>JBBGZY010000502.1:8967500-11367500 GCA_037952925.1 Lithobates clamitans | reverse complement strand
GGGTCTCTCAAAATGCGATGGCATCTTGGGAGACCCTGTAAAAGTGTGTCCTAGTCTGTGCAATGCTGTACCCTACGCTAATAGTCAACTAGTGAATGGTAGCGTTCAAAATATTCACCAATGCAAAGACCAGGATTGTCAGGACAGGAGGGACAATAATAGCGGGTGTCACGCCTATATCAGCGCTTGCTGCAGACACAACATCTTTTTTGGGGGGGTTCGCTGGGTAGGGGTACTCGGGAGGACATAAAGAAAATGCCTCTCATGCAGCCGACTGCATTTGGTTGGGGATGTGAATGGGGGAAGTACGGGCGCTGCAGAAGCGGTGGGTTCCCAATTAGGATTGGCGAATGCAGCAGGAAGGGCACTATGGGCACGACGGGCCTGTGTTTGTCTTTTTGGTGGCAGCGGGACACTACTTGTGCTTGCCACCTCACCAGCTTGAACTGCACTTATGGGACTCGCCACGTCACCAAGTGTTACTGCAGTGCTGGTTTGACTATGACCGGGGTGTACTAGGCCGCTGGTGCTTGCCAGTTCACCAAAACACTACCAAAAAAACTGTTAGCGATCGCAGGGATCAGGCCTGACTTTGCGAACGCTGCAGTTATGCGTTTAGTGTTTTGTAAGTGACAGTGATCGATCGATACTGCACATGGGTGGGCTGGGCTGGGCCGGGCGGAGGGGCAAAACGCAGGTGCTAGCAGGTATCTGGGCTGATCCCGCTAACACTGCGTTTGTGGGAACCCTAAACTGCTGGGGACACCAGTATAGATCTGATCGGATCAGATAATGATCCGATCAGATACTATACCACTAAGGGAGGCGTATGCTGCGTGCGTGGGTGTTAGCTGGACTGGCGCTAATCTGACGCTGGGGACGCCAGTATAGATCTGATCGGATCAGATATTGATCCGATCAGATACTATACCACTAAGGGAGGCGTATGCTGCGTGCGTGGGTGTTAGCTGGACTGGCGCTAATCTGACGCTGCCTGGGGCTGGTGCTTGCCAGTTCACCAAAACGCTACCAAAAAAACTGTTAGCGATCGCAGGGATCAGGCCTGACTCTGCGAACGCTGCAGTTATGCGGTTAGTGTTTTGTAAGTGACAGTGATCGATTGATACTGCACTTGGGTGGGCTGGGCTGGGCCGGGCGGACGGGAAAAACGCAGGTGCTAGCAGGTATCTGGGCTGATCCCACTAACACTGCGTGTTTGGGAACCCTAAACTGCTGGGGACGCTAGTATAGATCTGATCGGATCAGATATTGATCCGTTCAGATACTATACCACTAAGGGAGGCGTATGCTGCGTGCGTGGGTGTTAGCGGTACTGGCGCTAACCTGACGCTGCCTGGGGCTGGTGCTTGCCAGTTCACCAAAACGCTACCAAAAAAACTGTTAGCGATCGCAGGGATCAGGCCTGACTATGCGAACGCTGCAGTTATGCGTTTAGTGTTTTTTAAGTGACAGTGATCGATCGATACTGCACTTGGGTGGGCTGGGCGGAGGCGTAAAACGCAGGTGCTAGCGGGTATCTGGGCTGATCTTGCTAACACTGCGTTTTTGGGAACCCTAAACTGCTGGGGACGCTAGTATAGATCTGATCGGATCAGATATTGATCCGTACAGATACTATACCACTAAGGGAGGCGTATGCGGCGTGCGTGGGTGTTAGCGGTACTGGCGCTAATCTGACGGTGCCTGGGGCGACGCATATCACCGCCGGGCGATCAGGGGGCTAAACCTTTATTCGGTAATAAACGGCGGGTGCCCTGACACTATAAAAAATAAACGAACTAACCAGCGTCACCCGTAAAAGTTATACGGTGATCAGTGGTGAAAGGGTTAACTAGGGGGCAATCAAGGGGTTAAAACATTTATTAGGTAGTATATGGGGGTCCCTGTCGCTATAAAACGCTGACGGCGAACCTAAATATTTACGTCCCTGGGGGCGTGTCCAAGATGGCGCTGGGAGCAGACGTGTGTTAGCTGAGCTCCCGTCTCCGGCCACTAATCCTACGGCTATCCTAGTGTGAAGGATCGTGAAATTGGACTCTATCGCCCCGGGAGGCTCGGTGGGTGGACCGGGCGATGCCCGCGGGCAGGAAATCGAGCCAGCACAGGTACAATAGCACCCCGGTGAGGACCCGCTCTGTCCCGAGACCCGCAACACACGAGGCATCCAAGATGGCGTCGCCGACAGCTTCCCCTCCTGATGGAGCTATACAGGCGGGCTCCGCGGCCTTCGATGCCCTAATGCTGGCCATAACCACTTGCCAGGCGACCCTAACCACAAAAATAGACCATGTACAGACGGAGACTGCCCTTATCCGTAGAGACATGGACAAGTTCAGGGACCGGGTAACTGAGGCGGAGAGACGGGTGTCGGATATGGAGGATACGCAACGGGAGCACCATGCAGACATCCAGGCCCTGAAGCTGAAAGTTAAACACCTGGAAAATAGAGCCGAGGACGCGGAGAACCGCAATCGGAGGAGCAACCTGAGAATCCTTGGCCTTCCGGAGGGTGCTGAGGGGGCTGATCCGGTCACATTCATGGAGGGGCTCCTGCCTAAGCTGCTCCCCAAGGCCACCTTCTCCCCCCATTTCTCTATAGAGAGAGCTCACAGGATGCCAGCGACTAGAGGACCTCCGGGAGCGCCACCACGCACTTTCATATTCAAGCTCCTGCACTACAGAGACCGGGACACGATCCTCCGCGCAGCGAGGCTGCAAGGAGAGCTCAGGCTTGGAGATGCAACCCTGCTCATATTCCCGGATTACTCGGTGGAGACTCAGCGCCGCCACAAATCATTCGATCAAGTCAGAGCCATGCTGAGACAAAAGGGTGTGAAGTACAGCATGCTCTTCCCTGCCAGATTGAGGGTTCAGGATGGAGAGAGAGTTCAATTCTTTACATCGCCCAGAGACGCGGCGGCGTGGGCTGAGACTCTCCGGCCCTGAATCCTGGTACCGATGATCGGCTTATGTGCTGCCCCTCTGACTTAACTCTGGGCTTAACACCTCACATGCGCTAACAGGAATGCAGAACTGACCCCCTTTTTTGCCGACACTCCTTCATACAGGCACATATGTGCCATGCAGGGCTGGAGATAACTAAACCTTGTGAAGCGGCACCCTCTGATGGGGGGTTTGGACACTTACTCGGAAGATTGCGTGACATGTCATAGAGGGACTCTAGCGCACTCCCCCTTCTGACTCTGCCTGCTCACGGGGGTTTCGGAGGAGGGGGGTAGTAATATCCCACTTGCTGATGGAGATCCTGGATCCTGTCACATAACTCAGGCCTTGTTTGTCCACATTCTCCCCCCTACTTTGGATGGCTCCTATAACTAGGGGACTGATCTGACCCGGGACTCACCTTCCCTCCACTGGTCATCGCAGCGCCCTTCCGGATTCGGCGCACCTCCATACCCCCTTCTCACACACTGAAGAGACTTATCCTGGTTGCTGCTTCGAGAGGGGTGGAGGGGAGAGGAGACACGGATCCTGTCTTTGGAGTCGTCTGGCCAGAACTTCCTATGTATGTTATCTCCTGTAATAATGGGGGGGGCATGGTGATAACCCAGGATTTAATATAATGATGGCAGGGGTAGCCATATGGTAAGCCACTTTGGAAGTCTAAGTAAGCGCCCCCGGGGACCCGGGTGAATCACACTAAATTATCCGTGCCGGTTAACAAGAAGCTAACTTGCTGGTGAAAGGCTGAGCGCCGTTTGCACATTGCCCTCATGTTGGCTCTGAGCCTTCCCCTTCTTTTGTTGGATGGGAATGAGGCCCCTCCTGCTATGTTGGGGGGAGGGGTGGGGTGGGGGGGGGATGTTTGCTTCAATTGGACTGCAGTTGCAGACCCACTTATGTTATTTACTTTATTTTGTTTTTACGGTTTTTTGTTTATGACAGTACTACAAGCAGACTACCTGCAAACTATCCATGCCGCCTAGGACCCTGGCTTGACCTGCCTGGGCCCGGATCCCTGGTCAAGGAGCTGATCTCTCCCACAGATCCTACCACAATTTTGAAATACATGGATGACCTCCCTTAGACTGCTCTCCTGGAACACTCGGGGTCTAAATTCTCCGGTGAAGCGCTCATTGGTTTTTCAGTTTGTTAAAACTTACCACCCCCACTTGTGCGTGTTCCAGGAGACACATTTGGTGGGAAAGAAGACCTTTAGTCTTAAAAAACCGTGGGTAGGGTATCATTACCATGCGACACACTCTTCTTTTTCAAGAGGAGTAAGCATATTAATTCTTAAGACACTCCCCTTCAAGCTCCTTGACCTGGCTCTGGACCCGGGTGGTAGATACGTAGTGTTACATGCCCTGCTACACAATGTTCCATGGGTTATTGTAGGCCTATACTTACCACCCCCGGCCTCTCTCCAGATACTGAATCAGGTAACCGCGAAAATAGCGGAATTTTCAACGGAAAATGTAGTTATTTTGGGAGATTTCAATCTAGTACCAGACGCAGGTCTGGATAGACTGACCCCTACTGGTGCGACCTCACAGGGGCTTGCGGAGTGGGCGGCCGCCTATGGTATGTTTGATCTGTGGAGATGGAAACACCCTCGGGAGAAGGCATATACCTGTCACTCAGCGTCGCACAGAACCTTCTCGAGAATCGATTTGATTTACGCGGGGAGTTCTGTCCTGCCTAGAGTTCGTGAAATTACAATTCTCCCCCGGGGAATCTCGGACCACGCCCCGCTTCTCCTGGATTTGGATGCCTCGGCGGCCCCATCTGATAGACTCTGGCGCCTGTCGAGGTATTGGATCTCGGATGCAGAGGTAGAGCCGAAGTATAGACAGGAGTTGGAGACATACTGGATGGAGAATGAGGGCTCTGCTTCGGCGACCTCGGTTTGGGATGCCTTTAAGGCATTTACCAGGGGACAGTTCCAGACCATTATTTCCGGGGTTCGCAGGGACAGGAGGAAGGAGCTCACACGCCTCGAGATGGAGGCAGGCAGACAGGAGGCTCTCTATGTTAGATCCCCGGACCCTCAGATATATGGGAGACTGCAGGAGCTTCTAAGAGAGACCCTCATGGTACGAACCTCATTAACCCAAAAGAAACTATTACACCAAAAGCAGAGGATATTTGAGCAGGGAGAGAGGACGGGTCGCCTCCTGGCGTGGCTCTCTAGAGAACACTCGGGGGGATGTCGATAGGACAAATTTGTGATGATGGGGGATCTGTGCTCACCTCCCCAGTAGACATTAATAAGGAATTCGCCTCCTACTACCAGAACTTATACCGCTCTAGGACGGACTACGAGCCGGCGGAGCTAACGACCTACCTGAACAATATTGACATACCAACCCTTACCCCTACATATGCTAATAAATTAGACGCTCCCATTAGTGTTGAGGAAATTCTCAAAGCAATTAAAATGATGCAGACGGGCAAAACCCCTGGCCCAGATGGCATTCCAGTCGAACTTTATAAAATGTATGCAGAACAGCTAGCCCCCAAAATTCAATCCCTATTGTCGAAGTCTATGGCTGCAGAATCTATCCCCGACTCGATGTATGAGGCGGTGATTGTGGTCATCCCCAAGGCGGGTAAGGACCCAACCCTATGCTCGTCCTATCGCCCCATCTCTCTACTCAATGTAGACGCCAAGATTCTATCAAAAATCCTTGCCAATAGACTAAATACGGTAATCACGGCCCTAATTCATCCAGACCAGACAGGCTTTATGCCTGGCAGGGGCACAGACATCAACATTCGAAGACTCCACACACATATAGCTCTTGCTGAGGGGAGGGGCTCGGGAGTGGTGGCCTCACTCGACGCGGAGAAGGCGTTTGACTCCGTCGAGTGGGGCTACTTATGGGCAGTCCTCGCCAGGTTTGGCTTTGGACCTAAATTTTTGACCTGGCTCCAATTACTCTACGCCAGACCCACGGCTCGCATCCGCACCAATGGTACCCTCTCGGACAAATTCTCACTCGAGAGGGGCACGAGGCAGGGATGCCCACTCTCCCCGGCCCTCTTTGCCATGGCACTTGAGCCGCTAGCTATCCTACTTAGAGCAGACGGAGCGGTCAGGGGGATACAGGTGGGAGCTGTCACCGAGAAAATTTCGTTATATGCGGATGACTCCCTCCTGTATCTGGCGGATGCCTCGGACTCCCTGCATGCAGCTTTGGCCCTCTTCGATACATTCGGTCGTTTCTCGGGCATCCGCATTAATTGGAACAAATCGATGCTTTTTCCCCTCTGTAGTTCCCTGCCACTTATAAACACAAACACTCCACTGAAGTGGGTGGGAGAGTTCACATACTTGGGAGTACGTGTAGGAGGTGAGTTAAAGGGGTACCTAGACAGGAATGTTTATCCATTATTGCCTCAGCTGCAGCAAAAATGCTCCACCTGGAGGTCTCTTCCCCTGTCCCCGGTCGGTAGGGGGAATTTATTGAAAATGATCTACCTACCGAAATTTTTATATTATTTTAGGCAAACCCCGGTTTTGATACCTAAATCCTTTTTTCGTAGATTGGAGAGCGTGGTGATCTCTTTCATTTGGGCGGGGAAAACCCCAAGGGTAGCTAAGGCTATATTGTACCTTCCCCTGTCTGGTGGTGGACTAGCCTTGCCGAATTTCTTGGTATATTACTGGGCGGCCGTCCTTGTGACGGTGAGGTGGTGGTTCTTGCAGCCTCGTCAAAACCCAGCTGTTACATTGGAGGCGGCGGTTGTGGGCTCCTACGCGGCGCTCTCCAACCTCCCGTATAGAGGAATTAAAGCCACCCCTGCTGTTACAGGCCCTATGAAAACCACCATTCAGGTCTGGAGGTCCTCTAGAGCAGCTTTGTTGCAACCAGCCACTGTCTCCCCACACACCCCACTGTGGGCTAATCCTATGCTCCCACACCTCTTCACTGTCCCGGACCCGGCAATATGGGCTAGGCGAGGCATCACTAAATTAAAACAAGTAATGTCGAGGGGAAGAGTACAGTCGTTTAGAGAGATGCAACAGGCCCATAATCTACCAAACTCCTTCCTTTTCAGATACATGCAGCTGCAACATGCCCTTAGGGCCCAGTTTCCTGATCAGGTGGCGCTCGAACCGGATTCAATCGAGCGTCTCCTGACTTCGGGGACGCTGGAGAAGCCTCTATCCTATCTGTATTTATACTTAACTGTGGCCCACGATGTTAAAACTGACAGAACCAGAGTCCGATGGCAGACGGATATTCCCTCGCTTGGAGAGGAGGAATGGGAGGAATGCCTCTCCACGTTTATCCCATCCATGATTGCAGCCAGGGATAGATTTATTCAATTAAAGTTTATCCACAGAGCCTATTATACGCCCCACCGACTAGCACAAATTTACCCTGAGAAGAGTCCCACCTGTACTAGATGCGAACTGGAAGTGGGAACATTTTTCCATATGGTCTGGTCCTGTCCCAAGCTGCGCCCGTACTGGGCCACGGTGGCAGACAGGCTGGGGGTGGTGTGTGGAGCTGAGGTACCGGTGGACCCCTTGGTCCTATTACTCAGTCATTTGGAAAACATAGAGGGAGACCGTTATATTAAACAATGCCTAACATACTCCATATTCTATGCTAGGAGAGAAATACTCCTCAAGTGGAAAGACAAAGAGGCCCCTACTAAAGGTGCATGGGAAGCCGCGGTAAATAATGCACTGCCACTATACCGTTTAACCTATGAGAGCAGAAACTGTCCCCAAAAATTTGACAAGGTGTGGTCGAGCTGGATAGATGCTTGTGGTTGACCCCAGATGTTGAGGGGAGACCCCTGGTATCTATATCATCCCCCCCCCCTCCCTCCAGTCTGGGAGATGGTGGGGCAGACTGCTCAATCGCACCCTGATGATGTATTTAAGGGTCTCCTCATACTATCCCATCAAGGAAAAGCTATATGAAGATATCAAACTTTCCAACCTGGGTAGGATTAGGTCCCGGTTAAGACTTTGATCAAGACTGTGTTCACAACATTACTATATAGAATGGAGAAGTATAAATTTTCTACATGTACTGCTATATGATTGTAGTCTGTTAATTCGTATTGCCTCCTCAAATAATGCTGGCATTGTTTGTACTGTCTTAAGTGTTTAATAAAATAAAAAACTTTACTGTTAAAAAATATTTACGTCCCTAACTAGCATCACCAGCGACACTAATACAGCGATCAGAAAAATGATCGCTTAGCGACACTGGTGACAGGGGGTGATCAAGGGGTTAAAACTTTATTAGGGGGGGTTAGGGGGGTACCCTAGACCTAAAGGCGGGTAATACTCACTGCCCTTACACTGTAACTGTCACAAACTGACACTATGCAGTAATCAGAAAAAAAAAAAAAAATACTGCTAATGTCAGTTTGTGACAGGGGGGGTGATTGGGGGGGGGGATCGGGGGGCGATCGGGGGGGATCGGGGGTGTAAGGTATGCCTGGCATGTTCTACTGTGTGTGTGTGTGTGTGTGTGCACTCACTTGTCTTCTCTCCTCGGCGCTGGGACGGAAACTGCCAGACCGAGGAGAGATGACATCACATCCTCTGCCTGTGTGAAACTACACACAGGCAGAGGAGGATTCCCATTGGCTGGGAGCGATCGCGAGGGGGGGCCACGATCAGATGGTCTCCCCCTCGCCTCCCGACGCTCCCAGTCAAATGCCGACCGCCGCTGGCACCGGGGAGGGGTCCGATCGGACCCCCCGCCCGCGGGAGGCAGATCACGTACGGGTACGTGATTCTGCCTGCCCGTGCCATTCTGCCGCAGTATATCTGCGTTAGGCGGTCGGCAAGTGGTTAAAACCCCACAAAATCACTTTTTGTATTGTGGTCCAATCTTTTAAAACTTTTTGCAATGTTTTGAAAAGCCAAATTTGGAGGATGCACACAGTGTGTCAACATGTGCTATCTGCCATCACGGGAGATCAATGGACGCGTTTTGGGGGTGCAACCCCTTCCTCAATTTTAAAGTAGCGTTGAGGAAGGGCTTGCTCCCTCAAAACACGTCCCTTGATCCCCCCTGATGGCAGATAGCACATGTTGACATTCGTAAATTGGTGTGCATCTTCCAAATTTGGCTTTTCCAGGGGTGATTTCCCCCCATCTGAACCCAGTTCCTAAATACTGATGTCTGATATAGCCTTCAGGTTTTACCTAATGTGAACTTTGTAAGTTCAAGTTTTTTGTCTTTCTTGTTGGTTTTAACCAGGCCTGTTTTATCTGAAATGGACATTTCGATTTTTGATAATGCTACTGCAAAAATTGTTATACAACAAAAATGTTGGTTTGTTTTAAAAACCTTTTCTAAATGCACATGTGATTGTGCGGGTATAAAAAAAGTTGCTTACTCAAGAATGTGTGGATTATTGTCTCAACACTACAATACAACACTTTTGGGGTGATGTAATTGCTGTTTTCAGCAAAAATGGGTGTTATTTCCTAAGGGCAAATCCTCTTTGACTACAAGTGCAGTTTCAGTGCAGTTGCAAGTGCACTTGTAGTGAAATGTGTTTTTGCATTTAGGAAATAACAGCCAACAGTGCTTTGTATAAGGTTACACAATCACAACATTTTCTGGACTCAACACATTTCTGTCAGGGTCAGCTAAAACAAACACAAGCAGTAAATGTCCACCAAGAATTTCTTTTTTTTTTATTATAAAAAGGCTTCACATATTGTCTGGCATATTGATAGCCCCCCTACCCGCAAAGAACTCCAGGTAGCGTAACCGGACATCACGGGCACTCAGGGAGGGCAAGCTAGGACGGCCACTTTCAAGCGCCGTCAGTGTGGTTTGATGTAGGATTCCGGCCTCAGGACCAACTGAGCCAGCATAGTTGGCAGAATGTTTCCTTAAAAAGTTATGGAGAACAGAGCACGCCAGTATAATATGGTTCAGTTTATACTCCGCCATATGGATGGGTGTCAAAAATAGTCGGAACCGGCTGGCCAGGATTCCAAATGTGTTCTCCACCACTCTTCGGGCTCTGGCCAGCCGGTAATTAAAAACCCTCTGTTCCGGGGTGAGGGTCCTCATTGGGAATGGCCGCATCAGGTGGTCCTCCAGCGCAAACGCTTCATCAGCAACGAACACAAATGGGAGTCCTTCCACATTGTCCTCTGTGTAGTGATCGGGTATATGTATGGGTGTATAGATAATTAATTAGTAAGTACTCTTCCGCAGCAACCCAATTCTTCCAGAGAGATGCACTTTATTGACTTCCAACACAGAACAAAGTCCAAAGTCCACAGATGACAAAAAAAATCCGACAGAGTAAATATAATTCAGAACCCCACGTTCCTAGGTCTCTGTGTCAATACACAGACAAACCTCTCTTAGAACTAAAAGCCAGCTTGAATGTCCTCTATGAAATACTAGTCCACTATGAGGGAGTTTCTGCTAGGTCAACCCATAATACTCTTTGATCTTATTGTTACCCCCTCAAGTCTAATTACCATCAATAAATACTTCTTCTATGGTCCTTTAAACAATGTACCCTTTGAAATGTTCAATAAGGTTAACAGCCCATACCTCACACCCCTAGGTAGACTTGCCTAAGACTGTACATCAAAGGGTCTTCAGCTGTTATCTTGCTATGTTAAAATTCAGTTGGACAAATCAACCATTCTGTCATTGTCATTCTGGCCTGGTCAACATTGACTGCATGTGTACATACACACAACAATGTCCCACATAAATCAGTGAACATATTACAACATATACAACATATACCCCCACTTGGGTCGGTTCTAACTACTAGAACTGACCCATAAAACAAACAACAAAAAATATCATTATGATTTAAGGTACTGGATGCTTTACAATGGCTCATATAAAATATGAAGTTAAAACTGGTTACATCTCTCTTCGCCAGCCTCTAAAATATCCCCATGAAACAGTTATTAGATAATATAACTTTTAGACCATGACTGGAAAAGAATTTGGTAAACGTCAGTGGCCCATATAGCTGTTAGGCCTTATTATATCACATCAAGATCTTGAAAATTGTGCAAAGACGAGCTGATGTCACAGTCCATTCTTCGGTCTGACTTCATCACATCTCTCACCATCTCACTGAAAGTAAACTTGGTATGCTCTGGGAACTCCAATCCACAAGTCCAGGATTTTTTTCATCTCCAGGCTCAAGCTTTCCATTTTTAAAGATGCTTTTACGCAAACACTCTACTTTCATCTTTATAGTAAGAAGAACTATCAATGTACCAGCACTCACTTTCAAGGTCAAAAGGTTAATTGTACTGCAAACTATTTCCTTGCACTTGACATTCATGAGTCCATCTTGCAAGCATTTTACAATTCACATCTGCTTCTTTCCATTTCCTATTTGAACAATGATGACTGGGATGTGTACCTGTCAAGTGTCAGAATTTGTTGATTGCTAGCCACAATTTGCTTTTGTAATTTGCTGTAGGCCGACCCCTCATTGCCTTCAATAGAGCAGTTACTTGGATCATTCAGTCCATAATTACACTTGAATGGTATACCAACATATACATATACCCCCACATGATGGTTCAGATAGAATCAGCTTGACATCAGTGTTTAACAGATCTTCTATCCAGACAAAGCGGCAGTGGAAATTCTTGCCAGTATCTTCACCATGAAAGGTAGAAAGGTCTTTTCCATCCATATATGTCATAGCCTTTAGCATATTATAAACAGCTGAATCAACAAAGTTTCAAATCATGACTAGAGTGATGAATTTCACTCACCCCTCTTATAAATTTAGGAAAACCACCCAACATACTATAATTTATGCTATGCCAAGCCATTGAGCAGCATCTCACCTTAGATGTCAAATATATTGATCAATACGCATTATGTAATATGTACAGATGTTATGAAAATTATTTTAGGTTAAAATGCTTCTCTTTGGTTTTAAGATAAAGTTCAAGAAATAAAACATAAAGAAAATAAAAAAATGAAAAGCAAAATATATCAGGAAAAGGGAGAAAAATTAAAAATTAGGGCGTTGAAGAAAAAAGAAAAAAAAAAGGTCCATTGCTTGATGAATTTCGAGAGAGTCCATGAATACTTTATAATTCCATGTATAGTGATATATTGTCTATTCAGCATTTCTCCCATAATTCTCCCTCACTAGCCAGCAATTTCAGACTGTGCTTCTGCTATTCACATGCATCTTCAGACGTCCCTGAAAGACAAAACTATCCAACAAAACTCATTAGCGAGGTCTTTAAACGTTGTTTGAAGTTAAAACAAAACACTATTTACACGTTTACAGTTTGGAGCTAATTCACCGCCACTGCTAGAGAAGTGTCATTTGCATTCAAAAATAGATCTAGAGAATGTACATCTTCTGCATTTATGACACCCTGTACCCCTTTCAACTGCTCTAATAATTTATCACGTTCCCCTCTCATCTTGTCATACTCAATCTTCAGGTGGTCATACTTCTGTTTTAACTGAGAAAACGGTATCCAAGTCTTGGACCTTTTCTTATTATTATTTTGGTCAGCTCTGTTTTTCATATTAATATCACCTATGTATGACCCAATGTCTCCTCTCTGGGTGTTATCATAGGATATTATCTTCTGATCTTTATGTTCAGTATTTGTTCTAAACAATGTGGCTAAATCAATTTTGACAGCCTGCTCATTTGACTTTCTCCATAAATGGTCTGCTCTCAACAATACGTCTTTTAACTCATGAGGATTTGGGGTAACTAATAAAATATTTTGTTTGATATCTTCATGCAACGCATCTAGAAACATACTCATATTTATCAAGCCCCCACGCTCAAATGCAAGATTATTACCGATCAATAATTCCATAAGAGTTGCTATCCTGTGTGACAATTCATAGGGAGATTCATTTTGCATTTGTTGGATCTTCCCATGAATAGTAACATCAGAACGTACTCCATACAAAATACATAATAATTCCAGTAATATGTCCCTTGTCCTCAGAGGCTGAATACAGATTTGTTTAATTCTCATCCAAAGACCACTTCCTATAGAATGTTGCAAAACTCTTTCTAAGTCAGATGGGTTGAGATTGTACATATCTCTGACCTGCTGCATGTCACAAAACCATTTTAAAAATCTGTTTAAATCATGTTATGGAACCATTCCTATTTCTTTAAGAATTGCGTCTAATAATTTTGGTTTCAAAGGCTTCATTACAAGCTGAACTTCACCTGTATTATTATTATTGTTATAAACTGTGGTAGTCACAGTGGGGGCAGCTGGTAATGAATTATCAGATTTAATATGAGGTTCTGTTTCATTTGATAGAGAGTCTGTGTCTGTATTTTGCTGCAGATAGCTAAATCCAAGATTTGATGCATATCTGCATTCCTGAGATCTCTTCTCTAATTCCATAATTCTTAATTTTAATCTCTCATTTTCCTCTAATAATTCATCACAACGTTTAGATTTCTCAATTAAGGCTTCACCAATGGTAACCGCATGCAACTTTAAATTTACTGTCTCAGTGTCTGATTGGTTTTGTAACCTCTCACAAACACTGTTGCTATTATCAACTGCCTTCTGTAACTGGGTAATTTCCTCAACCTTACCTTTTAAAGAACTTTCCATTGTTAAACAGCAAGATAACAAGCCCTGTATAATACAACTTTTTCTTTTACTTTCTGAAATTTTGCTATCAAAAACATTTTTCTCTAAAAATTCCTTCATCATCGTCCATGTCTGCTTACATTTTTCTGGAATTTCATAAGGACCACCATGGCGCTTAATACATTTTAATACCCATCTGTTAACTTTATCAGAACTGACACTAGATTCACATTGAGTAAGCATTTTGACTATATTACTAATAATTTAAAAAAAAAAGGAATATTTTACTCACCGCATCAGTTACTCCTTCAGTTTCCAGTTCAGGTCTTCTGGTACACAACACAGTCCTTTTTTGTTGTTTCCAGTCTCCAGAGAATAATTCTGGGGTTCCCAACTTGTTAAATTTTGTAGATCAGACTCTCTTATGTCACAACCAGACATTAGAGTCACAGCACAGCTCTTGGTTCTTCATCAGACTTCTGACCACCTCACAGGATTGTTGTCACCACCGACTTCTGTTACTAAGTCCGAAAATGCTCTTCTGGTCACTTGAACGACACCAATGTAGTGATCGTGGGGGTATATGTATATGTTGGTATACCATTCAAGTGTAATTATGGACTGAATGATCCAAGTAACTGCTCTATTGAAGGCAATGAGGGGTCGGCCTACAGCAAATTACAAAAGCAAATTGTGGCTGGCAATCAACAAATTCTGACACTTGACAGGTACACATCCCAGTCATCATTGTTCAAATAGGACATGGAAAGAAGCAGATGTGAATTGTAAAATGCTTGCAAGATGGACTCATGAATGTCAAGTGCAAGGAAATAGTTTGCAGTACAGTTAACCTTTTGACCTTGAAAGTGAGTGCTGGTACATTGATAGTTCTTCTTACTATAAAGATGAAAGTAGAGTGTTTGCGTAAAAGCATCTTTAAAAATGGAAAGCTTGAGCCTGGAGATGAAAAAAATCCTGGACTTGTGGATTGGAGTTCCCAGAGCATACCAAGTTTACTTTCAGTGAGATGGTGAGAGATGTGATGAAGTCAGATCGAAGAATGGACTGTGACATCAGCTCGTCTTTGCGCAATTTTCAAGATCTTGATGTGATATAATAAGGCCTAACAGCTATATGGGCCACTGACGTTTACCAAATCCTTTTCCAGTCATGGTCTAAAAGTTATATTATCTAATAACTGTTTCATGGGGATATTTTAGAGGCTGGCGAAGAGAGATGTACCCAGTTTCAACTTCATATTTTATATGAGCCATTGTAAAGCATCCAGTACCTTAAATCATAATGATATTTTTTGTTGTTTGTTTTATGGGTCAGTTCTAGTAGTTAGAACCGACCCAAGTGGGGGTATATGTTGTATATGTTGTAATATGTTCACCGATTTATGTGGGACATTGTTGTGTGTATGTACACATGCAGTCAATGTTGACCAGGCCAGAATGACAGAATGGTTGATTTGTCCAAATGAATTTTAACATAGCAAGATAACAGCTGAAGACCCTTTGATGTGTTAGTCTTAGGCAAGTCTACCTAGGGGTGTGAGGTATGGGCTGTTAACCTAATTGAACATTTTAAAGGGTACATTGTTTAAAGGACCATAGAAGAAGTATTTATTGATGGTAATTAGACTTGAGGGGGTAACAATAAGATCAAAGAGTATTATGGGTTGACCTAGCAGAAACTCCCTCTTAGTGGACTAGTATTTCATAGAGGACATTCAAGCTGGCTTTTAGTTCTAAGTGAGGCTTGTCTGTGTATGGACACAGAGACCTAGGAACATGGGGTTCTGAATTATATCTACTCTGTCGGATTTTTCTGTCATCTGTGGACTTTGGACTTTGTTCTGTGTTGGAAGTCAATAAAGTGCATCTCTCTGGAAGAATTGGGTTGCTGCGGAAGAGTACTTACTAATTAATTATCATACCCACTCTACATCATATCACCCAGTATATATTAATATACCCGATCACTACACTCTGGAGCTGGCAAGTCCAAGCTGCCATTCTGGAGACGCCTGTAGAACTCCGTCTGGACGATGACTCCACCATCGGACATCCGGCCATTCTTCCCCACGTCCACATACAAGAAGTCGTAATTAGCCGACACCACCGCCAACATCACTATACTATTGAACCCCTTGTAATTATAATAGTACGACCCCGAGTTGGGTGGTGGGACAATGTGGACGTGTTTCCCATCAATTGCCCCTCCGCAGTTAGGAAAGTTCCACCGCTCGGCAAAGTGGGAGGCCACAGTCTGCCATTCCTGTGGCGTGGAAGGAAACTGTTGAGGAAAAAACAATAAACATTACTATTTTTACTCTGAAACATGGCAAGCAGATTAGACACAAACATTATGGGTCAACCTCCAGATAGCATTTATTAAGGGGAATTTAACAAGGCCAAAGTATAAGGTACACCTATCATATTCCCCCTCCCCCCCCTCTCATGGGCCATTTCTAACATTATAGGGGGTGTGTGTAAATCTTGGACAGGTAACCCTCTTCACTTCATTGAGAGATGAATGCCTAAATAATGGGTATTACTTTGGCCAGCCCCTCCTTAGTTACATTATTGGCAGACCACTGGACAGGTAAGAAGTGTCATGATACAAAGATATAAATACACACTGTACACATTTGAGGACATTTGGACATTCTGCTATTATCTGTCAAGATAATAATAGGATACAAAAACTTTAAACAGTACCATTGGAAAGTATACAGGCAGGCCCTTGCATTACATGCTTTGGGGAATTCATCCATAAATCTGAGCACTAAAGAGATGGGTATAGTGTGTATGGGTTTGGCAAAGTCAGCAGATAGATGATTGAGGATAGAGAATTGGGATCAGCTGACTTAGCAGTTGGGGGAGGGAGAGTTACTAAAAATTATTTGGGGACACCACAAAAAAAAAACCTCTGGCACTCTGCCTGAATTTAAATCAAAAATAACATTTGTAAACATTTTAGGGGGTGTTTGGCGTAAAGCACTACTATGGAGCTGATAAAATACATTGTTAAGTGACTACATGAGGTGAATATAGGGCAGGAGACACCATGCTGGGGAGGTTAGTGAAGGGCAAATATGCATGAAGGACATAAAATAATAATTACATAAAAATCCAGCATGCATGAGGACAAAGGGGACATTCACAGCCTATTACAAGCATGGTAATTAGGGAATGAGGAAAGAAATACAATATATTAGCAAACATTAAATACAATAAAATGTGATATAAAAGGATAAAAATCTTACCTTCATATACTCCTTCTGCAGGACCTGTATGATGGCAGAACAGGTCTCTGGGATAATGATCCCCAGAGCCTGGGGGGAGATGCCTGTCGAGAACTTCAAGTCCTGCAGGCTTATCCCTGTGGCCAAATACCGCAGGGTAGCGACCAACCTCTGCTCCCGAGTGATGGCTTGCCTCATGCAGGTATCCTGCCTGCTGATATAGGGGGTCAGCGAAGCCAAACAACGGTGAAACACCGGGTCCGTCATCCTGAGAAAGTTCCTGAAATCATCAGGATTATTCTCACGGATCTCACGGAGCAAAGGCATATGAGAGAACTGGTCACGCTGAAGCAACCAATTCTTGGTCCATGAACTCCTCCCCACCCTGTTCATGGACTGGACTTGTGTCAAGGTCAGGACCCCAACACCAAGCCCCCGCACAGCACGAACTCTACGAGGAGTACGCATACGAAACATGGCTAGAAAACGGTCGGCTGCTCAGAATGAAGTAACAGAACGCACTGAAGAACAGCAAGGCCTGTGAAGAGCGACCTGAAAAACAGCAACGAACGAACAAGAATACAATGACTACCTAAAGTCACGCGGAACTTGCTTGCACGCATTGAAGAGCAGATACAAACCCACAAGCACAAACTGAACAGCAGAAAACGATCTGAAAGCCACGAGTCTGAAAAAGCGCGAATCGTCTCTCACCAAACTTTTACTAACACGAGATTAGCAAAAGGAGCCCAAAGGGTGCCGCGTTTTGTTCTGAACCGGCCTTTTCTAGTCTTGTCGTACGTGGTGTACGTGACCGCGTGGTTGGCGATCGGAAATTCCGACAACTTTGTGCGACCGTGTGTAGACAAAAAAAGTTTGAGCCAACATCCGTCGGAAAAAAACCTAGGATTTTGTTGTCGGAATGTCCGAACAAAGTCCAACCGTGTGTACGCCCTATAATTCTGTCCTCTGTTAGCCATGAGGGTGCTTCCTTTGATGTGTCATGAGGATAAACACTGCAGTTTTGGTTACTGAAGCCCCCCGATTCCCTCGTGAAGACTGAGGAGAAGAATACATTCAATACCATCTGCCCATCCTTTGTAACTAGATGACCTTTCTCATTCTTTATGGGGCCAATATGGTCTGTCCTCCCTTTTTTTACTGTTTACATACTTAAAAATTTCTTGGGATTTTTTTTGCTCTCCTTCGCTATGTGTCTTTTGTGTTCTATCTTAGCCACCCTCATTGCACCCTTGCATTTCTTGTTGCATTCTTTATAAAGTCTGAATGCTGATGATGATCCCTCAACATTATAATTTTTGAAGGCCTTCTCCTTTGCGTTAATATGCATTTTTACATTGGACTTAAGCCATCCAAGACTTTTGTTCGCTCCTTTAAATTTATTACCCAATGGGATGCACTGGCTAATGCCCTTAATTAATATGCTCTTAAAGCGAACCCATCTCTCCTCTGTGTTCTTTTTTGCTAAGATTTTATCTCAATTTATGCCTTCTAGCAAGGTTCGTACTTTAGGGAAGTTGGCTCTTTTGAAATTCATTGTTTTTGTATTCCTCTTATGTTTCTTATTTAGGTGATTTATACTGAAGCCAATTGACCCGTGACCACGGTTTCCTAAATTGCCCCATATTTCCACATCCATGATCAGGTCTGTATTGTTGGTAATCAGTAGGCCTAGTAACGATTTATTTCTAGTTGGTGCATCTACCATCTGACCCATGAAATTGTCCTGCAAGACATTTAGGAACTGGAGAGCCTTAGACAAATGCGTGACTTCCTCCACCCAGTCTATGTCTGGATAATTAAAATCCCCCATTATGATAACACTTCCCATCCTTGCTGCTAATCCAAATTGTGATAGGAGGTCCGTCTCTCCCTCTTCCTTCAGGTTAGGAGGCCTATAGCATACTCCCAGTTTTATTTTCCACTTAGTTTCATTCCTTTGGAGCTCTACTCATAAGGATTCCACCTCCTCCCTAGCTCCCTTAGTAATGTAATCTCTCACATTCACTTGTATATTATTCTGGATATATAGCCATACCCCTCCCCCTTTTTTACCCTCTCTATCCCTGCGATAAAGGGTATACCCTGGCCTTGAATGGTTGCCAGGCAATCATGAGAGCTGTTCCAGTAGTATTCCTGAAATTACATTTATTAATGAGAATACTACCTTGGAGGTCCTTTTCCTCAATTTAGCTCCCAAGTCCCTAAAATGTTTCTTTAGGACACTCCATCTGCCTCTGACTTTGTCATTGGTGCCAACGTGCACCATGACAGCCGAGTCTTCCCCAGCCCCTCCCAGTAATCTGTCCACCGGATCCGTGATGTGCCAAACCCGAGCACCTGGTAGACAGCATACAGTTCGGCACTTCAGGTCTTTGTCACTGATTGCCCTCTCTGTCCTTCTAAGAGTCCCCTACCACCAGAATATGCCTATCCTTTCCCTTTGCTTCCCCCCACTCTCACTGGCAGTATTCGCCCTCAATCAGATAATCAAGAAGCGCATACATGTAGCAAGATGTACACCGAGCCACATCTCCACACCCGCCAGGCATCATACTTACCAATTTAATGAGGATTGGGGATTATACCCTGTCCAAATTACCTAACAACTAGCTTCCTGACACTAATGCTCAACAATACACTACACAGGTACTTAACAAGACAATACACAGGTACTCGCAGACCGCCTGCCCACGCAGACCACGTTCACTCGCAGACCCACGTGCACTCGCAGACCCACGTGCACTCGCAGACCCACATGCACTCGCAGACCCATGTGCACTCACAGACCAAGTGCACTTGCAGACCCACTTGTACTTGTACTCACAGACCACGATTTGGCATGGAGTAAATATGCTATACCAGGAAATAGTATAGTAAATACCAGGAAATAGTAAATAGTATGTAAGGTATTTGAGAGAATGGTAAGGCACTCTATACAGAAATACAATATGTCTGTGATAAAGGTATCATAAGTGACAGACAGCATAAATTTATAGATCCTTCTTGTCAGAAAAGCCTGTTATGGTTCTGTGAGGAAGTAAGTGAGAAATTACATTGTTGAAGTCCAGTGGATGTAGATTTTCTAGATTATCTAGATTTTGCTAAGGCATTTTGATATCTCATAAGTATTCTATAAAATAATGTCTGTTGGAGTTGATGAAATTGTGTGTACATGGATAGCATGCTTACATGAACAGGTCCAGAGAGTCATCATAAATGACTCATTTTATGAACGGTCTAAAATTGGGGGTGGTATGCCCTAGGGTTCTGTTTTAAGGATACAGAGCAGTGGTTGTCAACTTACAAGGTGTAGGGGGCTTCAACTGTGGCCCCTGAGAGCACCAAAGGGCCACACATAATATTCATTATATGACAGAAGACATCACATATAGTAGAGGAAACAATCACAAACTGCAGGTGGTTGGAGCGGCTGGAGACTGTAGATACATCATGGGAGATAAATTGAGGCTGGAGACATGCTACATAAAACTCCTAGATCACTGTTACTATAGCCGCTTTACAAATTAATTCTTCCATTACTGACTGCTGAGGTCTGCAAAGGGCTTCACATAGTGAAGTACCAAAGGGCCACATGTGGCCCTTGGGCAGCAGGCTGGGCACCAGGGATGTAGCTGTTGGAATCAAGAATTCAATTTCAGTGCTTTCTGATGATACAAAATTATGCTGTAAAACAACTTCGGCACATAATTTTGCATCATTACAGGAAGATGTTGAGAAAGTAGGTGGTTGGGCAGCTACATGGCAAATGGAGTTCAGTACTGAGAAGTATACATTTATGCACTTGGGTGACAAAAATACACGTGCAGATTACACATCGATCACCAATCTTCATGAAAGACATGTCTGTATAGAAAGAAACAAAATTAGTAAAGAGGATGGAGCTCAGCCATGAGTATTAATTACTTAGATTACAGTTATCACTTTGGAGAAGAGGAGCTTAAGAGGTAATATGATAAGGTTCCTGAAAAGAACATGTGGCTACAATTTGTATTATATGTACTTCGTGAAAATCTTGACTTTAGTTCAAGTGATAAAACGCTATTTTGCATCTGCATTATAGCATCTAAATTGAAACATCCAGAAGCATCTCCATATCTTCTTTTCTCCACACTTTCCAATGAGAGTCACTTATTTGGTCACTGAGGCATGCTCATTGGAGAGGGGAATTGCAGCTGTTGGACCTTAGTCCCGAAGACAGGGATATAAGATCTCTAATAACATGCACAAGAAGCAATGGACCTTGGTCTGAGACCTGAAGAATAAACAGATCTTTCAAATACTCATGAATATGACTTATTAAAATTGAATTTCATGTTTCTTCTTCATGTGAGCCTCATTTTACCATCCTAGTAGGTATTTGTATTCCTTTTTAATTTAAAAAAGAAAATCAATGTGTTTTAAGACTAATTTTTCTAGTAGTAAATGTTACCAAGCAAAAATCTTAATTAGTAATGCTAGATCATAATTGTGCATACACATTGACCATTGAAGAAACAAGATTCATGGACTGTTGTTACGTAATTGTAAAACAATTTGGTTTTTGTAAGAAAACATTATAGTGCAATTTGCTTAATGGTGTGAACACTTGTTAATTTAATTAGATGGTTCAATAAAACTGAATTCTCCATAAGTTTTTCTTGTTTCCTGTACTTGATGTAAAAACTACTTACAGGGAAATTATTTTATTTTTTTCTTTTCTGGGGTTTTGTGGATTTTAAGTACGGTATATATTTGTGAAGTTATTTGCTGTTGAGCTCTAGACTAAGACTTGACCAAAGTACAATTTTTTGCCTGCATAATCTGTTGTTGTTTCACTCAGCCTCAGCCTAAACAAGAAACAAATTCAGAATCCAGAAGCGAGGTCAATTTTTCATCACCTTACTTCATTTAATTAAACACCATTCTACAAAGACAAAAAACAGACACGTTAATTGTGATTTCATGATGATTTGTTCTTAATTTTAGATTGCTGGCAAGAATTAGCACCCCCTGTTGGGTTTTTACTGTGTCCAGGGCTCCATTAAAGAGACTTACTCTAACTTCCTGTCATGATGAAATTGTTTTATCAGACAAGAAGTAAAGAGAATTCTCTTTTTTTATTTTTTTTTTTAATTCTTTATTTATCATTTTCCAATACAAAACATTTCTCTACGGAGGCATGCCACACAGAAAAAAAAAGAAAAACAACAGTTCATCTATATATTCAGGTAATAAACCTGACGACTTCACAGGCATGCCCCCCGTCCCCTATGCTTAACCCCCCTCCCAATCCCCCCCTCCAATCCCACCGCCCTCCCCTGCGGGGTGTATTTCAAAAGGAGCGAGTATCGTCTTGCCTGCCCTACCTCCATTATCGAATTATTCGCGTTAAGCCCTTTTTATATTATCTCCCTTAGATAGGTCCAAGTTTTTTTAAATTTAAGCCAACCTGCCCATTTCCCCCTATATTCCTGATCCTCATCCGGTTCCATTCCCCTCCGATCCAAGCATTCTATGTTGTAAATTTCATTAAGATCGAATAGCCAATCTCGCGTTTTGGGACTTAGAGGGTTCAGCCAGTTTTGCGCGATCTGTCT
Source organism: Lithobates clamitans (assembly GCA_037952925.1). NCBI lineage: Eukaryota > Metazoa > Chordata > Amphibia > Anura > Ranidae > Lithobates > Lithobates clamitans. The sequence goes on along the minus strand of JBBGZY010000502.1, from coordinate 11,345,059 downwards.
CTTGACTGAGTCTAGTATTATCGGGATCAGGGAGGTTTTGTAGCTCTTAACTGTATCCTGGGTACCGTGGAAGAGACAGACCCAGGGGTCCTCCTCAATTTCCCTCCCCGTGAATTCTTTTGACAGAGACAGAATCTTTTTCCAAAAGACCTTTATGATAGGGCATTCCCACCAGATATGGGCCATTGTGCCTTTAATCTGGCATCCTCTCCAACAGGTGTTTCCCTTTGTCCCATCCATCCTGCTTACTCTGTCCGGGGTGGCATACCATCTTGTTAATACTTTATAGTGGATTTCCGTTCTCCTATTATCTAATGCTGCGTAATGGACCAGATTCAAAATTTTACCCAAAGTGTTGCTATTACAAAGTGACCCCAATTCCTGCTCCCACCTTATAATATAAAGAGGCGTCTTATCCTCTTGTACCTCCCCTAGTACTCTGTAAATTTGGCCTATAACACCTCCCGGGTTCTCCGTCATGCAGAGTTTCTCCAGGGGTCTTAGCTCTTCTATACTCCTCAGGGGCTTTGGTAGTTTACTTATAAAATGGGAGAGCTGTAAATACCTCCACCAATCTATCACCCAAAGTTCTACTTCTCTATTCAGTTCCGTGAAAGTGCGTATTTTCCCCCTACTAATAAAATTTTTCAGTTGAAGGGCGTCGTCTTTTAACCACTCCCCACCCACTGTTCTCATTCCTGGTTCAAAAAATAAATTGTTCTTCATGTATATTAATGGTGAATTGTGCGACCATTTGTGCTGGATGTGAATTTTGTCCCAAAATTTAAAGGTGTTTTGTGTTAATAAAGAAATATCAGTGCTGAATGTCCTAAATTTTGGGGGGTTCCATAGTGAATGTGCCAAATTATTATTACTTAAAGAGAATTCGATATTCACCCACCGCTTGTCTGTCTCTTTCTTACTCCATTCTATAACCCGTGAAAGCACTACAGCAATATAGTACCTATTAAAATCTGGTGCTGCTATTCCGCCTTTTTTTTTACTTCTACTCAATGTTGCATAAGAAATACGAGGTTTATTGCCACCCCAGACAGCCTGGATGATTAATTTCCTTAAAGCCCCCAGGAAATACCTTGGTAGAGGGATCGGTAACAGTTGAAATTTGTATAGAATCTTTGGAGCGATCATCATTTTAACCGCGTTCGCGCGTCCAAACCAGGAGAGCGGTCTCGACCGCAATCTCCCAGCCTCATGCCTGATTTCATCTAGTAGTGGGATGTAATTACTTTGAAACAACTCTTTAATAGAGTTGGCTAACTTGATACCTAAGTAATTGATCTCCCTTCTCCAGGGGAAGGGAAACACAGAGGTCAGATGAGCTTCTTCCTGCTTCGTGAGACTAATGTTTAAGATTTCAGATTTGCCGGGGTTGATTTTAAAATTGGAGGCTTCTCCGTATAGCCTAAGAGTTCGCCATATATTGGGGAGGGTTATTCTGGGATCAGAGACAAAAAAGAGTATATCATCGGCAAATGCTGCCAGTTTGTGCTCCTCTGATCCCACCCAAACCCCATTACAATCGGGACTGCTCCGAATGGTGGCCAGGAGAGGTTCAAGGGACAAAACGAACTGGAGGGGGGAGAGAGGGCACCCCTGCCTTGTTCCGTTTTTCATTCCAAAAGGTTTTGATACGGCCCCGTTCACCCTTACAACTGCCGTTGGTCTGCTGTATAGGACCTTAACCTAAGAAATAAACCTGGGCCCGAACCCCATTACCTCTAATGTGTCCATCAGGAACCCCCAGTCTACCCTGTCGAAGGCCTTTTCGGCGTCTATCGACAGGAATAGAACTGGGGGTCCCCTACGTCTACAATACTCCGACAATAACACCGCCCGGACCCCATTGTCTCTGCACTGTCTCCCCGGGACAAAGCCGGACTGGTCCGGATGTACCAGGCCCGCCATAAATCGCCTTAGTCTATTTGCCAAGACCTTAGCGTATAATTTTACATCCGCGTTGAGCAGAGATATAGGCCGATAGCTCGAGCACAACCTAGTGTCCTTCCCCTCTTTTAATATTAAAGTTATCGTGGCGAGCAGGGCCTCTCGCTCCATCTCGGCTCTGGTACCCAGTTCGTTCCAATATTGGCAGAGCCTGGGGACCAGAATGTGTTTCATTTTCGATAGGTAGATGGAAGAGAAGCCATCCGGGCCCGGACTTTTACCCTTCGGGGTATCTCTTAATGCTGCCAGAATTTCCTCCTCCTCTATGGGTTTGTCCAGGAGATCTCTGTCCTCTCCAGACAATACTCCTAGACCTGCCTCTTTTAGGAAATCTCTTCTCCTGGCTGACCGTGCACTAACCTCCCCTTCCTCTTGTCTAATTGAATACAGGTCGGCATAGAATTTTCCAAACTCGTTAGCCATATCTTCACTTGATACAAGCTCTTTCCCACCCGCACCGTTTATTTTCTCTATGAAATTCCGCCCTCTTTTTTTCCTGATTAGCCTCGCCAGGTGTTTACTGGATTTATTGGCCCAAAGATACCTCTCCTTGGCCATTAAATTTATGGCTCTCTTAGCCTCCTGCTCCATCATGTCCCTCAGCTCCTCTCTCCCAGCAACCATCGCCCGGTAGCAGTCCGGATCCTGTCCCCTGGACCTCTTGTGTGATTGTTCTAGTTGGAACAGGTCCGCTATCAGTTTTTCCCTTTTTTCCTTCCTTTTTTTTTTTTGGCCCGCTCCTATAGATATAAAAATCCCCCGTATGTAGGCTTTGTGCGCCTCCCAGAGAATAGAGGGAGAAACCTCACCCGTGTCATTCAGTATGAAGAACTGATTTAACTCACTCTGGATCCGGTCTATTACTTCCGGGTCCTTAAGTAGGCTTTCATTCAACTTCCACGAGAAGGAACGTCTCCCTAACTCTGGGAGCTTCAGCCTCATCGTGACAGGCGAATGATCTGAAAGAGTTGTTGTTTCAATACTAGTATCAACCACCCCTTCAAACAAGCTATGATCTACAAAAATATAATCCAGCCTAGAGTAGGTCCCGTGCACAGGGGAATGGAAGGTGTAGTCCCTCTCTTTAACATGTTGTATTCTCTACACATCTATTAATTGGCTGTGATATAATTTCCGCCTGATTGCTCTTAGTGACACCTTCTTAATCCCCTGGGCACGGGACGTACTGTCTTGGGCCGGGTCCAGACAAAAATTCATATCCCCTGCCAGGACCATCTCCCCCTCTCCAAATCCCATTAATTTCTCTAGCATCTGTCCCAGAAAAACAGTAGGACTCCTGTTCGGGCAGTACACATTGGCCAGCGTGAACTTTCTAGTGCCGATAGAACCTTTCAAGAATATAAAACGACCTTCAGGGTCTATTAATCTGTCCCGTACTGAGAAGTTCGCTGCTTTAGACAGCCCTATAGCTACTCCTTTAGACCCCCTATCGGGGGAATCCCCGTAAAACCATTGTGGGATCCTGGGGGAGAACAGTCTGACCCTAGTGTTAAGGGTCAGATGGGTCTCCTGCAGGAAAACTATGTCACCGCCCAGATGACCCAGTTCCCTCAGTATTTTATGTCTCTTCCTGGGAGAGTTCAACCCTTTTACATTATAGGATATAAATTTAATATCGGGCATCTTTAAAAGGTACTCATTCTAACCTCTGTACTCTGCTCCCCTTGAACACAACCCGCCTCTATCCTCCCCTCTCCTATCCCCCCCCTCTAAGAACCCATCCTCCCCCCCCCACCTCCCCTCCCTCCCTCCCCCCCCTACCTAACCACCCCCTCCATCTTACCCCACCCCTTCCCCACACCACCTGCCTCCCACCTCCCTCCCTCCCCCCTGTGGCGCCCACTTCGCCTGAAGCCCGCCCGTATGGAAGTACACTCATACCACACGGTGGTGCCTCTTCCTCAGGGGCTGGGCTCCTGCGCCGGCGTCCAGGACCTGCTCCTCCCGTAAGGGGGGAGACAGGAGAAGGAGACTCAGGACAACCCACCCCCAGGTGTGCCCCCCACCACCCCACATTCCTCCACCCCATACAAAATGCTGATTATTTTCTATAGGAGGGATCCTGTTACCTCCCTTTTCCGTCCTACTACATACTATTTGTTAATAACTTGAGTCCATTGTACCAAAGTCCTCGTGCTCTGAGGGCAGCCGCCTCTCCAGTGTGACAAGAGGAGCGGCGGGACAGGGGAGGGGAGGGAGGGGGGGGGGAGGAAAAAAAAAAAAAAGGAACCCCCCCTCCTCTCTCCCCCCCGCCACACCCCACCCCCCCGCTCATCCCCGGCATCTATGCCAACACCGGGACCGGAATGCCCAGGTTGCCGCAAAAGTCCTGCATTTCTTCCATGTATCTCATTCTGAAGGATCTACCCTCTTTGATAACAATCAGGGATGTTGGGAACCCCCAGCTATACTTTAAATTGGCCTTCCTGAGTAGATCCAGGACTGGTCTCATCTGTCTTCTCCTCTCTAAAGTCCCCGCTGAGAGGTCGATGAAGATCTGCAGGTCCTTGTTTTCAAATTTGAGAGGGGGAGCCCCTTTTAATTTTTTCCAGATTATTTCTTTGTCCTCATATTGATGGAATTTAATTATAACGTCTCTTGGGGTGTCTTGCTTAATGTGAGGGGGCTTCCTTATTCTATGGACCCTATCGATCCTCAACACCTCGTCTTCCCGCCTGCCCAATAAGGGATTAAAAATTTTCCTCATCTTCTCTCCCAAATCCTCGTTCTGTTGTTCCGGGATTGATCTAATGCGTAAATTTTGTCGACGGCTCTGGTTCTCCTGTTCCTCGAGTCTAAACGCCAGTGCACGGTTTTCGCTCTGCACCTTCTTGACTTGTTCTTTTAAAACTGCTATATCCTTAGCTTGGTTACTGGAGGCCTCCTCCGCCTCTTCAACCCGACGGAGAAGATGCCCCATATCAGAGCGGACGTTTAAGATCTCCTCTTTTATAATGCTCTCTAGTTTCCTTTCCAGTTTAGCGAACATTTCACTCATATCTGTTTTGCTTGGTACTTGGGCCATGATTCTCTGTTCTTCAGCTACAGTATAAGCTGGTGTCCCCTCCAGGTCCGGCTCCTCATGGGGCCTATCCCCCTGTCCCCCCTTTTGTTTCTGTTGATCCTTTTTCTTTGTGCCTGGGTGTTTCACCTCCAAGAGAATTCTCTAAACATAAAAATGGGTTTCTTTAGTAGAGTAGTGAATGTTTAGAATCTCCACCAGATTTTTATTTCTGTCTGTATCCCTGGTGCACACTTTCATTCACTTCCTGTTTGGTAACATTGCTGTCACCGTAACAATAAATGAGAAGAACACAAATGCATTTTTATTGGATAGCAGTAAAAGCCGACATGTGTTCTAATCCTTCTAAGCAGAGACACCCACGCTGTGTCGGGGGAGGCAAGATATACCCGACAAACACCACGTGCATGCTGGCCGCGTACACCAGCGTCACCCGAGCACGGCAGAGGAAAGGGGAGGGGCTCTGACTCCGACGGCAGCTCCGTCAGTAAACAGAGTCCGCACTCCCTATCTGACTGGCTACATGGAGGAACTCAAGTGCCACGCCATGACGCCAGTGTTTGCATCCGACGTGGGGCAGGGGGGGTTGACGCCGATGCGCCGAGGGCACCCGCCCAACCACCTGGAAGCAGCAAAGTGCACTCCCTCCCGCATACGGACCGGAGCGGGGGGGAGGGGAGGTGGGGGGGACACACAGAGCGCATTGCAGCTCCCAAGTGTCAGATACAGAGTCAGTGATGCATGTAACACAGTAACACAGTTACTGTAACACAGTAATGTCTCATCCCTGAAAGGGATGACATGTCAAACGGCTGTGCTGCCTGATCTCATGGATACCTGAGGGGTATCCAGGATCAGCAGAACCTGCATATGGAAAGTAACCATTCAGGTACATGGATACCTAGCATGTGGGCGGCAGGGGAACACTGCCGGAACCTCTCCAAAGACCTCCATCCCTATATCGAGCCAAGAAAAGAGGGGAAGAAGGGGGAAGTGGGACTTTAAAATGAGGCACCAAAGGTGCCTCCATCCCTGTATGTGAAAATTAACTAAGAGTTGGGACTTTAAATTAAGTCATGGAAAACATGCAGGTACCAAGGATAACAGTACAATTTTATTTGTCAAGTAAATGCATAAAACAATTCAAAAACAGAACCACATCCTGTAAAGAAAGACATTGTAATAAATATCATTCCAAAATCACAGCACTTGCATTTGTGCAAAAGTGATCGGCATCAAGGATACAATCAACTTGGCGCCACATAGTGGTCTCTTTGAGCGATTTGGTGCATGTACAAAGATTGCATAAAATATACAGATAACAATACCACAGCACAATAAGAAAAACATATAATAATATGTAAAAATATGTAAAAACCATAATAATTGTTCTTGAGATGTTGCAAAGTGAACATGTGTTGGTGTCCCAAATGCCCGACGCGTTTTGTGTGGAATAAACTCATCAGGGGCCAGATGGTCAGGGATATCTAAAAATGTAATGCAAGTCCCACTTCCCCCTTCTTCCCCTCTTTTCTTGGCTCGATATAGGGATGGAGGTCTTTGGAGAGGTACCAGCAGTGTTCCCCTGCCGCCCACATGCTAGGTATCCATGTACCTGAATGGTTACTTTCCATATGCAGGTTCTGCTGATCCTGGATACCCCTCAGGTATCCATGAGTTTAGGCAGCACAGCCGTTTGACATGTCATCCCTTTCAAGAATGAGACATGACTGTGTTACATCCATCACTGACTCTGTATCTGATACTCGGGAGCTGCGATGCGCTCTGTGTGTCCCCCCCACCTCCCCTCCCCCCCGCTCCGGTCCGTATGCGGGAGGGAGTGCACTTCGCTGCTTCTAGGTGGTTGGGCGGGTGCCCTCGGCGCATCGGCGTCAACCCCCCCCTGCCCCACATCGGATGCAAACACTGGCGTCACGGCGTGGCGCTTGAGTTCCTCCATGTAGCCAGTCAGATAGGGAGTGCGGACTCTGTTTACTGACAGAGCTGCCGTCAGAGCGCCTCCCCTTTCCTCTGCCATGCTCGGGTGACGCCGGTGTACGCGGCCAGCGTGCACATGGTGTTTGTCGGGTATATCTTGCCTCCCCCGCCACAGCGTGGGCGTCTCTGCTCCGAGATGGTTCATCACTACTTTCCATCCACAGTGCCTTTCCTCCTGCCTGTAAGCCCATATATTGTCATTTTCTCCACCTTCCTGGCTGATTTATATTGGTCTTGACTTTGTTGTTGGTTTTAATTTCTTTTTTACTCGCGTATAGATCACAGTCCACGATGGCTGGATGTGGATACTTGCAATACCTCAATTATACTTATTTATTTATTTTTATATTTATTAATTTGTTTTTGGCATAGACTCCCATATTTCACCATGCTTTCCAGAGAGATATTATCGATCCCCTTACCTACATCAAATTTGACAAATATGAACACTCCTGCCACTTCCAAACTTCTCAGCCTAAAATCCTCCTTTGACCTGAAGCAGTGGATACATGCTCCTACTCACTCCGAAGGCAATACCCTTGACCTCGTTTTCTCTCACCTTTGCACTCCATGCAACCTCTCTAACTATCCATTACCTCTCTCTGATCACCACCTTATTAGTTTCACTCTCTCCCTCTCCTCCACCACCTCTCCCTCCAACCGCCTAAAAGTTACCCGCAGAAACCTACGTCATTTCAACCCCTCTCTTCTCTACTCTGCTATCGACAACCTCTATGACAAAATCTCACCCCTATACTGCACCAACCTAGCCACTTCTGTCTACACTTCTAGCCTCACTGGACTCACTGTCCCCCCTCACTACACACAGAATCAGACCCCGATCCCTTCAACCTTGGCATACAGATGATACTAGAAGTCTGAAAAAATGTAGTCATGCTCATGGGCACCTGTGGTGTAAGACTAATGGGGCGTACACACGGTCGGACTTTTCAGCTACAAAAGTCCGACAGCCCGTTCGACAAACTTTCGACGGACTTTTGGCGGACTTGCGGCGGACTTTTAACAGACTTTCTAATGACCGGACTCGCCTACACACAATCACACAAAAGTCCGACGGATTCGTACGTGATGACGTACACCAGACTAAAATAGGAAAGTGGATAGCCAGTAGCCAATAGCTGCCCTAGCGTGGGTTTTTGTCCGTCAGACTAGCATACAGACGAGCGGATTTCTGGGTCCGGCGGTGTTACGACGTAAAGATTTGAAGCATGTTCCAAATCTAAAGTCCGTCATATTTGTGACTGGAAAAGTCCGCTGAAAGTCCGGGGAAGCCCACACACAATCGGATTGTCCGCTGGATTTGGTCCGTCAGCGTCCATTGGACTTTTGTAGCCGAAAAGTCCGACCGTGTGTACGCAGCATTAGTCTGAGAGACATTTCAACCAATATAAATCTGCCCTCCAAAAATACAATTCCAGCCTCCTCACTGCCAAGCAGACCTATTTTATTATTCTCATTAGCAACTTATCATCCCGTCCCTGTCAACTCTTCTCTACCTTCAGCTCTCTACTTCGTCCTCCACCGCCTCCACCCGCCAACTCACTCATTTCCCAGGAGATCACAAATAACTTCAAACAGAAGATTGATACAATTCACGAGGAGATCTCTACTGTTTCTATACCCTCCACACTTTACACTTCATGCCCACAGGTACAATCATTACTTCCCTCTTTCAACCCCACCACTATAGATGAGGTTGCTAAACTACTTGCTAATGTCCACCTTGCCACCTGCCCTCTGGATCCTGTTCCCTCACAAATGCTACATTCACCCTCTGGCTCTATGCTACACTCTCTAACCCACATTTTCAATCTCTCCCTCTCTTCTGGCATCTTCCCCAACTCTCTAAAACATGCACTTGTCAGACCCATACCTAAAAAGCCCTCACTGGACCCATCCAATCTTAACAACCTACGCCCCATCTCCTTGCTCCCCTTCTTATCCAAACTCCTCAAACATCTGGTCTACAACCGACTGAGTGTCCACCTCACTGATAATAGCCTTCTTGATCCGCTTTCAGTCTGGATTTCCTCCTCAACGGTCCACAGAAACTGCTCTCCTAAAACTAACAAACGATCTACTAATGGCCAAAACTAATCAACACTACTCTACACTCCTACTCCTGGACCTCTCTACTGCCTTTGATACGGTTGACCACCCCCTCCTCCTCAAAAAACTCCACGCCTTTGGTCTCCGTGACAGTACTCTTCGCTGGTTCTCTTCCTACTTACTACCTCCAACCGCACCTTTAGTGTTTCCTACAACTCTACTTCCTCCTCTCCTCTTCCTTTCTCAGTTGAGGTCCCCCAAGGTTCTGTTCTTGGACCTCTCCTATTTTCAATCTACACCCCCTCCCTGGGTCAGCTGATAGCCTCCCATGGCTTCCAATACCACCTCTACGCTGACGACACCCAAATTTATTTCTCTACTCCTCAGCTCACTCCCTCTGTCTCCTCACGTGTCACTAATTTACTTTCAGATATATCAGTCTGGATGTCACACCACTTCCTCAAACTCAATCTAAAACCGAACTTATAATTTTTCCTCCCCCATATGCCCCTTCCCCTGATCTCTCAGTCAAAATTGATGGCAAAACTGTAAGCCTATCCCCACATGCCAAGGTTCTAGGTGTAGTCCTGGACTCTGAACTCTCCTTTAAGCACCACATCCAATCACTGTCCAAATCCTGCTGCCTTAACCTCCGCAACATCTCAAAAATATGCCCCTTCCTAACCAATGACACAACAAAGCTCTTAATTCACTCGCTGGTCATCTCTCACCTTCACTACTGCAACTCCCTTCTCATTGGCTTACCTCTACATAGTCTATCCCCCCTTCAATCCATCATGAATGCTGCTGCCAGACTCATCCACCTTACCAATCGCTCTGTCTCTGCTACCCCTCTCTGTCAATCCCTCCATTGACTTCTGCTCGGCCAAAGAATTAAATTCAAAATACTAACAACTACGTACAAAGCCATCCACAAATTAGCCCCCAGCTATATCACTAGCCTAGTCTCTAAATACCAACCTACTCGTTCTCTTCGTTCCTCTCAAGACCTTCTGCTCTCTAGCTCCCTCGTCACCTCCTCCCATGCTCGCTTATCTTCTACTCTCCTACTTAGCTTTTCGATGATCCATGAAAACCCTTCTCTTCAGAGAAGCCTACCCTACCCACACCTAACAACTGTTTTTGAATTTTCTCCATCAGCTCACCCTCCACAGTTATTACCTTTTGTTTCCACTTGACCCTCCCTTCTAGATTGTAAGCTCTAACGAGCAGGGCCCTATGATCCTTTCTGTATTGATTTGTATTGTAAGTGTATTGCCTGCTCTCATGTTGTAAAGCGCTGCGCAAACTGTTGGCGCTATATAAATCCTGTATAATAATAATAATCATAATAGTAATAATATATAATAAATATTTAGTCTTTTCACACTAATTCATATTTCATCTTATTATTTATATTGAGACATTTGTCTCCGGTTTACTCCATATTTTGGAGGCATTTCCAATTCTGTTTTGTTACTTTATAGTACCAACCTTGACTATTACGGCTTTTTATTTTATATACAGTTAATATAAATCATCTCAAATATCCCCATACATCCCCTTCTGTTCCCTTATAATTCCATTGATCCTTTTCATACATGACCATAGGCTGTCATTTTAACAAACTTGACTGATACTTGTTCTCTATTCCTTTTACATAGTAGTTACATAGTAGGTGAGGTTGAAAAAAGACACAAGTTCATCAAGTCCAACCTATGTGTGTGATTATGTGTCAGTATTACATTATATATCCCTGTATGTTGCGGTCATTCAGGTGATTATCTAATAGTTTCTTGAAGCTATCAATGCTCCCCGCTGAGACCACTGCCTGTGAAAGGGAATTCCACATCCTTGCCGCTCTTACAGTAAAGAACCCTCTACGTAGTTTAAGGTTAAACCTCTTTTCTTCTAATTGTAATGAGTGGCCACGAGTCTTATTAAACTCTCTTCTGCGAAAAAGTTTTATCCCTATGGTGGTGTCACCAGTACAGTATTTGTAATTTGAAATCATATCTCCTCTCAAGCGTCTCTTCTCCAGAGAGAATAAGTTCAGTGCTTGCAACCTTTCCTCATAACTAAGATCCTCCAGACCCTTTATTAGCTTTGTTGCCCTTCTTTGTACTCGCTCCATTTCCAGTACATCCTTCCTGAGGACTGGTGCCCAGAACTGGACAGCATACTCCAGGTGCGGCCGGACCAGAGCCTTGTAGAGTGGGAGAATTATCGTTTTATCTCTGGAGTTGATCCCCCTTTTAATGCATGCCAATATTCTGTTTGCTTTATTAGCAGCAGCTTGGCATTGCATGCCATTGCTGAGCCTAACATCTACTAGGACCCCCAGGTCCTTTTCCATCCTAGATTCCCCCAGAGGTTCTCCCCCCAGTGTATAGATTGCATTCATATTTTTGCCATGCAAATGCATTATTTTACATTTTTCTACATTGAACCTTATTTGCCTTGTAGCCGCCCACCCCATTAATTTGTTCAGGTCTTTTTGCAAAGTTTCCACATCCTGCGGAGAAGTTATTGCCCTGCTTAGCTTAGTATCGTCTGCAAATACAGAGATTGAACTGTTTATCCCATCCTCCAGGTCGTTTATAAACAAATTAAATAGGATTGGTCCTAGCACAGAACCCTGGGGAACCCCACTACCCACCCCTGACCATTCTGAGTACTCCCCATTTATCACCACCCTCTGAACTCGCCGTTGTAGCCAGTTTTCAATCCATGTACTCACCCTATGGTCCATGCCAACGGACCTTATTTTGTACAGTAAACGTTTATGGGGAACTGTGTCAAATGCTTTTGCAAAATCCAGATACACCACGTCTACGGGCCTTCCTTTATCTAGATGGCAACTCACCTCCTCATAGAAGGTTAATAGATTGGTTTGGCAAGAACGATTCTTCATGAATCCATGCTGATTACTGCTAATGATATAGTTCTTATTACTAAAATCTTGTATATAGTCCCTTATCATCCCCTCCAAGAGTTTACATACTATTGATGTTAGGCTAACTGGTCTGTAATTCCCAGGGATGTATTTTGTTTTTCCTTTTTTCTTCTTTTTCAGTTTTATATTTTTTTACTATTAATCTTCTCTTATCACAGAGTTGTTTATCCTGCTCCTACTGGATATAATTCATCTTATATCCCAGTCACCCTTCACCCCCATGCTCTGCATTTGTTTGTTTTTAAATGAGTATTCTGTTAGGCACCGTTTTTTAAATTTGGTGCTGAACTTGTTTAATATTTTTTCATGAACTTATATAGGCCTTTTATATATATATTTTTCCCTTTTGTTGCACTTCTTAGCCTGGTCCTTTCGTGCCCTCTGTGGCCACGCAGGGCTCATTTACCCTTTTGGTTGGTTGGTCCCTTCTTGGTGGTGATTTGCTCTGGGAGATTTAAAGCAGCAGGTTCCCTCTCTTCTGGGGAGAGCATTGGCAATTGGTGTAAATTCTATTTTGTATTTGGATTTATTATACTTATTTTGTCTTTTTTGTATTTCTGTACAGTTAAAGGCACTTTGTGATTCATATATTCCCTGATGTAGCTATTAGGCGAAACATGTCGGGCTAATATACGAATAGGAATTTCCTGTTTCAATTGAACACCCGCCATGTGACCACTTTCATCATGAAATGTTAAATACCTTTGAACATATGGCCCCATCTATATATTGCTGTTTACAGGCATTTTTCACTCAATTATTGGTGTCCATCCTTGTTTATTATTATTGCACAGGAATTATCTACATTGTATATGCTAAGTCATTTTTATTACTTTGGTTGACAGTGCATTACTACTTACTCTATTAAGGCTTACCTGAAGGTACTGTAAATATGTCCTAAACATGCACCGTTCAAGAGATATTTACTATGCACACTGCCGCCGATGTCATCAGCGCATGCGCACTGAAGGAACGGACAGCGCCATGATACACAGCACCCGTGCGCATGCACGGGAGTGACGTGATCGTGGCTACAGCCAATCACGGAGCCTACAAACCCAGAAGTAAGTCTGGGAAACATGTCAGCCGTGTGAGCGGTGTGCTGACGCTGATCCAGGGCATCGTTCTAAGGTAAGTATTTTTTATAGTTAGCTAGTATGCGATGCATACTAGCTCATTGTGCCTTTGTCTTGCAGAGGTTTTTTTTTGGGGGGGGGTTGGAGGTTTACAATCTTTTAAATGCATGCTTTGAAATAATCCACAAAGTTACAACTTTTTTGGAGAGTAAGGGCTTCTGCTGTGGGTCCTTTGCAATGTCCCATAATTTTGTTTCATCCCTTTTACTATTGAATATTTCACTGTTACCAAGATCTTTACAGGGTGTCCACCCTCAAACATTAGGAAGAATACTGCCTTTACTGTAGACAATTTGTTTTACTGTGGAATGATGAACACTTAGTCATTTAGAAATGCTTTTTGCAACTTTTTGTAGTTTGAGTTATTTCTACAATTATACTATACTGTATCATGTAAAGGGATCCGCTCCCAGAGCTTGTGAATGGGTCTGGGCCATAGCAGTGCGCACAGGGTGTGCCAGGTGTGCCTGGGCACACCCTAATCGCCTTGTGTGGTGCATATTCCCCCCTGTTTAGACCACTGATATTTCATCCCCAAAAAAAATTTTACAAAAGAAAATAATTTTTAGAAAAATAAAATAAACAAAATTACACTGTCCACTACCCTACTGACACCATCAGTACATATACACATGCATATGTATTTGAGCTTTGGACTTGTGTACAGTGAACCCAATGCTCGGTATGCAGCAGCTTGGGAGAGACAGAGCAGAGCCGACAGGTGGTGGATACCCGCGGATACAAGCAAAGTGCAGTAGGGAGGTAAGAGTACAGTGGGGCAAAAAAGTATTTAGTCAGCCACCAATTGTGCAAGTTCTCCCACTTAAAAAGATGAGAGAGGCCTGTAATTGTCATCATAGGTATACCTCAACTATGAGAGACAAAATATTGAAACAAATCCAGACAATCACATTGTCTGATTTTTGAAAGAATTTAGTTGCAAATTATGGTGGAAAATAAGTATTTGGTCAATATTAAAAGTTCATCTCAACACTTTGTTATATATCCTTTGTTGGCTATGACAGAGGTCAAACATTTTCTGTAAGTCTTCACAGAAGATGTTGGCCTATTCCTCCATGCAGATCTCCTCTAGAGCAGTGATGTTTTGGGGCTGTCGCTAGGAAACACGGACTTTCAACTCACTCCAAAGGTTTTATATGGGGTTGAGATCTGGAGACTGGCTAGGCTACTCCAGGACCTTGAAATGCTTCTTATGAAGCCACTCCTTCGTTGACCGCCCGGTGTGTTTGGGATCATTGTCATGTTGAAAGACCCAGCCACGTTTCATCTTCAATGCCTTTGCTGATGGATGGAGCTTTGCACTCAAAATCTCACGATACATGGCCCCATTCATTCTTTCATGTACACAGATCAGTCGTCCTGTTCCCTTTGCAGAGAAACAGCCCCAAAGCATGATGTTGCCACCCCCATGCTTCATAGTAGGTATGGTGTTCTTTGGTTGCAACTCAGCATTCTCTCTCCTCCAAACATGACGAGTTGTGTTTTTACCAAACAGTTCTACTTTGCCTTCATCTGACCATATGACATTCTCCCAATCTTCGTCTGGATCATCCAAATGCTCTCTAGCAAACCTCAGACAAGCCTGGACATGTACTGGCTTAAGCAGGGGGACACGTCTGGCACTGCAGGATCTGAGTCCCTGGCGGCGTAGTGTGTTACTGATGGTAGCCTTTGTTACATTGGTCCCAGCTCTCTGCAGGTCATTCACTAGGTCCCCCCGTGTGGTTCTGGGATTTTTGCTCACCATTCTTGTGATCATTTTGACCCCACGGGGTGAGATCTTGTGGGGTACCCCAGATCAAGGGAGATTATCAGTGGTCTTGTATGTCTTCCATTTTCTAATTATTGCTCTCACAGTTAATTTCTTCACACCAAGCTGCTCGCCTATTGCAGATTCAGTCTTTCCAGTCTGGTGCAGGTCTACAATTTTGTTTCTGGTGTCCTTCGACAGCTCTTTGGTCTTCACCATAGTAGAGTTTGGAGTGTGACTGTTTGAGGTTGTGGACAGGTGTCTTTTATACTGATAACAAGTTCAAACAGGTGCCATTAATACAGGTAATGAGTGAAGGAAAGAGGAGCCTCTTAAAGAAGAAGATACAGGTCTGTTAGAGCCAGAAATCTTGCTTGTTTGTAGGTGACCAAATACTTATTTTCCACCATAATTTGCAAATTGCCAGAGAAGTATTAGAAACAGAACTTGTCAGTATCGGAATGTCCCTGCGTGTCTGTGCGGTGGAGTCGTGCTCCGGCACATGCGCTTTTGAGATGTAGCGGAACGACACACGGGTTCATGACACGGCACAGCGGCATAACGGCGAACGAACGTACACACGTTAGCGTTACACCCCCCATGCTGGCCTATATAAAGACTGATCTGTTCCTTGTATAATTGCTGGTTTGTCTTTCAGCTTCCTGTGATCTGTTCCTGAATTCTGCTACCTGTACTTACCTGTTGTGACCCCATATTGCCTTGACCTACTCTGCTTCTCTCCAGTGTTTGACCCCGGCTTGTTTAAAGGAATTCTCTATCTTCTGGCTCGCCTTCAGGATTTCTCTGATTACTGTCTACTGTGTTTGACCCCCGGCCTGTTTTGAGGACTTCCTTATCCACTTGCCTCAAGTGTATGTTTCCGGCCTGCATCACAGACTTTCTCCTGCATCACTGAGTTCTCCGTGCCTGACCTCCAGCACTCTAACTGAGCCTTGTGGGTTAGAGCCCCAGCCGGGTCTTCTACCCCAGTCCCGGGGCCAGATTCATCACTGCTCCTTATCTCCACGCTGCAGGAGTCCTCTTCTCAAGAACCATCTACCTGCTGGCGACCCGTGCCTCTCTGTGCCCTATACCCTCTGTACCACTTCCAGGGGTAGAGTGCATTAAGCTGCAAGGTAAGCCACTCCCAGCATCTCGGCTTCAAGGAGTACTCTGATAGTACAATAGTACTATCTGATAGTCTGTCTGAGGCTGACAGAGCAGGCTCCCCTCTTGAGGCACTATGCCAGCAGGTAACAGCTCTCATGCAAGCAGTCCAGAGGTTACAAGATGGCTATTTTCAACTTGAAGGTCGTCTCCAGCACCTAACATTATCTCCTGGGGATGCAGCCTCTGCATCCTCCAGTGGAGCAAGCGCTTCGCATGATCACTCCAGCACAGCTCCTGCAGTTGTTATGACTCTTCCAGAGCCCAGGGTTCCCACACCTGAACGATTTTCTGGAAATCGAAAGAGGTTCAGAGCATTTAAGAATGCCTGCTTGTTATACCTAAGACTTTTAGTTCTGAAGCAGTAAAAGTAGGGTTCATTATTTCTTTGATGTCTGAGGAACCTCAAGCCTGGGCCCATGACCTCCTGGAACAGAAGAGCCCCTTACTAAACTCTGTGGAAACTTTGTTTGAATCCATGGGAAAATTATATGATGACCCCCAACGCACTGCCACGGCCGAGACCATCTTGCATACCTTAGTCCAGGGAAAAAGACCGGTGGAGGACTATACGGTCGAATTCCGAAAATGGTCTGGGGACACTGGATGGAATGAGGCGGCTCTCAAATATCAGTACTGCCAGGGGCTCTCAGAGACTCTTAAGGATGAACTGGCATGCGTTGATTCTCTTTCTACCCTGGAGGAGTTGATCCAGCTAGCCATGAAATTAGATAGACGTTTACGGGAACGACACTCTGAACGTTTCCATTCCCCCCGGCCTACTTGGATGCTACCCAGGGTCCCTTCAGCTCACCCTTCTCCTTCAGACCCTCCTCCCTCTACTCTGGAAAGTGAGCCAATGCAACTGGGCCTGGTCCGGGCTCCACTTACGCCTGATGAAAAGCAACGCTGGCGGGAAGCCAACCTATGCCTATACTGTGGAGGGGCAGGCCACTTCTTGCGCAATTGTCCCATAAGATCCAGTAAGTCTCATCCACAAAATATTATGAACTTTCAGGTAGCTGGTCCAACCTCAACTCATCTTGTCCTTCCTGTCTCCCTACTGGTGGCAGGCGAGGAGATACTGGAGCTACTGGCCATTATTGATTCTGGCGCCTGCAGCTGCTTCCTGGATACATCTTTAGCCCGAAGTTTACATATCCCTCTGCAAAATAAAAGACAAAGTCTCCAAATCCATCTGGCCGATGGATCTTCACCTTGTTCAGGACCTGTTACCCAGGAGACTAAACCCACTCTCACAATAACAGACTCAGGCCATCAAGAATTTCTTTGCTTTGACATCATATGCTCTCCCATGTTCCCTATCATCCTGGGACTTCCATGGTTACAAGCTCACGATCCCCACATTAATTGGAGTAAGAAGGAAATCTCCTTTTCCTCGGCCTACTTGCTTTACCTCTGGTCCCATCAGCACTGCCTCCTGCCTGACCATCCAGCCAGTACCCGATCATCTACAGCACGTCCCTGCAGCGTACCATGGATTTATGGACATTTTCGATAAAAACAAAGCCGACAGTTTGCCTCCTCACCGACCATACGACTGTCCCATTGATCTTTTACCTGGCTCTGAGATCCCCTTTGGTCGTATATTCCCGCTATCAGAAAATGAGTTGGAGGCCCTTCAGTCCTACATCAATGAAAACCTTGAAAAAGGGTTCATCCGTCCTTCTTCCTCTCCAGCCGGAGCGGGAATTTTCTTCGTTGAAAAGAAGGATGGCACCCTAAGACCCTGTGTGGACTATAGAGAGCTCAACAAGATCACCATCAAAAACCGCTATCTGCTTCCCCTTATCCCAGAGCTGTTCCAACGGTTCCGAACCGCACAAATCTTTTTTAAACTTGACCTACGGGGCGCTTACAACCTGGTTCGGATACACCCGGGGGATGAGTGGAAAATGGCTTTTAGGTCTAGATTCGGACACTTCGAGTATCTAGTGATGCCATTCAGGCTGTGCAACGCCCCAGCTACATTCCAACATCTAGTGAATGATATTTTTCGAGAATACTTGTACAACTTTGTGATCGATTTTTTTTCTACCACCATTGAGCTGCACCAAGTCCATGTAAAGAAGGTACTCACAATTTTCAGGAAACACAGACTTTATCTAAAAAGGGGAAAAATGTGAGTTTGAAAAAACAGTAGTCCAATTCTTAGGGTTCACCATCTCCACTGAAAGGGATCCTCAGAAAGTGAAATCTATCCAGGAATGGCCAGCCCCTGTAGATAAAAAGGGGGTGCAACGATTTGTGGGCTTTGCCAATTTCTACCGCAGGTTCATAAAAGGGTTCTCATCAATCATTTCACCCATAACCCAATTGACTCGACAGCAAAGCTGATTCCAATGGTCTCAAGAAGCTCAGGAAGCTTTTAAAAAACTGAAGGATCTATTTACTTCTGCCCCGGTACTACTACACCCAGACCCTGCTTTGCCCTATGTGTTGGAAGTGGACGCCTGAGAGTCAGCTTTAGGAGCAATTCTGTCTCAAAGGCGAGGTCATAAGGCTCTTCTTCACCCTGTGGCTTTCACCTCCTGGAAATTAACTCCGCCAGAAAGAAACTACGACATTGGGGAGCGTGAACTACTAGCCATCAAATTTGCTCTTGAAGAGTAGAGATATCTTTTGGAGGGTGCATCTCACCCCATTATGATCTTCACAGATCACAAGAACTTGGAGTACCTCAGGGCAGCAAAACGTCTCAGACCCCAGTAAGCCCACTGGGCTTTGTTTTTCTCCAGGTTCAACTTTCACATTTCCTATCGGCCAGGCTCCAAAAATGGGAAAGCAGACCCTCTCTCCCTGATGTTCCCAGAGACCCCCCAGACAGCAGAACCTGGTACTATTCTGTCCTCGCAAAATTTCCTTTGTTTATTCCAGCTGGATCTAAGGACTGCCATTGAACAGGCTTCAAGCCAATGTTTAGACCCTGAAGTACCTTCGTTGAGGAAACAGGATGGTTTGTTATGGGCTCAAAACAAAATATTTGTCCCAGTACAAGTAAGGCCCTTGATATTAAAGACTTTTCATGATAACAAGTTTGCAGGACATTTTGGGGTACAAAAGACCTCTGAACTAATACATCGCTCCTTCTGGTGGCCAGGGTGGAGTCAGGATTGTAAAAACTATGTAAAATCTTGTATTGTCTGCCAACGCAGCAAGGGGTCCAACGCGAAAGCCTGGGGTCTACTAAGACCATTACCCATACTAGAGAAACCCTGGAAGGAAGTGGCTATGGACTTTATCGTTGACCTACCGCCTGCTGAGGGGTTCTCCACCATTCTGGTAGTGGTTGATCGCCTTTCAAAAATGGCTGACTTCTTACCTATCAAAAAGGCACACCCTCTGCCTCAGATACCGCAGATCAGGGCCGATCCCAGGCGGGTGCACGGGGTGCAGTGCACTCAGGCGCCAGACAGGGTGGGGGCGCTGCAGCGCCAGAGTGCTCCCCTCCCTCCTCCTCCTCCCCTCCATGTCCAGAAGTGGCTCTGTCCGCAGGTCACCACCGTGGAGCGGCCACTGTGTTTCACACTGCTAGAGCCTGTCCCACCCTCCCTCCTCCTCCTGTCAGAGGAGAGCAGCTGCCGGGGATTGGAGCGGCTGGTCTCTGTGTTGAGAGAGACCAGCCACGCAGTGACTTCGCTGGGGGGCGGGGGGCGGCCCGTGCCTGCAGCCTGACACAGGTTCTCTCCTCCTCTGTCTCTCACTCCCGCCTAAGCTGCTGCCTGTCTCGATCTGCTCTTCACCCGGGCGGCACGGCTGCACACTGTCCTCTCTAGCTGCCGCCCGGGTGTTAATGTGTCTGTACTAATAGAGGGAGGTTTGACCCTGTACTAATCGAGGGGGGTTGTCCTTGGGGTCTGTACTAATGGGGGGGTTGTCCTGGGGAGGTCTGTACTAATGGGGGGGTTGTCCTGGGGGGTCTGTACTAATGGAGGGGGTTTGTCCTGGGGGGGTAATGGAGGGGGGTTTGTCCTGAGGGGTCTGTACTAATGGAGGGGGAGTTGTCCTGGGGGGTCTGTACTAATGGAGGGGGAGTTGTCCTGGGGGGTCTGTGCTAATGGAGGGGGAGTTGTCCTGGGGGGGTCTGTACTAATGGAGGGGGAGTTGTCCTGGGGGGTCTGTACTAATGGAGGGGGGTTGTCTTGGGGGGGTCTGTACTAATGGAGGGGGGTTGTCCTGGGGGGTCTGTACTAATGAAGGGGGGATTTGTCCTGGGGGCTCTGTACTAATGGAGGGATTTGTCCTGGGGGTCTGTACTAATGGAGGGGGGGTTTGTCCTTGGGGTCTGTACTAATGAAGGGGGGTTGTCCTTTGGGGTCTGTACTAATGGAGGGGGGTTGTCCTGGGGGGTCTGTACTAATGAAGGGGGGTTGTCCTGGGGGGTATGTACTAATGGAGGGGGGTTTCCCCTGGGGGGTCTGTACTAATGGAGAGGGGATTTGTCCAGGGGGGTCTGTACTAATGGAAGGGGGATTTGTCCCGGGGGGTCTGAACTAATGGAGGGGGGATTTGTCCTGGGGGGGTCTGTACTAATGGAGGGGGTTTGTTCTGGGGGGTCTGTACTAATGGAGGGGGGGTTTGTCCGGGGGGTCTGTACTAATGGAGGTGGGTTGTCCTGGGGGGTCTGTACTAATGGAGGGGGGTTTGTCCTGGGGGGGGTCTGTACTAATGGAGGGGGGTTTGTCCTGGGGGGTCTGTACTAATGAAGGGGGGATTTGTCCTGTGGGGGTCTGTACTAGTGGAGGGGGGGTTCTCCTGGGGGGTCTGTAGTAATGGAGAGGGTTTGTCCTGGGGGGGTCTGTACTAATGGAGGGGGGGTTTGTCCTGGGGGGTCTGTACTAATGAAGGGGGGATTTGTCCTGGGGGGTCTGTACTAATGAAGGGGGGATTTGTCCTGTGGGGGTCTGTACTAGTGGAGGGGGGGTTCTCCTGGGGGGTCTGTAGTAATGGAGAGGGTTTGTCCTGGGGGGGTCTGTACTAATGGAGGGGGGGTTTGTCCTGGGGGGTCTGTACTAATGAAGGGGGGATTTGTCCTGGGGGGTCTGTACTAATGAAGGGGGGATTTGTCCTGTGGGGGTCTGTACTAGTGGAGGGGGGGTTCTCCTGGGGGGTCTGTAGTAATGGAGAGGGTTTGTCCTGGGGGGGTCTGTACTAATGGAGGGGGGGGTTTGTCCTGGGGGGTCTGTACTAATGAAGGGGGGATTTGACTTGTGGGGGTCTGTACTAGTGGAGGGGGGGTTCTCCTGGGGGGTCTGTACTAATGGAGGGGGTTTGTCCGGGGGGGTCTGTACTAATAGAGGGAGGCTTTGTCCTGGGGGTCTGTACTAATGGAGGGGGGTTGTCCTGGGGGGTCTGTACTAATGAAGGGGGGGGTTTGTCCTGTGGGGGGTCTGTACTAATGGAGGGGGCTTTGTCCTGGGGGGATCTGTACTAATGGAGGGGGGGTTGTTCTGGTGGGGGTCTACTAATGGAGGGGGGGTGGTTTGTCCTGGGGGGTCTATACTGATGAAGGGGGGGTCTGTACTGAGAGAGGGGTTTATACTTAGTGGGGGGTCTGCACTGACGAAGGGGGGTCTGTACTTAGTGGAGGGGAGTCTGTACTGAGGGGCGACTAAAGTTGGTGGAAGGGGGGTGACACCATGTTATACCGCACCTGGTGACACCAACCCTAGTGACGTCACTGCAGCTGCGGGCTCTTCTTTCGCCCCTTTCGCTCCCTCTCCCTCTCCTCCGCACGTGCACTGCTATACTAGTGAGGGGCGCTGGCCAGCACAGCCGCCCACTATGTTTCTTCCCCCGCCTTCATATCAGCCAGGGAAAAAATAGAATAGAAAAAGTAGCAGAGAAGAGGATTGTGGGACATGTAGTCCCGAGGACTGGCAGCCCCACTGTAACACGGAAACTGCAGCCCACACAGCAGGCTCAGCTGAATGGGAGAGGGAGAGATACAGGAGCCTGGGAAAGCTTTCAGGGAAGTACACCCAGGACTCAAGAGGGAGAGTGCAGTGCTGAGGGAACACCATCAGAGAGGGAACCCCACTGCCCTGCGCCACCAGAGGAAAAGACACACAGCCTAGCGCCATCCCTGGTGGAGAAAGGAATGGAATCACTGCCAGAATACAGATCTGGGTGCTACCCAGCGGAGTCGCCATGGGCAATTCAGAGTGAGCTGACTCCTGATCAGAGGAACCTTCGCTGGGTCAGGTGAGAGGGCCAATCGGCCATTATCTACTAACGTCCATAGGAACTGCAGTCTCTGACCATCTCCTGTATTATATCTGCAGTCTCTGACCATCTCTTGTATAATGTCTGCAGTCTCTGACCTTCTCTTGTATCATGTCTTCAGTCTCTGACCTTCTCTTATATCATGTCTGCAGTCTCTGACCATCTCCTGTATCATGTCTGCAGTCTCTGACCTTCTCTTGTATCATGTCTTCAGTCTCTGACCATATACTGTACCATGTCTGCAGTCTCTGGCCATCTCTTGTATCATGTCTGCAGTCTCTGACCATCTCTTGTATCATGTCTGCAGTCTCTGACCATCTCCTGTACCATGTCCGCGGTCTCTGACCATCTCTTGTATCATGTCTGCAGTCTCTGACCATCTCTTGTATCATGTCTGCAGTCTCTGACCATCTCCTGTATCATGTCTGCAGTCTCTGACCATCTCTTGTATCATGTCTGCAATCTCTGACCATCTCTCGTATCATGTCTGCAGTCTCTGACCAGATTCTGTACCATGTCTGCAGTGTCTGACTGTCTCTTGTATCATGTCTACAGTCTCTGACCATCTATTCTATCTTGTCTGTAGTCTCTGACCATCTCCTGTATTATGTCTGCAGTCTCTGACCATCTCTTGTATCATGTCTGCAGTCTCTGACCATCTCTTGTATCATGTCTGCAGTCTCTGACCATCTCTTGTATCATGTCTGCAGTCTCTGACCATCTCCTGTACCATGTCTGCAGTCTCTGACCATCTCCTATACCATGTCTGCAGTCTCTGACCATCTCCTATACCATGTCTGCAGTCTCTGACCATCTCCTATACCATGTCTGCAGTCTCTGATCATCTCCTGTACCATGTCTGCAGTCTCTGATCATCTCCTGTACTATGTCTGCAGTCTCTGATCATCTCCTGTATTATGTCTGCAGTCTCTGACCAACTCCTGTACCATGTCTGCAGTCTCTGACCATCTCCTGTACCATGTCTGCAGTCTCTGACTGTCTCTTGTATCATGTCTACAGTCTCTGACTGTCTCTTGTATCATGTCTGCAGTCTCTGATCATCTCCTGTACTATCTCTGCAGTCTCTGACCATCTCCTGTATCATGTCTGCAATCTCTGATCAGCTTCTGTACCATGCCTGCAGTCTCTGACCATCTCTTGTATCATGTCTGCAATCTCTGACCAGCTTCTGTACCATGTCTGCAGTGTCTGACTGTCTCTTGTATCATGTCTGCAGTCTCTGACCATCTATTTTATCTTGTCTGTAGTCTCTGACCATCTCCTGTATTATGTCTGCAGTTTCTGACCATCTTTTGTATCATGTCTGCAGTCTCTGACCATCTCCTGTACTATGTCTGCAGTCTCTGACCATCTCTTGTATCATGCCTGCAGTCTCTGATCATCTCCTGTACTATGTCTGCAGTCTCTGACTGTCTCTTGTATCATGTCTACAGTCTCTGACCATCTCCTGTACTATGTCTGCAGTCTCTGACCATCTCGTGTACTATGTCTGCAGTCTCTGATCATCTCCTGTACCATGTCTGCAGTCTCTGATCATCTCCTTTACTATGTCTGCAGTCTCTGATCATCTCCTGTACCATGTCTGCAGTCTCTGATCATCTCCTGTACCATGTCTGCAGTCTCTGATCATCTCCTGTACCATGTCCGCAGTCTCTGATCATCTCCTGTACTATGTCTGCAGTCTCTGATCATCTCCTGTACCATGTCTGCAGTCTCTGATCATCTCCTGTACCATGTCTGCAGTCTCTGATCATCCCCTGTAGTATGTCTGTAGTCTCTGATCATCTCCTGTATTATGTCTGCAGTCTCTGACCATCTCCTGTACTATGTCTGCAGTCTCTGACCACCTCCTGTACCATGTCTGCAGTCTCTGATCATCTCCTGTATCATGTCTGCAGTCTCTGACCATCTCTTGTATCATGTCTGCAGTCTTTGACCTTATCCTGTATTATGTCTGGGGACACTTTCTAACAGAAGCCCTCTCTGTGTGCATCAGAGAGACTCCCCTCCAGGTCTCATTAGTGTTCTCTCTTCCTGTATTTTCTTTATTGTTAAGAGATCATGGGAGGATTTCAGGGTAACAAAGACTTCTTAGGGGAGCAGCTCTGTATTTGAGTCGTTGCCATAGAATCATTTGTAAAGGGGAGGAGTTGGTAAGATGACCACGCCTATGTGGGGGCGCCAGAAATATTTCTGCACCCAGGCGTCTGTGACCCTAGGATCGGCCCTGCCGCAGATATATTCGTCAAGGAAGTGGTTAGGCTCCATGGAGTACCCGATAACATTGTGTCTGATAAAGGAGTCCAGTTCACCTCAAAATTCTGAAGACCTTTGCAAATCCTTAGAAATCAAGGTATGTCTGTCCTCAGCCTATCACCCCCAAAGTAATGGCCAAACAGAGAGGACGAACCAAACTTTTGGAACAGTACCTTCTCTGCTTCTGCTCGTGCTCCCAAGACAACTGGGTTTCGCTCCTCCCCAGTGCAGAATTTGCCTACAATAATTCCATACACACAGCCACTAACCAAACTCTTTTCTGGGCCAATTATGGGTTTCCCCCTTCCTTTTTGCCTAACTCTTTTCCAGAAGTGTCAGTTCCTGCGGTACAAGACCGAATAAGTTTTATCCAAACTAATTTTCAATTAATTCAGGAGGCTATGAAGAAGGCTCAGAACAGCTACAAGAAATACTATGACAGGGGAAGGAGGAGCAATCCAACTTTTAAAATTGGAGATGAAGTCTGGCTATCTGCAACGAACCTCAAACTTCCTTGTCCCTCACGCAAATTGGGCCCAAAATGTATTAGTCCCTTCAAGGTGAAAAGAGTAGTGAACCCTGTGGCTTTTGAACTTGCTCTACCTAGCTCTTACAGGATTCACCCTGTTTTTCATACTTCCCTTTTGAAACCAGTAACTCCCAGTCCTTTTTCAGGAAGGGAAGAATTGCCACCTCCTCCGATCAATATTGAAGGCAAAGATGAATTTGAGTTGGAGGCTATAATGAACTGTAGAAGGAGGGGTGGTCGTGTACAGTACCTGGTCAAGTGGAAGGGGTACCCCCCAGAAGATAACTCTTGGGAACCTTCTTCCAATATACACGCCCCACGTTTAATACGAGCATTTCACAAGAAATACCCGGAAGTACTGGCCAGATTGGGCATCCGGAGGCTGCCCCTTGGGGGGGGCACTGTCAGAGAAGTAATAGAAACAGAACTTGCCAGTATCGGAATGTCCCTGTGCATCTGCGAGGAGGAGTCGTGCTCCGGCGCATGTGGGTTCGCGATGTAGCGGAACGGCACACACGGGTTCATGACACGGCGCAGCGGCGTAACGGTGAACGAACGTACACACGTTAGCGTTACACCCCCCATGCTGGCCTATATAAAGGCTGATCTGTTCCTTGTATAATTGCTGGTTTGTCTTTCAGCTTTCTGTAATCCGTTCCTGAATTCTGCTACCTGTACTTACCTGTTATGACCCAGATTGCCTTGACCTACTCTGCTTCTCTCCAGTGTTTGACCCCGGCTCGTTTAAAGGAATTCTCTATCTACTGCCTCCTGTGTTTGACCCTTGACCTGTCTTAAGAATTCTCCTGCCATCCTGTGTATGACCCTGGCTTGTCTAACGGAGTCCTCTGCCATCCCCTTCCAGTGCACAACCTCTGGCTTGCCTTCAGGATTTCTCTGATTACTGTCTACTGTGTTTGACCCCCGGCCTGTTTTGAGGACTTCCTTATCCACTTGCCTCCAGTGTATGTTCCCGACCTGCTTCACAGACTTTCTCTTACTGAGTTCTCCGTGCCTGACCTCCAGCACTCTAACTGAGCCTTGTGGGTTAGAGCCCCAGCCGGGTCTTCTACCCCAGTCCCGGGGCCGGATTCATCGCTGCTCCTCATCTCCACGCTGTAGGAGTCCTCTTCTCAAGAACCATCTACCTGCTGGCGACCCGTGCCTCTCTGTGCCCTATACCCCCTGTACCACTTCCAGGGGTAGAGTGCGCTTAGCTGCAAGGGAAGCCACTCCCAGCATCTCGGCTTTGGTGAGTACTCTGATACAAATAAATTCTTTGAAAAATCAGACAATGTGATTGTCTGGATTTGTTTCCACATTTTGTCTCTCATAGTTGAAGTATACCTATGATGACAATTACAGGCCTCTCTCATCTTTTTAAGTGGGAGAACTTGCACAATTGGTGGCTGACTAAATACTTTTTGCCCCACTGTAATGCTGGCTGGAGGTAGATGCAAATGATGTGCAGGGTAGTGTCAATTCAAATAGTTTCATCACTCTTTGATTGCATGAAAGGATCCACCGGTATGCTCCGGGATCAGCCTCCAAAGCACCTCGACCTCCAGGTCCACACAGCTTCTGTTATCTCTGCTGGTTCCTGGAGCGGAGAGGCTAGTTTGTTGGTTCCTGCCTGTGATGCTCTGACACAGACAGGAACCAACAGACTAGCCTCTCTGTGGGTAACCACCACCTGTTGGCTTTGCCCTGTCCCTCCCAAGCTGCTGTATACCGAGCATAGGACTCACTGTACAAAGCACAAAACTTTGCTACACCCGACCAATGGTCTAACCCAGCCCCATTTACCAGCTCTGGGATCGGAGCAGGATCTTATTACATGATACATCCACCCCAGCAGAGTCTGTGTCTGGGTCCAGTCTCCACAGTCTGGATTCCACACTGATCTCCTCAGCAGTGCAGTTGTGAATTGGGGAATATTTTCCATTCCTTTAACAAAACTGCCTTGTTTATTATCTCGGTTAACGAGATCTAGGTGTATGTATGGAGATGGATGCATGTCTGTTGCAGCTGCCTGTCTGTGGTGATAACGTTTTCATATTTTAATAATTGCAATAGTGGAGATGTTGATATTTCTATATTAGTGTTTGTAATTTTTCAAGAAAGCTTTTCCAATTTTTCTGATATACTGGATCATTCCACTTTGATGAATCCCTTTTGGACCTTCAGTCCTCTTTAACTACCTATTCTGACTAACCTGTGTAAAAAAATTTGTATACTTACCTATTTTCAGGCTGAACCAGTCCAGTCACATGATCTCTTCTGTGTCAGCCAGTACCGGATGTGTTTTGCAGTTATACTCTGTTTCTTCAGGCAGCATAAATACTAAACATCATTTTGCTTCATGACTCTCAGTGCAGATTAAAATATATCTCCCATGGGGCTGCAGGGCAACCAATGACCTGAGAGCAGATTTTAGAAGTTGAAAATACTTTACATAAACATGGCAGTATTTAATTCAATTGAGTAAATAGGGTGAATATTACTCTCTTCTGATGTGGCCATTAGGTGTGTAATAATGTTGCTCAGACAAACAGGGTGCACTTTGCACCATGTCTACCCGTAGTTCGGTCTCACTAAAAAGAAGCTGGTAATGAATGTTATTTAAGTCTGGTATGAATTTTAAGGAGGTAAAATGTCTGATATCCCACAGGAAATGTATTTTAAAGGGGGCCCTAAAAATCCATACCTGACTCTTAATCCCAACATGCATCATGCATCCTGGCTGCAGGGAAAGTGGGGGGTGGGGGGGTCACCATACCATACCAAGTCACATACCCTCAACATGGGGGAGTGCCTTACCAGGGGGGGCTGTGGGCGAAGTGCTTATTGGAAACCCCTTTTAATATTAAAGGGGACACCCATATGAGCTGTCATCATCTATATAAGGGAAGAGGCAGGGATAATGATGACTTAATTGACCAAATATAGCCATGGCCATATTTGGTCAAGGTCACTGCTATCCTTGCCCTTTAAAGAAGTGAAGATTTTTTGAGACGTCAGGAGCAAGGATAGTGGTGACATCCTTGACCAAATATGGTCATGCCATATAAGTTCAATGTCATTGCCCAAATTTGGCCATGCCAAATTTGGGCAATGTCATTGCCCATATATGGCCAGTGGACATATATGTCGTACCTTTGCTGTCAGAATGCCCGAATAACAAAAGTTCAGTTCAAACCAGCAGCGGCCTGTCTATAAGGGGCGCGGGGATGCCACCCCTATCCATGTGTCTACATGCGGGGCACCAAACGCTTGGATTCCAGTGTTTTTTCTTTTTTTTTTTAAGCACGTGATTAGATCCAGAGGCTCTAATAGGCTTCAAAAAAAGTTGGTCTCGGGGGCTTGTGTGGAGCACTGCACCCTGGAGCACAGCCACTTGTGTGACAGTAGAGATAAAAGTGTGTATAAGGGCGCTCTGAGTAACAGACTAAGCAGATATTAATCTATGTAGAGTAAGAACAGGGTCTTTTGGTACCACTTGAAGAGAGAAGCAAACTCTGGAAGCAAAATGAAAAGAAAAAAAGGCGCCTCTAAGTGCAAAAGTAAAACATTATATTTCCCAAAAGGGTTAAAAACACATACAAAAGGGTGGATGGGTAGGAGCACATCATATTAGTAATATGGCAGGTGGTCCGGTGTTCTGGGAGTCTCAAGGATATCCAGAGGTGTAATTCTATGGTACAGTAGCATATTCTGAAGTGGCCGGCAGATGGAAGCCACAACTCTCCTGGATACTGGGAAGAGACATGGAAGCCAAATCCAGCAAGTGACATCAAAGGGAAGGGAGCAACAACCAGCATGGATAGTAAACAGGAAGTGATGTCATCAACATACGATGCTTTTGGAACAGCTAATTGGTTCCTTCTTCAAGAAATTCTCCTCCAGGACAATCAGGAAGCGGATCCTGAGACCCGTCACCTGATTGGCTGAAATGGCAGATGATCCCATTGGATGCCCAGGAGGAGGAGGGAGGAAACACATGGCGGAAGCTGCCGTGATGCAGAGGAGGAGGCGGAGATGCGATGACAGCCACTGCCTGCAGGAGCCTTGCCCGCCTGTGACATAGATGGGGTAAGTGCGGGGTTGGATTACCGATGGACAACCCAGGGGGGTGGGGGGACTTGGTGTGGGTGACCCGCGGGTGACCTGACTGACCGCGGAGGTGGCAGGGGGTCAGATCGAACTGTCAGCTCAGTCCAATTGAGCCAACAGTTCGAAGTGAATGATCTTCCTGAGCTTGAAATTTACAAGAAAGTGTCACACCTACCAGGTCTTGGCTTCTTAGACACTGTACATAGTGTACACATAGTTGTAACAACATTGTCTTACAATATCAAGAAAAAGGGGCAACAGTGGACTTAAGGTGTAAAGAGAAATATCAAATCTCCTTTCCACCTTTATCCTTCTTTTCAACGTTTATCAAAGACTTATCCAGAGCGAAGAATGATCCAAGCTTCTCAATTATTGACATAAGCTTTCCTAGCCCCAACTGGAAGAAAAAAAAAATACACTAATCTAGAAACAGAGACTCTAGAAACATTATCACTGTTAGAAAGATGGGACTTTTATCCACTACTAGTGGTAACAATGAAGAAAGACAAAAAGACCCAAACTCCCTTTGCCTTATTTTAAACAAACAACATATTTTTAGGAGATGGAGTGCAATCAAGGGAAAGTCCTTTTTAGAGCACAAAAAGTTTCTAAGGTGGAGAGTGATATTGTTTTATTCATAAAGAACAAAAATCTAAATGACTTGGGCAGTGTCCGAATCATCCACAATCAATGGGTAGGTTGCACAGAAGTGATTTATTTATCTGCAGCCAAAATGAATCATGCAGGATCATGAAAACTTGCACCTTTGGTGACTAAATATTTAATGTGTATATTACCCTGTAAAGTTCTGTTGATACATGTTTAGCAACCACCTACAGGTATTATCCCAGATCATCACAAGCTTAGGACAAAATTAAGACTTTTAGCTATAGTTATACTGGAAATGATTCTGACAAAATTGCACTACACTGTTTACCTTACTGTATAGATAAAAGCTTTCTTTTTCTTTCATAGTACATTAAATGCAACATCACTTCACTAGAGGGTGCTGTGAAGATAGAATAGAAAAAAATAAAGCATATGTTCATTTGAAACATAGGCATAAACAATTGTTTAAGAATGATTCTTCATTGCCTTGTGGAAACAGCAGAGTGAGAGGGAGAGTAAGAAGGAGGACAGAAAACAGATAGATGTAGAGAGATTAGAGAGATCTTTCCATCATATACAATTGTGATAAAATCTATGTAGTGCAGTTATATACTTTTCTTTTTTTAACTTTGCATGCATATCAAAGCTTTACAGTATAGTGTACAGTGACACACCCACCCATGTTCCTGCCCCAGAGGAGCTTATAGTTCCTGTACCTATAAGCATTCAATTTAGGCTGAGACCAGTTGACATACAAATATGTATTTAGACTCCGAGCATAAAAGCTGCTAGAGGAAATCCACCGATATTTAAAAACGTACAAGCTCCATGCAGATATATTGCCAGTCAGCATCATATCTAGGACAACAGTGCTGCAGGGCAAGAGTACTAACCTTTACAAATATGTGCATTCCACTCAGTATTTCTTTAAACTCAAAGGATTTTAGCTATTTATATGGGGAGAACTGAGCTGGGGGTGGAGGGGAGGCATTTGTGACACAGGGCAGTGCAAAAAGGATATATTGGGCTAGTAGCCCCATGTCAATCAGAGGATAACCTGAAGTCAGTGACACATGGTGAGAATTTTATTGTTACCTGTTTTTTTTTTTCAGACCTGATATTACAACAGCTGGCAGAGGAAAGCTCTCCACTACTGACTTCTTTACAGCTCTGAGATGTCATTTGATCAGAAAAGCTGATGCTGGAAGTTGTAATCACGCCTATGAAATTAAGATCACAGTGAAATCTTGGATTGCAAGCATAATTTGTTCCGGAAACATGCTTGTAATCCAAAGCACTTATATATTAAAGTGAATTTCCCCATAAGAAATAATGGAAACTCAAATGATTCATTCCACAACATTTTATTAATAAGTCCTTCAGTTTATAGTCCATAGAAAAATATTATAGCAATGTGATAAGTTGTGTACCCATAAAATGTCCATCCACAAATGGCAGCCTCCACAAGGGGATTAGAAGCAAAATTCAGCAGGAGCTACAGAGTATAAAAGAGAACACGGCGTGGGATCCGATGTGCGTGGCCGGTGAGTGCGATTCCCGCTGGCCACCCGCGATTGCAGGCACGAGAGCAGGAACGGAGATTTGTGTGTGTAAACATATACATCCCTGTCCTGTCAGGGGAGGAGAAACAGATCATGTGTTCCTACTAAGTAGGAACAATAATCTGTCTTCTCTCCCAGTCAGTCCAATCCCCTCACAGTTAACCCCTTGATGGCCCCCTAGTGTTAACCCCTTCCCTGCCAGTTACATTTATACAGTAATCCAGGGGTCTCAAAGTGGCGGCCCTCCAGCTGTTGCAAAACTACAAGTCCCATGAGGCATTGCAAGGATGACAGTTACAAGCCTGACTCCCTCAGGCAGAGGCATGATGGGACTTGTAGTTCCACAACAGCTGGAGAGCCACCAGTTTGAGAACCCTGCAGTAATCGGTGGCTATTTTTAACTCTGATCGCTGTATAAATGTCAATGGCTCTAAAAAAGTGTCAAAAGTGTCCGATTTGTTTTGCTGCGATAACAATCGCTGATTGCCGGCATTACTAGTAAAAAAAAAAAAACACTCAATATACATTTCTTGTACCAAAAATATGTAGAAGAACACATATCAGCCTAAACTGAAAAAAAAATTTACTATTGCAAATAGCGCAAAAAAATTTTTTGCACTATTGTTTATAGCGCAAAAAATAAAAACCACAAGGGTGATCAAATACTACCAAAAGAAAGCTTTATTTGTGGGAAAAAAGGATGTCAATTTTGTTTGGGTACATCGTCGCAAAACCACACAATTGTCAGTTAAAGATACGAAGTGCCGTATCGCAAAAAATGGCCTGGTCAGAAAGGGGGGAAATTCTTCTGAGGCTGAAGTGGTTAAAGCCCAATTACAGACAAAACTTTGAGTAGGGAAAGGTTATAGCCTCTATCAAGTTTTTTTCGTGCTTGTCTCTCTGTTCTGGACAGGGCATGATGGGACATCTGTCCAATCTAGACATGGACAAGGAAAAAACGGAAGGGTTGGGACTTTATATGAGGCACAGACCATAAAAGTCAATTGCCTCCATCCCTGATTACAAGACTTCTTAAAATAAAAAAGGTTGGGACTTTATATACAGTATTTCTGTGAACACTGTGCACCATTTTGGACAATATGGGTTGGTTAAGGAGTTCAAGAGTTACTATGGTGATGCTACTCACATCACCTTCATCACCTTGGAGGTCCACACTCCCAGGGATATCTGACTCCTGATTTTCCATCATTGTGCCATGGGTTATACCATCTCAGATCCCGGGACAGTAAGCAGGATATCAATCCCACATCCGCTCCTGATGAGTGGCGGTCATCCGCGAAACGTTTTGAGCT
The DNA here is from genome assembly GCA_037952925.1 of Lithobates clamitans. Classification (NCBI taxonomy): domain Eukaryota; kingdom Metazoa; phylum Chordata; class Amphibia; order Anura; family Ranidae; genus Lithobates; species Lithobates clamitans. The sequence goes on along the minus strand of JBBGZY010000502.1, from coordinate 11,312,304 downwards.
ATTTAGATGCTACAATCATGTGTTTATATCTCAGGATTATCACAATTATTTTTTTTACTGTACCATGCTATAATAATTATGAACTTTTTTTATATAGACAATGTTAATATGGATCAAAAAGTTTAATGTTTTATATATGTTGTTATTATTATGTACTACTATGCTACTATGTTATCATGCTATGATGATCATGTGTGTTATATATATTAAATAAATTGTATTCAATTTATAATTTTGTCTTAATTGTACTATGATATAGCGTTTCTAGATACCATTACAATCTATTCGCCGGACATATTTTTTTCATTGTCACCTTTCCACAGTATGCTTCAAATAAAGTCCCAACCTTTTTTCTCTTAAGCAGTCTAGACATGGAAAAGAACAAAAACATTAGTAGCGTGGAGAAGGGTTCAAACCTTTGACGGTGTTTTTAATGCTGTCCATGCCTTCCTGTCCCAGAGATGACCACAAACCTAACTTTTGGCATGGGTGTCACAGGAACAAGAGTTATGCCGCATACACACGGTCAGATTTTCCAACAACAAATGTTCGATAGGAGCTTGTTGTCGGAAATTCCGACCGTGTGTAGGCTCCATCGGACATTTTCCATCGGAATTTCCGACAAACAAAATTTGAGATCTGGAACTCAAATTTTCCGACAACAAAATCCGTTCTTGTAAATTCTGATCATATGTAAACAATTCCGACGCGCAAAGTTCCATGCATGCTCTGAATCAATTATGAGACGGAAGCACTCAGTCTGGTAAAACTAGCGTTCGTAATGGAGATAGCACATTCGTCACGCTGCAAATTTTAAAATCTTTTAATGCAGCGCATTCTCTTCTTCTTTATAATTCTAGAATAATGAAGTTGTTTTGCTGCTGATATTCACACAGAGTTCTGACAACCTGATTTCTTTATTATTTCTCGTGATCTCATGAATATTTTTTTTTTATAGTGATCTCCATAATTTTTTTTTCTTTTGTTTTGTGTCAAGTTACCACAACACCATCATTATCTTGTATTTTTTTAACCTCAATGAGGTTGGTGTTGGTGTCCCTTGTTAATTTGACATTGTATTTTTGAAATGTACCTGCCAACTCACAAACAAACTGTCCTTTTGGAAGTAAAACACATAGGCAAGTATTTGTGAAAAAGAAATAGCCATTTATTATGGGTCATAACAAAATAAAGAGGAAGGCAATGCTGGAGAAATTGGTGACATTTGCGAAGCCTTTGTAACCCAGGGCAGACATGAATTATTTTACATCAATTATTTTACAGTCAAAATTATTGGCTTGAGGAGTCCTTATAATAGTGAGCACAATCTGGTCCGGGACTACAAGAGATCAGGAACAGCAACAGATGACATATCTGTCCCCAAGCTGTGGTCATACAACAGCCTGCATCTTTTGTCAGACCAGACTGAACCCAGGACATCACTTTCTTGTCTTCCTTCCACGCTTTCTTCCACGCTTGCTTCCAGGCTGTGGCTCTGGTGTTGTAGTTGCAGCAGGAGGTGGAGGAGGAGGAGTAGGATCATGGTTGAAATCACAAACATGGCTTTGGCTTGTAAGATACCTTCCTCACATAAGAGGCATTGGCCCTCCTCCATTTCCTGCATTTGGCAGGCTGCCATGTAGGCATAGTCCTCTTGAATATTGGGGGGGTTCTGAGGGCTGCAGTAGCCTTCCGAAATAGCCCAAGTGCTGCCTCCTCCAGGTTACTCCTCTTCCTGGGAGTTTTTTTTGGAAGGCGGAGGGGAGGGACCTGGTATTCGGGCAGGCTACTGGGCCCGGCCACCTCCTGGCTGCCACTTACCCCCGCCTCCTCCTGGCTGAGACTTTCCTGTGTATGAAAAATGGACATAGTTTTAGTTTTTGGTTCATCAATCACACACAATTTTCAGTTTATGACTGTTGCAAATTGAATGTTAATAAACAGAAAAGACTATCATTCTGACCCCAGCATTTTTTATTCTTGTCCCAATCATTTGTGGCCACTACTGTCTATTGATATGTAAAACACTTTGTAAAATCAGAAATTACTGATCAGTAATAACATCTAGTTAACATCATTAATTATTTGACTAGAAATATGTTGAACAATGCTATACCTGGCTCAAGCTGGGCTCCTCCACTTCTTCCTGGCTGGAAGGTCCAGGTTGGACGTTGGAAGCCTAAGCTGAGGTGGAAGGAAGCCTTGAAGGAAGATTGGAGAGTGCTGGCCTGGGTTCAGTCTGGCCTGCCAGACAATGGAGTCTGTCATAGTACCACAGCCTGGGTACATAAATGTCATCTGCTGGAGCTCCTGATCTCTGGGAATCCTGGACCTTCTTGGGCTCCCTATTATAAGTGCTCCTCATGCCACCAATTAGGGCCTTCAAATAGGGAATGTCTGCCATGGGGATCACCGGCTTCACAAATTTCATCAATTGATCCAGTGCTGCCTTCCTCTTTGGTTTATTGTTATAAAAAGGGTGGTTTACCTGCCACAGACACGGCAGCTCCCTGTACATATCAAGGAATATGGGGGTAAAGTCCTCATCATTTAATAGATCCATTTTATCTGTAAGACACAACACAAGACAAACCCTAATGTCAGACTAAACTCTCCTAATTTTGTCCCAATATAGGCCTATCAATCTAGAAGCAGTATAGGCCACTGATGCACTAAATTAAATTGTACCTTTGTTAGAACGGTCGGCACTTCCGCTACACATTCCTCCACTCACAGATCGTACGAATCACGCATGTTGCGCTTTTTATGCACTGCGCATGCGTGAAACTCCGCCCGCGCCTGACATTCTTTCTAGTCTATTCCATGCCCGTTGTCTTTCTGCACAGCTTGAAGAGGGCTGACTATGATGGGAAGCATGGACCTTACCCAAACCCAAATGTGAGAAAGGCCAAGATCATGACTAAAGTTGTAATAAGTCTGCACAGGAATTTTGGGGTACGGCGATCCAAGGATCAACTGAGGAAACGCTGGTCAGACCTGAAATTGAGGGAGCAGGATCAGTACAGAAGGATCAAGATAGTTCTTCAAAAAAGTAAGTATTTGTCGTGTGTTATTCTTATTACAGTCATGCTGCTCCATGTGCTTTTCTTTACTGTTGTACAGTTTAAAATGGCAACTTTCAGTTTCTTGGGGACCGTAATCGTTCGTAGTAAACATCGTTTGTTCTACCGCTAATACAATGTTTTTGGCAGATCCAGGTTAACTACATTTGTTCAGGCCTATTTGTATTAAAAGAAGTTTATGACGTTGTTGTCTAGATGGGTTTGTACTAGAATTAAATGGAAACTTGATTTAGTGTAGGGAGAGGACACTCAGCAGCTGTTTACACATCTGGACACAGGAGCACTAGTGTGGGACACCAGAACAAACTTTTTAGGGTGTCCCACACATGTGCTCAAGTGGATACTAGGGGTGTCTCCATGTGTGAAAATTGTACAAAAAAGGTAAGTATTCCAGTTTTATAAAGGGAGAAAAATAATGTCTTCAGCATGGAACTCTGCCAAAAAAGACAGTACGACACTTCCAAACAATGTTTCATATTACTATTTTTTGCCTCAAATATCTGTGTGCTAAGTATACCTATTTTTGATTCACATAGGGGAGAAAAGACGCGGGACATCTGAGGACACCAGGCACCCCCACCTCCTAAAGAAGGGGAAATCCCCACACTACAACCAGAAGATGTGGAGAAAGGAGAGGTTTATGAAGTGGGCGAAATAGTGACAACAACAGGTGAGTGTCTGATGTGGATGTGGATGTTGTGGAAGAAGAATCTCATTTCACAAGTGCAAGTGCACACGTCCTCATCGGGGAGATTATGGTGTGCAATCGGGATTTACAGAAGATCAAGGAAGACATCAATGATGTGGAAAAAAGACTCAAAAACATCATTGATGTTTTAGGCAGAATCTAAAACACACCAAAATTCTTCAATTTGTTGATGTTTTAAACATTTTTGAAAATTTTTTGAAGTATATTGAAAGCCAAATTTTGAAGATGCACACAGTGTGTCAACATGTGCTATCTGCCATCACGGGATATCAATGTACGCGTTTTGTGGGTGCAACCCTTTCTTCGCAACTCAAGTAGGTGACAGGAAGGGGTTGCACCCCCGAAACACGTCCATTGATCCCCCATGATGGGAGCTAGCACATGACATTAGGCATGTGATCAGGAGGGAAATCCCCATTTTGACTCAATTTGTGTGCATCTTCAAAATTTGGCTTTCACAGGGGTAACATCACCTCATCTGATGAAGGCAATATCAACACATTTTGGACATATTAATGTCTGCTATTGCCTTCAGTTTGTCAAAGTTGAACTTTGTAAGTTCCTGAGTTGTGTATTGTTTTATGGTTTTAAACATGCCTGTTTTAACACAAAAAAAGGCCATTTGTACTGTCAAAAACAACAATGTTATTACTAAAATATGTTGGTTTGTTCAAAAACCTTTTTCTAACGCACATGTGAATGTGCACAGAATAAAAGGTTTTCTACTCAACAATGTATGGCTTCTTCTTTCAATGCTCAATGTCATTTTTTGGACTAAGTTGGTGTTTACACTGAAATGGGGTTTATTTACTAAAGGCAAATCCACTTTGCACTATAAGTGCACTTTCAGTGCAGTTTCAAGTGCAGGTTCATGTGCATTTTTGCAGTGCACTTGGAGTGCAAAGTGGAATTTCCTTTAGTAAATAACTCCCACAGTGCTTTATAATTTGCCACAATCAGGCCATTTTCGTGACTCACCAAAATTCAAATGATGAATATTTTTATCAGTAATGCATTACATACATTAACAACAAAAACAAGGTGTGTGTGTAGCAGACCCACAACATAATAATAGTTTGCTGAAGAAGAGATTGTTACCTCGTGTATCAAATAAACTACGTTTGCGCTATTGAAGAAAATGTCCAAAAAAAAAAAAGCCCATTGGAGAACCTAGGAGACAGATAAAAGAAACACAAGCATATAGTGAACTTGGTGTTGAGTTATTCACTTTACGGTCAACACAGAGGACAAGGGGGCACTCTTTACGACTGGAGGAAAAGAGATTTCATCTCCAAATACGGAAAGGTTTCTTCACAGTAAGAGCTGTGAAAATGTGGAATAGACTCCCTCCAGAGGTGGTTCTGGCCAGCTCAGTAGATTGCTTTAAGAAAGGCCTGGATACTTTCCTAAATGTACATAATATAACTGGGTACTGACATTTATAGGTAAAGTTGATCCAGGGAAAATCCGATTGCCTCTCTGGGATCAGGAAGGAATTTTTTCCCCTGCTGTAGCAAATTGGAGCATGCTCTGCTGGGGTTTTTTGCCTTCCTCTGGATCAACTGTGGGTATAGTATTGGGTATATTGGATTGTACGTTTTTTTTGTTTTTTGTTTTTTTTGTTTGTTTTTTGTTTTTTGTTTTTTTGTTTTTTATGGTTGGACTGGATGGACTTGTGTCTTTTTTCAACCTGACTAACTATGTAACTATGTAACTATGTAATAAATCAAAGGAAATATTATTTCAGTTTAACTAAAAAAAAAATTTTTATTAAACATTTTCTGGCACATCAATGGCAAAGTTCTCCATATATTTTATATGAACCTCGCGTGCACTTTGGGGGGGCAAGCACTGAAAACCAGGTAAGAAACTACAAGCACAAAGTGAATAACAGTAATGATCGGAAAAGTACGAGGCTAAAAATCGTGAATCATCTCTCACCAAACTTCTACTAACACGAGATAAACACGAGATTAGCAGAAGGAACCCAAAGGGTGGCGCACTTGGTATTGAACTTCCCTTTCCTAGTGCCGTTGTAAGTGTTGTACGCCACTGCGTTCTTGACGTTCGGAATTTACAACAATATTTGTGTGACCGTGTGTATGCAAGACAAGTTTGAGCCAACATCCGTCGGAAAAAAAACATGGATTTTGTTGTCGGATTGTGCGATCGTGAGTATGCGGCATTAGAGTGTTACTAAACCCAGGACCCTGCATTCACTATATTAGGGTATATTATATATACCACAGTACACAGAACATGGACATGCAATTATTTTAGTAAATCTAATAGGCTAAATACCTTTTCTCATTTGCAGTATATAGCAGTCTTGTGACTTCAGTTCCTGGTAGAGCTTGTAATAGGAATTTTCATACTCCACTGAACTGTACTGAGCTGTACTATGAGGATCCAGGACCCCTGACTCTCTGTCTGGACAGTGCTGATTGGCCCTGTGCTGATCACATGCACCCTCCCAAGTAAAAATAACCTCTCTAACAATCCAAAATGAACATATGCAGCCTGACTCCAAAGGCTCTGTCTTATCTGGACCTGTTCTGGAGTCAGTGGAAGAAGAGGGGGATCTGTGCATGCGGGATCAAACAGCCTTTTTACACAATGCAGAGGATTAATCCCTTAGGTTCTACAGAGAGTATAACAATCATGATTTACTGCATGTACAGACTATTTTTACTGTTGTGGGTTTAGTAACACTTTAAGGGAAACTTTTACCAAAAGGGTGACAGAGAACAATAAAACCCCAACAGAAGTTCTGACATCTACTCATTCTCTTGAAAAATATACAAAATTACCTGGGTCTGAATTTGGGCTCTAAATCTAACTGGCTACCCTAGCCACATCACATATTTGCAACAAATCTTATTTGTATAAAACTATTTTTAATAAGACATTTACATTGTTTCTTACATATGCACATGGGAAGTACAAGCATGTTACATGCACATTTCTACTTTTTGCTGTCAAGCACTCTTTAATATATTCAAAGGAAATATTTCACATATATATTAAAATTGTGGAGAATCTATTTGCATATATACTTCATTGCTTATAATGCATATGTAAAACCCTAGGGAACTGAGACATTGTACTTGTTTGGACCACTTTAATCAAGCTGGCAGATCTGGATGCATATCTATTTTATTTATCTGACTGTCTATATATCTATCTATTCTTTCTTTTTTCTCTGTATGTACATGCACACACACACACATACAAATGTGGTTCCTGCCTTATCCATCTTCCTAGATATTCAAGTCATATATGACTCTCTGTGCTGCTATCTTCTCCTCCGAGAATACTACGTGACCACTGCAGTTTTTGAACTACTTTATGCATCTCAATCCATGGTTTCCAAACTATACCCTTGGAGATGCATAACAAAATAGACTTTGAGCGATATCCATGAGTCAATAACTCATTTTTAGTAAGTCATCTGCGTTCAAGTAATGATGTCATCCATATCTGATATACCTTCAGCAGGGGAACCCTGATAAACTTAACAAAAAAGAGAATATTTAGCATTATAAATTTGCAATAACATCTCAAATGTTCACAGCTTTTGGACTATGCAGGGGGATACCTTTGCATGAATGTTTACCCTGTAAAAGTTCTGTTCGTTCAACATTAATGTTTCAGTTATTTGTGGATAGTGGTGGGCTGCCTACTCCCTCCCTTGTGACTTCATAAATGCTCCTAAATTTTCCCGTCAGAGTTTAAGGCTTTGCATCAGCATTCTAGGAAGTCTTGCTCCAATGTATCTGTGGTAGGTGGGCAGAGCTGGCAACTAATCCACAGTTACCAGAATTGACAGGATATAGGGGAATTCAGTGACTATCGCAATATGCAGGCTTCAAAAACAAAAATTCAAATATTTGTTGTGGGTAAATAGACCCTATAACAGAGAACTTTACTCGGATGAAAAAAAAAATCACTGTTGGAAAAGAAAATATCACTTTAATAGTATTTAATCAAGACATATTAATAATATTTACTAATAAAAATCATCACATCTTATTTAATAATAAAAAAGGCAAATTATTTCCCTAAAAGTGCAACTTAAAAGTTGTGACTTTAAAACCATTGACCTCTCATCTGAGAAACATCCAAATATTTTAGCATTTAAGGCTGATATTTAATAGTGACTCATGTATAGAACATTTTCTGCCATTATGCAATAAAGAAAAGCATATGAAACTACACTCTGGCGCTTACTGCCTGTATCTTAAATATGCCAAGATTTTATAAATTATTCATAAAACTTTCTCAGTTTTTTTCCCTGCTGAGCAGAATGTTATATCAATCATGAGTAAACTGGTAGATAATGAGTAATAAACTCTTTCTCCAAACAATGGAATGTAATCTGAACTATTTTAAATATTGGTGGGATCATAACCCTAAGCCGTGCGATGGTAGATCTGGAAGACAATTGTCTCTAGGATTCTGTTTGTCACAGACGAAGCTGGTTTGTCATGGCATTTCTAGCAAGAAAAAAAAATCTGTGCCCCGTATTCTGCAAAATGATTTGCAAATTCATTATGAGATATACATGTCTTAGTAATAACTGACAGATTAGATTAAACATGTCAGTCAAAGTCATTAAGCTGGTAAAGTGGCATTGTTGGAACTCATATTTAGCAATATCTTCATGCTTTTACGTTTTACTCTACAAATGCAAATTTGTGGAATATTTTGTGTAAAAAAAACAAGTCAAATTACAGTATAATGTTATATTATTTTTATACTATTAATTATGGCTTTCCGCTGTCCTGATGATCTCTTATCTGCAATGCTTACAAATGCACAGGAGTGTGTATAATGGCTGTCACACTGGAAACATTATTAGAAAAAACTGAAAAATATGAAATATGTATAATCTAGATAAATGTAAGGCCCACATTCACATACAAGCACTTAGCAAAGGACTGGATACACATGATTGCAGTGGAATGAATATTTGGGTAAGAGTCCTAGTTTAAATTTTACAGCAGCAAGCTCCCACTCCCCACCCCCAGGTCTCCCCATGTCCTTGGTCCCTAGTAAATATGCAGGGCAATGTGCTCAATAACTAAGCTGTTCAGGGAAATTACAATCCTTCTTAAAGGCCTCCTGAAAGTGGACCTTTCTTAATACGTATCTCTAAGAAAAGTTATTTATTCGTTTTGAATAGCATAAAAACCTCTGTCAAGTTTTTATTGCTATTTAAAAGTTTAAGGCTGATGCTCCACTAGTCCAAACAAATAAATTGACCAACATTTAGTATGTCTCATAAAAGTACTGGCAGAGTGACTAAATAAAGACATTTCTATCTGTTCTATAATTGAATGAGTAAAACTTTATTTTATCCTCATAAATTACTAAAACTATGTATAGACCTCAACAAATAAGATCCACTGCATAACACCATTACCTACATTAAATAAACTGCATAAAAACAGCTTGCATATATAATAATTAATTTGTGTGGACCCAATATGGCAATATGTCTATGATGACAATTTCTCTCACTTTGGGAGATTTCCTCTGTTGCATCTCTTTTACTAAAAGGAAAAGAGTGGGCAGCACAAAACAAGCTCATGGCTGCAGTAGCTTCTTTGTCAGACACGTTAAAGAGCTCAAGCAGTTAACTAGATGACATTTAGTTTGCTAAAGCTGATCTCCATGTTTCATTTAAAGTGTTACTAAACCCACAACAGTAAAATCAGTCTGTATATGCAGTAAAGTTAATCCTCTGCATTGTGTAAAAAAAGCTGTTTGATCCTGTCTTGCTTGATGCTCCTCTTCTTTTCCTGTCCCCAATCCATCTCCTGATAAGACAAAGCCTTTGGAGTCACTTTGCATATGCTCAGTTTGGTGTGTATTGCTAACGTCATCATGATACCTCTTCATTTCGGCCTAACTCAATTTTTTTACAGGAGTGGGATGGGAAGTTCTCATCACACTGCTGGAACACATTGCTGTATAGTGCATGTAGTTGAGGCCACATACAGTTTATACTGCACACACAACAGCTGTAACTGTTAGTGAAGCAAATAGTTTGCTTGGACCAGCTTGGTCCAAACAAATTATGTAAAGTTAAATAAAACATGCAGATCAGCTTTAAAGAGCAGTGTATGGTAAATTATCTCCATGGTTTTCTCATAAGGTTAAGATACTGTTTTTTCCTTTTTTTTCTGGCTTGCAATTTTTGCATCTCTGTTGTGCTGATCTCCTTCTGTCACATCCTGTCTACATAGTCTTGCTCCAAATTTGGTTGCACACCATTGCTCTGGAGTGGCTTTCTAATAGTGACAATGGTGGACCATGCCTAAACAATGTGTGTCAGCATGGTTGCCTGTAGTCTGCATGAGATATTAACATGTTAAAGTAATGCTAAACACATGCCACCCCTTCAACCTCTGCAGCAATGCTGACAGCACTCACGCATGTGCACTTAACTTCTTTAGTTGACCATGGCGAGACCTGTTCTGAGTGGAACCTGTCCTGTTAAACTGCTGTATGGTCTTGGCCACCATTCAGCAGCTCAGTTTAGGGTCTTGGTCTTATTATAGCCTAGGTCATCTTTATGTAGAGCAACAATTCTTTTTTTTTTAGAGAGTTCTTTGCCATGAGGTGCCTATTGAACTTCCAGTGACCAGTATGAGAAAGTGAAAGTGATAACACCAAATTTAATACACCTGCTCTCCATTAACACCTGAGACCATGTAACGCTAACCAGTCACATGACACCGGGCAGGGAAAATAGCTAATTGGGCCCAATTTGGACATTTTCACTTAGGGGTGCACTTACTTTTGTTGCCAGTGGTTTAGACATTAATTGCTGTGTGTTGAGTTACTTTGAGGGGACAGCAAATTTACACTGTTATCCAAGCTGTAAACTCACTACTTTACATTGTAGCAAAGTGTCATTTGTTTAGTGTTGTCACATGAAACGATATAATCAAATATTTACAAAAATGTGAGGGGTGTACTTACTTTTGTGAGATACTGTATATCTATCTATCTATCTATCTATCTATCTATCTATCTATCTATCTATCTATCTATCTATCTATCTATCTATCGATAGATAGATAGATAGATAGATAGATAGATAGATAGATAGATAGATAGATAGATAGATAGATAGATAGATAGATAGATATTATAAATTATGCAGTATGTCTTCTTTGTATTATTATATAAATAGGTAAAAACTGATAAGCTCCTTGTGGTTCTTTCATAAAGGCAGGTTCTTGTTGGATTGTAGTCTGCACATATTCATGAATCTCTTCAGCAGAATATACTGTTCTCTAGAGGACAGCTCAAGAGTGTATCATTGTTTCAATTGAGTATCTTCATTCAAACTAAACCAAACATAGAGAAAGGTGAATGCCTCATTCCCGACTTAATCCAATATCTTGTTAGCATTTTATTCAAGCTCCAGGTGTCATTATTACTTTTAAACCTGGATATGTACAAACAAAATGCAAAGCAAATTTAACTGTAGTGTTTAGAAATCAAAGCAACTTTTATGGTGATTTATAAATAATTTCATTCTATGCAGTACATGATAGGTTGCTGAAGCTATGTGTACACATTTTACACAATGCATTTTAGTAGTCTTAAAGTGATTCTAAAGTCTCCAATTTTTTTTTACCTAAAATGAAAAAAGTTATACTTACCTGCCCTGTGCAAGCATATTGCACAGAGCTGCCCTGAACCTCCTCTTCTGGGGTCCCCCGATTGCACTCTCCGCCCCTTTACGTCTGTGTCTGCTCCCATAACAAGCCCAGACATGCAGGTGAGTATAATTATAGGGGTCTGATAATGTTGAGTTTATATATATATATATATATATATATATATATGATTATCACTTTAAGAGTTTGTACTACACTTTCTTGCTTCTTCTTAGACACAGTCTATGATGGCCTTCATCGCCAGATAAGAAGCAACAGTTTACTCCTTTTTTGCTCCAAAAAATGGACAGTCTTATCTAGCTGGTCTGATCCAGTACTGATCATGGTGGCGCCAGTGTGTTCTTTCGCTTTCTATCAGTCACATGATATAACCACCCATTTAACTGTTCCCTTGCTACTAAGAAGATATGAATGCTGATTCGACTAAACTATACGATCACACCTATAACATACCTAGAACTTATGCATATTCATACGTATATATTGTTAAACTTGATGTTTGTACGGCATAAACACTTTCACTTTTACTCGCTTATAGTAGCTGAGAACTGTGCTGTATTTCTCCACTGCAGTGTATAAAATAAAAATGGAATAAAAAACACCTACTTATATTTTACAAAGATCTGGGTCTACTATCTCATCAGAAAAATGTCTTGTTTGGAGACTTCCTAACCTGATTTAACAGAATGGTGCCGTGACTCGGATACAGTCCAGTGAGCTCCCGGCCAGAGAGACACGAAGCTCACATTAATCAGACAAGTGGCCATGGTAAGAAACTGTTATTCTTACTTATTCTGCTCTCTGTGGTGAGTAATTAGTCAGTGTCTGGGGTCCATTGGCTGAAGGAGTCTTATGCTGTTGATGAGATGGTTAGATTAAGGTAAAATTGAGTGTAAACTAGAGTAATGACCCAAATAACTCCTTTACTTTACTGTTGCAGAAATAATAGAGCCAATAATAATTATCAATGTTGATGTTTTGTTTCTATGCTTGGGGTGTCAATAGATTTATGAGACTTGTGAGAAGGTCTGACCAGAGGATTGTAGTAGTGAGCCTGTGTGGCGATTAATGCCTATGCGGAAAGTGTACAGGCCTGTGTGGCCAAGTGTAATAAAGTGCCATTTGACAGGTACTGTTTGTGGCCCAGAGAAAGAAAAAAAGAAAAAAAAAGTAAAAATTTTGGGTGACGATCCACAAATTGATAGAGACTCGAGAGTGAGGACTCTAGATTAGGAGTACGGCGCTCCCATTGACCTTTCAAGCCGGGAAAGGTAGAAGTGGCACAAGTAAGTCCTATGACAGACAGATGTGAACAGTGGTTAAGAAATGACACAGAGACTATTATAGGCTGGACCAAAACAGGCCAGATCAATACCAGCTGAAGAAGTTATGATCAACTTGGGTTTCTGTGTATGTTAATTTTTATGGCAGATTGACAGAGTTGGATAAGGGGATTAAATGTGTACAATATTGGATTTTTGAAAGTATGCATGGTGATGGAACTTTAACTAGTTATGAGCCTGTCAAAGTTTTTCTAATGCATATCACTGATGGGACTAGCAAAAGAGAATTAGACCAGGCAATGCTACGTATGGATGATTGTAAGATTCTGATGAGAGAAGCCTGCTCATCTTTTGCAGTTTCCTCACCTCCCACCTTTTGTATTTTTGTGTAAGAAAGGAGTGAGGTGCCCCTCCCTTCAAATTCCTGTGTGAGAGACTGTGCCTGTAAAATGTTAACGCTTGACCAGTTATGAAATTACTAGTATAACATGTGATGTTCAAATTTGAGTGATGTGCAAGACCAAGGGAAATGTTTAACTATGTTGCAGAAGTGGAATCCTAGTTGAAATTGTTAGTTTTTGTTATGTAACTCTAGGATTCATTTTAAACAAAGAAAGAAAAGGATGATTTAAATTCCTAAAAGGTAGCCATGATTATTATAATTATTTAAATGTTTAGTTCTCCATTCCAGCCTACTAAGTGTGAAAAGGGAAAAGGTTCCACGCACTAATAAGACCAGAATGATTTAGTATTTTAGTATGCCAGAATATTAAAGGAACTATGCAAGTTAAGAAGCAGTAGTTGGACAAGGAAGCACATGCCAGAAGAGAGATATCAGAAGGATATTGGTGGTTTAAAGAAGTAGATAGGAAACATGAAAGTGAATTGCACTAGAAGAAAGTGGACAGAATGTTGTAGAATTATTAATAGTGCTGGATGTGAGACAAGAAGAGGCTGAGGATGTTTTGATTACTTTAAATGTGTCCAGTCCATGTCAGAGACAGTAAATGTGGATGTGACTTAGTACTAACTTTACTGCCATAATAAGGAAACAAGGATTTGAATGGGCTTTGCTAAGAGAAGTGTGCAGTAGCATTATAGCCCAGAGAGAGGAGAGAAAAGAGAATACAGCAGACTTAATGCTTTTATAGCCAAAGATGAGGAGCAAATGTTTATGGTCATCTGATGCCAGAGACCAGCAACATGAAAAAAAAGATAGCGACGAAGGCAAAGATAGGACTGGTGCCAGTACTTTAGCATTAAGTTCAACTAAGAGGTGTCCAGTTTGTCTGAACTGTCTTTCCCTAGAGGATGGCTTTCCAGAACATTGTTGTCACGTTTTCTCTATATCGTGTATTTTTAAATGGTGTGAAAACTCCTCATCCTGCCCTGTTGACCGCAAATCCTTTCAAACCGTGTATAAAATAGATCCAGTTAGTGGTGCTGTACAAAAGGGAAGATATGCTTTAGAACGGATGTTATGAATAAATATGCAAATTAAATCTTGAAAAGAGCAAGGACAAAACATTTGTCATCAGCAAGGCTGAGCAAGTATGAAGCAATACTACTTGAATTAGGAGAAATAGAAATGAAAAGATGTACTACAATCAATCCAGCCAGTTTTTTCCTAGAGAAAGAAGAAGACCTTGAAGAGGAGGGTGACCACATTTGCTTAAAACTTATGGAAGAAGAAATGCAGCAAATCTCCACAGTAAAGGACACTCCTCTTGAAAATTCTGATCTGATCCTGTTTGCAGGGGGTTCACGCCTGTACAAAAATGGAGTCCCAAGAATGGGATATGCGGTGACAACATTGGAAGAAGTGATGAGACCCAACTACTCCCTTCATCACTTTCAGCACATGTTGCCAAAGTGGTAGCACTCGCCAGAGTCTGTGAGACTGCAAAGGATCAAACAGCCAACATCTACACTGATAGCAAGTATGCTCTTGAAGTAGTCCATGATTATGGACACATAAGGAAGAACAGATGATTCACAACTGCTGCAGGAGAACCAATTAAAAAAAAAATGGAAATGTGTTCGATAACTTTTTGAAGCAGTCACCCTCCCAAAGGAAGTAGCCATCCTGAAGGTCAAGGCATATACAGAAAGACAGCTGAAACACCAATGGAAGCAATCATGACCCTAATCACTGATTTTGCAAAGGAATAAGAAGAAGCCCATAACAGATTGAAGGAAAAGAAGAACAAATACTGAAAGTAAAAGAATTGATTAAGAAATTGCAAGAATCTGCATCTGATGATTAGAATGAAATCATGGAAAGGGATAAAGCAAAGAAGGACCAAGATGGACTCTTGTGCAAGGAAAATTGAATATGTGTCCCACCTCAAACAGAGATGATCATGCAACTAGCTTATGGCCCGAGTCATGTAGGCCCTAAGGCAATGGAGAGAAACATTGATCCGATATGGCCAATTGGCCATTTGCTGGGCAGGAAGTCGAGTGCGGGCAAGATGGCCCCCACTCGGCTCTATGCTCTTGGAGGACCGGAGAGACCTCTGACTTTGTTGGAACTTCCTGTAAGCTCCAGAAACTATTTTAGAGCAATGTTCACCTGATCTATAGTAGCTCAGCTCTGCCTTATCCTGCAACAAAAGATTACCACAACTGATTGGTGACAAAAGCAAATAGATGATTATTATATGTGGAGATGAGTGAAGTGATTAGCATGTGCCAGAACATGCAGAAGATCAGGCAAGTTCACTCTAAACAGGACAAGGTCACTTTCATAAGCATAGTGGGAATGACTTTCTGCCCCCAAGTGACCTGGTGGGATCCAATAGTGATCCTGTTTTTACCTTAAATCCACGCCTCCTATTATGTTATTGCTAAAATAAGCAAAGGTATATTTCCTTTTACATTATATCCCAATAAGAGTGTATAGTACTTCCTTATAAGGGCTCTGATATCACACAGGCAACTCTTAAAATTGTACTCAAAGCAAAACTGCAAGTTTTTTGTTTACTAAAGATGAACTATGGGCAACATAAAAATGAGATATATGATGCAGTCTGTCACTAGCATTAACAAGCTTACAATGCTTTTATTCATTTATGTAACATCCCAAAAGGAAATTGATGTGACTGCTTAAAAAGTAGACATGTGCACGGCGATAAGTTTTGCTTTGCTTGGTTTTCATTCGTAAAATACATCATTTTGTTCTGTTATATTTGTTATGTTACGTTAATTAATTCTCAGATAATTTATTATTTTATGTAGAATATAGATATTCATTATAACAAATCAATTTGTTTTAATGTTTAATTGTTTTGTTTTTGGATAATTCGTTTTTTAGGTATATATATTTGTGATAACGAATCGTAATTCTGAAAGTCGTTTTTGTTTATTGATTTCATTAACACACACTCACAATGACAATGTCTCTTCTACTGCTTCTCAAAACTCATCTCCTCGACTCAAATGCAATACACCACCCTTCTCAGAAATGCACTTTGCCAGTGATAGTTCCGTGTCAATGTTACTGGTACCAGTAGGCACTGATGTTTAGAGCTTGAATTCATTAGCACACACACACACACACAATATCTTTATTGCTGTTTCTCAAAACTTGTCTCCTCTGCGCAAATACAACACCCTTCTCACTCAGTTCTTAGGAATGCACTTTGACAGTATTATTAATCCAACCTCCAGCACAAAATGAATCAACTCATTGGGCTGTAAGATTTACTCTGAGTCAACCTGCTGTTTCAATAGACCTTTTAACAAATTAATGAATCATGCCAAATTAATTTGTTTTTTTAATATAATTTCTTTCGTATTAGTTGAAATTTATTATTTTTTTCCTCTGACATTTGAATATATCCAAATGTCCTAATGATGCAAAATTTGTCTGAATTTTGAGTCGTTAATTAACGAATTGCACGTCTATTAAAAAGTGTCAGCTAGAGTTAGTCTTTAACTACCGTATATACTCGAGTATAAGTCAAATTTTTGATCCCCTCGACTTATATTCGAGTCATCGCCGTCTGTCTGCATGATCAGCGTATCATGCAGGCAGACGGCGGCCGGCGTGTGATAATTCATTCGGAGGCTATTCCAGCTTTCAAAAGCCGCGCCTCCTGCTCGTCTGTGGTAGGCTGAACAGCTGTCAGTGTACAGCCTATCACGGACCTTCTCTCATCCTCGTCCATGGTATCAGAATGAGAGAATGTCCGTGGTTGGCAGAACATCGGTCAGCCTATCACAGACAAGGAGGAGGCGCGGCTTTTGAACAGTGGAATGGCCGCTGAAGTGTATTATCACACGCTGATCGGAGATCGTCACAGGGAGGCTGCACAGGATACAGGTAGGCTGCACAGGGACACAGGACACATGCACACATACACACAGGACACTTGCACACAGGACATATGCACACAGGACACATACACATGTACAGGACACATGCACAGGACACATGTACAGGACACATGTACAGGACACAGGGACACATACACATGTACAGGACACATGTACAGGACACATACACATGTACAGGACACATGTACAGGACACAGGGACAATTACACATGTACAGGACACAGGGACACATACACATGTACAGGACACTTGTACAGGACACAGGGACACATACACATGTACAAGACACATGTACAGGACACATGCACAGGACACATACACATGTACAGGACACATGCACAGGACACAGGACACATGCACATGTACAGGACACATCCACAGGATACAGGTAGGCTGCACAGGACACATGGAGGCATGCAGCTGCAGATGGGCATTGTTGACCCTCTGCATTTCTCACCCTCGTCTTATACTCGGGTCAATACGTTTTTCCCAGTTTTTTGTGGTAAACTAGGGACCTTGACTTGTACTCGGATCGACTTATACTCGAGTATATACGGTACATCTACTAGTCCTATGTGCAAGAAAAAACAGTGAAGAAGTGAGCCACCATAAGAAAGGAAGAATATAACTTGCCGGATCACCAGGTAAAAATAATGGAAAAAAACACAACAGAAACAGAAAACAAATGTAGTCACTATTTTTTAGCATCAGTAAGCCCCAATATTTTTAATTGTTGTTTTTGAGTTTAAATGCGTTTTAAACATTTTTCTTCATGGCACACTTATGCTCTTGTAAGAATAGTGCCAACATTGTGGTGGGAAGTACTTACTACTAGACAGGGGCAGGTCCAGAGTCTAGTCTCGGGAGGGGCACTGCCAGAAAATATATTTTTTTGGGGTACATCTATCGGGGAAATGGCTGGTGTTGGCGCTTCAATCATTATGGCACCATGGTTATTATGGTGTCAGGATGATTGAAGCACATTATTACTATTATTACATTGTTATAAAAAATTAAATAGTTTAACTCATCATAATGCAGAATCAGTGGGAGCCCCGAGTGTGTCAATTGCCACGTCACCTGTCACCAGATGCAGATTGTCACTTGCCACATCGCCTGCCACATGTTGCGGATTGTCACTTGCCATGTCGCCTGTCACCAGATGCAGATTGTCACTTGCCACGTCGCCTGTCACCAGATGAAGATTGTCACTTGCCACCTGCTAAGGTGGTCTCTTGTGTCCCAGAGACAGGCAGCAGAGAGATGATGTAATCTCTCTGCTGCCGCAGCTGCCTGCATGGTGAGGGGGGAACTGCAGGGATGCAGGGCGGGCGCCGGGTGGTGAGAGATGATGGCTCCCTGATTGGCCAGCAGCCCGCCCACAAACACATTGAGCGGCACATTTCACCAACTGAGCCACTGGGCCAGCCCGCTGTCTCTCTCCTGCGGAGCCGCCCGGCGGCTCTCCCACCTATGGAGCCACCCGGCGGCTCTCCCACTTACGGAGCCGCCCGGCGGCTCTCTCACTTACGGAGCGGCCCGGTGGCTCTCCCACTTACGGAGCCGCCCGGCGGTTCTCTCACCTATGGAGCGGCCCGGCGGCTTTCTCACTTACGGAGCCGCCCCCCGGCTGGCTCTCTCACAGTCACTCACCCGCGTTTCTAGGAGGGGGCAATTGCCCCGTTGCCCCCCCTGGATCCTCCCCTGCTACTAGAGTACACAAAAGATATAGAAACCCGAAGGTGACCAAGCCCTCCAGGCTCTGGCTGTAACTTAAATATTACATGTACATGGACAGAAAAGAGAATTGTGTAAGCATAAACCTGCTCTCTGTGCAGACTGGCCACTAGATTCCAAATACAGTATCTCCAGTCAAGAGAAGATGGCATCATAGTAAAGATATAGAACTGACTCTTATTTTGTATCCTACAACTTGCCTTACTTAATTCCATTATTCAAATTTTCCATTACACTGCAGAGCTGGACAAACAAAGTAAACACAGTTGGGCTGATCTATTAACGGGTTGAATAAATAGTGTGAATATTCACCTTAAGTATCCAATCATGTGAAAAGCAATTTCCTGATTATTTCATCTGTACATCATTTCCTTTTACATGATTCGATAATTAATAGCAATATTCACACACTATATTAAGTGAATATTCTCAACTCTTTTAGCAAAACAACTTCAATTTGTAACTATAGAGCTTTGGTGCTGTCCTTTCTCTCCCTGTCCATGTGTGTCTTACGATAAATACAGCCCCACAGACATTAAAAAATGTTGCATGTTGCAAAAAGGAAATACTCAACATTTTATGTTGAAAGGAAAGTATTTTTTTTTTCCTTACTACAGGCGGGTCATGATAGAAACTGTTTAAGTAGACTGATAAGAGAACAAGCTACACAAGGCTATTATACTGCTTGGGAATACACTTTTCTTACATGGCTCTCACGTACTTTTATGTTCCATTTGAAATTGGCTCAAAGTGCACTTTGACTTTTCAAAATCAGCTAGTAAGGTCTGACATGTGGAACTTTGAATCAAAAAAGCCATTTTTTGCTGAAATGTGAAATAAAAGTTTGAAGATAGAATTGCTTTTGTGTAATAAAGATTGGTATAGATTATTATAAAAGGAATTTAGGTATAAATAGTGTACTGCCCATGATATATATAGTAGATATAGTAGATAGAAAATCATTTTATTCTGGTAAGTGCAGCAGGTACTACATTATTAGGTAAATAACATTCATTTAGACAGTGGCTTAGTGAACAATACATTTTATGAAACCTGCCCATCAGGAAGATCTTGGAGGTGCAAAAGTTCAAAATTATATAGAATTAGGCAAATACATGTGGATCAGTGCTAAACAGAGACCCAGAAATGGACCAGAACCTATAAAGTGGAAAGTATATTATAGAGAATATAAAAATATGCCCAAGCAGTACCATGAAAAATTTATAATTTGTCTTAAATAGAGATGGGCCGAACACCCCCCTGTTCAGTTCGCACCAGAACTCTCGAACAGAGAAAAAGTTCTGATAACAGCGAACTCTATTAAAGTCTATGGGACCCAAACGTGAAAAATCAAAAGTCCCCATTTTGAAGGTTTATATGCAAGTTATTGGCCATAAAAAGGTTATGGGGGTCTAGGTACTGCCCTGGGGGATGCGTATCAATGCAAATATTTTTTTTAAAAAAAGATTGTTTTTACAGGAGCAGTGACTTTATTGATGCTTAAAGTGCAACAATAAAAATAAAAAATCCCTTTAACCACTTCAGCCCCAGAAGATTTTACCCCCTTCCTGACCAGAGTATTTTTTGCGATTTGGCACTGCGTCTCTTTAGCTGACAATTGCGCGGTCATGCGATGTTGCATCTAAAAAAAAATTGATGTCCTTTTTTTCCCACAAATAGAGCTTTCTTTTGGTGGTATTTGATCACCTCTGCAGTTTTTTTTTGCGCTATAAACAAAAAAAGAGCGACAATTTAAAAAAAAAAAGCAATATTTTTTACTTTTATAATAAATATCCCCCAAAAATATATAAGAAAACAAATTTATTTCTCAGTTTAGGCTGATATGTATTCTTCTACATATTTTTGGTAAACAAAATCGCAATAAGCGTATATTGATTGCTTTGCGCAAAAGTTATAGCGTCTACAAAATAGAGTATGAATTTATGGCATTTTTATTATGATTTTTGTTATTAATAATGGTGGTGATCTGCGATTTTTATCATGACTGCGACATTATGGCAGACACATTGGACACTTTTGACACTATTTTGGGAACATTGTCATTTATACAGCGATCAGTGCTATAAAAATGCACTGATTACTGTGTAAATGACACTGGCAGGGAAGGGGTAAAACACTAGGGGGCAATCAAGGGGTTAAGTGTGTCCTAGGGAAGTGTTCTAACTGTAAGGGGGTTGGGCTACCACTGACATGACAGTGATCACTGCTCCCGAAGACAGGGAGCAGTGGATCTCTGTCATGTCACAAGGCAGAACAGGGACATGCCTTGTTCACAAAGGCAACTTCTCATTCTGCCTTTCCACACTGCAATCGCGGTCCGCCAGCAAACATCAAGTTCCCGGGACCCATGGGCATGCTCCCGCGGTGTGCGGAGCGTGCGCGCACCCGATAGGTGGCAAATTTAAAGGGACGTACAGATACGCCTATTTGCCTGCCTGTGCCATTCTGCCGATGTACATCTGTGTTTGCGCCGGTTGGCAAGTGGTTAAATATAGTGCCTGAGGGTCCCCTTAACCTGCCTGTAAAGTGGCGCATATGTACTATGGATAGAAACTACTGCAGCAAAACTGAGATTTCTAAAGGAAAATGAATGAAATGACATTTAAATTGCCGAATTGCCAAATTCCATACCGGATCCTTATGCGAGCATGCAGCCCAGCAGTTCAGGAAAGGGGGGGGCAAGCGAGTGCCCACTTTCCAAAACCATTCCACGCCACATGCCCTCAACATAGTGGGGTGCCCTGGGGTGGGGAGGGCTCTGACACATTTTTTTTGTAAAAAATACACTTTCATGGATTTAAAAAAAACAGAACACTAAAGTTATCCCTATTTTTGTATAACGTGAAAGATGATATTACGCTGAGTAAATAAATACCTAACATGTCATGCTTTAAAAGTGCGTCTGCCCGTGGAATGGCGTCAAACTACTGTGCTTAAAATATTCCATAAGCGACGCTTTAAACGCCTTTAGGGCCTGGAGGGCTTGGTCACCTTCGGGTTTCTATATCTTTTGTGAACTCTAGTAGTGAGAACTTCCTACCACAATGTTGGCACTATACGTATGCATTTGTATTTGTGCAGAAGCGCGGTGGGACGGGGGCACTTTACATTTCTTTTATTATAATTTATTTATTTATTTTATACAAAAAAAATTTTTGACACTTTTTTTGTAATAACTTTATTGCTGTAACATGAGATGAACAACATGGGCCATGACAGGTCCTCTTTATGGAGAGAGTTGGGGTCTATTAGACCCTAAATCTTTCCTCTGGCATCCCGCACAGTATATCAGACACAGATTAGTCAGATCAACTGCTTACCTGGCCGCTGGTGGCCAGGTAAACAAAGAGGAGGAATCAGGAGTGACAAACTACTCATCACTTTCCAGGGTTACAGAGAGAGGGGAATGACTTCCGTTCTTCTTTCTCTGTACAGGGCAGCCATCGCTGCCGGCTGCATCACTCCCGGCCTCTGCAATAGGACCGGAGAGCCTGGGAGAGGCGCTGGCGGCGGGAGGGGGGTGGGACCCCCTTTCGCCACCCACAGAAGTGACTGAGTGGCTAATTAATCAC
This sequence comes from Lithobates clamitans, assembly GCA_037952925.1. Taxonomy (NCBI): domain Eukaryota; kingdom Metazoa; phylum Chordata; class Amphibia; order Anura; family Ranidae; genus Lithobates; species Lithobates clamitans. The sequence continues at coordinate 11,289,861 of JBBGZY010000502.1, read as the reverse complement.
TCAGATAACTTCTGCCTTTCTCAGAATCGCCCGCTGAAAAGATCCATACTGGGATGATGCCTGTAGGTGCAGGCATCATCCCGGTATAACCACTGCAACCCATTTACGTACCTTGGGTGGCAAGTGGTTAAGCATTAGCCCAGAAATGCATTATAGCAAACACAGCCCCACCTGCAGTCTTGTATAAGAATTATGACCATGAAAATATGGAACAAGTAAATTAAAATGTAAAAATCACATTAAAAATACTTTCAGAAAATTCTATAAAAGTGTAAGGCAATTCATTTTACAACCATTATTTGAAGAACTACACTTTATTATCCTGAGTGTGTTATTTTAAATCTAATAGTTGTAAAAGAAGAAGCTACAAAAAAAGAATCTTCTTTTCACTTTTATTTTTCAGTGTTATTTAATGTCAGCTATTAGGTGCTTAATGATTAAATCCAGCCGTACAAAGCTATTTTTTCTACTTAGTTTTCAAATTTAAAAATACTGCTGATAAAACAAAACACTCAGCCAAGCTTAGAAAATTCCTCTAATGTTTGTTAAGACAACAGAGTTTGCAAGTCTTGCACAACATTATGCACAATTAAGTTTAAATGCAGATAATATAAATATTGTTTGTACATTATAATGAGTCTAGCTGTAGACAGCCAAGCATAATAGATTTATTAAAGAAATATACAGCTGGCTTATTATTGAATGTGATACACACTCTTTTGTTCCTTGTAGAAATGTAAACAATTACAGCAATAATAATAAATGTACATATTTATATTATTACTTTAAAAACCAAAAATATCTATCTGGTTCAATTTTAGGTCCTACAAAAATGTGATGATTTATCAATGTCACAGGTATATTGCATTAATGCCATTGCATAATAGAATAAAGAAAGTTAATTTGCTTGTTCTTGCTTCAGGATATAGGCAAAATAGATTTATGCTACAAAATATATTATTACAAAATGCAGATGTTGTTTTAACATCAGATATACCATAGTGCGTCTTCACCAAAGTATATCTGGAAGGGGAGTCTGTTGGATAAGGCTATAAATATTGCCTTGATTTTACAGAGAAAGTAAAACGTGGAAGAATGGAGGGGGAAACATATGTTTTTTTAAAGTTAACAATGCAAAAATCTTGAATTGGCTGAAGTTTAATTCTAAAATTATTGCCCTACCCCTAAATGACCAAACAGCATTGAAGTTTAGATGCCCAGACCAGCAGCATCATCATTTAACATTTAGCATCATCATTTAGTAGCATGCATCAGTTAACTTGACTCTCTAATTATTTGCTTACCTACATCATTTTTACGGGTACATAAGGGATATGTTTGACTTACTATTTTAAAAAAAAAAATAAGCTGCTAATTATTTTTTTTTTTAATTAGCTGACAAATAGACAAATAGAAAAAGTGAAAAACATGCATTTTTGGCTATTTTGCACAGTTTGTAAACAAACCTTTAATTATTTTGATTTTTCTTATTTTACAAACAAAAATGCTTTCTATCACAAATTCTATTTCTCTGTCAAATGAAAGAGAGGCACAGTGCCATCTGTAAACAAATTTTGAGTGATCACTATGATAAGCTTTCATGGTGATCACATGATTGACTCGGAGGAATACAGCAATCCGCGAGAAAACATCTGCCTTTGAGCCTATTACAGCCACTCACCACCCAAGCCTTATCTGACCCAATTCGGCGTACGCCCCTTTGGGTCCACCTTATCCGGTAAGCCTCTTCATCTCTCGGTGGGAGTGAGCTGACTTATATTTGGGACGCTGAATACATTCTCTCCAAAGAAATTCTTTTGCTGTTTAAAACATATTTTATAAGGACTACTCACCTTCATTGTTCAGTCACAAATTTTATATGAGGACTACTTAGTTATGAGATTCTCTTTTCTAATACAGTTGACCCTTTTCACTGTACACAGACTGGTATATAGTCTCTCTATTGTTTAGCGCTACACTTTTTTGTTGTTCTTTGTATTCATACTTTGTTGGTCGTGTCAGCAGCTTTTGTTTTCCCTTTTTGGGCAGCGCAGAATTATTTTGCATATATAGATCACATGATTGAGACAATGTGGTGACAAATGTAGAAGCACTCACAGCTGCATGCGTCTACTTCTCCGATGCAAAATATATTAACGTTCAAATGGCTCAGAAAGGTATAGATCATGGGTAGCAACCTCTGCACTCTAGCCGGGGTGAAACTAATCATGACTTTGTCTCTGCGATCCATACCTGTGGCTGTCAGAATCTTGCAATGTTTGATGGGATTTGTAGTTTCACCACAGCTGGAGTGCCAAGGTTGCCTACCACTGCTATAGATTGTTAAAACCAAGTGGTTAAAGAATATTTTTTCTTTTTCACATTTCAAACTTCTTCACTTTTTCAGTTATTAATTTTATTTCACAATTAAAATTCTTCTTTATTGTGTTTTTCTGGTTTTAGTGACTGCTACAAATGTTTATGGTTGTGTGATGAGATAACATGCCATCTGACATGGAACAGTTACCTTGAGCCTACTGCAACAGATGAAGCAGCAGCGGGGAAGCACTGGGAAGGTGAGTATAAGTGGGTTGGAGAAGGGGGTGGGGGATCTTTAAAGAGAATTTTGAAGTTTGCTTTCTAGTCTGGTTGACAAAAGAGTCCTCTCCTGTCTGTAAATGAAGACACAAATTGAACTGACATCTGTCCCGTTTAGCTCCGATTTTGCAGGACCCTCTGCTTATGGATCCCCTACTGTATGGAGCAAAGTGGCATCATGTGAAAGAACCAAAAATGTTTAGGGTTTGCTTAAGGGGTTAAATTAGGTGTTATGATTAGAAGGTCCAAGTGTTAAAGTCTTGTCTTGAGGGTTAAGTGTTGTAAGGGACAAAATGGCAAAGGTTAATTTTAGGGGTTAGATTAAGAATTACATTCAGGATTTTGTTGTGTTGTGTTTTTAGTGTGTATGTGTGTTTGTGTATAACCCAAAGATTATTTTTAGTTCAGGATAGGGAAAGGCTTAAACCCCATCAGCTGTTTTTTTTTCGTGTTTGTTCCCTATCAGGGAGATTTACATGAAAGTCTTGTCCCAGAGATGAAACAGGAAGTGGAAATAAATCTCTACAAAGTGAGTTTACTTTTTAAAATATTGTTTCTTTCCAAGGTGTGTTAGCATCACAGCAAATAGCTGCACACAGGCTACTGAAAATCAAATATTCACTCTATTTATCACCTTACCTATATCTTTTTTTAATAAATGTTTGTCATGACTGATTCATATTTCCACATAGGACACAACCAAGGACAGCTACCACTAAAATAATATTTTTTGTAAAAAAAATAAAAGGGAAAAAAACATCTGCATGCCTAAAAACCCCCAAATGGGTGAGATTCTGGAATACGCATTTAAATTAATACCTTTACAATTTAAAGTTACAGTTTTTTTCCTGTAGTGGTGGTTCAGTGTGCTTTGGTGTTTATCTCATAAACAGTTTTAAAGGACCAGAATACCTTTGTACAGTTGTCCTATAATAAGTTCCTCCCACCCCCTAAGTGCTGGCCTCCAGTTAAAATACCAATTTTCAGCACCAGTTCAGCTCTGCCAAGAGCCATGCAACCTTTCCTTGAAAATGGCTAGTTCATACTGTGCATACATATTGTGGACCCATGCATTCCTTTGAGAAAGCCATACTCCTTTATGTCTCAAGTGGTCACATAGGGATGACTAGGATCATGGTGTGCACATGCTGTATGAACTGGCCATTTTCAGGAATAATATTGTGCAGATTTAAGTGGAACCACTCAGTGAAGTCCTTTGGATAGGGGCTGAAGGTAAGTATTCCTAGTGGGAGACACTCAGGGGGTGGGAGAAGCTTATTACAGGGTAACTAGGGATTTACTCAGGGGGTGTAGGAAGCTTATTATAGGATAACTGCAAAAGTACCTTAGTACTTTAATATAAAAACATTTTTAGCCTGCTTAATTTGTATGACATCTTTTGGAAGATAAAAATTATGGTCTTTATTTATCAAGTAACACCAATAAACTATATAAAAAACAAAAGGCTCCTCTTTTTTTCAATATACCACAGAAGTCAATTATTTTTCCACCTCATCCTGAATGAATCGGAGATCTATATCTTTATTGGCCTGCTTACATTGGTATTTTATAATATATATACCTTGAAAAGGGTTTGTGGAAAATTGTGTGTAAACATTTGAGATAATACATTTTTTTGTATCAATAGAACCTCCTTAGAAACATTATTTGTCTCTGTGACCTGAAAATGTATACTTTTGTAGAACTTAAAAAGTATTGTTAATGAACCAAAAACAAATCTATGAAGCTGGAAACTGGAATACAATTTTGACAACTCATATTTAGGAGTACAGAATTGTTGTGCTACACAGAACTAGCAGGAAACTTGCCCTTAATCTCCTTTCACTGTAATTCAAAGTATTTTCCAGTTTGAACTTGAATTTCCCATTTGAATCCCTAATGCTACCCTCACCCAATAACAGACCTAAAGTGGCCTTGGCTAATGTCTGCTGCAATATTTGTTTGACAAAACAAAAAACCCTGTAAAACGAAGAAGTAGTATTTACTGATAGTTTGTGGTGATAAACACTTGGATTTAGGCCTTGAGAGCCAACAGGTCCCAATCCACTCCAAATGGTCATTTTAATGAAACTCTCACATGTGGTGACACTTTTAAAAAATGATGGCTGCTCTACCTCTATAGTGCTGTTTAACACAACGTCTCCTAACTGCCTGAGATAAAAGGTAGGGTGGGAGGCTATGCAAGCAAAACATGGAAGCCAACAACATCCATCAGGTACCAGCAATTTGGGGTACTTTTCAGGGTAAATTGCATGTTCAGACAGTACTTTTTAAATTTTGGAATGGGGAAGAACCCCAGTCAGATTTTAATGATATTCACAGCTCACAGCTGTTGAAGAGATTTTCCTTTCTAATGCTGGCTACAGATCGATCAAAATTTTACTGGTTCAACAGGGACCTGCTGAATTTTGATCTAGCTATGGCTGTTCCCATTCAAGAGGTGTTAATATAGTGATCGACTCCTCTCAAGCGGAAATATTGGAAAATGTGTGTTCAATCAGTGCATGCAGCCATGTACTTGTTGCATTGCTGATCAGTGTATTTTGACAGTGGAGGAGTCCTGCTGACAGAATACATAAACACAGCGGGGAGGATTCCGCTATCCATCTTGATTGTGTGGATTGGAGAATATGTTCTCTTTTTTTTTTTTGCAGCCTGCTATCTGATCAAAAACAAATTAACCCGCTCTGGCCAGCTTAATTGCCCCAGTGCCATTGTTTTCACCAGTCACAAAGTGTAGGCAGAAAAAATATGCTTTCCTTTAGAAGAATAAGAGAAGGCTAGAACCCCTGTTTCTCTCACTCTGATGAAAGCATTGTCACTAGAACAGTACGTGAGTGGAAAACTCTTTAAAAGAGTAACAGGAAAACCTGATGAGGTTCTAATTTAATTTTCATTGTATCCAAAAGTAAAGAAGAATTGTTTTGGCTTGACATTCACTTTATTAGGATAATGAATTCCTGTTGGAATGTAAAATCAACTAAAAGATTAAAAAAAAAAAAAGAAACAATTTGCATTGTTCTGTGTTAACAAAGTGGCCCCTGTGCCAATAGATCACTTGTGATGGCTCAGATTCAGAGAAAATCTACGAAGATTTAAATGTAAAAACTGCTAATTACAGCTGGGCTGACACAATCTTTCTATTTTATTTTAGGGCTCTTTGTACTTACCACTTTGAAGAGTAATTCCTGTATTTAGCGCACTAATGAAAAACATATGTCTTCTCATAAGAGAATAATGCACTTGTAATTTGGCTGAAACAATTACTGCAAACTCGAACAGATCAGTTTTTTTTTTTTTTTTCAGCAGAGCTGCCCTAAAGTAATGTGTGAATTTAAACATACATACAGTATTCTAAATCTGTTTTTTAGCTACTTAATGGAATGCACAATTACGTTACTCGCCAGAAGCAAAGAAAATATACAACCTAACCTGGTAATTGAATGCGGTAACAGCAGGATACAAACATTTTCAAATGAATGTTGGAATTTATTTTGTTTTTTAAACTACAGTTTAGAAAGTTGCCTTCCGTAGTAGAAACAATGAGATGTCTTAAATTGGACTCCATTTAGGTTTTCTTTAAAAAAATATGTTGTTCCTTTACTAAACCACACACACAAGGCATAATAACATGATCAATAAACTTTTATTGTGAAGTAGAAGACTGGCAAACTGACACCTTTTCTTGCACACTGAGATAGGACTTTAAGGATGAAGCAGAATGTCAGTTAACATTTAAACTAATGCCGTGTACACACGGTCGGACTTTTCAGCTACAAAAGTCTGACAGCCCGTCCGACAGACTTTCAACGGACTTTCAAGGGACTTTTGGCGACTTTTGGCGGACTTGCGGCAGACTTTCTAACGAACGGACTTGCCTACACACGATCACACAAAAGTCCGACGGATTCGTACGTGATGACGTACACCGGACTAAAATAAGGAAGTTGATAGCCAGTAGCCAATAGCTGCCCTAGCATGGGTTTTTGTCCGTCGGACTAGCATACAGACAAGCGGATTTCTGGGTCCAGCGTAGTTACGACGTAAAGATTTGAAGCATGTTTCAAATCTAAAGTCCGTCAGATTTGCGGCTGGAAAAGTCCGGGGAAGCCCACACACGATCGGATTGTCAGCCGGCTTTAGTCCGTGGGCGTCCGTCGGACTTTTGTAGACGGAAAGTCCGACCGTGTGTACACGGCATAAGGCTGGCCATACATGGTCGAATTGTGAAAAAATTTTCTTTTGAAAATCAGAAAATTTGTGCGTTTTGTGATCCTGTACATAGAAAGGCTGCGCTGCTATTAATTAGGTGAGTGTGATCATGAACCGTTTACATGATAACAGCCAGTGCACCCATATGTGATGAAAAATAATGAATAATAATTAAAGAAAGAATATAAATTACTGGAACAAATATTAAACTTGATTCCCACAAATTGAAACATGTATGATTAATCTATAAATATGAATGATCAGACATCCAGCATAATATGCAAAGTCCATACAAAAACGTTGTGATCCAATGGTGCCACCATTGATTTTGAAATTCGACCAACCAAGCCTTCAATTTCACCTTATGTTGCTACAGAAAATAATTTTCGTGACTGGGAATCTTCTTTTCTTTCCGAGAATTTTCTTTTCTTGCACATGCGCAATTCTTTTTCAATTACATTTCTCACAAGATTATTGATTAGAAAATCTTTGTTTTTCGAAAAATTTCCAGTATGATTACTCAAATTCGATGGTGCGAAATACGAGCGAAAATTCTTAGATAAGTTTTTCGAAAGAAAATTCTTTTGAAATTCGACTCATGTGTAGCCTGCCTAAGTCCATAGAATAGTAAAGAAATAAGGAATATGCCCAGTCAGATTCCATACAATCTAAAATCCTATTCACAGCTCTACAAAGTAGAAATTCAAATGATGCCCATTGCACTTCATGACTTCTGTCACTAGTTCACAATTTCAAGCCAAAAAAAAAAATGGTATTTACAATTACTAAACAAGTCATATTGTAATGTAATGTTATTTAAAAATTACCTTTCCTTTTCAATCTGCACTGCTGTAATTTTCTGAAAAGTAATTCAACGTATTATGGCATGGGTGCTCAACCTGTGGCCCTCCAGCTGTTGCGGAACTACAAGTCCCATCATGCCTCTGCATTTGGGAGTCATAAATGTAACTGCCAGAGGCTTGCAGTGCCTCATGGCACATGTAGTTCTGCAACACCTGGAGGACCACAGGTTGAGCATCCATGTATTATGGCAACCTTGGGGCCTTTTGTACATAGCTGGTGTACAGAACATCTCTAGAAATTCATTTCTGCTTGTGTGATTGACTAATTTTCCCAGAAGTCTGCAGTAAGATACAAGTCAGATTTTAGGCATCCTCTGCAGCAAATTTTTTTTTTTTTGGTAAGATACTCCCAAAGGGTTTATTATTTCCAAAGGGATGTCAACCCTGCAACTTTCCTCATTAGAATACTGCAATTGAATAAGCTGATTAAAGGGTTTTTAAAGTCAGAAGGCTTTTTATCTTAATGCATTATGTGTGCAGCAGCCCCACTCGCCCCCCCTAATACTTACCGGAGCCCAATCTCTGGCCAACTATGTCCACGGGTGTCTTAGCTGTCCGGGACTCTCCCTCCTGATTGGCAGAGACACAGCAGTGGTGCCAGTGGCTCCCACTGCTGTCAATCAATGTTAGATAGCCAATCAGGAGAGGGAGGGGCTGAACTGCAGCTCTGTCTGAATGGACACACGGAGCCGCAGCTTGGCTTGGGTGCCCCCATAGCAAGCTTTTTGCTGTGGGGGGCACTCAACAGGGGGAAGGGGCCAGGAGCACAGAAGAGGGACCTGAGAAGAGGAGGATCTGGGCTGCTCTATGCAAATCCACTGCAACAGAGCAGGTAAGTATAACACATTTGCTATTTTTATAGAAAAAAAGGAGACTTTACAATCAGTTTAATAATAGAATAAGAGAAGGCTGGAACCCCTGTTTCTCTCACTTCCTCTCTTATGAAAGCATTGTTAATAGAACAGTAAGTGAGTGGAAAGATCTCTAAGGGCTAGTTTACACTTGCTTCAAAACATGGCTTTGGACATGCTTTGTTAAAGCTCTCTGAACACCAGTCAAAGCTCCTGTCACTAACTGAAATAGTTAGCTTACAGTCTTGTTTACACCTTGCTTTTGCTTGGTGCTTCATTGAGGCTTCGTGGGGCTTCAATGAGCCTTTGGTGGGGCTTTGGCGAGGCTTCGTGGGGCTTCAATGAGGCTTCGTGGGGCTTCAGTGGGGCTTCAGTGGGGCTTCAAGTGAGCTTTGCCATAGACTTCTATGGAGGCTTTGAAGATGCTTTGAAGGACCACTAAAGCTACATAATTTTTGAAGCAAAGCCAAAGCAAAGCAAAAGCAAAAGCAAAGTGGACTGTAAGCTAACCATTTTATTTAGTGACAGAAGCTTTCTGCAACAAAATTTGTTACATTTCTTGCAATGTACATAGTTCACCCAGAAGGAATTGTTTTTTTTTTCTCAACAAGTGGAGTTACTCTTTAACTGTACATGACAGGAACACTTTTGAAACAAAAATCAGCATTTTTAATCACAAATAATATTAAAGTCGAGTCATATTCTAATGTCATGTTCATATTAGGATGTTATCTGTAGCAGTATATTTTACGTCATCAAACTTTTTTCATGTGTTGAAGACTTGGGGAAAAGGACAGAAATTGATGATGCAACTTATTTCATTGTATGCTGTATTATAGCAATCCTCTCAGTTTTTTTCTATTTTACACTATAATGAGCAGAATCTCAGAAAATATTGTGTACCAATAACATATATTAACTAATAATTCACTTTTAGATGTAACAGGAAAAAGCAGGTGTATGCCTGAAGCAAATCTTCGCATAGATTGTTGAAAAATGTGATTAAACTTTCGTACATTTCCTCTGGTGTTGTATCGGAGGCAAATGTTTCGCAATCTAGGTTATTTATTAATATGCAGCCCATAAACACTAATGCAATTTTGTTTTTCAATTCTTACACAGAAATGAAAATGAGAACGCAATTCACCCACAGCAATACCTTTGTGTAGAAAAGTAAGGCTGATAGAGAGATTACTTAATAGCCCCAAAATAGAATTGTTTCTTTTATTGTATTGTTGAAGATTTTATTATTCTTAAACTAAAAATGTGTTTATCATGTATATTGAACAAAACATACACCACTGGAAGCAAAGAAAACAGATCATCTGCTGTAACAGTAATCTGCGCTACATAGCTCTGCAATTTTTCTTTGCATTCATAAACTCAAATTTAATAACTTCATAATATGTTGGCAATACAGCATTTGCATTACTGGCTTCATGTACTGAATAACAATAGTTAAAAGTGCAGCTCTCCCAGTTGGGCAAAATAAAAACTTAGAATTTGAACTAGGATCCATCACCAAATATACATATTTTATTAAGTGTTTCTGTGACCCTCTTAAAGTGGAGCTTTAGTCAGAAAGTCCAGCTGGATCACTTCAGGCTGGCCCCTTTTGCAGGTAAAGCTATGTCAAACATTTAGGCCTCATGCACACTGGACATTTTTACAGCAGCTGTTTTTTGGCTTCAGACTTTTTTCTTTCTACAGTCAATAAACTCCCCATCATGTTATCCTATGTGTCCATGCAGTTATCAGCAGTTTTTTGGCTGGGGTGTTTTTTTTTGGCTTTAAAAAAACAAACAAAACTAGTGGGTTCTGAGAGGAGTTTATCAGCTGTAAAAACGCTCTAGCATCAAAAAACGCTGATAAATGCCGATAAACGCTCAAAAACATGGCACACTAGCGTTTTTCCATTTTTGATCCATTGAAAAAATATATAGATATTTTTTTTAAAAACGCTAAAAAACGCTAACGCAGAAAAACGCTATTGCAAAAATGTTAAAAAACATTGAAAAAAATCACTGCAAAGCTACTGCCGTCTTTATAACGTTATTTTAATGTCCAGTGTGCATGAGACCTAAAAATAAGTGCCTATACTGCTTAAAATCCAGTCATATACTGTCTCACACTGCTCTGCACATGCTCAGTTGCTCTCCATTTTAGGCACTGCCGAGTTTGTAGAGGCTGATCTGCTGACAGCCTTAAAGCAGAATTAAACCCTGCTATTCTTTACAGCCAAGGAAGCTGCTTCTGTTTAATTAGCATCTGCTATGGTGCTGCACATGCGATCAGTTATGACTCCAGCCATTTGATGGTTTGACAGTTTGGTTGAGGACACAAGCAAATGTGACAGTTAGCATTCCAGCATTCCAGGAATGTAACTGTTTTGTTTTAACCACTTAAGGACCGCCTCACGCCGATGTACGTCGGCAAGGCGGCACGGGCAGGCAAAATCACGTCGGCAAGGCGGCACGGTGCCCGAGGCGGTCCCGTTTTGTTCCCCGGCGATCGGAGTGGAGGGGGAGGCCATCCGTTCGTGGCCCCCCCCTCGCGATCGCCGCCGGCCAATGGGAACATTCCTTTGCTGCATGTTTGCTAAACAGCAGCAAAGGAAATGATGTCATCTCCCCTCGGCTCGGTAGTTTCCGTTCCAGCGCCGAGGGGAGAAGACATCACTGTGAGTGCACAACACACACACACACACAGTAGAACATGCCAGGCATACAAAACACCCCGATCCCCCCCCCGATCGCCCCCCGATCCCCCCCCAATCACCCCCCCTGTCACAAACTGACACCAAGCAGGTTTTTTTTTTTTTTCTGATTACTGCATGGTGTCAGTTTGTGACAGTTACAGTGTTAGCACAGTTACTGTTACCCCCCTGTAGGTCTAGGGTACCCCCCTAACCCCCCCTAATAAAGTTTTAACCCCTTGATCACCCCCTGTCACCAGTGTCGCTAAGCGATCATTTTTCTGATCGCTGTATTAGTGTCGCTGGTGACGCTAGTTAGTGAGGTAAATATTTAGGTGCGCCGTCAGCGTTTTATAGCAACAGGGACCCCCATATACTATCTAATAAATGTTTTAACCCCTTGATTGCCCTCTAGTTAACCCTTTCACCACTGATCACCGTATAACCGTTACGGTTGATGCTGGTTAGTTCGTTTATTTTTTATAGTGTCAGGGCACCCGCCATTTATTACTGAATAAAGGTTTAGCCCCCTAATCACCCGGCGGTGATATGCGTCGCCCCAGGCAGCATCAGATTAGCGCCAGTACCGCTAACACCCACGCACGCAGCATGCGCCTCCCTTAGTGGTATAGTATCTGATCGGATCAATATCTGATCCGATCAGATCTATACTAGCGTCCCCAGCAGTTTAGGGTTCCCAAAAACGCAGTGTTAGCGGGATCAGCCCAGATACCCGCTAGCACCTGCGTTTTGCCCCTCCGCCCGGCCCAGCCCACCCAAGTGCAGTATCGATCGATCACTGTCACTTACAAAACACTAAACGCATAACTGCAGCGTTCGCAGAGTCAGGCCTGATCCCTGCGATCACTAACAGTTTTTTTGGTAGCATTTTGGTGAACTGGCAAGCACCAGCCCCAGGCAGCGTCAGGTTAGCAAGTGAATTTAGAAAATGGTGAAAAAACTGCGCTTAAAACCAGGTGCAAAAAAATATAAACTGTGAAAAGCAGCAAACCTCACAAAAACATCAATTGTAAATAAGCATAAGGATAAATAATAGGTTGCGCTAATCTTGATAAAACATAATAAATAATTAACAGTGAAGAAAAATTCATATGTTGATCATAAAATCAATATGCAAGACTTAATAATAAAGGGGGAAAAAGTCCATAGGGTAAACCATCAGTGAAGGGTTGTGAAAAAGTCCATAAAAATAAAACATCAATTCGGTGTTATAAAGATTCAAATTGAGTGTAATTCAAATCACCAACAATAAACATATAAAGTCCAAGTGATGAAGATAAAAATCTGTGATGACAAAGGGGGGTCCACCACCAGGTATGGAAGGGGTTACTCCTTACCAAAAGGCCATGATCCCCCACCACAGAGGATCACAGCAAGCAGGAATCTTTAAAGTTAAATGGGAACTGTCAGCGATGTCCACCAGAGGTCATCTCATCAGCAACAACTCCAACAACCCAGGGCATCGGTACCAAAAAATAAGAGGGGCTCACATAGTGTAAAACCACTTACATTTATTAAAATAAGATAAAAGTACAGATGTACACTTACAAATTGTCAATGGAACAACAGCCTTAAGTCCGGCTCCGTGGCCACCGGAGCACGGACAAACCCGTCCTACTGGAAAGCAGCTCGCTTGGGGGTGACGTCAGCGTGTCGTCTGGCTCCGCCCTACGCGTTTCGTGACATTATCACGTCTTCCAGGGGCAGGTTAGCGCCAGTAGGGCTAACACCCACGCACGCACCGTACACCTCCCTTAGTGGTATAGTATCTGAAGGGATCAATATCTGATCCGATCAGATCTATACTAGCGTACCCAGCAGTTTAGGGTTCCCAAAAAAACGCAGTGTTAGCGGGATCAGCCCAGATACCTGCTAGCACCTGCGTTTTGCCCCTCCGCCCGGCCTGGCCCAGCCCACCCAAGTGCAGTATCGATCGATCACTGTCACTTACAAAACTCTAAACGCATAACTGCAGCGTTCGCAGAGTCAGGCCTGATCCCTGCGATCGCTAACAGTTTTTTTGGTAGTATTTTGGGGAACTGGCAAGCACCGGCCCCAGGCAGCGTCAGGTTAGCGCCAGTACCGCTAACACCCACGCACGCAGCATACACCTCCCTTAGTGGTACAGTATCTGAACGGATCAATATCTGATCCGATCAGATCTATACTAGCGTCCCCAGCAGTTTAGGGTTCCTAAAAACGCAGTGTTAGCGGGATCAGCCCAGATACCTGCTAGCACCTGCATTTTGCCCCTCCGCCCGGCCCAGCCCAGCCCAGCCCACCCAAGTGCAGTATCGATCGATCACTGTCACTTACAAACCACTTAACGCATAACTGCAGCGTTCGCAGAGTCAGGCCTGATCCCTGCGATCGCTAACAGTTTTTTTGGTAGCTTTTTATTGAACTGGCAAGCACCAGCGGCGTAGTACACCCCGGTCGTAGTCAAACCAGCACTGCAGTAACACTTGGTGACGTGGCGAGTCCCATAAGTGCAGTTCAAGCTGGTGAGGTGGCAAGCACAAGTAGTGTCCCGCTGCCACCAAATAGACAAACACAGGCCCATCATGCCCATAGTGCCCTTCCTGCTGCATTCGCCAATCCTAATTGGGAACCCACCGCTTCTGCAGCGCCTGTACTTCCCCCATTCACATCCCCAACCAAATGCAGTTGGCTGCATGAGAGCCATTTTTATGTCCTCCCGAGTACCCCTACTCAACGAACCCCCCCCCAAAAAAGATGTTGTGTCTGCAGCAAGCGCGGATATAGGCGTGACACCCGCTATTATTGTCCTTCCTGTCCTGACAATCCTGGTCTTTGCATTGGTGAATGTTTTGAACGCTACCATGCACTAGTTGAGTATTAGCGTAGGGTACAGCATTGCACAGACTAGGCGCACTTTCACAGGGTCTCCCAAGATACCATCGCATTTTGAGAGACCCGAACCTGGAACCGGTTACAGTTATAAAAGTTAGTTACAAAAAAAGTGTAAAAAAAAAATATATATAAAATAAAAAAAAATAGTTGTCGTTTTATTGTTCTCTCTCTCTCTCTCTCTATTCTCTCTCTCTATTGTTCTGCTCTTTTTTACTGTATTCTATTCTGCAATGTTTTATTGTTATTATGTTTTATCATGTTTGTTTTTCAGGTATGTAATTATTTATACTTTACCGTTTACTGTGCTTTATTGTTAACCATTTTTTTGTCTTCAGGTACGCCATTTACGACTTTGAGTGGTTATACCAGAATGATGCCTGCAGGTTTAGGTATCATCTTGGTATCATTCTTTTCAGCCAGCGGTCGGCTTTCATGTAAAAGCAATCCTAGCGGCTAATTAGCCTCTAGACTGCTTTTACAAGCCGTGGGAGGGAATGCCCCCCCCCACCGTCTTCCGTGTTTTTCTCTGGCTCTCCTGTCTCAACAGGGAACCTGAGAATGTAGCCGGTGATTCAGCCAGTTGACCATAGAGCTGATCAGAGACCAGAGTGGCTCCAAACATCTCTATGGCCTAAGAAACCGGAAGCTACGAGCATTTTATGACTTAGATTTCGCCGGATGTAAATAGCGCCATTGGGAAATTGGGGAAGCATTTTATCACACCGATCTTGGTGTGGTCAGATGCTTTGAGGGCAGAGGAGAGATCTAGGGTCTAATAGCCCCCAATTTTTTCAAAAAAGAGTACCTGTCACTACCTATTGCTATCATACGGGATATTTACATTCCCCGAGATAACAATAAAAATGATTTAAAAAAAAAATATGAAAGGAACAGTTTAAAAATAAGATAAAAAAAGAAAAAAAAAAAGAAAAAAAAAAAAAAAAAAAAGCACTCCTGTCGCCCCCTGCTCTCGCGCTAAGGCGAACACAAGTGGCGGTCTGTCGTCAAACGTAAACAGCAATTGCACCATGCATGTGAGGTATCACCACGAAGGTCAGATCGAGGGCAGTAATTTTTGCAGTAGACCTCCTCTGTAAATCTAAAGTGGTAACCTGTAAAGGCTTTTAAAGGCTTTTAAAAATGCATTTATTTTGTTGCCACTGCACGTTTGTGCGCAATTTTAAAGCATGTCATGTTTGGTATCCATGTACTCGGCCTAAGATCATCTTTTTTATTTCATCAAACATTTGGGCAATATAGTGTGTTTTAGTGCATTAAAATTTAAAAAAGTGTGTTTTTTCCCCAAAAAATGCGTTTGAAAAATCGCTGCGCAAATACTGTGTAAAAAAAAAAATGAAACACCCACCATTTTAATCTGTAGGGCATTTGCTTTAAAAAAATATATAATGTTTGGGGGTTCAAAGTAATTTTTTTGCAAAAAAAAATAACTTTTTCATGTAAACAATAAGTGTCAGAAAGGGCTTTGTCTTCAAGTGGTTAGAAGAGTGGGTGATGTGTGACATAAGCTTCTAAATGTTGTGCATAAAATGCCAGGACAGTTCAAAACCCCCCCAAATGACCCCATTTTGGAAAGTAGACACCCCAAGCTATTTGCTGAGAGGCATGTCGAGTCCATGGAATATTTTATATTGCGACACAAGTTGCGGGAAAGAGACAAATTTTTTTTTTTTTTTTTGCACAAAGTTGTCACTAAATGATATATTGCTCAAACATGCCATGGAAATATGTGAAATTACACCCCAAAATACATTCTGCTGCTTCTCCTGAGTACGGGGATACCACATGTGTGAGACTTTTTGGGAGCCTAGCCGCGTACGGGACCCCGAAAGCCAAGCACCGCCTTCAGGCTTTCTAAGGGCGTGAATTTTTGATTTCACTCTTCACTGCCTATCACAGTTTCGGAGGCCATGGAATGCCCAGGTGGCACAAAACCCCCCCAAATGACCCCATTTTGGAAAGTAGACACCCAAAGCTATTTGCTGAGAGGTATAGTGAGTATTTTGCAGACCTCACTTTTTGTCACAAAGTTTTGAAAATTGAAAAAAGAAAAAAAAAATGTTTTTTCTTGTCTTTCTTCATTTTCAAAAACAAATGAGAGCTGCAAAATACTCACCATGCCTCTCAGCAAATAGCTTGGGGTGTCTACTTTCCAAAATGGGGTCATTTGGGGGGGGTTTTGTGCCACCTGGGCATTCCATGGCCTCCTAAACTGTGATAGCCAGTGAAGGGTGAAATCAAAAATTTTCACCCTTAGAAATCCTGAAGGCGGTGACTGGATTTCGGGGCCCCGTACGCGGCTAGGCTCCCAAAAAGTCCCACACATGTGGTATCCCCATACTCAGGAGAAGCAGCTAAATGTATTTTGGGGTGCAATTCCACATATGCCCATGGCCTGTGTGAGCAATATATCATTTAGTGACAACTTTATGCAAAAAAAAAGTATCACTTTCCCGCAACTTGTGTCAAAATATAAAATATTCCATGGACTCAATATGCCTCTCAGCAAATAGCTTGGGGTGTCTACTTTCCAAAATGGGGTCATTTTTGGGGGTTTTGTGCCACCTGGGCATTCCATGGCCTCCGAAACTGTGATAGGCAGTGAAGAGTGAAATCAAAAATTTACACCCTTAGAAATCCTGAAGGCGGTGATTGGTTTTCGGGGCCCCGTACGCGGCTAGGCTCCCAAAAAGTCCCACACATGTGGTATCCCCATACTCAGGAGAAGCAGCTGAATGTATTTTGGGGTGCAATTCCACATAGGCCCATGGCCTGTGTGAGCAATATATCATTTAGTGACAACTTTTTGTAAATATTTTTTTTTTTTTTTTGTCATTATTCAATCACTTGGGACAAAAAAAAAATATTCAATGGGTTCAACATGCCTCTCAGCAATTTCCTTGGGGTGTCTACTTTCCAAAATGGGGTCATTTGGGGGGGGTTTGTACTGCCCTGCCATTTTAGCACCTCAAGAAATGACATAGGCAGTCATAAACTAAAAGCTGTGTAAATTACAGAAAATGTACCCTAGTTTGTAGACGCTATAACTTTTGCGCAAACCAATAAATATACGCTTATTGACATTTTTTTTTACCAAAGTCATGTGGCCGAATACATTTTGGCCTAAATGTATGACTAAAATTTAGTTTATTGGATTTTTTTTATAACAAAAAGTAGAAAATATCATTTTTTTTCAAAATTTTCGGTCTTTTTCCGTTTATAGCGCAAAAAATAAAAACCGCAGAGGTGATCAAATACCATCAAAAGAAAGCTCTATTTGTGGGAAGAAAAGGATGCAAATTTCGTTTGGGTACAGCATTGCATGACCGCGCAATTAGCAGTTAAAGCGACACAGTGCCAAATTGGAAAAAGACCTCTGGTCCTTAGGCAGCATAATGGTCCGGGGCTCAAGTGGTTAAACAAATAAATCAACGGGTTTAGTTCCGCTTTATGATTTACTGCTGTTCAGGGGCTTCGGGCTTCAGCAAAATGGCAGCCTCCAGCAAGAAGAAACAGGAACAATGCTGGAGGAAATAATTACAGCATAATTTTTAATGTGGAATGTATGTTCCTTGCTAAAGAATATTAATTGTTATCAAGTTGTGATGGGCAAACTTCTGCTTTAAAGTAAGCCAGGTTCACTTAATAACTGGCATCACAAGGAGTTTATACTTCCATGTGCTCCCCTACTGCCTCCATCTGACACTAGAGTTTGTCCAAAAAACACAATATTTAGGGGAACATCAGACCAATGGCAGCAGCTGAAGAAGAAACTTCTCCTGTGTTGGCTCTCCCTCTCACCATGGAATCTCTGTTGCGTCAGATGATGGAGCGGGCCTCTGCTCCTGAGAGGGATGGCAGGATGCGCTTAGGCCTTTCCTCCGCTTTTATCTCCATAGCTCCCTTCTCCTGCACTTTCCTCTTCTAAGCTTCCTGTGTGTCACGTGGACCCTCCACTATTGCCTTCCCCTCCATGTCCTCCTGTTTCAGCTACTCCTCCGGTCCAACTCCTTAATGTGTCCCCTTCTTCATCCTCAGTTTGCACTCCTCTGCTCCTCCTAGCGTAACCTCATCACCTCTCCTGCCGGCCTCTGTTCCTGGCCCAGAGCTTGTCAGCAATGCTGGAGCATGCGCAGTGAAGAAAACTTGTCAGCAGTCAAAGAAACAGAAGCCAGTCCACCAGATGGAAATCTTGGGGGCCGCCCCAAGACCCGATGCTGCTAGGACAGTGGATGCAGTGATTAACTCAGCATCCACCTCTGCAAATAATGTGTTTACTTCCCCTTCACTTCTCCCTTCTGTTCTTTTACCAATCCCCTCCAGGAATTTGAAAAAATTGCAGCTTAACACTTTACTTCCTTCAGCTGTTCAGTCTCTTATAGAAAATATATACATTCTGTCTCACTATGCTACATCTTTGTCAATTGACAATAATGTGCTTATTGTTTGATCTCCTTTAGCTGATTTACCAGATGCCATGATGTTTTCCATGCCTGAGTCAGAGGAACTACGCTGGTCTGCCGTAGACATGTGCAGAACGAAAAAATGTGTTTAGTTTAGATTTGTTATTTACATAAATTAGTTTAGTTAAATTTGTTTAATCCATTTAATTTGTTTTTGGAATTTGTTTTGTTTATTCGTATTCAAATCGATTCAAATTTTCAAATTCAAATTCGGATCGATTCGAAAAGTTTCGAATCAATCTTAACTAGTTTTTGAATGTTTTCTAATTTCCAAATAGATTAAAATAGAATAGAAAATAAAAGAATAGAATAGAAAAAAATAGAATAGAATAGAAAAAAGAATAGAATATAATAGAGTAAAACAGAACAAAATAGGATAGAAATAAAAGAATAGAATATAATAGAATAGAAAGGAATAGAAAAGAATGAAAAAAAAAGAATAGAATTAAGATTATAACCATCTTCTGAAATTTGAATAGAACAGAAAAGAATAGAATAAAAAAAAACAATAGAATATAATTTAACCCTTTCATGACTAAGCCTATTTTTGAGATTTGGTGTTTACAAGTTAAAATCTGTATTATTTGCTAGAAAATTACTTAGAACCCCCAAACATTTTATATATTTTTTAGCAAAGAATCTAATAAATGGCGATTGTTGCAATATTTTATGTCACACGGTATTTATGCAGCGGTGTTTTAAACGCAAATTTTTGGGAAAAGGGACACTTTCATGAATTAAAAAAAAATGAAATAGTAAAGTTAGCCCAATTTTTTTGTATAATGTGGAAGATGATGTTACGCTGAGTAAACAGATACCAAACATGTCACACTTTATAATTGCACGCACTTGTGGAATGGTGACAAACTATGGTACCCTAAAATCTCCATAGGCAATGCTTTAAATTTTTTACGGTTACCAGGTTAGAGTTACAGAGGAGGTCTAGTGCTAGAATTATTGCTCTTGCTCTGACGATCGCGGTAATACCTCACATGTCTGATTTGAACACCGTTTACATATGCGGGCGCGACTTCCGTATACGTTTTCTTTGCTGCGCGAGCTCGCGGGGACGGGAGCGCTGTAAAAAAAATTTTTCTTATTTATTTTATTTATTTTTATATTTATAAAGTGTGTTTAAAAAAATTTTTGATCACTTTTATTGCTGTCACAAGGAATGTAAACATCCCTTGTGACAGTAAAAGGTGGTGACAGGTACTCTTTATGGAGGGAGCCGGGGTCTAAAAGACCCCCGATCCCTCCTTTGCACTTCAAAGTATTCAGATCGCCATTTTCGGCGATTCTGAGTACTGTATATTTTTTTTAAACTGGCGCCATTGGCAGCCGAGTAAACGGGAAGTGACGTCGTGATGTCGCTTCCGTGTTTACATTCAGGAGACTGGAACAAAGCCATTTCCGGCTTTGTTCCAGTCTGTGGCTAGCCGCCGGAGGCGGCAGATTGTTGATCGGATCTCCCGGTAGATCGGGAGGCCCGTTGAGAGCGGTGGGAGGCAGCGGGCTTTTAGCCATATCGGTTGTTATACCTGGAAAGCCAATCACCGGCTCTAAAAAACAATACTGGGATGATGCCTGCAGCTGCTATAACCCCCGAAAGCCGAGGCCGCACATCTGCGTACGGTCAGGTGGAAGGGGATAATATAATATAAATAATAATATAAATAATATAACCTTTTTCCAAAATTCAAATAGAATCAATTCAAATTTGAATAGAATAGAAAATAATAGAGTAGACTAGAATAGAAAATAACAACTATACTATAGAAAAAAACAACAGAATAGAATAGAATGAATATAACCATCTTCCTATTCTAATCTATTCTTTACTATTGTATTCAAATTGGAATTGATTCTATTTGAATTCTGGGAAATGGTTATATTCTTTCTATTCTATTCTGTTCTATTCTATTGTTTTTTAAATGATATTCTTTTTGTTTATTCTATTCTATTCTTTTCTATTCTATTATTTTATTTTCTATTCTATTCTTTTATATTCAAATTTAAATTTATTCTATTCGAACTTCCAATTTCAGAAGATGGTTATATTCTTTCTAGTCAACTCTATTCTGTTGTTTTGTTCTATACTATTCTGTTATTCTCTATTCTATTCTTTTCTATTCTATTCAAATTCAAATTGATTCTATTTTAATTTTTGGGAAATGGTTATATTCTTTCTATTCTATTCTATTCTATTCTTATTCTTTTTTTTTTCTATTCTATTATAGTATATTCTATTTTTTTTCTATTTTTTCTAAAACTATTCGAATTCGAAAGGTATTCGAAAAAGATGTGAAAATGATTCGAAAACAATTGAATTCGAATTTCGTCTGAATTTTTTTTTTCGTTATTTCGGATTCGTTTAAATTTGGTACTATTGTAAACGAAGCAAAAAACGAAAATTTGTCCAAATTATAATTCAGATCGAAACGAACCATACATGTCTAGACTGGGGAGCCACTTGAATCCTCAATGCCTGTGTCACAGATAACTTCTGGTGTTGAGTCTGACCAATTGTGTTTGTTACTGCATTGGTTGAGTTCCTTTGCTTCTTTAGTGGACAATTTTAAACGCTGTCTTTCTACGGGTATTCTGAACCTCTATTGCAAGTTTAGAATGATACGAACTTATCCATTTCCGTTCCTCCTGTTGTTGAATTAGGTGCAGTTTTATTCTATTCTTTTTTTTCTATTCTATTGTTTTCTATTCAATTTTGTTCTTATGTATTCAAATTGTAATTTATGCTATTTGAAATTGAAGATTGTTATATGTTTTCTATGTTATTCTATTCTATTTGTTTCTATTATATTCTAGTCTATTCTGTTTTTTATTTTCTATTGTATATTGTTGTGTTTTACTCTATTATAATTTATTCTTTTATTTTCTGTTATATTCTTTTCTATTCTATTTTTTTCTATTCTACTCCTTTATTTTCTATTCTATTTTATTCTCTTTGGAAATTGGAAAACAATTCAAATTCGAAAAATTTTGAATTCAAATTTGAAAACTATTTGAATTCAACAACTTTTCGAATTAGAATTTGAAAACTATTCGAATTTGAAAAGTATTCGAAAAAGATTTGAAAATGATTTGAAAACAATCGAATTTCGTCTGAATGTTTTTTTTTCGTTATTTCGGATTTGTTTAAATTTGGTACTATTGTAATTGTAATAGAAGGGCAGTCCCAAACCATATCCCAAACCATTACTTTCAATTCGAATTGAAACAAACCATACATGTCTAGTCTGGGGAGCCACTTGAATCCTCAATGCCTGTGTCACAGATAACTTCTGGTGTTGAGTCTGACCAATTGTGTTCGTTACTGCATTGGTTGAATTCCTTTGCTTCTTTAGTGGACAATTTTAAACGCTGTCTTTCTACGGGTATTCTGAACCTCTATTGCAAGTTTAGAATGATACGAACTTATCCATTTCCGTTCCTCCTGTTGTTGAATTAGGTGCAGTTTTATTCTATTCTTTTTTTTCTATTCTATTGTTTTCTATTCAATTTTGTTCTTATGTATTCAAATTGTAATTTATTCTATTTGAAATTCAAATTTCATAAGATGGTTATATTCTTTCTATGTTATTCTATTCTATTTGTTTCTATTATATTCTAGTCTATTCTGATCTTTTATTTTCTATTGTATATTGTTGTGTTTTACTCTATTATAATTTATTCTTTTATTTTCTGTTATATTCTTTTCTATTCTATTTTTTTTTCTATTCTACTCCTTTATTTTCTATTCTATTTTATTCTCTTTGGAAATTGGAAAACAATTCAAATTCGAAAAATTTTGAATTCAAATTTGAAAACTATTTGAATTCAACAACTTTTCGAATTAGAATTTGAAAACTATTCGAATTTGAAAAGTATTCGAAAAAGATTTGAAAATGATTTGAAAACAATCGAATTTCGTCTGAATGTTTTTTTTTTCGTTATTTCCGATTTGTTTAAATTTGGTACTATTGTAATTGTAATAGAAGGGCAGTCCCAAACCATATCCCAAACCAATAATTTCAATTTGGATTGAAACAAACCATACATGTCTAGTCTGGGGAGCCACTTGAATCCTCAAAACCTGTGTCACAGATAACTTCTGGTGTTGAGTCTGACCAATTGTGTTCGTTACTGCATTGGTTGAATTCCTTTGCTTCTTTAGTGGACAATTTTAAATGCTGTCTTTCTACAGGTATTCTTACTTTTCTGAACCTCTATTGCAAGTTTAGAATAATTACAAATATTAGGGATTTGAAGAGTTGTGCTAGTAAAGTTGACCAATAAGCTTAAATAGAAGGGCAGTCCCAAACCATATGGTAAAATGAGCCTATATTCCCAGTACATTTAGTCCAGTTAGGAGATGAAA
Source organism: Lithobates clamitans (assembly GCA_037952925.1). Taxonomy (NCBI): domain Eukaryota; kingdom Metazoa; phylum Chordata; class Amphibia; order Anura; family Ranidae; genus Lithobates; species Lithobates clamitans. Next base: position 11,266,867 of record JBBGZY010000502.1, on the reverse strand, counting down.
GCCTATATCTGGAGGCCTTATGGGCCGCATTAATGGCCAGGGCAAATGAGCCTCGCTTAGTCATTTTAAAAAGATTCCAAGTAATGGGAATCAAGGCACTATGTGCATTAGTCAGCCAATAGAAGTTCATCTCAGTCATCTGCAAATGAAGGATTAGCAAGCCACAAAGGACTCAATCTCCACAATTTATAATTACAGGAGGCTCCCTAAGCCAAATCTAATAGTAAGAGAGAGTGGTCAGATAGCTCTGGGGAGGTACTGGGGAGGTATCTAGCACACAACTCAACAGTTCAGAAGACAGTAAACATAAATCAATCCAAGTTTTATGGGTTTCAGAATAACAGGACTATTCCCAATGCTACACATATTTCACACATTATAGAGAGGTAGGGGATTGTGTAGAACACCCAAATCTATCGAGAGAGTTGGTCAAGACTGTATTAAAGTCTCCTGTAATCAATAATGGATCCTCGGCTACTTTTACAATTAAGCCCCATAACATTCCAAGAAAGAAAACGTAGGGAGCTAAAGAATGGCTTGTAATGCAGAATAGTGCAAAAACAGACACCCATGGTGTCCAGAAGGACCTCCAAATGGTCTCCAACCCCAAGTGGGAAATATGAAGCATTGACACAGATGTAGTTGTGCAAAGCATCATAGATATGACAATGTGTAATAGTATAAATGGAAAGATAAAAGAAAAAGCCTATAAGCAAACGTATCAAAAGACCCCAGTCCCAACCCTTCCAGCCCCAAACCCAACTTTTGAGAGCTTAATCCACAAACCAGAAACAGTATATGAATGTGTAATAGTCCGATTAGATACAAGGATCTAGTGACAAAAAAGTTGAAACAACTATAAGAGACAACCGTGCCCGATGTCTTAACAGTGAGTAGAGTATTCAAACTGAGGTTTGTAGGAGAGTGAAAATGGTATTAAAGGTATAAACACACGCCAACAGTATCCAGCAACAAAATCTGCAGGGAACAGCAGAGTCAACGGATATAACATAATAAACATTAAATAACAACATTAAATAACATATAATAAATAATGCTGGATTGCCTCCGTAATCTGAGACAAGGTGGGTTCCGCACTAGCAGCAGAAGAGTAAATCCCAGCAGGAGAGGGCAAAGCATCAGTCTCAGGGGGATCATGGAGCTCAGGGTTCAGTGGAGAAGATGTTGGAGGGGAGAGGAATATCCCTGCCCAGGAGCTGAAGGCACTCTATGTACAGGAGCTGCGTGTAGAAGCGACTCAATGTCTATGTCGGAGCCACTTGATGAGCCGGCGCCATCTTGGATCTTGTCCCAGGGGAGACGAGGTGGCTTGTCCGGGTAAATATGCATGCTGGGCTGGCCGATTTTAACTATATTGGCAGCTCCTCCGACATCCCTCAGACGGGGGTTACAGTTGTGCACGGGAGGGGAAGCTGTCAGAACGGCAGGATCATCAGAGGATACAGAGATTGAGTTGGAGCTCTGAAGAGCCGCTGCTCACATTCCGAAAGTCAGCCATGCCTATCCTGATTGTTTGACATTAGATGGTCGCATATATTGCTGTCTTATTATGCTGTGCTGGAGTTGGCCCTTTATAACAAAGGAATAAATGGAACGAGTTATCCACCAAAAGTGGAGAAGTGATAAACTCCAACGAGCAGGCTAGTAAAGGAGCCCAGTAGTGCCCTTTATATTTAAAGTGTTAAAATGGATAACATGGATATAGATAGATAGCATTTTATTTATTTTTAATATATAAAATCTGCACATTTGGTAAACCAAATATACATTTGAGTCTTTCCTTCTATCATGATATATATACATATAGATATATATATATAGATATAGATATAGATATAGATAGATATATATCTATCTATATCTATAGATATATATCTATAGATATACAGTAAATATAGATATATCCACATCTATATATATAGATATATCTATAGATATCTATATATACAGTACATACATACAGTGTATATTTATATAACAGAATCAATCAACTTACTGTGAGATCATTACTTGCTTCAGATCTGTTACCAAACTATTATAACAACAGCTTTGCATTAACATTTCATTGCAGTGACTAATGTGTTTATGGCAAGCTTCACATATATCAAAATTGCTTTACTTTCTGATATATGCTTGGTTTATAGCCTGCGGTTTGTCGTCAACAATGTCCTTAAAATGTGATGTTGTTATAGACCAGGAAGTAAAAACATGGAGGGAGAGAAATACAGAGGGAAAGAAAAAAGTGTTGGAAAGCATTAAAAAAAGAGAAATGAAAACCAAAAAAGTGAGATTAGGAAAGTTTGCACCGCTATTCTGAAAACCAAATCTAAGTAAATCCATCTAGAATATAAATGAAAAATGCAATAGCTTGACTTGAAGATGATTCATTGCTTATATTACACCAACTATATTCCCTTATCCCAAGAAAAAAAAAAAAATTGTACTGTCAGTCAGCTATTGGAGTTTTGTACAAAAAAAAAAAAAATCAGTCACTTTCTTCCTGTTTTACTGTTAACTGCGCTATTATGATTTTTTCCACACTTTAATGCAAATGTAATCATAATACATTCAATTATTATTACTGTTATACATTATATAGCGCCAACAATTTGTACATCGCTTTACTACGTGAGGGCAGATAGTACAGTTACAATACAATTCAATGAAGGAGGAATCAGAGGGCCCTGTTCATTAGAGATTACAATAGCGATGTGTAAAAAGTAATATTACTAATAAATCAACTTGCTTAAGGCAGACTATGTGTATCAAATTTTAAACCTTATAATTTTTTTAGTATGTAAATTTTTCTGTGTTAATGGTTGGGCCTACTTGTTATATAATTATGCAGTACTGAATGTGACAATGATGGTTTTGAATTAAGGTTATAATCCACTGAAATTATTACAGTAATTCCGATAGTTTATACTCCTACGTAAACTATTTCCCTTTGTTGGGTATTGCAATGTAACTGTAAAATAAAGATACGGTATTTAATTAAATGATATACTGTAATCTCTATGATGAGAATCGCAGTGAAAAGTATATGCAGTTTTCTTAGATTTTTTTGGTTTACTACTTTTCACATACTATACTGTAGTTAGGAAGAGGATTGTCTTGGTTAATACAGGCTACTGCTTGAGATCTTCTTGTCAACTGGTCAAGATTTAAATTGTTTTTTAAAGAAACAACAAGGAGAGATTTTTCTTGGTGACAACTTTGACTAAGGCATAAACATAATCACCTTCCTATATTTTAAATCAGAAGATTTCTGGAGAAATTGAACATGGGGAAAATGTATTCAGTGACTGGTGCAAATGCAGTTGTGGCAGGATCTCTCAAGGTAAAAAAAGAACGTTTATTCACAATAGTCTCCGGGCTATATAAACAGTTTTGGTAAAATATGGTAGTAATATTTTTGGTATAGAAAGGGACCCAATATTGTTTTTACAGTCAGGGATATTCTTTAGCTTATGTCCTCATTCTATTAAAATGATGTCCTTATTCTATTAAAATGCTATTCTCTATTATAACCTGGCTTCAAAATACTATTGCTGTAATTGTTTTTCTACATTAACCTTGGATATGTAGCAATAGTGCAGTACAGGGGGGTTATTCTAAGTGGAGACAATAATATGATTAATTATACATGTATATGCACATGCTTATGGCTGCCCATTAAGATTCCATGTGGAACTATTCTGAAGAAAAGGGGCAACATTTTTACAATGAAGTGGCTGTAAACCCTTAAACATACCCTTACATATGCCTCAGGGATGGAACAATTCCTCCTAAATAAGTTGGACCTGTTTATCTGTAGTCTTCTTTTCTCTACAGCTGTCAAAGTACAGCATTTACACAGCTTGTCTGAGCTTTCAGAAAGCCGGGGGTTGGGAGTTTCCCTCCAATCAGCTGTGAGAGCTGATTGGAGGGAAGGAACCCCCCCCCCCCCCGTCACACAGCATGCAGGAACAGAGCTGAGAATGCCAGTCACAGGTTGTGTGCTTGTCAGACTTGTCAGAAAGGACTCATGCTGATAGCTGACAGAGGAAGGAGGCGGCAGCAGAGAAAAATGACACTTAGTGCTCTGGATTGAGACAAGTGGACACTATAGAAGAATTTGCTTTGTTCATATTTCAGAAGTTTAACTTCTATGAACTTCTATTGGCTGACTAATGCACATTAAAGTGGTTTACAACCACTTTAAACCAGACCAATAAAGAATATTAGAATATTATAGTCTGAACTTTTCTTCATTTTTTCCTACTTTCTGTATCTCACTAGTATACATTTTAAGAACTATATCATAAAGCAACACATATGTGAGAGTCTGAGAGGGTTGCACACCCCAATTAAAGTCTTTGAAAAAAAGTGGAAGGTTCCCCACTGGGCTTTTTTGACTCCCATTTGCTGCTAAAAAGCACTGTGGGGAACCTTCCACTTTTTTTGTATACATTTTAAGAAGGAGCTCCATTCAAAAGACAAGAAAAAGAATGTGGGTTCCCTCTAAAGTCCACACCAGACCCTTATCTGAGCATGCAGTCTGGCTGGCAAGGAAAGGGGAAACAAACATGTGCCCCCCTCCCAAACACACCAGGCCACATGCCTTCAATACAGGGGGGGGTCTCTTTCCCTCAACATTATCCTGTTAGCTGTGGGGATTAATGGGCAGGGGTATCCTTTCACAATAAGGAGACACCAAAATGCGTGTGAATGAATAATGGGTAAGTGCACACACAAAATAAAGTCCTTTATTTAACCTCCCTGACGGTTTTCCCGAGTGTGGCTCGGGGTTAAATTTCAGCACCATTAGCGGTAACCTCGAGCCACACTCGGGATTACATTGCAGGATCCTGGTGCCGCGTTACTTACCTTGTCCCCAGGATCCTGCGATGTCCCCTGCTGTGACTGCGGGCTCTGTTTCCTCCGAAGCCTCTCTGTGCCAGGCTCCATTCCCTGCGAGCGTCGCGACGCACGGGGGGGAGCCTGGTGGCAAATTTAAAAAAAACTGTAAAAATCATAACACATACAGTACTGTAATCTTACAGATTACAGTACTGTATGGAATCATTTCACATCCCTTTTGTCCCCAGTGCTTTGTCCAATGCCCTGCATGCAATTTTATATGATATATACTGTTCTTTCTGCCTGGAAACTTGAGATTGTCCATAGCAACCAGAAAGTGTCCCTTTGGAGTTGATTTACTAAAGGCAAATAGAGTAGAGTTGCCCTCTGCAAGTGCAGTTGCTCCAGAACTTAGTAAATGAGGTGAGGCTTCACTTTGCAAAGAGTACCCAATCACATGCAAGGAAAATAAAAAAAACTGAATTTTTGCTTGAACATGATTGGATGATGGATGTCAGCAGAGCTTCTGCTCATTTACTAAGCTCTGAAGCAACTGCTCTTGCAGAGTGCAACTGCACTTTGCAAAGTGCACAGTTTTCTTGCCTTTAGTAAATCAACCCCTTTATGTCAAAAGTGGCTTTAGACCAGCTAGAAAACAGCGATAGTAAATTAGAACACTTGCAGAATTGATCGATAGTGAATCGTGGGGAAATTTATTTTATTATTATTATATTTTTTTTTTTTATTATTTATATTTATTTATTAAAAAACAAAAAATGTGTAGCGCTAATATGAGACAACCATATATTGCATACTGTAAAGGGCAATTAACTCCTCAAATGCAGCAATCATAGGTAAAAAAGGACAGGAAAATATTTGTTTTAATTTGAAAAAGTCCTAAAAGTCCTGAAGACATAAATCTTGCAAGGTGGTAGTGATCCTCAATGCACATATAACTTCATATTGCACTTATCCATAAGTGAAGAAAAAGATAGTTCAGAGGTACCTCCCCACCAACAATAAGAAGGCTTGCCGGAACCTTTGGTACCTTTACTCAATAGTATGTCCTTATAAGTGAGAAAAATGTTAGCAAAATACGTGCTTTGAAAGAGAGTTATTCCAAACTCAAAATATATATAGCAAAAGTTCAGATTCAGAATATGTTGAATTGGTGATCATTAGTTGAAAGACTTTCTTTAAGTGAAATAGTGACCAATCCTTCACCACACTAGATACACCCAATGTGAGCAGATGAATGGGCTGCTTACCAGATATATTTGACTTCTTTATTGGCAGGATAATGCCTGCTCGCATGTGGAGAAGCTGAGAGATGCACAGGGACCTCCTACTCAGGGTATAAGGCAGGATATGTAAAGACAATTAAAGAATATCCATGGTTTATTAAAAATGCATGTTAAAAAAATAGCCAAATGGCTCCTTACTTAAAAAGTGCCAGGCCTGGCACTGGGGCTGCAAGCTAGACATGTGGGGAAAAGCTGAATTCGTGCCACATTCACCTCTGTGGCGGGCATGCGTTCCACCCGCCACTGCAGACAACCAGAGACCCGGATGTGACGTAGGGTACAGCGTGACCAGATACCGCCTCGACGTACATTTCGTGATTACGTCTTCAGGAGGTGTGCCTTTAAATATTGTGCTTTAGTCTACCTGTAAGGTAGCGCATCTTTGCCATGTTCATAACAGTACCATAGCAAAATGAAATTTCTAAAGGAAAAAAAATTAATTTAAAACTGCTCGGGGCTGTAATGTATTGTTGGATCCCGGCAATATATATAAAAATCATTGCACAAAACGGCGTAAATTCCCCCCAGTCCATTGCCAGGCCCTTTGGGTCTTATATGAATATTAAGCAGAACCCTGCTCCAAATAAAAAAATGGCGTGGCGGTCCCCCCCAAAATCTATACCAGGCACTTCAGGTCTGCTATGGATATTAAGGGTAACCCCGCACCAAAATTAAAAAAAACAATGGCATGGGGGTGCCCCTCAAAATCCATGCCAGACCCTTATCTGAGCACACAACCTGGCAGGCCGCAGGAAAGGGAGAGAAGGGGGATGAGAGAGCACCCCCCTCCTGAACCGTACCAGGCCACATGCCCTCAACATGGGGAGGGTGCTTTGGGATCCCCCAAAACACCTTGTCCCCATATTGATGGGGATAAGGGCCTCTTCCCCACAACCCTTGGTTGTGGGGGTCTGCGGGCAGGGGGCTTATCAGAAACTGGAAGCCCCCTTTAACAAAAAGTGTCAAAAAAGTAAGAATGACAGGTGACAGTTTTTGACAATTAAAAAAAAAGTGTCCTGCAATGTCCATCCATCTTCAATCACAGCGTCCGATGTTTCCAGAGAAAAAAAAAGAGGAAAAACTGCTTCCATGAAAGGCGTCCCCATGACTTCCGATTTTCTATGCTTTGGCAGCTGTTATATAGGCAAGGGCGGGGCCACCTAGTGACATAACTAGGTGACCCCACCCCCTCTAATGTAATGTGATGTCACGTGACATCAGAGGGGGTGGTGTCACCGGTTTACGTCACCATGTCGCCCCCTCAACTATATAACAGCTGTCATTGCGAAAAGGCTGCAGTCGGCTGGACACCTCCCATGGAGGTGGAGTTTTTCCATTTTTTTCTGGACCATCGGCGCTGTGATTAATGATGGATGGACATCATGGGAAACTTTTTTTTAATAAAGGAATTGTCCAAAACTGTCTTCTGTCATTTTTACTTTTAACACTTTTTGGGTAAATGGGTAGGGGTACCCATTACGTAGGGGTGTCAGGATCTGGGGGTTCCTTAGTTAAAGGGGGTTCCAGATTCTGATAATCCCCCTGCCCGCAGACCCCCACAACCACCGGGCAAGGGTTGTGGGGAAGAGGCCCTTGTCCCCATCAACATGGGGACAAGGTGTTTTGTGGGGACCCCAAAGCACCCTCCCCATGGTGAGGGCATGTGGCCTGGTAGGGTTCAGGAGGGGGAGCGCTCTCTTGTCCCCCCTTCCTGCAGCCTGCCAGGTTGCGTGCTCGCATAAGGGTCAGGTATGGATTTTGGGGGGACCCCCACGTCATTTTTATTTTGGTGCAGGGTTCCCCGTAAAATCCATACCAGGTCTGAAGGGCCTGGTGTGGATTGTAGGGGAGACCCCACACCATTTTTTTTGGCTCAGGGTTCACCTTAATATCCATATCAGACTCAAAAAGCCTGGTAATAGACTGGGGGGAACTCACGCCAATTTTTTCAATGATTTTTATCTATATTGCCGGGATCAGGCAATACATTACAGCCGCAAGCATTTTTAACCACCACAGCCCCGGAAGAATTTACCCCCTTCCCGACCAGAGCACTTTTTGCGATACGGCACTGCTTCGCTTTAACTGACAATTGTGACATTGCACCCAAACAAAATTAACGTCCTTTTTTTCCCACAAATAGAGCTCTCTTTTGGTGGTATTTTATCACCTCTGCTGTATTTATTTTTTGCGCTAGAAACAAAAAAAAGTGACAATTTTGAAAAAAAAGCAATATTTTTTACTTTTTGCTATAATAAATATCCCCAAAAAATATATAAAAAAATTATTTTCTTTCTCAGTTTAGGCCGATATGTATTCTTCTACGGACACTTAGTCGGACACACGGTGGACACTTAGTCTGCGGGAACCGCGGCCATGGTCACAGAGTACATGGCACATGCACGTGCCCACAATGCCATGTCTTAAAGCGGATCTACCTGTACGCTCATTTGCGCAGCTGTACCATTGTGCCGAAGTATATCATCATGCGCTGGTTGGCAAGCGGTTAAATTACATTTTTTCCTTTAGAAATGTCATTTTGCTGCTCTTATTTATTACACTATGTACAGCCACTATGTGAGCAGCCTTACATAGCATGGGGCGTAGACTTAGCCCCCTAAGTCATAATTGGCCAGAGGCATCCTGCCTTTGGCCAATCATGGCTCTCACAGCAGAGCGCAGGTCAGGTGCATGCTTTGGCCAATCAGCAGCCATCAATGCACTGCGATCTCACAGTGCATTGACGATATCGCAGTTCATTATGGGGCGTTCCGCGGGCGCGATCACCCCATAATGTTCTAAATTCGGCGAACAGGCGAACATCGGGCTCATCCAGGTATAGGCTATTCAGGGTGATTTAAATGAAAAATAAAGTAAGAAGATGTCAATGAAACCACAGCAAACAAACTTAAATCAATGGTATGTAAAAAAAGATTTAATTTATCTTTACTCCATGTCACAGATATGCACATAGGAACATTTGAACAAGGCAATTTGACTCCATTAATATTTTAAATAGGTCTGGTTAAAACCTTGACTGTAAATATTGGGTTATCAAATACAAAATGTACTTTTCAAATGTACTAACACTAAATGCCTTTCAAATGCTGCTCTTCCAAGTCACCTTTTATTTTGTTTACATCAATAGCTTAGCAGAGTCGGCATCACTTACCATAGATTGTTGTGAATGTACTGCTCAAAAATAAATTACGCTAAAGAATACATTTGATACATTAAGAATACATTTGATACACTAAAGAATGTATGTGTGATGGCTACTTTAATATAAAGAGTCAAAACTCAGACCATATTGACATGCACTTGGAAAAGCAACTATATAATATGGTATACTGTGTTGCATTAAAATACATATTTAAAAGTGGGCAGTTTTGTCCAGTAAACAATGCAATTAATAGTTACCATTTTTTGTTTAGCTGAAGTTTTGTCTTGTTATCAAATAGATATACCTTTATTTTTGATATTAGAAATCTGAACACTTGACAAAACACGTTCTAAAGAATAAGTGCTCCCAGTGAAAACCAGACAGTTTTTAATTTCTGAACCAGTACAAAAGAAAACAGTGTACTATTTTTTCATGTACAACTAGAACAGTTTCCAGTTTCTTGCATGAACTTTCCATATGGGGGAGATGGGCGGAGTCTAGCGGAGCAGACATGCATTGTTAGAGCTCCGCACCGCTGAGGAGAGAAGAGAAGGACAAAGCGGAGCCTGCAGGCTCAAAAGGTATCCATTTGAACCTTTTTGCCCCAGGGAACAAACTGTGAAAGTTTGGGCAGGAAATATGGTACTGGGAGGAAGCCGTGGCAGAAATAAAAATCACCTCACAAAGAGCTCACAGGCACTCACTGCAACTAAAGCAGCTCCAGTCATCTCACAATATACAGCATCAGGGCATTCTCACAGACAGAAAATGTCACAGCAAGACTCTCCATTTGAGTCAGATACAGAACAAATCCTCTCACAAACTTCTCCACAAGCCTCCTCAGCATCCCCAGTAATATTATTACAATTTGAAAAGATGCTTCATAAGGCTTTAAAACAAACCTCAGACCAAATAACAAAAAGCCTAACCAAAGAAATAAGAGAGCTGGGAAACTGCACCGCAGCCTTAGAAATAAAAATGGATGAAATTGAAATTACAACCCAAGAAAATATAACAGAATTGGAACAATTAAAAGAAGAGAATTTAATACTTCAAACTAAGCCCGAAGATTACGAAAATGGAGCCAGACGTTCAAACTTGCGCATAAGGGGAATACCTGAAACTGTGACAGACCTGCAATCTACTATTACTGCTCTATTACAAGAACTAAAGCCAGATATCCCTATTGAACGTTTAGAACTGACAGAGTACACAGAGCCCTCACAGCGAAAAAGAAAGATGGACCCCCACGTGATATAATCACAAAATTTCATTATTACAGAACAAAATAACAAATACTAATTGCTGCAAGAGAAAAAAAGGAACTTAATTTTCAAGGACACAATTATCAAATTTTTGCTGACCTATCCCAACTTACTATTACTAAAAGACGATCCATGAAACCCCAATTAATGGAACTGCATCGCCACAACATTATGTATCAATGGGGCTTCCCCTTTTCAGTCAGATTTAACTACCAAGGTACAATTTACAGAAGCAGATCAGCAGATGAACTACAACAAACCCTTTTAAAATTAAATCTGACAGAACCCACAAGCAGCAACTCTCCCACACGCAGAAGAATGGCATCATCTTCACCTTCAGGCAGCACCCAGAAAATTTCAGAACAAAATGGGAATCATCATTCTCACAAAAGAGGCCGTTATGCCACATCATCCATGGAACAAGAAGATTCAATGGACTGACATCCTAATTCCTGATATCTCTTCATTTATTATACTAAGAGATGGTTCTCTATAAAAAACCTGTATTTATAACTGAATGTGACTGCATTCTGATAGTCACACACTGTGTGGGATCATGTTACATTCCAGTTATATTTCTTATTACTTCTGATTCATATAGCCTTAGAATATATAAGTGAAATAAGGAAATTCTTGTTCAGTTATATATTTTCAGGTAATAACAATAGATTTATTATTTTTTAGGACAAATATGTTCAATAATCCAGAAGCAATGGAAGCTTTTTCTTTCTTTTCTTAAAACAAATATATTATTACCTAACTAGTTCCTAGAACTATGTTTTTATTTATTCTAATCTGAAGCAATACAACCTCAATTTTATGAGTTAACATATCTAAACAGTTACAAATGAATAAAATATGTAATTGTTTACTCTAAAAGGGTTAAAATCCCAAAATAATTCAAACTATCTTCATCAATACCAAAGTTATTAACAGTACCTTTCTAACTGAATTATTTAGCCTAGGGCAAGACTAACCATATACAACCACCCTGGAATAAATAATTTCAACAAAAACTATATTCTGCACTCCAATTAATGAATCATCATTTTGATGTCTTTTGACATAGCACTTCTCTCCTGTAAGCGGAAGATCTGTGTACCCCCTTAGCCCTCCTCATTCTCCCAACCATATTATGTGGGAGTGTGACGAAGGCACTTATTCCCCTGAGAGAGATATTTATTCTCTTTCACGGGTAAATTGTGATTACTTGCAAAAAATAATTTATACAATATATCATCTAATCTCATATGTTTTTTGTTTACTCTTTACTCCAGAATTCACTGGTTTCTTTTCTATCTTTTCATCTCTTCAGTCCACACAGGTTGATCTGCGCAGTCAGCTCTGCATAACAAAAAGTAAGTCAAAACTATTTGATCTGTTGCCATGGCACCACTGAATATACTTTCCCTGAATGTTCAGGGAATAAATGTCCCTCAAAAAAGGACCAAAGCCTTCCGTACTTTCCATAACAAGAAGGCTCACATAGTATGCCTCCAAGAAACACACTTCACCAAAGATTCTACTCCAAAATATATTTCTCCTTTTTATCAACAAATTTACACGGCTTCTGCCTGTACCAAACAAAGGGGAACTCTAAATGCATTTCACCGATCCACACCATTCACCTTATCATCAGAAATTAAAGACCCAGAAGGTAGATACCTGATACTCATGGGTTATATAACGGATACAGCAATCACGGTGATTTCCTACTACGCTCCTAACAAACAACGTACACCATTCCTCTCACATATATTACAAGTGATTAATACACACAAAATAGGAACAGTGATAATGTGCGGGGATTCGAACCAGGTCCTCCTCCCATTTCTAGATAAATCACCTTTTACACCATCCAAAATAACCTCTAGATTACCTTTTTCTCAACTTCTTTCCAAATACAATCTGGTAGATTTGTGGAGAGAAAGTAACCCAATGAAAAAGAAATTCACTTATTTCTCGCACCCTCATCAAACCTTCCCCAGAATAGATCATATTTTTCTAACAATAGGAATGATACCAGAAATTATTGCATCAGATATAATTCCGATTCCGTGGTCTGACCATAATGCAGTATACACTACTATAGCCTCAGCCATACCAAAAGCGCATGACCCAACGTGGTACTTACCGGACATAATGCTCAAACACCCACTACATCAGATGGCCATTGAACAAGCTTTAAAGGAATACATATCAATTAATAATACAACAGACATCTCCCCAATAACACTGTGGGAAGCTCATAAGCCTGTCTTGCGTGGTACAATACAAAGACAAATGGCAATATTTAAACGGGAATGCAAAAATCTAGCAAAAAAACTAGAACTCAATTTTAATGCAGCCTACATATCATTCCAAGATAATCCATCTCAGAGTACAAAATCTCATCTGGAAAAATCTAGATTGGAATACGATCTATTTCTTACTGAGTCAGTTGATAAATCCCTCAAACGCTCCAAACACAATTTCTACATGAATACAAACAAACCAGGTACATATTTTGCTCAGGCATTAAATTCAACTAACAAATCTTTCAAACCAATACGTTTGAAATTATCAAAAAATGTTTATACTTGTAATCCAGTTAAAATAGTCCATAAATTTCACTCACATCTCGCAACTTTATACAAGACAAACAATGAATTTAATCCTACAGAGGCTGAATCCTTCTTCTCAAAAATAACCTTACCTGAGTTGTCTCAGAATCAAAAAAGCAGTTTGGATGAGTCTATAACTATAGATGAAGTTGCTAACACCATAAAAAACCTAAAACTTAACAAAAGACCAGGCCCAGACGGCTACTCGGCTTTATACTATAAAACATTCTCAGAAATACTCTCTCCCATTCTCACTGAAACTTTTAACAAACTTCTAGAAGGACATTCTTTTCGGCAAGAAACACTAATGGCAATTGTTTGTATGATCCCAAAACCCCTTTCTGATGATACTTCCTGTGTGAATTATCGGCCTATCTCTCTGTTAAACCTTGATATTAAATTATTAGCAAAAATAATAGCAAAACGCCTCAATAGCATTATAGGAAAATGAATACATAGAGATCAAGTAGGCTTCATGCCAAATAGACAGGCAGGCGATAATATACGCAGGGCAGTGTTATTGGCACATATTGCTAAAAAACGGAAAATCCCTTTATGTTTTCTATCTCTCGATATTAAGAGGGCATTTGACACAGTATCCTGGCAATATATGCAATATTCATTACAAAAATGGGGTTTTGGACCCCACTTTTTAACATGGATCAAAGCATTATATAATAAACCCAAAGCCTATATAAAATATGCTGGATACAAATCTGATGCCTTTAATATCGAAAGAGGTACCCGACAGGGTTGCCCATTATCTCCCTTATTATTTGCCCTTATACTCGAACCCATGGCCCAATACATCAGAACAAACCAAACTATAACTGGCATTGAAGTAGAAGGTATTACACACAAATTATGTATATTTGCAGACGATATATTACTTTTTCTATCATCACCACAGGTCTCTGGTCCTAACTTAATACCAGCTCTTGATGGATTTGCAGCCCTATCCGGCCTTATGATTAATCCTAAGAAATGCCTAGTGCTTAATATTTTGCTCACAAACATGGAATTGATCCCGGCTGGGGCTGCACTCCCATTCACATGGGCAGAAAAATCAATCCCATATCTTGGAATTCATTTAACAGCATCTCATTCTGACTTATTCTCAACCAATTATCCTCCTGTATTAAGACAGATCACAAATCTAATAAAACAATGGTCGCAACTTCCTTTCCTGGATAGGGAAGATTAATGCAATCAAAATGACTATTCTACCCAAATTGCTTTATCTATTCAGAGTCCTCCCTATTCCAATTCCTTCCTATTTTTTGAGAATAGTACAAAAAAGAGCAACTTCGTTTATATGGGGCTCTTCTAAACCACGTATACCTATACACACACTACATCTTCCCAAAAATAAAGGAGGCCTGGGATACCCTAATTTTACTAACTACTACAGTCTGTCCAAATACCATGCAAAACAGGAAATCCCATTATGGGTATTTATAGAGGCTTCAGAAAATGACCCTCTATTAATATCAAACTTGTTATGGCTTGATCCTAAAGACCGCTTTAAAATTCATAATCCCATAACTAAACACTTCTTATCTCTCTGGGATAAACTAAAAACCAAATATCAGTTACAATCTCCACACAATCCTCTCCTTTCTTTTATCAGAAATCCGGCCTTTTATCCGGCATGGATCTACCCAAATTCTTTTAAAGCTTGGACAACATCAGGCATTCAGACACTAAATGACTTTATAGCATCTAAATCATTCCTTTCATTCCCATCGCTTAGAGAAAAATATGATCTACCAAACTCTGAGATATTTAGATATCTCCAAATCTAAAATTTCTATACACCATTCCTAAAAGGGGATACACCATTATCCCAATTATCCATTTTTGAATCAATCTGTACAAAAGATCCATTTGCTAAAGGTACAATTTCATCACTTTATAATCAATTATATGGAGTAGTAAATCTTAATAGACCCTCTTACGTTCAGAGGTGGGAGAAGGACCTGAGACGAACTTTAGAAGACACGGACTGGTCTAACATATGGCTCACATCTAAGTCATCTTCACCCAACATCTTAGCACTGGAGACAAATTATAAAGTCCTAACTCGCTGGTACCTTGTACCCGCTAGAGTGGCAAAATATTCACCTAATACCTCAGCTCTTTGTTTTCGAGGATGCCCAGAAATAGGCACACATTTACACATATAGTGGACGTGCCCAGTAATCCAAACCTTCTGGAAGGAAGTCTTCATGATTGCATCTAAAATATTTAAAAAAATAATACAACCAGATCCATATATAACTTTACTTAATCTAAAACCGGAATGGTTAACACTCTCTCAATTCAAACTTATGATCCAACTAATAACGGCTGCAAAACAAACAGTGGCCAAGGCATGGAAATCTCCTACATTGGAACTAGCAGAAACAATTCACAGAATGAATAATACAATGTCCCATGCTAAGATGGTAGCCATCGATCAAAATCAAATTCCAAACTTTGAAAAACTTTGGCATCCTTGGATAAAACAACAGTTCCTGTCAAATTTCAATGACTCTGTCCTGTTGCCATGGTAACAGATTAAATGACTTACAGAGACACCCATTCTAAGGCTTCAAAGAGAACTAAAAAGAATAATAAACTGACGAGCGGGACAACCTTGTGGACCATACCTCTGCCTTTCTACCCTTTTTCTTCTTTCTCTTTCCTTTTCTCCACCTTACGATTAAAGCTCATTATCAGAATTTATTTGACCTATATACACTCTACCTGTAAACAATATGTATAGTAGGTATAAATCATTTAAATACCTACAAAAGTAACTAAGCAAATGATATATATCTTTAATTTAGGTTTACGTGAACTCAATGTTTAATATTTGAAATTTAATGATATTTACCTATATAAACCCTACTGTAAAACAATGAGCTTACTTTATAGATCCTTGTAAACTTACTTTATGTATCTTTATAATATTGTATACTCAATAAACTTCTTTTGACAAGGAAATTTCCATACAAGCAGTTTATTTGTGGGCTTCATGGGAAAGCACCACATCAGCTAACTACCATCAGCTCCCATTTTGGAATAACGAGGGCCTTCTTTTTTTTTTTTCAAAAAGTTTTTATTTTGCTTTTCAACATACAATAAAATATAAAATATAGTACTGTATACAGTCAACGAGGGCCTTCTAAAGCCTCTCTATTCACAGATGTGTCTTTGGCAGAATATGTGTTAATAAAGAAGTAAAAGCAGATATTTGAAATGTCTTCGGACATTCTGAATGTGTTCAGGGGAGTTGAACCTCTATAACAATCTCAAAAGGGCTACAGGGAAACTGAAGGTTTACACACAAAATTTATATGGATGTGTATAGGATGAGATGTCTGCAGTATAAGAGTTGTTTGTGAAACATTTTCAAAGATGTTTTCCAATAAGAAGAGGCTTTTCCTTTCCATAATCTGGAAGAGTTTTAAAGAGACCTTGTGGCACTGTGCATGATGCACAACTTAGATTCTTCTTCACATCTCTCACAGGCAGGCTGTGCTCCTCCTGCATATTTGTGTACTGTAATAACTACTTATTCACATGAAAAGACATGGCTTTTCCAGGATGAGGACAGGAGGAGCAGATAATTATTTGGCATCATTCTGAATTCAAAGCAGTGGTGGCTGGTGCCTCATTTATTTTTTTTGGGGGGGGTGGCAAATAGCGCCGTAAGATTTGATATAACGCGATCTGCCTGATGAGGTTCTTGTGAGATCTTCAGATATCTTCTGGGGTTATTTTTTTTTTTAAATTCTTTTTCTCTTTTTAGTAATATTGTTTGAAGGGAGGGAGGGGGGTAAGGTAAATAAGGGAAAAAATTATTAATTTGGGGTAGAACAGTACATTTACAGCAGTAAAATGATATAGGAAAAACATCTTACATAAGGATACATATCATTGTTTAGTTCATTTTGAATAAAAAGTTCTAAGTAAAGTATGATGAAACAATCTAACTATTAAAGTGGGAGTAAACTCCTATGCATGACTCCTACCTATAGGTACAGTAAATATCAACTAAATGCGCACCGTTTAGGAGATATTCACTTTTGATGCAGCCAGTGACGTCACTAACACATGCACTCTAAATGGTGGCTCCCGCATACATGCACAGGAGTGATGTCATCATGGCTCCAGCCACTCAATCCGGTAAAGAAGACCAGATGAAGATGTAAGCGCCTTCAGCGGTGACAGCGCATGACTGGAGGGCTTCGTTCTAAGGTAAGTTTCACATAATATAAGGGGAAAAACACCGCGCTATATACTCTATAAATTAACAATCAAGTGAATAAAAACCAGGCAATTGAAAAATCAGACAATTGAGAAAAGAAGCAGCCGCTTATATGTGAGATACACACACTAAACCATAAATACAAAGAAAAGCAGCGCTATGAGTCAAATATAGTGAAATAAATATGGGTAGTGATAGGTAAATTCATAAACAATCAAGTGACAAAAAAATCAAGTGACAAAAATAAAGTCCAATAGGTGGTGAAAAATCTTCAAAGGTGCAATAGATGAACCGGACCACTGAGACCCCAATTAGGCAAATAGAGATGAAAACTGGATGGACCTTCACCACACCACAGTGTACGGATAAATTGGGCGCTTACCAAATAGCAAGCTTAAAAAAGCTTGCGACCTTAACCCGGTCGGGGCCTTTCTTGAGATGGGAACACCGTTAGGACACTTCCTCAGACCGTGGATAAATCACTATCCTCCACAGAAAAAGCAGGATGCAGAGAAGGCTATACCCCTAGCATGGAATGTTTTCACAAACAATGCCCCAAAAAAGAAGGGAGAGCAACATAGCGTAATCCTGATTGGAATTTATTTAAAAAACATTAAAAATACACTTACAGTGTGTTGAATAAAAACAGCATGGAAAGCCGGCCGAACACCCGTCCTGCAGACGGTGAATACGGCACGTCAGCACGTCAGCACGCCCGACGTACGTTTCGTCACACTTCTGTATTTTTAATAGCCTTCTCTGCATCCTGCTTTTTCTGTGGAGGATAGTGATTTATCCACGGTCTGAGGAAGTGTCCTAACGGTGTTCCCATCTCAAGAAAGGCCCCGACCGGGTTAAGGTCGCAAGCTTTTTTAAGCTTGCTATTTGGTAAGCGCCCAATTTATCCGTACACTGTGGTGTGGTGAAGGTCCATCCAGTTTTCATCTCTATTTGCCTAATTGGGGTCTCAGTGGTCCGGTTCATCTATTGCACCTTTGAAGATTTTTCACCACCTATTGGACTTTATTTTTGTCACTTGATTTTTTGTCACTTGATTGTTTATGAATTTACCTATCACTACCCATATTTATTTCACTATATTTGACTCATAGCGCTGCTTTTCTTTGTATTTTAAGTTTCACATAATGTGCTAGTATGCGATTTATACTAGCACATTATCTCTTTATCTTGCAGGTTTAAAAAAAAAAAAGCTGGTTACTACTGCTTAAACTGTTGTGGCAAATGTTGGTATGTATCTCATAATATGATGATATGGCTTAACATTAATTATTGTCACGTTGAACCCAATTGTCTTGACTAAATAAAGAGTTATAACAAAAAAAGTTCATTTATATAGCACATTTATATAGCACATGTAAATAGAGACAAATTAAAAACCATGCTTATAGCCCCCCCCATTGAAGTACAATTATGCGCAACTTAGTAATATTGTGTTCTGTAATATACACCTTATTAGTAAATAAAGAATGTATGTATGGCCTAACTAAGCAAATGATATTCCATAAGTAAATTTCTATCCTTTTCATGTACTTGTGACCTATCTCTCAAAATAGACAGAAAGGCTGCAGGAAGGGAAGAGAATAAAAAGATGGCAGACATATAACCCAGGAACTACATGTTCCGTTCTTATATCAAAGAATGGAGACAATTAGCGCTCTAATACTAAATTATATCTTTTTGGAAAAATGGCATTAAAAAAAGACAATGGATGACTATGACAATTGACACTATGGTTTGAGGAGCAATAAAGATGTAAGGGGAGGACAGAAAAGATGTTATATTTTTTATTTGAAACCACCCTTTCAAATTTATGAATTTCCCCTGCAATAAAGCGACAGGCATACTATAATAAATAATAATTATGGTTATGTTATAATCACAACCCCCTTAGTAATTACTACATCTGTTTTATTAATGGCACAGAAAAATAA
Organism: Lithobates clamitans; assembly: GCA_037952925.1. Taxonomy (NCBI): domain Eukaryota; kingdom Metazoa; phylum Chordata; class Amphibia; order Anura; family Ranidae; genus Lithobates; species Lithobates clamitans. The sequence goes on along the minus strand of JBBGZY010000502.1, from coordinate 11,247,462 downwards.
TTTTTTCTGCAAAGATTGAAAGATGTTCTATTTCTACTGCGTGTCTCGTAAAACATAGCTAATCTCACTTCCAATTTTTTTTTGATTGATTTATGGCAGAACTACAGAACTATTACAGCCAATATAATATCTTCATTATTAATATATTCCCGTCAAGGCTACTGCATATTTAAATGTTGATTAACGTTAATCAACAGGATATGAGTGAAAAAGAAAAAACATAATTAAATGATTACGTTTTATTTTTTTTTACATTTTTTTTTCTTCTGACCATTCGTTGTGTAAATCAAGCTTAATGATAGTGACCTCTTTATTTTCAGGTCTAATATATGCTAGATATGCAAGTCATCAGTGATATTCAGCTAGTAGCGCAAAGGCAACATACAGTCCTTGTGGCCTAAAAATGTAGTCCATTCTACCCAAACAATTGTTTGATGTCTATCACAGCCACTTAAAAATGTACACAGTATTACTACTTATCTTCATAGATTTTATGATCTAAATTATTACATTATATTCTTTGTTATAGGACTGACTCTTTTCCTATTTGAAACTCCTGAAGAATCGGGTCAACCTCGAAACATGTCGAGTAGTGGCTAACTGTATACCCTATCTGTAAATATTGCTATATAGATAATTTTGGGTAGATATCCAATGCACAGTTTAACCTTTGAAATTTGTTTATTTTTTAATCATTGGTTTTATGTCTCTTTTGTATATATTTCATATACAAAATTATACATTGTATACTGTATACTGTAATGTATACTATATACATCAGTTGTATAAATTTCAACTAATATGTAATAAAGAAACTTGATTTTACTTGGCTGTATTGGTTTTGATGGTACCCGGAAATATCATTCTGCCCCCCTTTCCTTGCACTGGTCCTCTACCCAAACAATGCTTGAATTAAGGGTCAAAATGGGCACTTACCCCAGTCCCATGAGACCAGGGTCATTTCATATGTTTGTAAAAGCATCCTTCAAAGCTTATCCAAAGTCAAAACGTATTTTATCATTTTATATGAAGTAGGAAGTAGTTAAGAAATTCTGTAATTTTTTTCCCCTGCCATCCGTGACCCAGTGGGGAGATTTCCCTTCACTTCACTGACACAAAGGGGTTGATTAAAAAAGAAAACAAATAGACTGTGCACTTTGCAAAGTGCAGTTGCTCCAGAGCTTAGTAAATTTGATTCAGCCCTACTGACTACCATCATCCAATCATGTGCAAGTAGAAATGCTGTTTTTTTTTCATTTTCCTTGCAAGTGGTTGGGTATTGTTTGCAAAGCAAAACTTTACCTCATTTACTTAGCTCTGCTGCAACTTTGCAAAGTGCACAGTCCATGTGCCTTTAGTAAATCAACCCCAAAATCTCTCCAAAGCGAGAAAAATTACATCTCAGACAGCTGTCACTGAAACAAAAGTCCCCACTGGAAGCTATCCCCCTCCTATTCCTGTTTTTAGATTTTTACCTAATTTTTAAGTAACAGTGACAAAGGCCATTGGGACCAAAAAAAAGAGAATTTCCCTACTGAAGACACAGACAGCAAGAAAAACTTGACAGCGGTTCTCACCCTTCCACAATCTAGGAAAAAACATTTTGACTTAAGATGCCTTAGCTTCACTTTTAGGAAACACTATATTATCTTACATGCCCGTATTCACAGTAGACAAACTCAATGATCAAAAAAAAAAAGTTAGAGCAATATCCTATTAGTTCCCAGGATTACAGCTACACCTCATATTTAGTTAGTGATAATGTCAAAATACAATTTCTATGAGTAATGCAGTATTTTTCCCATCCATTTATTTAATTTTCTAAATAAAATAACTATACTGTGTTGTTTTGAAGAACCTTGGGGTCACACATAGGTCTACAATATCTAAAATGCTGTCCATTGCTGCCATAACTAATACAAAACATTTGTGTATATTTCAAACAGACCCCTATGATGTGTAGGGGTGTATTACTTTGGAAGCAGGGTATATTACAAACTTTAAAAAATACACACAAACCTTAATAACGATTAAAAAAAAAGGGAAAACCCTATTTTTCTCTTCCTCTCACTTTTTCCAAAATAATTTGCAAAATGACAGGTACACTTTAACATTTCCGTAGCTATTATCATCAGGGAAAAAAGTTATTAGTAGTCAGATCTGAACTGCCTGTGCCTAGAATATACTGATACCAAAATTAAGATCAATGGATAACTTGTTAACTTTCAGAACAAAGTGACCCATGTGAGACAGTTATACTGCAGGCTAATTAATCATTTAAAAAGAGAAAACTATCCACAGCAATGCAAAAATGGACTGATTTTAAATGCAATACAAACACATCCAACCCAAGATCTAAAGAAGTGAAAAGATTTGAAAGCTATTACCATTTCAGCAGCTCATCTCTTTTGAGGCATCCCCTTCCATAGACATGTTCAAATTTAAAACTACAAAGTACAGACAGAGAGGGACCATCAATTTGCCACATACTTGTAATGGATAAAAAACCAAAATAAGTCAAACTAAATTATGGGAGTAAATGACCTGCTAGGAAGTATAATACTAAATTCAAAGAACAGTTAAGAATTTTCTTTGATCTTTTTAGCTTCACAGAGTGAAATTTAAAATCTGTATTTAATATTTGATTGCATATGCCAGTTTAATTTCTAACATCACAAATCATTTTAAATTGTGGTATATACTCTAAGTTGATATTTCTTTGAAAGGCTTACTTGCTCATTTAGCACTTCTGCTATGACTCTTTAAAATATGCTGACATATTTAGAGAGCTGGAATCAACATAGAAGGAACATTTTCAAATCTTGATTTCAATCTTTAAAAAATATGTAATTGTCTAACTTATCATAGTCATGCTGTTTGTGTTTAGTGAGAAAATCTTTTTGCACATTAAAAGAAGATCTCGAGAAGCAGAAGATATATCTGTTATATAGCAGTGACTGTAACTTAACAAAATCCCACTGTCATTTTACACACATGAAAACCCTCTCTGCAAAACAATGCTTACTGTTTTTAGAAATTAAATGGCTCTGCCAGTAACAGAGAAGGAGAAAAAATCAAACCTGATACATTCCTGTCTGGTTTCTCCTCCTCCTCCTCTGTACTTCACTATAACCAGCAAGAACTCATACAAACATAGATGAAACCTGGCATCCATTGGTTCACTGGAGATATGAATCTCAGCTTCAACCACAAGGTGGTGCTGATCTGAAGTACCGTCAGGAAAGGAAAGCACATCCTAGAAATGAAGGGATGCTGGAATTCACATAACTGTCTTCCTCTCTCTAGGAGCACACATAGGGGAGGAGGGACAGTCAACAATGGATGCCCTATAGTAAGTCTAAGGGTGGTCTCCCTGCCCAGGCATTTCATCCATTGTTAACTCTCTCTACTCTCCCCTGAAGCCGGCAGCTGGGGAGATCGCGTGACCGGACCATATCGCCATGAGAAAAGGTAAGAATAAGCATTTTTCTTCTACAGGGTAGTTAGAATAGAGGTTAGAAGGTGGGTGCAGTGTTAAGCTTAGTTAGTGAAATAAAAATATATTTTCATATACTTAGACCACTGTCATGCAAATGTGCATTTTAATTTTTTTTGCCAAATCTGAGGTCCTTTTTAGGATTGTATCAGATAATAATATTGGGGTTTAAACTCACTTCAGAGGATTTATACATAATTATTTCCTTTAATGGGACTTTCCACTTTATTGCAAAAATATTATGTCTCCAGCTAAATAGTAGTAGGCTAATAATACTCTTAGTCATCTATTTTTATAAAGCAAGAGAAGAGGTTCACTAGCAACAACTAGTAGCAGCTAAGCCAATCACACAATAGTAGGAAATGAAGATCTTTGAAATGGTAACTGTATTTTTTTTTAATTTTTATTATATACAAATGATAAAGGCTGCAAGTTAATAAAAATAAAAAATATCAAAGGATGCAAAATATTAAAAACTTTGTGTGTATATATATATATATATATATATATAATATACATATATATATATATATAAGTAATTTTCCTTTCCTGACGCCAAACCATGGCAGCATACTAGTGATAGCTCCGCCTCTTGACCACTCCCTCAGGACCAGTGAATAGCATAAATGAAAGGCCTAGTTAGGCCTCACCCCATTCTCTATAATTAGCTTCATACCGAAATGGGACCGTATGCTGCCATGGTTTGGCGTCAGGAATGGAAAATGACGGTAAGTATTTGATACAATTTTCCATTTTCCTGACGCCAACATGGTAGCATACTAGTGATAAATAACTAGCTGACAGGGTGGGATCTACTTGTCAAACCAATCTTCTAATTAGGATGAGACAGAGGACTGAATAGTCCTTCCTACAAAGTCCCCCGATGATAATACCCCGGGGTCTATTCCGTCAAGTTTGAGTAGGAATGTTGGGACGACCACGATACCCCTCTACAGAAGGGGCAACATAGATTCTCTTGAACGTGCTGCCTATGAGCCTTCAATCGCTCTGGTAGAGTGCTCCACCGCCGCTGACGGAGGCTCGCGACCCCTAGTCCTATATGCACAACCAAGCCTGCTAGGATCCAGGTAGTCTCTTTCCCTTGATGATTCCCAGCTGGAATGACAAAAGGTTTATCTAGATGACCTGAAAGGGACAATTGTAGCCAGATACTACTTTAAAGTTCTGAAAATGAACAGTATGTGTGACTTTCCTGTATGATGTTCTGGAAAGTTAGGCAATGTCCAGCTGTCTGTTAAATAGCTGGCTGTTGCAACGTTTGATGCAGGATGATCTACAAGACCCAACTCTACTCTTTCTGGAAAGAAAGGAATATATATATATATATATATATATATATATATATATATATATATATATATATATATATTCAAACTTCAGGTGGGTTACCTTCTTTTCTTAGTCCTTTAGTCAGATCACAGCACTGTCAGAGTGGACTCCCAATCTTCCACCATAAATCAATAAAAAAAAAATGGACCGATGCTTGATGCAAATATTTCTTTTACTTGAAAATTCCAATCATATAAAACTAGAAAGTGCAGACGTGCAAGCTACTGTACAGTATCGAGCGTGAATCACTCTTCATCAGGCTTCTCTGGCTGTGTGTGGAGAACCCGACATCATCTTCCTCTCTTATCCCCACCCAACACATCACCACACATGTATCAAATCAAACCATTACCATTACTGATTAACAAAGCCTAAAAGATTAACCCTCACTACAAAAAGACAATAGTAAATGACATTACAATTCCATAAACCAAAATATTTACAAAAAATAAATCTGTGTATCATACAAAATATCATCTTATTTTCGAATGTTATCCAGAAGTCAACAAGATCTCTTATCATCAAAACATTTTTTCTATGCATTAATAAATCAGCAATTATTCCGGTTCATAATAATATAGTCTCAGATTTCTTAACCCATCACAACTGGTAACTCTGTTGACCGATTTCTCAAACAGGAATTCATTCCATTAAATCTGGAGAAGATATAAAAATATACATATCACATATCGGATCATTACACTACCCTGCATCCACATCCTATAAAAATAGGTATAGATCATAGTCTCTATTCATACCATCTGGGTATAGAGACTGTAGTCTATTGATCCACCAAACTTCACGTTTCCTCAGTTTCAAAATCCTGTCCCGCCCTCTTTTGTCACGAGATATTTCCTCCAAAACCATGAACCGCAAATCGGTATCTCTGTGTCCCATCTCAGTGAAGTGACGAGACACAGAGAGGCCTCACTGTGGATGTCCAATTGTACTGCGATGTTGTGCAATACGATCCTTGATTTTCTAGGTAGTCTAACCTACATAGATGAGATTACACGGACATAAGAGGATGTATACCACATAAGATGTCTAGCATGTGTAGAAGCCATTAAGCATTACTTTACTCTTAGTTACAGGATGAATAAAGTAATTTCCCTTAAGCATCAAATTGCATTGAATGCAAATAAGACATGGATAACAAGCCTTTCTTTTCCTGCCCAGAAATGTTGTTTTTATTTAATGGGTATCGGATCTGAATTCAGATCGCACAAGAGAATCACGCAACGTTTTATTGCGCCGATAAACTGGATGGTATGAATAGAGACTTTGATCGATACCTATTTTTATAGGATGTGGATGCAGGGTAGTGTAATGATCCGATATGTGATATGTATATTTTTATATCTTCTCCAAATTCAATGGAATGAATTCCTGTTTAAGAAATCGGTCAACAGAGTTACCAGTTGAAATGGGTTAAGAAATCTGAGACTATATTATTATGAACCGGAATGATTGCTGATTTATTAATGCATAGAAAAAATGTTTTAATGATAAGAGATCTTGTTGACTTCTGGATAACATTCGAAAATAAGATGATATTTTGTATGATACACGGATTTATTTTTTGTAAATATTTTGGTTTATGGAATTGTAATGTCATTTACTATTGTCTTTTTGTAGTGAGGGTTAATCTTTTAGGCTTTGTTAATCAGTAATGGTAATGGTTTGATTTGATACATATGTGGTGATGTGTTGGGTGGGGATAAGAGAGGAAGATGATGTCAGGTTCTCCAAACACAGCCAGAGAAGCCTGGTGAAGAGTGAATCACGCTCGATACTGTACAGTAGCTTGCACGTCTGCACTTTCAAGTTTTGTATGATTGGAATTTTCAAGTAAAAGAAATATTTGCATCAAGCATCGGTCCATTTTTTTTCTTTATTGATTTATGGTGGAAGATTGGGAGTCCACCCTGACAGTGCTGTGATCTGACTAAAGGACTAAGAAAAGAAGGTAACCCACCTGAATGTTTGAATATTATTATACTCCCAGTGAGCAAGTTATCTTCATACGATGGATATAAATGGATCTACTTTTTCCTATACCCAGGAAGAGACCACACAAATTATGTCTCAGATTTCAGGATCCAGGAATTTCTTGACGGGAAATACAGTGGACTCCCAATCTTCCACCATAAATCAATAAAGAAAAAAAATGGACCGATGCTTGATGCAAATATTTCTTTTACTTGAAAATTCCAATCATACAAAACTTGAAAGTGCAGACGTGCAAGCTACCAAGCATTTCTGGGCAGGATAAGAAAGGGTTGTTATCCATGTCTTAATTGCATTCAATGCAATTTGATGCTTAAGGGAAATCACTTTATTCATCCTGTAACTAAGAGTAAAGTAATGCTTAATGGCTTCTACACATGCCAGACATCTTATGTGGTATACATCTTCTTATGCCCGTGCAATCTCATCTATGTAGGTTAGACTACCCAGAAAATCAAGGATCGTATTGCACAACATCGCAGTACAATTGGACAACCACAGTCAGGCCTCTCTGTGTCTCGTCACTTCACTGTAGGAGACCAGAGTATGGAAACCACAGGAGAGATATGTCTGATAACTCCTCAGCTAACGCCGACACCGATTCCTCATCTAATTTTTTACAATCAGATCGGAGAGGGATGACCACCACCCGGATGCAGACCAGATCTTGCTACAACAGAGACGAGATGGGAAGCCAGGACAGACACCGCAACACACGAGGCAATCGTGGCCGATCAAGGGAGATCTAGTACACAACATCTCCAGACGGGTCTTGTCACTGGAGGAGGTAGGACTTTTTAATCGTGGTTTATAATTTTGTCCTAAAAGTTACTTAGATCCGTTTCAATTGGATCAGGATCTATACCGCTTGTTCCGCAATATTAGATGGAAGGTCCATTTTCTTCACAAACCTTTCATCCAGGAGGAAACAACTGAGGGGAGGTTGAACTGTAAAGCATTGGGGCTAATAATGAAATCTAAATCGGTTCCCCCTACTACCAATGTACCGGTTGAAATGTTTGTGCAGGAGGTTACCCGTGATGTGAAAAATTGATACATCAAGTCAATTACAAAGATCATGTACCTAATAATTTATCCCCTCAAGATCAGCCCTGCGTGAGTTAATTAAACGTAATGACATTATTTGTAAACCGGCGGATAAAGGGGGTTCAGTCGTGATTATGGACCCCCAGGCATAAGAGAATGAGATTACGCTTCAATTGGATGATCATACTGTATACAAATGCACACATTCAGATCCCACATGGAGCATTAGAAAGATTCTAGAGAGCATTTTGAAACCGGCAGTTAAAGAAGGGTTAATCTCACAGGATTTATTTGAATTTTTGTTACCATTACACACACGGATCCCTGTCTTATATGTATTACCGAAGATCCACAAAGACAGTCATTCCCCACCAGGACGCCCGATCGTGTCAGGGAGAGAGTCAATTTTTGTTCCCACAGCTAAATTATTGGATAAGGTACTGTCACCTCTTGTGAAAAAGACCCGATCTTACATCAAGGACTCTAGTGACTTTCTATCGAAAATCAGAGAGCTACTACAGATTCATGATGATTTGATCCTTGTAACTTGGGATGTAACAAGTCTCTATACATCGATTCCACATAAGGCAGGCATTGAAGCAGCAATCAGTCTAATCAGAGATTGTCATGAATACTCGGAAGCTCAGATTTCTCTTTTTTAAAAATGATTTAATGTCATTCTACACAATAACTATTTTCTTTTTAAGGATCAATACTTTGTACAGCTGACTGGAGTTGCGATGGGCTCCAATGTTGCCCCGCCGTACGCATGTTTATTCATGCATGATTTTGAGCAAAAATATATCTTTAACAATGAAAGTTTTCAAAGGTATTGCGCCACCTGGTGGCGCTACATAGATGACATTTTTGCAGTATGGCGGGGCAACATTGAATCTTTAAAAGCCTTTGATGAAATGATTAATGGTTTTTCTCCCAATATCCAATTCAAAATGCAAGTGGGTGATGGTTCGGTTCCATTTTTAGATATACGAGTCTATATTGAACAGGGACGGATTGAGACTGATCTATACACTAAGCCTACTGATAGGAACCAACTCTTGAGATTTGATAGTTACCATCCCCCCATGTATTTGGCTCTATCATCAGAAGCCAGCTTCTTAGGGTAACACGGATCGTGAGCAGTAGGGATGAGCTTCGAGTTCGAGTCGAACTCATGTTCTACTCGAACATTGGCTGTTCGCAAGTTCGCCGAACAGCGAACAATTTGGGGTGTTCGCGGCAAATTCGAATGCCGCGGAACACCCTTTAAAAGTCTATGGGAGAAATCAAAAGTGCTAGTTTTAAAGGCTTATATGCAAGTTATTGTCATAAAAAGTGTTTGGGGACCCGGGTCCTGCCCCAGGGGACATGGATCAATGCAAAAAAAAGTTTTAAAAACGGCCGTTTTTTCAGGAGCAGTGATTTTATTAATGCTTAAAGTCAAACAATAAAAGTGTAATATCCCTTTAAATTTTGTACCTGGGGGGTGTCTATAGTATGCCTGTAAAGGGGCGCATGTTTCCCGTGTTTAGAACAGTCTGACAGCAAAATGACATTTGGAAGGAAAAAACTCATTTAAAACTGCCCGCGGCTATTGCATTGCCGACAATACACATAGAAGTTCATTGATAAAAACGGCATGGGAATTCCCCACAGGGCAACCCCGAACCAAAATAAAAAAAAAAAAAATGATGTGGGGGTCCCCCTAAATTCCATACAAGGCCCTTCAGGTCTGGTATGGATATTAAGGGGAACCCCAGCCAAAATTTAAAAAAAAATTGACGTGGGGTTCCCCCTAAATTCCATACCAGACCCTTCAGGTCTGGTATGGATTTTAAGGGGAACCCCGCGCCAAAAAAAAAAACAAAACGGCGTGGGGTCCCCCCAAAAATCCATACCAGACCCTTATCCGAGCACGCAACCTGGCAGGCCGCAGGAAAAGAGGGGGGGACGAGAGTGCAGCCCCCCCCTCCTGAACCGTACCAGGCCACATGCCCTCAACATTGGGAGGGTGCTTTGGGGTAGCCCCCCAAAACACCTTGTCCCCATGTTGATGAAGACAAGGGCCTCATCCCCACAACCCTGGCCGGTGGTTGTGGGGGTCTTCGGGCGGGGGGCTTATCGGAATCTGGAAGCCCCCTTTAACAAGGGGACCCCCAGATCCCGGCCCCCCCCCTGTGTGAAATGGTAAGGGGGTACTTACCCCTAGCATTTCACTAAAAAACTGTCAAAAATGTTAAAAATGACAAGAGACAGTTTTTGACAATTCCTTTATTTAAATGCTTCTTCTTTCTTCCTTCATCTTCTTCTTCTTCTGGTTCTTCTGGCTCTTCTGGTTCTTCCTCCGGCGTTCTCGTCCAGCATCTTCTCCGCGGCGTCTTCTATCTTCTTCTGCTCGGGCCGCTCCGCACCCATGGCATGGGGGGGAGGCTCCCGCTCTTCTCTTCATCTTCTTCTCTTCTTCATCTTCTTCTCTTCTTCATCTTCTTCTTCTTCTTCATCTTTTCTTCCTTCTTCTCTTCTTCATGTCTTCTCCGGGCCGCTCTGCAGCCATGCTGTGGCATGGAGGGAGGCTCCCGCTGTGTGACGGCGTCTCTTCGTCTGACGGTTCTTAAATAACGGGGGGCGGGGCCACCCGGTGACCCCGCCCCCCTCTGACGCACGGTGACTTGACGGGACTTCCCTGTGACGTCACGGGGAATGCCACAGGGAAGTCCCGTCATGTCACCGTGCGTCAGAGGGGGGCGGGGTTAAGAACCGTCAGACGAAGAGACGCCGTCACACAGCGGGAGCCTCCCTCCATGCCACAGCATGGCTGCGGAGCGGCCCGGAGAAGACATGAAGAAGAGAAGAAGGAAGAAAAGATGAAGAAGAAGAAGAAGATGAAGAAGAAGATGAAGAAGAGAAGAAGATGAAGAGAAGAGCGGGAGCCTCCCCCCCCATACCATGGGTGCGGAGCGGCCCGAGCAGAAGAAGATAGAAGACGCCGCGGAGAAGATGCTGGACGAGAACGCCGGAGGAAGAACCAGAAGAGCCAGAAGAACCAGAAGAAGAAGAAGATGAAGGAAGAAAGAAGAAGCATTTAAATAAAGGAATTGTCAAAAACTGTCTCTTGTCATTTTTAACATTTTTGACAGTTTTTTAGTGAAATGGTAGGGGTAAGTACCCCCTTACCATTTCACACAGGGGGGGGGCCGGGATCTGGGGGTCCCCTTGTTAAAGGGGGCTTCCAGATTCCGATAAGCCCCCCGCCCGCAGACCCCCACAACCACCGGCCAGGGTTGTGGGGATGAGGCCCTTGTCTTCATCAACATGGGGACAAGGTGTTTTGGGGGGCTACCCCAAAGCACCCTCCCAATGTTGAGGGCATGTGGCCTGGTACGGTTCAGGAGGGGGGGGCCGCACTCTCGTCCCCCCCTCTTTTCCTGCGGCCTGCCAGGTTGCGTGCTCGGATAAGGGTCTGGTATGGATTTTTGGGGGGACCCCACGCCGTTTTGTTTGTTTTTTTTGGCGCGGGGTTCCCCTTAAAATCCATACCAGACCTGAAGGGTCTGGTATGGAATTTAGGGGGAACCCCACGTCAATTTTTTTTTTAAATTTTGGCTGGGGTTCCCCTTAATATCCATACCAGACCTGAAGGGCCTTGTATGGAATTTAGGGGGACTCCCACATCATTTTTTTTTTTAATTTTGGTTCGGGGTTGCCCTGTGGGGAATTCCCATGCCGTTTTTATCAATGAACTTCTATGTGTATTGTCGGCAATGCAATAGCCGCGGTAGTTTTAAATGTGTTTTTTCTTTCAAAATGTCATTTTACTGTCAGACTGTTCTAAACACGGGAAACATGCGCCCCTTTACAGGCATACTATAGACACCCCCCAGGTATGAAATTTAAAGGGATATTACACTTTTATTGTTTGACTTTAAGCATTATTAAAATCACTGCTCCTGAAAAAACGGCCGTTTTTAAAACTTTTTTTTGCATTGATTCATGTCCCCTGGGGGAGGACCCGGGTCCCCAAACACTTTTATTGACAATAACTTGCATATTAGCCTTTAAAATTAGCACTTTTGATTATTCATGTTCCTGTCCCATAGACTTTAACGGCGTTCGCGTGTTCGAACAAATTTTTTTCCTGTTCGCATGTTCTGGTGCGAACCGAACAGGGGGGTGTTCGGCTCATCCCTAGTGAGCAGCACTACAGTGAGGGACAGTAGATTAGAAGAGATGTGCAGTAAGTTTAGAGAGCGGGGCTATCCGGATAGTTTGATCACACAGGAACTTAATGAGATTCTTAAGCCAACTAAAATCGGTAATTACAAAAAATATCGATCAACTAAATCTAGGATACTATTCACTTTCCAATCTCACAGTTATAGTGATAAGATCTTTAATCTAGTGAGGAGACATTGGTCAATCTTAAAGCGATCATATCCGCATTCCAACAAATTCCTATGAAAGCTTATCGGCGCAATAAAACGTTGCGTGATTCTCTTGTGCGATCCGAATTCAAATCCGATACCCATGAAATAAAAACAACATTTCTGGGCAGGAAAAGAAAGGGTTGTTATCCATGTCTTAATTGCATTCAATGCAATTTGATGCTTAAGGGAAATCACTTTATTCATCCTGTAACTAAAAGTAAAGTAATGCTTAATGGCTTCTACACATGTCAGACATCTTATGTGGTATACATCCTCTTATGCCCGTGCAATCTCATCTATGTAGGTGAGACTACCCAGAAAATAAAGGATTGTATTGCACAACATCGCAGTACGATCCGACATCCACAGTCAGGCCTCCCTGTGTCACGTCACTTCTCTGAGATGGGACACAGAGATACAGATTTGCGGTTCATGGTTTTGGAGGAAATATCTCGTGACAAAAGAGGGGGGGACAGGATTTTGAAACTGAGGAAACGTGAAGTTTCCTCAGTATATATATATATATATATATATATATATATATATATAGCTTGAATCTCTGATAACCTTCTGCTTAAAGTTCTTGCAATTAATACTGCCTTGTACAGTAAGTGATGGCCTGAACTAAACACTGCTCTGTTAAAATGATATGAGATCTAGCAACTCCAATAGATCTTTCTTCCTTGGTGACCGACTCCTCACGACTGCCCTCAAAAGTTGTGCAAACTGAAAGATTCTTGGCCCATTTAAATGTGTTATTGCCGATATAGCCCACACTCGTGAGCTATGTGAGGATAAGCTAAGGCCTGGAGGAAGTATAGAACAGCTGACACTGGAAGGGCAGTAGGATCAATGTCTCGCCCTACCAAGAAAAAGCAAACATGTTCCAGAATTAGGCCCAGATGTTGTAAGTAGAATGTCTTCTCGCACACAACAAAGTAGAGATCACTCTGGAGTGAAACTGGAGCAACCGGAGTTGCCCATCCTCCCCCTTTAGTGCCCCTGCTGGCAGCCCCAGTCTGCGTATGTTATGGAGGAGAAATGTCTTCTGTATCCTGATATGAATAGTCAGGGAAAAACAAGGGCCTCCTGGTCAATATGGAGGACTGGCTATGACAACTATGTACTCCCTTGACAGCCTCAAGAGGAATCTCATTTACATAAAATGTTGGGGAAAAAATATATAGGTTAGATTGTAGTCCCAGGGAGAGGCCAAAGCATCTGCCCCCTGCGCCTTGGGATACGGAAACAAAGTCAGACCAAAGTTTGTGATTACTGTGGGAAACAAGGAGGTCTGTCTGTGGTAGGCCCCACCTGTGGACCATCTCAGAGAAGACCTGGGACGTAGACCCACTCGTTGTGCTCTGGGAAGCCTGTACTTGTTCAAAAAAATCCGCTGGGAGGTAAACTGCTTCTGGAATTTTGCTGGTGATCTTCCACCCCAGGCTTTATGGGTTTCATCTCTCTCAATAGCATATTGCTGCTGGAGCTGAATATAGGCAACTGCTGCCCTGTTGGAGATTGGCCCTCCTTGACTCTGTGTAGTAATGCCAAAGTGCTAAAAGGGCTGTTTGAACCCCCAGCACGTTCAAGATTACCCTCCTTGGCTGAGAATCTCTGCTTGCCTTGACCGAAAGTCTCTTGCGGTGCAACTTCCTGGCTGTCTTGCAGACATGATTCGTAGCAATTCTCCAGTCTGCAGGTCCTAACGGACCGAGACTTCCTCAAGGTCTTTCCATCACCGCGGACCGCTACTCATACTGAGTAACACTTATTAACTGTATTCGATCCTGTTTCCCCCCTTGCACTAAGAATTCTAGTTGAAATTTGCACAGGTGCCCATGCACCCCGGGAATCATCTATATGCATGATGATGTTGTGCCAAGATGACTGAGGCACTGAGAAGCCATCAAACAAGAGGAAGTATTCGTCCTCAGAATTCTGTTCCTGACTATCACCACTTCCTCTAAAGGAAATAAAACAGAGGAACTAGCAGAGCGCCCCCGGGTACACCAACCATTGGGATGGAGAAAGTTGGCTTTGAGGATAGTTGGTGTGAGGATAGGATAGGCATCCTGACGATCCAGCAACAGCCTCCAGCCATGTGGTTATACTGTTTAATGGACTCCCGTCTTAAAGTGCCCAAAAGGGTTCGACCTCTTCCGATTTGCAACTAGACACTAACCAACATCCACTGCGAACTCCAAACAGGATTGGGTAGAAAACCTGCAATCACTCTTGATTCTGAGGTGTCTGTAAGCATTTTAGCAGCCCACCCGCTGTTGTGGTGGACTTGGCAGCTCCATGGGAGAGAAATGGTCTGGAGGAGGAGCAGTGAGGAATCTCCCGAAGTGACCATGAGTGCCTGATACCTTCATCCAAGGCTCTGTACAACATGCTATCCAGAAACCAGTGAAGCGTGCCTTCTAGGTCTTACCTTAATGCCGCGTACACACGGTCGGACTTTTCAGCTACAAAAGTCCAACGGACGCTGACGGACTAAAGCTGGCTGGTAATCCGATCGTGTGTGGGCTTCTCCGGACTTTCAACGTACTTTTTTAGCCTCAAATCCGACGTACTTTAGATTTGAAACATGCTTCAAATCTTTACGTCGTAACTACGACGGACCCCGAAATCCGCTCGTCTGTGTGCTAGTCCGACGGACAAAAAGCCACGCTAGGGCAGCTATTGGCTACTGGCTATCAACTTCCTTATTTTAGTCCGGTGTACGTCATCACGTACGAATCCGTCGGACTTTTGTGTGGTCGTGTGTAGGCAAGTCCGTTCGTTAGAAAGTCTGCAACAAGTCCGCCGCAAGTCTGCCAAAAGTCCGCCGAAAGTCTGTCGGACCGGCTGTCGGACTTTTGTAGATGAAAAGTCCGACCGTGTGTACGCGGCATAAGAGTCTGGGCATGCACTTGTCTGACTGGCTCACTGATTTTCCCAAAAGTCTGCACTAAGATACAAGTCAGATTTTTGGCATCTACTGCTACAAAAATATCATTTTTGTAAGATACTCCTAATAGGAAATTATGTCTACAGGGATGCAGACCCTGCCACTCTCCTCAGTCCTGCAGGTGCAGCAGCTGGTTGATAATTATTAAACCATTCCCATTAGACTCACCCAGTTCATGGGCTGGTTATTGCTGGTCTGCCGCCACCTGCAGATGCTACAGTATGTGGGAGCAGGTTAACCTTTAGCTTGTTCAGGGTATACAGTTTTTCACAGCCTGTTTATAGGGGTATTTTTCTTGAACCCCCTCCTTTCTTCCCCACTTTTGTAACTTGGAAGCAATACGCCCCCCAGGGTCTCAACCATATGGTCTCCCTAGCCGCCAAAGTGCCAGGGTGCTCTTCCAGTGGTTAGACAAGCAACTAGGAGGGATTCCTTGTCAGCCTCCATATTTTGAGTAGCAGACTGCTGCATCTGTGATATATGTAGCAAGGACCCAGGCCTCCTTTAGTCCAATGAGAACCTCCAGAGCCATGAGTTGTCGACATCCCTCCACATAGAGTGGGTCGTAAGGCATAGTAGGTGCAGTGCAAAGTAGATTCATGGGTGCCAGACACCTAGGGTGTGCCACCTGTCCAGGATTCACCCAGACAGTTCAGGTTTTGAATCATGCATCAGGGTTTCAGCCCACCTGAAACCCGAACACATTACCCAGACCAATATATGGCTGCAATATAACAAAGAGTGAAAAATTTAAGGGGGTCTGAATACTTTCCGTCCCCACTGTATATATACATATATATATATATATATATATATATATATATATATATATATATATATATATAGATACACACACATACATAAATACATACACATATACATACATACACACACACCTACACACATATACTGCAGAGGGTCAGTCTGGGGCAGGTTAAGAAAGGGTTAATTGAAGAGGACAGGAACTTCCCCTTCAGACCTGCTTACTGTCAGCTGAGCTGAAGATGTCAGAGAAGAGTTGTGTGTTTGGAGAGAGAGAGAGACACAGCAGCATGCTGTGTGAGAGGATCCATTGCTGGGGTGAGCAAAACCATACCAGAGACTGTAGCTCTGGCTAGAGCCATGTACTTTGTCTATATATCAGCCTGTTGGCTAAAGAGACTGAACATTTCCTATCTCTGCACCTGTGTGACAAGACAAGCCTGTAGTTTCTTCTGTTTGTTTTGCTGAATAAAGACATTTTTATTTTACTGAACTGTCTGAACCGGCCTTTCACCCCTCTAATCCCCTACAACACATACATGTATTTACATACACCCACACACATATACATACATACACATATGTATACCCACACATCCACATACATTTTTTAAACGTGTATATACGTATACACGCACCCATAACACATATGCATACATACATATACACACATACCTACACACACATGCAACACTTGCAGAGGACAGCAAGGAATGGGAAAGGTAATGAAAGGCAAAAGAGGGAGACATAGGTAAAAGGTACAGGCGACCCTGTATGGCACAAGGGGCCAAGAGAGTGATAAAGCATAGCTGCCCCCCCCATATTCCACAAGCGCTGCAGTTACCAATTTTAAAAGAAGATTTTGTTCCTAAAGAGGAAACACTGCAGGAGCCCCAATAAGACCCACCGAAAGGGCTCCCAGACTGTAGCGCATTTTAGCAGCCTGAGCACTGGGAGTTTGCACTGGGAGAGGCTCAACCCAGCCGGATGCTGCACTGAGGCAGAGGGGGGAACATAGTTGTCAGAAGAATGTTTCTTCCTGCCATTCTGGCCATATTCTTGCGCGGCAGAACGGCGTTCCGGCGCATATGCGTTCGCGGTCCGGCGTTTGCACATGCACACTAGCGCACACCCAACGTGATCCTTTGGGTGGCCTATAAAAGGTGCTCAGAGGATCAAACAAATTGCTGATTTGTCTCAGCTTCCTGTGTGATCTGATTCTGTTTCTTGTACCCGTGCCTGACTACCTATTGTGACCCAGATTGTTATTGGAGTCTTCTGCTCTTCTCCTAACCTTGACCTCGGCTTGTTTAAACAGATTTCCACCAGTCTCCTGTGTTTGACCCTCGGCCTGTTACTTGGACTGTCTCCTGTCTCCTGGCCTGACCCCCTGCCTGTACCTGGACTATCTGTGTCTCCTAGACACTCTTCTTCAAAGCCTGCAGCTTAAAGTTGTTGTTCCTGTGTTTGACCCCCAGCCTGGTTCTGGACTATCTTCCTTTTGTGTTCCAGCCTGTACTCCTGCCTACCAGCATCTGCACAGCGGCCCCTGTCTGCAAGGACCTTCACGCAAGATACCTACGGTCCATCGGGGTAGCCTGTGCCTCTTTGTGCCATTCACTCCCTGTATCACCTCCAGGGGGCGGACTGCGCTTAGTCGCAAGGGCGAACCGCTCTCGGCATCTCGGCCTCGGTGAGTACTATAACTGACAATAGTACTGCTTACTCTTCATTTGTGTGTTGAGGTAGGAAAAAAAGAAGAATGGGGTGGAGCCTAACTAGGCCTTTCATTTATGCTATTCACTGGTCTTGAGGGGAGTGGTCAAGAGGCAGAGCTCAATCACGAGTATGCTGCCATGTTGGCGTCAGGAAAAAGGTTTAAGGTCACATGATGGAGACAGCATTTTTTATGTCAAGAAAGTGGTATTTTTTTTTCAAAATAGTAATATAACCCCTTCCCGCCGACCGTACGCACATATGCGTACTCGGCTTTCCGGGGTTATACCGGGATGATGCCCGCAGCTGCAGGGATCATCCTGGTACCGTTGTTTACAGTGGGCGATCGGCTACCCGTGTATAACAACCGATGCGGCTAAAAGCCGCTCGGTTGTTATACCGGAGAAGCGGGAGGGGACATCCCCAACCCTCCCGCCGCCTCCCGCCGCTGTTACCGGGCCTCCCGTGCGATCGGGAAGCCCGGTGTCCAATCGGGTACTTTCGGCGGCTGGGGGCGGGCTGGAACGAAGCTGTGAGCGGCTTCGTTCCAGCCTTCTTGTTGTAAATGCGGAAGCGACGTCATGACGTCAATTCCCGTTTACTCGGCTGCCAATGGCGCCGAATTTAAAAAAGTACACAGTATTCAGCAATCGCCGTTTTCGGCGATCTGAATACTTTGAAGTGTAAAGGAGGGATGGGGGGTCTTTTAGACCCCCGATCTCTACATAAAGAGTACCTGTCACCACCTATTACTGTCACAAGGGATGTTTACATTCCTTGTGACAGCAATAAAAGTAAAAAAAAAAAAATTTAAAACACAATTTAAAAAGTAAAAAAAAAATAAAATAAATAAAAAAAAAAATTTTTTTTTAAAGTGCCCCTGTCCCCGCGAGCACGCGCAGCGAAGAAAGCGCATACGGAAGTCGCGCCCGCATATGTAAATGGTGTTCAAATCACACATGTGAGGTATCGCCGCGATCGTCAGAGCGAGAGCAATAATTCTAGCCCTAGACCTCCTCTGTAACTCTAACCTGGTAACCGTAAAAAATTTTTAAAGCGTCGCCTATGGAAATTCATAGGTACCGTAGTTTGTCGCCATTCCACGAGTGCGTGCAATTATAAAGGGTGACATGTTTGGTATCTATTTACTCGGCGTAACATCATCTTTCACATTATGCAAAAAAATTGGGGTAACTTTACTGTTTGGATTTTTTAAAATTCATGAAAGTGTCCCTTTTCCAAAAATTTGCGTTTAAAACACCGCTGCACAAATACCGTGTGATAAAAAATATTGCAACAATCGCCATTTTATTCTCTAGATTCTCTGCTAAAAAAATATATATAATGTTTGGGGGCTCTAAGTAATTTTCTAGCAAAAAATATGGATTTTAACTTGTAAACACCAAATTTCAAAAATAGGCTTAGTCATGAAAGGGATAATGATGACATGTGCCCACTCTATTAAGGTAGTAATACATTTTCAGCTCTTTAAAAAAACAAAAAAACAAACATGTCATGTCAAATTGTTGTGGTGCATGCTTTTGCATATGGCCTGCATACTGTTGATGTAGAGGTTTTCTGGATTAGCAAAGGTAAACCTGTAGCAGAATAGAGGCTAATTAGTGTTATGGCTTAGTTGAGGGGTTAGGTTAAGGCTCTGTTTCCACTATTGCGTCCCCAAAGTCGCGCAATTTACACTGCGACTTTACAATGCGATTTATGTTGCGATTTGATGCGACTTTAAAAACTACTTTGTGCGACTTTGATCTTCTGCGATTTAGTCAGCGTGATGTGATTCCTTATCCTTCTTAGTTATTTCCCCTTCCTGTTTTGTTGTCACATGTTGCATGTTGTTTAGCAAACATGTTGGCTATGCAATATGTTGGGTCAGCAGTCATTATGGCTGCTGTAGCAGCATTAATAGATGAAGAAGAAGAGGATAACCGGAGGAGGAGAAGGCATAGATTTTGGATCCATCTCATCATCGCCCTTTACAATGACCTACGTGCTCATGAAGACAAATTTTTCAACTACACACAGATGTCAATTAGAAGGTAAGATTATTTTTTTATGTCAACTTGCAAATGCTCCAAGATATATTTCTGAAAACGTGTATATGCCTGGTCAGTATGACTGTTTTTCTAATTTTTAGCTTTGAATAGCTAGAAGTGTTAACTATAACCTGATCAAATTTTTTTTTACAATGGCACTAGATTGTTTAATTTTTTATTTTTACATGGACAATGTAGATAATAGCCATACATTTTATATTTACAGTTTTGATGAATTGTTGGCTTTGCTCTCTAGCCATCTAGTTCAACAAAACACTAGTTTCCGAAGGAGTATTACAGCTGTTTAAAGACTGATTATAACATTGAGGTAATTGTTCATACTTACTTTTTCTTCTTCTTACCTCATATGTGGCTTTGGATATCCACATCATTCTTTCATCCTCTTTACATGAAGTTAAATAATAAATCCTAGCATGTTATTGTGGATGTAATTATTTTTCAAATATTATTTTTTCCTCCACATCACCAGTGTCTTTTTCCAGCTCCTCTTCTTCCTTCACTTCCTCAGGCACCTCCTTCCAAGCTAATTTTTAGATCTAATATTAAATTAGCTTATTGTTAATATGTATCATTATAATAAACTGTATTTACTGTTCCATTTTAGGTATCTGGCAACTGGACATTCCTTTGCAAGTTTGCATTATGAATTTTTGGTTGGCAAAACTACTGTCAGCAATATTGTCCACGATACCTGCAGAGACATCTGGAATGTCCTTAGGTATTTGGTCCTGAAGAAGCCCACTTGCAAAGATTGGTGCAAGATCGCGGAATATTTCTGGAATCGATGCAATTTCCCTAATTGTCTCGGGGCAATTGATGGAAAACATATGAGGGTAGTGATGCCCATCGGCAGTGGAACCAAATACTTTAATTACAAAAAATGTTTTTCTTTTGTATTACTAGCAGTGGCTGATGCCAATTATTGTTTTAGCTATATAAACATAGGATCGTATAGCGGCAGCTCAGACTCCAGTATTTTCCAAAGATCATCTTTTGGAAGAATGTTGCAGGAAAATGGTCTGGACCTGCCACAGGACTGTGCATTGCCAGGAACAAATGGGCCGCCAATGCCATTTGTGTATGTTGGGGATGAGGCCTTTGCTCTCAGTGAGCATCTATTAAGGCCTTATTCCAATAGGTGTCTGAGTGAAGAGAAGCGAATCTTCAATTACCGGTTAACAAGGGCAAGACGAGTGGTAGAATGTTCATTTGGCATTTTAGCAAACAAGTGGCGTTTGCTACATACACCTATAAATTTAAAACTTGAAAATGCAATATCTGCAGTAAAAGCAGCATGTGTGCTTCATAATTTTGTAAGAATTTGTGATGGTTATCTTTTTGAAGATTCCCTCATGCACCATCTGGAAGGTGCACAATGGAGTGCCAGTAGGGGCACCACCAATGGTGCTACTGTGCGTGAGGGATTTTCGTCATATTTTATGTCTGCTGCTGGTTCTGTCCCCTGGCAGCAGGATGCCATTGCATAATGTATGTCAAGCATTTTTGATTTTACTATTATTTAGATGTCTGTTATTTTTAATTGCATCCAAATGCAGAATAACAGGTCTTTAACACAAAGTATAAAAAAGGATAAGTAGAAAATGCATAATTTAACCAGAATAATTTTTATTTTCTGGATTCTTGTGCAAGAATGCAGCAAAAAAAATGTTTGTTTTGGGTGAACTACACCATTTGTTTTTTTTTTTTATAAAAACCACAACAAATAATAAAATTATAAAATATCTCACTTTGAACAACACCAAAATAAAAGTCATACAAAAATAAAATATATAATCAGAATCTTTCTTTACAAGCAAAATCTTTTTGCAAGAAGGCAAAACAAAAAAAACAGTTCCATGAACTCCAAACTGGCAAACACAACCAAAAACAAAAAATAGAACAAGTCTCAAAACCACAGCAAAAATTACCTTATTTATCGGCGTATAACATGCGCCGGCGTATAACACGCACCCCAAGTTTAGGAGGGAATTATAAGGAAAAAAATGTTTTAAGGAAAAAAACTTACATTTAAATGCCCATCAATGCAGCCTTGCACAGTGTCCATCTGCATGCTTGTCCAGTGTCATTTGCAGCCTTGCATTCATTTGCAGCCTTGCAGTCAGCAGCCTTGGTGTCATTTGCAGCCTTGCAGTCAGCAGCCTTAGTGTCATTTGCAGCCTTGCAGCTTTGTCAGTGCTGATCTGCAGCTTTCTGTGTCCATTTGCAGCCTTGCTCAGGCTGCAGTTAAACTGCAGTGACTTTTCATTGTCACTGCAGTTTGAAAATGGCTCCTCTGCGATCCCCTGCGATCCTAAGCTTCAAAATCGCCGACCGCGATTTGAAAATGGCGCCGCTGGTGCCGAAATACACAGAGCCGGTCCTCGGCTCTTCTCGGCGGCTCTCGTTCACTTTCGGATCCACTCGTAGTCCCGCCCGGGATGGGCATGACTGTGAGCGGAGCTATCCGAACCTAGCCGAGTACACTCGGCTAGGTTCGGGCGGCGCTCGAGTGAAGCCGAAAGTGGCCGAGAAGAGCCGAGGACCGGTGCAAGGCGCAAAGTGCTAAGCAGCATATATCAACCACTTACTTTTTGAAGACCATTCTGTGGCTGATAAAGAGTCCCAGGTATCATAATATATGCGAGCCACTTCCATGCTCTCTCCTTCTTTGCATGATCTTTGTAACCTGGATCTCTGAGGTCATATATTGCCAGATGTTGTCTGACAAGCCGAATAATTTCCTCATTGTCATGAACTTGTTCTTTCTAGCCCTAGGCTTCCTGCTGTCTTCCACACTCACATACATCAATATAGGAAGTGGTGTATTTGGGAGGAGCAAAGATCATGTGCTTTCGTAGACTTCCGTGGAAGTTGCAACAAAGTCGCGGTGTCAGACATGTACATACGACTGCATTGCGACTTGATACTTTTCTATGGAGAACAAGTCGCACCGAAGACGGAACAAAGTAGTGCAAGAACCTTTTTTGGAGTCGCTGCGACTTGAGTCGCACCAATTAGAACGGGGACCATTGAAATACATTGATTTTGACTTGTCATGCGACTTGACATGTGTCAAGTCGCAAAACAACTCGCAGTAGTGGAAACAGAGCCTAAAGCATCTAAACCTGAGAGAAAAAATAACAATATATTGCAGTTTACTGGTCCTTTTCATTAAGCTTCATTAGTTTTCATTTTTCAAACTAAGAACATTTTTACAAAGTACAGAAGATACCTGTTAATCTTGCAAGATGCAATGGAAGCAAAACCAATGTTATTTTATTTATTTATTTTTGTAAATAACTTATCCGATTGTTCATAGATACAGTGAAGGACTAGGTGTAGTCATCCAGGGACAGGAAATGTGTTATTCACAGCATGAGCAGGGGAAAATAATGTAGGCACCTCATTTTTAGGCTTGTAACCTGCAACATACAGTGCCTTGAAATTTTCCACATTTTGTCATGTTACAACCAAAGACGTAAATGTATTTTATTGGGATTTTATGTGATAGACCAGCACAAAGTGGCACATAATTGTGAAGTTGAAGGAAAATGATAAATGGTTTTACATAAATATGTGAAAAGTGTGGCGTGCATCTGTATTGAGCCCTCTGAGTCAATACTTTGTAGAATCACCTTTCGCTGCAATTACAGCTGCAAGTCTTTTTAGGGATGTCTCTACCAGCTTTGCACATCTAGAGAGTGACATTTTTTCCCCATTCTTCTTTGCAAATTAGCTCAAGCTCTGTCAGATTGGATGGAGAGCGTCTGTGAACGGCAATTTTCAAGTCTTGCCACAGATTCTCAATTGGATTTAGGTCTGGGCCATTCTAACACATGAATATGCTTTGATCTAAACCATTCCATTGGAGCTCTGGCTGTATGCTTTTTGTTTTGTTTTTTAACAGAAAAGTTTTTATTTTCTCCAGAAGGAGAGTATTTGAACATATAACAAAACAATAAAGAACAACAAAGTGCTGCTACATAATATGCATATACAATTTTGGTGAATAATTTCAAATCAGACTAATTTAAGTCATTCTAATACAGAGTTGTGTATAATTCTTAATAAAGGAATTATAAATAATAATACATTCATAGATACACATCTTTAGGTTAATGCCTTTCCAAGTATCTAGTGTAAGGTGACAATACCTTCGGTTGAGAATCAGGTGATGGTGCTAATCATATTTATTTTATTGCATTAGAAGGGGGGGGGGAGAAAGAAAGGAAGGGGGGAGAGAAAAAGGAGAGAGAGGGGGGTGGGGGAGAGACACAGGGAAGGGAGGGGGGGAAGAGGACACAGCGGATGAGGGATGCAGCACACATCAAATAAAGTATATTGATCTTACTGGTGAGACCAGTCTCCCCAAACCTTTGAGAACTTTTTTGGACATTTGCGGTTAATATAGGTAAGTTTTAAAAGTGGTAGTGTGGAATTAACTAAGGCTTTCCATTGAGCAACCGTGGGGGGGGTCAGGCTGCTTCCATTTAAGCAGTATAGTTTTCCTAGCATAGAACGAGGCGTAGAACACAAACAATCTTTTATGGGTATTAGTTATGAGGTTATCACATACTCCCAAAAGTGCAGGTTACCCACCGAATTAATAATATTCACGACTTCTAACCAAAACTGTTGTATGATAGGGCACGACCAGACTACATGCATAAAGGTACCTAGGTCTCCACTAAATTTCCGGCATCTGTCTGATAGTGTCGGATATATTTTAGACAGTCTCTGCGGCGTATAGTACGCTCTGTGGAGAAATTTGAGCTGAATATAGCGATCTCTCGCCAAAACCATGAGGGGAATGTACTGCTGTAGTCCGTCCTCCCAATCGTCAGCTGCAAGGACAGGCAAGTCCTCTTTCCATTTGTCAAAAAGCTTAGTCCCCCCAGATGACTCCTCACTTAGTATCCGCAAATATAGGGAGGATAAAATGCGGTCCACATTTCTGGAAATCAGGAAAGTCTTAACCCCATGTGAGTGTAAAGTGATCCCGATGGGTATTGGGCCTGTATCGCATGACGTAATTGCAAATATCGAAATATCATTCGTGAGGGGAGTTGAAAGTCGTTTTTCAAGTTATCATAGGGAAGGATCCTCCCCCCTGACATCACATGTTGTAGTATTTTTATCCCATATCCTGCCCACAAGGCCGGATCTGGAACTGTTTGAAGATGTTTCAATTTGGGGTTACCCCATAATGGCGTGTATGGGGATATAGAATTTGGTTCAGTAAGTTTCCTAGACATTTGCTCCCACACTCTAACTGTCGTGTGCATTGAAGACATCATATCTAGGTGTGCTTTAGGGCCCCTAAACACCAAATTACTCAGCGTCGAATAGGATCCCAATACAGCAGCCTCCAAGTTGACCGCTGGATTGGACTTTGGCTAGGAGAACCACCAACGAACAGTTACAACAACCGCTGCCCAGTAATATTTTTTGAAACAGGGGAGTGCCAGACCCCCCAACGACAAGGGAAGCTGTAAGGTGGTCCGGGCAACTCTAGGGGTTCGTCCTCCCCACACAAATGTGTTAACTATTTGATCCAGCTTAGCAAAAAAGGAATTAAGGATAGGAACCGGGGTATTACGAAAAACATAAAGGAACTTGGGGAGGAACGTCATCTTAAGAAGATTAATCCTTCCCACAGGTGAGAGGGGAAGGGATTTCCAAGTCTGACATCTGGTGACAATTTGCTGTAGGATCGAATAAACATTATCTATTAAATATTGAGATGGATCTCGTTGTATTTCAATCCCTAAGTATCTGAACTTAGATACCATGGCCAATGGTACCCTCGGGTCTACAGGGGTTGGCATGTGAGATAGTGAGAGAATAGGATCGGTTTGGTCCAGTTGACCCGAATGCCTGAAAAAGATCCATAGCTGGTTATAAGTTCCAATGCCGCCGCCAATGAAGCAGATGCATCGGGAAGATACAGCAGCGCATCATCAGCATATAATGAAAGTCTCTCAGTCAATGGACCAACCGCTATGCCCTTAACCATCGGGGATGCTCTAAGTAGGATAGCCAGGGGTTCAATAGCCAGTGCAAACAGCCCCGGGGACAATGGGCATCCCTGCCTGGTTCCCCTGCCCAAGGAGAAGGAGGAGGAAAGTATTCCGTTTGTGCGGTTTCGTGCAGTGGGACTATTATAGAGTAGTTTTATCCAGGAGATAAATTTGGGACCAAAGTTAAACCTTTCAGGGACCTGCCATAAGAACTCCCACTCAACCGAGTCGAAGGCCTTCTCGGCATCTAAAGAGGCCACCACACCTGGGAGGTCCCTTTTCCCCGCCAAAGAAAAGTTGGTGTATAGTCGACGTAAATTAATGTCAGTACCTTTACCCGGCATGAATCCGGTTTGGTCGCCATGAATTATAGAGAGGATGACCGAGTTGAGCTTAGTCGAGAGTATTTTAGTGGTTATCTTGGCATCTATGTTTAAAAGCGAGATGGGGCGATACGAGGCACATGATGTAGGGTCTTTATTAGGTTTGGCTATAACCACAATAACTGCCTCCGACGAGGGAGGTAGGCAGCCCTCCCGTAGCATCGTCAGGAGCAGGCTGTGGAATTTAGGGATAAGAAGATCACTATTTGCTTTATAAAACTCTGCTGGCAAGCCGTCAGGGCCCGGAGTTTTTGCTGACTGGAGTGCCCTCACTGCCATTTGGACCTCCTGAACAGTGATCGGGGCATCTAATGAGAGTTGTGGAAATTCTATTTGGTTCAAAAAATCATGAAGGTCCTTGCTGGTAAAGGTGGCATTAGAAGTATAGAGATGTTTATAATACTTAGCAAATTGGTCGTCTATTCTAATGGGGTCAGAGCAGAGCTCTCCCTTATCGTCCTTTATGTGGGCAATATGTGACGGGGAGGAACGTTCCCTAGCCAACCATGCTAATAGTCCACCCATCTTCTCTCCCTGTTCAAAGATTCTCTGTCACTTAGCAAGCAACTGTTTCTTGGTGGTCTCAACCCTCATCAGGGAAATTTCCCTGTGTAGGGATTGTAAAGCGTCATATGTCAGTATATCTTTAGTATGTACATATCTATCTTCCAGTAGGAGAGCCTTCCTCTCTGCCTTCTCCAATGCCAGTCTTGTGTCCTTTCTGACCCTCCCTATTGCAGTTTGATATTGGCCCCTAGTATATGCCTTAAAGGCATCCCAAAGTGTCGGTGGCGGGACCGTGCCCTCGTTAATTGCCCAGTAGACTCCCAGCTCTCCCTCCACCAGGGAGGTCACCCTTTCATCCGTAATCCACAGGCCACAGAGCCGCCACAGTGCGGCGCCTGCTGGTGAGTCTGTTTGTAGTTTAAGCAGGAGAGGTGCGTGATCCGAAATGCCATGGGGCAGGATCTCAACCTACTGTATCCGGGAGAGCAGGGAGTCAGTGGCAAAAATCAAATCAATTCTGGAGAAAGAGGCATATGTAGCCGAATGACAGGTATATTGTTTCGTATTCGGGTGCCTCAGTCTCCACACATCATTGAAACAAAATTTTCTGCCCAGTGAGAGAGAGGGGAGACACCAGGGGATCCTACACCAAATCTGTCTAGAGCAGCATTCGGGGCCATGTTAAAATCTCCAGTTAATAAAACTCCAGCTGACGGGTATAATGCTATTATTGGAGTAAGCTTCCCGAGTATATCCACCGTGGCAGGAGGGGGAATATATATGCCCACAATTAACAGCTCCAGTTTGTCACACATCGCGTGAAGGGTCACGTATCTCCCCTCCGGGTCTAGGTGGAGATCCAACAGGGTAAACCGAAGTGACTTGTGAACCAGAACACTGACACCCCTGAAGTAGGAATAATAGGTTGAGTGGTAATATGCACTAACCCAAGGTTTCCGGAGTGACATTGTTCTGCTCCCAACCAAATGTGTCTCCTGAAGTACACATATGTGTGGGTTGTATTTTTTCAGAAAATTGATGACCAAAGATCTCTTTATCTTGGAGTTCAGACCTCGAACATTCCAAGACAAAATAGTCAGGGGAGTCATTTAAGTCTTATAGGGAATAAAGAAGGGCGATCAATCAGCATTATCCATAACAGACTGTATATGAAGATACACAAGAATACCAGAACCTTATTGACCACTGTGAGAACTTTATCAGCGAGAGTATCCCTGCCATCTAGTGGAAAAAGATCAGAACTGTACTGACCCTTTAGATAGGAAACAGTAACATAAATTTGAGCACACATGTAGCAGCAAAAAAGTCCCAACAAGGAGCAAAAACCTGTGCTCCAACTCCACTCCCCATCCCCTCACCCCGCACCACCCCCCAAACTTCGGTGTGCTTCTTTCCCGAGAACTGTCATGGCAACTGCCAGTGGGGGAAATGAACAAAAGGACACCTGAGTGCCACAGTACGTGCAACATGTCTTCCAGCAAATTTTAAAAAGGATCAATGGTCCCTGCAGATTGTAGAATCTGGATCACCCGGAAGAAAAAAGCAAGACAGACAAATCTCCTCCGGGGGCACAAATCTTGAACTTGTTACAAACTCTTCTAGGAAGTGCAAAAAGTAAGGCATCCCTCCCCCCTCTACCCCCAAGGGCACAGCAGTTATGTGCAGGAGTAGTGTATGATCCACATGTGGTCAGTCACATCATCCAGAACTTAGGAGGTCTATTAGGTCATGCCCAACTGTCTCACAACAGTAGAAGGGGAAGGGGGGGATAAGGCAGCACCTCAATCACGTATTAAGCGACAATGGAAGGGGAAGTCCCCCAATCCATGGATAGTAAGTAGGATAATGCAAACATACCATGTGCCCATTAGCAGCCATCAATTCCTAGGTAGGGTCTCCAGCCAGTGCGATGCGTCTTCAGGGGAGGTAAAAAAGCGCACCGTATCACCATCTTGGACTCGCAGCCTAGCTCGAAACAGCATGCTGTACTTTATCTTCCTGTTACGCAGATTGAGCTTCACCTGGTCGAATGAGCACCTTAACTTCTTTGTGTCCACCGAGAAGTCTGGAAAAATCATCAATTTCGCTCCTTCGTACCGCAATTGATCGATTTTCCTTGATTCATGTAGGACCACGTCCCAATCTCTGAAATTGAGTAATTTCAGAATAAACGTGCATGGAGGAGCTCCCGGGGGCCCCCCGGGCAGCAGGCATCCGATGTGCCCGCTCCACCCCGAAGAAGTCAGAAAATGGTGCCTGGGGTAGAAGTGTGCATAGGAGGTGTTCCGTGAAGGCCGTGGGATCAGTTCCTTCAGCAACTTCAGGGAGTCCTACCTCGTGGAGGTTATTCCTCCTATTCCAATTTTCTGCGTCCTCTGCGGGATTTAATTTTAGTTTGCAGCGTGCGGAGTGAGACTGTGTGGTCCTGCAGCGTGTCCTCTGTGTCCCCCACGCGGCGCTCGGCTTCAGTAAGACGAGAGCGGAAAGTGTCCATATCTCTCCTAATGAGGCTAATATCTAGCTGCATCTGTTCAATCTTGCCAGTGAGGGTCGATTGGCATGTAGTAATCGCCTGCACGAGAGCCTCAAAGTTAGACTGCTCCTTCTCAGCAGGATCGGTGTCAGTGTCATCTGCCTGGGACGTCATATTGGAGCCACTGGCGGGATGGGAGCTCCGTGTAGCGGTAGTCAGGGCAGCTTTATGGGACTTGCAGGCCGACAGGGACCCCTTCCCCCTTGTCATACCATTCTCTGCCGTCTGCTGGGTTGTCCCAGGCTATTTAGGGTTGCCGGTCTGCAGGGAAGCAGGGATGTTTGCCGGAGACTGAGCGGAGCTTCTTCACTGCACGTCTGCTCCGGTCTCCATCTTGGACATGCCCCCCTAGCTGTATGTTGTTGTCCTGCTGGAAGGTGGACCTCTGCTTCAGTCTCAAGTCTTTTGCAGCCTCCAAACCTGACCCCTGACCAAGATACCGACCCTTGCTACATTCTAATGCCCCGTACACACGGTTGGATTTTCCGATGGACAATGTCTGATCGGAGCGTGTTGTCGGAAATTCCGACCGTGTGTGGGCGCCATCGGACATTTTCCATCGGATTTTCCAACACACAAAGTTGGAGAGCAGGAGATAAAATTTTCCGACAACAAAATCCGATCGCGTCAATTCCGACCGTGTGTGGCCTGTTCCGACGCACAAAGTGCCACGCATGCTCAGAAGAAATTCCAAGACGGGACAGCTCGTTCTGGTAAACTTAGCGTTCGCAATGGATACAGCACTTTCGTCACGCTGCAATGTTAAAAATGGTTTAATACAGCGCACTCTCTTCTTCTTTATAATGTGACAAGAATTAAGTAGTTTTGCTGCTCATATTCACACACACTTCTCACAAAGTTTTATTTGTGTTTTTTTAGTGGGATTCCCTGAATATATTGTTATTAGTTGTCACATCTGACAGTTTTATATTATTTTTTTTTTTTTTGGATTTTAAGCCTTTTTTTTTCTTTAATGTTTGGATTTTTTCCAAGGCTGATCTTTTTTCAATGTTATTTTTATTTTTACTCCAGAATATTTTTGTGTGTGTTTTGTGTGTCAAGTTACCCCAACACCATTGATATCTTTTATTATTTCATCTCCAGGAGATTGTTTGTTGTTGGTGTCCCTTGTTCATTTCACATTGTATATTTGGAATGTACCTGAACACTCACAAACCAACTGTCATTTTTGAAGTAAAACACATAGGAGAGTATAATTCAAAACAAAAATCCTTTATTAAGGGATCAGAACCAAACAAAGAGGAAGGCAACACTGGATCAACAGGAGAAATTAGCGAAGCCTGGGAGCCCCACGGCAGACATCAATTCTTCAACATCAAAATTGGTGGCCTGAGGAGTCCATATGTAAGGGAGGGCAGTCTGGTCCAGAATTCGCAGAGATCTGGAAAGCAGCAGACGACATCTATGTTCCCAGGCTGTGGTACCACAAGAGGTTGCATTTTTTGGCCGACCAGACTGGATCCAGGGCAATCACTGTCTGGTCTTCCTTCCACGCTTCCTTCCGGGCTGTGACTGTGCAGTTGGAGATGTGGCAGGAGGAGGAGTAGGACCTGGAGGAGGAGGAGGACTGGGGGGACCTGGAGGAGGACTGGGGGGACCTGGAGGAGGACTGGGAGGACCTGGAGGAGAGGGAGGAGGAGGAGGAGGACCTGCAGGAGGAGGAGGAGGAATAACGCGAAGGTGTGTCTGAGGTGTAATTTGGCCCCTCATACCTTTCTCCAGAGCCTCCGATATGAGGGCCTCACACATGACTTTTTGGCCCTCCTCATCCTCTGCATTTTATATGCTATGAAGGCAGCAATGTTCTCCTCCATGGTGTGGGGTGCTCCCAGGACCTCTGTAGCCCTCCAAAAGAATGCTATAGCAGCCTCCTCTAGGGTACTCCTCCTACTGCCACTTTCTCTTTTCAGTGGGGGTGGAGGGACCTGCAGATCAGCCAGCCGGCTCAGCCCGTCCACCTCCTGGCTGAGACTTCCCTGTGTATGAAAAAGGGACATGGTTTTAGTTTTTGCTTCCTCAATCACAATCCTAAATTAGTACTCCCAACTAACATCTAGTTAACATCATTGATTGGACAAGCAGAAATATTTAGAGGAATGCTATACCTGACTCAATCTGGGCTCCTCCACATGTGGCCTGGAAGGCCCAGGTTGGGCGTCAGAAGCAAAGCCGGGGGGAAGGAAGCGTGGAAGGAAGACTGGAGAGGGATGGCCTGGGTTCAGTCTGGCCTGCCAGAAAGTGCAGCCTGTCGTAGTACAACATCCTGGGGACATAGATGTCATCTGCTGCTCCGGATCTCTGTGAATCCAGGACTTTCTTGTGCTCCCTCAGATATGTGCTCCTCAGGCCACCAATGAAGATCTTTAAATAGGTGATGTCTGCCGTGGGGATCACCTGCTTCACAATTTCACACAATTACTCCAGTGCTGCCTTCCTCTTTGCTTGGTTCTTGAAATGGGGGTGGGTAATCTCCCACAGACAGGGCAGCTCCCTTAGCATCTCCATGAATACTGACATGAAGTAATTGTCTTTCATTAAGATATCCATGTTCACTGCAAGACACAACACAAGACAAAGCCTAATGTCAGACAAAACTCTCTGAATCTTGTTACAATATAGGCCTCAATCTAGAAGCAGTATAGGCACAAGTTTGTCTCTTTCCTTCGTTCTTACGATCGGCGCGTCCAATGCTCCTTCCTCCGCTCACAGATCGTACGTAATACGCACGCGTGTTACGCTTTATACACACTGCGCATGCGTGTAACTCCGCCCGCCCCTGACATTTTTTCTAGTCTATTCCCCACCCCTTTTCGTTCGGTGCAGTGGGTGAAGAGCATGATGGCGGATTTAGAGCAGGTGTGTGCTAATTATAGCAACGAGGAGGAGGAGGAGGAAAGCCCGGATCCAGGCACGTCCCGATCCAGAAGGAGACGTTTTAAGGCCACAAATATGTCCTTTGGGGAGATGTTGGAGATGGTCGACATCATGAGGAAGTCCGACTATGACGGAAAATATGGGCCTTACCCCCACCCCAACATCCGAAAGGCAAAAATCATTGCTAAATTGATCAAAAGCCTTCACAGGAATTTCAGGGTACGAAGATCTAAAGATCAGCTCAGGAAGCGGTGGTCGGACCTGAAGTTGAGAGAGCCAGAGCAGTACCGAAAGATCTGGAGAGTGTTGCAAAAAAGTAAGTAGTTGTGCTGTGTTCCTATTCTTTCTGTCTTTATTCCGTTCGTTCTGCTCCATATGCTTTTATTAATTGTAACGTTTAAAAGGGCAACTTTAATGTTCCTGGGCCCATTATTCGTTCGTATCAAACATTTTTCTTTCGGCCTCTAGAACACCATTGTTTAGGTCATATGCATTTTCACACATTTTTTGGGGCCTACTTGGATGCCAAATATTTGTTTGTGTAGATGGGTTTGTTACTAGAATGAAATGCCAACTAGATTGTGTGTAAGGAGAGGACACTGAGCAGCTATTTTCACATCTGGACACTGGAGCACTAGTGTGAGACCCCAGAACACCATTTTTATTAGGGGGGCCACACAGGTGCTCCAGTGTATACTATAGGGGGGGCTACATCTGTGAAGCTTGTACCAAACAGGTAAAGTATTGCAGCTTGACAAAGGGTAATAAAAAATATACATCTTGGAACTCTGCTAAAATTGACAATTGTACCCCACTTCCAAGCAATGTTTCCTATTTCTAGTTCTGCCATCAAATATCTGTGTGCTAAGTATATCATTTTTGTTTTACATAGGGGAGAAAAGACTCGGAGGACACCCCTCATCCGAGGAGACCACAGACCCCCCACCTACGGAAGAAGGTGAAATACCCCCAACGCAAGAAGAAGAGCAGGAGGAAGAAGAAGATGTGGTGGAGATTGGCACCACAACAGGTGAGTGTCTGCGACCACAGGCTCAGGTAAAAGAGATGGATGGTGGCAGATTTTTGAGACCTTTTTTTTTGTTCTTTATCTCTTTTTAGGTGATCGTGATGTGAGGGATAGAGAACGCTTTACTTCTGAAAGTGCCCAGATCCTGATCGGGGAGATCATGGGGTGTAATCTCGAATTGCACAACATACAGCAACAAATCAGTGATGTTATTAAAAAAAATATTAAGATCATTGATGTTTTGGGGCGAATTTAAACCCCACAAAATCACTTGTTTTATTGTGGTCCAATCTTTTAAAATTTTTTTCAATGTTTTGAAAAGCCAAATTTGGAGGATGCACACAGTGTGCCAACATGTGCTATCTGCCATCACGGGAGATCAATGGAGGCGTTTTGGGGGTGCAACCCCTTCCTCAATTACAAAGTCGCGGTGAGGA
This sequence comes from Lithobates clamitans, assembly GCA_037952925.1. Classification (NCBI taxonomy): domain Eukaryota; kingdom Metazoa; phylum Chordata; class Amphibia; order Anura; family Ranidae; genus Lithobates; species Lithobates clamitans. The sequence continues at coordinate 11,213,806 of JBBGZY010000502.1, read as the reverse complement.
AGGGCTTGCTCCCCCAAAACACGTCCCTTGATCCCCCCTGATGGCAGATAGCACATGTTGACATTCGTAAATTGGTGTGCTACTTCCAAATTTGGCTTTTCCAGGGGTGATTTCCCCCCATCTGAACGCTATATCAAACCCAGTTCCTAAATACTGATGTCTGATATAACCTTCAGGTTTTACCTAATGTGAACTTTGTAAGTTCAAGTTTTTTGGCTTTCTTGTTGGTTTTACACAGGCCTGTTTTATCTGAAATGGATATTTCGATTTTTGATAATGCTACTGCAAAAATTGTTATACAACAAACATGTTGGTTTGTTTTAAAAACCTTTGGTAAATGCACATGTGATTGTGCAGGTATAAAAAAGTGGCTTACTCAAGAATGTTTGGATTATTGTCTCAACACTACAATACAACACTTTTGGGGTGATGTAATTGCTGTTTTCTGCAAAAATGGGGGTTATTTCCTAAGGGCAAATACACTTTGCACTACAAGTGCAGGTTCAGTGCAGTTGCAAGTGCACTTGTAGTGAAATGTGTTTTTGCATTTAGGAAGTACCAGCCAACAGTGTTTTTTATAAGGTTACACAATCACGACATTTTCTCCACTCAACACATTTCTGTCAGGGTCAGCTACAACAAACACAAGCAGTAAATGTCCACAAAGAATTTCTTTTGGTTGTTTTTTATTTGAAAAAGGTTTCACAGATTGTCTGGCATATTGATAGCCCCCCTACCTGCAAAGAACTCCAGGTATCGTAACTGGACATCACGGGCACTCAGGGAGGGCAAGCCAGGACGGCCACTTTCAAGCGCCGTCAGTGTTGATGGATTTGGGATTCCGGCATCAGGCCCAACTGAGCCAGCATAGTTGGCTGAATGTTTTCTAAAAAATTATGGAGAACACAGCAGGCAAGTATTATATGGTTCAGTTTATACTCCGCCATATGGATGGGTGTCAGAAATAATCGGAACTGGCTGGCCAGGATTCCAAATGTGTTCTCCACCACTCTTCGGGCTCTGGCCAGCCGGTAATTAAAAACCCTCTGTTCCGGGGTGAGGGTCCTCATCGGGAATGGCCGCATCAGGTGGTCCCCCAGCGCAAATGCTTCATCAGCAACGAACACAAATGGGAGACCTTCAACATTGTCCTCTGGAGGTGGCAAGTCCAAGCTGCCATTCTGGAGATGCCTGTAGAACTCCGTCTGGGTGATCACTCCACCATCAGACATCCGGCCATTCTTCCCCACGTCCACATACAGGAACTCGTAATTAGCCGACACCACCGCCAACATCACTATACTATTAAACCCCTTGTAATTATAATAGTACGACCCCGAGTTGGGTGGTGGGACGATGTGGATGTGTTTCCCATCAATTGCCCCTCCGCAGTTAGGAAAGTCCCACCACTGGGCAAAGTGGGAGGCCACAGTCTGCCATTCCTGTGGCGTTGAAGGAAACTGTTGAGGAAAAAACAATAAACATTACTATTTTTTCACAGAAACATGGCAAGCAGATTAGACACATACATTATGGGGCAACCTCCAGATAGCATTTATTAAGGGGAATTTAACAACAACAAAGTATAAGGTACACCTATCATATTCCCCCTCCCCCCTCTCATGGGCCATTTCTAACAATATAGGGGGGGAACTCTTGGACAGGTAACCCTCTTCACTTCATTGAGAGATGAATGCCTAAATAATGGGTATTACTTGAAACAGACCCTCCTTAGTTACACTATTGGCAGACCACTGGACAGGTAAGAAGTGTCTGAATACAAAGATATAAATACACACTGTACACATTTGAGCACATTTGAACATTCTGATATTACCTATCAAGATAATAATAGGATACGAAAACTTTAAACAGTACCATTGGAAAGTATACAGGCAGGCCCTTGCACTACATGCTTTGGGGAATTCATCCATAAATCTGAGCACTAAAGAGGTGGGTATAGTGTGTATGGGTTTGGCAAAGTCAGCAGATAGATGATTGCAGTTGGGGGAGGGAGGGTTACAAAAAATTTGGGGACACTACAAAAAAAAGCCTCTGGCACCCTGCCTGAATTTAAATCAAAAATAACATTACCAAACATTTTAGGGGGTGTTTGGGGTAAAGCACTACTATGGAGCTGATAAAATACATTGCTAAGTGACTACATGAGGTGAATATAGGGCAGGAGACACCATGCTGGGGAGGTAAGTGAGGGCAAATATGTATGAAGGACATAAAATAATAATTACATAAAAATCCAGCATGCATGAGGACAAAGGGGACATTCACAGCATATTACAATCATGGTAATTAGGGAATGAGGAAAGAAATACAATATATTATCAAACATTCAATACAATAAAATGTGATATAAAAGGATAAAAATCTTACATTCATATACTCCTTCTGCAGGACCTGTATGATGGCAGAACAGGTCTCTGGGATAATGATCCCCAGAGCCTGGGGGGATATGCCTGTCGAGAACTTTAAGTCCTGCAGACTTCTCCCTGTGGCCAAATACCGCAAGGTAGCGACCAACCTCTGCTCCGCAGTGATGGCTTGCCTCATGCAGGTATCCTGCCTGCTGATATAGGGGGTCAGCGAAGCCAACAAACGGTGAAACACAGGGTCCGTCATCCTGAGAAAGTTCCTGAAATCATCAGGATTATTCTCACGGATCTCACGGAGCAAAGGCATGTGACAGAACTGGTCACGCTGAAGCAACCAATTCTTGGTCCATGAACTCCTCCCCACCCTGTTCATGGACTGGACTTGTGTCAAGGTCAGGACCCCAACACCAAGCCCCCGCACAGCACGAACTCTACGAGGAGTACGCATATGAAACATGGCTAGAAAACGGTCAGCGAACAAGAATACAATGACTAAGTCATGCGGAACTTGCTTGCACGCACTGAAGAGCAGATACAAACCCACAAGCACAGACTGAATGGCAGAAAACGATCTGAAAGCCACGAGTCTGAAAAAGCGCGAATCGTCTCTCACCAAACTTTTACTAACACGAGATTAGCAAAAGGAGCCCAAAGGGTGCCGCGCTTGGTTCTGAACCGGCCTTTTCTAGTCTTGTCGTACGTGGTGTACGTGACCGCGTGGTTGTCGATCCGAAATTCCGACAACTTTGTGCGACCGTGTGTAGGCAAAACAAGGTTGAGCCAACATCCGTCTGAAGAAAAAATCCTAGGATTTTGTTGTTGGAATGTCCGAACAAAGTCCGACCGTGTGTACGGGGCATAAGACTATGCCTGCTGTCTGCTTCCTATCCTAGCTTTACATTATCCATTCATCCAGTAGAGTGTCTGCCAACTGTTATGCCCTATACACACGGTCGGATTTTCCGACGAAAAATGTGTGATAGGACCTTGTTGTCGGAAATTCCGACCGTGTGTGGGCTCCATCACACATTTTCCATCCGAATTTCCAACACACAAAGTTTGAGAGCTTGCTATAAAATTTTCCGACAACAAAATCCGTTGTCGGAAATTCCGATCGTGTGTACACAAATACGTCGCACAAAGTGCCACACATGCTCAGAATAAATTAAGAGATGAAACCTATTGGCTACTGCCCCGTTTATAGTCCCAACGTACGTGTTTTACATCACTGCGTTCAGAACAATGGGATTTTCAGACAACTTTGTGTGACCGTGTGTATGCAAAACAAGTTTGAGCCAACATCCGTCGGAAAAAAAAACATGGATTTTGTTGTCGGAATGTCCGATCAATGTCCGACCGTGTATACGGGGCATAAGTCTTAATTGCTGTTGTGTTGTATGTTTGCCTTTTTTTTTACTTTAGCCCTGCTTGTGACATTCTACAGCCAGAGTGAATAGCTTTGTGAATTAAGTCCTTGGGGCAAGCTACATTAACCAACTATTTACTTTGACTGGAGTGTTTATGTCCAGGCGTTACAGCAGAGCTGTGTAAATCTTATGAATTTATGGAGAAAATACAAATCATTTGACAGGTAAAGCAGCTCTCTTGTATGTATTTTATACTTAACTTTTTGCCTTAAAAGAGAGCTCTTTTGGTAATACTTCTCATGTGGGTCACAGGAGTGCACTTACTTGTCCTCTCCTGTGACCCAGAATCGATTGACAACGAGCTAAAGTCCACTAATGGCTGACATCACAGACCCACTCTTGACCCTGGAGGGATTCTGACAGTAATGTAGGGTCCCATCCAGATGCCTGAAAGAAACCTGGCTCAGCCTTTCAGTGCTCCACTGAGAGCCTGAACCAGCTGCTACCATCCACTATCTTGCCCAGCGCTCCAGCACTCCAGTGAGCACTGGGGGGGTAGCGCAGAGAGCCAGTGACTACCTGTATGCTCAGTGAAGACCAAGAACTGAGCAACCAGTGATCATGTGATCAATCAGTTCTTGGGGTTAGAGCTGGCAGGGGACAGGTTGCAACATTAGACCTATGCTGCAGAAGTTAGGTAAGCATATATGCTTTTTTTTTAAAAATAATCCAGCAGTTTGCCTTTTAAGTTAGCTTTAGCACTGTATTGCCTGTTTATGGTATCTTGTTGACTCTACCTTTAAAGTTTTCAAGCTCACAAATCAATAATAGGGGGTTTATATAACATCTAAGGGAGTCAGAATGTGGCAAGAGGACAATGTATCCAATTAGATGAGTTCTATGGATATTGCATCAGGGATATTTATCCCTGTGACATGTTCCTATTTTGGGTGTATCAGAATTATCAAGAGAACCTGCTTTTGTTTTTATTAGGACTTCCCTGTACATATTGATTTGTCCAGTGGTAGTTGGTAGTCCCTTGGGACGTATTTGAGCTTTCATTCAACTAACAAGCTTATACGCAAGCAGGGATAACAGGCTGGGTCAAATCCACAACTCATTTTCAAACCAGCAGGCAAAGAGGGACCTGCTTACCACACACACCAAAATATAAAACCTTTAGAATAAGTGTAGGATTAAAATTGTCTTTTGGCATTACCTGAAACATATGCTAATGTTCTTTCAATTTCTACACAATCTAGCACTCATAGCCATGTTCTAAAAGCCATTATTAAAAGTTTAAATGTTAAAGTTGGCATCAAATCAAATTTAAAGAATGTGTATATAAACATGGGATATACCTGTTGTTTTGAGTCAAAAATGACAGATCAGAAATATTTACCTATTTCTGTCAGGGCTGGATCTAGCCTCACTGATCTAGGGGTGCAGTGAAGGGGCCTGCTTTAAAACTAAAAAATGATACATAACAAACAGCCAATACATTATAATTTTATGAAGACAGTGAACTAGGTAACTCTAACCAAAGTAAGCACATACTGTATACACGCTTGCACACTGCACAACACAGACTTTACGGCTCTACACACCATACCAGAGATAAAGTAGATAGATCTATAGAGGTTGAACCTACTTGTTTGTCAGGCTTTCCAGCCTCCATTCCCCAAGACCATCCTACTGCTTTTGTTTTGATGGCTGTCAGTGTTACTAGAAGAATCTGTGCTGTACAGTGCAGAGATGAGCATACCCCTTCCTGATAATCCTGCACCCAAATCTCCCCCCAAGTAATGGCCCTCCTGAGATTATGAAAGACCTAGGGCACCCCTGGGCACTCAAAGGGCAAGAATAATGCAGTGCCCATAGCATGCTGTGGCAAATGTTGGATATGGCCTTACTGTGATGATAATGGAAGAGACTTAAAGGGATATAGTTAAAGAAAACCTGAACCAGCACATTAAAAAAACTGAAATTCTTCCACTGCATACTCTTTTCTGCACACAAAATATAGACAGAAAAATAATAACTAACTTTAGTCCAAGCCTACCTTAAAGAAGACTTTATATAGAAAGTTAGGGACTGCTCAGCAACCAGCAACTGTTGAAATAATGAACGTTTTGGTCAGCAATTTGTAATTACAATTTAGAATATGAAGTATAAGGTTTAGGGGTATATAATGTACACAGTGCAGTGGTTAGAAGTATATCATGTACAGCCCAGCATACAGAGTGCGGTGGACAGGGGTATATGATGTGCAGTCAAGAGTACAGAGTGCAATGGTCATGACTATACAACATACAGCAATAAAAGGTATGTACCACACAGCACATATTATGATTAAGAACATATAATGGGTGGTGTACACATACATAATCCTACTGCAGCATCTATGCTGTATTGTACATTGCATTCTCCTAACCACTACCCTGTATGCTGTGCTATACATGATACCACTTTACCCCTGTTCTCTTTACACTAGACTGTGTGTTACATACTTCTGACCGTTGTTCTCTGTAACCTGTGCTGTACATTACATACTTTTGACTGTGGAACCGTATACTATAGTGTATTTTGCACACACATTGCTGCACTTGAAGCATACAGAGTAGTGATGATTGTGTAATGTATAACCTTACATTAACCACCCACTGCTTACCTCTGCACCCCTCTTCCAGTACTCATTTCTACATCTCCTGTCCACACCTCATCTCATCCCATAGCATGGCTAACCTGTGCACCCTCTGTCCACAGGTGTCCTCTGTGCCCCGTCTACAAAATTTCACTGCATTCCCAGTCCACTGCTCATCTTTTGAATCCCCTGTCTACAGCCCACATCGGTGTCCCTATCCCCAACTTACCTCTGCATTCCCATCCACAGCTCACCTTTACATCCCCTGTCCACAGCTCACCTCTCATGCACAGCTTACCTCCTGTACAAAAATAACCCCTGCAGTTATTCCACATCTCACTTCTGCACCCCCTTCACAGCTCACGTCTAGACCCCCTATCCACAACACATCTTTGCACTCCCTATCCACAATTCCCTGTGTCCCCTGTTCACAACTCATCACTGCTCCCTGCAAAATTTAATGTTGGCATCCCCTGTCCACAGCTCTCATCTTTGCACCCCACTCCATCCACAGCTCTCCCCTCCACCAGCCATCACACATCCACAGCTCTTACCACCCCCCCTCCTCCACTCGCATCTCTCACCTCTGAACCTTCATTTACAGCACTCACCTCTGCATCCAAACCTCACCCATCCACAGCTTTCACCTCTGCACCTAACATCACCCCAATTCAAAGATGTCACCTCTGCACACAGCACCCAACTCCATCTGTCTACAATTCTCACCTTTGCATGTAGCACCCAGCCCATTCTCACCTTTGCACTTAGCCCCAGCCCCCACTCATCTACATTTCTCACCTCTGCACTTAGCAGTCAACCTTTTCCCCTTTCCACAGCTATCCTTCCTGTGTCCAGCACCCCCTTATCAGCGCTGCACACACCATAAACCTTCTCCCATATAAGGCTCACTGCTCCTCTTACTTTTAGCAGCTGACACAGCTCTATTAGATAGCAGCAAGCATGGTCTTTTTTTTAACACCGAGCACACTTACTGTTCTGCCTCTATCACACAGCAGCAGTGTGCAAGGAAGCATGGCCAGTGGGCAGCATCAGCACCCAGGGAACTAGTCAAGACATATGGGACATGTGCCCTGGATGCCCACTCTGGCATTTCCCCTCCCCCGAGTCTCAGGGAAGCTGTGCAGTGAGGTGATCAATAGGATGGAAAGAAGTAGGAGCACCTAGCCCTGCATAGCATCCAAAGCAGCCTGGGAAGGGCACCACTGAAACTTGGGGGATGCTAGGGTGGGCTGCCGTATCTGATCTTGCTTTTTTTAATTAGGTGAGATTTTCATCTTTTCAGCCCTGGATCCCATACGCAGGTTTCAGGTATCAGCGCATGTTGTCTGTGGATGTGGAGGACTGCTTAAGCGGACCTAGTGGTTAGTTGGAGGATTGTGGGAGACACTACTCAAGCAGACCCAGTGGCTCCATGACTTTTCCTTAAAGTAGATAACATTTAGTTTGCTAAAGTGCAGTTTTATATAAACAACTGATTTTTTTTAATAGAATACTTTTTAAAATTTTTATAAGTCATTGTTGGATCTTAGTGCTGCTGGTCCTCTGCAGCCATATTTTGTGTGCATGCATTGACTCCTGCAAAAACTGCCTAGCATTTCTCAGAGAAGTTTACCAACGTTGACCACAAAGGACCATTCTTATTTATGTTTTGTTTTAAAAAACATATAGTGCTATTTCTTTGTGCTGGTGCACTATAACACATCATAAATGATAAATAATAATAAGTGATATTTTTTTAAGTAAACTGTGTGCAGTAAACAATTCAGTAAAGTGCAAAAAGTCCAAAATTTATATAAAAAATATCTATGCAGTTCATATATAAATCCATATAGTTTCTCAGATTGCGAAGATTATGTAGTAGAGAGTATGAACGATAGATTTTTGAGGAGGGGTTAGGGTGAGAACATGCTTCACAGGGCTATTAATATTGCAGAGGGTACAGAGAGAGAAACTTCTGTGTGATAAAATGCCTAGACGAGGAGGTATAAATATTCCAGTGTTTTCAACCCCCTTTAGTCTTGAATTTCGAAAAATTAGAAACATCTTGACACATCATATTTCTATCCTTTTTGAGGATGATATTTTATTAGTTTGTGTTTGCAATTGCTGAGTTCAATCTGATGATTTGCATCTGTGCTGTCATGTGATTTATGTAAAATCCAGAGAGAACACCACTCCAGGCAAGTCAGATTTGAATGAACCTCTCCTCTAGTTTTGAAGCCACAGGTGCTGGCAAAGCGTACAGCAATGAAATTTGAGAAAAATTCTGGACAGCCGCACTCCAAAAAATATCCTTTATTCGTCAAAAAAGAATCAAAAAATACATGCCACAGCAGAACGGACAGAAGAGCTGACGCATTTCACACTATCAAACAGTGCTTAATATGATTAAGCACTGTTTGATAGTGTGAAATGCGCCAGCTCCTCTGTCTGTTCTGCTGTGGCATGTATTTTTTTATTCTTTTTTGACGAATAAAGACTATTTTTTGGAGTGCGGCTGTCCAGAATTTTTCTCAAATTTCATTGCTATACGCTTTGCCAGCACCCGTGGCTTCAAAACTAGAGGAGAGGTTCATTCAAATCTGACTTGCCTGGAGTGGGACTTTCATAAGTTGTGCCAAATAAGATTGATGACAGTTTTCCTAAAAAAATACCCCTTTTTTGTTATTCCATATTAAAGTTAAAACCAGATATAATAGACAATATAGATAATACCTGTGTCATAGCATAGACATTATGTACATATGTTGATATACATTAATTGAATATATACAATATTGCAAACACATTTAGAGAGGTACATATTTGGCTGAAATCTCAATGTGTTTCATGGAACAGCGCTCACTTCCTCAGTAGTGTCAGTGGAGAGACCATGTGTATCAACCGGAAAAAGTAGGTAAAAGCACAAAAGACACCATCCAAAGATAGATGTATATAGGATAACAATGGCGTGGGAGTAAATCCACAAAGTAAGCTCTGTCTGGGAGCTGAAAGTGGAGTAGACCAAGGGCCAAGGCAAACAGCGGGTCCCAAAAGGAAGGAAACCTTGTGTTACAGCCCACAGAGACTACAGTGCATTGATGATTAATGATTTAGAGCAGTGGTGTGAAACACATTTGTTGCTGCTCCTAGAGCTGTGTTTGTGCATGTCTTGTCCAGGATCTTTATCATTTTTCAATAAACATGGATTTTTAATAGACATGTGCATTCGTTTTCATCCGAATGCATTTTCGTCCGAATTTCAGGTATTTTCGTTATCGTTTTAACAAACGATAACGAAAGTGCAGAATCCGAAAAATGAAAGATCCGACATAAACAAGCTTTATTTTCGTTTTCATTGCTACAGCAGTTCGATATAGATAGGAGATTCGACATGATGCTGACAATAACAATCTGTGTCCATCAAACCTGTGGTCGAATGTGCCTAACCTTAACTCTATTAGTCCAAAATTATTCTACATAGTGAGAAAAGATTCGACATAGAGAGAAAAGATTCGACGTAGGAGAGAAAAGATTCGACGTAGGGGAGAAAAGATAAATAAAAATAATGATGATAATGAATGTTATTGGCTGATTGTAAACAAAGAGGAGGAGCAGTAAAATAGCTAGAACTAAGTACACACGTATTTTGGCTTATGGTGTCTGTTGAAAGTTCTAATAAGATTCGACGGAGCAGGTAAACTATACGGCTTCGTACAGTTTAGCTGCTCCGTCGAATCCTCTTTGAACATTCGACAGACACCATAAGCCTTCAATGACAGATTCGACCTTAATTTGGATTTTTGGAGTAACTAAATAAATTAATTTTTCGGACGAAAACGAAATTCCGAAACAAAATATTTCAGTGTGCACATGTCTAATTTTTAATGCTTGAATTGCCGCCACCTCTCCCTCTGCTGTATCGTGTGTTGTTGTCCAGCTACCAGGAATGAGTAGTAGCTGGACGACCACGCACGGTGGTCTCTGTGGGCTGTATCACAAGAATTCCTTCCTTTTGGGACCCACTGTTTGCATTGGTCCTTGGCCTGCTCCACTTTCAGCTCCCAGACAGAGCTTACCTTGTGGATTTTCTCCCACACGATTGTTATCCTATATACGTCTTTGAATGGTATCTTTTGTGCTTTTACCTTCTTTTTTTATCATCCAAATGTATTATTTAATTAGTAACACAAAACTCACACGCATAGTAGATTAAAAACTGATGGGCAGTGTGTGTGGTGATGTCACAAAATAATCTTCGCATTTTGTGGTAAGCCACGTCTTCAGGGTAATGGACCATGAGACGAATACTTTAGCAGTGGTCATGTTATTGGACCACTACTGGAGGGATGCCAGAATTACCAGTTACAGAAAAGGGTAATCTTTTACACCTTTACTTTTTATTTTTTTATTTAGGCCTCTGTAGTGCAAAGCCCTTGAAGCTATCTCATACAATCAAACAGGCATAATAGGTAGTTTATTTTCCACAATTCAAACACATCCACTGACTACTATCAACATCAGCTCATAAACAAATGACCCTACATAACACCAAGAGTGTTGACCATGATGAAAAGGACATGCCACTTGGTGAAACCAGTGTATATTAGTATAATTATAAGTTATACCCAAAAGCAAGGGAATTTACCCCAAATCCAAAGAATGAGCTGAAGCTCTGCTGACTTTCTTCATCCAAGCATGTCTGCTTTTCCTTGCATGCAGCTGGATATTCTTTGAAAAGTTAGGGCCCTTTCACACGGGCAGTGTGATCAGGTTCGCCTGTCAGTTTTTCAGGCAGACCTGATCGGACCCTCCATTCTCCTTAATGGAGCGGCGGATGTCAGTGATGACATGTCCGCTGACACCCGCTGCTATCTGATCCGATCCTGCCTGCCAAGTCCAGATGGATGGTGGCCCTATTTTCCATCCATCTGGAGGATTGGATCAGATAAGATCAGGTGAAAATGAACAGATGGTCCGTTTTCACCCAATTTCCCTATAGAGGAGAGCGAGACTCTGTCAATGGGGAAGTGAGTATAATATTGTGGCATAGCAATACTCATATGCTTTAAGTATATATAAGGCCAAAAAACTTTTTTCTTTTGGATAAAGTAGAGAAGCATTTCAGATTTGGTTTTTACTACTATCAGAGATAAATCAAAAGATTTACACTTCTTCTCCTACAAAGAATGGTTTCACCAAACAGGAAGTGCAGGAACATGTTAAATGGGGTTACAAACAGAAATACAAACCTAACTGGAGCTATAGCCTTACCTGGTTGTTTTTAAAAAGGCTTCCTGTCTGGTAAAATTTTGTCAGCAGTCTTCTGACTTCATGTCTGATATCAGCAGGACAGGAACTGAGGGTAAATCTATCCACTGGAAGATAAAATCTGACAGGGGTTCTAATTTTTTTTCACTTTGTCCAAAACTGAAAAAAGTTTTTTCTCTGCGGGACAAACACTTTGAATGTAAAATTAAATTGCCCCAATTTTTCCGTTACCTTATACCCTTATAACTGCTAATCTCAAAACGAAACACAAAACCTAACCAAAACGTAAACGTTTTTTCTGACCTCAACCCAAAAACATAACCATCAACATATAATGTGCATGTAAAGCCAAAGCTTTTTTTTTGTTTGTTCTGAAAACAGTAGTCAAATTATCATTATTTTTTTGCTGTTTGTGTACTAATGGATATTTTTTTGTTAATTTCCAGTTGCTGAGATGCAACAGGAAGTTAAGGTAAATTTCAAAAAGTGATGGAATTCCCATTAGACAGATCTCCCCTAAACATACACTATGTTGTCCAAAGTATTGTGATGCCTGCCTTTACAAGCACATGAACTTGAATGGCATCCCAGTCTTGGTTTGTAGGGTTCAATACTGAGTTGGCCCAAACTTTGCAGCTATAACAGCTTTAACTCTTCTGGGCATGAATGAAGGACATGGATGAGCAAGTTCAGGGTGAAGGAACTTGACTGGCCTGCACAAGTCCTGAGCTCAACCAAACAGAACATCTTTGGGATGAAATAGAGTGGAGACTGCGAGCCAGGCATTCTTATCCAACATCAATGCCTGACATCACAATTGCGCTTCTGGAAGAATGGTCAAACATTCCCATAGACACACTCCTATACCTTATGGACGGCCTTTCCAGAAGAGTTGAAGCTGTTATAGCTGCAAAGGGTGGGCCAACTCAATATTGAACCCTACAGACTAAGACTGGGATGCCATTACAGTTCATGAAAAAGGTTTTATCTAGAGACTTTAAAGAAAACCATAAATCTAACCTGTCACCATAACACCAAGAACCTTAATATCAACATCAATAAATAAGCGTGAAGTACCTCCATCAAATGCAATCTCTTACTGAATATTGCATATTGGCTAGAATAGTCTCTTAACATTAGAAAGAAACATTTACAGAACAGAATATACTGTAAATACATTTTATTTCAAGTCTCGATTTCTAAAGAAAAATAAACATAAATAAAAGTACTCATGCCCAGTACATTTTAACGTAATAGCCTTTTATCCTAATGCATATCAAAGCTGTACTGAAGAGCAGAAATATACCACAACATCTTTGTTGGAATTCTTTGTTGTCTTTTTTGCATTGTACATTCTAAACTACTGTTCTTTTTCTGTGATATTGTACTAACACAATGTTTTTTAGGCTTTCTTATATCAATTAAATATGCATCCATTGCCCAAGGGCCATTTAAGAAGAAATAACTTTTGACTTTCAGTGGCTTAATTGGGTATATCCTGCATTTAATGCTTTTTAGACATTTTTAATAGTTCTGACTGGTTGACATAGAGTTACCAATTTAAGCCTTATTTGTATTCTGAAGCAGTATACAGTTATTTTATCCTGCACCGATTAACAACCACTCATGGCATTAGCTAGTCATTTGTTCTAGTAGGGCGAGAAAAAAAATGAAGCGTTGTGGGCTTATGGAATCTTCAATTAGTTGTAAGCAAAAGATTTTATACAGAATGCAAAAGCCAGCAAGCAAAAAAAAAAAAAATCTCTTAAATTAATTTGAAGATGCCTAGACTTGGAGAATGGTTGGCTTTAACAGGGGCTATGCAAATGAGTCCAATTTAGCATCTTGTATTGAGCTGGAAACTATTGCTAAATGATCAGGATAGCCAGTCACAGATATTAAAATGAATTATATCTAATCTGAATTTTAGTCACGCTACATTAACTAATAGAAAGTTATTAACATTTCAAGAGAAAAAAAGCTTTTGCCTGCAAAATTAACAGTGGCTGGGATGTGACCTGTGAGCCATGCGGTGTGATCACTGTAATGACAGTGTAATGGCATATTTACATTAAAATCTCCGCAGCTAATATGTGATTCAGAATTGGACGTTAAGTCGAGGATTATTTAGTCTGGCCTGTTGGCCTTTCTCTAAGTAGTTTTTTTTACTTCAATACAAATCTGAAACTTTTCATTTCATGACTATTTATGTGACTGGTTACTATGGCTATTTTTCAGCATGTTCGTATTGCATCTAGTCCATCCATTTTTTTCCTCCTTTCTTCTAATTTCCATCCTCTTTGTTGAAGTAGTGTTATAATTATTTTATGTCATTAGAAACTTGCTAGCTGGGAGCTCTTTAAATACAGAAAAAAAATAGTTATTATCAGACTAAGTACAAGCTTATGATGTTTTTCTTTTATTCATGAGAGCTTTTTTTTGTAATTTTTTTACATCTTTAATTGTTGTCCAAAAGTGATTGCTTAGTGATTGCATGTGACTCATTCTCCATCATTGTATTAAGTGAACCTGTCATTTTGTAGTACATAAAATGCTGTAAAAAAAAAAGAACAAAAGATACATTGGGACATGAGAAGTTGGTAGATGGAACCTCAGTGGCTTATATGAAAAAGTGTTTATTTATTGTCCGTTTGATTTTGCTGAACACACGAAAAATGTGCTTTGTGGCACAAAGTTGGTTATTTCTTATGTACTTCTACTTTCTCCATCATCTCATCCCCCCGCAGTTATTATCTTTTGTACCATATGTGCCTTGCGTTTTAATTATAAGCTCTCCCAGGCATGGCCCTCCTAATTCTCTTGTATCAAATTGTATTGTAACTGTCTTATCACCTTTTATTTTGTAAAGTGGTACACAAGTTGATGACACTATACATATTCTGAATATTAATAGTAATAACAATAATAATAATAATAATAATCATAATAATAATATTTTGTGTGATACAACTCTGGGTAAAAGAAAGTGATAAGACAAGGGAAAGAGTAATGAAGCAAATAAGATTATAAAAGTAACATTTATATTGTTCTTACAAGGAATCAATCAAATTAAATAATAACATGATCTTGTTAAATATTGTTAAATTACATTATGCATTGTATACAATAGCTTACATTAAAATCAGATAAAATAAGGGCAAATTAAAAAAAGACTTTTTGTTGTAATAGTAATTAATATTAAAAGAGATTATTACATTTTAATTACTTATGCATTTCTTTCTTAAAAGCAATAATGTTAAAGGTAGGTCTTTTTTTCCTTTACTGTATTTATCACTTTCTTTTACCTATAGATGTTTTACAAACCTTATCTAAAGCAGTGGCCAGCTTAGTGCCAAGAAACATGTTATTATGATCAACCCAAGAAATATAGAAATAATCTCTTTTGGATATAAACCAATGATATTACATTCTTCTATTATGTGATATCTTCACTTGGGCTCCATCACCACTAGTATAGTTAGGTGTCTTTTCCACATATCTCCTTTACTCATCTGACCACCACCCGCTTTCTACAGAGAGCAGCCACGATTAATAACTAATCATCTGGATATCTGCTTTGCCAAGAAAACCCGGAGCTACCCTGAATATAATCTAATCACCAATACGGAGATCGGAGACTACCCTGGGCGCCCTACATGACCGCGGTGGTGAGGAGATCGTGGATGATACAATCATATACTGTTTGCCCCTTTGGGGTTGTTGGATCCGGTGAGTGGGGACCCTTGAGGGGGAGCACAAAAGTCACTAAGAACATTTGAAAGCACCCCAGTCACGGTTTTGCTTGAAGAAAATTTGAACACGTTTTTTGCAGAAATTTATCACCCTATGGACTACGATCACTATTTATAATCTGTTTGGTGTTATTTGTATATACCTGAACTATTAGGCAGAGGTGCACTTTTGTGTCTCTGTTCAATGCTAAATCACTATTCTATATGGTGGTCTTTCTTTGAACCACTAGGGTTTATGTGATATTTGCAAACTTCATTTAGATATTTATTATAGTTTACACTATCACGTATTAGGACACAAGGGGAAACCTTCCCCCCTTGCTGTAGCTGCTCATCCCATATAATCCTATAGGGTGCGCCATACCCCTTTGTGTTCTTTTTAGTCAGCAGTGGGTTTGGCCTTGGAACACTCCCATGGATGCCATTTTTGCCCAGTCTCTTTCTTATTGTTGAATCATGAATAGCGATCTTACCTAAGGCAAGTGAGGCCTGCAGTTCTTTAGATGTTGTTCTGGGTTCTTTTATGACCTCCTGGATGAGTCATCGTCATGCTTTTGGAGGAATTTTTTTAGGCTGGCCACTCCTGGGAAGGTTCAACACTGTTCCAAGTTATCTCCATTTGTGGATGATGGCTCTCCCCGTGGTTCACTGTAGTTTCAAAGCCTTAGAAATGGCTTTGAAACCCTTCCTAGACCGATACATGTACGTTACTTTGTTTCTAAATTCTTGATTTTTTTTAATTTGTGGCATGATGTGTGCCTTTTTGTGATCTGTTAGCGTGCTTCACTTTGTCAGACAGCTTTTATTTATGTGATTTCTTGATTCAACAGGCATGGCATTAATCAAGCCTGGGTGTGGCAAGTGAAATTTAACTCAGCTTTCCAAACAATTGTGGTTAATCACAGTTCATTCATGATTCAGCATGGGAGGTGGCAATTACTTTTTCACATAGGGCCAGACAGGTTTGAACAGCTTTTTTCCCTTAATAAATGAAATAATAAATTAAAAACTGCATCTTGGATTTACTCGGGTTATCTTTGTGTAATATTAAAATTTGTTTGATGATCTGAATCATTTAAGTGTGAGAAATATGCAAAAAAAAAAATCAGGAAGGGGCATATACTTTCTCACAGCACTGTATATATACCCTGTTTCCCCTAAAATAAGACCTAGCGTGATTGTCGGTGGTGGCTGCAATATAAGCCCTACCCCCCAAATAAGCCCTAGTTAAAGTCCTTGTAGGTCTTATTTTCAGGGTAGGGCTTATTTTCGGGAAAACAGGGTAGGGCTTATTTGGGGGGTAGGGCTTATATTGCAGCCATCACTGACAATCACGCTAGGTCTTATTTTCGGGGAAACAGGGTATATATATATATATGTAGATATATAGATATACATCACAAATTTTGGATCTAGTATACTCTTTATCTGGGCTGGTTACTAGCATGTGATAAGTAATAGATACAAGATTACTCTGTAAGATTACTAAGTATGGATATGGAAAAATCTGACAAGTTCCATAGTCTTGTGGGAGAAATACAGCAGACTATAAAAAAAACAGGGAGAGGTTCTACCTCATCATTTATAGTTTTTGTAGTAAAAATAATGGTCAGGTAATAAAAGCTGCAATACTTACCTTAAATCTGAACCTGTTCCTTCCACCGCTAGATGTCACATGTCTTCCAGACTGAATAACAGCAACAGCTAAAAAAAGTGGACCTTTTAGTAAATTAGAGAATTTTGGACTGTATACTTACCTTACTTCTATCTTTCACATTGCAGGGCATGTTAACATGTTCAATAACCCCATGCAAACATGAAATTGCTTATGTAGTTTTGCTTCATTTTTATCATTGAATTGACGGGCTAGTGACAGGTTTACTCTTGTTTAAGAAGCAATGTTTATTGGATTTTAAAGCGTATCAGCGCATAGTGGCCATGCGGATACGAGCTGGGTTACAGGTGCCACGTCTTATTTTAATAGATTAGAGGACATAGGACAATAGTGGGCTCAAGACTTTATAGGCACAGTAATAACTAGATATATAATTAAAATTCTGGTTTATTTGGAAAATATTAAAAATAGAAGATAAAACAAGGAAACATATATAGTTCAATTCATAGTTACACAGTTTTACAAATTATGCACTCCACTATTAATCTTTTATGCTGTATGAGTATTGCACCCTTCTGCTGTGCAATACTCTGCAAAGCCCCCATAATACTCTGCAAAGCCCCACATTACTCTGCAATACCCCCATAATACTCTGCAAAGCCCCACATTACTCTGCAATACCCCCATAATACTCTGCAAAGCCCCACATTACTCTGCAATACCCCCATAATACTCTGCAAAGCCCCACATTACTCTGCAATACCCCCATAATACTCTGCAAAGCCCCGCATTACCCTGCCATACCCCGCATTACCCTGCCATACCCCGCCATACCCCGCCATACTCCGCCATACTCCGCCATACCCCGCCATACCCCGCCATACTCCGCCATACTCCGCCATACCCCGCCATACTCCGCCATACTCCGCCATACCCCGCCATACTCCGCCATACTCCGCCATACCCGCCATACCCCGCCATATTCCGCCATACCCTGCCATATTCCGCCATACTCCACCATACCCCGCCATACTCCGCAATACCCCGCCATACTCTGCAATACCCCGCCATACCCAGCCATACCCTGCCATGCTGAGCCATGCTCGGCTGTACTCGGCCCTTGTATGTGGCCAAGCTGTGGAAGTCTCACACATGTGGTATTGCCGTACTCAGGAGGAGTAGGAGAATCTATTTTGGGGTGTCATTTTTGGTATGTACATGTAATGTGGTAGAAATATTGTATAAATGGACAACTTTGTGTTTAAAAAAAAATGTGTTTTAACCACTTCCCGCCTGCCGGCCGTCATACAACGTCCTTGACTTTGTGCGGGGATATCTGAATGATGCCTGCAGCTACAGGCATCATTCAGATATCAGCTTTTTCAGCCGGCGATTCCCTACACCATAAGAATGATCATAGTGGCTGTTCCACTGCTTGATCGTTCTTACGGGAGGCGAGAGGGGATGTCCCCCCCTCCCGCGCTTCTACCGACTCACAGCTACGATCAAAGCCAGGATCGTTTTTTTTTTTTTTTTTTTTTTTAATTTCAGGCTTCCCAGCCTAGAGGTGAGATGTGGGGTCTTATTGACCCCATATCTCACTGTAAAGAGGACCTGTCATGCCATATTCCTATTACAAGGATGTTTACATTCCTTGTAATAGGAATAAAAGTGGTCAAATTTTTTTTTTTTTGGAAAAAAGCATCAAACTAAAAAAAATAAAGTAAAATGAACAATATAAAAAAAAAAATTTTTTAAAGCGCCCCTGTCCCTGTGTGCTCGCATGCAGAAGCGAACGCATACGTTAGTCCCGCCCACATATGAAAACGGTGTTCAAACCACACATGTGAGGTATTGCTGCGATCGGTAGAGCGAGTGCAATAATTTTGGCCATAGACCTCCTCTGTAACTCAAAACATGTAACCAGTAAAAAATTTTAAAGCGTCACCTATGGGGATTTTTGAGTAGCAAAGTTTGGCGCCATTCCACAAGCGCGTGCAATTTTGAAGGGTGACATGTTGGGTATCTATTTACTCAGCGTAACTTCATCTTTCACATTATGCAAAAACATTGTCCTAACTTTACTGTTTTGGTTTTTGTAAAGCACAAAACATTTTTTTTCCCAAAAAAAACGCGTTAAAAAATTGCTGCGCAAATACCGTGCGAGATAAAAAGTTGCAACGACCGCCATTGTATTCTCTAGGGTCTTTGCTAAAAAAACATATATAATGTTTTGGGGTTCTATGTAATTTTCTAGCTAATAAATGATGATTTTTACATGTAGGAGAGAAATGTCAGAATTGGCCTGGGTGCTCCAGAACGCCTGAAGGTGCTCCCCTGCATGTTGGGCCTCTGTATGTGGCCACGCAGTGTAAAAGTCTCACACATGTGGTATCGCCGTACTCGGGAGTAATAGCAGAATGTGTTTTGGGGTGTAATTTGTGGTATGCATATGCGGTCTGTGAGAAATACCCTGCTAATATGACAATTTTGTGGAAAAAAAAAAAACCTTGATTTTGCAAAGAATTGTGGGAAAAAATGACAACTTCAAAAAACTCACCATGCATCTTTCTAAATACCTTGGAATATCTTCTTTCCAAAAAGGGGTAATTTGGGGGGTATTTGTACTTTTCTGGCATGTTAGGGTCTCAAGAAATTAGATAGGCCGTCAGTACTTCAGGTGTGATCAATTTTTAGATATTCGCACCATAGCTTTTGGACTCTATAACTTTCAAAAAGACCAAATAATATCCACCGATTTGGGTTATTTTTACCAAAGATATGTAGCGGTATAAATTTTGGCCAAAACATATGAAGAAAAATTACTAATTTGCAAAATATTATAACAGAAATGAAGAAAAATGTATTTTTTTACAGATTTTTCGGTCTTTTTTCTTTTACGGCGCAAAAAATAAAGAACCCAGCAGTGATTAAATACCACCAAAAGAAAGCTCTATTTGTGTGGAAAAAAAGGACAAAAATTTCATAAAGATACAGTGTTGCATGACTGAGTAATTGTCATTCAAAATGTGAGAGCACCAAAAGCTGAAAATTGGTCTGGTTAGGAAGGGGGTTTAAGTGCCCAGTTGTCAAGTGGTTAAACACGCTAGATCAGGAGATCCTCTTACTACAAACATCGAATGAAAACATCAGGTAACACATGCTTTTTTCTAAATGAGTCCAGGAAACTAAAGATTATATAACAAGGATTACGAAAGACATTATCTATAAAAAACAAAATAAATTATCTAAAGATCGGTTAGCCTTCTCTGAGGGCTTCGCATACCATTGGCAGAGTGCCATGCAAAGAAAGGGCTCTAGAAACTATCGCTGTGCAACCAAGACTAATAATAACTATGGGGCTACAGATGAGGATACTGAATCAGACTCCTCATTTAGATCAACCTCTTCTGTTCCTAGACAGGGCCAACACAACCCCCGAGACAACTCTGCAGCTCGAAAAAGGGACTATGGAGGAAACTCTTATACACCTTCCTCCAAAAAACGCCCCCCCTAATGCAGATACCAGATTATCATCACACCCTCAAACACAAGGGCATACCACACAATCTAATGATCGATCACTAACACAACCCAAGTATCTGGGTGCTACAGCCTTACAAGCAATACAGATATTGAGCAATCAACCACTAACACAAAATACGACACAACTCAACACCTCAGGCCTCACTGAGGTAGGTCGCACTGACCCGAACCTCACTGACCCGATGAATAATCAGGGACATAATCCCCCCACCACCCTCCCACCTTTGACACAATGAGTGCCTAACACCAGACAAAGTACACTGGATGCACACATCCAAACACCCAATACACAGGCAAATTTTCAATTGCTCACGAACACGACGACACTGACGTAACCACAGGATTGGAAGTTATTAATTTAACTCCCTATCATTTTGATAAAGAGACACTTAATGTCCTCAAATTTGGATTAAGCTTTTGCCCTTCTACTAACATCGATAAATACGAGACAATAAAAGATGTTTACCTGTTCGCGCGCAATCTAACATACAAATTTCTCTTCGATAAACAAGTGCTACAATCCAAACAAGATAAAGCCATATCAGAACAAGTGAAACACTTCTCTATGGAGGATTTTTGAGTCCTCCGAGACCTTATACTCCTATTGGAGGAAAATTATTCGTCACAAGAATCAAATCTCTCACAGGAGACAGTGGCGTCTACTATACACACACCGAACACAAAAAAATTTAAACCCAAATCACAACGTTTTCCAGAACTGACTACCAACTCGCACATTTGGGCATTTCTCACAGGGACTATTAAAGATATAAAAGAAATTACTATGTCAGCAACCTCAGGGAACCTTTCTTATCCCCAAAGACAAGCCATCCAAGCCCTAAAAAACCATCCAGACTTAGAAATTAAAGCTTCGGATAAAGGAGGAAACATCGTCCTTATGACCAAAACATATTACGAATCTATGGTGAATAAGATTCTATTGAATAAACACTGCTATCGCCACCTATCTGAGACGCATATCCAAAAAATCAAGCGAGACCATTGGTTTGGCCTTCCAAAAGGGCTTAATTGACCAAGATACATACAACTATCTTAATGTTAAAAAACCCAAAAAGGCTACTTTTTATGCCTTACCGAAGATACATTAGCACCCTACAACGCCCCCCAGCCGCCCAATCGTCTCCGGTATTGGCTCTCTGTCTGAACACGCCAGCCGCCTCATAGATTTTGTTTTAATGCCACATGTACTGAGCCTTCCGTCTTATACCCGTGATACACTTGATTTGTTGAAACAAATAGAGGGACTACCTGTCCCTCCCGATGCCCTCCTCGTGACACTGGATGTGGAGTCTTTATACTCCAGCATCCCACACGAGCAGGGCATCGAGATGGCACGCATGTTTCTACGAGAACAAGATCACTACAGTTGGGAATTTTGTGAATTCATTTTGGAACTGCTTAAATTTGTACTAACCCGTAACTACTTTTGCTTTAAAGATTCCCACTTCCTCCAGGTACAGGGCGTAGCCATGGGCACATGCTGTGCACCGGCTTACGCCAACCTGTACCTGGGGGGGTGGGAGCGTAATATTTTTTCCAATGAGGATCTAACCATCTATACTGACCACGCCCTTATATGGCGGCGGTATATAGACGACATCTTTTTAGTATGGACAGGTACCCAAAATCTATTGGACAGCTTTATCCAAACCATCAATCACAACTCTATGAATCTCAAATTCACCATTTCTGCTCATCCGAATCAAATAACTTTCTTAGATTTAACCATCTTTAAAGACAAAGAGAACTGTCTAGCAACTACTTTGTTCAGAAAGGAAACGGCAGGAAACACCTTGCAGCTACAGGCATCATTCAGATATCAGCTTTTTCAGCCGGCGATTCCCTACACCATAAGAATGATCATAGTGGCTGTTCCACTGCTTGATCGTTCTTACGGGAGGCGAGAGGGGATGTCCCCCCCTCCCGCGCTTCTACCGACTCACAGCTACGATCAAAGCCAGGATCGTTTTTTTTTTTTTTTTTTTTTTTAATTTCAGGCTTCCCAGCCTAGAGGTGAGATGTGGGGTCTTATTGACCCCATATCTCACTGTAAAGAGGACCTGTCATGCCATATTCCTATTACAAGGATGTTTACATTCCTTGTAATAGGAATAAAAGTGGTCAAATTTTTTTTTTTTTGGAAAAAAGCATCAAACTAAAAAAAATAAAGTAAAATGAACAATATAAAAAAAAAAATTTTTTAAAGCGCCCCTGTCCCTGTGTGCTCGCATGCAGAAGCGAACGCATACGTTAGTCCCGCCCACATATGAAAACGGTGTTCAAACCACACATGTGAGGTATTGCTGCGATCGGTAGAGCGAGTGCAATAATTTTGGCCATAGACCTCCTCTGTAACTCAAAACATGTAACCAGTAAAAAATTTTAAAGCGTCACCTATGGGGATTTTTGAGTAGCAAAGTTTGGCGCCATTCCACAAGCGCGTGCAATTTTGAAGGGTGACATGTTGGGTATCTATTTACTCAGCGTAACTTCATCTTTCACATTATGCAAAAACATTGTCCTAACTTTACTGTTTTGGTTTTTGTAAAGCACAAAACATTTTTTTTCCCAAAAAAAACGCGTTAAAAAATTGCTGCGCAAATACCGTGCGAGATAAAAAGTTGCAACGACCGCCATTGTATTCTCTAGGGTCTTTGCTAAAAAAACATATATAATGTTTTGGGGTTCTATGTAATTTTCTAGCTAATAAATGATGATTTTTACATGTAGGAGAGAAATGTCAGAATTGGCCTGGGTGCTCCAGAACGCCTGAAGGTGCTCCCCTGCATGTTGGGCCTCTGTATGTGGCCACGCAGTGTAAAAGTCTCACACATGTGGTATCGCCGTACTCGGGAGTAATAGCAGAATGTGTTTTGGGGTGTAATTTGTGGTATGCATATGCGGTCTGTGAGAAATACCCTGCTAATATGACAATTTTGTGGAAAAAAAAAAAACCTTGATTTTGCAAAGAATTGTGGGAAAAAATGACAACTTCAAAAAACTCACCATGCATCTTTCTAAATACCTTGGAATATCTTCTTTCCAAAAAGGGGTAATTTGGGGGGTATTTGTACTTTTCTGGCATGTTAGGGTCTCAAGAAATTAGATAGGCCGTCAGTACTTCAGGTGTGATCAATTTTTAGATATTCGCACCATAGCTTTTGGACTCTATAACTTTCAAAAAGACCAAATAATATCCACCGATTTGGGTTATTTTTACCAAAGATATGTAGCGGTATAAATTTTGGCCAAAACATATGAAGAAAAATTACTAATTTGCAAAATATTATAACAGAAATGAAGAAAAATGTATTTTTTTACAGATTTTTCGGTCTTTTTTCTTTTACGGCGCAAAAAATAAAGAACCCAGCAGTGATTAAATACCACCAAAAGAAAGCTCTATTTGTGTGGAAAAAAAGGACAAAAATTTCATAAAGATACAGTGTTGCATGACTGAGTAATTGTCATTCAAAATGTGAGAGCACCAAAAGCTGAAAATTGGTCTGGTTAGGAAGGGGGTTTAAGTGCCCAGTTGTCAAGTGGTTAAACACGCTAGATCAGGAGATCCTCTTACTACAAACATCGAATGAAAACATCAGGTAACACATGCTTTTTTCTAAATGAGTCCAGGAAACTAAAGATTATATAACAAGGATTACGAAAGACATTATCTATAAAAAACAAAATAAATTATCTAAAGATCGGTTAGCCTTCTCTGAGGGCTTCGCATACCATTGGCAGAGTGCCATGCAAAGAAAGGGCTCTAGAAACTATCGCTGTGCAACCAAGACTAATAATAACTATGGGGCTACAGATGAGGATACTGAATCAGACTCCTCATTTAGATCAACCTCTTCTGTTCCTAGACAGGGCCAACACAACCCCCGAGACAACTCTGCAGCTCGAAAAAGGGACTATGGAGGAAACTCTTATACACCTTCCTCCAAAAAACGCCCCCCCTAATGCAGATACCAGATTATCATCACACCCTCAAACACAAGGGCATACCACACAATCTAATGATCGATCACTAACACAACCCAAGTATCTGGGTGCTACAGCCTTACAAGCAATACAGATATTGAGCAATCAACCACTAACACAAAATACGACACAACTCAACACCTCAGGCCTCACTGAGGTAGGTCGCACTGACCCGAACCTCACTGACCCGATGAATAATCAGGGACATAATCCCCCCACCACCCTCCCACCTTTGACACAATGAGTGCCTAACACCAGACAAAGTACACTGGATGCACACATCCAAACACCCAATACACAGGCAAATTTTCAATTGCTCACGAACACGACGACACTGACGTAACCACAGGATTGGAAGTTATTAATTTAACTCCCTATCATTTTGATAAAGAGACACTTAATGTCCTCAAATTTGGATTAAGCTTTTGCCCTTCTACTAACATCGATAAATACGAGACAATAAAAGATGTTTACCTGTTCGCGCGCAATCTAACATACAAATTTCTCTTCGATAAACAAGTGCTACAATCCAAACAAGATAAAGCCATATCAGAACAAGTGAAACACTTCTCTATGGAGGATTTTTGAGTCCTCCGAGACCTTATACTCCTATTGGAGGAAAATTATTCGTCACAAGAATCAAATCTCTCACAGGAGACAGTGGCGTCTACTATACACACACCGAACACAAAAAAATTTAAACCCAAATCACAACGTTTTCCAGAACTGACTACCAACTCGCACATTTGGGCATTTCTCACAGGGACTATTAAAGATATAAAAGAAATTACTATGTCAGCAACCTCAGGGAACCTTTCTTATCCCCAAAGACAAGCCATCCAAGCCCTAAAAAACCATCCAGACTTAGAAATTAAAGCTTCGGATAAAGGAGGAAACATCGTCCTTATGACCAAAACATATTACGAATCTATGGTGAATAAGATTCTATTGAATAAACACTGCTATCGCCACCTATCTGAGACGCATATCCAAAAAATCAAGCGAGACCATTGGTTTGGCCTTCCAAAAGGGCTTAATTGACCAAGATACATACAACTATCTTAATGTTAAAAAACCCAAAAAGGCTACTTTTTATGCCTTACCGAAGATACATTAGCACCCTACAACGCCCCCCAGCCGCCCAATCGTCTCCGGTATTGGCTCTCTGTCTGAACACGCCAGCCGCCTCATAGATTTTGTTTTAATGCCACATGTACTGAGCCTTCCGTCTTATACCCGTGATACACTTGATTTGTTGAAACAAATAGAGGGACTACCTGTCCCTCCCGATGCCCTCCTCGTGACACTGGATGTGGAGTCTTTATACTCCAGCATCCCACACGAGCAGGGCATCGAGATGGCACGCATGTTTCTACGAGAACAAGATCACTACAGTTGGGAATTTTGTGAATTCATTTTGGAACTGCTTAAATTTGTACTAACCCGTAACTACTTTTGCTTTAAAGATTCCCACTTCCTCCAGGTACAGGGCGTAGCCATGGGCACATGCTGTGCACCGGCTTACGCCAACCTGTACCTGGGGGGGTGGGAGCGTAATATTTTTTCCAATGAGGATCTAACCATCTATACTGACCACGCCCTTATATGGCGGCGGTATATAGACGACATCTTTTTAGTATGGACAGGTACCCAAAATCTATTGGACAGCTTTATCCAAACCATCAATCACAACTCTATGAATCTCAAATTCACCATTTCTGCTCATCCGAATCAAATAACTTTCTTAGATTTAACCATCTTTAAAGACAAAGAGAACTGTCTAGCAACTACTTTGTTCAGAAAGGAAACGGCAGGAAACACCTTGCTGTACGCGGAAAGCGCCCACCCTAGATCGCTTATTAAAAGTATACCTAATGCACAGTATCTTAGACTACGCCGCAACTGTATGCATCTAGAGGAATTTAAATCCCAAGCAAACGCGCTCCGCAATAGATTATTAGCAAGGGGCTATACTAAGACCATACTACGTAGTGCATACAACAAAGCCATTCGCCAGTCAAGAAATTCCCTACTTTTCAAGCAAAAAACTATCTCCACCAGTGCCCCAGTAAGATTCATCACTAAATTTTTGCAACAGCATCAGAAACTTCGGGACATACTTAATAAACATTGGCCTATCCTCCAAGAGGACCCCATCATTAACCAATACATTGGCCCTTCCCCTCAAAATACGTTTAAAAGAAACAAGTCCCTAGGTGATCAACTAACCTCAAGCCACTTTGTTACCACTCCCAAACCTAAACAACTGAAACTAGGAATTGCCCAATGTGGCAAATGTTCTTTTTGCCCATGGGTAAAAGAAGGGAATTCCTTCACACTACCAAATGGGGAAGAATTCATACCTAAATTCTATGCAGACTGTGACACAAAAGGAGTGGTATACCTTATGCTATGTTAATGTGGCGCGTTCTACGTAGGGAAAACGATCAGACACCTACGCTGTAGAATCAGGGACCATGTTTATTATTCGGGGGAGGGGAAAATGGTGACAGCAGTGAGTAGGCACCTTGACCTCTACCATAAATTCAATGTCTCCCTCATTTCATTCATTGTACTGGCAGTGGTTCCAACAGATCCCAGGGGTGGAGACTGGGACAAAATAGTGTGTCCAAAAGAAACCCTGTGGATAGAACGTCTATACGCCACATCTCCCCCTGGAATCAATGAGGCTCAAACCTATAAACCTTTTCTTTAATTACAATTTAATTCACTCCTCTCTGGCGTTCTTACTGCTTAGCTTTCTTGTGGTCCATGTCTAACCGCAAAATTATCCATCGATTAATCTACCGTTCACTTATATTTTTCTTCTCATCTCGATTGTTGCTATAACACCCTCAGCCGTTTGTTGTTAACTATTACTATGCTCTAAATTTATGTGTTTTATTTTTAGTAAATTAACATCACATCCAGAGGCTGTCCCTTCACCATGGGGTACGCCCCTCCACTGCATTGTCTGGCGGGGTAATTTAGCAATGTGCGGCCGCCCAGCACCACACCTATCCCTAGGTGATTGGCGCATCAGGTGTCCCCGGTTGTTGTGTCGGCATGGGTGCGGCTGCTATCCATCCCCCCACTCCTCCTTGTGGGCGGGCAGCTGTCAGGCCGTACTGAGGAGTGAGACATGAGCAGTATGCCTCTTTGTGTTCCTGGTTGCCAGGTTACCAGGACGCAGCTACCGTCTCTCCCCTCGGCGCACTGTCAGCTGTTCAGCTCACGCTGGAGATGGGGAGTCTGCGCAGTTGCCTCAGTGCTCGCTCAGTTGCCGGGATACCAGGACGCGACTGCCTCCTCTCTCCCCGACATGCCGTCAGCTGTTTGGATGACGCCGGGGATTAAGGCATGCGCAGTACGCGTCGGCGGCCGGCCTGAATGACGTCACGTCGGCTATGCCGATTGGTGACTACAGGCGGGTAGGATGTACAAGAGACGCCTCTGGCGTCTCCCCTTATACGATCCACACTACCAGCCGCTCTCTATGAGACGGCTGTGTGGCTCTATGCTATCAACTCCTCTTAACTATCATTTTCATCTAAGGACTCAGGTAAGCTTGGATCTTAACTGCCCTTCAGATAATGCCTCTAGATACTGATAGAGACCCTTTACTTATGGCTTTCTTTCTCCCCCTATGGGGGGATTTATCCTTACAACAGCCTCAGCAAGATTGGGGATCAGAAATAGCAATTTCCTAAGGAACAAATCCCATACATATTTTGATGTAATACCGGCATCTGCCTCTGACTGACACCAGATCCCCTTCCATCAAATTAAAACCGCTGATAACCAACCCCTGAGAGTTACCAACACTGGCTAATAAGGTTGTTGTTGTTTTTTAGGCATAGCTACAAAGCCTATTAGGGTAAGTGCAATTTATACTTTAAATCTAATTACAATTTTAAATATGAATTATTAGGGGGTACACTACAAGCCATACGTGATCTTTTATACACTATACACCTTACAACTTCAACTCTATAATTTACTTAGTCCTTCATTATTATCAATTTTGACGGCTACCAATTAATTCTATAACTTGATTAAACATAAGCACTGATACCTGTATAGACTAATCTCGTTCCGGGCCCCCCCTTCTCCTCCTCCCCCCTTTTTTCCCCCTTCCTTGTCCCCCCTTCCCCTTCCCTCCTCACTTTCCTTCCCCCCCTACCCTCTCTCCCCCCCCTACGCTCTCCCCCCCTTCCAGCCTTTTCCCTTTCCATTCCCCCCCCTCTTTTCCCTCCCCTCCTTTCCCGCCCCCCCTTTCCTACCCCACTCCTACCTGATTATGCGGCCTATTTCGCATTCCTCACTCCATCCCACCTCTCCACTATTAATCTTTTATTATGTTACATACGTCCCCACATAGCTTGCGCTTCTCCGGGACACTGTAGAACGGACGTGCCTCCTTGGATCTTAGGAACAGCCTCTTTTCATTATTTTATTATACTGTTTATATATTTTTCTCATCCAATTATATTATACCATGATGTATTTATCGTAAATGTATTGTTCATTACAGTATTCAATTCTGTGCTCCTGAAGAAGCGCATGTGGCGCGTAACATGTCAAGCTTATACAGTATCTGATTATCACCACTGCATAGCTTCTGGTTCAACGGAACGTACTGTAACTATATTGATCAAGATTTTTGACTCTAAACTTTGCTCAAATCCTTTAACTTAACCATCTAGCTATGTATGGAGTGCATAATTTGTAAAACTGTGTAACTATGAATTGAACTATATATGTTTCCTTGTTTTATCTTCTATTTTTAATATTTTCCAAATAAACCAGAATTTTAATTATATATCTAGTTATTACTGTGCCTATAAAGTCTTGAGCCCACTATTGTCCTATGTCCTCCAATCTAAGGAGCAATGTTAACCTACTGTACACCCAATGACAAGTATAAATACTAAAACGCAAATTAGGAGAGTTTAATTTCAAATGAAATTCAGATATTTTAGTCTTTTTTTTAAATCTTGACTATGAAAATACAAAAATGTGAAACTAAGAAAATTTGGAACCAAGAAAATACAAACAAAACACCTGACCAATATGCCTCATTCCTTTTTTTTCTGTAACAATGTAGCAAATATAAATAAGCACAATAAATACAATAAGCATTTATTTTCATTTACCCCTTTTAAAAAACTGTCTCATTGGAGAATGCAAAAGTGAATGCATACTTCTTTTGCAAGGACACAAGCATCCAATTAAATAAAAAAGGAAAAAAAATATATATTCAAACAAAAGGAACTGGAAGAGCATGAGTGAGTGTGAACACAAGGTCATATTCCTGACGCGAATTGCAAGATGCTACATCATAGGTTTTTAAATAATCAGAGTTCTGGTCTGAATATATTTCTTTGTGTTTTAATATCTGCTGAGTGCTTTCACTATAATCCAGAAATACTCATATTTTTCACCTTTTCAAAACGGTATTACAAATATATGCTCTATTCACCAGTGCATAACAGATATGGTATTTCAAATATAGCACCATCATTTTTTTAGTAAAAATTTTGTTCTTAATTCACTAAAAGTTTTTTTTAGACAGATCAATTTAATTTACCTTATGCAAATTATGTTATAATTTTGTGGTATTTGTATTCTAATATAAATAAATAATAATGGTGCAGCACAACAAATAAATCAATTGGATTGGAGGATTGATGTCCCATGGACCATAGGATACCCTTATACACCACTTTAGCCTCAGTCTAGTAGTGGGGTCATCAGAGATGGTGAGCAGCCACTCTGGAGCATGTGGTGATTGCATGCTTTGATGGTAGTTGGGAACAAGATCTCATGTTCATCACGCACTGGAGATTGAATGGCTGGTGGGGTGTCCAGCTATATTTATCTCTTTATGTAAGTGGTTTGATATTTTGTTCAGAGGGTACCTGAAGTCGATCATCCATGCATCATAATTAATTGGGAGTCTATAAAATCAGCAGGAGTAGTCAAAAAGTTCTTATGAACCTCAGTCCAATAGTGAGGTCATATAAGAGGTGAGCAGCCAATTTTGGTATATGATTTGAATACATCTAGGAGATCTTAAGAGGAGGATCCCACTATTATTGCACATTGATCACTGGACTGTTTATAGACATTTATTGAATGTTATCTGCTGCTTGGAGCTATTATTCTTCATTTTGGTTTAGGTTTGTGAAGTGAAATCACTGTGAGGTGTTGGGTGGATCGCACCACTAATGCACATTGGTTATAAGAGTACAGTGACAAAGGACTGTATATGGAAACCTATTGATTTCTTTGTTACACTGCACCATTCTTATTTGGTTCTTGTATGTAAAGTGAAATCACTGTGAGGTGTTAGAGCTAGCAACAAACTCTGGGTTGAATATTTGTATTTTTCATAGGTTGCACAGTGATTACCCTCATCGCTTTTATTTTTTGTATTTTAATGTGTTGTGCAAACCCCTTAGGAGCTGCTGAATTTCTTTGGGTTCTCCTGCCATACCCAGTGATGGGACTTTCATTTTGTATGCTATTAGTAACATTTGAATCTTCTGGTTATAGCTCTGCACTGCCTTATTTATTCTACATACCCAGTGATGACCTGCCCTATACCTGGACCTGACAGTAACTGACACATCTTTGGAATGAACAAAAGCCCTACAAAGGATGTATGGATTAAACAAGCGTTAGAACTGTCTTGACTACCAGCACAAGCAATTTCAGACAACAGCACAACAGACAAAAGACTCAGCTGGAGAAAGATTTATCTATGAGTCTCAGTCACTGGCTAAGACACTGGCCAGTGAAGAACTCCTGCCTATGTTGGGACCTTTAACACTCTCGGAAAGGGCACACCATCAAGTCTCGAGAGCTTTGTAATCCACAGAGAAAAAAAATGATCCTGTCCCCCTTGGTGGAACTCTGCTCCAAGTAACACACATGTTTAGAAAACTACAATCAACTAGCACAAAGTGGTGGCTCATAGGCCTCTTACCGCACCAGTAATCTGATCATGTCCTTGCAGGCACAGTCTATTCTTTACTAGCCAATCCTATGAACAGGATGGATGTAGACTGAAGAAATGCAAAAAGCATCCCAGGATTTGGACCTCCCTCTCAAGTCTGCACACTTCCTTGAAGATCCTCATCTTGTGGCTCCTCCCTATGTTTCTCAGCCTCTGGAGATCTCTTCAATCACACTTTCAACACACCACAACTCTGTCCATATCCCTCTACTCCATGTAGCAGCAATGCAAACACTGCAGCTTAATCTTCAGCACTGCAGCACGTGGCCCTGAGTTCTCAGCTCACTCTGCCCAGGCACAACAAGCAGCAGCTCTCTTTTCCTTTGTGTGGACTCCTGACTTGTCTGTGCAGCAAAGTAACATTTTCCCTGGGCTGTCCCTGCTCACGCCCTGGGCTCTCTCCAGGTTTACAGCAGTAGGCGTGAGCCCTCTCCCTGGGCTCTCAGCCACTTTTGTGTCCCCAATCCTCAACCCTGTCATCCAGGATCCCCCACTGGTGCAATGGGCAAGTCGATGGTAGCTGCCAAGGTCCTCCCTCCCCATTGCAAGGGGCCAGCTTCTCCATAAGGTGTGGAGGCAGCCAGTGATAGCCTTTTTTGCTCTCCTCTTTTCCTGTGTTATCCATCACTAGCAGAAAGGGCGCAACAAACTTTAGCAGGGATAAATGCTCTATTGAAAGTTTTAAAGGGGCTACCAGCTGATGCCACAATACTTTATCACACATTGCTCTTCAGGCAAATTAAAAAAAAAAATTCTCTACTCCAACCCTTCAGCGAAAGTACTCACAGGAGGAGCCCTATCCACTCCATTCACCATATCAAACAGCACATGTCAGGCATGTCCCCTCTCACCACTTATTTTTTCCCTGCTAATGGAACCCCTCACAACCAAAATTGGAACCGATACACAAAGGAATAACAGTAAAACCTTGGTTTGCGAGCATAATTCATTCAAGAAACATGCTTTTAATCCAAAGCACTTGTATATCAAAGCATTTTTTTTACAGGATATAAAAGAGAGGAGAGGCACCTCTAAGTGTAGCAATAAGTTGCTAAATGTTGTACCAAAATTAGAA
Source organism: Lithobates clamitans (assembly GCA_037952925.1). Classification (NCBI taxonomy): domain Eukaryota; kingdom Metazoa; phylum Chordata; class Amphibia; order Anura; family Ranidae; genus Lithobates; species Lithobates clamitans. The sequence goes on along the minus strand of JBBGZY010000502.1, from coordinate 11,181,120 downwards.
CCGATACACAAAGGAATAACAGTAAAACCTTGGTTTGCGAGCATAATTCTTTCCAGAAACAAGCTTGTAATCCAAAGCACTTGTATATGAAAGCATTTTTTTACAGGATATAAAGGAGAGGAGAGGCATCTCTAAGTGTAGCAATAAGTTGCTAAATGTTGTACCTTCATTAAATGTAACCATATTGTTACACTTAGAGGCTCCTCTCTTCTTTTTTATACTCCAGTTGTGACATGACACTACTCTTATATCAAGACATCGCTTTTATATCAAGGCAAAATTTATTAAAACATTTTGCTTGTCTTGCAAAATGCTCTCAAACCAAGTTACTCTCAAATCAAGGTTTTACTGTAAATGTAATACCACAGACCATAGAATTAGCTTATTTGCAGATGATGTGAAACTAATGATTACTAATCCATCACAATCCCTTCAGGCAATACAAGAAACTATCCACCAATTTAGCAATATCTCCTTTTATTAACTTAACATATCAAAATCTGTATTATTGCCCTTATGGACACTCATGGAAATGCTACCCCCCACAACAAACATCCCTTAGACTCCCTTCTCCTAACAGCAGCGGATGTCCTTCTCCTCTCCATAACACACCCCCTGCAGTTACAGCTTCTAAATTAACATGGAAAAAAATCTTGTCCAATCAAACCTCCAGCTCTCCCACCCGCTCTATACCTATTCCCCTTAGAGCCCTAACTAAACACCTTTCAGACCTCAAACTTTCTGCATGGAACAACCAAGGTATTACAAATATTCTTGAACTTACCAATCGCAAGATGTTAAAACCATTTCAAACATTTTGCTTGTCTTGCAAAATGCTCTCAAACCAAGTTACTCTCAAACCAAGGTTTTACTGTAAATGTAATACCACAGACCATAGAATTAGCTTATTTGCAGATGATGTGATACTAATGATTACTAATCCATCACAATACCTTCAGTCAATACAAGAAACTATCCATCAATTTAGCAATATCTCCTTTTATAAGCTTAACATCAAAATCTGTATTATTGCTCTTAAGGTCACTCATGGAAACGTTATCCCCCCAGAACAAACATCCCTTAGACTCCCTTCTCCTAACAGCAGCGCATGTCCTTCTCCTCTCCATAACACACCCCCTGCAGTTACAGCTTCTAAACTAACATGGAAAAAAATCTTGTCCAATCAAACCTCCAGCTCTCCCACCCGCTCTATACCTATTCCCCTTAGAGCCCTAACCAAACACCTTTCAGACCTCAAACTTTCTGCATGGAACAACCAAGGTATCACAAATATTCTTGAACTTACCAATCGCAAGATGTTAAAACCATTTCAGATCCTCCAACATGAATTTGACCTCCCGCATTCACAACTCTACACCTATATGAGAATCTCCAACTTTCTCAAATCCTCAAAACTGCCCTATACAGTTATGCTGCCAGGAACCACTGTTTCAATTTTACATGCGGTCCCCATACCCCAAAAAAGGAATATCCTTATTCTACACCTTACTGAACGATGATTGCCCTTATTCGCAAATCACTACCCTAACCAAATGGGCTGAGGAGCTGAGGGCCCACATTAACCCCGATATGTGGCAATGAGCCTTTAGGTCCACCTTCACTGCATCTCACTGCTCCAACTATTGAGAGACTTATAAAAAACCCTACATAGATGGTACCTAACACCCTACCAACTATCAAAGATATACCCAGGAAGCACACCATGCTGTTGGAGGAACTGTGGTAGCATAGGTTCCATAGCCCATGTACTATTGTATTGTAAATCCCTCACCTCATTTTGGAGACAATTATTCACATTGATCTCCACTATCTCTGGCTTGCCTTCCACTCCTATACCTTCACTAGCTTTGCTCCATGTCGGGTTAGAAAAATACCCTTAAAACACCAGAATTGTCATAACACATCTCTTACTAGCAGCCAAGCTACATATAATTAGGTTATGGAAAACCTCAGAAACACCCTCCACATCTAGCACAATAGTGGATCTTAATCAACAATGTGAATTGGAAAAGATAATAGCTAGGAAAAATATGCAACTAAACAATTTTTTTGTACAATGGTTACCATTGGTTGACACATCCAAAATGTAAAGTTCACATGTGATTTGTTCTGTTCTAGACTGTTTTGAACCATATTGTCCTATACAGTTTTGAAACTTCCTTACTTGATGTGCTGGTGACAATTTCCCCCTTATTTCCTCCATTCCCTAGTTCCCCTTCCCCTCCCTCCCCCAACACATCCTAACCCTCCTCACCCCCCCTTTTACCTTCCTACCTCCCATCCCCCCTCCGCCTGCATTAGTACGTTAAATGTAAAAATGTAAGCACATGTATCATTACATATATTAACAAACATAATCATATATGTTGCTTGATCAAGATGAGCTAGACTCACTTAAATACTAGGCGGAACCTCTGTTTTTGTTGCAACTGGACTGTTTTTTTACTATCTTTGTACTAAAAACTCAATAAAAAACTATTGAAATTAAGAAAAAAATAATACTTTGATGCGTTTCTGTGTTTATTGAAAATACTACAGTTTTATCAGAAGTGATTAGCATTTTTAACCTGAACAAAACTTATGAGAAACTACTAGCTCTGAACTCGCTATCATTACATGTTTTTCAAAAGTTATGGAATATTTGACCTTGTGACTGACTATGCACTATTGAAATCGCATTATGTTCTATGCACCATAATCGAGCAATGTAGCTTCTGTACTATTTATGTTTTTCTGTACATGACACTGTAACTATGTTAAAATAAATAAATAAAACTTATGGGTTAAAAAAAAGAATAAAAAATACTATAGTTATTTTTAAAAGACACTAGTGTACACAGTTTTACATAGTATTAATCTCTGTACAGAAGCACTCACCCTGTGAGAGGGAGGGCTACCACTATAAGCCACTGAGTTTTGTAGCGCGCATAAGCTGGCTAGAACATTCTGACAAAAAGAAGAGGACAGAGGGAACCTCACTCACAGCACTGCTGTTGCTCATTCACTGATCAATCTCAAGCCGTATTACTCATAGCAGTATAGAAAATTCACCACCCTGGCCTGCTATCAGTCAGAGCTGTGTAAATCTTTGCACTGGACAGGTAGAAATACACATCTTTTGCACAAAATGCTGTTCTCTATGTATTACAATTGTGTATTTACATGCTTGCCTGTTTTGAATGCTTCTGATGTTTTAATAGTTAAAAAAAGTGAAATTTCACTTTTGTACACCTATATTATATGTATACAGTATATATATGTATACAGTATATATATATATATATATATATATATATATGTATATATAAATATATATATGTATATATATATATATATATATATATATATATATATATATATACACATAAGGTACACATTTTGATGATAAAACTATTGTGAAATAAATTAATAAGCACCGCTAAAATAATTGACCCTCATCCTATACACCAGCATTTGAAGAAGAGCAGAGGTAGTGCAACGAACGGCATTTGCAGGTGAATATTTATGCTACATTGTGAGGGTAGTGAAAAATTTTATTTTTAAATATTATATGATAAGACTAACAGAAAGACCAAATGTTTATCAAGTTCAATTGAAACCAATTAAAATTCTATCAATTCTTAATCAGTTGTATTATCACATGGTCACAGTCCATTTATCTACAGTTTTTGTCAGCAGTATGAAACCTTTTATAATTACACATCAGCATACATTGTTACTATCAATCAGACAGAAATTTAAAAAAAAACTTTTAAGAATAGCACTATACAGATGTCATACACATGTTTTCCCATGTGTCACAAGAGCAACAGTTAAAATAAAGCATGCCAGTGGTTTGTGGAATGAATAAGAATTTCTAATTAAAAATATTTTTTCAAAAAGAATTAAAAACACAAATATTGTGCTGCAGGACTTTTGCTGTGGTATTAGATATTAAAAAAAGTTATATAATCAATAAACACATTTTTTTAACATACTGTAAATATGAAATCACCCATTAAATCATGCTTTTATATCAGCATTATGATGTCAACACAATAGAAGTTAAGTCACAATATATGTACTCATACATCTCCCCTTAGACTAAGTATCCTTTACATTCTGTAGCATATCTTTGCCAGAATACACTGAAAATTTATAGTAGACTGAGGGTAGCCTTGAGGCATTTCTCAAACTTCAGTCTGCTTTACCAGAAGGTATGGAAAAGTATCTAAATAAGGTATAATAGTCATGTTGGAATACAAAGTTATTTTTCCATATACTACACAAATTATAATTCTATAATTGATCACCCATATACATATCTACAGTATCAACTCCTAACTAATAAACATCCCATTGGGAGACTGCAGGAAACATAAAAGCTGTGCAAAACCAGATGCCACCAGGTACAAATCGGATCAAACAGGTCTAACAATAATTAAACACATACTTTTTAAACTTGTGGTTTCATGTGGTCAAATTTATAGCAAGTTTTCATTACCTTGGTTTGCAATCCAAGTATGCTGATATTTATACTGCCAGTTAATGCTACAGTTATCCAGGGAGATATTAGCCTCTTGGGAGAAGATTATATATTTCAAAGAATACTAGGAAGCCAACCACTATAAAAATAAGTAGAGATGGAGAATACTACTGTACACTGTATACATATTAGGATATACAAATGTAAACTAAAAATTCTAGAAATGCGCTAACCCCTAAGATTACCTGCACAATGCAGTCCAAAATATCAGCAAATGACTCCAGTTTTAACAAGGTTAATCTCTGGGTTACCATAGCCCTGCTGCACTCAAAACCAGTGGGATCTGGAATCTGTAAACAAACAACGAAGACAGAGAGCACAAGGGCTCTGGTGCAATACTTTTTTTTTTAAAGAGTCATTTTATTGTGCACAAGCAATAATGAAAAACGGCATTTATGCAAAGGTAATATAAAAGTCAATACAGAACAAAAATGGATTGATCTAACAATGCCCAAGTATCACAACATAAAAGTTTGAAAATTGTCTGTTCATTACTCATGGAAAATGAATTGAGGGATCAAACAAATCACATAAAGGTTTCTACAGGTTTTAGACAGATGTCATATAATATATGTGAACACAACAATCAGGTAAAATGAGAGAAAAAAAAATTCAATGACTTTACTCCTATCCCTAAGCCCCACACTATGTATTGGTTGGTATAGTGCAATCAGAATTTAACCATACATCCCATACTTTATGAAATTTGCGAGGACCACCTCTGGCTTCAAATGTCAGTTTGTACAATGGGAGCGCTTGATTAATAAGAATAAGCCAAAAAGTTATAGTAGGAGGAGCTGAGGACATCCATTGCATAATAATAGATTTCTTAGCATAATATAAAACTAAACTGAGAAATAGTTGGGTGTTTTTAGAGAGGGATTCATCATAAATATTTCCGAGAAGGCACCTTAAGGGATTACAAATATTAGTTATCAGGGAAATTGAGCTGATGTAAGCAGTTACTTCTGACCAGAACGTTCTGATTGGTGGGCATTCCCACACCATATGATAAAATGTGCCATCCACTGAGGAGCATCTAGAGCAAACCGCAGATGGTAGTCTATGTAAGCGAAAAAGGAGACATATACGCCCTTTACAGAAATGTAGGTTGAATAACCCTATCCCTAGAGGAGATAACTTGTAGAGGGAGAATTTTCTGTCATATCTCCTCTGTAATTTCTGGTATGTCTGTACACCATTTAGATTCAGTGAGATTGAGTCTATTAGTGGTGGAACGTAATAAAGAGGAGTAATAAGTAGATACAAGTTTAGAATGATTCGGATCATGTAAAAGACGCTCCAGGGGGGAAGATTGTATAGAGATGTTATGTAGGCTAAATTGAGCAGCAGCTGTGTGCCGTGATTAAAGATATCTAAAGTATGCAGTAGGGGGAAGGTTAAAGTCAGTATGGAATTTAGAAAAGGAGTGAAAGGTATCTGTTGTAAACAGATGGAATACCAATTTAACTCCTCTCCTAGACCAGTGCGCCCCATCTGTCCATTGAAAAAATGATTGTAGACATGGATTGTTCCATAAGGGAGCATTGGGAGAATAGAATGTGTTTGCAGCAGATGGGAGCAGATTAGAAACCTTAAAAAATCCATAGTGTCCTAGATAAAATACTAATACTGTCTCTACCCAGAGTGGACCGGTGATGAAGAAGATTCTGAAGAGATTCATAAGGTGTAAGAATTGCCGCCTCCAAAGCAGTGGCTGCATTGTTATGTTCGGGATAAAACCACCAATGAGCATGTGCCAGCTGGGAAGCGATATAATATGTTTGTAAATTGGGAGCTGCAGGGCCTCCCTCTAAAACAGGTAGTTGAAGTGTATCTTTAGCAATTCTGACTGCCCTATCCTCCCAAATGAAAGATGTAAGGATAGCGTCAATCTCACTATATCGGCATTTAGGACCATATACTGGGGAGTTTCTCAGTATGTAAAGAAAACATGAAAGAAAAAACATTTGAATATATTTATCCTACCGAATAAATTTGGAGGGAGAGTAGACCACACTTTCAAAGTGTTTTTAAAGCGGCTAAAGAGAGGGTCTAGGTTGTTTTTCAGATATAAGGATATCGGTTGCTGTACCACTATGCCCAGACACTGAAAGGTAGAGACAATTTTTAATGGCCAAGAAGACGGGAGAGATATCGGAGTATTAGGATCCAAGGGGAAAAGAAGAGATTTTTCCCAGTTTACTAAAAAAACCTGAGAAATGACCAAACCTTTTGGATAATCTGTAATAGCATGGACAAGGAGGATTGAGAGTCAGCCAGATAAATAAGCATGTCGTCTGCATAAAGGGTCACTTTTTCTTCAAGCCCGTTAATCACCATACCTTGAATATCAGAGCTTGCCCTTATTAATTTGGCTAGGGGGTTCTATCTCCACAGCAAACAGCAGCGGCGACAGGGGGCATCCCTGCCTAGTGTCTCTCGCTATAGGGAAGGAGTTCAACACATAGCTATTAACTCTCAATCTAGTCCTAGGCCTATAATACAGTAGTTGGATCCATATAAGAAATGTGTCACCAAAGCCAAACTTTCTACTTAATCAAAGGCTTTGTGAGTGTCTAACGCCAGTACCACCCTGGAGCCCACATTATCATGTTTGGCCTGTAAATTAGTAAAAAGTCTGCGTAAATTGATTTAAGTGGAGCGGCCTGGAATAAATCCAGTTTGGTCAGACCGTATAATGGAAGTAATGACTTCACTCAATCTACGAGCGAGAACCTTGGCTAGAATTTTAACGTCTGAGTTGATTAAGGGAATAGGGCGGTAAGATTCACAATAAAGATGGTCTTTATGGGGTTTTGGTATAAGTACAATTAAAGCCTCAGACATGGAAGGTGGCAACTGTGCCTCTTTTAGGGCATGATTTTAAACCCACAATAAGTGTGGGAACAAAATCTCTCTGTATTGTAGATACCATTCTATAGGGAAGCCATCCAAGCCTGTTTTATTATGTGTGAAGGATTGTATGGCTGCACTGATTTCCTCTGACATCAAAGGCGCTTCCAGTAACAAAACCTGTTCTGTGGACAACCTAGGGAGCTGGATATAATACAAATAGTCGTCTAATTCCAAAATTGTGTAGTGTGCTCTAGAGGTGTAGAGAGTGGCGTAAAAGGCTACAAAAGCTTCCACAATTCCTGTAGTTTGCTCAACCACTACGCCAATAGACTTTTTAATTCTAGGAATAGTACAGGGCTGGAGATATATGCTAGCAGGCAGCTATTTTTATCACCCAACTCAAAAATCCACTGGTTCTGGTATAATCATTTTTTCTGCGTGCGTTTCAATAGTACCAAATCTAATTCCCTTGCTTTCTCACCGCCAAGCGGAATAATTATCCGGAGTAGGAGAAGTTGAATAGCGAGTCTCTGCAGCATAATGTTCTCTCTCAGCATCCAGTAATTTGGACTGAGTAGCCTTTTGGGCTGCCCCAATAGAAGCAGCAAATGTACTCCTCGGTGCAATACCCTTTAATGAGCATGAATAAAAGCTCAAAACAAAATGCACTCACAATCACTTGTCTAAAACATATCATTTCACCCTTAAGCCCCACCTGGATACTATATAGTATAGTCCTCTCACCGTCCTCAAGCTGGTAAACTGGCCGACAGTGCAGATGATGTGTCCTGTAGCCCAGAGCAGACAGAGCAGCCTCTCTCCCTTATGCACTGACATCCTGACGGTTCTCTAAGTGGGGAGCCTGTACAGCAGCTGAACAAGCCGACACCATCTTCTGGGTCACGTGGTGTGGGCAGCAGGAAGCTGATAGGATGCCGATGCCATAGCTATGATGATGCATTTCAGAGGGTGTGGCTTTCTTTTTGAAATACACCCAACTGCATTGAAAGCAAGCTTAAATAGCCGAGCCAGGTGTCAAGGATTAATCCTTACCATACCAACAGGTGACTGGGCTGAAGCCATGCTTGGGAGCTTAAAGTGGTTGTAAAGGTTCAACGTTTTTATCTTCATGCACTCTATGCATCCTATACATCCATTAGTATAATAACAGCTTACTGATGTTGAATGACAAGGTAGGAGCAGGCCATCAGGCTTCATCGGGCCTGTGACAATCCTGGGGCCTGAGGTGCAGTGCACTCTCCTTTATATTCCCCACCATGCCAAAATGAAACTGCCACCAAAGCCGCTAAAGAGCTTTGCCTTTAGTGGTAAATCACATTTCTCATTAGCCTGGTAATGGCTACGAACTACGCATTCCTGAATAGATCAAGAATGTGGAAATAGCAGTTCCTGGGACTTTTGTTTACATATTTGTAAACTATGGGGACACTAATCAACAAGTACCAATTTTAACCACTTCCTGCCCACCATATAGCAGAATGATGGCCGGAAAGTGAGTTCATTAACCAGACTGGGCGTCATATGACATCCAGCAGGATAAGCTGCGATTGCGCAACCGTGGGGGCACGCAGCACGGTGATCGTTGGTGTGGTGTGTCAGTCTGACACACCACATCTCCGATCTAGATAAAGAGCCTCTGACGTAGGCTATTACCATGTGATCAGCTGTGTCCAATCCCTTGTCTTCTGTAAGGAGAAAATGAGATTGTCTGTCATCACCCACATTTTTTTGTAGGAGTCACTCTTAAAGAGAAAGACCAGTTATTCTCCACCTCAGCAATGCTGGATTCTGGGGGTGGTGGTAACTTTATGGATTTGAAGTTTGTTGAAGAAAAATGCATCACCCAAATACCTAAACCCTCCCCAGTACATATGGAGACAGTGGATGGCTCTCTAATCACCTCCGGATTAATCACTCATGAGACTGCTCCTCTGCAGCTAAGTATGGAGCCTGGACATTAAAAGTTAATATCTTTCAACCTGATTTCTTCTCCTCAATTTCCTGTTATTTTTGGAATACCATGGCTATTAATCCACAACCCCACTATTGACTGGCAGGCCCGAAATCTTGCCTTTACCTCTGAACATTGTGAGTTACATTGTCAAAAGAGAGACATCTCGCCCACTATTATCGGATAGACAAGTGCATTTCGTTTCGTTCTGAATTCGGATGAATTTTTCATTATTCAGAAATTCGTATGCATCCGAATTTCTGAATTACAAAAGTAATAAATTTAAATGAATCCGAAAAAAAGCAAACAAATTTGAATCGAATTCAAAAACAGATTCTAATCGAATTCGAAAACAGATTCAAATCGAATTCAAAAGCATATTTGAATCGAATTAGAAAACATAATCGAATTCGAAAACAAATTTGAATCGAATTTGAAAACAATAGAAATCGATTTTCTAAAAAATACAATGAAATAGAATATAAAATCATAAAGCAATAGAATACATATATATAATATTTTTTAAAATTCTGTTTTATTATGCTTTTGTTTTCTTTTCTTTTCTATTATTTTCTATTCTATAATAGTCTTTTCTATTCAAATTCAAATTCATTCTATACGAAATTCGAATTTCGGAACATGGCTTCTGAAGATCGAATTTCGTATAGAATGAATTTGAATTAGAATAGAAAAGATTTGAATGGAAAAGAATAGAAAAGAATAGACTAGAAATTCAAATATCATATAGAATGAAATCGAATTTGTATAGAAAAGATTAAAATAGAAAAGAAAATAATAGAAAAGAATAAACTAGAAAAACATATATTGTATTTTATTCTATTCTGTTCTATTGTTTTTCTGTTCTATTGTTTTCTATTATTTTCTATTCTATTCTAATCTTTTCTATTCAATTTCAAAATCATTCTATACGAAATTTGAATTTCAGAAAATGGTTATATATATATATATATATATATATATATATATATATATATATATATACATATATAACCATTTTCAGAAATTAGAATTTCATATAGAATGAAATCCAATTAGAATAGAAGAAAATAATAGAAAAGAATAGACTAGAAAAACAATAGAATAATATATAAATGTATATATAAAAATAAAGTTCCAAAGGTTGCTACACTTAAAAATGTGTTGCTTTGTTCTATCAAATCTTTAGAAAAAGATTACAAAGCAAGTAGAGTCATTCCAAACAATATCGTTACAATCATCTGCTCAGACAAAGATTACGTTTCAGGCTGATTTGTTTGCACCCTTCCTTAGATCAGTCAGAACACATCTGAACTTTATTTTTATATATACAAGGTCGGTGGGAGGACCTGTTTGCTGACACTAGATTGAAAGCTGTGTGTGGTTCTCCTCTACACTTCTATCTATCTATCTATCTATATATATATATATATATATATAATATTTTTTTCTATTCTGTTCCATTGTTTTTCTATGCTATTCTTTTCTATTCTATTCTAAACTTTTCTATTCGAATTTGAATTCATTCTATACGAAATTCAAATTTCGGAAGATGGCTTCCGTATAGAATGAATTTGAATAGAAAAGATTAGAATAGAAAATAATGGAAAATAGACTAGAAAAACAATAGAACAGAATAGAATTAAATATGATATATATATATTATATTTTAATCCATTCTGTTCTATTGTTTTTCTAGTCTATTCTTTTCTACTCTATTCTAATCTTTTCTATTCGAATTCGAATTCATTTTATACGAAATTCGAATTTTGGAAGAAGGTTTTATATATATATATATAATATATATATATATATATATATATATATATATATATATATATATATATATATATATATATATATATATATATATATATATATATATATATATTCATTCGTTTTTCTATGCTGGTCTATGTTTTTTCTATGCTATTATTTTCTATTATTTTCTATTTTTTTCTAATCTTTTCTATTTGAATGCAAATTCATTCTATACAAAATTCGAATTTCTGAAAATGCTTATATAGAAATAGAATGAAATCTAATTCTAAAAGAAAGGACTAGAATAGAAAAAACAATAGTACAGAATAGAAATTTTCGGACAAGATACGGCCATTATAAATCCCTAGTAATGACCTTCAGAATTTGTAATGCACCAGCTACATTTCAACATTTCAGATACTTGTTAGAGACTTGTTAGACCAATTTGTGTTGGCTTATCTGGATGATATACATATATTTTTAACCAATTTACAGGAAGACTGGGATCATGTCTTAGTCATACTGTCTTAGAACGACTATGACAAATTAAATTGGAAAAATGTCAGTTCGAACAGACCCGTATACAGTTCTTGGGCTACATCCTCTCTCCTGAAGGGCTGAACATGGATTCCAGCAAGAGCCAAGCCATCCTAGATTGGCCTACCCCCAAGAACATAAAGGATGTGCAACGATTCTTAGGGTTCGCAAACTTTTACCAGAGATTTATTTAAAAAAAATTAAAAAAATTGTGGCTCCCATTACTTATGTAATAAGGAAGCAGGTATGCTTCCAGTGGTCCACAGAGGCACAAATGGCTTTCTCATATCTGAAAACCTTATTCACCACTGCACCTGTACTGTTACATCCTAACCCAGAACTTCCCTTTATAGTAGAAGTAGATGCCTCCAATACAGCCATCAGAGCAGTTCTTTCTCATTTGGTGGAAAAAAAATGTACTACACCCATGTGCATTTTTTTCCCACCAAATGACAACTGCAGAACAGAACTACGATATCAGCAACAATGAACTTTTAACAATAACAAAAGCCTTCTCTGAATGGAGACACCTTCTGGAGGGCACCACCAACTGTCCTTACTGACTGCAACAATCTGTAATTTATTAAATCCGCAAAGAGGCTCAATGCAAGGCAGGCAAGATGGACTCAATTCAATTCAATTTTGTCCTTACAGACCAGGATGTAAAAATGGCAAAGCAGATGCTTTATCGAGAAAGTCTTATGACTCTTGTACCGATATAAAACCAGTGATTACTATCTTACAAGACAGACACTTTTTGGGAGTAATGTACCCTGCAGTGCTTCTTTCAAAGTTTAAAGAAACTTATGATAGGGACCCACTCTTAAACAATCCAGATTTACACATGGACTTTCATGAGGGCCACTGGACCTTTGAAAAAAGAATGTATGTCCCTTTAGAGGCATCACTTAAGGTCCTTCAGCTGGTGAATGATTCAAAATCTGCTGGTCACCCTGGAATTAGGAAAATGGTAGACCTCCTTGCTCGTACCTTTTTGGTGGCCTTCTTATCAGAAAGATGCAAAGGAGTATGTTCTTTCATGTGAGACTTGTGCCCGACACAAAGTACCACGCTCCCTCCCGGTAGGTCTGCTACAGCCTCTCCCTTTGCCGTCACGACCATGGGGATCCATTTTCATGGATTTTATTGTGAACCTACCCCCTTCCAAGGGATTTACAACTGTCATGGTGGTGGTGGACTGTTTAACTAACATGGCTCATTTTGTGCCCATCACTAGCATTCCTTCAGCTGAGGACACTGCTGAAATATTAGTACGAGAAATTTACAGACTGCATGGGCTTCTAGATGAAATAATATCTGATCGAGGAGTCCAGTTCACGACTATCGACAACATTCTGTTCTACTCTAGGAATTAAAGTTAACCTATCAACTGCCTTTCATCCGCAATCAAATGGGCAGACTGAGAGAACGAATCAAACTTTAAAACAATATCTTCGTTGTTTCATCTGCCATCTTCAGGACAACTGGACCGAATATCTACTGTTAGCAGAATTTGCTTACAATACCTCCTGCCATAGTTCCATCTCTCAAAGCCCATTCTTCACCAACTATGGATGTCATCCATCTCTTATCCCCGGAATTCCCATAGAGTCATCCCTACCAACTGTAACTGCAAGGGTGTCTGCTTTGCAAAACAATCAGGAATTACTAAAGAAGACCTTAAGTTCAAGAATCCTATTAGGGAAATTGCAAATAGACATAACTTAAACTTCCTTCTCAGAAACCTGTTCCTAAATTTATTGGACCCTTCGAAGTAATTGCACAAATGAATCCTATGGTCTACAAACTTAAACTACCACCTTCTATGAAGATCCATCCTCTGTTTCATACGGCTCTTTAAAAACCTTTCAGAAGTAATCTTTTTTCTGGTCATACACATCCCCCACCAGACCCTGTCCAGGTGCAAGGGGAAGAAGAATTCATATTGTATAAAATTCTTGAGTCCCGTATTCATCGTGGTAAACTACAATATCTATTAAGATAGAAAGGCTATGGACCACAAGAGGATTCTTAGGAGCCTGAGGGGCATGTTCATGCCCTCAGTTTAATAAGAGAATTTCCCCAGAGATTTCCTCTAAAACCAGGCCTTAAGACATCCAGAGGATGGGAGTACTGTCAGGACCTGGGCTCAAACCTGGGACCTCTTCTGTGTCTGGTGTTGATTCTTCACACTGAGCTATCTGTGATGTTGAACAGCTCCCTACCTCATCTATTGGGCAATCCTACCTGATCCATTGGACAATCCTACCTGATCCATTGGAACAACCCTGCTTCGTGTCTTGATTGCTGTTGAACCTTGAACTCCTTGCTCCTCCCATGAACTTTCTATATAAGCCTTGTCTCTGCTCTTCCTGTTGCCAGATTATTGTGGTCTGTTCCTACTTACTACTGGAACTACTTCTATTGCTTTTGGAAACTACTTTGGCTTGTGACCCCGACTATGAAACTCTCCTCCTGCATCGACCTTGGCTTGTGACCCCAACACTAATCAAAGGTCTAGCTATTCTGACTTTCCAATCTCTTGCAGAACTGAGAACTGAGCTTGTCTGGCATGGTCAGCCATTGGTCTCCACTCATTACGGGTATATTCCTAACAGGTATATCGACTATATATTTGTCATACAGACCTGGCACATTGTTTAACATTGGATGTGTTTTTATCTGTACTTGGGAAGAATAGGTACAACCTTATGATAGATACAAATGAATCTAAAATATAATATATGGATCCTGAGAGCCTGGTTAGTTAATATGGCTCACTGATCTTGGCTTTGTATAGAAAACCCACTTCTGACAATACAATATTACATACAACCAGTGCCTATCCTGTTCTGTTAATACGTAATATACCATAAATCATTATCTTAGGGTCTTCAAAAACTGTTCTAAATAATTTTTGATTTCATAGAAAAGTAATTCTCTGAGAGATAAATTATATGAATATGTTTATAGTAAGAAATAATTATAAATTATTAAAGTCAAAAAAGCATATGCTACGACCAGACAGTAACTACTCTAGTATTTGGTCATAATGTATTATTCCCATCATGTAGATGGTATGCCTAACTATATTTGTGATTTTTTTTTTATCTTATGTATTGGTTCCCTTTATTGGATACTGTGGATGAAGGTTATTTGCCTAATTATAAGTCAGGTTATAGCCTAATATGAATTATTTTACATATATTCTTCCATTTCTACTTCTCTTTTATGGTGGATGGCTTCCTACATTTTTTTATATGCTTTTCCCCAAAAGGAGTGAATACCCCCTGGATAACTGTGGCATTAATTAACAGTAATGGAATTCTGCAATAAGATTTGCCACTTTATTTAAACAAATGTTGTGTGTTTTTTGATTATTTTTCAGTTTGTTGGATGCTGTACATAAAAGTAATTTACCTCTTTAAAAATAAGGTTATAGCTTAATATGAAGGGTTTCACATATAATTCTTAATTTCTACTTGTTTTTATAGTGGTTGGCTCCCCCCCCCCTTAATATATAACCTTCTCCTAAGGGGCTAATATCTGCCTGGATAACTATAGCATTAACTGGCAGTATAAATATCAGCATACTTGGATTACAATCCAAGGTAATGAAAACTTGCTATTAAATTGGCAACATTAAACAATATTTTTTGAAATGTGTTTTTGATTATTTGTTAGACCTTTTTGATCTGATTTGTACCTGGTGGCATCTGGCTTGCACAGCTTTTATGTTTCCTGCAGTTTCCCATGGAATGTTAGGACATGGCACAATAGACACATATATGTAAGTGATCAATTATAGAATTACATACAACTTGTGTAGTATGTAGTATGTAGTATGTAGAAACTTGTAGAAAATTTTTGTATTCCAATATCACTATTGTATCATCTTTGATACTTTCCTATACCTTCTGATGAAGTAGACTGAAGGTCAGAGAAGCGTTTCAAGGCTACTGCAATTCCACTATAAATTGTTGGTATATTCAGGCAAATAAATACTACAGAATGTACAAGTTCACATCAAGAATGGTTTGAGGATAGACACATTGGTGATTATGTTGTGATTAAATGCTGTTGATGTTCATATCATAATAGTCTTCTGAGAGCATGATTTAATGGATAGTTTTATATTGATGTCAAAAAACAAAATTTGACGTTTTATTGAATATATATTTCAATCTTTTTTTTAAGTACATGTAAAAGAGTTAATGGTAAATATACAATATCAATCTTTTAAAAGATTTATTATTTGCATAGATTGTAATATCAAACATACATGTTTGCCCGTTACATATGCAGTCTCTGATTCCTGCTTTGCATTAATACATACTGACCCTGATTGACTAGATGATTAGAGCATGTTCACTTTCAAAGGACATTTTCACACCAGAAAGTGAATTTTCATGGCCGTTTTTTTCAGGAGCAGTGATTTTAATAATGCTTAAAGTGAAACAATAAAAATTAAATATTCCTTCAAATATTGTGCCTGGGGGTCTGCTTAGTCTGCCTGTAAAGTAGTGCATCTTTCCCGTGTTCATAACAACACAGCAGAAAAAATGACATTTCTAAAGGAAAACATGTAATTTAAACCTGCTCGCGGCTATAATGTATTGTCAGATCCCAGCAATATACATAAAAATCATTCAGGTCTGCTATGGATTTAAGGGGAACCCCGCGCCAAAATAAAAAAATGGTGCGGGGGCCCCCCAAATCCATACCAGGTCTGGTATGGATTTTAAGGGGAACCCCATGCCAAAATAAAAAAATGGTGTGGGGGCCCCCCAAATCCATACCAGACCCTTATTCGAGCACGCAACCTGGCAGGCGGCAGGAAAAGAGGGGGGGGAGCTCCCCCCTCCTGAATCGTACCAGGCCACATGCCCTCAACATGGGGAGGGTGCTTTGGGGTCCCCCAATAACACCTTGTCCCCATGTTAATGGGGACAAGGGCCTCATCCCCACAACCCTTGCCTGGTGGTTTTAGGGGTCTACAGGGCAGGGGGCTTATCGGAATCTGGAAGCCCCCTTTAACAGATCCCGGCCCCCCTATGTGAATGGGGATGGGGTACCCATTCACCCGAATAAGTGTCAAAAAAGGAAAAAACACAGGAGACAGTTTTAATAATTCCTTTATTAAAAAATTTTAAAAAGTGTCCCGCGATGTCCATCCATCTTCAAGCACAGTGTCCGACGTTCCTGAGGGAAAAAAAAGCAGAAAAACACCACCATGGGAGGAGTTCCATCGACTACAGCCTTTTCATGATGACATCTCTTATATAACCACGTAACCATGGGACCCCACCCCTTTCTGACATCACGTGATGTCCGAGGGGGCGGGGTCACCTGTTTACATCACTGGGTGGCCCCGCCCTTGCCCATATAACAACTGTAAAAGCAAAAACATGTCAGTCGTGGGCTGCCTCCCATGGGGGTAGAGCTTTTCCCTTTTTTTTTTCCTGGGCTGTCGGATGCCGTGATTGAAGATAGATTTACATCGCGGGACACTTTTTTTTATAAAGAAATTGTCCAAAACTGTCTCCTGTCATTTTTCCTTTTTTGACACTTTTTTCGATGAATGAGGAGGGGTACAATGTACCCGATACCCAATCACATGGGGGACAGGATCTGGGGGCCCCCTTGTTAAAGGGGGCTTCCAGATTCTGATAAGCCCCCCACCCGCAGACCCCCACAACCATCGGGCAAGGGTTGTGGGGACCCCAAAGCACTCTTCCCATGTTGAGGGCATCTGGCCTGCTACGGTTCAGGAGGGGGAGCGCTCTCTCACCCCCTTTTTTCTGCAGCCTGCCAGGTTGCATGCTCACATAAGGGTCTGGCATGGATTATGGGGGGTGAGATTTTAGAGGAACCCCCATGCCATTTTTTTTTATTTTGGCGCAGGGGGAACCCACACCATTTTTTAAAAATTATTTTTATGTACATTGCCGGGATCTGACAATACATTACAGCCACAAGCAGTTTTAAATGACATTTTTTTCCTTTAGAAATGTAATTTTTCTGCTCTCATTCATTACACTATGTATGGCTGCTATGTAAGAAGCCTTACATAGTGTGGGGTGTGGACTTAGCCCCCTGAGCCATGATTTGGCCAATTATGGCTGTCTCAGCAGAGCACGCTCTGATTGGCCAAAGCATGCAGGTTAGGTGAATGCTTTGGCCAATCATAGGACACCAATGCACTGCGATCTCCTTGGATTTGCCGCAAACGTCCCATAATGTTCTATATTCGGCGAACGGGCAAACACCCGATGTTCGAGTCAAACGTACGTTCGTCTCGAACATCGGACTCATTCCTAGTTTGTAACATGTTCTTCTTCTGCCCCTCATTCCCTCACTGTCCCCCCTCCAGTGTGACAGCAGGCGGGGGGTTAGGTAATCGTGTGTTTTAGCTATTTTCACAGCTATTATGTACACATATAAATCTGAATTTACTAAAACGGCAACCTCAGTATAAAAAAATATGGAAATGTATACTGCCTAAGGAAAATATGCAAACATGCCCAGTATAATGATGATTTCTGGATGATGTATTATATTATACATATACGTATGTTATAGATGTAGTATATACTGGATGATTTTTTTTTCATAGGCAGTGAAACGAGAAGTATCAACATTCTATAAACGGTGTCATGAATTTATGCTAAAAGGATCAAAATATATTTATATTTAAATAAAATATATTTTTGTTCAGTTTTATTTGCTAAAGTTTTACAGTTTTAATGAATTTTCTGGAATTTGTATAAAATCTTCTCTTTTTTTTTTTCAAATAAAGATTTAGTACAGGGTGCAACTTAAAATGGTATTAAACCCAAAACCAAAAATGTAATGTAATGTATTGCAGCTTACCAATCCTTAAATGTGGTGGCTGCATTCATTTTCTTTTTTAGTTTTTTTTTCCCTCAATTTTTCCTTTTGGCTGAAGGAGGACAGAGGCACCTTTGGGCAGCAGCATTGTCAGTCTAGAGGAGTGTTAGATGTAAACAAAAACACAAAGAAAAGAGGGCACACCAGCCTAGTGCATTATCCTTTGGTACATTTACTCAGAAAATATAATGAAAACTACTCACAAAAGTAGGAGACAATCACGCTTAAAAAGGTCTTTGACATATGGCAGTCCGTCTACTGATTGTAGTCTCTTTTTTTTTCTTCTGTAAACCATCAAACATCCTTAGGCAAGTTATGCTGTGCAATGCAAAAGTAACACTGTTAGATGTACTAGCAGATTTAGCTACACTAAGAAATTGAAGCCTTACTCTAGCTCACACTGCAGTTACACAAGTAATTACGGCATTTTTTTTTTCTTTTGGGATAGATACATAAAAAAATTAAAAGCTGATCATTATAATCACCTCTGTCAGCATTAAATGGTTTGTCTACTTGCTCTAACTGCTACATTTGTAGGCCAGCCTTTTCTGTTGAAAACCTACTGGCTGGATCACAAGGTGAAAGCAAAGGAAATAATATATTAATAGGTTGCTTTTGGGTTGAATACCACTTGAATTTGCGAAGCTTATTGGGCTATCCAGTAAAAAAGTCTTGGTACAACTGACTAATTATACAGGATTTATATATTATACAGGATTTATATAGCGCCAACAGTTTGCGCAACCCATATGAGTTTCATTGATGGTAAGATATGGAAGGGTGGAGGGTTCTTCTTCGAGTCATTCATCCGTATGTCTGTTATCCTGCTATTTAGGTCTCTTCACAACATAGCACTTAAGAAATACTTGAGCAGGTGCCTAGAGCTCACCCCCTGGTTATAGGTTTTAAATACAATATAAAATACCTGTGTGAAAACAATATATAATTATTTTTATCCTAAACATAATAAATAAAATAGAAAAAGTTTACAAAAGCTTTAATGCTACATTTACACATTAAAGTGGTAATAAACTCTTTTTTTTAATATTTATACCTACAGGTAAGCCTATAATAAGGCTTACCTGTAGATACTGTGAATATCTTTTAAACTTGCACAGTTTAGGAGATATTCAGAGTGCATGCAGCCAGTGATGTCACTGGCACATGCTCTCTGAAGGTCCGGCATACAGTGCCAGACCTTGAGAGCCTGTGCCGTAAACTGCAACTCATGCAAGCATGCGCGGGAGTGATGTCATTGCGCCCCCGCCCACTTATGTAGTCAGAGGCCACAAACCAGGAAGGAAGTCCGGGGGAAGATAGAAGCCCTCTCATCAGTGACAGCGTGGCACTGGAGGGCTTCATTTTTGAGATTGCACTTTATGACACTGCCTTGCAGGGGATTTTTTTCTTCAACTGCGGATTACTACGGCTTTAAAAATGGCATTAATGTTACATTTACTATCTCTTAAAATAACTGATGGCCCTGTCCTGCTTTATCAAGTTCCTATTTTGCTGATGTGTTACTGTCAATGCTGCTTAGAGTAAACCTTAAAACAGTATTAAACCCCAAAACAAACATGTATTTTATTGCCTCTTACCAATTCTTGGATGTAATAACTGCATTAGTTTCATTTTTTTGGGCCTTCTTTGTTCAATTTTCATTTGGTGATTCATCCAGTAACTCTGTTTTTTTTTAATTCAATAGAACAAACTCTTTTTCAGTTACAGGGATGAGACCATTTACTACTGACAGGGGCTCTTACAATGATCAGCCTTTCTTTTTTTATGTAAAACCTTTATCCCAAAAGGAAAACTTGCTTATAAAAGTGTTAAGTGGAGTTTGGCTTCATTTGATGGTCTAAATCAGCTAGTACAACTAACACTCACCTCCCCCTGGCTGGAGAAATAAATTAATAAGCTTTTATATGAGTATCGTTTTTCATTTTTGTACATTTTGGTGTAGCTTCCTTACTTCAGACAATGAAAAAAGTAAAGATAAAAATGGGTCTCTGCCTATGTTAATCTTTCAACAATTGAATTTCTTTGATAACTTACTGATTATGCATTGCAATGCAACAATTACAAAGGTAATGTGGCAGATCTGGCTGTATTGCTTGAAAAACACATAGTATAAGATGGAATCTCCCTCTATCTACATAGGATTGGGTCCTAATACTACAACTATGCCACAGTGGGCACACAGTGATGATGAATATACATATTATGCTTACCACTATGACACCATTTATATAGTATGGTAGACTCTACATATTGCTCCTCTGCTTGGGAATTTCCCTGTTTATTCTTACTGACTTCCGTGTTTAAAAAGCTCTACAAACACAGCAGCAATGTATATAGGCATTTAGATCTCTGTCAAAACAGCAATAGGGGACACTGCTCTAGCCTCATCTAGCCGAAAGGAGACAAGTGCATATCCTATCAAAAGAAAAGCACTTCTGACGCTGCACTGCTAAGCCACCTTTCTATAAGGCACACCTGAAAAGCCATACATTCATGCAGTCTTCTCAGTTCCAGCTTATACAGAACTATAACAGTTGGGGACCAAGAGATGATGTAAAAACCAAATCTATAAATAGCCCTCAGGATATACCAATCGGCATGAAACTCTCACCTGGCCTCACAATATGAATACCCCCTCAGTTACTGAATAACTATACCAATTTCTAACTAAACAGTTTACTAAATACCTTTAGAATATAATTAATATTATTAGTCACAGTAGAAAAAGTAATATTAATAATTAAGATGGAAGAGTGAGGCCTTTTTTTAAATTATTATTATGGCCTTCAAAATACCAAGAGGTTTCCATGCAACAATGTAGTATATAAGGCCTTAGCACTCTGGTGTCAAACCTGCAACCCAAGGGTCACATGTTGCCTTTTGGTATTTTTTGTGCAGCTTCAGACACTAGCAGTCTGTAGTTGGAGTGATTGCATTGCTTTTTAGCAGTATAGTAGCAGTGATCCCTACTAACCTTAAGTAACATGTCGCTAGTCTATTATGGTCTTCTGCAGCATGTCTTCATTGTTAAATGAAACTTGTAACATGTCTATTGACTCTGACTAAAATTTCCTCTAGTATGTCCTTTCTAGCTTTACATATACAAAATAATTTAAATAATGCCAGGTGCCTCATTTGAACTTCCTGTTGACAACCACTTCCCGAACATAACAAACTGACTAATCATTAAGAGTTTTTTTCGTCTTTCTTCAAATTATGTTCAGGTTTAGGGATCTCTTCATATTCATTCTTTATTTATGAAATCTACTGAGGACACCTGCTATGATTAATGAGTATGGACTAGGGTGGGTGTCAATGAATCCTATAAAAAAAAGCAAAAAACTGCTTACATTTGGCCTGTTGGTACCAAAATCTAAGAGAATAGAGGAGTGTTTACTATCATCCATATTGTGTAGGAAAATGAAAGATATGACACAAAAGAATCAATTCATAATAACATTAATATTTAAAAGAGAAGTGTGGCCAAAGCTTTTTTGGTCATACTTCTCTTTTGGATCACAGTAGTGCACCTTTTTCTGCACTACTGTCACCCAGGGGCTAAAACCCACTCTCGGCTGATGCCGCTGAGCCAGTCCCAGGCTCTAGAAAGATCCTGACTTTAAAAATGGGATCCACCCAGAGAACTGACTGGCAGCTGTCTCAGCTTATCAGTGCACTGCACCTTCTATAGCCTGGCACTCCATTGAACTCTGGAAGGGCAGAGCAGAGAGCGGTGGCTTAGAGCCAGAAGAGCCTGAAGAAGACAGCTGCAACATCAGACCGATGCTGCAGCCATAAAGATAAGTACTGTATGTATGTTTATTTTTTTTTTATTTCCCACACTGCTCCTTTAATTCATTTTAATGGGAGCCAATTTAAATATCTAGCTCTGTCTTCTGTAAGCCTCTATACAGCAACAATCCTCTAAACAACATTACACTAATAGAAAATCAAGCTCTGTGCTAACAGTGAACATGCTGCCAGGAGTGGAGAGCAGAGCAGAGTGAACAGTGTTGGTGATTCATTAGTCTTTTGCTGTTCCTTCATTGTTAAATCAACAGGTTGATAGTGTACTCTGGACCAAGCAATTCCACGGCAATGCATGATAGTTTTAAATTGATCCTAGCTTTTGCAACACTTGTTACTTCTTGCTTTGGATTTAAAAGGAATGGGCTGCCTCAACACAGTGTGCTTCAGTGTAAAGAGGCCTTTAGGGATATAGTTATACAGTCATTTATACAGATAAGTGATCCAATCTGGTTAAATTCATTTCTGAAACAATATAACCATTTAATAAGAGTCTAAATTATCCTTGAAAGTACATCCCGCTCTCTTAATTTTTTTTTTTTATTTAAGAAATGTGTTAATTAAAAAAATGAAAAAAAAAACAAAAACATTGCCAGCCCCCAGTTCCTACCTTTGCCACCTCGTATATAAGCTGAAATTCTAGCTATACACGAACAGTTGAAATCATAGGCCAACGTTACTGGAAGGGAGGTGGGCAAGTGAACAATTTGATTAGACCAATTTTGGAGAGGATTTTGCTCATCTCTCTACTCATTAGTTCAACATTTTAAAATGAGTGCAATGTACAGGGTAATTGAAACATGTTTAATTTTAAAAACACTTTTCCCTGCAGAAGATTATTTTGTTGCTTTCTTTTCTGCAAATAACTTTCAAAGTTTAATTACTTTTCTCATTTGCAGGAAAAAAAAAAGAATAAAAATAGCTGCTGATAATTTCTGGTAATGGCGAGATACAGGGGAAATAATATCCGACAAATGAGGACAACAGCTTTCTGTAAAAATGCGTCTGGGCTTTCGTCCACATTAACAATATAAATGGGAAATTTGTAGAGTTAATGTATAGTGTTCATTAGCTCTGTATGGGTTTCTTTCTCTATCAACAGCCTGACATAAGTACTTCCACCAAATACAGGACTCTTCTCATTAACCAGAACTTTCTAATAGAGCTATTGCATGTGTTGGTGGAAAGCTAATATTTGTTTTAATGATTGATTTCAAATGGCAGTGCAAAAATGTGATGAAGGGAAACCAGTTCAGTGTGAGAGGGAGAAATGTGTTAAGCACACACCAGTGATTACCCAGCATCAGCAATGGAGCAGCACTCACAGCACTCAAACAATTCCATTACTCTAAGGGAGCCTGCACACAATGTTGTCACCGTGTGAAGACCAATCTGTGTGCAATGAAGCAAAGATGTCAGTTTGCATAACTAATACTGCAGGACTTGCAATGTGGCCATTGTTTATATGAGTAAATAAAAAACAAAAGTCTCAGATTAAAAGACTGCGAGCAGGTAGGGTCTCTATTGTAGAAGAGGCATGCAATGTCTCTTCTGCAAAAAAATAAATAAACCTGGCCGCTCATAGTCTCCTTTAGAATGTACACTGAGCTGCATAAAGGCATCTTTGTTTACATTCTAGCACAGTGCCTTTGTGTCATTGATGTCAACTGGCACCAGTCAATGAAGACGGCCACAGCCCCACACCCAGAAGAAGCTTGGTAGAAGATGCCAGAACAGGTGAGTGGTGTTGGACTGTTAAAAGGAGAGGTAAGTATCAGGAATTTAGTTCCTCTTTAAAGAAAATCCTGCCAGCTGAGAGGAGAGTTGAGTTGCTTTAAGTAACAAAATTGAATTACTGGTAAAAGTACACCACAGTAGAGTTGAGTGAACACTTTGAATCATGCAAAAGTTTAGCCTGAACATCGCCTGTTTACCCATTCGGCAAACATCTGAAACCTGCACGCTGCATAGTGCATTCTAAGCCCTAATTTGACAAGGCTTTGCCCTAACAGAGCATAGTAAATAGCTGGATGTTAACCGCTTGCCAACCAGCGCACGCCGATGTACGTCGGCAGAATGGCGCTGGTAGGGAAAAGGGCATACAGGTATGTCCCCTTTAAGAAGTGGTGTCGCGGGAGCACGCCCGCCGCAGTCTCCATGACCGTAACCGCGGGTCCCACAGACTCGATGTCTGCCGGGTGCCCGCGATCGTGTCACGGAGAGGAAGAATGGGGAGATGCTTTTTGTAAACAAAGCATTTCCTCCTTCTGCCTAGTGACAGGACAGAGACCACAGCTCTCTGTCATCGAGAAAAGTGATCACTATCCTGTGTGTTAAAGCCCAGTCCCCTAACAGTTAGAATCACTCCCTAGGACACACTTAACCCCTTCACTGCCCCCTAGTGGTTAACTCCTTCACTGCCAGTGTCATTCACACAGTAATCAATGCATTTTTATAGCATTGATCGCTGTATAAATGACAATGGTCCCAAAATAGTGTAAAAAATGCCCGATGTGTCCGCCATAATGTCGCAGTCCCGATAAAAATCGCAGATCGCTGCTATTGCTAATAAAAAAAATAAAAATGCCATAAAACTATCCCCTGTTTTGTAGATGCTATAAATTTTGCACAAACCAATCAATATATGCTTATTGCGATTTTTTTTTATACCAAAAATATGTAGAAGAATACATATCAGCCTGAACTGAGGAAAAAAATAGTTTTTTTTTATATATTTTTGGGGGATATTTATTAAAGCAAGAAGTAAAAAAATATTGTTTTTTTTTCAAAATTGTCGCTTTTTTTTTGTTTATAGAGCAAAAAATAAAAACCGCAGAGGCGATCAAATACCACCAAAAGAAAGCTCTATTTGTGTGAAAAAAGGACATCAATTTTGTTTGGGTACAGGGTCGCACGGCTGCACATTTGTAAGTTAAAGCAGTGCTGAATCGCAAAAAGTGCTCTGGTCAGTAAGGGGGTAAAATCCTCCGGGGCTGAAGTGGTTAAGGACCGAGCCTCTTTTTGACAACAAACTTTTACCCTTAAAAATCTCCATAGGCGATGTTTAAAATGTTTTACAGGTTACCAGTTTTAAGTTACAGAGGAGGTCTAGGACTATAATTATTGCTCTCGCTCTAACGATTGCAGCGATACCTCACATGTGTGGTATCACACCCTTTTCATATGCGGGCGCTACTCAAGTATGCGTTCAGTTCTACGCGCGCGCGAGCTCGCCAGGACGGGGCGCTTTATAAAATGTTTGTTTTTCTTTTTTATTTATTTTATTTTTATTTTTTATTTTGAAACTGTCTTTTTGAAAAAAAGATATTGAGAACGTCAACGTATGACGAAACGCGTCTGGGAGGGGCGTGCTGACGTCACCACGTTGTTCTGTTGAGGACGGGAGTGTGTCCGGAGGCCGGCCGGCTTCGTTTTTTCTTTCCTTCAGCTTTTAATCTTCATATCCATGTAAGTGTTACTCTTTTCATAATAAATCCATATTATGCAGTATTACACTATTGGCTCTTTCATCATATATGCTCCGCTGAGTTCGGGTTGAGTGGTCAAGACGTATCTACATCATTCCTGTCTAGAGTCCTGCTTGTACCTCAATATATCTGCCCTCTTTTGTTTGCATATCTGGTAAGGGGACATTCCCTAAGGTTCATCAATATCAGTGTTTGCCCACTTGGTGTTTTGTTTCCTGGCTTTTTTGAATCTGCTCACAAGGGTCTGTCATCTGGTAAGCAGTTTGCACTACTAATCTTCAGCACTTGGTGGAATTTCCTACACATATCTTTGGGGTAAATGATATATGCTGACTGTCCAATTGTATCTGGTAAGCAGATTTTGGGTGTCGTGGTAGCTTTCACCTATTTATTTTCAGTTTGCATGATTGCACGATACTCACTACATTGCCCTGGCTATTTACACAGGATTTATATGATCACATATGATTTATGGTTAGTTGAGTGTCACATATTCTCTGTTTTGGAGTGTTTTTTGTCAACAGTATTACGCTATATTTTTGTCATATATTTTCGGATCATAATCTGTGGATTCATGGGACGAGGGCGTTCATCCTGTTTCATCCGGATTGTTCATCTAAAGGCCCAGGCTGGGTGTAAGCCACTCACCCATTTTTTGGCTTAGATCTTAGACCTCAGATTGTAAAGGGAAATACCTAAAAGCAAGACTGGCTCCAAATTAAATTGTTTATTAGCACATATATATGGGGAACAAAGCACTATACAGAGCATGTATATATTAGCAATGTCCCACATGGCATAAGGCATCCTGTACTTTTATATGCTTTCAGTGGTTCGACACACCCAGAGCTCGACATCTGCTTATCTGGTTATCTGTGTCTCCCATCCTCTGTTAGTACGCACAACCATGACTTGACATACAAACTGCCTACAACGTGCATATTGTTATCTAAACAGCTTACAACACATATGGGGGGTTATTTACGAAAGGCAAATCCACTTTGCACTAAAAGTGCAAACTACAAGTGCAAACTACAAGTGGAAGTGCAGTCTCTGTAGATCCGAGGGTGGCATGCAAGGATAATAAAAAACAGCATTTTAGCTTGCACATGATTGGATGGTAAAATTCCCCTCATTTCAGATCTACCCCTCAGATTTACAGGGACTGCACTTTCAGTGCAATTTCAAGTGCACTTTGCACTTGTAGTTTGCACTTGTAGTGCAAAGTGGATTTGTCTTTGATAAATAACCCCCACTGTTATCTAACTGCTAGCAACACATATTTTTGTTACAAAACATGTTTATGTCATTTTGCGGTGCCAACAGAGAAATACAGAATATACTTATTTACACAGCAAACATATAGTGATTCAGCATGATAAATTATCCCTATACATTTCCCCCCTTTGATCATTGCCAATCACTAATCTTTATCCTTTTCCACCAGCCTGAAAGTGACAGGAACCAAGGGTGTATAAGATAAAAGGCCCTCCAAAACACCTATCATCTTAAGTATGGAAATGCAGAGATATAAGTTCTTGACTCTCACACACTCATCCCCGCCCACAGACTTTCTAGTGTAAAAGAAGGTTACAATACTTTAGTTCCTTACTATCCTCCTAAAATATAGACACCGTCCATTCCATCTCCTCTACCGACATCCACGAGCTGGAGTAGCCACACTCATGAACTGAGTAAATGTTACTGAAGAGCTGTAGTTATGGGACAGAGTCACCAACTATTCACTCAAGCAAACTTTAATTTTATTTAGCCATTGCACACATCAACCATCCACACTCTAACTAAGAATTCACAACCCCCATAAACAGACAAAACAGACAAAACTCCACCATCTGTCTCAAACTGGACACAAAAATGCAATTCTCTGCATTACTTAGGTGAACCACATCATCTCGGAAGAGATCAAGCTGTTCTCCTTCCAAAGAAGAGTTATGGTACATATATCCCTTTTCCTTCCACAAAAACCTTTGTAGAACATTGTTTATTCTCCTTCCCCTCCCCTTCACTCCCCAACTCCAACATGGTCTGAGAACTATGGAGGAAAATACCAGAATGGTGTCAGGAAAATACTCTGAAATCCACTTCAAATCTCCTTTTTATCAAGAAAATCAATCCAAAATTCCTATTTCTCCCCACGTCATTACTACCTAAGTGGATGATAATGCCAAGAGGAGTAGGACAATGACCAGCTACCTTTAACAAGAGTGGCTTCAAAGCCCTCCAGCACATTCCCCTAAGACCACCCAAAATTACTCTTATCTTATTGGGATCACACCCCAAATTCTCCATTCCCACTTGTAATGCCTTCTTCTGGGCCCAATGTATATATGAATGTCCCACAACCCAAATTTCCCCATACAGTCTGTTCGTCTTCCAATATTTGAAGTGAGTCATCAGAATAAACAGACTCCTTATTCTCTTCTGAAGGCTCTTCAGCACTGGGTAGGGAACTGGGTCCAGCAACACAGCTTAATTGTTCTAGTTCAAAGTTCTTGGCAGTGAACATAGGGCTTAGAGAACCTCCAAATGTGTCGTAGATCATCCAGTTGGGAGAATTCTTTATTTCAGGTTAAAATTCTAGTTCAGGCATTTCTGCTTCAGCAGCATAACAGGACAGACAACTGCAGGGGCCATATGGAGAATTAGGTCTGGTATTTCTCTTTCTACCATTTTCTTCCTTCAAGAAAGCAAAAGAAACATCTGAGGTTTTCTTTACCTTACACATTGTTATACATGCAAACATGACTATCTTAAAGCACAAATACAAACATAGCATAGCTCCCAAGATCACCCCCAGAATTTTCAGTAGTCCTATCAAAAAGGTTTTAAACACTTCTCCTATTCCCCTGAACCATGATAGAGGGTTCAGCCAGGATAGCCATCCTCTTCCCCATTCTGATAAATCCAATGTATGATTAGCAATATCACGCACTTTCCCCTGCAATTCCCCTGCTGCTGCTAAATGCTTTTCTACATCATAGCTATTATCAACTATATAAGTACAACATTCCTGTTCAATTACTTTACACAACCCTCCTTGTGAAGCAAAAAATGTCTAATCCCATGTGATTAGCAATCGCCTGTCTTCGTATCTCTATTAGCTCACGTTTCCTCCTTTAGGGCCTCCAAAACATGTCCCAACATTATATTAGTAGCATTAGCATAATCATTCAACCTATTAATAATTTCATGTCCCCAGCCTGTGAACGAGGGGGCATAATTACATGTCTTAAATGCCTCCCCGAACAAAGACACTGAGTACTTTTTCCCTATTCGTTCCATTTCCTTTTGTGCTGTCATGATAACGTACACCTTATCTACCGTAGATCTTTTCCCTTTATGGGCCTCTAGTAGTTCTGTAGTATTAACAACTCTAGTGGAGAAAAATAAGCCTAGCAAGCACACAAGTAGCATTTGCCTTTGCTGGTAGCCACTTATAGGCCTTTTCGGCCACATACATAATAATATGAGCTTGGCAGGACTCTCGCTTCAATGCTTGAAACTTGGCTTCAATCCTCACATGACTGGGCTACTAATATTCCTGGCTATGCACTCTTTCGGAGAGACAGGGTAAAAAGGAAAGGTTGTGGGGTCTGTCTCTATGTGAGAAGTGATTTCAAAGCAAGTGTGAAAGAGGACCTGGTTGATGGAGAGTGTGATAAGTCTGAAGCATTATGGGTGGAACTGCATATAGATGGGCGTAGTTCAAAGTTAATCAATGGAGTTTGTTATAAACCACCCAATGTTAATGAGGAGGTGGAGACTCAACTCCTTGCACAGATGGAAAGGGCCGCAAGAGCTGGGACGGTGATAATAATGGGGGATTTTAACTACCCATAAATTGACTGGAGTAATGGCACTGTTGGGACAGTTAAAGGGCAAAAATTTATAAACCTATTACAGGACAATTTTATGGTCCATTTTATTGAGGCCCCAACTCCGGAATGAAGTTCTGCTGGACCTGGTAATCTCAAACCATGCAGAGCTTATTACTAATGTTCAAATAAAGGAACACCTGGGTAGCAGTTATCATAACATTTCATTTGATGTTAGCTGTAATCAAGAAATACATACGTTACAAAGAATTTAACAGAATATGTAAAAAGGAAATCAAGGATGCAAAAATTCAAAATGAATGACAGATTGCAAAAGATAGTAGGACAAACCCCCAAAAATTCTTCAAATACAGTGGAACCTCGGATTACCAGCATAATCCGTTCCAGGAGTATGCTCGTAATCCAAAGTACTCGCATATCAAAGCGAGTTTTCCCATTGAAGTCAATGGAAACGCAAATAATTTTGTTCCGCATTAACTTCAATGGGATGCAATACCGCATGCGGCCAGAGGCAGGGGTCACCGGAGAGCCTCAGAAACGGCCGAAAAGACTTCCTACCCGAGATTTGCTGAGGTCAGCCGTGCTGTACTCGGGCCTTTCCGTACATTTCTGAACGTCACATTCGGCTCTGCTCAGCTCTGGCGCCCCTCCACCTCAGGCCAAAAGCGGTACTGCACACAGCTTTGGCCTGAATCATGCTCGTTTTGCGAGACAACACTTGCAAACTGAGTTACGATTTTTAAAAATACAGTGCTCGTATTGTGAAACACTTGTTAACCACGTTACTCGCAATTGGAGGTTCCACTGTATATTAATAGTAAAAAGGTCAGGTCTGAGCATGTAGGCCCTTTACAAAATAATCTAGAGTGGATGATTGGGGACAAAGAGAAGGCAAATTTATGAAATACTTTCTTCAGCTCTGTGTATACAAAGGAGCATGGGGGAGCTCATGTCCATAATGGGGGTGGTAGTGACACAGCGCTGAATGATCCACAATGGCTCAAAAGTGATATGGTCCAGAAATATTTAGACAGAATCAAGGTGGATAAAGGACCTGGACCTGATGGCATCTACCCACGGATCCTAAAATAATTGAGCACTGTAATTTCAAAGCCATTGTATCTAATTTTTAGGGACTCAATAATGATGGGAATAGTACCACTGGATTGGCGCAGGGCGAACGTGGTGCCTATATTTAAAAAGGGAACAAAGTCTTTACCAATAACTATAGACCTGTTAGTTTAACTTGTATAGTTGGGAAGATACTGGAACGTTTAATAAAAGACCACATAGACGAGTTCTTGCTGGAAAAAAAACATTTTAAGCAACAGACAGCATGGATTCATGAAAGACAGAAGTTGTCAGACAAACCTGATTTCTTTTTATGAAGAGGTAAGTAAAACCTTGGACAGAGGCGTGGTGGTGGCGTGGTATACTTGGATTTTGCAAAAGCGTTCGATACAGTTCCGCACACACGGCTCATGTGTAAGCTAAACTCTACAGACTTGGAAATATCAGTTTGTAAATGGATAGAAAACTGGCTAAAAGACAGAATTCAGAGAGTAGTGATTAATTATTCTTACTCTGAATGGTCTAAGGTTATCAGTGGTGTATCCCAAGGTTCAGTGCTAGGACTCTTACTTTTTAATACCTTTGTAAATGATATAGGTCTGGGATCGCAAGTAACATTTCTGTCTTTGCAGATGACACCAAGCTATGCAGTGGAATAACGTCCTTACAGGATGTCTCCAATTTACAAGCAGACCTCAATGCACTGTCTAGTTGGGCAACTATGTGGCAGATGAGGTTTAATGTTGATAAATGTAAAGTTATGCACTTGGGGGGCAAGAATATGCATACATCATACATACTAATGGGAGTACAACTGGGGGAATCCGTAGTGGAGAAGGATCTGGGGGTTTTGATAGATCATAAGCTCAATAATAGCATGCAATGCCAAGCTGCGGTTTACAAAGTGAGCAGAGTCCTTTCTTGTATTCAGAGAGGTGTGGACTCCAGAGAGAGAGATATAATTTTGCCCCTGTTTAAATCATTAGTAAGACCTCATCTGGAATATGCAGTTCAGTTTTGGGCACCAGTTCTCAAAAAGGATATCGGGGAACTGGAGGAAGTGCAGAGAAGGGCAACCAAACTGATAAGAGGCATGGAGGAACTCAGCTATGAGGAAAGATTAGAGGAACTGAATTTATTCACTCTTGAAAAGAGGAGATTAAGGGGCGATATGATCAACATGTTCAAATATATAAGGGGTCCATATAGTGTACTCGCTGTTGAGTTATTCACTTTAAGGTCATCACAGAGGACACGGGGGCACTCTTTACGTCTAGAGGAAAAGCGAATTCATCTCCAAATATGGAAAGAGCTGTGAAAATGTGGAATAGACTCCTTCCAGAGGTGGTTCTGGCTAGCTCAGTAGATTGCTTTAAGAAAGGCCTGGATACTCTCCTAAATGTACATAATATAACTGGGTACTAACATTTATAGGTAAAGTTGATCCAGGGAAAATCCGATTGCCTCTTGGGGAACAGGAAGGAATTTTTTCCCCTGCTGTAGCAAATTGGAGCATGCTCTGCTGGGGTTTTTTGCCTTTCTCTGGATCAACTGTGGGTACAGAATTGGGTATATTGGATTGTACAATATTTTTTTTAAATTTATTTATTTTTTATGGTTGAACTGGATGGACTTGTGTCTTTTTTCAACCTGACTAACTATGCTTATATGATGAATTTTCAACTGGGAGTCTACTATTTCCTTCAAAGAGTTATTGTACATATTTAAGTCACATTCATCAGTTACATTCAACTCCTTTAATGACTTTTTCAAGGTCTCATCAAAACAGTTAGAGCAACCCTTAAGGCTCTGACACCTAGTTTGGTTTTCTATGTTAAAACAACCATTCACTACAACCTGAACATTCCCAGGGTCCTGATAATAATCAGTAATCCCCATTTCAACCATCTCTGGGTTAGTCCTATTTCTTTCCCTGATATTCCCTGCACCAACAGCCCTTTTCTCCCACCAGTTTCCAAAACTTCTCAGCTAGGGTACAATTATTGGCAGTCTCTTTCATCAACAATTCATAAAATAAATTTGGATCTGTAACTGCTAGAGATACTATCAATTTGTGTCTCACACTTGGAGGATTCATAGAACACACCCAACAGTTAAAGAGATTGAATTGAGTACTAATCACCTCATGTAATTGGATCATGAAGGTAATAGGTTTGACCATCCACAAGCACACACCATGCGACACTCAGCAGCAGTAGTAAATGTTTCCAGGCACTCATGATCCTTCATCGGGTACTTTAAACACAGCACATCTCCTTGTTAGGTATTCCTGTAATGACTAGAGAGGTATGATCACATTCTAAGCAGTGTCTTGCTGAGGACACAAAATCTTTAGGCAGGAGAACTGGTCCTACTGCTCAGATACAATTGCAGCATGTACATGTTTACAATGTGAAGCATGTATCCAAGTATCCCTGTTTTCCAGCTTCACTGCTGTAGCTGTAGTCAGTAGCACCTGATAGGGTCCTGTCCACCTGGGATCCAGACCCCTCGATGCTTTCTCACCATTACCCAGTAACCTGGCTGCAGGTCATGAGTCCCTTCAAGGGTATCTGGGTCTGGAAGAGATGAATATATTTTTTTGTGCAATTGATTTAAATGCCTGTGTAACCCAATGACATATTCAGTGAGTGCCCATATGATTTTGCTAAAGCCTGTGGATAGTACAAGCCTGTCTTTGGTACCCAGGTTGCGTACTCGGATAAGGGTCTGGTATGGATTTTTGGGGGGACCCCACGCCATTTAAAAAAAAAAATTGGCACATGTACCCCTTAAAATCCATACCAGACCTGAAGGGTCTGGTATGGATTTTGAGGGGGACCCTAAGCCATTTTTTTTTATTTTGGCACGGGGTTCCCCTTAATATCCATACCAGACTTGAAGGGTCTGTTATGTAATTTAGGGGGACCCCCACGCCATTTTTTTAAATTTTGGTTGGGTATTCCCCTGTGGGGAAATCCTATGCCATTTTTATCAATGAACTTTTATGTGTATTGTCGGACCGACAATTCATTAATAGCCACAAGTAGTTTTAAATGACTTTATTTCCTTTGAAATGTCATTTTGCTGTCAGACTGTTCTAAACACGGGAAACATGCGCCCCTTTACAGGCATACTATAGACACCCACCAGGTACGAAATTTAAAGGAATATTACACTTTTATTGTTTCACTTTAAGCATTATTAAAATCACTGCTCCCGAAAAAACGGCTGTTTTTAAAACTTTTTTTGCATTGATCCATGTCCCTTGGGGCAGGACCCAGGTCCCTAAACACTTTTTATGAAAATAACTTGCATATAAGCCTTTAAAATTAGCACTTTTGATTATTCATGTTCGAGTCCCATAGACTTTAACAGTGTTTGCGTGTTCGAACAAATTTTTTGCCTGTTCGCATGTTCTGGTGCGAACTGGACAGGGGGGTATTAGGCCCATCCCTACTGCACAGTAAAGTGACTTCCTATATCTGACTCTAAGGTCTCAAAAATCCCATATCTACAAACCACTTCCTGTATTAGCTTCTTTGCTGTTGCTGTTGCTGTGGCTGTTGCCTTCTGTATAGGCCACACCTCCAGCCAGCTTGAAAAACAGTCTACACACGTGAGCACATACTTATATAAACCACAACGTCAGAAATTTTCTCCACTAACATGGCTGCTGCTGCCATGGCTTTCACACAAGGTGCTGCTGTTGAGATTACAGGATCAAGAGGCTGGGAACAATATCCCACAGGTTTGTGCCTATCAGCAGATTTTTGTGTTAACACCCCAGGTGCCTGATTACCTGATTCATGACAGAACAGGTAATAGCCCTTTTTATAGTCTGGTAGTGCCAATGCCGGAGATGCCATTATAGCCTACTCCAATGCCTCCACAGCCTCTATCTCCTCAGCAGACAACTCAAAATGCACAGCCTTACCTGAGATCAAAGCATGCAATGGTTTAGCTATTTGAGGCATATTAGGGATCCATTGTCTGCAATACCCAACCAAACCCAAAAAAGCTCTTATGCCGCATACACACGATCAGACTTTCTGCCAACAAAACCGTGGATTTTTTTTTGAAGGTTGTTGGCTCAAACTTGTCTTGCATACACATGGTCACACAAATGTTGGCCAACAATTACGAACATGGGAACGTGGTGACGTACAACACGTATAACGAGCCGATAAAAAGGAAGCTCAATAGCCAGTGCGCCTCCCTTTGGGCTCCTTCTGCTAATCTCGTGTTTATCTCATATTAGTAGAAGTTTGGTGAGAGACGATTTGCGCTTTTCAGCCTCATGGTTTTTCAGATCGTTTCTGCTTTTCAGGTTGTGCTCGTCGGTTCATATCTGTTCTTCAGTACGTGTTGTCAGTTAGTTCCTGTCTTTCAGTGCATTCTATTTAAAGTTCGCTTCTGATTTTCAGTGAGTTCTTGTCCGCTCGTTTCTGATTTTCAGCTCATTCTTCTCTAGGTACTTTCTAATTTTCAGTACGTTCATTCAGTTCGTTCTGGGGAGCCGTTCATTTTCTAGCCATGTTGCGGTTACATACTCATCGTAGAGTTCGTGCTGTTGTTGGGCTTGGTGTTGGAGTTATTGCTTTGACCCAAGTCCAGTCCATGAACAGGGGGAGGAGGAATTCTTGCACCATGAATTGGTTGCTTAATCGTGACCAATTCTTTCATATGCCTTTGTTGTGGGAGCTCCAGAAGAATAATCCTGATGATTTCAGGAATTATCTCTGGATGATGGACCCCGTCTTTCACCGTCTGTTGGCTTTGCTGTCCCCTTACATCACGAAGCAGGACACCTGCATGCGGCAAGCCATCACTCCCAGACAAAGGCTCTTCGCCACCTTGCGGTACTTGGTGATGGGGAGAAGTCTCCAGGATATCAAGTTCATGACTGGGATCTCCCCCCAGGCTCTGGGAATCATTATTCCAGAGACCTGTTCTGCCATCATTCAGGTCCTGCAGAAGGACTATATTAAGGTAAGTTTTATCCTTTAACATCACATTCTATGTATTTAATGTTTGCTAATGTATTGTATTTATTTCATCATTCCATAATTACCATGATTGTAATATGCTGTGAATGTCCCCTTTGTCCTCTTGTATGCTGCAAGCTTTTAATGCTCCTTTTTTGTCCTTCATGCATATTTGCCTTCACTAACCTCCCCAGCTATTCTAGGCCCATACACACCTAGCCTAGTCACTTAACAATGTATTTTGTCAGCTCCATTGTAGTGCTTACCCTAAACACCCCGTAAAATGTGTCCAAATGTTATTGTTGGCCTTAAATTCAGGCAGAGTGCAAGAAGCTTTTTTTTTGGGCCAAAACTCATTTGGAACCCTCCGTCCCCCAACTGCTAAGTCAACCGATACCATTATTATATCTGCTGACTTTGCCAAACCCATACACACTATACCTACCTCTTTTGTGTTAATATTTATGGATGAATTCACCAAAGCATGTAGGGCAAGTGTATGCCTGGATACTTCCAAATGGTACTGCTTAAAGTTTTGTTCTCCTATTATCTTGATAGGTAATTGCAGAATGTAAAAATGGGCTTCAATTTGAACAGTGTGTATTCATATTTTTGGATTATGACACTTCTTACCTGTCCAGTGGGCTGCCAATAGTGTAAGTAAGGAGGGGCTGGCCTAAGTAACACACATTATTTATGCATTCAGCTCTCAATGAAGTGGAGACAGTTACCTGTCCAAAACATCCCCCCGCCATAAATTTTTTTACAATGGGCCATCAGAGGGGTTGAGGAATCTGATAAATGGACCTTATACTTTTGTCTTTAAATACTAATTTCAATAAATGTTCTACTTATATTGGCCAAGAATGTTTGTGTCTAATCTGCTTGCAGTGTTATGTGCAAAAGTACTATTTTTTTCTTGTTTGACTCCACAGTTTCCTTCCAACCCACAGGAATGGCAGACTCTGGCCTCCCAATTCGACCAGCAGTGGGACTTTCCCAACTGCGGTGGTGCGATAGATGGGAAGCACGTCTGAATCATCCCACCCCCCAACTCGGGGTCATACTAGTTCAATTACAAGGGGTACAGTAATATTGTGATGTTTGCGGTGGTGTCGGTGACTTATGAGTTCCTCTATCTGGACGTGGGGAAGAATGGCCATCTGTCTGATGGAGGAGTCATCGCCCAGACACAATTTTACAGGCATCTCCAGAATGGCAGCTTGGGGTTGCCACCTCCAGCAGATAACCTGGAGGGCCTCCCATTTGTTTTTGTTGCGGATGAGGCCTTTGCGCTGGGTGAGCATTTGATAAGGATGTTCCCCATGAGGACCCTGACCCCAGAGCAGAGGGTTTTTAACTACATAAACATGGCCGAATACAAACTGAACCACATAATTTTACGCTGCTGCATTCTACATAATTTTCTGCGTAAGAATGCATCCAACTATCTGGCCTCAGTTGCGACTGAGGCCAACTTTTCACCTGCAGAAACAATGACTGCGTTTGAAACTGGCCATCCTGGCTTGCCCCCCAAAGCGCCCGCGAAGTACGGCAAAGCTATGTGGAGTACTTTGTGGGTAGGGGGGCAATTGATTTACTAGAGAATCTGTAAGCTCTTTAAAATAAATTTGTTTTGAAAAACTAAACTCATATTTCATTTGATTTACTGCTCGTGTTTCTTATCTGTCTCCTAGGTTCTCCAATGGTCTTTTATTTTTGTCCATTTTCTTCAATAGTGCAAACGTAACTTATTTGATACATGAGATAACAATCTCTTCTTCAGCTAACTATTATGTTCTGTTGTGCTGCGGGTCTGCTACAAACACACACACATTTTTTGTTGTTAATGTATGTAATGCATTAATGATTCAAATAATCATCCTTTTCAACTCCATGAATTATTTGCTTGTAGTACCTAAAATGGCATGATTTTGGCACATTTTACAGCACAGTGGGGGTTATTTACTAAAGGCAAATCCACTTTGCACTACAAGTGCACTTTCAGCGCACTTGTAGTGCACAGTGGATTTGCCTTTAGTAAATAACCCCCATTGTCACTGTAACTACATCAACTTACTAAAAAAAACTAGTATTGAGCATTGAAAGAAGCCACACATTGTTGAGTATAAAACATTTTACTCCAAGCACATTCACATGTGCGGTATAAAAGGGTTTTTTAACAAACCAACATCTTTGGTGTATAACATGTATGTTTGACAAGATATAGCCTTTTTGTAGCTAAACAGGCATGTTTAAAACCATAACATACACATCCCCAACTCAGGAAGTTACAAAGTTCAACTTTGATGAAGTGAAGGCCATATGAGACATTGGTATGTCAAAACTGTGTTGATTTTGCCTTCATCAGGTGTGGTGATCTCACCCCTCTCAAAAAGATGCACACAAACTGGGACTCAAAATGTGGATTTCCCTCATGATCCCATGCCTAAAATGTGTGTCTTTTCCCTACATTTATTTTGCTAAAGCCACAAAACACACAGTGTGTCAACATGTGCAATCTGCCATCATGGGATATCAATGTATGCATTTTGTGGGTACAACTCCTTCCTCTAAACTAAAGTAGGTGATAGGAAGGGGTTGCACCACAACACGCGTACATTGATATCCCATGATGGCAGATTGCACATGTTGACACACTGTGGCTTATTTCAAAAAAGCAAAACCACTTTGCATTACAAGTGCAATGCAAATGCACTTGAAAGTGCACTTGTAGGGCAAAGTGGATTGTCCTTTCTGAAATAAGGCCCAGTGTGTCAACATGTGCTAGCTCCCTTCATTGGGATCAATGGACGTATTTCTGGGGTGCAACCTCTTCCTCTCACCTACTTTAGTTTCGAGGAAGGGGTTGCACCCACAAAATGCGTACATTGATTTACCATGATGGCAGATTGCACATGTTGACACACTGTGTGCATCTTCAAAATTTGGCTTTGCAAATACTTTAAATATTTTAAAAAAGTACAACAACAAAATTTACATTTTTTATGGGTTTAGATTTTGCATAAATGATGTTGCTCAGTCTTTTTTTAACATCATTGATATTTTCCTTCAGCTTTTCTAAATCACAATTGCACACCATGATCTCACTGATGAGGACTTGTGCACTTGCACTGCTGAAGTGAGTTTCTTCTTCCACAACATCCACATCACCTAAAAAAACACACACCATGTATTATAAATATGCAGGCATCCATCTATTACCTGAATCTGTGGTCTCAGACACTCACCTGTTGTGGACACCATTTCGACCACTCCCTACCTCTGCATCCACATCCTCAGTTTCTGCATCCACATCCTTAGGTTGTGTTTTGAGTTCCCCTTCTTCAGGAGTGTGGGGTTCCTGGTGTCCTCAGATGTCCCGATTCTTTTCACCCCTATGTGAATACAAAAAAGGTATACTTAGCAGAGAGATGTTTGAGGCGAAAAATATTAATATGAAACATTGGAAGTGTCGTCCAATTGTCTGTTTTGGCAGAGTTCCAAGCTGAAGACATGATTTTTTCGCTTTCAAAAGCTGGAATACTTACCTGTTTTGTGCAAGTTTCACACATGGAGAGACCCCTAATATCCACTGTTGCACATGCGTGGGACACCATAAAAAGGTTGTTATGGTGTCCCACACTAGTGCTCCAGCATCCAGATGTGTAAACAGCTGCCGAGTGTCCTCTCCTTACACTGAATCAAGTTGGCATTTCATTATAGTTTCAAACACATCTAGACAACAATGTAATAAACTTCTTTTAATCCAAATAGGCATGAACAAATGTAGTTAACATGCATCTGCCAAAAACGTTGTATTAGTGGTCGAACGAACGATGTTAAATATGAACGATTACTGTGCCCACGAGCCTCAAACTTGGCATTTTCAACTGTACAACAGTAAAGAAAAGCACATGGACTAGCACAAAAGTACTAAATATAATAGGAACACACGACAAATACTTACTTTTTTGCAGCACTTTCCTGATCCTTCTATACTGATCCTGTTCCCTCAATGTCAAGTCTGACCAGCATTTCCTCAATTGCTCCTTGGATCGTCGTACCCCAAAAGTCCTGTGCAGGTTTATCACAACTTTAGTCATGATCTTGGCCTTTCTTACATTAGGGTTTCTGTACGGTCCATGATTCCCATCATAGTCTGTCCTCTTCAAGATGTCCACCATCTCCACCATCTCTTCAAAGGACATAAGGCCTTATATCTCCTCCTGGATCTGGAACTGCCTTGCTCTGGGCTTTCCTCGCCGTTGCTGCTCTCTGCATGCAAGAGAAGAGGCGGTGAATACACTGCAAAGAAGGACAGGGGCGGAGTTTGATGCATGTGCAGTGTATATAAAGCATAACACGCAGGCATCGTACGTACGATCTGTGAGTAGAGGAAGGAGGATCATTGGCGCCAATCATGCAAACGAAGGTACAATTGAAACTTGGAGGATCAGTGGTTAGTGGTCTATACTGCTTACAGATTGAGGCCTATATTGGGACAAGATTAGGGGAGTTTAGCCCGACATTAGGGTTTGTCTTGTGTTGTGTCTTGCAGCTAAAATGGTGGATAAATTCACTGACCCGGACTTCCTGCCCAAATTCCTAGACATGTACAGGGAGCGGCCATGTCTCTGGCAAGTCCAAAGCAGGGACTACTCAAACAAGCAAAAGAGGAAGGCAGTGCTGGATCAACTGTTGGAATTGGTGAAGCCGGTATATCCCAAGGCAGACATCAACTATTTGAAGGCCAAAATTGGTAGCCTGAGGAGCACATATAATAGGGAGCGCAAGAAGGTCCAGGATTCCCTGAGATCTGGAGCAGCAGTAGATGTATATGTCCCCAGGCTGTGGTACTACTACAGACTACGTTTTTTGTCAGACCAGACGGAACCCAGGCCATCACTATCTCTACACTTCCTTCAACACTTCCTTCCACATCAGCTGAGGCTCCTGAAGTCCAACCTGGGCCTTCCACCCAGGAAGAAGATGTGGAGGAACCAAGCTTGACACAGGTATAGCATTGTTGAACATATCAAAAATTGAATGATGTTAACTAGATGTTATTGATCACTAATTTCTGATTTAACAAAGTGGTTTACATATCAATAGACAATAGTAGCCAAAACTGATTGGGAAAAGAATGAAAAATGCTGGGGTCAAAAGGATAGTCTTTTCTATTTGGTAACATTCAATTTGCAACAGTCATGAGCTCAAAATTGTGTGTGATTGATGACCAAAAAACTAAAACTATGTACCATTTTTATACACAGGAAAGTCTCAGCCAGGAGGAAGTCGTGGCAAGCAGCCTGACCGAATCCCAGGTTCCTCCCCTCTGTCCTCCAACCAAAAGGACCAGGAAGGCGAGGAACCTGGAGGAGTCCACAACTGTTTTCCATCGCCAGGCTACTGTGGCACTTAACACGACCCCTGGTGTCCACGAGGCATTTGGCTGTGTCACAGCAAGCAAACTCGAACACATGGAGGAAGGCCAATCCACGATCTGTGAGGAAATCATTCTGAAGGCCCTAAACAAGGGGACGAGGGGTGAACTAACAACTCAAACCCATCTGTGTGAGTTGGACCATACTCTTCCACCACCTCCAGCAACACCACAGCCACCCCATCCACCACAGCAGCATGGAAGAAAGCGTGGAAGGAAGTGTTGAGAGTGATGGCCTGAGTTTGGTGTGGTCTGGCAAAAAATGCAGGCTGTTGTAAGACCACAGCCTCGGAACATATATGTCATTTGCTGCTGCTCCTGATCTCTCTGAGTCCTGGGCCGTATTGTGCTCCCTATTAAATGGACCAATTTTGACAGTCAAATAATTGATATCTGCCCTGGGGTACAAAGGCTTCACCAATTCCAACTGTTTTTCCAGCGTTGCCTTCCTCTTTATTTTGTTATGACCCCTATTAAATTTCTAATTTTTTTTTGGACAAATACTTGGCTATGTGTTTTACTTCAAAAAGGACAGTTTGTTTGTGAGTAGGCAGGTACATTCAAAAATACAATGTCAAATTAACAAGGGACACCAACATAGTTGTATATTTGAGGTTAAAAAGACAAGATAATAATGTGTTGTGGTAACTTGACAAACAAAACGACCAAAAAAATTATGAGAAAAAAAGATTATTCTGGTGATCACGAGAAAAAAAAACAACAAAAACAAATATTATTCAGGAGATCACAAGAAATAATATAAAATACGTTTGTCAGAACTCTGCGAATATCAGCAGCGAAGCAAATTCATTATTCTAGAATTATAAAGAAGAAGAAAATGCGCTGCATCGAGAGATTTCATAATTTGCCACATGACAAATGTGATATCTCCGTTACAAACGCTAATTTTACAAGACCGAGCGCTTCCGGCTCGTACTTAATTCCAAGCATGCGTGAACTTTTGTATGTGGACTTGTGTACTTGTGTTCCAACAACAAAGTTTTATGGTGGAAAATTTGAGAACCTGCTAGCCAACATTTGTTGGTGGAAAGTCCGACAGCAAATGTTCGATGGAGCATACACACGGTCGGACTTTCCGACAACAAGCTCACATCCAACATTTCCCGTCAGAAAATCTGACCGTGTGTACGATGTACACAGCGATGTGTGTGATTTTTAGGAAGGGGGTATGAGCA
Source organism: Lithobates clamitans (assembly GCA_037952925.1). NCBI lineage: Eukaryota > Metazoa > Chordata > Amphibia > Anura > Ranidae > Lithobates > Lithobates clamitans. The sequence continues at coordinate 11,138,683 of JBBGZY010000502.1, read as the reverse complement.
TATCCCGCTTTCCTTTCTGAGGTTAAGTGTTTACCCCCTTAAAGATTCAGTGCCCCAGGAAAACAACTTTTTCCTGACACCAGTGTAGCTTATCTTTAGCCACCTTACAATTTTGCTCTGTCAAAAAATTTAACAAACTCAAAGAAGCCATTTTACACATTTCCCTGGCCAAGCACACATTATCTACATACTGGAGCAGTGTGACCCCTGGCAGTGCCTGCCATTAGTCCAAAACTTGCTTTAATGCTTGATTAAAACAGCTTGGAGAGATAGATAAGCTTTGAGGGAGGCGGAGCCAGGTGTGTTGCTTTTGATCAAAGGTGAAACTAAACAGTTAGACACATGATTCATCCAGCTTTATGCTAAAATAAGTATTTGCCAGGTCAATCACAGTGAAACAGCTGGCGTCACTGGAAATGCCTGAAAGGAGAGATTTGGAACGATAGGTACATCAGTTTCAATTATTTTGTTTATAGCTCGCAAATCATGTACCATCCGGTACTTAACTGGAGCTTTCTTATCTGTAGGTTTCTTTTTCACTGGTTACTAGAGGAGTGTTGCAAGGGGAGTTCAATCCCCGCAACACCCCCTTCTCTAAGTATATCCTTATTTGTTCCCTGATACCCTCCTGTTGCTGATAGGAGAGAGGATACTGAGGTAATTTCGGTAAGGTGGATCCTGATTTTACCTTTACGCTGACTGGAGTCACATTTAGGAGACCTGGACTCTTCCCAAAGTGACTTAGGCAACTCCAGCAAGGCCGGTGATGAATTTGAGTTTTGCGGGCAGCCACCAAAACATGAAGACTGTCACACACATCTTGCTCTATTTCAGTCAGCGGAGAGGTAACAAAGACCCCCTCAGGAGTGTAACTTATGGTACACTGTAATTTTGACAAGATGTCTCTTCCCAGCAAGTTACAAGGCACGGTACCAATAACAAAAAGGATTGCACCTTAACATCTCTAATCCTCGCTGTCAGAGGGGCAGTTTCTTTTATGCCCCGTACACATGATTGGACATTCCGACAACAAAATCCATGAATTTTTTCCGATGGATGCTCAAACTTGTGTTACATACACGCGATCACACAAATCTTGTCGGAAATTCCGAACGTCAAGAACACGGTGATGTACAACACGTACAACGAGCCGAGAAAAATTAAGTTCAATAGCCAGTGCGGCTCTTCTGCTTGATTCCAAGCATGCGTGAAACTTTGTGCGTCAGAATTCTGTACACACGATCGGAATTTACAACAATGGATTTTGTTGTCGGAAAATTTGAGATCCAGATCTCAAATTTTGTGTAATGGAAATTCCGATGAAAAATGTCCGATGGAGCCTACACATGGTCGGAATTTCCGAAAACAAGCTCCCATCAAACATTTTCCATTGGAAAATCCGACCATGTGTATGGGGCATTAGAGTTGTTACAGAATCATCCAAACCAATCACTGTCCATTCATTTGAATAGGGGAGAGGTAGGGTGCAATGGGAAGAGAGGATCGATTTTGACACCCCAGTATCTATTAGGAATGTGAGCTCATTATAACAGGGCATTTCTGCCAAAGTCATTTTTACAAAAGCATCATTACCATCAGTTTCAGATATCCCTGACCATACTGGGGCCTCTGCCTGTCAATCCCTCTTTCCCCATACATCCTTGACAAATCTCCTGGGTGCATGTCAAAATCTAGCAATGTGGCCAGGTTTTTGGCAGTTGAAACACACACCCATAGCTCTTAATCTCCCTCAGTCCCTCCCCTTTTCGCCCCGTGGGGCTTCTTTGAGTGAGAGGTAGAAGAGCATAACCTTTTGTGGCTTTCTCGCCTCCATGTCGTCCATATTCTTTTGGATATGGGATGCCACTGAGGTCAGAGCTTGTAGGTTCGTGATCTTCCACTCAGGATAACGGGTGGTTAACTTTTCCTGAACAGAGTTTTTTCAAACTTGTACCCCACATGGTGACAATCATTGAGGCCAGGGCTGGATCCTGCCCAGTCTCAATTACTTCATTTCTAAACCGATCAGTGTATTTGTGCACTTCCTCCTTACTCTCCTGTGTCATTAAACTCACCTTATTCCAGGAGGCTGCCGGAAAAATCTTCCCTATCTTTTCCTTCAATTTTTCACACTCTGCTAATGCCAAATCTGGTGTGTCCAGTTTGGAGGTCCCCAACTCTTCCAGTTTCACTAACTCTGCCTCCCGTTTTATAAGATCAGCATCATTTAGTCCTGACACCCCCTTTATGATTTGTAAAATGTCCTCCCAATTCACTTTGTAGCATGTAGTTATGTTGCACAGCTGCTTAGCAAACAGATGAGGACTATGCCTGGGCTTGGGGATCAAATTTAGAAAAGTATTCATCTCCCCAGGAGTCCAGGGCACATGGTGAACTATAATCCCTATCAATTTGCTGTCACCGTTGTAAGTTCTCTGCTCTCTCACTGGTAGTACTCTTCCTGTCCCCCCTTGTTTAGAAGTTATTACCTATTCGTCCCTTTCATCTGAGTCAGGGGGAAGAGGGGGGTAAATTCTTTCCTGATGCATAATCAACCTTTGTATTGGTGTCATCACGACAGGTGTTCTTAGGAAACTTTTATCCTGCCCACTTACGTTTGGCGAATCTCCTTGTACTCATCAACCTGGATGGTGGCATGCTATTCCATCCTGGTGATTGATACCAATGTTTACTCTTAGATGTGTCTGGTACATATCCATGCATCACCTCTTCTCTCATTGGTGCAGATGCTTCTATAGCACCTGCTCCAAGAGGGGTTGATGATGTGATATATGGTGGTGGGGACCCACTGCTAGACACTATCTGGTCGAAGACAGGCCTACTCGGGTTTCTGATGAGTGTCTTTGCTAACATATGTGTAGTAGCAATCATTTCCACTGACAACTCACCTTCTTCTTCTGATATCTTGGGCAGTGTTGCAACTAGGACCTTAACTGTTTTCTCATATGCTTCTGCCTCCCATCTAGCCCATGCTGCAACTTCATTAGGTTCAGTCATCCTACTCTTAAAGTTATAGTGTAACATCGCCCAAACCCTGACATCAAATGTTCCCTGTAGCGGCATTGGCCAATCCGTTGCCTTTGCCAAGCTGTGCCATTTCTTTAGGTACTTCGCTACCCACTTCCCATAGTGGGCATTGACTTACTCCTAGGGTGCCAATGGTGCCCCGTAAACCATAGCACCTCCTTCCACCTTATTCCCCATTACTGGATCGTCAGTGAGCTTCCGTTTCCTATGGTTCCTGGCCAAAACTCCCCTTGTGCTTTCCTCCATTGAAAGCACGCCCCCGCCCCTACTTGGATGAGGCTATACCCTAGGGTCAATTTGTTCAGAACTCTTACCCACTTGACCACACAGAATACTTTATTCAATGCAGGACCACATAGGTATGATAAGAGCCCTTCTGACAGAACACCTTCTCCCTCCCACTTAACCACCCCAAATGCAGAATCCCATGGCTGTTACTGCACCCAGTGCGGGATCACACAGATCTGAAGGGAGAACCTGTCCTGACAGTCTACTCCCCTTTCTTAAACTGGACTTTTATGGCACAGTGTGTTACAGCACAAATTTAGGATCACATACAGGGAAACCACGCTGTCTATCGCGTCAGATCTTCAGCAGCATACACACCACAAACACTATGATATAACAGATGAATGGTGAATCTACTATCACCCCAAGTTTCTCACATTCATTGCTTGGACACATGCAGTTTTATGTATTCTCCCCCTCTATCTTTTTGTGCTCTGGGGGTACGGTTTTCTCTCTTGGTCTAAGCACAATTATTGCTAATAGCACCCAAGCAATTGCCCCCAATGCCACCATCAATATTTCAAATAAAAACAGAGAAGTTACACATAGATTACCAGTATCATTCATTTAGGCAAAGTCTTACTTCACTCTATTAACCCTGTTAGTAAAACCTGCTCATACAGGGTAGCCATTAATACTTTTCAATTAGTATGCATGAACATCAACAATTAGTATAGTTCAATGACACATAGACAATACACTTTCATTCAGAAGGCACATGAGACGTCATAGGCATCAGAGCAGCGCATACATGTATGGCTTCACCTTGGATTATGAACCCAGGCCTCCCAGATTTTGACGTCTAGGCAACCCTCTCATTCACACGCAAAAAACAATTTAGTACTCTGCGTTAGTTAAAATCAACAGTTTCACTTTTTTACATATAACAGACAATAATGTTCACTCTTCACACTTGCTCGCAAAGGGGTTTTCCTCACCTTGAGACCCCAACTTTCCTTACACACCTATGCTGCGTACACATGAGCAGACTTTACGGCAGACTTTGCCCAGCGGATGGGATTTTGTCGGACAATTCGATCGTGTGTGGGCTCCAGCGGACTTTGTTTTCTCAAAAGTTGGACAGACTTAGATTTGAAACATGTTTCAAATCTATCCGACAGACTCGAGTCCGGTCGAAAAGTCCGCTCGTCTGTATGCTAGTTCGACGGGCAAAAAACCACGCCAGGGCAGCTATTGGCTACTGGCTATGAACTTCCTTGTTTTAGTCCGGTCGTACGTCATCACGTACAAATTCGACGGACTTTGGTTGATTGTGTCCAAGTCTATTTATGAAACATCTTGTATTCTGTGAAAAGAATGGATGTGGAAAGAGGAAGGTGTAGAGCAAGCGAGCCACTAGCATTGACTGTACCAGATTAGGAACTGTCAATTTCATCACCAGAAGTTCAGTGCTTACGGTAATGTCCAGGATGAATGAAACATATAGTTTTTGCCTAATGTGGCACCGTCCACCATCTACACATGCGACACCCATCGTTAGAGTTCATTCATTTTTACATAACATAAGTATAAAAATATTCAGAACAGCTTTGATTGATTAATTATCTACCATCTACCAAAAAGGATAGAACTCAAATATATATTTTTAACCAAAATATTTATTTTGAGCTTCGTAAATGCCTTCTTCAAAGTATCAAACCAAGTTGATATTTTTGGTGTTAAGTTGCTGTCTGTCCATTCTCGCAGTGCTCCCCCCACACTAACTACAGACACTGGTAGGAGTTCATTCTAAAGGTTGTAAAATAAAATTATGCCTTGGCTACTATGCCCTTATTTTGTTATTTGATTAAAAGGCTGACAAGGAACATAAATACATTATATCTTCCATGGCTGCAAATCATTCACAAGCCTTTACCTTGAGAATTATCTGCAGTATTGCCTTTAGTGTATTTTTAGTAAAGGGGAAGAAAATCAATTTCTTAGCAATCTACAACTGGTATTCCAGTGACAATGACACTATTAAATCTTCTCTCACACTGTGATTTATCCAAGTGATTCACTTGCAGACTTCACATTTTGTAAAATAGACTACCTGTCTCAAAAAATGTGATTATACAGTAGTTCCAAAATAATTTTCTGTATTTGTTTTCAATGATTTATGCAGCCCTGATAATGTGTTTGTTTAATATAGTAAATAGCACAGGGAAAAGCATATTAATAAGGTACAACAAATACAAATTCTGTAGTATATTTCTAATTATCATGTGTCAAGGGATCACGAAACAGGAGGGAGATTCCAGGCCCAACAATCCATGTTTATTCACAAACACTCAGCTAGTAATAAAAAAAAAACACATCCCTCATCTGTGTAGATTGAAATAAAAGTATACACACAGCATGTCTCTTTCTCCAGTCATTTACATTCCACAGGGACACCCCCTTTAAGGACGACAGAAATATTTTCAATTACTTAGACCAAACACACTAATCCCCAGCCAGGAACAAAACAGAGATGGTAAAAGCTTCTCCAAGACACTGGTAGGCAGGTGCAGTTAGCCTTCCCACCTGTAGGTGGCTCAGTGCCATTATTGCATGGCTAGAGGACTCTCATACCTGAATTGTTCACTTAATGATTTTATCTAGTGCCTCAAGAGAGGAAAGTGGTTTGATTGGAGACTGAGCTTTTGAAAAACTTTGGTGGCCATTTTGGGTGTGGGAACTTTTTAACTACTTGCCGACCAGGCTTTTTCTTGCAATTTTTGTTTACAAGTTCAAATCAGTATTTTTTGCTAGAAAATGACTTATAACCCCCAAACATTATACACTTTTTTTAGCAGATACCCTAGGGAATAAAATGGTAATTGTTGCAATTTTTTTCATGTCACATAGTATTTGCACAGCAGTTTTGCGAATACAATTTTTGGGGAAAAAATACACTTGAACCACTTGCTGCCCGCCCGCCGTCATATGACGGCGGGACGGTGCAGCTGTTGTTCTGGGCCGCCGTCATATGACGGCGCAGCCTTCCAGGCAGCCCAGGGGGCGCGCGCGCCCGCCGCATCGCTCGGGTCCCGGTGCGCGTGACCGGCAGCCACGATGTCCGCCAGGCACCCGCGATTGCCTGGTGACAGAGCAGAACCGTGGATCTGTGTGTGTAAACACACAGATCCACGTCCTGTCAGATGGGAGGAGACCGATGGTGTGTTCCTTGTACAGAGGAACACCGATCGGTCTCCTCCCCTTGTGAATCCCCTCCCCCCACAGTTAGAATCACTCCCTAGCAACACATTAACCCCTACAGCGCCCCCTCCTGGTTAACCCCTTCATTGCCAGTCACATTTATACAGTAATCAATGCATTTTTATAGCACGGATCGCTGTATAAATGTGAATGGTCCCAAAAATGTGTCAAAATTGTCCGATGTGTCCGCCGCAATATCGCAGTCACGATAAAATTGCATATCGCCACCATTACTAGTAAAAAAAAATAATAATAAAAATGCTATAAATCTATCCCCTTATTATGTAGACGCTATAACTTTTGCGCAAACCAATAAATATATGCTTATTGCGATATTTTTTACCAAAAATATGTAGAAGAATACGTATCGGCCTAAACTGAGGAAAAAATTTGTTTAAAAAAAAAATTTGGATACTTATAGCAAAAAGTTAAAAATATTGTGTTCTTTTCAAACTTGTCACTCTTGTTTTGTTTATAGCACAAGAAATAAAAACCGCAGGGGTGATCAAATAAAACCAAAAGAAAGCTCTATTAGTGGGGAAAAAATGATAAAAATTTCATTTGGGTACAGTGTAGTATGACCGCGCAATTGTTATTCAAAGTGCGACAGCGCTGAAAGCTGAAAATTGGCTTGGGCAGGAAGGGGGTAAAAATGCCCAGTATGGAAGTGGTTAATGAATAAAAAAACAACTAAATGTAATAGTTACCCCATGTATAATCTGAAAGATAACGTTATGCTGAGTAAATAGATACCTAATATGTCACACTTTTTTGAAAAAAATACACTTAAACTCAATAGTTATCCCAAATTGTTTGCGTAATGAGAAAGATGATGTTGCGCTGAGTAAATAGATCCCTAACATGTCACACTTTAAAATTGCGCATGCTCATAGAATCGCGACAAACTACGGTACTTAAAAATATCCATAGGTGATGCTTTAAACTCCTTTACAGGTTACCTGTTTAGAGTTTATAGAGGAGTTCTAGTGCTATACATATTGCTCTCGCTGTAACGTTTATGGCAGTATCTTACATGTGTCATTCGAATACTGTTTAAATATGCACGTGCGACTTATATATGTGTTTGCTTCTGCGCAGAAGCACGGATGGATAGGGGCACTTTCATTTTTTTTCTTTATTTATATTTATTTTCCTTTTTTTTTTTTATTTTTACACTGTCCCTTTATTTTTTAATTTTTTTTTACAGTTTTTCTCCATTGTTTTGGCTCATTTCTTGAAACAGAAATGACATTCTCAAAACTCTAAGTTCATTTGGCAAAACAGTCTTACAGTTCAGCACAACTCTATAACTCACGTGCAAAAGCTCATATCTCTCTCAAAACTGTTCACTCATGCTTCAAAACCATATTCCTTTCCCATATAAAGAGTCACTGCCCCCAAAATGGCAAATATTCTTCTCAATTGCTTTGGCTCATTTCTTGAAACAGACCAGACGTTCTCAACTCTCTTGGTGCTTTTGCCAAAATAACCTGGATGGTTCAGCACAACACCATGGTTCACCTTCAAAAGCTCATATCTTTCCCAAAACAGTTCACTCATGTGTCAAAAATAAATTTCTTTCTCATTCATATAGTCAGTGCCCCCAAAATGCTTCATCCCTTTGGCATTGTGTAAGCACTGCAAGTCAAAATGTTTAGATGTTTTGTCTCTAAGGCAGAGGACCATTGAAATATCCCTCATGTCCACCTTTTAGTCTTAGCCCAGGCCTTCGTTGACAATGGTTACTGTACAGTTTTTGTCTAGCTAACTGAATACAATTGTGTATAAAACTGAAAAAAAGAAAAGATTTTAGGGTAAGAGTAGACTCCAAAGTTTGACATCACACATTGCACTCATACTGCCAAGGAAAAATTACTGTACAGTATTGTACCTATTATCATTCACACACAAAGTAACTTCCATACATCAGAGTAAAAAGAAAATGTATACAGCATAATATACGGAAATATAAACACACAAACAAAAAACAAGGAAAATTACATTTAGCCTACAATGCTGTAAATAAAGCTGGAGTTTACAACTACTGTAACATCTCTTCACTGGCCACCGTCCTCACCCTCCTGCCCATCCACACGCTGCTGTCTGGCCACAGATTCTCATCAACATTGCAGCGTATATCCTCCCTTGCGATGCAACGAGGGAAGAAACGGTGTGCATGTCGCAACCACCCCCTACACTGATCTCCTGTAATATCCTCACAGGCAGCATCCATTGCATGGAGCAAGGACCTCTGATCTTGAGCCCGATGCTCATACACTCTCCACCTCCAAGCGGAGAAAAACTCCTCAATAGGGTTGAGGAAAGGAGAGTAAGGTGGTAGGAACACCATATCCATTCTTGGATGAACAGTGAACCAGGCCCTGATAAGCAGGCCACGGCGGAAATTCGCATTGTCCCATACAATTATATATTGTGGTAGGTGAGGCCCTATGAGACCTCTCTTATTTTCAGGGATCAAATCCAAATGAAGGCGGTCCAAGAAGATGAGGAGCTTCTGTGTATTGTATGGGCCAAGAGTGGGAATGTAAGTGGCCACACCATTCTCAGAAATGGCAGCACACATAGTTATATTGCCCACTCGCTGGCCTGGGACATCCACTGTGGCCCGGTGGCCAATAAAATTTCGGCCACGTCTTCGGCCCTTGGCCAGGTTGAAGCCAGCCTCATCCACATACCTGAGTATGTGAGAGGTCTCGTTTCCTTCCAATGCCATTATTCTCTACAATAGAGTAAAGAAAGAAAACCTCAAATCAGTCATACAGAAGAGTCATACACTACAGTTACAGACAGTTACATAGGAATGTTCTACACAAGTTCAATATATTACTGACCAGTATTTCAGTGGTTCCAAACCTGGGGTACATGTACCCTATGCAGAGGTACTACAGGGGGTATTTGACAGAAAGGGGAGGGGAAAAATTATCAATGAGTAGACTTACTGAAATGTTACAGTAAAACCCACAGTATTAGATAGATTTACATGGGAGGCACTACTGTAATTGCAGCTCTTTGACCCTTTTTCTTACTGTATTGAATGTTATATTCCTCAAAATAAGGATTATAATGATAATTGCATCATACAGTAAGCTGCAGTTTTTAGACAAAATGTTTATAAATCAGATACGTAAATCAAATACTTTCATACCTGGATTACCTAGATTCAGAAATCGGGTAAAGTGGGTACTGAAACCAATTTATTTCAGGAAGCACTGCTTATGGTACTTGTAAAAAGGTTATCTTGATAGGCAACCAGTGACTGACTTACATGTACATACTGGTACCACAGCTCTTTCACTCTGTCAGAGTTCCTCTCAAATGGTACCCTGTAAATTTGCTTCATTGTCATCTGATGCTTCTTCAATGTGCGGGCTATTGTGGAGATGCTTATAGAGTGACATTTTGGAATATGGCTTTGTCTTGTAGGATTTCAGTGTGGATCTCTCTCAATGCGATGGCATTATTTGCAAACACCATGTTACAGATCTCTTGTTCTTGTTGTTCGTTGAGAAGCTTTCCTCGGCCACTCGTGCCAGGTTGTCCTCCAATCCTAGACATAGAATTCAAAGCACAACACTCCATTCGTAATTCATACCTTATGTATTCCGTACAGAATGAGTTACCAATGTAATCGTATTGTTGTTTTACTTACAGTAACTTTATCACAATTCCAATGCATCACTGCACAGTGACTGGAATACTTCTGTAAACTGTATCATCACTATTCCATAGTTTATTTTCTACAATATTTTTCTTGTCATTGTTAGTATCATACGTAACATCCCACTGAGGTAAGATACTGTAATACTGTAGGCCTATCACGCACACATGCACACACACACACACGCACACACGCACACACACACACACACACACACACACTAAATAAATATGTAAATGAGTAAATAAACATATTTGTTGCTCTATGCACAGTGTCCTGTCCTATACATTATATAATTCCATCATTGACTGACTACATACCTGTTTTCCCTGCGAAAGGTTTGGGTGATAGAGAAGACTGTAGAGCGAGGCACATTAGGCTGCACTCGGCGACCTGCCTCCGCCATTGTGAGGCCATGGTTGATGACATGATCTATAATTGTGGCCCGAATTTCATCAGGGACAGCATAGTGTCTTTGTACTCCTCTGCCTCTTCCCCCTATTCCATCACCACTCACCCTTACTCCTCTTCCTCTTCTTCTTCCTCTTCCTCGAGCAGGCAGTTTCCCTTGTTCATTTACTTGGCCAGGTGCCTCCATGTTCAGAAATTGTACTGGTCCTGCATAGTCAAGCTCTATATATACATGTTTGGCAGCATTCACAATCATGGACAGTAGGGATGAGCTTCGTGTTCGAGTCGAACCCATGTTCGACTCGAACATCGGCTGTTCGACCGTCCGTCGAATTGCGAACGATATGGGCCGTTCGCGCCAAATTCGTGTGGCGCGTCACGGCCCATAATTCACTGCGGCATCGCAGTGCATTGCTGGCTGATGATTGGCCAAGCATGCACTATGACCCGCATGCTTGGCCAATCACAGCGCCGTCAGTAGAGAGAGCTGTAATTGGCCAAAGCCAGGGTGGCTTTGGCCAATTATGGCTCAGGGGATTTAGTACACACCCCACACTATATAAGGCCGCCTGCACGGCGGCCCTGTGTAGTGTGTGTTCCGGTGTGCTGAGCGATAGAGAGAGAGAGAGACAGTGTCATTTGATTTGAGTTAGATAGATTAGGCAGAACAGTCAGTCAGTTAGCTGCACTTACAGTGTATTGTGTATATATATGCATCCCAGGTGTTGCATATATATATATACACTGTATTCAGTTTAGCTAGATCCGTTCCTGTTATCTTCTATCTAGACTATTTACATTCAGTGCAGTGTGTCCTGCTCACAGTGTTCAGCTAGATCCGTTCCTGCTATTTACATTCAGTACAGTGCTTCCTGCTCACAGTGTTCAGCTAGATCCGTTCCTGCTATTTACATTCAGTGCAGTGCGTGCTGCTCACAGTGTTCAGCTAGATCCGTTCCTGCTATTTACATTCAGTGCAGTGCGTCCTGCTCACAGTGTTCAGCTAGATCCGTTCCTGCTATTTACATTCAGTGCAGTGCGTGCTGCTCACAGTGTTCAGCTAGATCCGTTCCTGCTATTTACATTCAGTGCAGTGCGTGCTGCTCACAGTGTTTAGCTACATCCGTTCCTGCTGTTTACATTCAGTGCAGTGCGTCCTGCTCACAGTGTTCAGCTAGATCCGTTCCTGCTATTTACATTCAGTGCAGTGCGTCCTGCTCACAGTGTTCAGCTAGATCCGTTCCTGCTATTTACATTCAGTGCAGTGCGTCCTGCTCACAGTGTTCAGCTAGATCCGTTCCTGCTATATACATTTAGTGCAGTACGTCCTGCTCACAGTGTTCAGCTAGATCCGTTCCTGTTATCTTCCTACTGACAGGCAGGCTTGTCTGGTTACAGTATATAAAGCTACCTGAAGAAAATTACAGGTGTTCTTTTTGATCCTATTAGTACCACGGTCAGGCAGCTAGACTATTTACATTTAGTACAGTGTGTCCTGCTCACAGTGTTCAGCTAGATCCGTTCCTGTTATTTACATTCAGTGCAGTGCGTCCTGCTCACAGTGTTCAGCTAGATCCGTTCCTGCTATTTACATTCAGTGCAGTGCGTCCTGCTCACAGTGTTCAGCTAGATCCGTTCCTGCTATTTACATTCAGTGCAGTGCGTCCTGCTCACAGTGTTCAGCTAGATCCGTTCCTGCTATTTACATTCAGTGCAGTGCGTGCTGCTCACAGTGTTCAGCTAGATCCGTTCCTGCTATTTACATTCAGTGCAGTGCGTCCTGCTCACAGTGTTCAGCTAGATCCGTTCCTGCTATTTACATTCAGTGCAGTGCGTCCTGCTCACAGTGTTCAGCTAGATCCGTTCCTGCTATTTACATTCAGTGCAGTGCGTGCTGCTCACAGTGTTCAGCTAGATCCGTTCCTGCTATTTACATTCAGTGCAGTGCGTCCTGCTCACAGTGTTCAGCTAGATCCGTTCCTGCTATTTACATTCAGTGCAGTGCGTCCTGCTCACAGTGTTTAGCTAGATCCGTTCCTGCTATTTACATTCAGTGCAGTGCGTCCTGCTCACAGTGTTCAGCTAGATCCGTTCCTGCTATTTACATTCAGTGCAGTGCGTCCTGCTCACAGTGTTCAGCTAGATCCGTTCCTGTTATCTTCCTACTGACAGGCAGGCTTGTCTGGTTACAGTATATAAAGCTACCTGAAGAAAATTACAGGTGTTCTTTTTGATCCTATTAGTACCACGGTCAGGCAGCTAGACTATTTACATTTAGTACAGTGTGTCCTGCTCACAGTGTTCAGCTAGATCCGTTCCTGCTATTTACATTCAGTGCAGTGCGTCCTGCTCACAGTGTTCAGCTAGATCCGTTCCTGCTATATACATTTAGTGCAGTACGTCCTGCTCACAGTGTTCAGCTAGATCCGTTCCTGTTATCTTCCTACTGACAGGCAGGCTTGTCTGGTTACAGTATATAAAGCTACCTGAAGAAAATTACAGGTGTTCTTTTTGATCCTATTAGTACCACGGTCAGGCAGCTAGACTATTTACATTTAGTACAGTGTGTCCTGCTCACAGTGTTCAGCTAGATCCGTTCCTGTTATTTACATTCAGTGCAGTGCGTCCTGCTCACAGTGTTCAGCTAGATCCGTTCCTGCTATTTACATTCAGTGCAGTGCGTCCTGCTCACAGTGTTCAGCTAGATCCGTTCCTGCTATTTACATTCAGTGCAGTGCGTCCTGCTCACAGTGTTCAGCTAGATCCGTTCCTGCTATTTACATTCAGTGCAGTGCGTGCTGCTCACAGTGTTCAGCTAGATCCGTTCCTGCTATTTACATTCAGTGCAGTGCGTCCTGCTCACAGTGTTCAGCTAGATCCGTTCCTGCTATTTACATTCAGTGCAGTGCGTCCTGCTCACAGTGTTCAGCTAGATCCGTTCCTGCTATTTACATTCAGTGCAGTGCGTGCTGCTCACAGTGTTCAGCTAGATCCGTTCCTGCTATTTACATTCAGTGCAGTGCGTCCTGCTCACAGTGTTCAGCTAGATCCGTTCCTGCTATTTACATTCAGTGCAGTGCGTCCTGCTCACAGTGTTTAGCTAGATCCGTTCCTGCTATTTACATTCAGTGCAGTGCGTCCTGCTCACAGTGTTCAGCTAGATCCGTTCCTGCTATTTACATTCAGTGCAGTGCGTCCTGCTCACAGTGTTCAGCTAGATCCGTTCCTGTTATCTTCCTACTGACAGGCAGGCTTGTCTGGTTACAGTATATAAAGCTACCTGAAGAAAATTACAGGTGTTCTTTTTGATCCTATTAGTACCACGGTCAGGCAGCTAGACTATTTACATTTAGTACAGTGTGTCCTGCTCACAGTGTTCAGCTAGATCCGTTCCTGCTATTTACATTCAGTGCAGTGCGTCCTGCTCACAGTGTTCAGCTAGATCCGTTCCTGCTATATACATTTAGTGCAGTACGTCCTGCTCACAGTGTTCAGCTAGATCCGTTCCTGTTATCTTCCTACTGACAGGCAGGCTTGTCTGGTTACAGTATATAAAGCTACCTGAAGAAAATTACAGGTGTTCTTTTTGATCCTATTAGTACCACGGTCAGGCAGCTAGACTATTTACATTTAGTACAGTGTGTCCTGCTCACAGTGTTCAGCTAGATCCGTTCCTGTTATTTACATTCAGTGCAGTGCGTCCTGCTCACAGTGTTCAGCTAGATCCGTTCCTGTTATTTACATTCAGTGCAGTGCGTCCTGCTCACAGTGTTCAGCTAGATCCGTTCCTGCTATTTACATTCAGTGCAGTGCGTGCTGCTCACAGTGTTCAGCTAGATCCGTTCCTGCTATTTACATTCAGTGCAGTGCGTCCTGCTCACAGTGTTCAGCTAGATCCGTTCCTGCTATTTACATTCAGTGCAGTGCGTCCTGCTCACAGTGTTTAGCTAGATCCGTTCCTGCTATTTACATTCAGTGCAGTGCGTCCTGCTCACAGTGTTCAGCTAGATCCGTTCCTGCTATTTACATTCAGTGCAGTGCGTCCTGCTCACAGTGTTCAGCTAGATCCGTTCCTGTTATCTTCCTACTGACAGGCAGGCTTGTCTGGTTACAGTATATAAAGCTACCTGAAGAAAATTACAGGTGTTCTTTTTGATCCTATTAGTACCACGGTCAGGCAGCTAGACTATTTACATTTAGTACAGTGTGTCCTGCTCACAGTGTTCAGCTAGATCCGTTCCTGCTATTTACATTCAGTGCAGTGCGTCCTGCTCACAGTGTTCAGCTAGATCCGTTCCTGCTATATACATTTAGTGCAGTACGTCCTGCTCACAGTGTTCAGCTAGATCCGTTCCTGTTATCTTCCTACTGACAGGCAGGCTTGTCTGGTTACAGTATATAAAGCTACCTGAAGAAAATTACAGGTGTTCTTTTTGATCCTATTAGTACCACGGTCAGGCAGCTAGACTATTTACATTTAGTACAGTGTGTCCTGCTCACAGTGTTCAGCTAGATCAGTTCCTGTTATTTACATTCAGTGCAGTGCGTCCTGCTCACAGTGTTCAGCTAGATCCGTTCCTGCTATTTACATTCAGTGCAGTGCGTCCTGCTCACAGTGTTCAGCTAGATCCGTTCCTGCTATTTACATTCAGTGCAGTGCGTCCTGCTCACAGTGTTTAGCTAGATCCGTTCCTGCTATTTACATTCAGTGCAGTGCGTCCTGCTCACAGTGTTCAGCTAGATCCGTTCCTGTTATCTTCCTACTGACAGGCAGGCTTGTCTGGTTACAGTATATAAAGCTACCTGAAGAAAATTACAGGTGTTCTATCCCAGCTTAGTGCAGCTACAGGCCATTAGTATGTCTGGAAGGCCAAGAAGGAGAGGCAGACAGTCACAAGCCAATAAGAGAGGGCAAGCAGGCTCTGTGTCTAGTGCTGGTCGTGGAGACGGTGCATCCTCATCAGCACGTGGCCATGGGACACGCTTGGCCTTTTTTTCGGCAGCTGGCCGTGTTGAGCCGCAACATGCGGAAGACTTGGTCGAGTGGATGACCAAGCCGTCCTCATCCTCCTCATCCTCTCTCACCCATGCCCAGGGTGCTTTGTCTGGCAAAGCAACGGCCTCTTCCCTCAGCTCAATGTCATCAGTGACTCCTTCCCTAGCCCCACCATGTCCTCCTGAGGATTCCCTCGAACTGTTTGACCACAGTGTTGGGTACATGCTCCAGGAGGATGCCCAGCGTTTGGAAGGCTCTGATGATGATACTGAGCTCAATGAAGGCAGTAACATGAGCACGGACAGAGGGGGTGCCCAAGAAGGACAGCAATCTGGCAGTCATGCTCCCCCTGCTGCAGCATACTGCCAGGTTTGCTCCAGTGATGAGGAGGGAGGGGATGATGAGGTCACTGACTCAACGTGGGTGCCTGATAGGAGAGAGGAGGAGGAGGAGGAGGAGGAGGAGGTGGCACATCACCAACTAGGCAGGATGCCCTCCAGGGGCCAGCCTAAGGGCAGCACATTGACTGCATCACACCCCAAAGCTCCACATGTGCAGGGCGCTGCAGTCTCTGCGCGTTATTCAAAAAGTTCTTTGGTGTGGGCCTTTTTTGAGACGAGTGCATCAGATCGCACCGCTGCTATTTGCAATATATGTCTCAAGCGTATCTCGCGTGGCCAAAACATCTCCCGCTTGGGTACCACATGCTTGACCAGACATATGTTGACCTGCCATGCAGTTCGTTGGCAAGCGTATCTAAAAGACCCACACCAAAGAACAAAGACGATCTCTCCTTGCTCCTCATCAGCTGAGATTTCCAACCCCACTAGACCTTCAGTCCTCTCTGCGACCTGCAGTGAGAGGAATGAAGGTGTAGAATTAGGTGTGTCACAGCCAAGTACTTATGGGCAATCTGCTTTGGGTACACCGACGTCAGATTGTACCAGGCAAATTTCCCTGCCCCAGCTGCTGCACCGCCGAAAGAAGTTTGCTCCCAGCCATCCACATGCCCAGCGGTTGAATGCTAGCTTGGCAAAATTGCTAGCACTTCAACTGCTGCCTTTTCAGTTGGTAGACTCTGCCCCCTTCCGTGAGTTTGTGGAATGTGCGGTTCCTCAGTGGCAGGTACCCAAACGCCACTTTTTCTCACGGAAGGCGATTCCGGCTCTCTACCGGCATGTGGAAGGCAATGTCCATGCCTCGCTGGACAGGGCGGTCAGCGGTAAGGTGCATATTACCGCTGACTCATGGTCCAGCAGGCATGGACAGGGACGTTACTTAAGTTTCACGGCGCATTGGGTGACTCTGCTGGCAGCTGGGAAGGATGCAGGACAAGGTGCAGTAGTGTTGGAGGTTGTTCCGCCACCACGCCTCCAAAATGCTGATTGTGACACACCTCTCTCCTCCACCCCCTCCTCTTCTTCTTCCTCCATGGCCTCTTCCTCGGAACCAGCGGTGCTCCGTAGGCGTTCAAGGGGCTACGCAAGTACGCAGGCCAAAAGATGCCATGCGGTGCTTGAGCTGGTGTGCTTGGGGGACAGGAGCCACACTGGGGCAGAGGTTCTGTCAGCTCTGCAGGGGCAGGTTCAGAGGTGGTTGACGCCACGCCAACTTAAGGCAGGAATGGTGGTTTGCGACAATGGCACCAACCTCCTCTCTGCCCTCCGACAGGGACAACTGACCCATGTGCCCTGTTTGGCTCACGTCCTTAACTTGGTGGTGCAGCGGTTCTTGGGCAGGTACCCGGGCTTACAGGATGTCCTGAGGCAGGCCAGGAAAGTCTCTGTGCATTTCCGCCGGTCATATAATGCCAGTGCTCGGCTGACGGACCTCCAAAAGGAGTTTAACCTGCCCAAGAACCGCCTAATCTGTGACATGCCCACCAGGTGGAACTCGACGTTGGCCATGCTGCAGCGGCTGCACACGCAGCAGAGGGCCATCAATGAGTACCTGTGCGACTATGGCACCAGGACAGGGTCAGGGGACCTTGGTTTTTTTTCCCCACGCCAGTGGGCCATGATCAGGGATGCATGCACTGTCCTGTCACCATTCGAGGAGGCCACGAGGATGGTGAGCACTGACAGTGCATGCATCAGTGACACTGTCCCCCTTGTCCACCTGTTGGAGCACACGCTGCGTGGGATAATGGACAGGGCACTTGAGGCAGAACAGAGGCAGGAAGAGGAGGACTTCCTTAGCTCTCAAGGCCCCCTTTATCCAGACAGTGTTCCTGCGTGCCCGCCGATCACACAGGAAGAGGACGAGGAGGAGGAGGAGGAGGAGGAGGAGGAAGATTGTGTCAGTATGGAGGTGGAGCCTGGCACTCAGCATCAGCAGTCTTTAAGGGATCAGTCCCAAGGAACACATGGACTTGTACGTGGCTGGGAGGAGGTGGCTGCGGACGTTGTTGTCCTTAGTGACCCAGAGGACTCCGGACCGAATGCCTCAGCAAACCTACGCTGCATGGCCTCCCTGATCCTGCAAAGCCTGCGTAAGGATCCTCGTATTCGTGGTATCAAGGAGAAGGACCAATACTGGCTGGCAACCCTCCTTGATCCACGTTACAAGGGTAAGGTTGCGGACCTTATCTTGCCATCGCAGAGGGAGCAGAGGATGAAACATCTTCGGGAGGCCTTGCAGAAAGGTCTGTGCAACGCGTTCCCAGAGACTGGGAGGTTACAAACTCCTGTTTCTGGACAACGTGTTGCTGAGGCTTCGGTCAGTCAAAGAAGGAGCGGTGGAGAAGGTGGCCGTCTGACCGATGCGTTCAGACAATTTTTTGGTCCGCAGCCCCAAGGTATGATCGGTTCCAGCAACCATCGCCAGCGTCTGTTTTACATGGTGCAGGAATACCTAGGGGCAAGATCAGACTTGGACACCTTTCCCACCGAAAATCCTCTGGGTTACTGGGTCTTGAGGATGGATCACTGGCCAGAGCTTGCACAGTATGCAATTGAGCTACTGGCCTGTCCTGCATCCAGCGTTCTTTCGGAACGCACATTCAGTGCTGCTGGAGGCGTGGTAACCGATCACAGGGTGCGTCTGTCCACCGACTCGGTCGATCGGCTGACCTTCATAAAAATGAATCAGTCTTGGATCACCACCAGCTACCAAGCACCTGATGCAGATGTAACCGAATAATTTTTTTTGAAATCTCAGATCCCTTCAAAGACTGCCTATGCTGATGCTGAGTGACTATCCCTGAGTAATTATCCTCTTCCTCCTCAATCATCACGCTGATAGCTTGTAAGAACATTTTTGGTTCTGGGCGCCACCACCAGTGCCTAAGGCACAATTTTTCAGCCCCTGTTTAACAGGGGCGTGTAATTACAATTTTTGATGTAATACTTTGCAGCAGGGCTCGTTCCTGCATTCCAACTAGAGTGTCTGTGAGGGGTTGCAGTGTTGTGGCACCAGCACCAGTGCCTAAGACCCAATTTTTCAGCCCCTGTCTAACAGGGGCGTGTAATTACAATTTTTGATGCAATACTTTGCAGCAGGGCTTGTTCCTGCATTCCAACTAGAGTGTCTGTGAGGGGTTGCAGTGTTGTGGCACCAGCACCAGTGCCTAAGACCCAATTTTTCTGCCCCTGTCTAACAGGGGCGTGTAATTACAATTTTTGATGCAATACTTTGCAGCAGGGCTTGTTCCTGCATTCCAACTAGAGTGTCTGTGAGGGGTTGCAGTGTTGTGGCACCAGCACCAGTGCCTAAGACCCAATTTTTCTGCCCCTGTCTAACAGGGGCGTGTAATTACAATTTTTGATGCAATACTTTGCAGCAGGGCTTGTTCCTGCGTTTCAACTAGAGTGTCTGTGAGGGGTTGCAGTGTTGTGGCACCAGCACCAGTGCCTAAGACCCAATTTTTCAGCCCCTGTCTAACAGGGGCGTGTAATTACAATTTTTGATGCAATACTTTGCAGCAGGGCTCGTTCCTGCGTTCCAACTAGAGTGTCTGTGAGGGGTTGCAGTGTTGTGGCACCAGCACCAGTGCCTAAGGCCTAATTTTTCAGCTCCTGTTCAACAGGAGCATGTAATTACAATTCTTGATCTAATATTTCACAGCAGGGCCCTGTGAGGGCTTACAGTGTTTTGGCCACAGCAACACCTAAGGCCCAAATTTCTGCTGAGTATATAGGGTAGGACCCTACTTTCAAACATCTAACTTACAAACGACTCCTACTTGCAAACGGAAGGAGACAACAGGAAGTGAGATGAAATCTACCCCTAAGGAAGGGAAATTCTCTCCTGTAAGAGTTAATATGGGAAAACAATTTTTCCTTTCCACTGATGCTTTCCAATCCTTGTTCCACAAAAAAACACAAATTTTCAAAAAACATTTTTCATTGGGACAAAAAAGTGAGGTGAAATCTTCTGAAGAGGAGGAAAGACGCAAAACAAATGTCACAGGGGTGATAACCCTTCCCTATGTTTTCCAAAAAGCTTAGAAAAGATTTTTTGGCTGGAGCTAAACACATTAAAAATGTTCAAAATTACAAACAGATTCTACTTAACAACAAACCTACAGTCCCTGTCTTGTTTGCACCGCCTGTATACTGCTGTTCAGAGTATATAGGGACCTTTCCTTATTTTAATTTGGGTGCGGGGTTCCCCTTAATATCCATACAAGACCCAAAGGGCCTGGTAATGGACTGGGGGGTACCCATGCCGTTTGTCTCACTGATTTTCATCCATATTGCCATGACCCGACATGACATTAAACCCGCAAGCAGTTTTAAATGAGATTTTTTCCTTTAAAAATGACATTTGGTGCAGGGACTGTTCTAAACATGGGAAACACGCGTCACTTTACAGGCATACTATAGACACCCCCCAGGTACGATATTTAAAGGAATATTTCACTTTTTTTTTTTACTTTAAGCATCATTAAAATCACTGCTCCCGAAAAAACGGCCGTTTTTAAAAGTTTTTTTTGCATTGATACATGTCCCCTGGGGTAGGACCCGGGTCCCCAAACCCTTTTTAGGACAATACCATGCAAATTAGCCTTTAAAATGAGCACTTTTGATTTCGAACGTTCGAGTCCCATAGACGTCAATGGGGTTCTAACGTTCGTGCGAACTTGCGGTCCGTTCGCGGGTTCTGGTGCGAACCGAACCGGGGGGTGTTCGGCTCATCCCTAATGGACAGCACCTGTCAGGTAACTAAACATACTGTTTGATTGGTCATCTGAGACCAACTCTAATGCCCCCGGATTTTTTCCGACGGATGTTGGCTCAAACTTGTCTTGCATACACACGGTCACACAAAGTTGTCGGAAAATCCGATCGTTCTAAACACGGTGACGTAAAACACGTACGTCGGGACTATAAACGGGGCAGTAGCCAATAGCTTTCATCTCTTTATTTATTCTGAGCATGCGTGGCACTTTGTCCGCCGGATTTGTGTACACACGATCGGAATTTCCGACAACGGATTTTGTTGTCGGAAAATTTTATATCCTGCTTTCAAACTTTGTGTGTCGGAAAATCCGATGGAAAATGTGTGATGGAGCCCACACACGGTCGGACAACAAGGTCCTATCACACATTTTCCGTCGGAAAATCAGACCGTGTGTACGGGGCATAACTCCTCCTTTGTTAGTCAAGTTCTAGTTGCACCTGACTGTCAATTGCTGTAATCATTTTATCAAATGTTCCAAGAGATTCATATATGGTATTCATGGTATTATGTTCCTGAATAATTTTGACAATTGAACAGACTATTGTGCATGTGATGACTTAAACAATGAAATGACGCTGACACGTTTTGGTGAGAACAACCATTAGACTGAGAATTGACAATCAGTTTAGATCAACAAGATCTATTCACTTGGAAATTGTGCTAAATGTAGGCTACTTGTACTTAATCATTTTAAAGATGTACTGAGACATTGAGACATGTACTGAGACATTTGCAATTTTGATGAAATGAATGAGAAATTCAATTCAGTTGTGAACAATTGCCAAATGGTTTGGAGATTTGTCCATGTTGTTTTGAGAATGTAATTTCTGTTTCAAGAAATGAGCCAAAACAATGGAGAAAAACTGTAATCACTTTTATTCCAACTACAAGGAATGTAAACATCCCTTGTAATAGAAATAAGGATGGCAAGTCATCTTTAAGGAGAGATCTGGGGTCAAAAGACCCCAGCCGGCTGCCCCATCTGATCATTTCTTGGGTGAACCGGCTGAAATGGTAAGCCCAAGAAAAGCTAGCGAGCTTAGATAGATAGATAGATAGATAGATAGATAGATAGATAGATAGATAGATAGATAGATAGATAGATAGATAGATAGATAGATAGATAGATAGATAGATAGATAGATAGAAAAGTAGTGAGTGTACAGCTTGTATAACAGTATAAATTTGCTGTCCCCTAAAAAAAACTCAACACACAGCCAGTAATGTCTAAACCGCTGGCAACAAAAGTGAGTATACCCTTAAGTAAAAATGTCCAAATTAGGCCCAATTAGCCATTTTCCCTTTCCGGTGTCATGTGACTCGTTAGTGTTATAAGGTCTCAGGTGTGCATGGGGAGCAGGTGTGATAAATTTGGTGTTATCGCTCTCTCATACTGGTCACTGGAAGTTCAACATGACACCTCATAGCAGAGAACTCTCTGAGGATCTAAAAAAAAGAATTGTTGTTCTACATAAAGATGGCCTAGGCTATAAGAAAATTGCCAAGACCCTGAAACTGAGCAGCAGCATGTGGCCAAGACCATACAGCGGTTTAACAGCACGTGCTTAGTGTCATATCCAGAGGTTATCTTTAGGAAATATATGTATGAGTTCTGCCAGTCTTGCTGCAGAGGTTGGGGTGGGGGGTCAGAATGTCAGTGCTCAGACCATATGCCGCATACTGCATCAAATTGGTCTGCATGGCTGTTGTCCCAGAAGGAAGCCTCTTCTAAAGATGATGCACAAGAAAAAATGCAAACAGTTTTCTGAAGACAAGCAGACTAAGGACTTGTATTACTGGAACCATGTCCTGTGGTCTGATGAGACAAAGAGAAACTTATTTGCTTCAGATGATATTAAGCATGTGTGGTGGCAACCAGGTGAGGAGTACAAAGACAAGTGTATCTTGCCTATGGTAAAGCATGGTGGTGGGAGTGTCATGGTCTGGTGCTGCAAGAGTGCTGCCGGCCCTGGGGAACTACAGTTCATTGAGGAACCATGAATGCCAACATGTACTGTGACATACTGAGGCAGAGCATGATCCCCTCCCTTCAGAGACTGAGCCACAGGGCAGTATTCTGCAGTATTCCAACATGATAACGACCCCAAACACACCTCCAAGATGACCACTGCCTTGCTAAAGAAGCTGAGGGTAAAGGTGATGGACTGGCCAAGCATGTCTCCAGACCTAAACCCTATTGAGCACCTGTGGGGCATCCTCAAACAGAAGGTGGAGGAGCGCAAGGTCTCTAACAACCACCAGCTCCATGTTGTTGTCATGGATAAGTGGAAGAGGACTCCAGTGGCAACCTGTGAAGCTTTGGTGAACTCCATGCTCAAGAGGGTTAAGGCGATGCTGGAAAATAAAGGTGGACACATAAAATATTGACACTTTGTGCCCAATTTGGATATTTTCACTTAGGGGTGTACTCACTTTTGTTGCCAGTGGTTTAGACATTATTGGCTGTGTGTAGAGTTATTTTGAGGGGACAGCAAATTGACACTGTTATACAAGCTGCATACTCACTACATTGTAGCAATGCTATAATAAAATATTTACAAAAATGTGAGGGGTGTACTCACTTTTGTGAGATAATGTGTGTATGTATATATATATATATATATATATATATATATATATATATACAGAGAGAGAGAGAGAGAGAGAGAGAGAGAGAGAGAGAGAGAGAGAGAGAGAGAGAGAGAGAGAGAGAACGAGAGCGAGAGAGAGAGATATCCATATCTCTCTCTCTCTCTCTCTCTCTCTGTCTCTCTCTAGTGGTGGCCCCACATAATTTTGGTGTGCTTGTGGCAAGTGAGTGGTAAGGAAAGGAATTCGCTTATGAGGAGACCGTGATTAGCACAGGGTCAAGTTCCAGACAAATAGGCACAATGCAAGGAAAACGGGTAAGGGATGTGGACTGTGGAGACATAGGGCCAGTGCTGACTGCAGAAACGTCCTTTGCTCATGTCAAGAAGGGATACTACCCATGGTAATGGAAGCTGTTCTATACCATACTGAGATTGTACATTTTCTAGATTGTTTTTATCAGTGCTGAAGATCAGTTTATGTTTTGCTGCAAGCAAGCTGTGCAAGAGTAATATATACTGTGTACAAGTATTTTCTCCAAGTAGAAGGTACCTAACATAGCGACAGAGGGCATTTACATGGTGAGGGAAATTAACCACTTGACCTACGAACAATTTACCCCCCTTCTTGACCAGGTCATTTTTTGAGATTACTTTAGCTGACAATTGTGCAGCCATGCAACTCTGTACCAAAATAAACTTTGTCATTTTTTTCCTACAAGTATTTCTTTTTTATGGTGGTATTTGATCACCACCAAGTTTTTTATTTTTTCCACTATAAACAATTTTGAAAAACAAAACAATATTTTTTACTTTTTGCTTTAAAACATATCCAATAAAAAAAAAAAAAAAAAAAAAAAAAAAAAAATTCTTCAACATGTAGTACTCTGCTACATGTTTTTAGTAAAAAAAAAATCCCAAATAATCTTTTATTGATTGGTTTACCAAATGTTATAGTGTCTACCAGGGGCGTTGCTAGGTCTACAAAAGATCTGGGGCTAGAGCCCATAGCAGCATAGTAAAGAAAGTCAAACGCTTGTTTGACACATGTATATACAGTAATATATATGTGGGTGTATATATATCCCCAGAGAGCCCCCGCTTACATTAGGGTCCCCAGAGAGCCCCCCTTACATCAGGGTCCCCAGAGAGCCTCCCCCTTCCATCAGGGTACCCAGAGGGCCCCCTCCCACTTACATCAGGGTTCCCAGAGAGGCCCCCTTACATTAGGGTCCCCAGAGAGCCTCCCCCTTAAATCTGGGTTCCTAGAGAGCCTAGGCCTTAAAATCAGGGTCCCCAGAGAGCCTCTCCCTTACATCAGGGTCCCCAGAGAGCCCCCCACTTACATAAGGGTCCCCAGAGAGCCTCCCCTCCCCTTGGGGATCCCTGCAGAGACTCTGGGCTATTGGCCTCAGATTCGGGGCTATAGCCCCAGAAGCCACCCCCTAGCAACGCCCCTGGTGTCTACAAACTATGGGGTATATTTCAATTACTTATAGCGGGACTGTGATATTGCAATGGACAATCAGACACTAACTGACACTTTTGACACTTTGTGTGAATCAGTGACACTAAAACAGTGAACGGTATTAGTCATCTGTCACTGTACTAATGACACTAGCTGGGAAGGGATTAAACATCTAGGGCGATCAAAGAGTTAACTGTGGGCCTAGCCAGTGTTTTTGTGTACTGTGTTAAGTGCTTTTACTAAGGGAAGGGATGAATTTTGTTCCCTGCTTTGCAGGAACACAAAATCTATCCCTTCCCCTGCCAGAAGAGATCTGACTTGTTTATATAGGCAGTTCTCTGTTTGTTTTACCGTCGATCAGCGGTTGCAAATGGCATCCAGTGCCTGGCACGCGCAAATCGGCTTCTGCTGTAAATAATCACAGCAAAAGTGGTCCGCTGGTGGAAGTGAAGAATTATATATATATATATATATATATATATTTATATATATACATATATAGGAGAGTTGCCCTGTAGCAGTAAAACTAAGTGATTGTAAAGCTTCGTTTTTGACAAAGTATGACAAACATGTCATACTTACCTCTACCGTGCAGTTCATTTTGCACAGAGTGGCCCCAATAATCGTCTTCTGGGGTCCCCCAGTGGTGCTATCAGCTCCTCCTCGCATCGTATAACCCCCTAGGTGAAGCGCTTTGCTGGGAGGTTTCCTATCGGGCGTGCTCCCAAGTCCAGCATTCGCATCCATAGATGCAGAATGTAGGACTCGGCCCCACCCCCCAGTGCCTGTGTCATTGGATTTGATTGACAGCAGCGGGAGCCAATGGCTGCGGTGCTATCAATCTATCCAATCAAGAGCTGAGAACCCCAGGCAGAGAGGAAGAGATCTTCTCCGCTATGGGAATTACAGGGCTCAGGTGAGTAAAACGGGGGGCTAGGGGACCGGTCACTGTCAGAAGTTTTTCCACCTTAATGCATGGGATGCATTAAGGTGAAAAAATGCAAGGGTTTACAACCCCTTTAAGTGGTGAATAAACATAAGCTTGTCAGCCATGTAGGCCTTGAGTGTGGGTGACATATTTTCTTTAGCTTACTTACATATCTTTGCAGGGCATTTACTATAAAATTGTTCATTTGGAAAAGTCTGGAGTATATCATCAAGCCTTCTTTCCCTCCAGTCATTTGTGATAGGTTAAGGTCATCCTGTGGGCATGCATTTTATATGACCCTCTTTGATTGTATTTCATGTTTCTAAACTTGGTGCCATATGTCTCTGGTGTAACTGCATAATATGAAAGTATTATTTTACGTAGCTTTCCAAGGCCTAAGAATTTAAGATTAATAGCCTAAGCAGCTATCCCATCAAGCAGACTGGCTAAAAAGCAGATCCATTCATTTTTTTTGGTTCCATTAAATGTCACTGGTTTCCAAAATTCTGGAAGAATCCCATAATATCATCAGTTACCTTATTAAAGGATTTAAAGGATTTTTCCTTAGTGACTTTTTGAGCACTGGTAGTTAGCTGCCTCCTTTTCAGTTTGAGCCTTCTGCAGAGAAAAATTAGTTATTTTTGCTGGTCTGTCCTTCTAATGGCTTTGATTTATTGTTAAGAGTAGCCTGTTCTCTAACCTTGGGTTAACCACTTCCTCCCACCAACCTTTTACCCCTCTCTCTTGGAACCATAACTTCCCTCATTTCCATATGATGTACAGATTTCACCATATAATTTCTAATAGTTTAATTCCTATATCATCTGCTCCATCTAGTGGGCAAAATGCAGTATAGTTTTCTGGAATACCTCAGTGAAAAAATATATTGCATTTTGTTCACTAGATGAAGCTGATGGTACAGAAATTGTTCTATTAGAGAAAATACAGTGAAATTTCATTTGGCTTGCTTCTGACATTTGGGCAATGAATATTTTATAAATATAACTCATAAGCGTGTCGGCAGTGCAATGTAAATATACCAATTTTAGCAGTCTATCTCTCCCTATACAGACTTGGTGATCAGTCCCTATCTGCTCCAAGGCTGTCCAACACACAATGAGTTTATGTGTGACTCAATGTAAGTACAGCAACTTCCAGCAATCAGCAGCAGCAAGCCATTTTAAGCCACCTGATTATAGTTCAGAGTCCAGGAAGCGCATTGTTGGTAATTGGCTGCATTACTTCACCATTTTCTCAGACTAAGAATTACTTTTAGGTTCTGGTCAAACTCATGTTCAACTTGAACCTGAAGTTCATCCTTATCTGCAGCACCAACATGCAAACAAGGCAAAACAAGAATTTAAGAAAAATGTATGGCAATGTTTTAATGATGCAGTTGGGGTTTATATCAACTTTAGTGCACTTCTTTGTGTTAAACTGCTGTGATAGCTACATCTGACTATACCTCTACCCAACATCCAAGAATTATAACACTAAAGGAAAAAGACCAACTGAGACAATTGTTTACATGTGTGATAGATGCTGACATTTGAATCAGCTTTTCTTTTGGGTACTCCGCTGACAAGGTCCCTCCATCATAGTTTCAGGATTTGCTCCTTTTAGCTTGAAATCTTCGTCTGTGCATCCACAATACTATCTGATTGTGAATCGCTTTTAGATGTTAGTAATATATCATGTTAACTATTCATTGATGTATTTAAATATGATTGTACATGTAATAGGTGTGTTAATCTCACATTTTTTTCCTTCTTGTGAGAGTTCTGGCGTCATTTTTATTTTCAACCACCACTTTCAACCCAACTATTCATAGTTTCTTTATTGTAATTATGTTTAGGAGATGTACTTCCCTTAAGACAGGCATGAAATCAAAGTGTTCTCTGCCATAGACGCTGGGTACCATCTTGGCCGAGCTTTTATCTGGACATAGAGTTCCCATATGATGTGGGCAGCTATCTTGGCTAGAGATGATTTATAGCCCCTGCTGTGGCATTGTGGGGAGCCCAACAGTGTGGGGAAAGAAGGTAGGGACAGAATCTCACTTGTGAGGGAGAGATAGGCTAAGACTAGGGATAGATTTGAGTGGAGAAGGGACAGTCTAGGGCAGGGGTCTCAAACTGGTGGCCCTCCAGCTGTTGCGAAACTACAAGTCCCATGAGACATTGCAAGGCTGACAGTTACAAGCATGACTCCCACAGGCAGAGGCATGATGGGACTTGTAGTATACCCAGTGATGGGAAGATGGTACTTCTCTGCATGTAATCAGACTGGCAAGACATTGAAGCATTCTCAACAGGCCACAGTGGTGTTTTTCCTCTTTGCCTCTCCTTCTTCAGCAATTGGCAGACCTCAATGATACAGAGAGTGTGATCAAATTATTCTAACACTGGGAGTAAGAGGTACCATAATGATGGTATCTCAAAAAGAGGGTCCATGTTGTCCTCCACTGACAATACGTCCTCAGTCTTCTGGGTTTGCCATCGTTCAACCTGAAAGACTGAGAACATCTAGTAGTGAAAAGGAGCTACTGTAGATGGTAACACTGGAGATTAGGAGAGTATAGCAACAATGGTGTCTTTTCTTTTATCTCCTGCTGTTTTTTTTTTTTATTTGTTTCTTTTTTTAAATAGCCCACAGTTGGGCTTTAAAAAAAAAATATATAAAACTTATATCATTTCTACACAAGCCGTTTTGTAATTTAATGTAATTTTAATTCAGTTTGTAGCCATTTGATAGCCTGAGACTTCTTAACCACTTGCCGACCGCCTCACGCCTATATACGTGAGCAGAGCGGCACGGGCAGGCAAAATCACGTACCTGAAACGTGATTGCCTTCCCGCGGGTGGGGGGTCCGATCGGACCCCCCCCGGTGCCAGCTGCGGTCGGCATTTGGTTGGGAGCGATGACAGACGAGGGGGAGGCCATCCGATCGTGGCCCCCCCCTCGCGATCGCTCCCAGCCAATGAGAAACATCCCCTGCCTCTGTATAGTACACAGAGGCAGAGGATGTGATGTCATCTCTCCACGGTCTGGCAGTTTCCGTTCCAGCGCCGAGGAGAGATGACATGTAAGTGCACCAACACACACACACACAGTAGAACATGCCAGGCATATATTACACCCCCGATCGCCCCCCGATCCCCCCCCAATCACCCCCCCCCCTGTCACAAACTGACACCAAGCAGGTTTTTTTTTTTTTTTTTCCTGATTACTGCATAGTGTCAGTTTGTGACAGTTAGCAGTGGTGGGACAGTTAGTATTACCCCCCTGTAGGTCTAGGGTACCCCCCTTACCCCCCCTAATAAAGTTTTAACCCCTTGATCACCCCTCCTCACCAGTGTCGCTAAGCGATCATTTTTCTGATCGCTGTATTAGTGTCGCTGGTGACGGTAGTTAGGGACGTAAATATTTAGGTTCGCCGTCAGTGTTTTATAGCGACAGGGACCCCCATATACTATCTAATAAATGTTTTAACCCCTTGATGGCCCCCTAGTTAACCCTTTCACCCCTGATCACCGTATAACCGTTACGGGTGACGCTGGTTAGTTCGTTTATTTTTTATAGTGTCAGGGCACCCGCCGTTTATTACCGAATAAAGGTTTAGCCCCCTGTAGGTCTAGGGTACCCCCCTTACCCCCCTAATAAAGTTTTAACCCCTTGATCACCCCCTGTCGCCAGTGTCGCTAAGCGATCATTTTTCTGATCGCTGTATTAGTGTCGCTGGTGACGCTAGTTAGGGACGTAAATATTTAGGTTCGCCGTCAGTGTTTTATAGCGACAGGGACCCCCATATACTATCTAATAAATGTTTTAACCCCTTGATGGCCCCCTAGTTAAACCTTTCACCACTGATCACCGTATAAGTGTTACGGGTGACGCTGGTTAGTTCGTTTATTTTTTATAGTGTCAGGGCACCCGCCGTTTATTACCGAATAAAGGTTTAGCCCCCTGTAGGTCTAGGGTACCCCCCTTACCCCCCTAATAAAGTTTTAACCCCTTGATCACCCCCTGTCGCCAGTGTCGCTAAGCGATCATTTTTCTGATCGCTGTATTAGTGTCGCTGGTGACGCTAGTTAGGGACGTAAATATTTAGGTTCACCGTCAGTGTTTTATAGTGACAGGGACCCCCATATACTATCTAATAAATGTTTTAACCCCTTGATGGCCCCCTAGTTAAACCTTTCACCACTGATCACCGTATAACCGTTACGGGTGACGCTGGTTAGTTCGTTTATTTTTTATAGTGTCAGGGCACCCGCCGTTTATTACCGAATAAAGGTTTAGCCCCCTGATCGCCCGGCGGTGATATGCGTCGCCCTAGGCAGCGTCAGATTAGCGCCAGTACCGCGAACACCCACGCACGCACCGTACACGCACCGTACACCTCCCTTAGTGGTATAGTATCTGAACGCATCAATATCTGATCCGATCAGATCTATACTAGCGTCCCCAGCAGTTTAGGGTTCCCAAAAACGCAGTGTTAGCGGGATCAGCCCAGATACCTGCTAGCACCTGCGTTTTGCCCCTCCGCCCGGCCCAGCCCAGTCCAGCCCACCCAAGTGCAGTATCGATCGATCACTGACACTTTTCTTTGTAGCGTTTTGGTGAACTGGCAAGCACCAGCGGCGTAGTACACCCCGGTCGTAGTCAAAACAGCACTGCAGTAACACTTGGTGAATGTTTTGAACGCTACCATGCACTAGTTGAGTATTAGCGTAGCGTACAGCATTGCACAGACTAGGCACACTTTCACAGGGTCTCCCAAGATGCCATCGCATTTTGAGAGACTCGAACCTGGAACCAGTTACAGTTATAAAAGTTACAGTTACAAAAAAAAAGTGTAAAAATAAAAAAAAACACAAACAAAAATTAAAAAAAATAGTTGTCGTTTTATTGTTCTCTCTCTCTCTATTCTCTCTCTATTGTTCTGCTCTTTTTTACTGTATTCTATTCTGCAATGTTTTATTGTTATTATGTTTTATCATGTTTGTTTTTCAGGTATGTAATTATTTATACTTTACCGTTTACTGTGCTTTATTGTTAACCATTTTTTTGTCTTCAGGTACGCCATTCACGACTTTGAGTGGTTATACCAGAATGATGCCTGCAGGTTTAGGTATCATCTTGGTATCATTCTTTTTAGCCAGCGGTCGGCTTTCATGCAAAAGCAATCCTAGCAGCTAATTAGCCTCTAGACTGCTTTTACAAGCAGTGGGAGGGAATGCCCCCCCCCCACCGTCTTCCGTGTTTTTCTCTGGCTCTCCTGTCTCAACAGGGAACCTGAGAATGCAGCCGGTGATTCAGCCAGCTGACCATAGAGCTGATCAGAGACCAGAGTGGCTCCAAACATCTCTATGGCCTAAGAAACCGGAAGCTACGAGCATTTTATGACTTAGATTTCGCCGGATGTAAATAGCGCCATTGGGAAATTGGGGAAGCATTTTATCACACCGATCTTGGTGTGGTCAGATGCTTTGAGGGCAGAGGAGAGATCTAGGGTCTAATAGACCCCAATTTTTTCAAAAAAGAGTACCTGTCACTACCTATTGCTATCATAGGGGATATTTACATTCCCTGAGATAACAATAAAAATGATTTAAAAAAAAAAAATGAAAGGAACAGTTTAAAAATAAGATAAAAAAGCAAAAAAAAATAAAGAAAAAAAATAAATAAAAAAAGCACCCCTGTCGCCCCCTGCTCTCGCGCTAAGGCGAACGCAAGCGGCGGTCTGGCGTCAAACGTAAACAGCAATTGCACCATGCATGTGAGGTATCACCGCGAAGGTCAGATCGAGGGCAGTAATTTTAGCAGTAGACCTCCTCTGTAAATCTAAAGTGGTAACCTGTAAAGGCTTTTAAAGGCTTTTAAAAATGTAGTAATTTTGTTGCCACTGCACGTTTGTGCGCAATTTTAAAGCATGTCATGTTTGGTATCCGTGTACTCAGCCTAAGATCATCTTTTTTATTTCATCAAACATTTGGGCAATATAGTGTGTTTTAGTGCATTAAAATTTAAAAAAGTGTGTTTTTTCCCCAAAAAATGCGTTTGAAAATCGCTGCGCAAATACTGTGTGAAAAAAAAAAAATGAAACACCCACCATTTTAATCTGTAGGGCAATTGCTTTAAAATAATATATAATGTTTGGGGGTTCAAAGTAATTTTCTTGCAAAAAAAAATAATTTTTTCATGTAATCAAAAAGTGTCAGAAAGGGCTTTGTCTTCAAGTGGTTAGAAGAGTGGGTGATGTGTGACATAAGCTTCTAAATGTTGTGCATAAAATGCCAGGACAGTTCAAACCCCCCGCAAATGACCCCATTTTGGAAAGTAGACACCCCAAGCTATTTGCTGAGAGGCATGTCGAGTCCATGGAATATTTTATATTGTGACACAAGTTGCGGGAAAGAGACAATTTTTTTTTTTTTTTGCACAAAGTTGTCACTAAATGTTATATTGCTCAAACATGCCATGGGAATATGTGAAATTACACCCCAAAATAAATTCTGTTGCTTCTCCTGAGTACGGGGATACCACATGTGTGGGACTTTTTGGGAGCCAGCCGCGCACGGGGCCCCGAAAACCAAGCACCGCCTTCAGGCTTTCTAAGGCCGTAAATTTTTGATTTCACTCCTCACTACCTATCACAGTTTCGGAGGCCATTGAATGCCCAGGTGGCACAAACCCCCCCCCCAAATTACCCCATTTTGGAAAGTAGACACCCCAAGCTATTTGCTGAGAGGTATAGTGAGTATTTTGCAGACCTCACTTTTTGTCACAAAGTTTTGAAAATTGAAAAAGAAAAAAAAAACATTTTTTCTGGTCTTTCTTCATTTTCAAAAACAAATGACAGCTGCAAAATACTCACCATGCCTCTCAGCAAATAGCTTGGGGTGTCTACTTTCCAAAATGGGGTCATTTGGGGGGTTTTGTGCCATCTTGGCATTTTATGGCCTTCAAAACTGTGATAGGTAGTGAGGAGTAAAATCAAAAATGTATGCCCTTAGAAATCCTGAAGGTGGTGCTGGGTTTTCGGGGCCCCGTACGCGGCTAGGCTCCCAAAAAGTGCCACACATGTGGTATCCCCGTACTCAGGAGAAGCAGCTGAATGT
Source organism: Lithobates clamitans (assembly GCA_037952925.1). NCBI lineage: Eukaryota > Metazoa > Chordata > Amphibia > Anura > Ranidae > Lithobates > Lithobates clamitans. Next base: position 11,105,768 of record JBBGZY010000502.1, on the reverse strand, counting down.
ATTTTGGGGTGCAATTTCACATATGCCCATGGTCTGTGTGAGCAATATATCATTTAGTGACAACTTTTTGTAATTTTTTTTTTTTTCTTTTTTTTGTCATTATTCAATCACTTGGGACAAAAAAAAAAAATATTCAATGGGCTCAACATGCCTCTCAGCAATTTCCTTGGGGTGTCTACTTTCCAAAATGGGGTCATTTGGGGGGGTTTTGTACTGCCCTGCCATTTTAGCACCTCAAGAAATGACATAGGGAGTGCGCATGCGCGAGTGCTCCGTAATGGCCGCCTAAGCCCGGAGCTCCGCACCACCCCGGACCGACGAGCGGCATATCCCCGGCCCCAGCAGAAGGAGGACTATTTCAAGCACTCCCCCCGCTCGCGGAACAGCGGGGGAACACGGTGAGATGGCCGGCGCACAGGCCCGCCGTGATCTGGGCCCGCAATTTGCAGCGGTAGCGGCGGACGGGTCCTCCAAGATGGCCGCCGACGGGGACACTGCTAGGCCTCACACAGCCTCTCTTCACAAGGGATCAGAACAGCGTCCCATCCTCACCCCTCCGACCCTGACCTATGCCCAGGCAACACAGGGAGGCCACAACACGCTCCAGACCGAGCACCAGCACCAAACTCCACAGGCTGCTCCCAGAGCCTCTCACAGCAGAGAGCAGGGGGATGATGGCGCTTCTCCCTCAGGCATTCCCCCTCACCTCTCCTCCTATACAGGCTTCCCACCTGGATACTCATTTCAGGACATATCTGTCATGCAAGAGGAACTCTTCTCCAAGTTTTCTACCCTCTTGGAAAGGGGCCTAGCCAATACTGCCTCCCAGATCACAAATGCTATCAAATCAGACCTCTCTAACCTGGGCTCTAGGATGGAGGCGATGGAAGACAAAATTGATCATACTGTCGCCAGAACCAACCAGAACGCCGCACACCTCCAGTCAGTCCAAGAACAGCTAGAAACGGCCCTATCAAGAATTGACGAACTTGAGAACAGGTCCAGGAGGTACAATTTCCGAATTAGAGGCCTTCCTGAATCCTTCACGGATATCCCCCTCACGGTGCAGGACTTTATCTCGGACCTCATCCCCAACATCCCGCCCCATAGGCTGGAGCTGGACAGGGCGCACAGAGCCCTGGGTCCCCCGAGGAAAGACAGGACCCCGAGGGACATAATAGTTAAACCGCACTTCTACGCGGTAAAAGAGGAGGTAATGAGACAATCCCGCCTGAAGCCCAAGCTTCAACACCAGGGCCACCAAATTCAGGTTTTTGCGGACCTCGCCCAATCCACCATCCAAAGAAGACGCACCCTCAAACCCCTCCTGTCAGTGTTGATGGAACGAGACATCAAATACCGCTGGACATTCCCCTTCGCGGTAAAGTTCACCATACAAGGCAAGACCCACACTTTCTCCAATCTCCCGGAAGGTGAAAAACTTTTCCTCTCCCTCAAGCTGATCTCCCAGGAAGCCCCCATGGAGCTCTCTTCATCTGCCTCGGGATCATCCAAACGACCCCCCCCAAGCAGCCCAGTCTCTCCTCTCTGGAACAAGGGCCACACTAAGAGGAGCAAAGATGGCAAGCCCCCTTAACGGAGCAAGAAGACCCTCTTCTTTCACACCCAGGCCTTTCACGGTCTCTCCTGTGGGGGACGTTCCCCCTTCTTTGAATGAGCTAACGCTCCTCTTTTTCAATCCCAAGACCCCAACTAGACCTCTGGCACAGGTCCTCGATCCTAAAATTTTCTTTTTTTCTACAGACGGGACTAAGTCTACGGATGACATCCTATACAGTATCCATCATATGGAGAACAGTCCTCGCGATCACTTGGCCTTTTTCCAGGAGAGTTCGCTCCCCATCCCAATCTGAGACTTTTACCAACGAGACCTCAGTTCCTAATAGCCCTCAATAACCAATTTCCTTTTCAGATCCAGGATCCAGGTCGCAGGTCACCTACGGTAGAAGGTCATGCTCCTCCCACGACATTGAATTACCTTCTCCCCGTTGTTCCTGTTTGTGTTTTTTTTTTTTTTTGTACGGAAACAGCAGTATCAAATTGCACTTATTGAGTTGTAGATTTTACACTACGTTATGCAAATAGTATATATTTACGGTTCCTTAGAAGTATGGGTCCGGGGTGGTACCCATGCGCCTCCTCTCACCTCGAGGGCAACCACTGAGCCCCCGAAGAGTGAGACTTCTCTTGTCCAATATGGACGAGGGAAGACTTAAATTGGAGTTTAAGCGGCCTGACACACCGCTTTCCTCCACGGGTCCTTCTAGAAGACCCTTGTCGCTACAGTTTTTGTCTTTATTGTTGTCGTTTTTTTTATTTACTAGTCTCTCCTTCTTCTTCCCTCTTCTTCCTCTCACCTTTTCTTTTCCTCCTAGCTGGCCGTCTGGAGACCCCCCGATCCCTCCCACAAGCTACTATAGCACGGACCCGCCCACCTATTCGTTTTCAAGGAGCTCTCCCCATCACAAGGTAAGCGGCTGCTGGGCCGGTGATCACTCCTCTCTCTGTTCCCATGACTGATCAAATGTCTAGAGGCCTGGACCTTAGGGTCGCCTCTCACAATGTACAGGGACTCAACTCTCCTAGGAAAAGAAGGGTCGCCTTAGACCATTATAAATCCCTCAAACTGGACGTAGTGCTCCTTCAGGAGACCCACTTTCCGATTCGATACAGTCCCAAGTTCTTACACGCCTTCTACCCATCATTCTTCATAGCCAACGCTCCAAACAAAACCAAAGGGGTAGCAGTACTTTTCTCTAAAAATAGCAAATTTAACCATATCTCTGACTTTAAAGACCCAGAGGGTAGGTTCATCCTTGTGAAGGGCACTCTGGAGGGAGTACTATACTCCATAATCTCTTACTATGCCCCTAATAAGGGCCAAGCATCCTTCTTCCAGAACCTCTTTGCAACTCTTGGCCCCCTCCTGGAGGGGAAAGTCATTTGGGGAGGGGACTCAAATGTAGCGTTTGACCAGGGTCTAGACAAAACCAACCCTCTCAAAGGAAAACTAACACGCCCCACCAAACTAAGCACTAGAATAGCTAAAATGATCCACTCCCAGGGGTTAGCAGATATTTGGAGGGAGCTGAATCCCTCCTCCAGGGACTTTACACACTTCTCCTCACCCCACCAGACCTACGCAAGGATAGATCACATTCTTATCCAAACTAATCTCATTCCTATGGCCACCAAAGCCAAAATCCTAGACATAGTCTGGTCGGACCACTCATTGGTCCTCCTGACTCTGAAAAATGTGCTATCACGTAGTGGAGGCTCTTACTGGAGACTGAACGAGTCTCTCCTGGGGGATCCAGTTCAAGCCAAATTAGTAGCAGATGCGATCAGGGAATATTTTCGGTTGAATGATGTGGGTAATATCTCCCCCGAAACACTATGGGCAGCCCACAAGGCCTCGGTCCGTGGTGAGCTTATCAGATTAGCCACTAAAGTTAAAAAGGAAAGGATGATAGACATTCTCAGGCTAGAACAAAAATATATAGCTTTAAAAACCGAACATAAAAAATCCCCATCTAAAAACCTCAATGACAAATTAGACACAATTAGATTGGAACTCAACCTAGCCCTAACGGCAAAAGCTGAAAAACACATTAGATGGAGCGGTGCTAAATTCTACTGCCACAAAGACAGAGTAGGTACAATGCTAGCCACGAAGCTCTCCCCCAAATTCCAATCTCGCACTTTCCCCAAAGTGCGCATAGCGGGTCAACCCCCCACGGCCAACCCATCCAAAATCATGACAGCCTTCCATGACTTCTACTCAGACTTATACAAAGCCACACAAACACAGAGCGACAGTTCGACCGTCTCCTTCCTCGAGAGTGTCAAACTGCCATCTATTTCCAAAGACCATAGAGACCTGATGGAGGAGCCCTTCTCCTCAGACGAAATTAAGGAAGTCATCAAAAACCTCAAGACAGGTTCGGCCCCTGGGCCGGACGGCTTGTCAGTCCCTTATTACAAAAAGTTCGGGGATATACTGGCCCCACACATGGCCAAATTTTTCAACTCTAAGAGAATGGGATCCCCATTAGACCCCCACTTAAATACAGCATTCATAACAGTAATTCCCAAACCAAATAAGAACCACGAAGAAGTAGAGAACTATAGGCCCATTTCCCTTATCAACAACGATCTCAAGATACTCACCAAAATCTTAGCCAACCGTCTAGCCTCCTTCATCAAACAGTACGTTCACAAAGATCAGGTAGGCTTCATTCCAGGAAGGCAGGGTCCAGATCAAATTAGGAGAGCGGTGGACATTGTCTCCATTCTCCAATCAAATTGGGATGGAGGCACTAAACAAGCAGGTATGTTGTTGTCACTAGATTTACATAAGGCCTTCGACTCGATCGAATGGCCTTACCTTTTCTCCATCCTGGAAAGATGGGGTTTCGGGGCTAGCTTTCTAGGGGTACTAAGATCCCTTTACTCCAATCCGGCGGCAATAATCCAACTGCAGGGACAATACTCCAAACCCCTTCAAATAACGAGAGGGACGAGACAGGGCTGCCCTCTCTCCCCTCTCATTTTTGCTATGGCCATCGAAACACTGGCAATAGCGATTAGATCAAACCCTAACATTCACGGCGTATCCTGTGGGGAACAAGTTCACAAGTGTGGGCTCTTCGCCGATGACATGCTCCTATTCATAACGTCCCCCATCACCTCACTCCCTAATTTATGCAAATTACTGAAAGATTTCTCTAACACCTCTGGCCTCAAAGTGAACTACTCTAAATCTTCTGCCTTAAACATCTCCCTGCAGCCGGGTACGTTTGCCGCTCTTAAAAGCTCCTTTGATTTCAAATGGAACGACCAATGGATAGATTACTTAGGAATCAAACTTCCAGCTAGGATAGAGCAACTATACCCCCTAAACTTCCCACCTATGTACCGGAAATTATCAGCTGACCTGGGAACTTGGTCCAAGGGCGAAATTTCCTGGCTGGGCAGAGTACATGCTGTGAAGATGACTCTTCTTCCCAGACTGCTATATCTCTTCAGAGCCATCCCGATAAATATAACAAAAGATCACCTTTCCAATTTCCAAAAGAAGATCACCAAATTTATCTGGGGGGGAAGAGGACATAGATTTAAACAAAAAACCCTATTCCTTCCAAGAGACCAGGGTGGCTTGGGGGCCCCGCAGCTTCACTGGTACTTTCAAGCAGCCAGGCTGGCCCAACTGTCCACGGTTTACTCCGGGACAGAGAAACCAGACTGGATCCAAATAGAGCGACAGGCTGTCCCCACATACACCCTGGACTATCTCCTCTGGACCCCCCCCAAACAGAGACCCCCAATTCTCTCACCATCCTTATCTCAATCATTCCATTTATGGGATAATTTAAGGAAAAATCCGGCATTAATCTCTAGATGTCTTCCTTTAGCACACATATTCAACAACCCTGACTTTCCCCCTGGGTTGGACATTAAGGCTTTTCGTTGGTGGCTGGACAAGGGACTGTATCGAATCGGACACTTCTTCACGAATGAGGGCCCTATCTCCTTGGAGCAAGGAATGAGGCAACTGGAAATTCCACAGTCTGAGCACTTCAGATTCCACCAAATTAGACATTTCCTATGTCAACGTTGGAAAAGGGGAATCCCCTCACACAACGCCCTTACGCCATACGAATCATGGTGTGGTCGCTCCTGTGAACAGAGAGGGGGGATCTCCGTCATCTACCAGTCACTAGCCTTGCACCCCCAAAAAACCCCCTATATGCTGGATTGGGAGAGAGATCTGGCCTTTGAATGGGAGACCTCTAAATGGAGACGCTCCTTCGACAGGGCCTTTAAAGGCATCAAAAACATCTCCTTAATTGAAGGAGGGGTTAAGGTCTTGACTAGGTGGTACCTCACACCTGTCAAGCTCTCCAGAATGTACCCATCAGCTGACCCCAGGTGCTTCCGGGGGTGTCAGCTAGTGGGCACAATGGCCCATGTTTGGTGGGAATGCCCCAGACTAAGGCCCTTCTGGAACAAGATTTTTTCCCTGATAAGGAAAACGACGCAGATCCAAATCCCGAAATCCCCTACCATAGCTCTTCTTAATGACAACCTTCCCGGGTTGCCGAAGAACTCACGCAAACTGACAAATTTCATACTCTTAGGTGCAAAACTCACCATCGCCAAGGCCTGGAAACAGCACAAAGTCTCGGTGAAAGCAGCTATCCACAAAATATCATGGATCATGTCCCAAGAGAAACTGGCTAGCATTTTAGATGACAAAACTAAGCAATTTGAAGCTATATGGGAGCCCTGGGCAAAATTCGTCGGCATCTCTCTCATACCAGGAGTCCCACCCCAAAACTAACAGGGATCATCCTATGAGGCGGGGACCCCTCCAGACGGACGGCTAACATTTCTCTCACTCTCTTCCTTTCTCCTCTTCTTCCTTTCTGTCCTTCCAAATGTATTTTGTTTGATCCAGTCCCTCTGCTGGGGGAAACTAGGATAATTCAATAGGTAATGACTGTATTGTGCTTTCTGACCAGTTTTTCTTCATTTCAAGACAATCATTACTCATCTCGTAGATTATTCCTCTTAGATAGGTGGTAATCTCCACTGCATTATTATATTGTTCATTGAGAACCTAGGACCCTTGGTCAATACCGGGTCAGGAGGGGAGGGGGGCTCGCACTGTGCACAGAAAGATCCCGTCAGGGGTGCCGGTGCGACCCCCTTGCGCCTCACTAGACGCCAGACAATCCCCCTAGGGAAAACGTTCTAAGTTCGCATCAGTTGCTAGGTTTCAAGTTTTGATTACTATACACCAGAGTTATCCATACTCAATGTGCCTTCTAAATGATAACGCTCTAGCCCCAGTAGGCGTATCTTATGCACCAAAGGATGTTACAAGATATGTGATTTGTAATCCTGTATTGTATTTTATTTTATGTTTTATAATTTCTTATTTTTGTACAAAACCAATAAAAGATTTTGAAAGTAAAAAAAAAAAAAAAAAAAAAAAAAAAAAAAAAAGAAATGACATAGGCAGTCAGAAACTAAAAGCTGTGTAAATTCCAGAAAATGTACCCTAGTTTGTAGACGCTATAACTTTTGCGCAAACCAATAAATATACGCTTATTGACATTTTTTTTACCAAAGACATGTGGCCGAATACATTTTGGCCTAAATGTATGACTAAAATTTAGTTTATTGGATTTTTTTTATAACAAAAAGTAGAAAATATCATTTTTTTTCAAAATGTTCAGTCTTTTTCCGTTTATAGCGCAAAAAATAAAAACGGCAGAGGTGATCAAATATCATCAAAAGAAAGCTCTATTTGTGGGAAGAAAAGGACGCAAATTTCGTTTGGGTACAGCATTGCATGACCGCGTAATTAGCAGTTAAAGCGACGCAGTGCCGAATTGTAAAAAGTGCTCTGGTCAGGAAGGGGGTAAATCCTTCCGGGGCTGAAGTGGTTAAAAAAAATATGCATTTTGATACCATAACAGCCATTGTTGTTTTTCTTATTACAACTTTGAGAGTGTTTATAGGAATATAATAGTCAGATTTCCCCAGTTAGCACGGGATGCGGGAAGTAATTGGAATGCATGCGTTGCTTGCATAAGACCAGTAGCAGGTAAAAGTCTGCAATAAAGTTTTTTGTTTTTCTTTTAAATCCTAGAAATGCACTGTATATAACTAACTCAGAACCTTGTTTTATTAATTTCTTTTCTTTTCAATGAAACAATAGTTAAGGTTTTCATATGTATTGTTTACGTGCAGCATGTCCATTACAGTTACAGGTTCACTTTACGAAAATCTCTGCATGCAACACTTGACACTTATGTTTTCTTGACTGCCTGTGTATGGGATTTCCTCCTGCAAGACTAAACCTGCCTAATAGCTATTTAACAATTACATAGCGAGTAAACTTGAAATACAGTAAGCATGGTATCTGTTATAAAGCAGCTCATAAAACCAGTCACATTAAGCATAAATCTGCATTGTGCAGCATTCAGTAAGTGAGCAGCATGATTTCCCAGCCTAGCTTATAGGAAACAGGAGGTAGCTGTTTGCAAGAAGCAGGGTTTTAATATGATTGGACTATAACAGACAATCTATTTAGAGCATGCTCTAGGGAGCTTATAAACAAATGTTGAGTAATTTCAGCCAGCAGTAATTACCCTTGCAGCTGACAAGGGTAGCATGCTACTCTCTCCTTCACCTTCAGCCTAGTCCAGAAGGCATTGTACACAACGGCACTTACTTCTAATTATTTCTGCAGTTGTAGGGAGAAAAGACCAAAGCATCTTATTATAAAACATTTTAGAACTGTTTTAAAAGCTTGTTTATTGGGACAATTAAACCCCATAACGGTTACAGCTCAGGCAAGATTTCTTTCCAGGGAATCTGATATTAAGCAGAATTTCATACACTATGAGGCAATAAAAACGTATTTTCCATGCCCTGTGGATAGGCATTTGTAACTGTTTGTGTTGATTTTTAGGCATTTCAATGATAATATTTTTCTAACACATTCAGGCTTATTTAATAAGGCAGTGCAGAGAGCGGGGATGATCTGCAAAGGGTAGTAAATGACAACAGAAGCAGCCAGGCTCAGGTAACTGAACTCAGAGTTAAGATGGATTCTGATTAGCTGATTGACTGCTTTCTTATTTTGTACACCAATCTTTGCCCTGTTAATTAATCCAGTTTGTGTTTTTAATAATATATTGTGGCTTTGCTCTAAATCAGTGTTGCACAAGTCCTCAAGTTTCACTAAAGTTGGCTATGGACAGTCAATGGTGGTTGAATGTTTGCAAAATATATGAACACCAAAACTGAATGGATTTGCCTATTTGTATGCTATGAGCATACATGCTAATGTACACAACATACATTCCAAGGGATGTCTTATCCACAATACAATAAAGCAGGTAGCATTTTTATTAAAAGAGATCTGCTAAGAATTTCAGTTGAGATGAATACATATGTATCCTTTTTTTTTTTTTCAATAACATTTTTATTGAATTTTTTTTTCCATTTTTTAAAAAAAAATAAAAAAAATACAGGCACTATATATGTAGTAAACAAATTACAATCATAGCACACCAAGAACGTGCTAAATGGCATTGACAATATAAAAGACAGTAGAAAAGTGCCTCAACAGAGGCCATTAATACAGATGATGTAAGGCACACATTAAAAACTTATAATGCCCAGCAGGCAAGCATTGAAATGTCAAAGAAAAGCTCACTGCTATGACTTTAGTATAACTTAAACATTTTAGTGCAAAGTATAACAAATTACAGAAAGAAAATAATAAGAGAAAAATACCTAGAGTAGACTAGAAGAAAAGGAGGAAGAGAAGAGAACAGGTAAGATAGAGGACTACCGCAACATCCCAAATTATTGTTGGAGATCCAACAACAAGAGCGGGAGTGAAGACTAGGGGAGGCCATCAGGGTGGGTCTTCCTTAAGATGCCATAAACCCAAGTGTGATTATAGGCCTCTAACTTATCCTGTATTCTAGCTGTTAATTTCTCCACTGAGTCTACATAATTGATTCTAGCATACAAAATATGGTAGCTGAAGAGGGGGAAGTGTTTTTGTTTTTTTTTTTCAATTATGAGCTTTAAGGCAGCGAGCAGCCATAAGCATGTGGTGTAGCAACGTTTTGTAAGGTTTAGCAAGTTTCAGGGGAGAGATGCCCAATAAGAAAATTTGGGGGTAAGTGGGATAGGCACCTCAAAAAGGCAGGATAGCAAGTTTTTTACTGTATTCCAAAAAAGGGTGATTGCTGGAAAACTCCAGTATATGTGAAAGAGAGTACCTTTATCCCACCAGAAATGACAGCAGTGATCAGTGCTGGTTGGGTAAATAGCGTGGAGTACATATGTTGGGTGGCATAAATAGTATTTTGTAAGCATTTTCTTTATAAAAAGTACAAAGGGAGCTCTTGGCCACCTGAGAGCAGACCACCTACCACGCTTTTAAAGAAAGCTCCTCACCTAATACCCTCTGACAAAGAAGCATGTAAGAATGTTTACCTTGACCTCAAATGAGGTAGGCATTCAATATCTGATAAATATCTGAAATCAAGACTTTTCATGAGGGGTCTTCTAAGCTCATTCTCTCAAAGAGGGGCAGGGGGGAGAATTGTAAGGTAGAAGTGATGGTCTGAGCATAATGGCAGATCTGCAAGTACCCATAGAACACATGGTCAAATCTGTCCTGAAGCTCATTAAATGCTGACAATTTATGCGACCTGGGATCATCCAGGTGGCCGAAATGAAATAAAGTCCTCGTTGCCCAAGGGGAAGACATTGGGAACATTAGGCTATCTGACACTTTGGGATTATACAGGAAAGCAGTCAGCAATGCTGCTTCAGATTTAAGGGTATGTTGGAGATACACGCCAAATAGTCCTAAGCTGAGCCATTGCCCCCAACAACCGATTAGGGTCCACCTCCATATTCGCATTCCATAATAGATTGTTGGGATGGACAGGCACTAGCCAGAGTTTTTCAATTTCCACCCATTTGTTGTAGGCACACTGTGTAGACCATGAGGCAACTGCGTGTAGTTGGGCTGCTTGGTAATATTTTATAGGATTTGGAAACACGAGGTCTCCATCAGTGTGGGAGGCCATAAGGACTGTGTGAGGTGTTCTATGTCTCTTATAATCCCAAACAAAATTCAAAAGGCCTACTTGCAATTGTTTAAGGTGTAGAGTTGGAATAGGTAGCATTTTAAATAAATACAGAATTTTAGGGAGAACAGACATTTTGACAGAAGTAATGTGTCCCAATAGGGATATATTATTTGTTCTTCGATTGGTTTAGTGTTGATCTGATTTGTTAGTAAAGAGGGGAAAAGTTCTCTTTTATACAGCGTAGCATAGGATGGGGTAATGTACGACCCGAGGTATTTAAGGGTTCTAGTCAAAGAATAAGGGAAACAGGTTGTTAGTGATGTACCTCAGTGGCAGGGATGTTAATAGGAAGGGCTTCTGATTTGGTTGAGTTTATTTTATATCCCGAGAGCACCATAACAGTCCAATTTAGCATGTAGATTAGGTAAGGAAGTCTTATTCTGAGTCCAGGTCAAAATAATATCATCTGCAAAGAGTGTAGTATTCCTACAGATATATGCAGCCAAGGGCTCAACACAAAGTGTGAATAATAGAGGAGAAAGCGCGCAGCCTTGTCGAGTGCCATTGGTCTCCTGGAAGGCGGACGAAAGTGCGAAAGGTGTTTTCACTCAAGATCCTGGGTTACAATAGAGGTGTTTAATCACCTGCAGGAAAAGCCCTCTGAAAACCTATATGTTGTAGAGTAGCAAAAAGAAAAGACCAGCTAAGGCATTCAAAAGCCTTTTCTGCATCAAGGCTGAGTATTAAAGACGCTGTTACCTATTTGCCACATCATGGAGGTCAATGACCATCCTGGTGTTGTTACCTGTCTGGCGGAAAGGGACTAAGCCCACTTGATCTTTGTGGTTTAAAAATAGAAGAACAGCATTCAAGTGCAGAGAAAGAAGTTTAGTGAATATTTTAAAATCCCAAATCTTAAAGAGCTATAGGCCTATATTTAGCACAGGGCAGGATCTTTGCCTGGCTTTGGAATAAGTGTGCTGAAAGATCTTTGCATATTGGATGGAATTGAGGTGTCATGGAAGAAGGAATACACATATATCTTACAGCAAAGGGAAGACACATACAAGAGGTATAGCAGCTGCACACACCAAAACAATTTGTGTAACATGGAAAGGTTCCTCCAGGGGCCTTTAAAACAGCAATACAGGCATACATGTAGGGTAGATAGCATGTTGCCGTATCAAACAGTATAATCTGGTTAAGGGATAACAAAAACATTTCCCATTTACAGAAAGCAAACACAAAGTTACAGCATCACATATCATTAGTCTATTGTGACAATGTCCCAACACGTTTCGACCCATATGGTCTTCTTCAGGGGGTTGGTTTGCTAAAAAGAGATATATTTAGTATCTCAAAAGAAGGAGATATTCCAACATTTATTCAATTTCATATATATAAGGTATAGTTACCACTGAAAGGTGAAAAGAGAGATCTCCTGACCAGAAATGTAAAACCGTTGGATAATCCCCAAGGGTCCATATCCATTTGTGTCCCAAAGGCAGGAACTAAATATATCTCTTTTTAGCAAACCAACCCCCTGAAGAAGACCATATGGGTTGAAACGTGTCGGGGATCGTCACAATAGACTAATGATATGTGATGCTGTAACTTTGTGTTTGCTTTCTGTAAATGTGAAATGTTTTTGTTATCCCTTAAGCAGATTATACTGTTTGATATGGCAACATGCCATCGACCCTACATGTTTCCAATAAAATACTTTTATATAATTCCTTTATGAATTGCCTGTATTGCTGTTTTAAAGCCCCCTGGGGGAACCTTCCTATGTTACATATGTATGTTACAGACCTTCAGATAATCTTGTTGTCTTTCTAATTTTGGCAGGATAGGCAAGCTCATCATATTTCTTTCCTAAAACGTCACCTAGACAGAGAAAAGTGCCGGGTAGTGTTGGAGCTTGCTGTGAAGCCTCAATCCCATGTGTTCCTTTAGTAAATCACAATGACTGACAGCCTAACTGAATAATTGGAGTTCAAAAGAGGCAGGAAGGGTGGGCAGGTGCTGAAGCTTTCTTTCTGAGTATGGCCTGATAATTAGCCATGACTAGAAGGTTTAGGATGCTGCTTCAGGTACTTAGAGGCACTTCTAGGTGCAGCTGTCTGACAACTAACTACCATTGCCGACTCAACAACTCTAAATCTAAGTTGTACTAAGAACTTCTGAGATTTTTTTTTAGTGTGATACTGTTTTTTTTTACTTCAAGGCTGAGCTGACATATACTTATCCTCTATTATTTATGAGGAGTTCATTGACAAGGTTTCTTTGCTTGTCCCACTCACTGCCAGTATTCCTATCCCACGCTGTCTACTCTGTCCATGGTCCAGAATCAGCTGCTACCTTACTCTTCCTTTGGACAGGATCCACTCTCACCCTGCCTCTTCTACCTTGGGTCAGCGATTAGATGCTGACCCTTTTCCATAAGCAAAAATCAGTTAAAAAAGTGAACCCGTTAACCATTGTAAATGCTTAAAAATAAATGACCTACCTAAGAGCAGAAACCATAAGACACCTGCTAAAATCTCTGTTAACCAGAAAACCTGCATATACTGTATGTGCCTCTCTGAAATTAGTTTTACCTACCATCAGGACTAAGCCACAGCAGCTGTTATCAGATTTTTCAGTAAGACTCTCTCATTGGCCAGTCAAGGAAATCCTAAAAGGGCAGACAAGTCAGATGATTCTGACTTTCAGTTTTTTAAAGGAAACTCGTTTCAGAGAAGTGCAAGGGGACGCTTTTCCTAGCTAACAAATACAATAGTCACCTTGTATGGCCTTCTCTTAGGCAGGACTTTAGTTTAAAAAATAAAATGACTGACATATTCTCTTTATTACGTCAAAGGGAGGTAAAAAAAGGAATATGTTCTTGATGTCTATAATTTATATCATTAAATTAAGCTTTCGTTATTCTTAGGAAGAGGTTTAGGAAACACTGATCTATATCAATTAGTAAAACCTATTAATTAAGAAAAGATGAGGTTATAATAGATGTTGTTAATATTGATTTCAATTTAATATAGCAAGCATTAATGATGTACAAAATTGATGGTAGATGTGATAAGTCATTTTTGTCTTTATAAGTACTTGTTACGCACTGAATTCAATAAAAATGGGATTCAGTTAAAAGTATTAGCTTAAACTTAACTGAATGTATACACTTTATATGTTTCCCAGCTTTGACAAAAATGTTATGTTTATATATAATTCAGACGAACAACAAATGTTTCATATGTGTTTGCTTCTAGCAATTATAACTTTTTTAAATTTGCATTTTGCACGTATTCTTATACTGAATGTTTTGGAATAAAGAGTATGCAAACCCCAACAATGAGCTTCTTTATTTTGCTCCCTTTTGGTCTGTAAATATACCTTTGAAAGAATTTTTGTTATATCTGTCCAATAAGTGCAAATACCTGGTGATCCTGCCAGCTATCTTGAGAGCAGAAAACTTCCTTTGCTCTGTCTGGGTTGCACTATTATTAGTTAGCACTGTTTCTAATTCTCTCTGGGGAGTACAAAACACCCCCAGGAAGCTTGGACTTAATTTTTACCTTAAATAAGGTGACTGTCGCCGCTTGTGCATTAAAAGTCGGCATGTGCTGTTTATTATAGATTTTCCGCCTTTGTGCACATCTTAGGACTTACTTGGAAGTCCTGATAAAGCAAGCAGTCATGCCGATTGTGGGCATCTGAAGCCCACTGGGACTCTTTTCTAGGATTTAGTGCAGAAGGGGGCCTATGTCCGCCTAGCATCGCGTCATTTCCATTTGTGAAAAAATGCAGTGCTAGCAGTGAGGGGTGTCCATTGACTCTGGGAATTGATGAAACTGCTATCCCAGGAAACAATGGGAAAAGAGAAGCAATGCACTTCACCATAGCGAGGATGGACTGATGTGCAGCCTTTTTCCTCAACAAAAGGTAGAGAATGAAAAGAAAAAAAAGAAAATGAATGGGTATGCGGTCAGAAAAAATTGCAGCCATTGTTGTAAATTAGGGTGGAACTCTGCTTTAAGTAATCTCTCACAAGGGCCCCCCTAACCCTTTTGTCTTTAATTCTACTGTATTTGTACGCTCTTCCTTTATTTTGCAAAGCATTGGGCTGGCACAATATAAATTCTATGTAACAATAATGTTATGGATAGGAAGAAATAGGTATTGTTGTGTAATGCTCTTTTAGGGTGGCAACATTGCTTCTTTATAGAAACAGTATGGTCAGTGAATGTTGTCACCCTAGCATTGTCACCTTTCCAGTGCATTCACAACACAAGCCACTGAGAGTTACATTTGTACTCCTCCAATCAGAAATAGCAGGCTGCGGGCTGGAAGGCAGGCAGGTATTTTTCTCTGTAATCAGAAGTTTTCAGTGCAGTAAAAAAAAAAGGCTTCAGAGGAGGCATGGGGCTTTACTATTAGATAACAGAGTTGCAGATGTCCCCCCCCCCCCTTGTCTGGAAGCATTCAGAGGAGGAAAGAGAAGAGATTGTGCAGGCTCTGTGTACATTGCATGCCCCTCTCAGTCACAACTTTGTCTCCTTTGTTTAGCATTGTTGGATAGCAGTGGCAGGAAGAGGGAGAAATATCTAACAGCGCATCACAACCCCTGCACCGGCTTGAATGGCGCAATGGTGTTTCCCTAGGGTTTTCTAACAAGCTTTTTCAGCTTTAGGCAAGGCTTCTTCTTCTTTAATACTGAATTCCATCTGTCAAAAACCAAAAAATTGTCATTATGACCTAACTTGTTACCTGTAAGGTAATGCATTCATATGGTACTACAAGCACAAATATACTGATGGCCATTGCAACAAGCAAGATGTATGTAAACTAGAAAATCTGTGGGCTCTGTAACAACATTTAGGTTTACACATACTGTATGTTTTTAGCTGACCATACATGGACTGAAATTCAGTTGGTTCAGAAAGGACTGGTCAAATTTTGATCCATACACGGGCAAGCTGATTGTTTAGAAGTCGATTTACCAATCCACTTCTACACAACCAGCCAGTCAGATTTTCTTCACTCGATCAGCATCGTAAGCTATAGCTGGCAGCGCTGATCAGTGTATTCTGATGACAGGGAAGTCTCTCCGCTGTCAGAATACAATATCTAAGCAGGGAGGATTGCTCCATTGACATTGAGTGCGTGGATGGGGGATTTAAGACATTCCCCCAAAATAGCTCATCCACTGTCAGCCGTATGCTATGGTATGTCCCTAAAGAGATGAAAGTTAAAGTCTTATACTAGCCTGTAGCTCTCTAAGCACTTCTATGTTTAATGCTACTGGCCATGTTGTCTGAAATTGTCCATCAGAGGTACAACTGTTGCCTCTGTAAGATCCATATGCCAATATGGCATATGTTTTTAGCTGACCATACATGGACTGAAATTCAGTTGGTTCAGAAAGGACTGGTCAAATTTTGATCCATACACGGGCAAGCTGATTGTTTAGAAGTCGATTTACCAATCCACTTCTACACAACCAGCCAGTCAGATTTTCTTCACTCGATCAGCATCGTAAGCTATAGCTGGCAGCGCTGATCAGTGTATTCTGATGACAGGGAAGTCTCTCCGCTGTCAGAATACAATATCTAAGCAGGGAGGATTGCTCCATTGACATTGAGTGCGTGGATGGGGGATTTAAGACATTCCCCCAAAATAGCTCATCCACTGTCAGCCGTATGCTATGGTATGTCCCTAAAGAGATGAAAGTTAAAGTCTTATACTAGCCTGTAGCTCTCTAAGCACTTCTATGTTTAATGCTACTGGCCATGTTGTCTGAAATTGTCCATCAGAGGTACAACTGTTGCCTCTGTAAGATCCATATGCCAATATGGCATATGTTTTTAGCTGACCATACATGGACTGAAATTCAGTTGGTTCAGAAAGGACTGGTCAAATTTTGATCCATACACGGGCAAGCTGATTGTTTAGAAGTCGATTTACCAATCCACTTCTACACAACCAGCCAGTCAGATTTTCTTCACTCGATCAGCATCGTAAGCTATAGCTGGCAGCGCTGATCAGTGTATTCTGATGACAGGGAAGTCTCTCCGCTGTCAGAATACAATATCTAAGCAGGGAGGATTGCTCCATTGACATTGAGTGCGTGGATGGGGGATTTAAGACATTCCCCCAAAATAGCTCATCCACTGTCAGCCGTATGCTATGGTATGTCCCTAAAGAGATGAAAGTTAAAGTCTTATACTAGCCTGTAGCTCTCTAAGCACTTCTATGTTTAATGCTACTGGCCATGTTGTCTGAAATTGTCCATCAGAGGTACAACTGTTGCCTCTGTAAGATCCATATGCCAATATTTGCTGACATTTTACTTAAGCAGGTCACCATAATATGTATAACTTTACATTAGGCTGCAGAATCTGACATGTTTGCACATGACCAACTAACTGATACTAGATGGGGTGAGGCAAAACGTTCACTTTAGGACAATTACACAGAGAATTCATTGGTTGATTGGCATATCTTGGCATATCAACAAGAACTATTGTGTGCAAATGTATCAATTTATAATGCAGGCACCATCCACTCTTTAATGGGAATAACAGTCTGAACAGTATAGTAACAGTCTGAACTGTTGAATGCACAGTCAGCAGTAACTATAAAAAATATTGTAAGTATTGTTCCTGAAAAATTTTACTAAATAAATCATATATAATCTTTGATATCACAATCATATGAAATAAACAATCATCAAAAATGTTGTGATCAATTTTAAAGACTTGCGTTTTCAATTTAAATATTTTTTTCAAGTATAAGTTCTAGCTTCAGTAGTAGATTTAAATGAATGGCCAAAAAACCCACTCTCCCAGTGTGATATGCAAGGCTAGGCTGTAAGTGTGGAGGCTGTCCTTGTTTCTTTTGTTAATGAAAACTGCCTTCATTCATAAATTGGTGTCATGTGTAAATTGCAAAAAAAAAAAAAAAGTTCACTAATGTCATCATCCCATTTTCTCTTTGACTGTTTTGTTGATTTGTTTTACTATTTACACGTTGACTTTTATAGTGCTGTATTAAAAAATGATTTTTATTAGAAACACCATTTTAGTGCCTTTATAAAAGGGGACAAATTGCAGCATTTTTGGTTGAACTTGATGGACACATGTCTTGTATTTAAATTAACTATTTAACACAGTAAATAAGTCAGAAGCTACTTTAGTTCCCAAATAAAGGAACACATGTTGGTTGTTATAATGTTAATGAAATCCTGGCACAAGTGTAACCACATTGTAACACTCCTTCCTCCTGTTCAGTTTTCTATGGACCAAAAGCTAGCATCCATAGGGGACATGACAGAAGCTGTCATTTCTGCACCATACACTGTCTAAGCCACTGTTTGTATCACTTAGACGGGCAAAGCAAAGACACTAATGTACAGTTTTGGAGCTTGGGCTACCTGCCCACCACCCATTCCTATGGGTTCATCATTACCATGAGCTGCCTCATTGGCCAATAGAAATGTACAGAAGACAGAAAGGAGATGGCAAGCTTCATCTGTCAGAATTATATGAGATTCAGCAGTAAGGTATTATAGGCTGATGTAGTTAAATTTTGACACCTATTTATACCTGCAGTTTGTATTTTTTTTTTAACATGGATTCTCTTTGAGAGAAATTACACATGAAGGACTTTTTTGGTGCTCTGAACTGCAGCCTTGAATCCATCCATTGCATTCTCATGAGTCTCTGTAAAGATGTAGTAGTCTCTCACACAGCACAAGTACAATCAATATGCAAGAAAAATATCAACACAAAAGAGGTACAGTTATTGAGTGAAAGCATGAAAAGGTGTATAATGCACAACCTGTACTTTTATTTATCAAGAGGTTCAAGACTGGATTGGATAAATATGCAGAAAGAAAACCCTTTAAAAACAAAGAAGAAGCTGCCAAATTATTTTTCAGCTGTAGTTGCCTAATGTTGAAATCTACTGTCGCTTCACCTTACGCTCATTGAGGTGACCTTCTGCTTCCACTCCTCCGTTAAAATAAATAAATATATGAGGCAGCAGAGGGGAGAGTGGAACGGCTGAAAATTTTTTGTTAAATTGGTGAAACCAATTAACTAATGGTATTCTTATCATTTATGCCAGTAATTGCATGCACTGAATGTCACGATGCGGGGCGATTCTTAATGACTTGCAAATGATAGAAGATAGAGGTGTATGTAAATTCTGAAACCATCCCTTGCCACGCTAATGAAAATGCAGACATAGTAAATAAAGCACCATGATAAATCAATAAGAACAAAAGGCATGCCTATTTCACTGTACTCACCATCTTGCGCTAATAACAAAGCTGAGCCTGGCCAGAGATAGGCACATAGCTCACCAAGAATGATGGGCAGAAAGTCACCTGCCCATTCTTGACAAGACCAACAGGTGAATGCCAAACAAACATTGTTATAGTCATGTTCCTTTTCTCCTGACTAAAAGGTAACAAATTACTCTTGCTTGCACAGACTTTTCAGTACATTGAACAACCTCAGTAAGCAGTAATGGGTGTTTTCAATGGAAAATGGACTGGAAACATTCTTTACGTTGCCTTTATCGTTTTTATCATTTTATAATCTTGGAAACCTCTACACAGCCAAAGTCTTGTCTGATATTTACAACTAATGCTCAAATAAGGTGCACTGGTTGACCAGTTAACTCTACCAAGTAGCCTTCTTCCCTAACATAGTTGACTGGCTAACTTTATACATTATTGTCACCCAGGCCACACCAAGGTTGGGGGGTGAAGAGGTTTAACCACTTCAGTGTGTGAACAGAGAGTGTGGATCTTTGACCCATAAAAAATGCACAAATTGTGTAGAGATAAAATGAATGGGAACCCAGACAGACTGCTCAGTCAGGAACAAGGTGTGTGGATTGTTGGGTGTGTTACCCGTTTACTATATTTAAGATTTAATATCTCTCAGATATGATTTGGGTTAAATGAGAGTTCTTTGATAAGAGTGAAAGCTTTAACACAATAACAACATTTATTGGTAAGTAGTTGAAAGTCTATATAATACACAACATCTATCTATAGTCTACACCAAGGAAGAAAATATTAGGTTAAAATAAGAGAATTAAAAAAAAACACACAAAACAAAAACTAAAAGCAAAAAAAAAAAAAAAAAAGGAGCAAAACCCAACAATAACAAAAATAAAATTCCCTCCCCCTACTGTATATCTCTCTCCCATATTGATTCATCTTTTATTTTCATTGTCCCAGGCCTCTACCCAGCTTTTCCAGATGGCATCGAATTTATCTTGGCTCCCTCTATGTGTAAAAAAATAAATTCCTCTTTTATTATGGTTTCTTTTATTTATTTATTTTTTGGGGTGGGTGAATGCTAGAAGTAAGATTATGTATCTGGAGTAAAATGTATGGATAGATGTATAACTTGTACTGCTATGAAAAGAATAAAAAAAAGTACTGAATCAAAAAAAAATAAAAATAAAGAAAAAATAAAAAAATAAATAAAATAAGAGAATTACATGAAGGAATACAGAGTATATTCCTTAAAACTGTTGGTGCTATTCAAGTACCAGAAAATAAAAACAATCTGCACTGGCATAGGGTATCCCTGTGTGATATGAAAGTGCTTAATGTGCTTGTACAGAAAACACTTACATGGAAATTTCTTTATTGAGCTGATGGCATTATTGGGTTAGGTATTCTTGCACCATAACTCACATTGGTGCTAAAAATTGTGAATCCCAGTTGACCACTATACCAATTAACTAAGCAAATTGACACTTCCCAGTGAACCCTAGCTTGGATCAAACCTGCCAGATTCACTTTGAGTTTTGACTCATTTCAGTCATCCCTAATGACTATTAACTAAGTGATAGGCACAGATTTTCTCACTGAACTTTGTAGCCAAGTGTTTTCCGCTCATGAGAGAAATGCTGTATTTAAATGGTATGGTATGCAACATTTCACAAGGCAAAATTAGTATGACTATAAAACCCAGAGGTTTTTAACAGCTCTTGTGGTCAGGAGGTCTTAATTAGCCATTAGGAAAATTTCCCTTCAAGGAATCATACCTAACTCCTACCCATTCTGGCATCCCTTTAACTGGGCTTGTAGGCCTTGAAGTGGAAAGGCCTGCCTAGTCTTGTGTTAAATATGATTGGCAGCCATGATTGGCAGCCATAGTGGTGATGTAACTGGGAGCTGGTCCCACTAATTCCCCATCATTAGTACAGACCACAATCTTTCTTTGACAGCTCAGTCTTGGTGTTGGGAGCCTGCAGTGAGCACTTACTCAGCACAAAAACCTCTGCTGCTCATAGATGCGTATGTTAAGCATATGGGTGTTAAACCCCATCTCTTTCCCCCTGCACAAATGCAATATGTGGGCAGCAGGACCACTTGACGACCAAGCCTTTTCTGGCATATTTTGTTATCAGCATTTTTGGCTATCAAATTACTTAAAACCAATAAACATTAAATTTTTATTTTTAGCAGAGACCCTAGGGAAAAAAATAGCGACCATTGCAATATTTTATGTCACATGGTTTTTGTGCAGCGGTTTTACAAATGCGATGTCTTAAAAATGTTTACAGGTTATCTGAGTTACAGAGGAGGTCTGGCACTAGAATTATTGCTCTCACTCTTATAGGGCGTACACACGGTCGGACTTTGTTCGGACATTCCGACAACAAAATCCTAGGATTTTTTCCGACGGATGTTGGCTCAAACTTGTCTTGCATACACACGGTCACACAAAGTTGCCAGTGGCCAATAGCTTTCATCTCTTTATTTATTCTGAGCATGTGTGGCACTTTGTCCGTTTTTGTTTTTGTGTACACATGATCGGAATTTCCGACAACGGATTTTGTTGTCGGAAAATTTTATCTCCTGCTCTCCAACTTTGTGTGTCGGAAAATCCGATGGAAAATGTCCGATGGAGCCCACACACGGTCGTAATTTCCAACAACACGCTCCGATCGGACATTTTCCATCGGAAAATCCGACCGTGTGTACGGGGCATAACAGTCGCGCCGATATTTCACATCAGTGCTGCGAACACTGTTTACATCATCATGCATGGCTTACAAATGTGTTTGCTTTTGCACATGAGACCGGAGGAATGGGGGCACTTTCATTTTGTTTTCTTATTTATTTTTTATTTTTACACTCTTCCTTTATTTTTAGGTTTTTTTAATTACTTTTATACCTTTTTCAAGGAATGTAAACACCCCTCGTAATAGAAATAAAGGGTTAACAGGTCCTCTTTATGGAGAGATCGGGGGTTAATAAGACCCCCAATCTCTCCTTTACCATTTAAAGCAAAAGATAAAAAAAGTGATCTTTTGCTTCAACCACTTGCCACAAAATCACATATCCTGTACGTCATTCTGCTTTAAGTGGTTATACCGGGGTGATGCCTACAGCTGCAGTACCATTTTTTAGAGCCAATGGTTGGCTTTATTGTGATAAAAACTAAAGCAGCCACTCAATTGTTATCACAAGCAGCGGGAGGGAACTCCCTACCCTCCCGTCACCTTCTGCAGCTTGCCCGGGTTCTCCCGTCCCACCGGATGTGACGGCTGGCCGGAGATCCGAACAAATCCAGATTTGGCTTTGATCGGGTGTCGAATCTAGTAACCCAGAAGCGATGTCATGATATCACTTCTGGTTTACTGGAACCTTAAAAGTGCCAGATTAAAAAAAAATCTCAGTATTCAAAACAGCCAAACATGGCATTTTGAATTCTCTTTAGTGCAAAGGAGGGATTTGGGACTTATAGACTCCAGATTCTTCCAAAAATATACCTGACACGTGAATATTACTGTCACAAGGGATTTTTACATTCCTTGTGACAGCAATAAAAGTGATCAAAAAATAAATTCATTTAAAGGGACAGTGTAAAAATAAAAAAATAAATAAATAAGAAAAAAATAAAAAATTGTAAAGCGCCATATCCCTCCGTGTTTGCATGCAGAAGCGAACGCATACGTAAGTCGTGCCCACAAATGTAAACAGTGTTTAACCTCCCTGGCAGTAATCAGGCTCAGGACTTAAATTTCAGTACCATTAGCGGTAACCCCGAGCCACACTCGGGATTGAATTGCAGAATTCTGGTCCAGGTTACTTACCTTGTCACCAGGATCCTGCGATGTCCCCCTGCTGTGTCTGCGGGCTCTGTCCTTTGCCGATGCTCTGTGTGCCGGGCTCCGTTCCCTGCGAGCGTTGCAATGCATGGGGGCAGAGCCCAGGGGGCAAATTCAAAAATTACACAAAACATAACACATACAATACACTGTAATCTTACAGATTACATAACTGTATGAAATCATTACACCATCCATTTTGTCCCTAATGCTTTGTCCAGTGCCCTGCATGAATTTTTATATTATATATATATACTGTTCTTTCTGTCCGGAAACTTGAGATTGCCCATGGCAACCAAAAAGTGTCCCTTTACATCAAAAGTGGTTTTAGACCAGCTAGAAAACAGCGATAGTAAATTAGAACACTTGCAGAATTGAGCGATAGTGAATCGTGGGGAAATTCCTTTTATTATTATTATATTATTTTTTATAATTATTTATAGTTATTTATTATATTATAATTTATGATTTTGTGTTGCAAAATTTATCATACCCAGGATGTCTACTAGACTCTTGTTTGGACAGATTTAAGTGTGTTATTACTAAGAATTACAGGCCTACAATATAAAACGCCAAATTGTTATGCAAAACAATGTACCGCTTTGAGATGCAAAAATCTGACATAATCATACCGCCAGGGTGGTTAAACTACACATGTGAGGTATCGCCACGATCATTAAAGTGAGAGGAATAATATTAGCACTAGACCTACTCTGTAACTCTAAAGTGGTAACCGTTAAAAATTTTTAAAGCGTTGCCTCTGGAGATTTCTAAGTCCCATATTTTGTCACCATTCCACGAGTGTGCGCAATTTTAAAGCATGACATGTTAGGTATCTACTTACTCTGTGTAACTTCATCGTTCACATTATACAAAAAAGTTGGGCTAACTTTACTGTTGTGTTTTTTTAAATTCATTAAAGTGTTTTTTGTTAAAAAAAAAATTGTGTTTGAAAGACTGCTGTGCAAATACAGTGTGATATAAAATATTGCAACAACCACCATTTTATTCTCTAGGGTCTCTGATAAAAAAATATAAATGAATATAATATTTGGGGGTTCTATCTGATTTTCTAGCAAAAAATGCAGATTTTTACTTGTAAACAATAAATGTCAGAAAAAGGCCTGGTAAGTGGTTAAAAAGAATGTGTTTACTTTCACCCTAGACCGGAAGTGACGTAATGACATCACTCCGGTCCTCCAAGACCATAGAGGCATTTAGAGACGATCTGGTCTATGGTAACCTCTATGGCCAGCCCCATCAGATAGTTTCTTGGGCACGCTGGTAAGGCTGGGTTCACACTACCGTCTCACAGCAGGGGTCCGGTGCGTCCATGTTCACTGTTTCAGGTCCGATTTCAATCTGAATTTTTGTCTGAATTTGGACCTGAAATGGATAAGAAGATGCACAGGACTCCTGTGCAATTCGCACTGGAACCACTCCAGAGATGTTTGAACTGGCTCCATAGACATGTGAATTGAATGCAGGGAAACTGGCATTCAATTCACAATAGTGTGAACCCAGCCTTAAAACGGTAAGCCTAGGAAACACTGTCCAGCTGGGGGACATCCCCTCCCTTTTGAAAGCAATCTTGCAGCTAATTAGCCACTCAGACTACTTTCATGAGAAAGCCAGTCGCTGGCTGAAAAAAGAAAAACGGAGTAATGGCTGAAAGCTTCAGGAGGAGCAGGAGGCCGAGAGCAATAGAAGGGGCTTTGCGAAGAGTTAAGAATACATACTTGCATAGATTTGTTTTTTAGCGTCACATTAAGCAAAGCTATTGATTGTACTTTCTGAGATACAAATGGGTTTTGTTTGTGTCAAAAGCGCTCTTTTTCACTTGCGAGGAACACAAAAGTAGCTCAAGCAGGTTGATGCAACTTACAAGGAGATCAATTGCAGGTCAGTATAAAGGAAACCGCGAGTCAAATGCACCTGACACCTGACAAAACTGATCTTAAATGCAAACAGAATGATTATTTTCCCATTGACCATTGACACATGGCCCTACACAATGTGATATAAATATACAGTAAATATGAAACATGGCACACTGCAATCATGTAAATACTGAAGTTGCATACAAAATACATTTAAAGTGATATTAAACACACACTGTTTAATTTACATTGTCCCTTCTTTTTCTGTATGTGGATGATGGAACTGTAATTATTTTAAGAAAAAAAAACAAAAAGTACCCTTTTCCTAATCAATATACAGCTGTCACATGACCCAGCTCTTTCCCAACCTTTCTGCAGGGGAACATAAGCAGGAGGAGCTTCTATTCCTTTGCTGCTGGCCACAAAACAGCCTTTGGAATACAGAGTAAAAATAAAAAATTAATATCAATAAACTGTTTTAAATTGTCATACAAATATATATTTGACATCAAATCCTTATTATTTTTTAGCAAAAACATGGTGTGGGAGGATTTCTGCCAGTCCTAGGCTGTGTCACACCCCTCTAGCCTGTGTCTTACAATAAGAGGGAGGTGAAGTCTCCATTAATCTACATGCAATATCCTGTCCTCATTGTGTTTAGCTGGTTAGTGGACATGGAGGAGGGAGCAAGTGGGCTGTCTTTTACCACTATGTATACACCCACATGGGTGACTCTATAGTCACATGGGCTGCTCAGATGTGATCGGGAGGAAATGCCCAGCATAGAAACACTGAAATCTGAGCATGTGCAGAGCTGCCAACACTGCACTGCAAAATCCTAAGCTGAACTGAGGACATGGACAAAAGAGGGAAGTAGAAACAGCAGGATTAACTAGGTTTTTTGCAGAATACAGAAAATGAATCTCATACTGACTGACTGAGTATGAAGAGCATGTAATACACCATTTATTGATAGATTTTATGATGTGGGTTTAGTGACACTTTAAGTTAATGTTACCATAATAACATAAAAAGAAAAGTCTTTTCTCTCCTTCATCTAATTTACTTGCATCCTGAAACTTGAGCACTTCTCTTCACAGTTTTTTAAAAAAAAAAGGTTATATGTGCTAAACTGCCCAAACGTAATCGGAATAGTCACTGAACTGTAACGTGTACGATTCTCAGGCACCATGGATACTTTTTGGTGCTCAGTAAGCTTCCATCCGCCTCAATAAATTCAACTCAAGTACCTGTGATATGAATTGACAGCGAGTACCTAAACCCCAAAAGTGTATTATTTACATTTTTTATAACGTACATTGCATTACATCTTGTCATGTTGCATTCTTCCACAAAGCGATACAATGCGGCGTAACTCACTGTGACATGCGATCTATCTCAAGGAAATGTACGGAATTTGTCTGTTGTTATGCCTTGTTTACTGTTTAATATAAGACACTGTAGAAATGGCATTTTGTTTTGTTTAGCAAATGACTGGAAGTGAATGTCTGTGAGGATCTTTCAATATCATTTATCTTTTATTAAGTCAATAACGTGTCTACCGATTGCATAAGACATTAGTAGAACCTTAAAGGCTCAACAACACATATATTAATTGCTTTTTTAATGGAATTTAAAGTCAGACTGAATTATAACAATTATTTCCTTACTGCCCCACTCACCCTCCTTAACATATATTCATTAAAGAAAAAATACACCTCAGACCAGGCATTCTCCCTTATCAGCACCTATAGCCTGTGGAGCAACACTGAGCATGTGCAACAAGCCGTCTTCAACCTCCTAAATGATGATGTCATTTTCAAACCGGGCTGAAGCTAGGATAATGCTTCATTATAGATTGAGGCCTGTTTTGTAATTACAGGAACAGTGCTATATGGAGGGGATTTTAAAGGCACCATAAAGCTCTAAACTGGGTTTTTTTAAATACAGTATTTGTACAATATATTTTTTGTATTTTAATATATTTTGACTTTATGGTGCTTTTAAAATCCTCTCCATAGCACTGTTCCTGTTATTTTGCTTACGAATGTGGCACCCTTTATTGGGCAGCTCAGACTTATCTGATACATTTTGTCTGTTTTGTAATAGACATGTGCATTTGTTTTCGTCTGAATGCATTTTCGTCCGAATTTCAGGTATTTTCGTTATCGTTTTAACAAGCAATAACAAAAGTGCAGAATCCGAAAAACGAAAGATCCGACATAAACAAATGCTTTATTTTCGTTTTCGTTGCTACAACAGTTCGATATAGATAGGAGATTCGACATGATGATGACAATAACAATCTGTGTCCATCAAACCTGTGGTCAAATGTGCCTAACCTTAACTCTATTAGTCCAAGATTATTCTACATAGAGAGAAAAGATTTGACATAGAGAGAAAAGATTTGACGTAGGGGAGAAAAGATTCAACGTAGGGGAGAAAAGATTCAACGTAGGGGAGAAAAGATAAATAAAAATAATGATGATGGTGAATGTTATTGGCTGATTGTAACCAAAGAGGAGGAGCAGTAAAATAGCTAGAACTAAGTACACACGTACTTTGGCTTATGGTGTCTGTTGAACGTTCTAAGAAGATTCATCAGAGCAGGTAAACTATACGGCGTCGTACAGTTTAGCTGCTCCGTCAACTCTTCTTTGAACATTCGACAGACACCATAAGCCTTCAATGACAGATTCAACCTTAATTTGGATTTTTGGACTAATGCAATTTTTAACGAAAAACTAAATAAATAAAAACAAATTTCGGGAGTAACTAAATAAATGTATTTTTTGGACGAAAACGAAATTCCGAAACAAAATATTTCAGTTTGCACATTTCTACTTTGTAATGGATACCTAAACCAGAGAACAAAAATCACTTAAAACCACCTTGTAATCACACTTACATTTGTTTTCTTTCTTCCGGCTAAGAACTTCAGAAAATACAGTAGAATCCACGTTGATCTTGTCACTTTCTGTGGGCTGAGCTGGAAACATAAATCAATTTGATCCTACATCTGTAAATTACTAATCTCCCCATATCCCATGTAATGGAGATGAACAAAAGTGGATATGTTTGTAGTCCAGCCTGGATGGCAACCACAGCTTTCTCCATAAATACAGTGGAGGAGTGAGCTTAGCAACCCACACAAAGGAAGTGTGTTATTTTTAGGATTACCAGGTGTAAAGAAAAAGAAAGCATATAAAAAAAGAAAACTAAAGCAGTCACCTTATCTGAGACTGGTAAACTGCAATATATATTTTTTTTTTTTAGGTTTGTTATGTTTTAGGCATACATGTTGCATGGAATTAAGTGTGGGAGTCAAGGAAAACCTTTTGGACTTCTAGTTCCACTTTAAGTCTTTCATGACAAGAGGCCATTAAAGCTTAGATGCCTAGAAAAAAATATGTCAGAATCAGTAAGTGTCACTTAACTTGACAATAGCTCTTTGACTAACTTAACAATGACTAATTTGACTACCGGTATATTGCTTTTTAAGGACATTGAAAGTGTTTCTTTTGAACACTGTTTAATAAATACTATGCCATTATTACTATTATAAGCTGAAAACTAGACAACAATAATCCACAGACTGTAGTCATCAAATTCATAGAAATTAATTTTTTGCAAAGGGCTGAACTTTTACAAACTTTTACTTTTTTACATGGTGGCTGCTTTGCTCAGCTTCCTCTAGATAGGCTAGTTTCCTGGCTATTGACCCTCTGGATTCATTGACATTGAATACCCATGCACATCATATAAGTCAGATTAAAGTTTATGCTCTGAGCTAGTAACTCACAGTACTGAAGCAAAAGGATCAACAGGACAGGCAGAGAACAAGCATTTGCAGAAATAAAAATCAGCAATGGCATCTTAACTACTTAAAGAACATACGTTGGCAGTTTCAAGTGGTATATGAGGATGATGCCTGCAGCTACAGGCATTATCCCGATATTGTTTTTTTCAGCTTGCACCCGACTTTTATGTAAAAGCCACCCTAGTGGCTAATTAGCCACTGGATGGCTTTTACAGGTGACAGGAGGGGTCGCCTCCCCTCTCCTGCCACCTGTTAGTGCCCCTCCAGGCTCTACTGTCCCACCAGCAAGCCTAGAATGAAGCTGGAGATCCTGGCGGCTTACATAAAGCTAAACAAGGACCGGAAGGTCTATGGCATAGGAAACAGGAAGAGACTAGTATTATGTCACTTCCAGTTTCCCCAGATTTAAACAGTATCATTTTTAAATTGTGAAAGCATCTGATCACACAAATCTTTGTGTGATCAGATGCTTTTAGGGGCATAGAAGACATCTGGGGTCTAATAGATCTCAGATCTCACCATAAAGAGTAACTGTCACTGCCTAATGCTTTTTTCAAGGGGTGTTTACTACTTTTTTTTTAAAGAAACAGTGTAAAAATAAATAATAAAAAAAAAAATTTAAAGCACCCCCTGTGCTCTTACGCAAAGGCGAACACATGCGTTGGTCCTGCATTCATCTGTACATGGCGATCCCAACACACATGTGAGGTATTGCCATGAACATCAGTGCAAGAGAAATAATTCTAGCACCTGAACCCGCATGTAACTCTAAACTGGTAACCTGTAAAGGCTTTTAAAGCAGTGCCTATGGAGCTTTTTAAATACTGTAGGTTGGCACCATTCCACGTGCATGCGCAATTTTAAAGTGTGACATGTTAGGTATCTATTTACTTGACATAACACCATACTGTATTTTACATGTTACCAAACAATTGGGTATTATATTATGTTTGTGGGCATTAAAATTCAATAAAGTGTTTTTTTTAATTGTGTTCGAAAAACCAATGTACAAATATCGTGTGACATAAAAAATTGCAAAACCCACCATTTTATTATTTAGGGCCTCTGCTAAAAAATATATAATGGTTGGGGTTCTAAGTAATTTTCCAGCAGAAAATACAAATTTTTACATGTAAACAAAAAGTGTCAGAAAAGGCCTGGCCTTAAAGTGAAGATATCCTTTACAACCTTCCTAAAAAGTAAGACTGGGTTTAAATATATGCAAATTGGATGCAGGTTTTCCTGCATCCAATTGGAATAACAGGCGAGTGTGACCGGCTCTTAATAGAGTCAGTTCACACAGGTCCGGGGCGGCCATGGAGCGGATTGAAAAAGGGTCCTGTGCATGTTTGGGTCCAGTTTAGGTGCAAATTCAGGCAATAAAATTAGACCTGAATCACACCTGAACAAACACGCATCGGACCCCAGGCATAAACCCCCAGCCACACATATGTGAACCTGGCCTGGCTCATTTGTAATATGTTGATTTCAGATGAGGCATTTAGTAGCAAGTGATTTAATCTCACACCCAAAAACTACTAAAACCAGATGTTGAGGTAAAACTCAAATGTTGTGAAATTACAGTGGGCCTGTACTCAGAAAAAACTATAATGAGCTATTGTCAGTTTTATGATATGTTTATTTTATCTTTTTATCTTCATCTTAGCAGTTGTTTTGCAGTCATGCTAAATACAGTGCCCACTACTGGTATTATGTCTGAACATGTTCAGAAAGGATGCTAATTGCAGTTGTTTAATATAGATAAACCTCATTCTGAAGACATGGAACAACATCAAAGTAAAATTAAATTTGATTTTTGAAAATTACAATAATAACTCAAAGCATGTGTACACTGAAAATATACTAGCACTTACCTTTTAAGTTGCCCCCTCCCTTCAAATCCGGGAAGAATGTGACTGCCTGAAGGGGGCTCAGTTGCACTGGCAATGTAACAAGAAAAGCTGCATGGTACAAAATGTAAAAACATTTTATTTTAATTATCAAGATTTTCAGCTGGGAATAGGCTATAGCTACAGGTGCAATAGAAAACACCTTTAAGGACAGAATGTGTTATCCAATTACTCAGAATCCAGTTCCCCTAAATCACCATCCTAATTACCCAATACAGATGATAATCATTCTGTTTATAACAGCTAGTTTACAAGAGAAGTGACAGGAAATAAATTGAAAAGTTGAAGAGTGTGGCAGAAAATTGTTCACACCATGGCTGGCCACTTATTAGTGAGAGGCAGTTTGAAGATAAACATTAATTTGTCCTCATTGTCTAGACTGGCAGATGTCACTTTGCCCAGGGAGGGACCTAAGCAGCAGAGAGTTTGCTCATGATGAAATGAGAATGCAGAAATGCAAGTGGACCACAGGGATTTCCATGGTCAGATACGGGCAGCACAGGGCAATATTTTCTGCTCAGTCCTTGTTGACTACCGGAGTGGCGCAGGAGAATTCCGTGTGTGCCATCAAATTGCTTTATCTTTTCCTTTATTGGCAGGTACTTATTAAGCTTGTAGGTAATAGCTGTTTGCACACATTTGGACAGCTAACGACTGTTAAATTGCTAATTGATTCTCGTATAATTTCTACCCATTAAAACATGTGAAGGGAAAAAAAGATATTTGTTGGGTGAACGCGTAAATGTGCATACAACATATATGTTATTATTTATGAATGTGCCTTATAATTTACTGTAAATTAAAGTAAAAGTTAATGTTTTGATTGTTACAATATTATTGCAATGTTGTTACAATTGTTACAATATTATCACAATGTATTAACAATGGGTGAGCTTGAGTTTAATTATAAACAGTGTTCTAATTTCATTATTTATAATTATATTATAAATAATTATAATTAGTTTATAGATACTATATATATATATATATATATATATATATATATATATATATATATATATATATATATATATATATATATATATATATACATATATATGTGTGTGTATATATATATATATATATATATATATATATAAATATATATATATTTAATGATATTTACACATACACAGACTTGAGTACATATACAGGTACTGCATTTGCATTTTGGCCTGAGTTACTAGCATTTGCAATGTCTTTACAAATGTATCAGGTTGTATTTGAGCTATGCGATCACATAGTGTATATTTGTGTATGGGTAAAAAAGGCCATACGTTACAGTTAAAGGTAATAGGGAACACAGCAAATTATGCAAATGCAAAGAATATATATATATATATATATATATATATATATATATATATATATATATATTCTTTGCATTTGTATAATTTGCTGTGTTCCCATTGTAACATGTAACATTGTAAATGCTAGTAACACAGGCCAAAAGAGATTCATCTATTATTTCTGTAATTAGACAATTTCCTTGTGTATTGGCTGTATATTGTGTATTATACTGTATATGCAAATAAAATGAAAAGAAACAATGACAACAATAAGGTAAATATAATACATAATTACAAAGAGCTGATTACATACAAAGGCGAATTTAAGTAAAGAAGGTGACTCTATAAGTTCACAGTGTACAATAGTCTCTCAATCCTGGGCAACAATGAAAGATGCATGTAACATAAAATGTACATGTGACGCTGTTGTCGGGGGTTATTGATGATGAAGTTTTATAACAGCTGCTGTAATTAATCGAGTGAGAGGAATTTTTTTGCAGGCTAGTGAAACTTTTCCCACATGGATGAACCCACGGTCAAGAGACGTTAGGCAACATTAACTGCCTGTGTATTTCTGCCGATGCTCTGGAGGAAGCTGGCTGGGAGCTCAGGCTCTATTACTAAGAACGATGGGACACGAGACATAAGCGTCTACCTTTCATCTTTGCTGAGATTTGGAGAGGGTTCAGACCACAGAGGCTTCTTAATTCTCACTAATTCATTTGCTTTCCTGATTCACTTGCCTTGGATAACCCAAGAATGATAATGAACCAACAAGGGGAGTGTGCCTGGCGCTCCGTCTTTGAATGTGCTCAGCATGGATCGAAAGCTTTCTGTGAATTTTCCAAGAGGAAAATAATCTTATTACTATTGGCAGTGATTGCTTGTCATGAGGTTGGACAGTATTTTATTCCCATGTGTAAACCTTTCAAAATATCAGCAGTTATTTATTTTTTAGTACATACTTTGCTACATTTATCTTTTTTAGATGTTATTTCAATTTTTGTATTTTATTTCAATTTTGCTTATTACATTTATTTTATTAAAACTTGAATTAGTGAAAGTTGTAATGCCTAGTTTTTTTCATTATTATATATTTCATGCCTTTGTTTGTAATTAATGCACTGCAAATATTTATCTGCTATACATTATTATGCATAGATTCTCTCAGCCCAGAGCCAGCTGCTAATAACCTGTTTATTCCCTAGCAGTAAATCAGACTGAAATCCCAGCTCAGCTGCAAAAGGTCATCAATAAAACATGACACATATAGATTAAATATAAATACATTCATTTTGACGGTCATTGTTTTTTCGGCACAGTAACAAATGAATATAGTAACGCTGGCCGTAACAAATTGGTTTGTTTGGCAGAGTGCTCTTTGTATTTTTTTTGTTCCTCAGAACAGTTTACATAGATTAAACAGTAATATTTTATTGAGCATGCATTAAACAAATTCTTATTCTGGAATACAGTTAAGTCAATTGCCAGAAGATAGACGTAGGCCCAAGTGCCTATCATTTAATATGCACAGCGTCTGATTTGATGATGTCATTAAAGTCATTGCAGCCAGGGAAGTTAGTGCATGAATTATCATTATCACACTACCAATTAAACTGTTCAGAGTGTTTTTTTTGTTTTTTTTTTAAACTAGGCTTCTAGAGGACCTCTCAGGAATAAAGGCCTATTTACTGGTTGTGCATAGCTCCCAACTGTCCCTGATTTTAAGGGGCTGTCCCTCATTAAGAACAATGTCCCTCTGTCCCTCTTTCCTCCTCATGTGCTTCTCATTTTGGTCTGATCTATATAGTTGCATAAAAAATGCACTACTTATCTATCAAAAAGTGTTTTTTAGTGCTAAACATTTCATCCAATTTCTAAATTACTGCATTTTGTAAATTCCAAAAGCCAATATAAAGAAATAGTAGTAGTAAAAAAGCACTTGTGGGTTTACCAATCATTTTTTTTGTACAATTCTTCTTTAAGGGGGTGTGTCTTTTGCCTACATACTTTTGCTAACAGGTGTCCCTCACTCCCATCTCAGAAAGTTGGGAGGTATGGTTATGACTACCATTCTCCTTTTCCTACATCAAATGATTAAAGTGGTGTAGTGGGTAGCACTCTCGCCTAGCAGTAAAAAGGGTTGCTGGTTTGAATCCCAACCACGATACTACCTGCCTGGAGTTTGCATGTTCTCCCTGTGCCTGTGTGGGTTTCCTCTGGGTACTCCGGTTTCCTCCCACACTCCAAAGACATGCTGGTAGGTTAATTGGCTTCTAACCAAAAATTGGCCCTAGTATATGTATGGGGACCTTGGATTGAGGGTAGGGACTGATGTGAGTGTGGGATGTACAGGGTTAGGGACAATTGTAGACACACACCCACACTCACTCACAATGGACTGGTGTCTTTATTCAACCTTACTATGTAAATTACTATGTAACTATTGGTACTAAAAAGTCCATATTGGTCCTGGATTGGCACAATTCCCTTAGTCAGAGACTGGCACCAATATTATTTGAACACAACATTTACCCAACATTTTATATTTTGGATAGAGAGAGGAAAAGTTCAATTTCTATCAAATTTTTACTGCTGACCCAGTGTCCCAATTTCGGTATATTTCCTACTATTCCCTGTACCAGAGACAAAATAGGAAATTAAGAGATCTCTGAGGGTCCAACCATTTACTACTAAGTTTTAGATGTAATTCCACTTTAAAGTGATTGTAAAGAATAACATTTAATTTTTAAAAATAGCAGATATGTTATACTTACCTGCTCAGGGATATGGTTTTGCACAGAGTAGCCCCGTTTCTCCTCTGCTTGAGTCCCCTGCCGAAACTCCTGGCTCCTCCCGCCTGGTGAGGGCACCCATAGCAAGCCGCTTGCTATGGGGCACTTGTGCATTTTCTCTCACGAGCCAGCTCTGTGCCTGTAACACACACAGAGTGCACCTTTGCCCTGCCCCACTACCTCCTCATTGGCTGTGATTGACAGCAGCAGGAGCCAATGGCTCCTGCTGCTGTGTCTGAGCTAATGAGAAGAAAGAGAGCTGAGAGAGTCTCTAATTTTGTGCACATTACTGGATCGAGATCGGGCTCAGGTAAGTATAAGGGGGCTGCTTGCAGAAGATTGTTCACCTTAATGCATACAATGAATTAAAGTAAAGAACCTTCTGCCTTTAGAACCACTTTAAGGGAACTTAATACTGAGTGCTAGAAGAAATATGTAGGATGCCACTGCTAATCTCATTCTGAAAATGCTAATGTTACCTGGATGTACTACTGATCCAGTGGCATCAATAGGAGTACAAAGAAGTTTTGACTTTACTACTTCTTCTCTAAGTGCATGCATGTTTTGGGATCTTGAATAAGAAAGTACAAAGTCAGAAACAGGCAACTAGCAATTTCAGGTCAGCGAGTATTGTATTTATATCACTGAATATCTTTCTTGCCAAGTTTCTTTTACTTGTAGACAGCCATTGTTAGGGTTGGATTTCATGTTGGTACTTTCATAAGCCACATTCATTGCATCCATGCCATGCCCACAGTTCTTTGTGGTTTTCTACTTTCCAAAAATCTGATGGAAAACTTCATTATAGTTTGCATTAAAAAAATGACCTTTTTATTTTTTGTTTTGTTTGCTTAGCTAGGAATTAACAACATTTAGACAGTTGAACACGAAGCAACCTGCCATCTAAACTGAAAGCCAAGTAAGAGCCATGGTCTCTGTAGTCTGTCCCTTACTTGGTCCTGCACCCATTATATATAACCAAATCTTTAGATCAACATAATAAATATTGGAACAAATTTGACTGATAGGAAAATACCTACAGTCTATGAAGATGATAACATTGCTTGAGGGCTTCAAAATCTTTAGTTCACTTACTTTATCAGCCTTGAAGGCCTATTCTCAGATTGTAGTATAATCTATCCGACAACATGGAACAGTTTTTTTCTGATCATGTATGACATAAGGAATGTTTCTGCCACATTGTATTGATTGTAACAAACAAATTAATCATTACAAGCACAAAAAAATAAATGCTAAAATTAGCAACAATGAACTGGAATCTAAAAAGCTCATGAAACCTATTCGGTGTAAAGTACTAGAGATAATAAGGAACACTTCAGACGTGCACATTGGGTTTTATTTCCGACAGCTCCTGTTACTATGTAAATTAACATGCGACCAAACACTCCCACGTTGATGTCATGATTCCTTAATGGTTCTGTCACACTCGGGCTTTCTCCTTGTTAGTAGAAGACACCTCAGGGAATTGCAGGTCTCATTTGTTAAAGCCACAACACAGCTCTTAGACTATAATAATAGCCATTGAAGGAAACTGGAAAAACTATATACCAACGTTCTCCAAATTCTAACTATAAGGTTATCAATTGTCTAATAAAACAGTCTGTTCAAGCAGGACAATATGTGGAAGTGGGATATTTCAGCTCACGCAGAACCTCTTGGGAGATGAAGCTATCAATCATCGTTATGGTTTTTGAACCGGAACCATGATTGACAGCCCAGGATCTCAAGGGGCTATAGAACAACTGATAGCTTTACTGCACTATCCTCAGTGGTGAGCTAGTAGCCTTCTATGGTTGCCCAGTTGTTAAAAATCACACCTTCCCTGGAGTCCAACATTCCATTGTGAATAATAGTTTATTATTGTTTTTTTAAAGATGCCAAAGGATTAAATGTGCGCACTGGGAATCTAATTACTAACAAAATATGTGTCCAACTGTAGGATAGTGGGAATTGTATTCATAAACATTTTCATACATAAATAAATATTTTAATCAGCAGTGGTTAATAGTAAAATAACACCTCTAATCTAAACAATATATTCTTAAAGAAAATTTAAACATCAATTATATTAAACATACATACATAAGGTAATCAAAGTTAAAAGTATGTTGCAACAGCTACATAGCTTCCACAACAGTAGTCCCTGTATATGCTATACTTAGGACATGTCCAGATTCCCTGTTAAGATAAATTGCATCAGAAGTCCTTTAGCATCTTAGCTCCATGCAATTCATTAATTATTCACCTTGCTAAATCATTTTAGCCATTGGGAAGCTTAAAAAAGGTCAGATGACCTAAAAGCATAAGCATGGAATAAGCTTGGATAAAGAATAAAATATTTGATTCGTTATTTTTTTAACCTGGTGATATCCATACATAGTAGAGTTAGTATGCCATGTTAAGACATTTTAAAAGAAACTTGGCATTAGGAAAGCATGAAGGGTTTATGACTTAGAATATCAAAGCCAGAAGGTCAGTATAACAAATGGCCAGTTAGCATTTTAAAATAAGGGGCAACAATGGCGCTCTCTGTATTTCTCTCATGACAACCCATGGTCATAAGATAACATCCTCCTGATCCAGACCCTTTCTACTAGGCGACAATCTAGGGTTTATGAGACAGCCTGAAATAGGCTTCCCAACGATATCTATTTTTACGTTTATACTAGGCGAAACCCCCGAAAAACACTGTCAGGTGTCCAGGAGGTGATCCTGATCTGTGAGCTAAGCATTTGGCTTATGGTTGCGGTGCAGCCCCATTGACTTCAATAGCCAACTCTGATAGCAGTGTTATCCAGCACATAGTGATACATTTGATGATGCTGCAATGCTGCCAAACAAACCTACTTTGGCTCTTATTAATACCTTGTCGTCCAGTCCCCGTCGGCTCTTCTCTACTCTTTGCTTTGTCATTCATCCCCTCTACCCACTAACTCACTCACCGCCCAAGAGATTGCCAATCACTTCAAAGACAAGATTGATGCAATATGTGAGGATACGTCCACTGTACACACATCTTCCCCACTCAACATACCTTGTCTAACTGCACAGTCAACACTCTCCTCTTTTGAACTGGCTACTACTGAAGAGGTTTCAAAACTTTTCTCAGATACCCACCTAACCAATTGTCCCCTGGATACTGTTCCCTCCCAACTATACGGTCACCCTCTTATTCTATCCTATGCTCCCTCACTTACATCTTTAATCTCTCCCTCTCTGATGGTACCTTCCCCTCCCCTCTAAAACATGCACAGATCATCCCCATACTTAAAAAGCCCTCACTGGACCCCACCAACCTGAACAACTTAAGACCCATGTCATTGCTCCCATTCACCTCTAGACTTTTAAAACTCTTATGCCCTGTAGACACGGTTGGATTTTCTGACGGAAAATGTGTGATAGGACCTTGTTGTCGGAAATTCCGACCGTGTGTGGGCTCCATCACACATTTTCCATTGGAATTTCCGACACAAAAAGTTTGAGAGCTTGCTATAAAATTTTCCGACAACAAAATCCATTGTTGGAAATTCCGATTGTGTGTACACAAATCCGATGCACAAAGTTCCACACATGCTCATAATAAATTAAGAGACGAAAGCTATTGGCTACTGCCCCGTTTATAGTCCCGACGTATTTGTTTTACGTCACCGTTTTCAGAACGATCGGATTTTCCAACAACTTTATGTGACCGTGTGTATGCAAGACAAGTTTGAGCCAACATCCGTTGGAAAAAATCCATGGATTTTGTTGTCGGAATGCCCGATCAATGTCCGACCATGTGTACAGGGCATTAGTCTACAACTGTCTTAGCTCTTACCTCATTGAAAATGACCTTCTTGACCCCTTATAGCCTGGCTTTCACTCGCAGCACTGCACAGAAAATGCCTTGCTAAAACTCAGTAACAATTTAATAACTGCTAAAACCAATGGCTACTACTTTATACTCCTACTACATGACCTCTCTGCGGCCTTTCATACTGTTAACCACTTGCTCCTTCTCAATAAACTCTGTTCCTTTGGCCTCCAAGATTCTGCTCTGTCTTGGGTCTCCTCCTATCTATCACAGCGCTCCTTCAGTGTTACCTGCAGCTCTGTCTCCTCCTCTCCATTTCCTCTTTCTATAGGGGTCCCCCAAGGCTCTGTTCTTTGACCCCTTCTCTTCTCTATCAACACCTCCTTCCTTGGTCACTTGATAACCTCCCATGGCTTTCAATACCATCTCTATGCCGACAGCACCCAAATCTATCTCCTCACCTTACTCCTTCAGTCTCCTCTTCCATTACTAAGGTACTAACTGACATATCAGATGTCGCACCACTTCCTTAAACTAAATCTCTCTAAAACTGAGGTGATAATATTCCCCCCTGCCCGTGTCCCCCTCCATGACTTTTACATCAAGGTCAATAATGCAAC
The DNA here is from genome assembly GCA_037952925.1 of Lithobates clamitans. Taxonomy (NCBI): domain Eukaryota; kingdom Metazoa; phylum Chordata; class Amphibia; order Anura; family Ranidae; genus Lithobates; species Lithobates clamitans. Next base: position 11,066,844 of record JBBGZY010000502.1, on the reverse strand, counting down.
CATCAATTCCTCCCCTCACGCCAGGGTACTAGGTGTAATCCTAAACTCTGACCTGTCCTTTCAACCCCAAATGCAATTGTTGTCAAAAGCTTGTAGACTTCACCTTCATAATATCTCTAAAATTCACCCCTTTTAAACTAATCAAATCACCAAGCTACTCATTCACTCCCTTGTTATCTCTTGCCTTGACGTTTGCATCTCCCTCCTCATAGGTCTATCCCTTCATAGGCTATACCCTCTTCAGTCTATTATGAATGCTGCTGCCAGACTCATCTATCTTGCCAACCGCTCAGTGTCTGCCACCCCTCTCTACCAATCCCTACACTGGCTTCTGATCACCCAGCAAAATAAATTAAAAATACTAACAACATCATACAAAGTCATTCACAACAGTTCCCCCAGCTACATCGCCAATCTTGTCTCCAAATATCATCCAAACTGTCTTCTCCACTCATCTCAAGACCTAATGTTCATCAGCTCCCTTGTCTCCTCCTCCCATGCTTGTCCCCAGGACTTCTTCAGAGCCTCTCCTATCTTCCTGAACTCTCTACCTCAATCTGGCTATCACCTACTCCGGCTGCCTTCAGGCGATCCCTGAAAACTCATCTCTTCAGGGAAGCCTATTCCGCCTCCAACTAATATTTTATCACTTCTATCAGCTCATTTCCCACAGTTACAACCTTTTGTACCACCTGCCCCACCCTATTAGATTGTAAGCTCTTTTGAGTAGGGCCAACTTAAACCTCTTGTATTTTATTGCATTGTTCTGTTTCATCTCTTAAATTGTAAAGCACTGCGTAAACTGTTAGCGCTATATAAATCCTGTATAATAATAATAATAAGGCAAGGCAGCTGGGCTGTGGCATTTAAACAGCCTCCTCCAGCTGTTGTTAAGGCTTTAGGTGGACAGCGGTGGGGATTGCGGCTCAGTTGCATGTGAAAGAGTCCTTAACAGGAACATTCCTGCAACCCAGCCAATCCTGATTATAATAAAGGTGCTCCTACACACATTGTGAGATGCTTGGATCATTCTAACCATTCTCTACTATCTATGGACAGCTTTAAACATAATTAGACATTGCCTGCTTTGTGCATGGTACAAAAATTACTCCCAGTGCAGCTCAATGCGAACAGGATACATAATTAGGAAACAAGTTGATTGGGTTGTCTTGTTGTGAGCCTAAGCTGGGTTAGGGTAACCTAGTTAGGTGTATGACTAGAATTAGGAACTGCAAGAATTATTTCACACTGTTGCAAATGATAACTTTAAAAATGCCATGAAGTTCACCAGTTGCAATTGGCTAAAATAAAGTGTAGTAGAACAGATGTAGTATAAAATGTATATAGTAGTAGTAGTAGTAGTAGATTCACAAAATGAATATATACTGGTGTTCATATTTAATTTATATTTCCTTATGGTCAGGGCTTGACACTATTTTCTTTTTTGTTCTGATATGTATGAACTATATATAATACATATGTAAAGCACTGCATAAATTGACAACGCTATATAAGTACCTGAAATAAATAAACTATTGCATCTACTGTACCTATTGTGTGCTCCCACTTTTGAACAGCTTCTTGATTCTGTTTACCATGTTTGTAATGTTGGTCTTACCTACATTCATGAAAAAGCTTGATGTTTACAGGGAGCTGAAGTTCATTTTACAGGAGTGACAAACAAGGTCCATAAAGACATGGATGAGGAAGTTTGAGGTGAAGGAACTTGACTGGCCTACACAGAGTCCAGATCTCAACCTGAAAAAACACCTTTGGAATGAATTAGAGCGGAGACTGAAGCCAGACCTTCTCATCTAACATCTGTGCCTGACCTCAAAAATGCATTTCTGGAAGAATGGCCAAACATTCCCATAGACACACTTCTAAACCTTGTGGACAGCCTTCCCAGAAGAGTTGAAGCTGTTAGAGCTGCAAAGGGTGGGCCAACTCAATATTGAACCCTATGGAGTAAGACTGGGATGTCATTAAAGTCAATTTGCGTGTAAAGGCAGGCGCCCCAATACTTTTGGTAATATAGTGTATTTTATATAAAAAGTAAAAAAAATATGACATGTTGATTTAAAAACGAATGAGCAAAAAATGTAATACATTTGACAAAAGACAATTATAGTTTTCTCACTTTATCAGTCTGGTCCTTAAAGCAGCAGAGGCTTATTTTCTGCTTAAGGCCTCATGCACACAGGATGTTTAAAAAATACCAATGCTGGTGCCAGAAAAAAAGGCATTAAAAACACGCATTTTTTATAGCGTTTATGGGTATTTTTCTGTGTTTTTTTGCGTTTTTTCACTAAAAACACTCCCTATAAAGAAAAAACGCCTGAAAATGCCAAACGTGGCTAAAAGCTTGTTACAGCATTTAGCATCGCTTAGCCGCATTTAGCAGCTTTGGCATTTTGTGTTTTTACAGCTCAACAGCCTCTGTTCCTGGACACACAGGATGTCGTTTTTTTTCTACTGCCCCTAAACACTTATGCCTTCAAACTCCTCTGAAAGTTTATGTGTGCATGGATATATACAGTATCTCACACTAGTGAGTACACCCCTCACATTTTTGTAAATATTTTATTATATCTTTTCATGTAACAACACTGAAGAAATTACACTTTGCTACAATGTAAAGTAGTGAGTGTACAGCTTGTATAACAGTGTAAATTTGTTGTCCCCTCAACATAACTCAACACACAGCCATTAATGTCTAAATCGCTGGTAACAAAAGTGAGTTCACCTCTAAGTGAAAATGTCCGAATCGGGCCGAATTAGCCATTTTCTTCTCCCGGTGTCATGTGACTCGTTACTGTTACAAGGTCTCAGGTGTGAATGGGGAGAAAGTGTGTTAAATTTGGTGTTATCGCTCTCACTCTCTCATACTGGACACCGGAAGTTAAACATGGCACCTCATGGCAAAGAACTCTCTGAGGATCGGAAAAAAGAATTGTTGCTCTACATAAAGATGGCCTAGGCTATAAGAAGATTGCCAAGACCCTAAAACTGAGCTGCATCATGGTGGCCAAGACCATACAGCGGTTTAACAGGACAGGTTCCACTCAGAACAGGCCTCGCCATGGTCGAACAAAGAAGTTGAGTGCATGTGCTCAGCGTCATATTCAGAGGTTGTCTTTGGGAAATAGATGTATGAGTGCTGCCAGCATTGCTGCAGAGGTTGAAGGGTAAGCCTGTCAGTGCTCAGACCATACGCTACACACTGCATCAAATTGGTCTGCATGGCTGTCGTCCCAGAAAAAAGTCTCTTCTAAAGATGATGCACAAGAAAGCCCGCAAACAGTTTGCTGAAGACAAGCAGACGAAGGACATGGATTACTGGAACCATGTCCTGTGGTCTGATGAGACCAAGATAAACTTATTTGGTTCAGATGGTGTCAAGCGTGTGTGTTGGCAACCAGGTGAGGTGTACAAAGAGAAGTGTGTCTTGCCTACAGTCAAGCATGGTGGTGGAAGTGTCATGGCCTGGGGCTACATGAGTTGTGTCGGCACTGGGGAGCTACAGTTCATTGAGGGAACCATGAATGCCAACATGTACTGTGGCATACTGAAGCAGTGCATGATACCCTCCCTTCGGAGACTGGGCCACGGGGCAGTATTCCAACATGATAACGACCTCAAACACACCTCAAGATGGCCACTGCTTTGCTAAAGAAGCTGAGGGTAAAGATGATGGACTGTCTCCAGACCTAAAACCCATTGAGCATCTGTGGTGCATCCTCAAATGGAAGGTGGAGGAACGCAAGGTCTCTAACATCCACCAGCTCCGTGATGTCATATTGGAGGAGTAGAAGAGGTCTTCAGTGGCAACCTGTGAAGCTCTGATGAACTCCATGCCCAAGAGGGTTAAAGCAGTGCTGGAAAATAATGATGGGCACACAAAATATTGACACTTTGGGCCAAATTTGGACATTTTTACTTAGAGGTGTACTCACTTTTGTTACCAGCGGTTTAGACATTAATGACTGTGTGTTGAGTTATTTTGAGGGGACAGCAAATTTACACTGTTATACAAGCTGTACACTCAATACTTTACATTGTAGCAAAGCGTAATTTTTTTCAGTGTTGTCACATGAAAAGATATAATAAAATATTTACAAAAAATGTGTACTCACTTTTGTGAGATACTGCAGGCTAACATGGAGGGGCGTTTAGAGGCAGTGACTAAAAATGGCAGACGCCTCCAACAGCAGCTGTAAAAGTGTGTGCATGAGCCCTAAAGACTTTCTCAAAGCTTGGTTATCACCAGTCCAATCACCTTTCTTCCTTTATTTTACCTTATAATTTGTGGAGTCACTAGGTCATTAGGGGGAGGGCGGGGGGTGTGGTCCGCACCCGGTTCACACCCGCCAGAGGGTGACACCAGGCTGAGACTGGCAGTCTCACACCGGTTCCGCGGCTCCCTCCTTCCCTTCTAGATCTCCTCAGCTGCATGTGATGTGTGGGGAGAGTGAGGGAGTGAGGCAAAGACAGAGGTGTCTGAAGTCTGACACTGTCCCACACACCGCAATCATCTCTAACCCCACAGGCTTCCCTCTCTGCAGACCGGACTATAGCCACCTCCTCCTTAGCTGAGGAGCCGAGGAGTCGTGGAGCCGAGGAGGAAGAGGGACAGCGGGCTACAGCACCTGTCAGGGGCCAAGGTATTACAGAGGAGGGGGACATCTATGCTGCCAGGAGAGTCATTTTGGGGGGGTGAGTATATGTGCTAGGGGTGCTTTGTTTCGGGTTAGAAATGACTTGTGCTATAAGGAGGGGGGCTAATTTGAGGTTTATCCTCCCCAGCACAATTTCTCTCCCCTTCCAAAGCAACCCCTAGCACATGTCCTGTAACCCCCCAAAATCAAAGATCCCCTCCCCCCGATCCCATCCCTGCTCCATCCACCCCCCACCCCATCCCAGCTCCATCTATCCCCTCAATCTTATCCTAGCTCCATCCACCACCCCCATCCCAGCTCCATCCACCCCCCGATCTCATCCCAGCTCCATCCACCACCCCCATTCCATCCCAGCTCTATCCATCCCTCTTGATCCAAATCGGCTACATCCATCCCCCATTCCATCCCAGCTCTATCCATCCCTCTTGATCCCATCCCGGCTACATCTACCACACTCATCCCATCCCAGCTCCATCCACCACCCCATCCCACCCCGGCTCCATTCACAACCCGATACCATCCTGGCTCTATCCATTCCCCTGATCCCATCTTGGCTCCATCCATCCCCCCAATCCTATTCCAGCTCCATCCACCCCCCAATCACATCCTGGCTCCACCCACCACCGCATCTCAGCTTCATCTATTCCCCTAATTCCATCCTGGCTCCATCCATTCCCCTTATTTAATCCTGGCTCCATCCAGTCACCTGATCCCATCCTGGCTTTATCCACCCCCCTGATCCTATTCCAGCTCCATCTGCCCCCTGATCCCATCCCAGCTCCATCCATTCTCCATTCCATCCATTCTCCTGATTCTATTCCAGGTCAACCCATTTCCCAGATTCGATCCTGGCTCCATTTATTCCCCTGATTCTATCCTGGCTCCATCTATTCCCCGGGGGTGGGGGTTGGACACCATGTTTTAGCAACTTCAGCTCCATACTATAGAAATTTTACAACAAGTTGCGTGCAATAAATGCTTCTGATATTAGGACCTATTGTCATAACTCCCCAAAGTAATCACAACCATCCCTCACCTGAGCATCACATTGCCCATCATATCTGGTTTATTACAATCAACCTTAATGGGCAAATCCTCTAAAGATTGTCTTCTCCTAAGCTCAATTAGTCCTGAAGAACCTAGTTGTTATTTTATATGTTTACCCTGTAAAACTGCAACATAAAAAGTGACTCTCATTATATTTCATGATAGAGTATAATGGCTTTTGGTATTTTTTTAAGCTTAAATGTTTGTAAACTAATGTCTAATTTGTGTCCTTTTTTTGTAAATAATCTTTATTTTACATTTATTGCAGGGTGCACCAATGGCCATCAAATGAGCAGCCTGGTGAGTGTCTCCATATTGATATCCAGACGGTCCTGTCTTTGCTAGCAGAAAGAGAAAGAGAGATGTTTCCCTCTTCTGGCTTATTCAGTTGTGTGGATGAATAAACTGACCCTCTGTTCTTTAACCACTAAAGGACCACCCCATGTGCATATACTGTGGCAGGGCGGCCCTTAAGTGCACAATCACATACCTGTACGTGATTTTTTTTCTTCCGCTCTGGGGCAAGCGTGCTTGTGATTGGACACAGCGGGAGCCAATCAGCGGGTCCAGCGGACGTAATGTCCTCCGGCCACCCGCGGTCGTTCTGAGCAGAGGCAGAATGGCGGTCTGCCTATGTAAACAAGGCAGATCGCCGTTCTGCCAGAGTGGAAAATGGAGATCTTGTGTTTCTGCTAAGCAGAAACACGGATTTCTGTTTTCCTTTTAGTGAAAGCACATCCCCCACAGGGAACACATTTAACCCTTTGATCGCCCCTGATGTTAACCCCTTCCCTGCCAGTGTCATTAGTACAGTAACAGTGCATTTTTTTGGCACTGATCACTGTATTAGTATCACTGGTCCCCAAAAAGTGTCCAATTTGTCCTTCGCAATGTTGTAGACCCGCTAAAAATTGCTGATCATTACTAGTAAATAAAAATTCTATAAAAATATCCCATAGTCTGTAGAAGCTATACCTTTTGAGCAAACCAATCAATATACGCTTATTGGGATTTTTTTACCAAAAATATGTAGCAGAATACATATTGACCTAAATTGATGAAGAAATTTGAATTTTACATTTTTTATTGTGTATGTTTTATAGCAGATAGTAAAACATTTATTTAATTTTTTTTCAAAATTGTCAGTCTTTTTTTGTTTATAGCACAAAAAATAAAAAGATGTAATAAAATACCACCAAAAGAAAGCTCTATTTGTAGGGATAAAAAGGACGTTTTATTTGGGTACGGTGTTGCACGACTGCGCAATTGTCAGTTAAAGTAACGCAGTTCCGTATCACAAAAAATGGCCTGGTCAGGAAAGGGGTAAAACTTCTGGAGCTGAAGTGTTTAAACTTCTATAGGCTAATGCCCTGTACACACGACCGGTTTTGCTGTCGGAATAAACTCTGAAGGTTTCTCCGACGGAACTCCGACGGAATTCCGCTCGAGCGGTCTTGTCTACACACGGTCACACCAAAGTCCGACCGTCCATGACGCGGTGATGTACAACACGTATGAAGGGACTAGAAAAAGGAAGTTCAATAGCCAGTAGCCAATAGCTTTTTTGGTCCGTCGGAACAGCATACACACGAGCGGGTTTCCCAATAGGAATTGGTTCCGTCGGAAATATTTGGAACATTCCATTTCTAGGTCCGTCAGAATTTTCGAAAAAGAAAGTCTGATGAGGCATACACACGATCGGAATAGACGATGAAAAGCTTCCGTCTGACTTTTCCTGTCGGACATTCCGCTCATGTGTACGCGGCATTATGGTGACCAACCCTATCGTCCACCTTGTCAGCTGACAGTGTTCAGTCTGGTGACTGGTCTGAGCCATGGAATGTCTACATGCTTCACTATACCTAATATTAGCAGGCATCTGCAACCGCTGTGACAGAGCAATGGTGGTACACAGTGAATGGGAGTATATGTAGGTCAGGGAGTGGACTTGTAAGACAATGGGCAAAGTAACAGATTCTCTTAAGCTATTTAGGCTATTCATGTCATAGCAATAAATCCTAAACTTGAATGTTTTGCTGCTACTTGCTATCTACGATTGGTAAATATTAAATATTTATATCCAATATCCAATTTCTATGTGACTAAAAGGGAAACAAAAATAAAAATGTGTTTTTTAGTCCTTTTATTTGAATTTTACAGGAAAAAAAACTATATTTTTTTTAAGATAAATGTTTTAAATAAAAAAATAAATGTTTTAAATTAGGAAAAAATCAAATTCATGCAACTGGGTAGATTCTAAAATCGAACACTTTAAAATAGCTTCTATAGGCATGGAATAACTGTGTTCATAAAACCAAAAAAGGAAATACAAATTGGCATCTTGAGTTGCCTCTAGGTTCTTCTGCTCATCATTCCACAAGATATGTTACAGATTCAGATACTTATACAAAAATGATTCAGTTGTTGCCTTTTGTCACATGTAAAAACCTATAATCCACAAATAAATGTAATTTCATTGACAACAATCACATCTTACAAGACACTTACGATACATATATATCTATTAGATATAAGTATGTAAATTGGGACTCAGCTGTATCCTGTTCACCAAATAGATTTTCTTTAATTCCCAGCCACTAAAATAAAACATTGCCCAACTCACGGCTGTTTTTAGAACCTGTGATGTTTAACGCTCATTATTTCCTAGGAATGTTGAGAGCTCTTCCTCAATATGCAGCAGTCAGCAGAGAAAGCAGTGCTGATGAATAGTACATTCTTATCCTTTATCATTCCTTGATATCTAGTGCTTTTCCAAAACTGCAAGCTATAATGATCAGTACAGACATAAGCATATATATAACAATATACAGCATATATTTTAAATGTATTGGAAGGCCATGTTTGAAAGGTGTGGAATTGCACTGCCCATCTGTAGCAGATTGTCTAATTAGCATAACATTATTTTAAGTGTCTTCTTACATACATATTTTTGTTGTTGTTTTTTTTTAGCATTCTCCACAATAAAAAATTATATAAAATGAAAACATTTTGTATATATAATCAGTTTAACCAGGTTTCTTTTTCCCTAAAATGCTTTAAATTAATTACATCACAAAATCTCATACCTACAGTTATCTTATATGCACAGGGCCACCAATAGGGAGGTACCACCGGTCCCCCTGCAGGGGGCCCAGATAGCAGGAGGAATGGTGGAGCAGAGAACAAACAATGGCAGAACTGTGCCGCTTTCTGCAGCAACTGAAAGCCGGTTTCTCCACCTCTCCCTCCAGCCGGCTTTCAGTTGCTGGCCAGCGGCCGCTGAGCTGCTTCCCCCACCCACACTCAGGGTTGGGACAAGGACACAGAAGCCTGGAGGCTGGAGCAGTGGGAGGAGAAGGAGCAGAGAGGAAACAGCCAGGAGGAGGTGCGCTGTGTCATGCTCTCACCTCGTGTCAGAGTGCTGCGCTCGTCAATACAGCACGAGACAGGATCGCTCTTAGATAGCATTGGACTGTACACACACAAAGTTTGATTACTGCCCCCCACCCACATTTCCTGCTGCCAGAAGATGAGCAGCCCTTGTAGGAGATAGGGGGTGGTAATCAAACTGTGTGTGTGTATAGTCCAATGCAATCTAAGAGCGATCCTGTCTCTCGGCTGGCCGGAGTCCTGAACAAACCCGGAATCAGCTTAGATCGGGTCTCCGATGTAGTAACACGGAAGCAATGTCACTTCCGGTTTACTTGGCTGCCTATGGCGCCGATTTTTAAAAATCCACAGTATACCAAAACACAGATTTTGGCGTTTTGAATACTTTTAAGTGCAAAGGAGGGATTAGGGTCTTTTAGACCCCAGATCCCTCCATAAAGAGTACTTTTTACCGCCTATTACTGTCACAAGGGATGTTTACATTGCTTGTGACAGCAAAAAAGGGGTCAGATTTTTTTTTCATAGAGACAGTGTTAAAAAAATAAAAAATAAAATAATTAAGAAAAACAAAAGATTTTTAAAGCGCCCCAGTCCCTGCGAGCTTGCGCACCAAAGAAAATGAAAGTTGCCCCTGCAAATGTAAACGGTGTTCAAATCACACATGTGAGATATCACCGCAATTGTCAGAGCAAGAGCAATAATTCTAGCAAAAGACCTCCTCTGTAACTCCAAACTGGTAACCATTACCATTTTTTTAAGCGTCGCCTTTGGAGATTTATTTAAGTACCATAGTTTGTCGCCATCCCACTAGTGTGCGCAACTTTAAACCGTAACATGTTAGGTATCTATTTACTTGACGTAACATCATCTTTCACAAATACAAAAATAATGGGCTAACTTTACTGTTTAGTTCTTTTTAAATTCAGTTATATACATATATATATATTATCTACTAATCAATGTCCCCAAAAAAATTACATTTAATGTCAATATTACCCTATACAAGCATTACCATGTGAATTGTACAGATAATAATATTACATTCAAAAGTTCATAGATCAAAATGATGTGCAAATAAATTTTCTTCCAAAAGCATGTTTATTGAAAATAGGTTTCATAAACATAAAATATATATATATATATATATATATATACATATATATATATATATATATATAAATGTTTGGGGGTTCTAAGTACTGTATTTATTGGTGTATAACACTCACTTTTTCACCATGAAAATCGGTTGCAAATAGCATGTGCGTGTTATACACCAATACTTCAGCTGCCTCAGAGGGGACAGGGAGCAGGGTGGGATGAGCGCAGTCAGATTATATTCAGTGAGAATCTCCTGTTTACTTGGCGGCCTCTGTAATAGGAAGCCCCGTCTCCTGGGCCGCCATTGGACCACTGTTTTGTTCGATCAGGCTGCACTGATGGCAATGGTGAGGCTGCTGCATTGAAGGCAATGGTGAGGCTGCTGCACTGATGGCAATGGTGAGGCTGCTGCACTGATGGCAATGGTGAGGCTGCTGCATTGAAGGCAATGGTGAGGCTGCTGCACTGATGGCAATGGTGAGGCTGCTGCACTGATGGCAATGGTGAGGCTTCTGCCATGATGGCAATGGTGAGGCTGCTGCATTGATGGCAATGGTGAGGCTGCTGCATTGATGGCAATGGCGAGGCTGCTGCATTGATGGCAATGGTGAGGCTGCTGCATTGATGTGGACTGATGAGGCTGCATTGATGGCACTTGTGAGGCTGCAGATGGGCATTGATCAGGCTGCATTGATGGCAATGGTCAGGCTGCAGATGGGCACTGACCCCTATTTTGTTTCAAAGTTCCTTATTTAAAATGTAGTTTTTTTCCAGAAACTTCCCTCTTAAAATGAACGTGCGTGCTATACAGCTGTGCGTGTTATACGCCGATAAATACGGTAATTTTCTAGCAAAAAATGCTGATTTTAACTTGTAAAAAACAAGTGTCAAAAATAGGCTTGGTCCGTAAGTGGTTAAAATCCATACCATATAGTTTCTTTCTTTATTTGGTTATAATAGCCGGGTGCTAGAAATTGCAACCACAAGTCAATTTAAATGTGATTTGACTTGTTTTTATTTTTCTTTAGAAATGTAATTTCTTCTATGCATGTTACAGATGCGCCACATTACAAGCAGACTAAGGGGACCCCCAGGCACTATATTTAAAGAAACTTTTCATTTTTATTGTTGCACTTTAAGCATTATTAAAATCACTGCTCCTGAAAAAAAAAAATGTTTTTTGCATTGATACATGTGCCCCAGGCCATTACCTGGACCTCAATATTCCTTTTATGGCCAATAACCTGCATAAAAGCCTTCAAAATGGGCACTTATATTTTTCCTGTTCGACTCCCATAGACTTCAATGGGGTTCGCCATTCAGGTTAGAACTTATCCCCTTTTCGAAAGTTTTGCTGCAAACCCGAACAAGGGGGTGTTCGGCCCATCTATATTTAAGCTGTTATAGCTGCAAAAAGTCGGCCAACTCAATATTGATCCCTAAGGACTAAGACTGGGATGCTCTTAATATTCGTGCGCATGTAAAGGCAGGTATCTCAATGCTTTTGGCAATATAATGTATTAACAAGCAGCAAAATGGCTTTAAAACAAGCCTTCAATGACCCATGTAGCTGCAGGCATTGCAGGGAAATTCATCTTTAATGGTCACAAAACTGTTTCAATGTGGAAGCTCTTTGTTTGACTATGTGTAATGTGTGATCAAGGATTGTTCTAAGGGAACCCCTTGCCTAAAACTTTTTATAGGTATACAGTAATTTTCATCGAATAGGTAGTTAGCAGTTTTTTTTAAGAACTTTGTTATATTTTTAGCTTTCTCTTTTTCTTTTTTTGCAGCATCCTGGGAGGCAACTGTGGCTCTTACTTTACCTCCCTCTTTCTGTCCCCTCCATTATTGTCCCATATGTTTTTCCCCCACTTCTGATGTGTATTCTCCTGGTGTCAAGCTGTGCGATTTGCCCATTATCTAATTGGTGCCAAACTAATAGTGCAAAGAGCTAACACTCTTGCACCAAACAATACCTATGCCCAAATACTGGTACTGAAAAGGAATGATCTAAGAATGTACGGCAAGGCCAATGTAATGGTTTTGAATGTGTTGTGTATAGTGGTACTTACAAAATATCAGGAAGTAATTGGCCTCCAGTGCCAATTCCAGGCTGCTTGAGCAACTGGGATAGAACTAGCGAACTAGCGAGTTATTTTTTAAGCACACCTGTAATCTCTTCATGCCTAGCCAAGTATCACATGGGAACATAAGCAGTGTTGCGTTGTGCAGCTGAGTTTGAAGATGTTACAGAGGTATTAATCAAATGCACAGTATTGTTTTAAAATCAGGAGCTGTTAACCACTTGAGTCCCCAGGCTTTTTTTTCCACCAATGTCTCAAGCTATTAGCATTGTAGTCTACCCTAATGTATTACACATGGGTTTTTTTTTTCTGGACAGATAGGTCTTTAATTTGGCAGTATAATGGATACATACAGTATATTACTATTTCCTTGGTTTTTATGGGAAATAACTAGTAAAAAATTTCCAGCATTCTTTTTTCTCCTAATGCAGCATTTGTGTAATTTGTACACCCCCATATATTTAATACAAAATAGAATCAACAAAGTCTGCTGATTAAAATGATATTACATTAGTGCAACTTTTATGTAACATAACCTGGATGGTAAAACTCAGAGTAAACTTATGCATTTTACTTTCAGGGAGCTTTTTTCCCGCTTTTAATGCTACATTGTGATGCACACAAGGGAAAAAAAAAAGGTTTGTGTAAAATGTTAGCATAACATTTAGATACGATTAAATAGGGTTGATGAGGGCAAAACTAACATGACAGTGACTTTTTCACAGGCTTTGCGGTCCCTAAAAACTTGAATTACATTGTGTTTACTAATGTGATGCTTACACAGTAAACACAAATTTAATCCTGATTATCCAACGTCATTTTTGTGACTTGGGGATTAATTTGGGGAGGTAATATGCAATCAGTCAGCATTAAATCACTACAGAGTTGATTTATTGCTGCAGAGAGAGGCAGGCCAGAGAAGCAATAGCAATCAAAACTTTAGCAAGATTATTACTCATCAGCCTTTAAAGTGCATGAAAATCTTAAAACGACTATATGTTTACACATATGTGCAGGCTGGCCTATGACTCCTTTAGCTGCCCTGCAAAATTTTCTTCACTTTTGCTCTTTGTTATTTCCTCCTTGTGATGGATGGGCAGCATTGGAAGTAGAAAGTGTCCCAAACCTAGGAGGAGTGGTGGTAATTTTGGTAAAAACAGAGACTGAAGTAGACTGTAGTTGGCCGCATACAGAGAGAGTCGGACTCCCAATGGCTGCAGGTGCAATTTGGATGTTGCCATTAGAAAGAGAAGGAAACTGTTCACAGAACCAGGTGAGGGGAAGAGATCAGTGACATGAGAAAGTCTTATCTGCTGCAGGAGATCACATTGAACCTGCTGAGGAGGCTGCTGTGACTAGGCAGCAGGGAGAAGAGAGCTGCTGAGCAGCTGCAACATGAGCCAGGAGCCAGGAGTTAACTGATTTAAGCCATGAGTGGCTGTGGCACCTGTGATTAATGTGTTGCTGAGTTGAGCTGAATAGACATTTATCCACTACAGGTTCTTTGCAGAGTCATGGAGGGAGGGGCTCTAACACAGGGAGGTGGAGCATGAGGCTGTGTGTTGATCAGAGACTGTCTGCAGAGATCTTCATTGGCAGAATGACATAGGGCAGGGCCACAAGAAGTGGATTTCCATAGAGGGGAAGGCTTGAGAGGAAGGTCCAAAGCCTAGAGGGCTCCCTTTTGCATGACCTACCCATTCACTGTTACTGGTGTCACCATCTGCAGTGGGATTCTGTCATCAGGGACTGTGATATTGCCAGTGGATTACAAATCTCTCAGGTTTGAGAGGAAGCTATTGGTAGTCTAATGCCCTGTACACAGGATAGGATTTTCCGACAACAAAACCGTGGATTTTTTTCCGAAGGATGTTGGCTTAAAGCGGGGGGTCCACCTATCTATCGTTTTTTTTTTTTTTAGTTCATTCACAAACTTTTCTTCTCAGCATTACATACTCACATATTGTGTGTAATATGTCCGCCTGTGTCAGATTTCGTCGGAAAGAATAACTTATATTATTCACTGCAGGCGGTTTCCATCTTCATTGTGGGCATTTGAAGCCCACAAGCATTTATTTCCTGGATGTGGTGAATGCTGTGCTCCCAGCATTCACTGCTCATTCCCGCACATGCTCAGTGGCATCCTGGGAAGCCTGAGACTAGCTCCCAGGAGTCTGGGAGAGGCTAGAAACACGCCTACTCCCACGGGAGGAGAACCAGGAAGTGCAAAGAAAAATAGAAAAATAAAAGGTAATTACGGCGATTTAATTTTTTTTAAACGGCATGTCAGCATCTAGGCAAGGAAGAGAATACATACAGATATTGTTCAAAATTTGTGTGGAACCCCGCTTTAAACTTGTCTTGCATAGACACGGCCACACAAATGTTGTCAAAATTCTGAACGTCAAGAACACGGTGACGTACAACACGTACGACGAGCTGAGAAAAATTAGGTTCAATAGCCAGTGCGGCTCTTCTGCTTGATTCCGAGCAAGCGTGGAAGTTTGTGCGTTGGACTTATGTACACACAATTGGAATTTCTGACAACAAGTTTTGTTGTCGGAAAATTTGAGAACCTGCTCTCAAACATTTGTTGGCGGAAATTCTGACAACAAATGTTCTATGGAGCATACACATGGTCGGACTTTCCGACAACAAGTTCACATCCAACATTTGTTGTCGGAAAATCCTATCGTGTGTACAGGACATTGGGACTTCAATGTCAGCAGACTTGATAACCCACTGACCAGTGAAATAGGTGACTCCTTTATCCTCAATCAAGTTTTTTTTTGATCAGTTGTTGTTATTCATAACTGATTTATACCTTGTCATATGGTAACATATGCATACTTTTTTTTTATCAAGCTGTATTAAAGGGGTTGTAAACCCTCAAAGTTTTTCACCTTAATGCATTCTATGCATTAAGGTGAAAAACCTCCCATGATGCAGCTGCCCCCTGAGCCCCCATTTTACTTACCTGAACCCGGTCTTTCCAGCGAGGGGCATGAACCCACCATCTCCAGCCAGTGTCTTGGGTCCTGAATGGATAGAGTGATAGCAGTGCAACCATTGGCTGTCAATCAAATCCAATGATGCGGGAGCCAGGGGGTGGGGCAGAGTCTTGCTGTCTGTGTCAATGGACGCAGCAGCAGGACACAAGAGCACCCCTGCATCAGTGCCTCAAGGGAGAGCGGCTCTCCAACGGGGCACTCGAGAAGAGGAGGAGCCAGGAGCACCACTGAGGGACCCTAGAAGAGGAGGATCAGGGCCACCCTGTGCAAAACCAACTGCACAGAGGAGGTTAGTATAACATGTTTGTTTATTTATTTTTTTAAACCACAAACCTTTACATATTCTTTAATATTGCCTGTTGCTACATTGCTTACCCCTTTTTCTTAGTAAAGCCCATTTAAACTTATAGTGTGTTGGTAAGATTGGGTTCTCTAGCCAGTGTGTTTACCAGAGGTAACATTATATATAGTTAGTAGTGTTAGTGGTGGCAGGACGGCTCTCCTGCGCAGGATCATGTACCTAGTACATGATCCTGCACTTCCAGGTCTGGGACGTGCATGAAGCCGGTGGCCCGCTCCCACTGTGATTAGACACAGCGAGAGCTGATTGGCCGGCATCCGCCGATGCTTCAATACACAGGCAGAATGGATCCTGAGCCTCTGCTAAGCAAGGACACCGATCCATGCCTTCTCCTAGTACAAGCTTCTCCCCCGCAGTAAAGCACTGGTCAGGCCCTTTCCTTAGTACAGTGACAGTGCATATTTTTTAGCACTGACCACTGTATTAGTGTCACTGGTCACCAAAAAGTGTCAAAAGTGTCAGTTAGTGTCCCGACTGTCCGCCGCAATATCGCAGTCCTGCTATAAATTGCTGATCGTCGCCATTACTAGTAAAATAAATAAATAAAAATATCCCATAGTTTGTAGACTCTATAACTTTTGCGCAAGCCAATCAATATACTCTTTATTGGAATTTTTTTTACCAAAAATATGTATCAGAATACATATTGGCCTAAATTGATGAAGAAATTTGATTTTTTACATTTTTTATTGGATATATTTTATAGCAGAAAGTAAAAAATATATTTTTTTTTTTCAAAATTGTCAGTCTTTTTTTGTTTATAGCACAAAAATTAAAAAGCCCAGAGGTGATCAAATACCACCAAAATAAAGCCCTATTTGTGGGAAAAAGGGACAGAAATTTTGTTTAGGTACAGCATTGCACGACCACACAATTGCCAGTTAAAGTAATGCAGTGCCGTATTGCAAAAAATGGCCTGGTCATGAATGGGGGTAAACCTTCCGGAGCTGAAGTGGTTAACAGAAGAGCCTAAGTGTTATAATGCTAGTAACATTCTTTTTCTAGTGATTACCTGTTCACTCTGCCAGGTTCTGCTTTGCCTCTGACTGCCAGCTACAGGTTGACAATGCTAAACACTAGATCCCAAAGCAGCAGTAGCAATGTCAACCTTTATGCCTGCTCCTGGTGGGCAACTACAGGCAGCTGTACTAAGGCATATCATGCCTGATAGCTCTCGATTGGCAGCCCATACCTCCATATGACCCAGCAGTGCTTGATTAACCACAGATCTTAGAGCAAGAATTAATGACAGTATTTTTTTTTTTAGTTGAGCAGCTTAAGATGATGGTACACAGTAGAAAAAATGTCAATATGATTTTTTTCAAGCCACGGAACATACTAATAGGTGTGCCAATCAATCAATCAATCAATCAATCAATCAGATGCCACTCTCTATCTCTACATTTGCTCTATGAGAAGTACATTGTCATAAAAAAAGCTGCACTATGCTCCACATGTTTGTGAGCTGCAAGTCATGTAATTTGAGCCAAACCTTTATGTTTTGGCTTCATTACAAGGAGTGGATTAGAACCTTTCTTTAATGCTTCCTGTGACAAGCCCCCCCACGTTAGACAGAAAGTTATGGGAAATCCAAAAATTAACCAGAACAGCAAGTTAGGCAAAACTCTAATGCCCCGTACACACGGTCGGACATTGATCGGACATTCCGACAACAAAATCCTAGGATTTTTTCAGACGGATGTTGGCTCAAACTTGTCTTGCATACACACGGTCACACAAAGTTGTCGGAAAATTCGATCATTCTGAACGTGGTGACATAAAACACGTACGTCGGGACTATAAATGGGGTAGTAGCCAATAGCTTTCATCTCTTTATTTATTCTGAGCATGCGTGGCACGTTGCGTGTGCGTTGGATTTGTGTACACACGATCTGAAATTCCGACAACGGATTTTGTTGTCGGAAAATTTTATAGCCTGCTCTCAAACTTTGTGTGTCGGAAAATCCGATGGAAAATGTGTGATGGAGCCCACACACGGTCGGAATTTCCGACAACAAGGTCCTATCACACATTTTCCATCGGAAAATCCGACCGTGTGTACAGGGCATAAGATCACAACCCCCCGTTAGGGTTGCCACATCATCCCTTTAATCCAGGACACACATTAATTACACAGGTTCTGTGGCTGATTAAGGTGGTAATTAAACTCACTTATCTGCATTAATTCAGACTCAGAACCTGTGTAATTAATGTGTGTCCTGGATTAAAGGGATGATGTGGCAACCCTACCCCCCGTACAGGTACAGATTTTTTTTCACTTCCACTGCAGGAAGCAGAGATTTTTTAATCTGTCTTTGATTTCCTAGGATCTCCCCAGTGAGTCAAAGACAGATTAAAAAAAGAAGACAAATAGATGATCAGTTCTAGGGCCTTAGGTTTATCGACCTAAGACCTATAGGCCTATAGAAGTTGGAGCTGTATTTGGACTAGGTATCTTAACATAATGTATTTTATATATTTTTAAAATAAAATTATGTTTTAAATTTCATGCCCTATAACAGTAATTTTTGGTAGCAGGGTGGGCTTTGTTCTGGGGTGTGCACCATGACACCCCCGAACTGTTATCAAGATGTCAACAGTCAACTACTGACAATTGAAAGTTAATAAGACAGACTCCACTGTCCAATCACAAGATTGAGTTCTCACAGTCAATCACAGTGCCCCGTGTTTAGGAGCCCCTCCTATGGGTTTCAGCATCACAACCTAGTTAAAGGGCTGGCTCTCTGCAGTGGGTTAAGTTTACCCTATTCTTTTATTTTTTTTATATTATATTTTTATGTTGTATCTTTACAGACCCGATAAAGGGGTCCCCGAAATAACTTGGCTCTGTAACCTTTTGTCCTATTTTTTAAAAAATTTGTTAAACTATCAAATTATAGTTTGGAATTTCACTCTTATGCCCCGTACACACGATTGGACTTTCTGCCAATAAAACCGTGGATTTTTGTTCCAAGGATGTTTGCTCAAACTTGTTTTACATGCACACGGTTACACAAATGTTGGCCAACAATTACGAACGTGGGAACTTGGTGACGTACAAGACCTACGCCGATCCAAGAAAAAGGAAGTTCAATAGCCAGTGCTGCTCCTTCTGCTTGATTCCGAGCATGCGTGAACTTTTGTGCCTCGGACTTGTGTACACACGATCAGAAATTCCGACAACAACGTTTTGTTGGCGGAAAATTTGAGAACCTGCTATCAAACATTTGTTGGCGGAAAGTCAGACACCAAATGTTCGATGGAGCATACACACGGTTGGACTTTCCGACAACTAGCTCACATCCAACATTTCCCGTCGGAAAATCCGACCGCGTGTATGTGGCATTTGACTTTCTCTGTCACAAAAAATGAACAGAATCTACTCCAGTTAAAGCAAAAAAATCCCTTTACGTACAGTACACTTCAAGAGTAATTCGGTGCACATTTGTTAACATAATTCATAACATGTTTATCTCACTTTCTGTCTCTTCTTCATTAATTTTTGGTTACTTAGGGACCTGCTTAAAAATCTCTAGCTGAATCTAGAACAATTTTCTTTCTAGATTTACCCAGATCCACCATATATTTACCATATTTCTATTATTTATAAACCAGCAAAAGATAAATATGGCACATGGTGTGCTTACTTAATAGAAGCAAATGTGCAGCAAAACCTCTGATATAGGTAAATCTTGATTATTTACAATGGACATCCATCTGTTGGAAATAAGAAGGTTGACCTAAATCAGTGTTGCAAATGCAAATTATCAAACCTGCTGGATGTTTGGAAAAGAAATTCTTTTTAAATCTGGCAAACCGTGAGAGATAAGAAATATATATAAATATATAAATATACATACTTATATATTATATATATATATATATATATTTTAATCTTGGTCTGTATCTTCCTTCTTAAAGTGGTTAATGCGGCCTTTTTTAATACTTGCTATATATTCGTTTACCCTTATAGAGAAGGTACGTATGGTTCGTCCTACGTACTGCTTCTTACAAGGGCAGGTGATGAGATAAACAATATTGTGAGTAGCACACGTAGTGAAATGTTTCATTTGATATTCAAGAGACGTTGTAGTCAACATAAATGTTTCTGTTTTTCTTCGACCGCAAGTGTTGTGCATGCAAACATTACACTTTTGACACGGATAATAACTCTTCAAATTGTGAAAAAATTAGGGTACAGTAGGGGGGTCAATCACATTAGGTGCGATTTGACCACTTAAAGGTAGGGCTCCCCTATAGATAACACCCGCACGTTCAGGAAGTGCTGGGCCTAGCACTTGATCGTTTTTTTTAAATCTTCCAGTGTCGATTAAAAATATCCTTTATTTGTTTGTGTTGTACGGAGAATCGTACAGACGTGGATGCAAGCACGATTTGCATGGAGTGTGGATCCACTATTCAGGGTAAGAGTACCGAATCCCCCTATCCCCAAATTAATAATAATAAATAATAATCATAAAAAGTTATTATTATTATTATTAATTATTATTAATTTGTTATGTTCAATTTGTTTAGATGCGGCATTCGTTATTTCAGATAATTCATAACTAAATAATAAATTCGTATTCGTTACTTTTACTAACAGCCAAATTTGAAAGGAAATTCCAATACCTATAATTTAATACTTAGCAATAGTTATTATTTGTTAGTTATTTCAGATTTTCAAATTTTTGGGTTTTCTAGTTTTTGGATTTTCGTTCTTATTTGCGGATTTTCGTTCTTTAGGATTTTCATTCTTATTTTTGGATTTTTGAATTTTTAGATTTTCGAATGTTCAAAATTACGAATTTCTGAATTTTCTATTTTCACATTTTAGATTTTCAGACTTTTAAATTTTCGGATTTTTGGATTTTCAGAATTTTGGAAAAATTTGTTAAACGGGGTTTTGTTTGAATATTTCTGAATTAACGAATTTGTTGAATTTAGTCGAAAAACGAATTTGGAACTAAACAAATTGCACGTGTCTACTGCTGACAGAACACCATAACGCAGCCCAGTAATGGTGGGAGAATCAAGCCATTTTCTTTCCTTCCACTCTACTTGCATGTCACATCACTTCCTCAAACTCAACCTATCCAAAAGCAAGCTCATGATATTTCCCCCCCAGTGCCACTTCCCCTTATTTCCCAATCAACGGCTCAACTATCATTCCGTCCCCCCATGCCAAGGTCCTAGGTGTAATCCTGAACTCTGAACTATCCTTTCAGCCCCACATCCAATCGCTGTCCAAAGCTTGCCGCCTCAACCTCCGCAACATCTCCAAGATACGCCCCTTACTAACCAATGTCACCACAAAGCTTCTAATCCACTCCTTGGTAATCTCTCACCTAGACTACTGCAACTCCCTCCTCATTGGCTTACCCCTAAATAGGCTATCCCCCCTTCAGACTATCATGAACGCTGCTGCCAGGTTCATCCACCTTACAAACTGCTCTGCGTCTGCTACCCAGGGCCATTTTTTCCACTGGGCACGCTGGGCAGTTGCCCGGGCCCCACTTGTCTGGAGGGTCCCATCCAGGGCCGATCCTCAGCGCTGCAATCTGCTTCTTTAGTTGACTGACTGCACTGGTTGCTCACTTGCTAGAATCGCCGGCCGCCCGGCGTCTAGCTAGCAACCGGTGACGGCAGTCAGAGGCCGCGGCCGCCCCAGCATTCATAGCACGCCGCGGCCGCCCCAGCTTCTAGTGAACAAGAGCGGAAAGATAGCCCTTGATAGCTGGCGCTGCCTTGCTGCTGTGAGTGACACACTGTACTGCACCAGGCCGGCGGCCTCAAGTAAGTCTAAGGGTCCTTTCACACTGTGGCGGTTTGCAGGCACTATTGCGCTAATAATAGCACCTGCAAACCGACCCGAAAGTGCCATTGCTTTGATTCCAGTGTGAAAGCCCAGAGGGCTAGCAGCATCTTCTGCAGAGGTGCTTTGCCGGCGGTATAGCCGCGCCGTCCCATTGATTTCAATGGGCAGGAGCGGTGAAGGAGCGGTATACACTCCGCTCCTTCACCGCTCCTGCCCATTGAAATCAATGGGACGGCGCGGCTATACCGCCGGCAAAGCGCCTCTGCAGAGGCGCTTTCTGGTGGTTTTTAACCCTTTCTCGGCCGCTAGCAGCTGAAACCTCCCCGCTAGCAGCTGAATACCGACGGTAAAGTGCTGCTTACAATAGCGGCGCTTTACCGCCGATGCCGCCCCCGCCTCAGTGTGAAAGGGTCCTAACACTGTCTACTTAAGTAAGTTCAAGTTGTGCATCAAACACAGCCACTGTCTGTGCCCCTCAAAAGCTGCCACTGTGCCCATCAAACACAGCCACTGTGCTCATCAAAGCTGCCACTGTGCCCATCAAACAGCCACTGTGCCCATCAAAGCTGTCACTGTACCCATCAAACACAGCCACTGTGCCCATCCAAGCTGCCACTGTGCCCATCAAAGCTGCCACTGTGCCCATCAAACACAGCCACTGTGCCCATCAAAGCTGCAACTGTGCAGATCAAAGCTGCCACTGTGCCCATTAAACGTAGCCACTGTGCCCATCAAATGCAGCCACTGTGCCCATCAAAGCTGCCACTGTGCCCATTAAACGTAGCCACTGTGCCCATCAAACGCAGCTACTGTGCCCATCAAACGCAGCCACTGTGCCCATCAAAAACTGCCACTGTGCCCATCAAATACAGCCACTGTGCCCATCAAAGCTGCCACTGTGCCCATTAAATGCAGCCACTGTACCCATGAAACGCTGCCACTGTGCCCATCACGCGCTGCCACTGTGCCCATCAAACTCGTGTTATATTGTCCAAACATTGTGTTAATGTTTAAGCACTGATTTTGTTGGAAGTACCAAGAAATATAGCCTTATTGATAATTTGCATATTTATTCTCGTGCGTGATTGTGTAGACAGGGCCCCAGTGCACTGTATTGCCCTGGGGCCTATAATGCTCTTAAGATGGCCCTGCTGCTACCCCTCCCTGCCAATCCCTCCATTGGCTGCCACTCAATCAACAAATTAAATTCAAAATACTAACAATAATTTACAAAGCCATCCACAGCCTGGCCCCCAGCTACATCACTAACCTGGTCTCAAAAAACCAACTAAATCTTCCTCTTTGCTCCTCCCAAGACCTCCTGCACTCTAGTTCCCTTGCCATCTCATCCCATGCTCACCTCCAGGACTTCTTCCGAGGCTCTCTCATCCTCTGGATTGTTCTACCTCAATCTGTCCGACTATTTCCTACTTTGTCTACTTTCGGACGATCCCTGAAAACTCATCTCTTCAGAGAAGCCTATCAACAACTCTACATTTCTTTTCACCATCAGCACACCCCTTACAGTTATTACTTCTTGTATCTCCTGACCCTCCCTCTAATGCCCCGTACACGATGGAAAATGTGTGATAGGACCTTGTTGTGGGAAATTCCGACCGTGTGTAGGCTCCATCACACATTTTCCATGGGATTTTCTGACACACAAAGTTTGAGAGCAGGCTATAAAATTTTCCGACAGCAAAATCCGTTGTCGGAATTTCCGATCGTGTGTACACAAATCTCGACGCACAAAGTGCCACGCATGCTCAGAATAAATAAAGGGATTAAAGCTATTGGCTACTGCCCCGTTTATAGTCCTGACGTACGCGTTTTACGTCACCGCGTTCAGAATGATCGGATTTTCCGACAACTTTGTGTGACCGTGTATATGCAAGGCAAGTTTGAGCCAACTTCCGTTGGAAAAAACCCTAGGATTTTGTTGTCAGAATGTCTGATCAATGTCCAACCGTGTGTACGGGGCATTAGACTGTAAGCTCTAATGAGCAGGGCCCTCTGATTCCTACTGTATTAAAGTGTATTGTATTTGTACTGTCTACCCTCAAGTTGTAAAGCACTGGGTAAACTGTTGGCGCTATATAAATCCTGTATAATAATAATACCTAAACTTTGTTACTGACCAAGTACATCCCTTTATGGAAGTTATATTCCCTGATGGCAGTGGCCTCATTCAGCAGGACAATGCCACTGTCACACTACAAAAATGGTTCAAGAATGATTGAACACAACAACAGGAACACAACAATAAGTTTGAGTTGTTGACTTGGCCCCCAAATTCTCTAGATATCGCTCCAATTAAGCATCTGTGCTATGTGCCGGAAAAAGTCTGATCCATGGAGGCCCCAACTTGGAACTTACAAGACTTAAGGGATCTGATACCGATTTCTTGGTACCAGATGCCACAGCATACCTTCAGTGGAGTCCATGCCTTCAGTTGTTATGGCTAAATATACTGTACAAATATATATATATATATATATATATATATATATATATATATATATATATACACACTGTATTACCAAAGTATTGGGATGCATACCTTTACACGCAGATGGACTTTAATGGCATCCCAGTCCTAGTCCATAGGGTTCATTATTGAGTTGGCCCACCCTTTGCAGATATAACAGCTTCAAGTCTTCTGGGAAGGCTGTCCACAAGGTTTAGGAGTGTGTCTATGGGAAAGTTTCACTATTCTTCCAGAAGCACAGGTCAGACATTGATGTAGACAAGAAGGCCTGGCTCGCAGTCTCCGCTCTAATTCATCCCAAATGTGTTCTATTGGATGATGTCAGGACTTTGTGCAGGCCAGTCAAGTTCCCAATCCAAAACTCGCTCATTCATGTTTTTATGGGCCTTGCTTTGTGCACTGGTCCAAATCATTTGGTTTCCTGATGAGGCCTCTATAGGCAAAATGCATAGAGGTTAGGTTGCTGTCTATTGCCGTGGATAACCACTGATGTCATATCCGCATTTCTGTGGAACGCACGCCAGGTTGTATCAGCTAACGGTGGAGCGAACTGTCCCCAGGAACCACTTCTAAATTGCCAATGACATTGTGCAGGCTTATCGAGCTGGTGCTGGTCTGGGGCACATTTTGATGTAAGCAGAACAATTGTTGTCTGTTATATATTTTTTTATTAAACAGTGTTGCATGATCACCTTATTGTCTGTTTATTTTATAACTGGTGCCATTCGCTTCATGGGAGTATGTCAACATTGGAGAAGTGGTATGATTGCTAAAGAGTTTTTCGAATACTACATCTTTTAAATAGGTTAAAAGCGTGATTTATCCTATTGACCTTGGGGCTTTGGTGAGTGCATTTAGTTTATTGCACGTGGTGGAGTACTTGTTATATTTGAAGAAGAGCGCAATTCAAGATTTCTTTACACAGCACGGTGAATGGTCAGTATTTATATTCATACTGACTCCTGCCTGTTCCCTACCCATGAATTCACTTTTTCTCCCCCCTTCTTTTTGATATGCTGCATGAATTCTGAGGAACACACCTACTACTGATTGGTGTCAGCAGTTGTCTTTAATTATATGCAGACTTGTATGGACTCAACTCCCAGTTTGCTATCTATTATATTCTTATAATTATATTGAATCACAGAGTGCTACGGTTCTTTTATCTTACCTCCTTTTTTGCTCAGTGTGTCACTGTGGGATTATACTTCCCTTCTTGAACCCCACTCTGTGTGCACTCACGCCAATCCGTACCATCTACCTACTTTTTATAGAAGAGCGAATCCGCAGGGACCCGCTCCTTTCCCATCTCCTGCTTTTTCTTGCTATCTCACCTTTCCCCCCCCCCCCCGCCCCTACTCCATTTTTTCTTTTTCTTCTTTCTTTTCTCTTTTCTTTTCCTTCCCCCCCCCCTCCCCCCTTCCTCCCCCACTGTCCCTTCCACTATCCCCCCACCTATTCCTTCCCTGTTTCTTTTTGAAGTATGGCCTACCAAATTGATGACGAAATAGAAAAAGAAATTCAGTCGGCATTTTCCTGTGAACAATCAATATCCAGGGATGGTGAAGACCAACTTCAGTCCCTTTTCAGAAACCACAAAAAATTAACTATCAAATTTCTCAACAGGAAGTGGGACATCTCTTCTTTAAAATCCCACATTGAGAATGGCATCATACCACGTGGTCTGAGAGAACGTGTCACTCCAGCTGCTCACCTCCATACCCCTCGGTTTATTGAGGCATGGAAGGCCAGCTGCACTAAACGAGGCCTTGAAATAATGCAAATGATTGTTGATGAGGAATTAATCCAACTGAATGAGATTAAAACAGAGATAGAGGCAAGTGCGGTGCTACTTGAGCCTTTCAAAACAAACCCCTCATTTGATAAACATAACGAACTCCTCAAAAAAGAAGTAGAAAAGACACAAAAAAATCTAAAAACTAATAAACAAGAAAAATTTAAACAAAATCTACAAGACTTGGAACGAGGTGATCTCTTCGATCCCTCTATCCACGTTGGTAGGAGTAGATCCCGTAGGGGTAGAGGAAGGCATAACAGTTCCAAATCAAATCGCAATCACCACTCGTCTTCCGATAGCGATAGTGAACATAAAGAACTCTTGGTGACTTTTTTAGACAAAGATCCACCCCCTCTAGACAACCCCACCACAACCACAGGGAAAGCAAAATCAAACCTAAAAGGACACAAAACCTTACACCAATCCCCACCACCCCAAGGAAAAGCCCGAGAAATACGAAAAAGCCAGCGACAACCAAGGAACAGAACACACAGAACGTAATGCACTCCACTGACACACAGGTCTTATCGCGGCCCCCCCCTAGTTCTCTAGTGGATATGAAAGTTGTCAACCTTTTCCACTCAATGAACATCATCTATCTTTACTAAATAGAGGCCTCTCTTTCTCCCCTAAATCTGGGATGAATGAGTTCGAAGTCTATAAGGACATCTCACTTTATCTAAGAAAGGTGATTTTTGGATATTGGCACTCATCAAAACAAGATGAGTCCCATCCCATACCGGTAGATGGGGAAGAACGAGAGGCCCTTGATACTTTGGTTTCGCTACTCCAGGAGAACTTCGAGTCTGATTCAGATACCGAGACTCCGGACTACCAGCATGCGCTGACCCGTTCTGCTAACCTACCGATAAGGTCCACCAAGATGCCCCCTCTTTCCAAATACAAACCTATTGAATTCTTTTTGACACAAGTCAAAAGAGATCTTTCTAAAATCAATTGGAATTATAGGGGACTTGACAATATCTCACGTGAAGAACGAAAAGCCCTCAGAGAACTTGAAGACGCCCCCGGCATCGTCATCAAGGGCAGTGACAAGGGGGGCAATATTGTCCTCCTAACCGAAACCCAATACGAAACTGAAGTTAGGCGACTTCTGGCGGACGAATCAACTTACCGCAGACTCCACACTAATCCGTTTACTGCCATTGTTGATGCTCTCAATTACCTCCTTAGCTTAGGCCTGGAAGAAAAATTAATAACCTCAAAAGAGTTTAACTATCTGAGGGTACAGCAATTCAACACACCCACTTTCTATATTATCCCCAAGCTCCACAAATGCTTGCATAACCCACCCGGCAGACCCATAGTGTCTGCCGTCAACGGTCCGCTTGAAAAAGTAGGTAAATTCATTGATGCCCTTATCAAGGACTTGGTCCCTGAATTACCTTCATTTGTACAAGATACAATGGACGTACTGCGGCGACTAAACAATCTAACCATTTCACCTGGGTTTTTTTTAGTGGGGATAGATGTTGAATCGCTGTACACCTCAATACCACATTCTTGGGGATTGCGTGCAGTTCAATTCTTTCTTGAACGCAGGTTCCCATATCTTGGACAGCATAATGAATTCATAGGTGATATCCTCACCTTTTTACTTGAACACAATTGCTTCCAATTTTTGGGAAACTTCTACCAGCAGATTAGGGGAACTTCTATGGGAGCACCTTGGGCACCCTCCTATGCATGCTTACACCTTGGCCTGTGGGAGGAGGATTTGGTGTACCCTTCATCATTGTACCTCAGCCACTGTGTCACGTGGCTGAGGTACATAGATGACGTTCTAATGATCTGGGGTGGCTCCGAACATGAGCTACATTCCTTCATGAATGAGCTTAATTCTAATGACAGAAACATTAGACTTACTTACACTTTTCATTCCCACACCCTTTCATTTCTGGATCTAACCATTTACATTGACAATGGCTTGATCAAGACCTAAACTTTTAGAAAACCCACAGCAGCCAATACCCTACTTCTAGCATCCAGTGACCACCCAAAATCTCTGATTAAGGCCATTCCAGTAGGCCAATTTCTCAGGGCTCGAAGAAACTGTTCTGACCCAGATGACTTTATCGTTGAGTCTAAAGACCTGTATAATAGATTCAGAGAGAGAGGTTACTCCCACTCATGTATCAGGGAAGCGAGAAGAAGGGCTACTCAGACAGATCGCGTAACACTTCTTACCAAGAAGAAAAATGGCCCCAAACCCCCTGAATCTCAGGGGTTTCCCAGGATCATCACCAAATTTGGTGCCCACTGGGACCAAGTCAGGTCCATACTCAACCAACACTGGCACATTCTGTCTGAGTCCCCCCTCCTAGGCAAGATTGTGGGTACCAGACCTCTCCTAACAGCTCGGCGTTCCAAAAATCTAAAAGACAGTCTAATTCACTCCGAATACCAAAGATCACCCACCCCTAACTGGCTGACACAGCTTCCTCCCCTGAAGGGAATGTTTAAATGTGGTCGCTGCTCGGTATGTAAGTACGTGGAATGCACAAACACGTTTTCTGACTCTGAGGGCAAAAAACTTTTCAAAATTAATAACTTTATTAACTGCAATACAACCAGGGTGATCTATATGCTCACCTGCCCCTGTGGGAAACTTTATGTGGGGAAAACTAAGAGACCACTGAGGGTAAGAGTAAGCGAACATGTCCAGTCTATTTTGGGCAAGGACGACGAACGACCTATTCCCTTACACTTTTTGCGAGCACATGGGGGCAACCCCGAGGGGCTTACCGTAAAAGGTATCTACAGGCTCAATCTTCCTCTGAGAAGGGGGGATTTCGACAGGATCCTTTATCAGAAGGAGAAGATGTGGATATACAACACCAACAGTATGCACCCTCACGGGTTAAATAATGAATGCAACCTTGGTGTATTCTTATCCTCATAAACTCATTGGTGGTTGTCTGTCCACATCTTCTCCTAATTATCGAAACTTCCTTGACTGTAGCCCCCACTGATAACCCTTTGACCTTGGTTTTCACTGGATTCTTTAGTATTCTAGTCATCTCTCTATTACTCTTTATATGATTATTTTACTGCACTTGATTACTATCAGTAAGAACCATCTTCATTGTAATCTTCCCCCTTCCTCTCTCCTCCCATGCACTTTCCACCCTCATTTTCCCTCACCAGTCTCTTCTGCCCTCCATGGCACTCTTCTTTTCCCCTTCCCCCCCCCTTCCCCCATCCCCCCGTTGATCCTTCCCTTCCTTTTTATCTCCTTCCCTTTGTCCCCCTCTTCCCATTCTCTGCTGGCCCTTACGGATTCGCTCTGCCAGTCATGTTTTTTATATATGTTTTTTCCATGTGTTTGGCCGTCAGTGAACAGCGCGGTAGCTATGGCAACGAGACGCTGGAAATCCACGTGACCCCGTCCCAATACTATATAAGTAGATGAGGCCTGCTACTGCGCATGCTCTGATGAAATCCGGTGAACGGATGAAACGCGTCAGCATGACGCCATCACGCTGCCCTTAGCGTACCTGCTGACCAACAGACCCACCCACCAGCCTTGATCACACTGACCCGCGAGACCAGCGGCTGCCTGAATCCTGCCACAGCAACTAGCCGAGGGGGAGACTGCTACCTCAGCTGCCTGGACCTTATACGCAGTACCCATGTGAGTCCACACACTCTTACTGCTTACCTGCTACTTACGTCTGAGGTACACCTTTGATGACCCCCCACTGGACCGGACCAACAACAAATAGGAGTTCCGCAAGTAGGAGATGGCTACAGTCACAAATTTTCCTTCCTGACCTAGACGGCAAACAACTCCGGGTGAGATCCTCCCTTTTTTGTATCCCCGATCCGGGACTGTCATTTCCAGTTACTCACCGTACGAGTTAGTTGGTTTCCGTCCTACAGTGTCAGCCCACTACCCATCTTGCCTCTCCTACCCCAGCTGCCTGCACGCTCCACTCATACCCTTTGGTCTGCAGCCTTGTGAGCCATCCCCGGCCTAGAGAGGCTCCGTCCTACCAGCCCATAGACACCTTTGCCCTGCAGCGATTGCGGTGTTATCCAGCCATTCCTTTTTGGTCCGTTCCACCACGGCATTTTGACAACACTGTCCCCCCCCCCCTTACTACGGCTAGTTCTGCCTTTTCATATTATTAGTCAGCGTGGATCAAGTTCTGTTATCACAACCACTCAGCATCAATTGAATCATCTGTTGTCCTTCCCCCATGCTATTTGGACTTCCTACCAATGTTTTGTATACTTACTACATGTCTTAATATCATGGATGTTTACTTATAGTGAATGACTTTCAATACTGATTATGAATGGTTGGTTGTGATAGGTGGCCATCTGTGTCTGCACATGACAGTTAAGTCTTTTTAATGGTGATGGTACCTGATTTATCAGGATATTTTCTGGATTGGTGTATATTGTGAGCTCTTTTTCATTAAATAGTATTTATATTCATACTGACTCCTGCCTGTTCCCTACCCATGAATTCACTTTTTCTCCCCCCTTCTTTTTGGTGAATGGTCATGAAGCCTGACATCACTTTAGAGTGGACTTGATTGTCATTTTTTGTTATTTTTTAATTTTTTTTTATAATTTTTTATCTTTTATTTTCTACTTTGAGTTTTTTTTTTTTGGTTCACAGCACTTGAATGTTAATTATCTCCCCAATAATATATATATATATATATATATATATATATATATATATACACATTATGTTTATGGAACCTATTTTTACTAAACATGCATTTGGAAGGAGATTTATTTGCACATCATTTTGATCTATGAACTTTTGAATGTAATATTATTATCTGTACAATTCACATGGTAATGCTTGTATAGGGTAATATTGACATTAAATGTAATTTTATTTGGGACATTGATTAGTAGATAATCTTCACATGCTTTTGGGGCACGTAGTAAAGCAATGTTTGTTTTTGATAATAATAGCACCTGACTTTACTATTTTTCATAACTCTTTTGTGTGATCCACACTTAAAGGGGCAGCAGTCATATTCAGAGCTACCATAGGTTGGTGCCTTTTTTTAAATAAGATTTTATATATATGTAACTATATACTGTATATCAGGCTTGTCATAGCGATACCCCCAAAGGGGCTGCTTTTGTTTGTTCAGTCCGCTACTCTGCTTCTCAACCCTAATAACAGCCTCAGCCCCCTCTGGCACACCTGGCAATAGTGTAAGTGCAATGACCAATGAGAAACACACACGTTATTAAAAAAAAAACACAGAAATTGTCTTTACTGCAATATTTCTGTAGAAGAAGAACAAATAGTAATAGTATACAGTCAACTAGGACGTTCTGGGAGGAGGTAGCAACTACCATTAAAAGCTTAACTTCAGTGGAATTGAAAGGTAACCCAGCCGCGTGCCTTCTACACCTGACAGAGAGACCCATTCGGAAAACACAAGGGAATTAAGTAACCAACGCACTGAGCTCTATACTGTGACATTTGTTTGTAAATTGTACGGGAGTAGGATCCCGCCTACCCCCCTCCCCCCCCCTTCAACTTTCCCGCTCTTTTCTCTCCCTTTTCTTCCTTTTCTCCAAGCTACGCTTAGACACTTCAGCCACTGTTACGGCTGTATTATAATTGTAGTGATCATAAGAAACATAAAGACTACGCAATTTCTGTTATTAAGGTGATGGTACATGATTCACTCATTTGATTGATTAACCCTCTATGTTTTGGTTAACATGGTAAATGTTCAGGGAGGCACCTTAGGCCTCCTGGTTTTCATGTCTATAAAGGCTACCATATAGGCAAAGTAATTCTTGATTTGTCAACAACAATGTCTTTAAGTCTTGTCATGTCTTTTAACCCACGGAATATGTTGACTAATGTATACGTGTATAAGAAAATGATGTGACCTGCTGTATGTCAAGGAACTTTGCCTTAAATATTAAAGGAATTTAAAAAAAAGTAATCAACTAGAGATCAATAACTGATATTTAAGAACAATATAGCTCTCAATCCTATATTCAAGCTGCTTTCAGGGGATTCCAAACTTGAGAATGTCCCCAAGAGCAGAGGCACACTTTAATGGTAAATAAAGCACAATATGACACTTCAAATTAGATTGGTTACCTTTACTCAGATTGGCTCTATGAGTCCAGGCAGGAGGAGAGCAGAGGAATAACTCCCTTTGTGTCAGGCCTCTCTTCTGTCCCCTGACACCACAGGCCCAACTTTACACACCTATTCAAGTCAGCAAGTAATGGCTTAACTTCATAGATAAACTGTCCCACACACCCAATACATATGCAGGGCCCTGAATATGTGTGTGCGGATCTGTATGGCCCTAACAGCTTCAGTCCTTTTTGAAGCAAAGATACGTTTTTGTGTCTACAGCTAGCCACTTTCGTTGGTGCACTTTAACTCCTGGGTAGCAGTGCAAACAATATAACTGGCCCAGATTATGAAGTGAAAAAGACAGGATTCTGTTCAACAAGGCGAGAGGACAATGATGTCTGTATACAATGTCCCAGAAATGGATAGCCTTATCCTTTATCCCTGTAGTACTACAAGTGTCAGCAAGATGACCACCATCAATAATGTTTGTATACAGTGTTCAAATAACTCTTTCTGTAGTGCAGTGTCTCTGTTCCCTGCAGATGGGCAGAAATGCCCTCTCACCAAAATCATGCGATCGGGGCCCAAGCGAATGTTCTGGAACATGCAGACTTTCATGGTGACCAGAGCGCTCCCCCCACACTGGAGTGGTTCACCGTTGGTGGAGATGCGCCTCAATATTCACCTTGGATCCCCCTTTCTCAGGCTGGATGTCCCAACTCGCGGTGGAAGCCTGAACCGCGTGGGGAGATCATCTGAGAGACAGCACCTCTCTCTCAGGTCTGGTCTCTTTACTCCCTCATGGCTGACTGAAATTTACCTCAGGACACAAAATGGAGTCTTTCACCTTCCTGTCACTTCCTGATTTTGCTGGAACGCAAAATGCATATAAGCTAGGTCTGAAACGCACTTCATGTCACTTGCGCTGGAGGGTCGCCTAATGCATAGCATACACCGCTGGTCAGACTGCGCTGTCTGAACGGACTTCCACCACACTAGGTGGTTCCGATATACTGATGCATTCCCCTGCAGGAAATATTGTAAGTGACATTTTTTAACAATAAACAAAACAATACTACACTATATCCGCCTTCCCTGGCTCTTTTTGGTGGAGCTTGATTTTCAGATGTGGGAGATTGGAGCAGAGGATAGATAACAAAGATTTGATCTGTCTGTTCCCGGGCTCATTCGACCAAGTTCACTATACATGTAAACGATTGATTGGAAAAAGATTGTTGAATGGTCTCCAGGATTTGAGGAGGTACTTCATCACTTATGGTTACTTGCTGGCCAGGGCCATCTGGTGAGCACAATTTGTTGTCAATTTGGGGGAAATGTTACAAATATTATTTGGAACACAGATTTTATTTCACACATGGTGTTGGAGTGGAATCATCTAGAAAGAATTTTGAAGCTGTTTTGAACTTTTCATGATATATTTGCTTGAGCAATCATAAATATATTAATATAAAAAATGTTTTGAAATATTTGTGCACATTTTTAATGATTGTATTGGGAGTTCCCTTTATCACAGCATTCATTCATTATCAGTCTTCACTAATTTCAGGTGTAGCAAATCTTTTTTTCTTTTTGTTTCATTATTGGCACCTGTTCTATTTATTTATTATTATTTCCTGTCAGCAAAGCCTGCTAGGATTTGTATTTCTCCTTGTATACCAGTCTATGGGGCAGTTTTGTGTGGGAACTGCATGTCCCAGAATCCATTGCTGCTCTCCCTGCGGTTCAGTACAATCTCTTCCATTGGCTGTTGCAACTGTGCCCTTAATTGGTTTTCCTCTACCGGCCAATAGGGGCACAAGAGAGTCCACTGAATGCAGAGCTCTGTGTGTGCTCACATTACATTAACTCAGTCAGTGAAAACAGAAAGAAGGAGGGGGGTGAAAAATCCTCCTTACTGCTGCTAGCAGGCAGTTCTCCCTAACTCAAGCTGGAAAGCCTGTGTACATTGTTCCGGCCAGCTTGGTGGGATTGTAAGTTATAAAGTGAGACGCCCGCTACATATGTATATATGTATATATATGTGTGTGTGTGTGTGTGTGTGTGTGTGTGTGTGTGTGTGTGTGTGTGTGTGTAGATATGCATCTAAATGCAGAAAGCATTACAGTGCCTTTACTGCTGAGAATATTTCAGGTTGTTTTTTTACTTATATCATTTTCTTTTTAATCTAGAACCCATTTTCTACCTACCAGTTCTTTATATCCCTTCTCTAAATTAGCCCACTTTATCTTAAGGCTTCCTAATCTTATGAGGCTATAATTGGAAAGTTTTTTAAAAAAATGTGCTTGGTAAGGTTCTCCGCTGATGGGCAGAAAAAAAAAAG
This sequence comes from Lithobates clamitans, assembly GCA_037952925.1. Lineage (NCBI taxonomy): Eukaryota > Metazoa > Chordata > Amphibia > Anura > Ranidae > Lithobates > Lithobates clamitans. The sequence goes on along the minus strand of JBBGZY010000502.1, from coordinate 11,032,623 downwards.
AAAAGAGGAAGGCTAGAGCGGAATTACACCATCAATGCTAGCCTGCCTCTGCTTGACAGAGCCGTTTAATATTTTGACAGGACAAAATACAAAGCAGCATTTTATTCTGTAGAGACTTCACTAGACACAAGCAAAGAAGTGCTTGTGATCAATAAACTTTGCTGCGTGCAGTGATTTATTTACAGCAGCATATTATGGAGAGAAAAAAGCTGTGATATTTTCACAGGGCTTGACGGCATAATGGGCTCTACTCCATCCTTACATGGAAGGGTTAGATTATCGTGGTTGCTCAGGCGCTATTCAAAATGTTATCTGATCACCCTTAAAGACGGAAGAAACGAGACAGATGATTAGTTACCTTAAACGATCCTCATCATGCAGAAATTGATGATTTAATATAGTCAATGACAGACGATTCCATTTGTACTAGATAAAGTGTCTGTGGTTTGTATCAATCATAATGGAGTTATTATTGAGCATAAAAGAAAAGCATGTTTAATGTCATTAATTCTAGATCTGTCGCTCTCTACATCTGGCATTCTTCCATAGACTTGAACCACTCCAGGCAATCGTTCTTCACTCTGTGCCGGAGTCTGGAGTGGATTTTTTTTCCCTTCGTAATTTCAAAATGTTTTTCAGCACCTCCAGCTAGGTGCAATAACAGTTTACAGATTACTGATGTCATCACATTTTGACAAACTTCTCAATCTGATTTGACCTTCATCTTTAGCCATCTGCTTATTTCCAAGCTGCTCTCTCTATTTTCTCCTTAAGCCTCTTCAGCTCAAAACTGTTTCAACCATCTCACTGTAGGTCAAATGTGGAGAATGCTTGGGCAAGATTTTGTGCCTGTCTTTACCATTAGTTTATGGCTGTGATTAGAAGTTATTGAAGCCTAGCTCCAGTCAATTGCATTATTTTTTTGTTTTAGATGGATGAAGGAAGAGTTAAAAAATCTGTCAGATTTTATAACTATGACCCCTCTGGAGTAATTTTCCTCACTTCCTTTCCCTGTGGCTCTGTACCAGCAAATAAACATCAGAACATGTCAGAATTTCTAAACCTTCCATACTCTATACTTCCATACTCTTTTTTAATGTTTTTGTTTGTCTCCCCATTGGAAAGGTTTGTCATCACTTCCTGTTTTGCCAGGAAATGAGGAGAAGCTCTGGGGTTGGTGGGTAGATTAAAGGGGCTGAACCCAAAACTAAAAATTGCTGATCGTTTTTATGTTTCAGTTGGTGGCACTACTATGTTGGTGTGGTCCCTGTTGGAAATATGGTTGGTGGGTAGGCACACACCAAAGGGTCAAGATGGCCCCCCTGGGTTATGTTCACAAAATTCTGAAGATGAGAGGTTTAAGAGTCATACTTGGTTTATTCCAAATACGAATTCCATTGGCTATAGTACTCAATTAGTATTTGTAATAAACTTCATACATTTCAGACTTAAACTTCTGGTTTTGGCTCTTTAATCTCAGAATTTTGTCAGGAAATGAAGGGAAGTAGGGATACAGAGAGTAATACAAATCTTACTGTGTATCTTTTCCTTCTTTGCTTTATATTAAACAAAATGTTTACTATCTATCTATCTATCTATCTATCTATCTATCTATCTATCTATCTATCTATCTATCTATCTATTTCTCTCTCTATCTATCTATCTATCTATCTATATCTATCGATCGATCGATCGATCGATCGATCGATCTATCTATCTATCTATCTATCTATCTATCTATCTATCTATCTATCTATCTATCTATCTATCTATCTATCTATCTATCTATCTATCTATCTCTCTATTTCTCTCTCTATCTATATCTATCTATCTATCTATCTATCTATCTATCTATCTATCTATCTATCTATCTATCTATCTATCTATCTATCTATCTATCTATCTGTCTATCTATCTATCTATCTATCTATCTATCTATCTATCTATCTATCTATCTATCTATCTATCTATCTATCTATCTATCTATCTCTCTATTTCTCTCTCTATCTATATCTATCTATCTATCTATCTATCTATCTATCTATCTATCTATCTATCTATCTATCTATTTCTCTCTCTATCTATATCTATCTATCTATCTATCTATCTATCTATCTATCTATCTATCTATCTATCTATGGCTTTTTTTCTCAGAGAATAGGTGCAGGCCACCGGTACCGTTCCTTCCGAGCCCTGTGCAGTGAACGGCTGGTCCCGGAAGTAAGATGGGTAAAAATAGAAGCGGCTGCAGTGCTGATGTTGCAACACTGGAACAGCTTTGTTTTAAGGTAAGTTTCACATAATGAGCTAATACACAATGCATACTAGCACATTATGAACCATGCAGGAAGAAGAAAAAAAAAACATCCAGCGGTATACAGCCGCTTAAGGTTTTGACACTAATGCCCCGTACACACGATTAGACATTCCGAAAACAAAATCCATGGATTTTTTCAGACGGATATTGGCTTAAATTTGTCTTGCATACACACGGTCACACAAATCTTGTCGGAAATTCCGAACGTCAAGAACGCGGTGACGTACAACAGGTACGACGAGCCGAGAAAAAGGAAGTGCAATAGCGAGTGCAGCTCTTCTGCTTGATTCCGAGCGTGCGTGGAACTTTGTGTGTCGGAATTGTGTACACATGATTGGAATTTACGACAACGGATTTTGTTGTCGGAAAATTTGAGATCCAGATCTCAAATTTTGTGTGACGGAAATTCCAATGGAAAATGTCCGATGGAGCCTACACATGGTCGGAATTTCCGACAACAAGCTCCCATTGAACATTTTCCATTGGAAAATTGGACCGTGTGTATGGGGCATAAGACCTGGAAGCTGATTGGTTTCTGTGCAGTGCTACACCAGATTTTGCACATTCCAGTTCTAGTTAATAACCCCATAGTGTTCCATGTGATCTAAGATACTTTGGCCTGCTGAACCACATGCTTAAAAAATGTGTTTTCAGAATATCAGGATAAACATGTTTAGAGATTTTTTCAAGACAAATCAATACACCAATCAGTACACCAATATCTCCAGGATGAAAACAACATTTTCAAGGTGTCAACTTATGGTCTTCATATCATTTGCCCTTCTATTATAATAGTGGGTAGTAGATAACATTTACCAAACATTCACTGCAGGTGAATCTTACTGGTCAATATGGTTGATTTACTAAAGGAGTACAGTATGTTCACTTTAAAAGTTAATTTTCACTTTGCAAAGGGAATTTTCACAAATTTTATTAAAATAACGTGAATGTAATGAACATTCACTTTTAAAAAAATATCTAAACATGCAAAGAAAAATCTAGAAAATTCAAATAAAACTTGTAAAGTTGTGCCAACGTCAACCATGCAATCATGTGCAAGCAAAAGTATACATTTTTTAAATTTTACTTGTACATGATTAGGTATTCTTTGCAAAGTAAATGTTCAATTTGTTTCTCTGTATTCACTATAAGGAAAAGATTAGCTTTGAAAGTAAACATGCTTTACTCCTTTAGTAAATCAACCCTGACGTGTTTTAATATACAATAAGTGATTTCTTTACAATGAATGTTTGATGAATATTACATTCACAACTTTATAAATATACCCTGATTAACCTCCTCATATTAAAAAAAACTATTTTTCTATTGGGTCATGTTTCTTCTTTAATAATGTGAACATGCTACCAAGGCAGTCCTCATCGTATTTTGTCCTGTTCTACTATAGAGCAGACAACGAAAAACTCCAGCTGTGAAAATACATTTTCTAAAATATATGATCAGACAGCTGAGGATTTGCAGCTTTGTGCTGGTGCAGCATTGCTTAGGGAGAATTCATTAGAATTGGCACTATAAATAGTAGACACTATGATCTTCGCCCTTCCAATCTACAAGTCTTTAGGCACTTCACGTACTGTATATATTTGTACAAATTTTCATTGGTGCCGTAGTCCGCCCACATCAAACATGATGTTAGAGCCCTTCGGCCCTATACTTTGCACTCAATATTTACAAAGTGTTACAAGTGTACTGCAGCAGTATTGAGCTTGAAGACATTGATGAAGATATCCCCAAGGATGATTCTATGCCACTTAGCCTGAAAGAAAAAAGGGGTAATTCAATTGCTCTCAGTGGACACATACACGTTGACCTCCTTCACAATGAAGACAATGCAATATGATGATACAGTAGATTAAACAGTGTCAACTAGAAGTCTGGAGTTGTTAAAATAAATACAGGGCAGACACATACCTCATGCAGGTTCACAACTACAAAGGATGCTTAAGCTGCCAATAGGTTTAAAGGAGAAATGCTCATTTTGCACTGAAAAAGGTTTATGTTTGCAGAATGGAACCCTAAAGGATTAAAGAAATGTACAGTTACAGTACCTAGATACACTTAATTCTTACAGTGATAAAACATTTTTGTAAAATGCTATTGTGGTATCTAAAGCCCATTTTTTTAATGATTTTGCTTAGTGTTTTGTCCAAAATCATCCTTCAAAAGGAACAACCTCCTCTCACCTTCTCTGCTGGGTTTAGCTTCAATAGCATACTGATCTGCAAATCCAGCATTATCCTATTGTGATCCGCGGATGCCCCGCAGCACACCAGGCCCATCTTCTCCCCTGATGTCATTAAGAGCTGGCTGTCTCTTCCAGGTTTTTGCAGCTTTTGCCCGCTGAGTCTCCCCTCCTCCAGCTGATTTATGTAAGCTGATGCTTCCTGGGATATTTGATATGGACATACCTGGAATAAGGTACATGTCATACTAGGTGACAATAAAGGATGCTTTAGGCCTAGACCAAAAATAATAAAAAAAACAAAAAAGCAAAATACAGCTTTCATGATTGGGGGCAGTGGGTCAAATAATGCAAAGTGCTTTAGGAGAGTGAAGGTCTACTTTTATCATAGCCGTGGCTTTGATTAGGCCCGGTTTTTGCCAAAACCTAGAAACCCCCCCACCACTCCTTCCAAAACTAAAATGATGGCATTAGATACAATTTAAGGCTTATTCAAGTTCTGCATGCCTCCATGAGGTTTAACTGTTTAATAGCATTATTAAAATCATTTAATATACATCATTGTAAAAATACTAAAATTCTATTGTAAACAAAATAATTTAATTTACTAGTTAAAAAAATAAAATAATAAAAATGCCATCAAAATGCCATAAATCTTTCCCATAATTTGTAGACGCTATAAACCAATCAATATACGCTTATTGCAATTGTTTTTTTACTAAAAATATGTAGAATAATATATATTGGCCTAAACTGATGAAGAAGTTTGCTTTTAAAAACATTTTAAAAAAGTACAAAATATTGTTTTATTTTCAAAATTGCCACTCTTTTTTTGTGTATAGCGCAAAAAAAAAAAGGTGACCAAATAGCATCAAAAGAAAGCTCTATTTATGGGAAAAAAAAGGACGCAATTTTGTTTGGGTACACCATAGCATGACAGCGCATTTACCAGTTAAAGCAATGGAGTGCCAAATTGTAAAAAGTGCTCTGGTCAGGAAGGGGGTAAAACCTTCCGGGGCTGAAGTTGTTAACAGTTTTTATTGCCATCTCAAAAACAATAAAAAAATTATGCAAGGGCTCACTGCCAGTATACCAGTCTATACCAGGGTTTAGGGTTGTTGTCTGCTTTGGGGTACTGCAAAGGCAGAAGGAGCTAAGCAAAACAATGTCTCAATTGCCAGACAGTCCACACTTTCTCATTAACTACTCCACTCAGAGTTTGGAGGCTCTTTCCCACCAAAAGACTCTCCAAGCCCCTTAATTCTGGGTCACAAATGAGGACTTAACCAATTCCAAGGAACACTGTAGATCGGTCCTCTACTCTCTGACCGGACTACCAAAGAACCTTTCACCCTACATGGGTGAGAACCCCTGAGTACTGGCATACACTAATTTGTTGCCATCATCCCCCTTAGGCCCCTTTCACATGAAACAGATCTGCTGGATGGACTCCGCCAGCTCAGCAGGGGATCGCTCTGTTTATCCATGGGAGATGACAGGTCGGTCTGCTCACTGTGCAGGGATGGACCTGTGAGAGCCAAGCTGTTCTCTATAGCAAGATCATATGAAAATGGACAGCATGTCTGTTTTCATCCAATCTCATCCGATACGATCTGCTGGATGGATGGCGAACGTAATCACCATCCTTCTGTTTTGAGCGGATCTTGTCGGATCGGATGACAGGTGGGTGTCAGCAGACACATCTCCGCTGATTTCCATATGCCCATAGAAGTGAATGGGTGGCCCACTCGGATCTGTCTGAAAAGCGATCGCGTGCATGGGTTCCTCTCCATGCTGTTGGAGAGGAACCTTTCCTATACTCACTGAGGTTTTTTTTAGATGTCGGATTTATACATGGACTTCACATTTTTTATGTATCTTTTATCATGTTTATATTTATTTGTTTATTCACTATGGTGATATGTCATTTATGATATAGGAGCTTGGTTCCTTTGTTTCTTTTCACTGGTCCATAAGTACCATTGTACTTGCATGTTTACATTTGGTTCCAGCTTCTTGATTTTTGGGGCGGTGGGGGCGTCGGCGGTAAAACAGCGCTATTTTTAGCGCTGTTTTAGCATTGTTTTTGCGGCGGTATTCAGTTTTAACCCCCGCTGTCGGCTGAAAAAGGGTTAAATCCGCTCGCATAGCGCGGCTATAGCCGCGGTATTGCCGCGGTATTGCCTCGCTGCCCCATTGATTTCAATGGGCAGGAGCGGTTTAGGAGCGGTGAATACAACGCTCCTTCACCGCTCCAAAGATGCGGCTTGCAGGAGTTTTTATCTTCTCCTGCCAGCGCACCGCTTCAGTGTGAAAGCCCTTGGGCTTTCACACTGAACAAACAGTAGAGGCTGTTTTGGGTCAGTTTGCAGGCGATATTTTTAGCGCAATAACGCCTGCAAACCGCCCCAGTGTGAAAGGGCTCTCATGGTTTTTGAACCATAGTGAGTCTTCAGACTCATCTCAATAGGGGAAGAAGACCCCATGCTTGTAGGCCCCCACCCCACTAATATATATATATATATATATAACAGAATGTATATTATAGTAAAGGAACTGTAAAAGGGAATACATGTAGTGAGCAAACCAACAAAACAGAAATATATTACATAAGATTGCAAATGTATTTATTTATTAAAATAAAAAAGACATAATAGTAGCCACATGCATGTGTTGTACCCAGGTAAAGTTTACATCTATTTACAGAGAAAATTCCTGTTTTTCCAAAACTGGTCCACATAAAAAGCTTGACGTATTTAGAAAACTCTTTCTTCTTTAGAAATTTAGAAATTAATGTCTAGGGGTGTCCAGTGTTGCCATATAGTGAGGGAGAGGAAAGACTCTCATGGTGCAGTATTTCAAATAATTTATTTTAAAAAGAATGTATTGCATAGGAATCACCAGTTTGCTCTCCACCTGCTTTCCTGCTGACTGGAAATGATGTATCTTAAACACCATCCTATGCGGTTTCGTTAGCCTACGTCTGACATCATCAGGGGTTAAGTCTGGTAAGTGCATAGTGTGTCTGCATGCTGTTGGAGAGGAACCTTTCCTATACTCACTGAGGTTTTTTTTTTAGATGTCGGATTCATACATGGACTTCACAATTTTTATGTATCTTTTATCATGTTTATATTTATTTGTTTATTCACTATGGTGATATGTCATTTATGATATAGGAGCTTGGTTCCTTTGTTTCTTTTCACTGGTCCATAAGTACCATTGTACTTGCATGTTCTCACATTTGGTTTCAGCTTCTTGATTTTTTTTCAGTATGAAACCTAATAGTAAATAATATATTTTTTTCTACAAAATGGCTCACTTAGGTAAAGGGAAACCTATGTTGTGTTTATTTGTTATCACTGAACTTTGTGCCTGGTCTAGAGTTCTTTGTTAATGTGGATATTGTTTCTCTGCCGTAAAGCACTGAGTGCAGTTTCTTCTGAGAGTCTTGTGGGGTTTCATTAAGAGATATTCCAGCTGGAAAATTCTATCCTTTGGCAAGGCTGTCTAGGAATCGAGTGTAGTGCACTGTCATAAATACTCCAGAGCTCTTAATTGTCTTGCAGCGATACATAGCACATTAAACGCCTTTGATGCAGAGAAACGTATGTACATTATTTTTCTTCTAAAGGGATTGCCATAGAACTTTTTTAACATCACAACTCTCAAGGGTTTTCTGTTACTAGTTAAGTGCAAACAAAAGTTATATTTTCCTTCTACATAAAAAGAATCAAGTCTAAGGGATTTATACTGCGAAAGAGAATGCCTCGAAGAAGCTTAAACAGTTATGAGTAAGAACATACTCAGAGGAGTAGATAATTATTTGAAATGTTTGGGCTAGTTTCAAGGACTGCAAATTGACCAACTATAAGATCTAACCCTAAACACAAGTCTATTTACAAAGCTGTGAATGTGACTTCCATCAACTTTCCATCAAATCACTGGCATTTAAAACACAGGTACCTGGAACTTTCACCTGTAGAGAATGTTCAGAAAATGCCAGATATTTGCAGAAGGTGCCCATTTCACAGAATAATGTGATTATTCACTACTGCTGTCAAACTGCATTCATCTGATATTCAGGTGTGTTAAGTGGTAAAGGTATGGCTCTTACATATAGGTAAAGGCCTAAGTAAGTACAAATAACAAATTGTGCAAATTAGAAATAAAATATGAAATAGTGCAGCTCCCCCTTAAAATGGGAAAAAACCCTTTTGTGAATCAAATAACAGTAACAACGGTACAATGCTTGCAAATACATATATCAAAATCAACAAATTAAAAAATATATAAAAATATATGAAAAATAGGAATAGCCTTTTGAGTTTGCAGACCCTCAGCACCACTAGATAGTATACAGTGCCTTAAAAACGTATTCATACTGCTTGAAATTTTCCACATTTTGTCATGTTACAAACAAAAATGTAAATGTATTTTATTGGGATTTTTTATGATAGACCAACACAAAGGGGCACATAATTGTGAAGTGGAAGGAAAATGATAAATGGTTTTCAAAATCTTTTTGCAAATAAATATGTGAAAAGTGTGGTGTGCATTTGTATTCAGCCCCTCTGAGTCAATACTTTGTGGAACCACCTTTAGCTGCAATTACAACTGCAAGTCTTTTTGGGATGTCTCTACCAGCTTTGTGACCAGCAATTTTCAAGGCTTCTCACATATTCTCAATTGGCTTTAGGTCTGCACCATGGGCCTCTTGGCTGGTTCTCTAATTAATGCCCTCCTTGCCCAGCCTGTCAGTTTAGCTGGACGGCCATGTCTTTGTAGGTTTGCAGTTGTGCCTTACTCTTTCCATTTTCGGTTGATGGATTGAACAGTGCTCCATGAGTTGTTCAAAGCTTGGGGTATTTTTTTATAACCTAACCCTACTTTAAACTTCTCCACAACTTTATCCCTGACCTGTCTGGTGTGTTCCTTGGCCTTCATGTTGCTGTTTGTTTATTAAGGTTCTCCAACTAACCTCCGAGGGCTTCACAGAACAGCTGTATTTAGAGATTAAATTATACACAGGTAATTAGGTGACTTCTGAAGGCAATTGGTTCCACCAGATTTTAGTTAGGGGTATCAGAGTAAAAGGGGCTGAATACAAATGTACACCACACTTTCCAGATATGTATTTGTAAAAAAAAAATCTGAAAGCCATTTATAATTTTCCTTCCAATTCACAATTATGTGCCCCTTTGTGTTGGTCTATCACATAAAATCCCAATGACATACATTTACGTTTTTGGTTGCAACTTGACAAAATGTGGGAAGTTTCAAGGGGTATGAATACTTTTTCAAAGCACTGTGAGGGATAATAAGTCCTTCATGTTATATCCTCATATCTTCACCACTTGTGCTCAATAAGGCTAGAGTGCACACTCACCATACCCAAATTACTTACAGAGGGTCAATCTGCATTTTTGTTTTTTCCAGGATAGGTTTTCTTTGTGGCTTCACCCCAATCTTTGGGGGTTTCAACATTTCACCAAATTTTGTCATCTTCAGGAAGCAAAGCGTGAGCTGCATTTTTAATTGTTGTTATCATTTTATGAGTAAATTAAATACTACACAATGAGCTACTTTTCTGGCATTTTTTATACTACCTAATGGGCTTAAGGACAACTTAAGGACCTCAAAGATCGGGGTGAAGCCACAAAGAGAACCTATCCTGGATGAACCAAAAACGCAGATTGAAACTCTTTATGGGGGAGTCATTTGGGTCTGGTGAGTGTACATTCTAGCCTTATTGAGCATAAAAGGTAAAGATATGTGGATATAACATCAAGGACTTGTTAACCCTTATACTAGCAGTGGTGCTGGGGGTCTGCACACCCTGAAAAGACCTAATTTTCATATATTTGTATATATTTTTACATTTGTGTGGCATTTATTATATGATTGCATATGGGACTTTGATATATGTATTTGCAAGTCCTGTACCTTTGTTACTGTTATTTGATATTCAGGTGTGTCTCCACTATCAACTAGCAATCTGTAAACAGACATCAATGAGGAAACCCTGCAATTTGTGATCATTCAAGATGCCTCATTGCAAAGTGAAGCCTTTAGCTAGGTTTGGACATGCGGCGAGATTGTTATCCCTCTGAAAATCAATCTACATTCAGATCACATTTCAAAGGCAATTGACAGGTGGTGAGGAGATGATAAGTCACCACCTCATTGCCTGTTTGAAATCCATAAATGTCGCACCACTGCGCCGCAACTGACTTTATTGCCCACAGCTGTGGGATGGCTGCAGCGTTTCCCCAATTATTTGAATAAGATGTATTCAGTGGTGCTACTGGACATCGTAAATATGTAAATATCTGGCTCAGCAGCATGCTTTTACTGCCCCCCAAACCACAAGTCTAAATGAGCCTTTTGTGTACTAAGCATAAGACAGCTGTATTTGGCATTATTGTTTTTTATATGCTATATTCTACCAGAAAAATATTTCAGAATTATAGCTCAATTTATAAATAGTATTTTATTAAGTTAAAGTGGTTATGACTAGACTTAGATTTAGGGTTAGGGAGTTAGGTTTAGCACTTGAGTTCATGTTAAGGAGTAAATTATTTATATTATAAAGCTAATCACAGACAATCTCAAATAGGCTTTAACATGTATATGGAATTTAAAAAGTATTTTCAGTATTTTAAATATCTGCAACCTGCATTAAAGTAATGCCTGGAAATCCTGCAATGAAGGTCCTTGTTCAGACAGTTCTTGAATACTATTATTGTGCAGGCATAGTTCAATCTTGCTACCATGGAGAAACCTCCACATAGAAATGCCATACAGCCATCACTGGAGTGTTCGCATGTAGGAAGGAAATGTCTGCAAAGATGCTGCAGGAGATCAGAAGCAAGTAGATGCAGAAAAAGAAAAAAACTGTAAACAAGTATTTTATTTTCTGAAAAAATGCTAACTGTTTAATACTATAGGAGTTGATTTATTAAAACAGGAGAGTACAAAGTCGGGTGCAGCTCTGCAGAGAAACCAATCAGCTTCCAGGTATTTTGTCAAAGATTAAAGCTTTTAACCCCCCCAAAAAATGTAGATTCTGGTCCCTTAAAGCAGATTACACAGCACAGCTCTTGTGCTTTGTAATCTGCCCCCTCTAATCTGTAAAAAAAACCCTAAACCTACCACTTCCTGTATGCCCTCTCTAAACAGACCTCAATAACCAGGGCAGCTCCACCCTGATCACAGTGGTCTAAGTGTCTTCCTCTGTGATAGGCTGCCTGCTCTGCTCTCCTCTCTCTCCCCGCACCCCCTCCCTCCTCCCTGTCAGTGCCCTCTCTGTCTGTCTCCGGACCAGCACCGTTATTATTTTAATATTAAAATATTACATTTGTCACTGCCAGCCTCTCTATTAGAGGCTGGCATAGCACAATGTGTAAGTTGTATTTACAAATGAGCGCTGTAAATACTGAATATCAGCTTCATGCTGGTCACGCGACTTGCAGCGGCTTTCCAGCTCCGATGGGTGGCTTCTGAGGAGGAGACGAGCGGCCACGTTTTCCCCCCTCTGATGTCAGAGGGAGATCGTGGCCACGAGTGTTGTTCTCGGCCTGAAGAAAGCTGATATTCATTATTTAGAATGCTCGTTTTTAAATACAACTTACACGCAAAGACTTATAATAATGCCTTAACAAACACTTGAATTGAACAAACTAAAGCTGATTGGCTACCATACACAGCTGAACCAGATTTTGTACTCTCCAGTTTTAGTAAATCAGCCCCATTGTGCTTTAGTAAATTTTAATGTCATTCAGTTATGGTTCACTTTTACTAACTTTCTTCAATTAAGGCTTAGGACAGTGTTAATAATTCAGGATTTTTTTCCCAGTGTGATAAATCCCTTTTTAGGCTCCATGCACAGTAGGCTTAAAAATTGTCAGTTCCCTTGACAGATAAAAAAACGCTTATTTACAGCATTTTTGTACACAGTTTAGGCAAGTTTAGGAGAGTTTTGCATTTTTTCTGCTGGAAAGCTCCAATAAGAAACATAAACTAGTAGGATTTTTTTTTTTTTTTTGCTGCTTCTAATCGCTAAGCTCAAAATTAGCTTCTAGTCATCCTAATGCGCATGGACACACAAAATAACATTGAGCTGCTTCTACAGGCAAAACACAAAACTCCTGCATAGAGCCTTAAAGCGGTAGTAAGCCACAGCAATTTTTTTAATTTAAACTCTGCAAGGTAAAGGCATAATGTGCTGGTTTGCATCACATACTAGCACATTATGAAATACTTACCGTAGAATGAAGCCCTCCAGCGGCATGCTGTCACCACTGAGAGGGCTTCCATCTTCATTGTGAAGACTTACTGTGTACACACTGCTCCATGGTAGCCTGCAAGGATCCTTAGCTGCTTTATAAACCCAGGTGTCTGGTCCATGGCCAGATCAACATGTAAAGAGGAAAAGAGTGGCGGCACTTCCAGGGATAAAAACAACTTCTTTATTTCATATCGATAAAAAATGCAGCATGAGCAATGATACACAAAGGTTCAGTAAACGCGTTTCACACTCCTGTGCTTTCAATGATTATGCACAAGAGTGTGAAACGTGTTTTCTGAACCTTTGTGTATCGTGTGGTCATGCTGCATTCTTTATGTTGTTTTTACCCCTGAAAGTGTCACTCTTTTCTTTCTCACAGGGCTTCCATCTTCACCCTGTCTTCCTTCTGGGTTCGAGTGCTCTGGTCGTCTAATTGGCTGCGCCGTGATGACATCACTCCCGCACATTCACGCAGGAGTCACAGACCACAGCACAGGGCTTTGAAAGGACAGCATGTGCATGCTGTCCCTTCAGAGCGCATGCGCAAGTGACATCACCAGTCGAATGCAGTGTGAATATCTCCTAAACAGTACATATTTAGGAGATATTCACGGTGCCTACAGATAAGCCTTATTATATGCTTACCTGTAGGTACAAGTGCAAAAAAAGACTTACATTCCACTTTAGGGTGTTATACATTTTGTGATGCTGGAACTATCATGACAACATTTCCATGACATTTTTATTTTAGCAAAAACAAATGTACCAACTAAACGCTTGTCAGAAATGCATGATTAATGCTTCATGTTGATGTCTTTATGTACCGTATTATAATAAAACAGTTTATTTAGCCAACACATTTTTATGACCATCATTAGAGATTTTAATTGAACTGCAGTAATGAGCTAAACAAACCTAACTTTAATGTGTCCCAGGATGACGTATTTCTGTTGGTTGCGAACCAAAGATTAATCTGGTTTATTTGGGTACAGAGGCTAAGTAATTAGCACTGTTGGCTTGCAACATTTTCTCCACATATTTGTATGGCATTCCTCCTGTGCTCCAAGCTTCTCCCACAATCCAAAAACATGCTAGTATGTCTGTGTTTGTATAAAATTGTTACATATAAACTCAATGGGCTAAGTCCTCTGGGGATCTCAGGGTCTTATATGTGCCGATACTAAAGAAAACTGGTCCTATCTTTGTGAGGGATGCATCATCAGACCCTGGCCACCTTCACCAACCTGTGACAAATGGCTGGTTAAACTCACACTACACTGTCACTGATAAATGACAATGACACTCTCAGCCTCACCCTGCACAATGATTTTCCAGCTCGCAGGACTGCAATCAAGTGCCAGTAGGCTGAGCGCAATTGTCCCTGCATTTGGTTAACTACACAGTTATCCCTTACACCCCAAATTACTGCCACCAGATATTTTTATCATAAGTATCAAAGTTCACACTAACAATTATGACATATAATAAATGTTTGTAATACACACTGTCATCAAAGACAGGAGTATTCCAGAGATTTATGGTACAGAAATGCTTTTCATAGAGAGGGATTCCTTAAGTTCTGCATTAGTGCAATTAGAGACAATATTAATTATTTTAAAATGCTGTTTAAAAGAAAACAGGTAAAATGTGTGCAAACAAAATATTTACAAAAAAAAAGGTATTACAAAGAAAAAAGAGACAATAATAGAACAGAAAGACAAAAAATTGTTTAAAAGTGAAAATACTTAATAGAGTCCTCGTTCTGTAAATTCGGCAAAGTTCAGTCTATGAGCAAAATGGATCAATGGCTCTCATAAATCTTGGCTGATGTTCCTATCCTTATTTAATATTAAATAGAGAGCTTCCAACTCCTAATCAGTCTCTCTTTTATGGTTCCAGGAGAGGATGTGGACATAAATGACCTGACCAATGACAAGGTCTGGTAGTGGCTGATGTTACAGACTTTGCGTCCATTAGCTGTCCCTTCCTTAGATACCATTTTCTAAATGTATTAACATGCCATGGTCTGGTAACCCACATATTATTGTGCAGGATACAATTGCCATTCCAGAGATACTAAACATTACATGTCTCAGATACAGTCCGCACAGTAGGTGGAAGATGGCTATTCCACCTCCTGTATATGTTAGGCTAGTCATGTGTGATCTTGATCCGTTCAATATGCTATTCCACATTCAAATTTATAATCAATAGCAATGTAGCTTGATCATGCCTGATTTTATGAATTGTTATGTATAGGTATAGATTATGAAACTCAGGATTGAAGAAAGGGTCTTTTGCTGATCAAGAAAGATAGCTGTCAATATAGACCAGGCCTAAATGGCTTTACGATGTCTATTAGTCAGGTGTAAGACTTTTTTTTTTTTGTACATCATGTATTCCTAATGGGCTTAATTACCCTAAGGACCCAAGCATAACAAAACTTCACAGTTATAGGATGCCTGATCCCAATACCCTCAATGGGAAGTGTTCATAACCTTTTTGATGTTTATTGCTAACAAACATTCAGATAACACCTGGCATACTGCAGTATTCTGTTCCAAATCTCTTGCTAAAGCATTCAATTAGTTATTTACAGCTTTAACAAATCTCTGTTTATTAACTATCTGCTATGTAATGGTACAGCAGAATGGTTAATGGCTTTTCCTGAGTTCCTTTGAAGGTCCAGACCCGTGGCAAATTATTTACTCAGTAAATGGCTATGGAGATGCACTCCATATTCTAATTTTTTTTATGGCTGACCTAGAATTTTCATACAACATGGCTGCCCTATGTCTTCTCACACAGTTTTTGGAGTGCCCAGTTTGCATTACCATCACAACCTTTAGTAGACATAGACCATGAAATATTTCATATGAATCTTTTTTAATTCCATATGTTTATTAATTTTTCAAAGGAAATACAGTGTACAATTAGAATTGCACGTCGTGCAACGATGTCGAAATGTTTTAACAAGATATGAATAGTATTTGCTCACAGTATTCATGTGTAACAAGTTAGTAACAAGTTGTAAGTTTTCGAAAAGTATTATGTTACTACTACTATCAGCCCTCTTCACTGATGTGGCAGCCCATATGGGATCTTTAGTGCCACACCAGCGAAGAATGCCTTGGTGTACAAATCATATGTAACTGACTGTATGTAGTACTAATTATGCAGAACATTTAACAAATAACATTAGGAGAGTAACTAATATTGCTCAGTCAAGAAATAGAGGATTGTCTAACCATGTGGTTATGGGAGAGATGCAGTGTTAGTCCAGTCCTTCCAAGGTTGCCAGTTTGTGTGCATTTTTGTTGTGTGACCCACGTAGGCTGCTGCCATGATCCCGTAGCTAAAGTGTAGGGCAACTATGTCTACTACTTGGGTTAGTGTTGGAGGGTTATCAGACTTCCATTGTCTTGCTAGGTTGAGCGTCGCTGCCAGAAGTATGTGTGTAATTACATGTCTGAATGGGTACGGGATGTCTTCAATAGTGAGGTTTAAGATTGCCAGCGCTGGTGAGGGGGGGGGGGTCTTGATTCGGGTTATCGTTGAGATTAGTCGGAAGACATTTTCCCAGTATGTCTGGAGGGAAGAGCATGTCCAGAAAACATGAAGCAAGTCCCCTGGAGAAGATTTACATCTCCAACATGTGTTGGGGATTGGGGGATCAAAGGATGATAATTTGGCTGGAGTTATGTACCAACGTAAAGAAATTTTTTGCGTGAGTTCCCAAAGGGCCGCACATTTGTTGGCTTTGGAGACCGTTTTGAGGGCTTGTTGCCATTGGGTTTCTGTGTAGGTGCAGGCAAGGTCTATGTCCCATTTATGATGTTCATTTATTTTGGAGAAGGTTTGCTTTTGGTGGAGACTGTTGTAAAAGTATGAGATACCCTTGGTTTTCGTGGCAGGATTGGTAAGGTATTCCCAGGTCTTTGGGTGAATGCTGTATGTAGGGAGGTTGATAGTACGTAGGCGATGGTGTATGCGTAAGTATGTAAAGTGCTCGGTTGTAGAAAGGTTGAATTCAGATTGTAGTTGGGAAAATATTTTAATGCGGTTGTCACAGAGTATGTCTTGTAAGGAGTGTATATCTTTTAGGGTCCAAGCTGTTAGTGAGAGTTCAGGCATTAAATGTTGAAGAACATTTAAGGGTATGTGGGATTGTGGGGTACTAGGTTGAAACGTGAGGGAGGCTGTCAATTTCATCCATGCGTGGGGCGAGGCTTTCATGGTAGGAGATAAAAACGTCGGTACTTTAGAGCCCAACGGTGTGCTTAGTAACTAGGTTTTCAGATTAGGGCGGATGAGTAAGGAGTCTTCTATTTGTCCCCATAGTATGGTCAGACTAGGTTGGAACCAACATGGTAGTTGGGCTAGAATAGATGCTAAGTAGTAAACTTCAAAATCTATGGAACCCATGCCACCCGCTAGTTTGTGTTTAATCAGTTTGGAGTGAGCACATCTAGGTCGTTTGCCATTCCAAAGGAATTTATTAAATATTGTTTGGAGGGATCTGAAGAATGTAGCTGGTAGTGGGATGGGAAGAGTTCTGAAATAATAAAGCAATTGGGGAAGGCATATCATTTTGAAGGCCGCTAGTCTTCCTGTCCAAGATAATTCATGTTTTGCTATTTGTTGTGAGGTCAATTGAATGTTGAGTAGAGGTTCTTAGTCGTTCTTGGTAGGTGAATGCCTAGGTATGATATTTCTGTGGTTGCCCATGTAAATGGGTATTGTGTTTGTAATAAGTTTTTCATGGTAGCGTCTATGTTGATGTCTAATATAAAGGATTTGGTAGTGTTAAAGTGGATGTAAACCCGAATTTTTTTTTATTATACTGCAGAGTATAAGATTTGCTATCATTTGAGCGCAGTCTTGCCACACAGAGTTAATCCATCTATGAGCAATCCTCTTTTATTGTTCAGTGAGACAATTCTTGACAAACTGAGAAAAACTTTGTCAAATACTCCCCCTTGCTGTGAGTAACAGGTGATTTACATCTCCTGCATTAGCCTAAGAGACATGCAGTATTTTTAAATTCCCTCCCCTGGTAGTGCATTCAGTTAGGCCTCTTTCAGTGTTATGCACTCTGTCATCTAAAGATTGTAAGTCAGAGGTGATTTTGTGAAACATGGAGGATAAGTCAGTCATGAGTGAGGACTGCAGGGAGATTAGCATGTCTTTCAGGGTGGTATCGATTACTGGTTGGCCTGAGGTGGGGAAGGAGGCCATGGAGGAGTGCAAGGCCTGGTTCATGGAGAAGGGATTTGGAGCCTGGGCCTCAAGTAGCTGACGCTGCGTCCGCAGCGGCAGTGTATCCAGCCGCATTTTAGCCTTTGCTGGGCTGCCTGGCAGGGGGTCACACTCTGGGGAGCAGGGGGTCTCAGCGTGGGTACCTGGATCTAGTTGATGCTCCAGGATATCATCTGGGAGGTCCGTGTAGGAGTCTCGTGGCGCGGCCGGGCTGGCGCCATCTTGATGATCACTGTTCGCTGGTTTGTAGGTGAATTCAGTGAGTTTTTGAGGTTTGTGATCCGTGTAGCGCTTCCTGGAAGCTTACATGTTGTTCTCCAGTGTGGCAGGAGCAAGGATGGCTGTGGATGGGATCGTTGATGCGGCCTGTGTCGGTATATCTTCCCCCTGGCTGACGAGCTGTGTGTTTAAGCATCCATCACGGTCTCCGGCCGGCCACGCCCCCCATTTCATATGAATCTTGATCTCAGTAAATAAATAAATAGAAGACTGCAATATAGAGGTTCATAATGAGTATGACAACATTAAGTGATACAAATCATACACATTATTTCTGTAGAACTTTATTTGCCAATTGTCATTGCAAACCATTAGCACAAAACACCCAATAGTAAATTTTCTAAAGGAACTCTGCATTGGAACCTGTTTTTTGACTATGCTTGTCTGCTCAGCCCTGACCTCCAGCCTGTTTTGACCTTGTTCATGTGTTTAGAGATTTTATGCTGTGTTATGTCCTGCCCAAACTCTTCCCTGCCACCATAGTGACTCCTTAAGGCTGCATGGACCAGCTGTTGACAGAGTGCTGCACAAATTAGCATCAACAATATCTTACTATAGACTGATTTTTGAAGCTTTGAGTCCACATACACTGTTTCAATTTTATTTTATTTTATTAAGCCCTGATGAAGGAGCTGAGATCCAGTCCCTGAAATGTGTTGGTTGTGTGAACATTTCACCATTAGAACAAATTTGTGTTTGTACTTGATTATTATAGTGTTGCACTTCAATTTCTAATTACTCAATCCTAGACTATCTTGACAGTATCTTTCTGCAGCATAACATCCAAATTCCCAGAGGTTCTAGAGATGACCAGCCTGTGCAGGAGCCTGCACCTTGATGTAAGTCTTCTGCCACCTGTTGTGACATAGAGGACTTAATTCACTCTGTGAAACCAGTGAGAAAGCACTTTACAGCCTCTCCCCAATGCTGTCAGCACTGAACACTATCCTAAAATGACAAGCCTGAACTTTAGGATGTGGTGGTCCACAGAGGTCTGAGGGGTTTAGTCACAAAGATAGGGTCCCTGGGGCAGCTTGGAATGTCCACTGGGGAAAAAAAGAGGGAGCTGGCCCTTATAGTTTAGTTAGTTGACTCATATATGGTGTTTAGCTCAGAAGGTTTGATGATAGGATGATAGGAAAAAATATCTTACATCTGCTGAGGCTGTGGTCACCTTAAATAGACATACAACTTTCAATAGGCACCAGAGGAAAAAAACCCTGTCCTTTCACAGAATAAAAAAGGTCACTTTCAATGCCATGAGGATCTTAATCCTGGATCTCCTGTGGGATTCTCAGGTGGGTGTTAAACTTAGTGAATTAGAAAGGGTCTAAAAACAGACCCATCAATGGTCTGATTGGACTACCGACTGGCCTTTTTTATACACAATTTCTAACTCACCAAGCCCGAACTTTCCCACCATCCTTATATTGTTCACACCTGAACATTTTTTAGCTCAAAGCTCGAAACTCCAAAATGCTGTTTGAGGCTTGGAGCTTGAAAAAGCACATAAGCTTCTTTTGAGCTATGTGTTAAGCTAAGTTGCCCCAAAAGACAAATGGAAGTGCTTGAAAAAAATGTGCAACATGCCCTTATTGCACGTTTTTATTCCTTAGTAACTAGCTTTTAATTGGTTAGAAATAGTAATTTAAAAAAAATTGAACAAAATGCCTGCACAAATGCTTAAAAAAAGAAAAGCCTGCAAAATGATCAAAGACACTCAGCTGAAGCATTAAAATGGCCTGAGTTTGTTACAGCAAGAAGTAGCAGCAAACAGGAATTTAGCAAAAAAGCAAAGTAAGAATTTTGTCTAATATCACAGCAAAATGATCAACCTGTTTAATGGTAGTGTTGTCATTGTTGGGAAAAAACTTGGATGAACGCGACAGAATCCATTGTGCGTGTAATTAAAAAAAAATCCTGCCTAGACAACTACAACCAATTTTAAGCAATGTTGTTCAATGTTGACCTACCAGAGTAGGTCAGTAAAGAATATGTATTGACTATACTTACATGCAAATTGAAATTTTTTTTTCTATTGGGAATTGTGTACTTTACTGAATATCTGCTGAACTCTATAGAAATCATAAATATCATATAATTTTAATATATCTCTGTGATCTATCTACAATAGTATATGTTATTGTTCAGTAATATAAAATTACATGTTTACATTTCTGCAAGCTAAATCAATGCAAATGTCTGTACCCTCAAACTTGACTTAAAAGTTAGAGCTTCTACATCAGAGCTATAATTGGTCCACTAAGAACTTAGTTTCCTTTAGACAAACAGAACTGCCTAATTCATAATTATTGCACATTGGAAAATGCAGACATGTTATATTTACTATATTAGATTGGTTATTTATACTTCCCGTCAACAAAATACATGTCTTGTTTCATAATAACATTAAAAAATGGCCAACCATTAATTCAGCTTTCCAGCAGTTTGAAGGTATGTCATTAAATGAGAATGAGAAGAAACGGTCATGCAAACTAATACTTCTGTAGACCTTGAGAGTTGCTGATCCAGCTTACTAACAGTAACTAACTAACTTCGCTTCTTCAAGAGACATAAAGGAATAACAGGAACTGAAGCAATATAACAGCCATCCAGAAGTCTTTTAGTGCACCCATAATTTAAATGACATAGCTCCACTATGACCCTTTTGTGTGGTTCATTTGATTTTGGTGCAGGTTTTCGGCATGTATAATTATGTGTGTTAAGGCTATTTTCACACTGAGGCGTTTTTCAGGCATTAAAGGGCTAAAAATAGCCCCTGTAAATCGCCTGAAAAATGCTTTCCCTGCATCCCCAGTGTGAGAGCCCAAGTGCTTTCACACTGGAGCGGTGCACTTACAGGACGTTAGAAAAAGTCCTGCAAGCAGCATCTTTTGGGAAGTGCGAGAGGGGTGAAAACATCGCTCCTCCACCGCCCCGCCATTGAAATTAATGGGCACTGCTGCCGAAGCTCCTGCAAATCGCTTTGCAGAGGCACTTTGCAGGCGCTATTAACCCTTTATTCGGATGCTAGCGGGGGTTAAAAGTGCCCCGCTAGCAGCTGAAAAGTGCTGCTATTACAGCGGTAAAGTGCCACTAAAATTAGCAGCGCTTTACCACTAACGCCCCCCGCCCCAGTGTGAGACTAAGTGTTTAGATGCCAAAAACATGTATTGTGTGACAGTAATGTCACTGTCTTGGTTTTTACTGTATTTATCACTTTGATAATATATTTAACACCATAGGAGGTGCAAGATAAGTGTTAAAGTATGAATTTAGAATATGGAACATGCAATATTTGGGAGTTGAAGTGCAAAGCAACAGGTTCGGGGGAGATTTCATTGCTTACTAGATTTCCAGACCGTGGCTTGAGTGTTTCTCCAAATCTTTTTAGGGGGGGGCGTGACCGGATGAGGGTGTGGATGTGGAAGGAGTGTGGAGTAGAACGTGTGGCGTGCTGAGAGCCTCTCCACCTTGCCGGTTATCTGCTGTTGCTGGAGGGCTGGAGCATTTGGTCGGCTATATTTCACAAGTGCCTGGATCCTGGCGTGCCGATGCGGAGTGGACAGGCAAGGAAGTGCCCTTAGACGGTGAAGCCGGCTGTCAGAATACATTAGCCGCATCGCGGGGCCGTTACTGGAGCCGGTATTGGAGCCGCGGTAGTTACTGCGCCTGCGCGCCTGGGAGTCGGTGGAGCGGCTTTCAGAGTATCGCTACGGAGCGGCGAGGTGAGGCGGACGGGTGGAACAGAAGACCAGAGGTGAACCTTGGGCCAGTCTGTTTTGGGATATCCTGTGGTGGCTGTGGAGGCTGGTAAAGGAGCTGGACGCTGGGTCCTGGGTCTGTGGGGTCCGTAGCAGGTGAGCAGGTTGTGGAAAGAGGGTTTAACCCTGTCAGTCTACTATATTTCACTGTGCCTGTGCCTGTGCTTGGTTAAAAAACAAAAGGACAGTTTTGTGATGACCCTACAGCAAGGGGACGGAGGAGTGAGCGGGCATATGTAATACAGCTGGCCAGCACAACAAAATACTTAGACTGTTGAATAAGCAACTCGGCTGACTGCAGGGTTGTGCCTAGACCTCTGCATTAAAGGGACAGTACTTGTTTGTATAGACCTGGCTAACTTCCTCTCCTGCTCCCTGGCCTTTTATCTTTCCTTGGCTTGCTTCTCCTGATGGTATTGACTTTCTGGGTACATAAAAGAAATAAAGGTAATAAAGGTAATGTCCAGAAGGAGGGGGGAGGAGCCAGTTAACATGGAGAATCTGGGTCCCCAGTCATTACGGTCTGCAAAGGAGAAGGGGAACCAGGCGGCAGCAGCAGCAGCAAAGTTGGAGAGGTTTGCCCATACCCCTGAGCAGACCCCCACTAAAAATGGGCAACTTCCACAACCTAAGATCACTGGGGACAGGAAAAGCCAAGGACAGGCATCAACATCTGCAGTGGGAGCAGGGCATAAAAACCCGAATGTCAATAAAGGCACAGGGGCAGGGGAAAAAGTTCAGTTATCATTGCCAACTACCGTCCCTGCCACGGAGGTGGAGCCTACCCTGAGGGAAGTACTGCAAGCAATTAACTCCTGTAAAGCATCAGTGGAGGGGTTAAGCTGCCAAATTAAAGAGGTCAAAGATGAACTGTTATTAATAAAGCAGGAGTTGCAAAAGGCAGTAGATAGAATAACGGGCCTAGAGGGAAGAGTGAGTCAAGTGGAGGATGATGTTTTTCCCCTACAGCAAGATGTTAAAACCATGAAGCAGCAATTGGGTAGAATTAATGAAAAGATGGATGAAATGGAAAATCGCCTGAGAAGGGATAACATAAGAATAGTAGGTCTCCCAGAGAGATGTGAGGGGCACAGTCCCATTGCTTTTTTGGAAGGATGGCTCATAGAAATATTTGGAAGAGATGCCTTTACCGCACAGTTTGCGATTGAGAGAGCCCATCGGGTCCCCTTCAGGGCTCCACCCCCAGGAGGGCGCCCTAGGTCCTTACTAATGAAATTTTTGAATCACTCCGACAAGTTAACCCTACTTCGCAAAGCCAGAGAGAAGGGACTTATTCTTTATAACGGAACAAGGGTTTCATTTTTCGCGGACTTTTCGCCAGAGCTGCAGAGACGCAGGGAAGGGTTTGTGGAGATCAAACGCACCCTTCAAAAATTTGAAGTCAAGTACGCCTTACTGTACCCTGCGAGGCTGCGGGTTGAGGCAATTGGGGAGGTCCTCGTTTTCGATTCCCCGGAGGGGGCAACACGCTGGTATGAAGAAAACAAACAAAGACTGAACCTCAAAGAGCGGAGCCCAGAGAGTTAGGATGCTCAATAAGAAGATAAAGAAACCTGGACTATGGGATACAATTGAACTTGGTATAGAGAGGAAGAATGAGGGGGTATGATAGAGTAGGAATGGGGGAGGAGAAGGGTACTGCACGTTGTATTTGGCACATGTGGATATTTTTGGTGGAAGGAGGGGAGGGAATGTTAGGAAAGAATATTGTGAAGGGAATATATGAGCTGGTCACGAATAATGCCCCAGGGGCAAACCTGGTAAGGTGGGGGAGGGAGGGGGGAAGGGGAGGGAGGGAGGAAGGGTTGGGTGGGATTGGGGGGGAGGGAGAGGGGGGGGTGGGTGGTGGAGAGGAAGGGGGTTGCAATTTACTTTTTGAATTAAAATGTACTTAGTAGTTTCGGGGGTAGTTAGGGGGAAGGGGGGGAGGGGGGACGTAGGATTAAGTACTTGTGTGGTAAATGCAAACACTACGATGAGGAACACGGGGAAAAAGGAAAGGGGGTCACTAAAAACGTTTATTAAAAAGGGATATAATAGAAATGATGCACAGAGGGTAATTAAGGGAACACTTTTTCCTTTTTTTTTTTTTTTTTTTTTTTTTTTTTTTTTTTTTTTTTTTTTTTTTTTTTTTTTTGTACTTGCCCACTTACCTTTGTTTTTTGTTTTTTATAATGGGCAAGGAGGTGTTATTTTTTTTTTGGCATAACTCAATATACCAAGCTGAAGGTGTCAACTGTCGTAGGTTCTCTGGGGCTAATACCTGCTTGTTGTCCGTTTGATGCAGCCTAAAATCCTCAAAATAGGCTCCTGGAATGTGCGGGGGATGGGGAATTCAAATAAGAGGGCCTCCATTTTCTCATTGCTAGAAATAAGGGGGGTGGGCTTGGTCTGCCTACAGGAGACTCACTTCACAAAGGATACGATGAAATGTTTCCCAAGTAGAAGGTTCCAGGCTCAATACCACTCGGTGTACTCCTCCTATTCTAGGGGGGTGAGTATATTGGTAGCAAGAAGTGTGATGTTCTCCTGTAGGCAGACCAGGATAGATAGTTTGGGCCGCTATGTTTTTTTATACTGCTCTATTGAAAACAGGATGTTTGTTATTGCTAACATTTATATCCCCCCTCCTTTTAAATTGGAAGTGTTGTATAGTTTAATGGAGTTTATGTTGGATAAAATAGATACCCCGGTGATAGTACTAGGGGATTTCAATGAGGTGTTGAATAAGGAGCTGGATAGATTTCCACCGA
Organism: Lithobates clamitans; assembly: GCA_037952925.1. Taxonomy (NCBI): domain Eukaryota; kingdom Metazoa; phylum Chordata; class Amphibia; order Anura; family Ranidae; genus Lithobates; species Lithobates clamitans. Next base: position 11,007,740 of record JBBGZY010000502.1, on the reverse strand, counting down.
GAGCCCAAGCAACCAGTGTAGCAGGGGGCCGGCTGGGTCACTTTCTGGAGGAGGCAGGTCTGTTGGATATGTGGAGGGTCCGAAACCCTGGAGTTAGGCAATACTCCTGCTTCTCTCCCTCCCACTCCACCCTCTCCAGAATCGATATGACCCTGGGGAATGCAGAGGCAGTGCCAATAATAGAGGATGTAATATACTACCCGAGAGGGGTCTCGGATCATTCCCTGATGGTGGCCTCAGTAAGTATAGGGGTCGGGGAGGCTAGAGGGCTTTGGAAGCTAAGTCCGTACTGGTTGGAATTAATGGGGGACCCAGAGAGGATAATAACAAAACTAGAAGAATTCCTAAAATTCAATGAAGGCTCAACGTCAGCAGGTGTACAGTGGGACACATTGAAGGCATTCCTCAGGGGTATTTTGATCCAGGGGGTGGCAGGAGTCAAGAGGAGGGCAAGGGAGTGGGAGGAGGGAATTAGGAGGGAACTGGAGATGGCAGAGAAGCAATTTATAGATAGGCCTACACCAGAGAGGCAGAAACTGTGGGAGGAGAAACAGGAGGCCTATAGAACAGCAGTCCTAAAGAGGGGTGTAAATAGGCAACTCTTCCAGAAACAACGGACTTTTGGGGAGGGAGAAAGTGTGGGACGTATGTTGGCCTATTTGGTGAAAACCAACTCCTCCTCCTCGGCGATCCCGGCAATCAGGACTCCAAGTGGCGAGGTATCCTCTCAGAGTTCAGAAATCACAGACACATTCGAGAGGTATTACGCAAATTTATATAGGTCACATGGGCTCGCGGGGGAGGAGGATATGGAAAATTTTTTTAAGGATATACAGGTTCCCAAAGTCTCTGAAGTAGATAGGGAGTGCATGGACGAGCCAATTACCTTAGCTGAACTACAACAAGCTGTAAATGGAATGGCAAATCAAAAATCTCCAGGGCCGGACGGCCTCCCGGTGGAGACCTATAAGCGCTACGGGAAGATTCTTCTACCTGAGTTGCTGAAAACATTAAATTGGGCTCTGCAGGGAGGGTGTTTGCCTGCCTCCATGACCGAAACAAACATTATTCTGCTTCATAAAGAAGGGGGTGACCCACTGGAACCGTCGGCATACAGGCCTATCTCTCTGTTGTGTACAGACGCTAAGATCCTGGCAAGGGTATTGGCTGCTAGACTTAATAAAATGGTGCATAAACTGATTCACGTGGATCAAACGGGATTTATCTCCCATAGGACCACGAGTATGAACATCAGGAGGGCATATATGAATTTCCAGACCCCGACGGAGAACATGGGATCAAGAGCAGTGGTATCTTTGGATATAACCAAGGCTTTTGACAGCTTGGAATGGCCCTATCTCTGGCGGGTGCTGAAGGAGTTTGGCTTGGGCCCTGTCTTTAGAAGGTGGATAAAAATACTGTATGGGGGCCCAAGTGCGAAGGTCAGGGTAAATAAGGAATTCTCAGGGAAAATATGTATGGAGAGGGGGACGAGACAGGGATGCCCCCTGTCCCCCCTGTTGTTCGCCCTCGCTATGGAGCCATTAGCAATTCATGTTAGGTCTAGCCCAATGATTGCAGGTTTTGTAAGGAAAATAGGAGAGGAGAGGATTGCCTTGTATGCCGACGATGTCCTATTGTTTCTTGGAGATACAGGTGGCTCTCTTAGGCAGGTAATGGACATAATGGAGAGGTTTGGCATTGTGTCCGGACTGGTGGTGAACTGGAGGAAGTCTGCACTACTGCCATTAGATAACCCTAGTGGGTCGGTCTTGTCAGAAATCCCACATTTAAAAGTAGTCTCAACGATCCGCTACCTGGGCATAAACATGTCAAGAGACCCCAACCAGTTTATCGTAGACAACTTAGAGCCACTGCTGGGTAAATTTAGGTGCAAAATAGACATTTGGAGCCGGTTGCCTCTATCTGTAGCAGGAAGGGGCAACCTGATCAAGATGGTCTGGTTGCCTCAACTGCTGTATTTGTTACACAATTCACCGATGTGGGTGAACAAAAAGTGGTTCCAGAAGATTGACTCTCTTTTTAGGGAGTTGTTGTGGAGAAGGGGGAAGGCTAGGATTAGCCTTCAGAACTTACAGTTGCCAGTTAGAGAGGGGGGGTTAGCCCTCCCGCATCCGAGGTGTTATTTTCTGGCAGCACAGTTGCAACATATAGGGGGGGAAAATATGGGTAGTGGTTTGTTAACCCTGGAGGCACCCCACAAAACCATAGTGGAAGCATTGGAGGCAGACTCGTTACTTGGTAAAGGCCCCACAACTAAGTTGGTCACAAAAGTTTGGAAGGCAACAAAGTTATTAATGGGATATGTTGGGTTTACAGAGTATGCTCCCCTCTGGCATAACAGGAACTTACAGGAGATAGTGGCCATGGGGGAATTTAAGGAATGGGTGAGGTGGGGTATAAATAGACTATCCCAGTTGTATAGAGGGAGAGTACTGAAAACCTTCGAGGACCTCCAAAAGGAATATAGTATTCCAAGACAATTATTCTTTAGATACTTACAAATGAGAGCGGCATTGGAGGTACAGTTTAGGGTAAGTCCCCCAGCCTGGACTGATGCTGCACTATTGCAGAAAGTGATCAAGCCCGGGAAGATGAAGGGTTTTGTCTCTGGAATATATGCGCAACTGTGCAAGGCAGCATTTGTTAGACCAGAACACCTCGGCTGTAGGGAGGGGTGGGAGAAGGACGTGGGGAAGTTGACAGATACACAATGGAGGGAAATACTGGAGGCAGGACAGGAGGTCTCAGTGGCACCTGCACAGAGATTCTCCCACCTAATGTTGTTATATAGAGCATACTACACCCCCAAAAAACTATTTTGCTTTGGTGTAAGGCCCGACGCCACGTGCCCCAGGTGTGGGGAGGAGGGTGATCTGATACACATGGTATGGAGGTGCCCCAAATTAGTACGTTACTGGCTGGGGGTGGTGGGCTCTATAGAGGGTGGGTGGGAGATCTCCCTGGAGACAGACGTTAGATTCTGTATCCTTGGTTTCAGAGTTTGGAGACGGGAGGAGATGGCGGTTAAAACAGCCATTTTGAGATGCCTGTACCAGGCCCGGAAACTTATTATGCAAAGATGGCAAACAGCCTTACCCCCTGCAGTGGATGAATGGGCTAAAACAGTAAATGATGTAATATGGAAGGAGAGAGCCCTATACATTAGAAGAGGGAATCTTAAGAAGTTTGAAAAGATGTGGAACCCGTGGTTAACAAGTGTAGGGTGTCAAGAACAAAGGATGGATCTGGCTTAGGGGGGGGGGGGGAGAGTAAGGGAGGGTAGGGTGGGTTGGGGTGAAAATATCCACATGTCATTTTAAGCATACTGTATGCAGATTAGTTTGTGGACGGGTTTGTAGTTGCATTGGTTGTGGGGAGTTACGTAGGGGGGACCTACGACCTCCTCAATAGTGGAGCACGCCCACATGAACCTGTAGATGTTTTAAATATGATGTATGTAAATTAAGAATTGTTAATAAAGATTATTTAAAGGCAAAGCAACAGGTTCACTTTAAAATTTCATTGTAAGCAGTTCTAAACCCAAAGCCAAAAATATAATATATTGCAGCTTACCAATCATTAGCTATGATGGCTTCTTTTGTTTTTCTTTTTAGGCTTTTATCCCTCTGTTTTACCTGGTGATCTGGCCAGTAACACACCTCCTGTATTAGAGTTCCTCCACTATGGATGAAGGAGCACAGGGGCACCTTTGGAAAGCAGCATCGGTAATCTGGGGGGAAGAGAGTATTAGATGGACTAGCAGATTAAGATACGCTAAACAAATTGAAGATAAGCTCCAGCTAACACTTAATAGGCAGCAACACAACTTTTTATTACTTTTACAATAATCGCTTTACATGAATAAATAAAAGCTGATTATTGTAAGCACCCCTGCCAGTAGTAAATGGTTTGTCTCAGCCCTGTAAATGCTACTGCCTAAAGTGATTGTAAAAGCTTGTTTTTTTCCTATAAAAATACCAAATACCAATTTGCACAGAGCAGCCCAGATCCTCCTCTTCTCAGGTCCCTCTTCTGTGATCCTGGCCCATCTCTCCTGTACAGTGCTCCCACAGCAAGCAGCTTGCTATGGGGGCACCCGAGCTGAGTCACAGTTCCCTGTGTCCATTCAAATATGGAGCCTGACCTGGCCCCGCCCCCTCTCTTGTATGATTGGCTAGCTGACTTTGATTGACAGCAGTGGAACCAATAGTGCCGCTGATGTGTCTCAGCCAATCAGGAAGGGGAATTTAGACAGATGAGACACTCGTGGATATTGCTGGACAGAGAGGGACCTCAGGTAAGCTTTATGCCCTGTACACATGGTCGGACATTGATCGGACATTCCGACATCAAAATCAATGGATTTTTTCCGACGGATGTTGGCTCAAACTTGTCTTGCATACACACGGTCACACAAAGTTGTCGGAAAATCCGATCGTTCTGAGCCTGATCGTCTCTTAATTTATTCTGAGCATGCGTGGCACTTTGTGCGTGGGATTTGTGTACACACGATTGGAATTTCCGACAACGGATTTTGTTGTCGGAAAATTTTATAGCAAGTTCTCAAACTTTGTATGTCGGAAATTCCGATGGAAAATGTGTGATGGAGCCCACGCATGGTCGGAATTTCCAACAACAAGGTCCTATCACACATTTTCCATCGGAAAATCCGACCTTGTGTACAGGGCATTAGGTTGGCTGAGGGGGGAGGGGTGCTGCACACAGAAGGCTTTTTATCTTAATGCATAGTATGCATTAAGATAAAAAAAAACTTCTGCCTTTATTGCCACTTCAAGGAAAAAAAAAACATTTGTGAGCAGGAAAGTTTTTTTTTATTACAGAGGAGGCATATTGTGGGGTCTATTTATAAAAAGAAAAAATCACCCTGACAAATATTTGTATGAATGTGAGAAATATTTGTATAGCAGCAATGAAAAATTGCATTATTTTGTGTAATATGATTTTTCTCTAAGATCTTAAGTGCCAACTATTGACGTACAGTATATAGCAGCTCAGTGTACATATGTCTGGGTGCCAGAATGAATGATATCGCATGCAATTATGCTGGACATACTGTGCCTCTTTCTGGCTTAGCCAATCAAGATGGCCAAAGATCCCGAACCCAGATGTCACTTTACTGGAGTGAAGGTGAGTATAGCTCCACTCTAAAAAAAACTCACCCCCACAGAGGCTTGTTCTTACCTTTTCTTTGATTCCCTTGTTTATCCAATTGCCAGATAATTATTGGTACTTCATTGTATAGTGAACAATGTGACTCACTCTTCCTCCTCTCACATGACAGTGTTGGTGCTTGGAAATTGGCCTTTCAGACACTAGTGCCATCATGTGGAAGTGGGAAGAGAGTCTCCAGCCCTTTGTAAGCTCACACTAGGATCAACTCCTGTGTCAATGTAAAGGGATTTTATTCTTCAAGTCCTATTGCTCTGATAATGGCAGTAAGCCACAGCCATCGAAATTCATCTTTCAGAAGTGTGACCTTAGAAAAGAGAACCCTGGTTAGTTCCTATGGTTTACTCAACTGACTGTGCTCTTCAATTGTGCCCTTTGCACTGCCTTGTAGAATGAGCATGTACGTGTCACTAAGAACTTTCCTTATTGCTGACGGCCATTGGATTAAAACTGCCCTTTTTCAGGTCTTGTTTAAATACACATTTTGCTTGTGGAAATTAAAACAATACTCAGCACAGACACAATGCGGTACATATGTGGCTATTCCTCTCCTTTAACACAAAGCTGAACTTGTAAAAATTTGAAAAAAGAAAAGTTCTTATATAATCGAAGAAGATAAAGTAAAAAAGTAAAGAAATGTAAAAAGATAAAGTAAATTAGAAAATTCTTGATTAGTGATGGGCACAGTTATGACATGTCTCTGAGTTCCAGCCCTAAATTGCATTTAGGTTCTCTACCATTGCCACGAAACAATGTATAATCCTTGGTTGCATTTATGGATTTCTGCATCTCCCCATTTTAAAATAATATTCTGCTTTTTAATTTGAATGAAGGTTGTCTTTCATATGTGTTATGTGATACATATTCTTTTGTAAAAACCGACTGACTGACTTATGTGGCCTGCCGCAATATCTTTACAGGTAGTTTTTCTAAATGATTTAAAAGTTTTTGGGTCGGAGCCAACTTTATCTGGAAGGTGTTTAAAGGATGGTAAATTTGTAACAGAAAAGATGAACAATTTTCATACGTGAGGAATCGTAGAAGACAGTATGCAGCTGTAACTAATTAACCTCTCTCAAGAGACTGGAAAACACAGAGTAGCTGAAGAAGAATAAAACACATATAACATAAAACACATATAAACCAGCCTGAGAGCAGGGATGAGGTTCAAATTCATTCAGGGTTTTCAGTGAAATGTGTCTGTTTGCAGTTTTCTGACTGGGGAACAAAATGGTCATATTTGGCCTGTTCTCACCCTGGCTGTTATTTAGTGGCGGTAATGACAATGTCCCACAAAGATAGGAATCCAGGATAAAAACCTGGTTTGGAAGTTGAGGGAAATCCTAACTGCTTTGTTTACAGCCAGAACAAAAATAAAGGCAATACGAAATGTCATTTAGTGCAATTTAAATGGTACTTTTTTCTTTTTCTTTAGTACACTTTTACCACAAGTAGGCCTGCAATTTCCTGCTTGTATACTCTTTCCTCCTTGCTGCAGTGTTTCTCTACCTGATTCCTTCACATGTGTGGCTTGCCTGTGCTCAACTATGGGTGTTATCTGCTATTCTGTGGACCTTTATTTTTTTTCCTTTCCATCACTTCCTGGCCCGCCTCCTAGTTTGCTTGTCTATATAAGACATGCTAAGTGTAACCCACATTACCCCGAGCAACTTCATAATTCTCTGAGCTCCCGTCTTCTGGATTCCCTTTTGCCTGCTGCTTGCACTCTGCACACCCGAGTGGTCTCCGCATCCTAGGCAAGGCTTACCTTGGGGCTGCGACCTGGTTCCAGCTTGCTGCAAGTCCATCCCCACCATCAGGGGCCCTGGTGAAGAAGCAGGCTGGGACTTAGACTCAGTTCCCTGGGGAACCCTGAGTTGGCAATCTACAAGAGCTCACTACCACAGACTCCTGACAACTTTTGCTTTAGTACATCCTACAGGTTTGCCACATCAAGTACAGATTTAATGCATTGTTATATAAAGGAATTGTGTATTTTTAATTTTGTTCTTTAAGTCTTAAAAAAGAGTTGTGGCCTGCTAAACAGTATTTTTTATTTACTTATTTATTTGTATTGGTACATGCTCCACAAGGCAGTGTCCAGATCTCCATGCCCTTTGTTTAACAATCCCTAGCCTATAAACCTTGAAAATGACTATGTTTACAAAGAGAATGCAGCCGTCTGGGAAATGTTATTTAGCAGCAAATAATATTTTTTTTCTTAAATGTCACGTTTGCTTTAGTATATGCTACAGATGCACCACTTCACAGACAGGTTGAAGGCATCCCTCAAGCTTGTTATTTAAAGGAATTGTGAGGACCACATAATGCATATGTTTGGCAGAAGGTAGGGTGGGCCTTAGGGACTGCCCACAGGCACTCACTGTCCATTGCAGCCAAGTTTTCTGTGACCAAGCTGTTCCAGACTGCTTCTGGTCGCTGTTTATGATAGGGAGTAGGTGGATCATGCTCCCAATCATGTGACCACTGTGACAGCCAGACAACAGAAGAGGGGGTTGCAGGGACACACTCTACTAATGCTGGACTTTAATGGCATACCATGAGACAAGGATCTTTAGGGCACCATCGTATGCGCCCTGCGGGAGAACACACAGTGATTGGCTATTACTCCTCCTGGAGCACTGGCCTCCTCAGTAACTAAATGATGTTGTGCACCATTTTGAGGCTAGAGTCCTATATATTGTATGGAGACAAATACTAGATTGAGAAGATATATGTGATATACAGCTCCAACTGGTGTCTCAAATGCAATATAACAGTTATACACAGTTAAATAAAATACTGGGAATCTAATCATAAAGACTCCAGTTAAAAGTTCTTGGCTTAATTCTAGTCTACAAGTCTCAAGTTGCTTGAAAAGAGTTTTAGCCCCTGTATCTGCTCCACAGAGGTTATACAATGCCTCTAACTTTCTGCCATATACTGCCAATATAACACTAAACTTACGGGTCTTGAAGAAGCTATTCAATCTAGCGAAATGTGTTGACCCCTGGAGGATTGAGTAACCTGCACACCTCAAGCTTATAAATTATAAATATATTAGAAGGTGTTGAGGATGTTCATTAGGTTATACCTAAGCATGATAGACTCATGTTGTTATACTATGGTCTATGATCCAAATGTCTTTTTGAATTTTAAAATTTTGTAATAAAAAAGCTTTTTTATTCTAAAGATCCTTGTCTAATGGTATGCCATTAAAGTCCAGCATTAGCAGGGTGTGTCCCTGCAACCCCTTTTCTTTTCTCTAGCAATATTAGGATGTGGCATTGATACAGGTGGCTTTTTGCACACTGTGACAGCAATCACATGATTGGAAGTCAAGTCTGCCTCCTGGAATTGAGAACCAATAAAAGGGCCTCCAGGAGGGGTCAGGAAGGGGTTATTATTGCCCTTCAAGCCTTATTAAAAATGTTGGATTGGTACATCTCCTTGGGATTGCTCAGCTCTCCATGCTCTTTGACAATACCTTGTCTACTAGCCTTAAAAATGGAGACAATTTATATTCACCTCCCATTGATTTCAATGGGGCTTACAATAAATTTCACATATTGCAGAATTTGGAGCCGGAAAAATACATAGTGGTAGTTGCATGCTCCATCCATACATAATATTGCAGTTATGATGGTTATTGAAAGCCTGAACTGCTCAATGTAGTCTTAAGCCTTATACATACGTTACGATTGTTGGCCAACCGAGCGACTGATTTTTGTCAAAAGGGCGTGTGCCATGATCTTGTCTTGCACACTAACGGTACATAATTGTCGTGCCACAAACACAAACGTAGTGATGTACTATGAGGGATTTCAGCTCCTGTGCGCCACCCTTTGGGCCCCTTCTGCTAATTTCATGTTTGGTAAGAATTAATTCCGAGCATGTGTGTTTGTACTTTTGACTTTTGTGTGACAGATTTGAGTACTGACCATACAAAAATCGGACGTCAAACCGTTGTCCGACGAAAATTTACTAGCCTGTCATCCCACATTTGTTGGGCAAAAGTTCGACAACATTAGTCAAAAGGAGCATACTTACAGAAATGCCCCGTACACACGGTCGGACTTTGTTCGGACATTCCGACAACAAAATCCTAGGTTTTTTTCCGACGGATGTTGGCTCAAACTTGTCTTGCATACACACGGTCACACAAAGTTGTCGGAAAATCCGATCGTTCTGAACGCGGTGACGTAAAACACGTACGTCGGGACTATAAACGGGGCAGTGGCCAGTAGCTTTCATCTCTTTATTTATTCTGAGCATGCGTGGCACTTTGTCCGTCGGATTTGTGTACACACGATCGGAATTTCCGACAACGGATTTTGTTGTCGGAAAATTTTATATCCTGCTCTCAAACTTTGTGTGTCGGAAAATCCGATGGAAAATGTGTGATGGAGCCTACACACGGTCGGAATTTCCGACAACAAGGTCCTATCACACATTTTCCGTCGGAAAATCCGACCGTGTGTACGGGGCATAAGATTTTAGGACAACAGTCTGTCAACAGACAATCTCCTGCCAACAATCCTACCGTGTGTACGAGGCTATAGGGTTGTAGTGGCAAGATCTCCTTACCATAGTTTTCACCGGGGCCTACCATAAGAGATGGGTGGACCTGGGTATTTAAGCACATAAAGCTTTGCCTAAAGTCCCTGAGTGGCATTAAAATTGTGATTTGACTTTCCATCATCATCCACTGATGTAAATTTCAATTCTAACTGGACTTAAGTTTTAATTGGGTCTTTACTGCATTAAAATATAAACCATACTTTCAAAAGATTTATGCAGAGATAATATTTTTGCTAAATCTTTAATAAATAACATGTTGATATAAAACAACATGCCTACCAAACAAACAGGAAAGTACATGATTGAATGAATGTTTAAAAAACAGTTTGCGGCAATTGAGGGATTATTGAAGATTATAGGCACAGCACAGTGTCAGCTAGCACCTTAACGCATTTTGCACTCATGAGTGCTTAATCATAAGGCTATTCAAGCTGTAACTAATGATTAAGCACTCTTCAGTGTGAAAGACATCAAGGTGTTAGCAGACACTCGTTGCATGTTTAATATTCAACAAAACCCTTTGATTTCTGCAAGCAGATTTATGGACCTTTCTTCATTCGATTCACAAACCTGCAACCTGGCAAGGCTGGGTTTCAAGTTTCAACAGCAGGTGGACTGAAGTCGCTTATCCCTTGCGGCAAGAGTCAAATCAAAGTAAGTCATTGATTTATTTTTCAATAAATAGTCATAATTATACAACCAAATAAAAGTAGGGTGTGCCTTTTCCTTTCTTTGTGAAAATTGCACAGTTCAATAGATATCCAAAAAATAGGGCAAGTCAGCTAGTGTGTACTTCTAGAGCTGGAAAGATTTTGCTCAATGACACTTCCACTTTTAATTAACCCTTGTGAAGGCTTTCTTTTGACTTGAGTAAGACATTTGGAGCACATTTCACTCACTGATCATGTCTACACACAAAATAAGGTTTATATAACCTCAACAACCAATAACCTGAACAAAACATCAAAAGGTGCATACAAGTGCATTTGAAATCTTATTTTTAGTGTGGGTAGGAAGCTGTCTAATACTAGTGGAAATTGTCCTAGTAGGCTTTGCTCCATGTAGGAGTTAGCTCCATCTTTTCATTCAAAAAGCCTCTTTCTGAGATTTGTTGTTTACAAGTTAAAAAACTGTTTTTTTTTGCTGGAAAATTACTTAGAACCCCCAAACATTATACATATTTATACATTTTTATTATTATACATTTTTTTTTCTAACACCCTAGAGAATAAAATGGCGGTCATTGCAATACTTTCTGTCACACCGTATTTACAAGAGAGAGGTCTTACAAGAGCACTTTTTTTGGAAAAAATACACTTCTTTGAATTAAAAATTAAGACAACAGTACAGTTAGCCCAGTTTTTTTTTTCAAAATTGTGCCCACTCGTGGAATGGTGACAAACTTTTACCCTTAAAAATCTCCATAGGCGATGTTTAAAAAATTCTACAGGTTGCATGTGATGAGTTACAGAGGAGTTCTAGGGCTATAATTATTGCTCTCACTCTACCGATCGTGGCAATACCTGGCATGTGTGATTTGAACACCGTTTTCATATGCGGGCTCTACTCACGTATGCGTTCACTTCTGCACGCAACCTCGGGGGGACAGGGTGTGTTTAACATTTTTTTTAAAATTTATTTTACGTTTTATTTAATTTTTTTAAACTGTTCTTTTAAAAAAAAATTTGTGTTACTTTTATTCCTATTACAAGGAATGTAAAAATCCCTCGTAATAGAAAAAAAGCATGACAGGACCTTTTAAATATGAGATCTGGGGTCAAAAAGACATTAGATCTCATATTTACACTAAAATGCAATAAAAAAAAATTAAAAAATGTTGTCATTTGAAAAAAATTAAATAAAAAATGGCCCTTTAAGATCTATGGGTGGAAGTGACGTTTTGACGTAGTTTCCGTCCTACAATGATATGGATACGAGTGAAGGCGATCTTCCCCTCACTCGTCTCCATACCCAGCCAGCAGAAGGACCCGATTGCCTCCACTGCTGCCGACAGCTCCGGTAAGCAGCGGAGGGCATTGAAGCACGGCGGGAGGGGGGCCCCTCTCCTGCTGCCGATAAAAGTGATCTCACGGTGAAGCCACCGCAGAGACCACTATTATCGGAAACTGGACTGCTGGCCAAAAAAGAGGATACCAGGGTTATGGCAGCTAGCTGTTGCCATAACAAAGATATCCCTCTTCAAAGTTAGAACGTATATCGGCATGCGGCGGTCCGGAAGTGGTTATCAGCCACAACATTTTTAACATTATTAAATGGAGAAAGGGGGGTATTGGTGTTTAACTCCAAGATGAAGAAAAAATTGAAGCATAAAGTTTGTGGACGATGCATCTGGGAGTTAAGGTACAAGTGCAAGTGCTGAGAATAGTATGGGGGATTTGAAAGGCATTAACAAGGGATTTTAAGGATAATTTAACAGCAATTCTGCCAGTTTTATATACATAACCAAAAGTATTGGGACACCTGCCTTTACACGCACATTAACTTTAATTGAATCCCAGTCTTAGTCCGTAGGGTTTAATATTGAGTTGGCTAACCCTTTGCAGCTATTACAGCTTCAACTCTTCTGTGCAGGCCAGTCAAGTTCTTCCACCCCAAACTCGCTCATACGTCTTTATGGACCTTGCTTTGCACACTGGTTCAAATTGTTGGAGGGGGTTATGGTGTGGGATTGTTTTTCAGGGGTTGGGCTTGGCCCCTTAGTTCGAGTGAAGGGAACTCTTAAGGCATCAACATACCAACATATTTTGGACAATTTCATCTGCCCAACTTTGTGGGAACAGTTTGGGTATGTCCCCTTCCTGTTCCAACATGACTGCAAACCAGTGCACAAAGAAGGTCCATAAAGACATGGATGAGCGAGTTTGGGGTGGAGGACCTTGACTGGCCTGCACAGAGTCCTGACCTCAACCTGATAGAACACCTTTGGGATGATTTAGAGCAGAGACTGTGAGCCAGGCCTTTTTGTCCACATCAGTGCCTGTCCTCAGAAATGTGCCTCTGGAAGAAGTCAAACATTCCCATGGACACATTCCTAAACCCTGTGAACAGCCTTTCCAGAAGAGTTGAAGCTGTTATAGCTGTAAAGGGTGGGCAAACTCAATATTGAACCCTGCGGACTAAGACTGGAATGCCATTAAAGTTCATATGCGTGTAAGGGCAGGTGTCCCAATACTTTTGGTAATAAAGTGTATCTATTTCATGTGGTTCACTTGGAATTGATCATATATACATGTGTCTGTAAAAAGCATTTAGTTCCTCTCAAACAATATTAATAGATGCCATATCTAAAGGATGCAAGACTAGAACACGAACAAAGACAAGAGTATAGTATTTGTATTATAGATAATACAGTAATAAATTGTTCTATAAAAATTCCATAAACCTATATTCCTGTGTCCACTAAGTCAGTGGACCTTCAGTCTGCTGTATGGAGGTTGTGGTAGGTGTACTGTAGAACAACATGCTACCCACAGAAAGACATAGAGAGACTAAGCAGCAAATTTTTAAAGCAGTAAATATGACTTTTACAAAACATTAATTGGTGGTGAATTATTTGATGTACAACACATGTATCATGAAGATTCACTAGCCGTGAATTTTTGTATATATGCCCCTAAGCTTTTAATCAGTCTAGATATACTATTTCTTGAAGAAGCTAAATTGTATTGGTTATTTTCTTCCCTCTATTAATTTTTTATTTATTCCTCAGGCTGAATGCAATAAAATAGCATTCTCAATGGTCTTAAAAAGCATGCACATAGATGCTAGACATGTGCAATCTGTTTCTGTACTATTTTGGGGCAACATCGGAGCAGCCTGCAGTGACTTCTATACAGAAGTCATTTTGCAAGCCACGCTGAAGTCGCGCTGTACGGGGCGGCTTCAGAGTCGGACGACTTTAAAGCCGCCCCTGTGGGAATCGGCACCTACAGTCCAATCAGCTGATTAATTTTGTGCTGGAGGTTGGATGACTGTCAAAGTGCATTCCTGAGAACTGAGTGAGAAGGGTGTTGTACTGTGTTTGAGCAGAGGACAAGAGATATTGTCATTTTGTGTGTTATAGACATGTGCGCCGTCAATAAATTTGTTTTGTTTTGCTCTGTTCCATTTTGTATTAGCCGTTGATTCATATTTCGTAATTCGTGTCCGAAACTCAATTTGGATTCGTACGAAATACGAATTTTCGTTAGGTTCATTAACTTTTTTAAGTTTAACAAGACTCGTGGCCACTCATTAAAATTAGAAGAAAAGAGGTTTAACCTTAAACTACGTAGAGGGTTCTTTACTGTAAGAGCGGCAAGGATGTGGAATTCCCTTCCACAGGCGGTGGTCTCAGCAGGGAGCATCGATAGTTTCAAGAATCTATTAGATAAGCACCTAAATGAACGCAACATACAGGGATATACAATGTAATACTGACACATAATCACACATAGGTTGGACTTGATGGACTTGTGTCTTTTTTTAACCTTGCCTACTATGTAACTATGTAACTATGTAACTTTTCGTAACAATTACGAATGTTCATTATGATGAATTTATCATTATGAGGGGCTCCCACCATCCCTGTGCTGTGCTCATTATGAGGAGCTCCCACCATCCCTGTGCTGTGCTGACTTCCCGGGTTTTTAACTTCATCATAACGAATAATCGTAATTAACAAACATTCTTATTTTGTCCGATTCTGAATCTCCCATTGACTACCAGTATCAGTCTCCCACTCCCATATTAAAAAAGGTCATTTTCCCAACCTTCACTAAGCTGCAGAAGAAAACCTCTGATTGGTCAACAAAACACCAATCACGTTTCCGTTGTAACGGAATTTGGATCCGAAATTCATAAACCAAATTTCGTATTTCGTACAAAATTCGGAAGCATAGCAATTCGTATTTCGGATCCTCCCGAATGTACGAATTTATGGAATTTTCGATTCGTATGAAACTAATCGCACATGTCCAGTGTGTTAATAGTTTCAACAAACGACTTTCCAAACTATGAATCGTTATTAAGAATATATATACATATATAAATATCGAATCTAATTGATATACATACAAAATGAATCGATTTGGCATAAGGAATATCGACACTCTACAGAAATAACGAATTATTTGAAAACGAATTAAAGTAACATAGCGAATATAACAGAACGATATTATGTCATTTATGAGTGAAAACGATACAAAACTAAACAAAATTTTCCATTGTGCACAAGTCTAATAGACACACACACACACATATACATAGGTATTATCCTTTGCCAACTACTTTCATTTATCCCATTGCAGTTTAATTTCAAACACACCCTTACCAACAAAGCCACAGGATTTTTTAGAATTGTAGTTATCCTTTTTCCTGTATAGCACTTTGCACTTATTACCCCAAATCATTAGGAGTAGAGGGCATTCAACAGACCTCAGCATTATCCCTGCAGAGCAATGTAATTAATTTTAATTATGTTACAAAGATTGTTTCAGCTTTGCTAAAACCCTTAATTCGTCTGTTTAACGGATATATTTAAAAATGTGTATCCTTATTATTATTATCCTCCATAGCAAGTTGGACAAATTCTTTTAGAGTGTGGAGGTAATTCTCCTAGTGGACAAAAGAATAGACTCATTTTCTTGAGCGTTTTGGCACTGAGTAAGAAAATCACATGAAAAAAAAATCTTTCTTTATTTGAACTTGCCTTCAGCATAAAATGTTTGAATTTTATTCTACCTTTGACAAGAGGGAAAAAAATGACTTTTTTTCAAATGCTGGAGAGAGTTGACTTTGTAAGTGCTATATAAGTATCCTTTGTGATCACCACTCCTCTTTATTATGCAGCCCACAGGACCCGGAGACAGATTACATTTACCGTAATTAACATATATGTAAATGGAGATCATGCCTATGAATGATAAATTTTCATAGCAATTTAAACCTTGTACAAATTAATCAACCGTACAGCCACTTGATTAATGAAAGGCAGTGTCACTTTAAAATGCAGCATGCTAATATATATTACTGTTATTTCTGATCAAAGAATCTTTCAACATAAACCAATTAAAACACCGATTCATTTAGGCATCTACGGGTTTGCATGTAAACACATCATTACGAACAATACCAGCTAATCCTCACAGTCTATGATTGTGCCAGATGACAGTATCTTATTAAAATATTTTATTCTTTTGAAAAAAAATGTATTTACTTCAAAAGATATAAATAAATGCATTATCCCCTTAGATATGAATTTGCAATCCAATTGGTTTAAAAGAGGTCACCTAACCTATTGACTGTCGTCATGGCAACAAGTTTCTTCACCAATCGTCTATCCTCTAGGCTTCTGCTTGCATTGAAAATAATTTTTAAAAGTAGTCTCTTTGCACCCTCCTGCTTCCAGAGGAAGAATTTTAAGTGGTTTATAAACAATGTAAGTACGAAATAGTTCACTATCACTTTCACCGATGGACATCATCAGTGCTTTGGTAACTTGATAAATCTGTATTTTGAAAATAACCTAAGGCTTATCCATTAATTTTTACTCACTGAAAGCCAAAAATGCATTCAACAGTGACTGTAATTTTATTTTTCAGAAAGTTAATCTTTAAATATTAAGTTTGCTTTATAAACCATAATTAGCAATTGAAAGAAAATCAGCATTAACGTGAATAAGATCTTTTCAGGGTTTGCCAACCCCTGATGAAAATATTTATATAAACTGTGTTTGAGGGGTATAAATTGTCATCAGCATTAGGTGTGGGCTTCCTAAAGGGAATCCCATCCATAATTGACCAGGGACTTTATTAACCAGGGACAAGGAACTATGGATTTTGGCACAGATTGCTCCAAGCTCATGACCTTCAAGTTTGCTCTACTGTTTAAAATTGATGTTTAAAATAGGTAACTGTGGGAAATTCTATGCTGACAAGCAGAACCACATAGGTAGCTCTCAAGAAATGTTCAACAATGGTGGAGATGATCATGATTGGGAAGGAAGCAGACATACTGATTCTAAAGAACAGGCAGACACTGGAACATAATCCCAGTGTTGCAAATAAGCAGAAACAGAAGGTCCCCAAAGTCTAACAAGAAACGTTTTGTTCAAGCACTTTCCAAGTACACTAGTGGCATTAAATGCACATTTGCAGTTTCATTCAACTCATATCTGGTAAATGACCACTAGGTGTCATGGGCTCATGGTTAGAGAGAGATACAGAGCAGGTTTGACTGTACTGACTAGAGAAATATTTTTGCACAGTACCCAATGGTCAGTGCTTCACTTGGCTTTAATCAGCCATAAAACAGCAACTGAAGGAAAGAACTAAAAAGCTCAGATCACATTCGTTCCATCCACAGTCCACAACCTTATAAGTATTACACTAAAAGCAGATAGTTAATATATATATATATTATTATTATTATTATTATACAGGATTTATATAGCGCCGACAGTTTACGCAACACTTTACAACATTAGGGCAGACAGTACAATTACAATACAATTAAATACAGGGGGAATCAGAGAGCCCTGCTCGTTAGAGCTTACAATCTAGGAGGGAGGGTCAAGTTATACAAAAGGGTAATAGCTGTGGGGGATGAGCTAATGGAGAAAATAGTGCAGTTGTTAGATGGAGGCAGGATAGGCTTCTCTGAAGAGGAAAGTTTTCAGGGATCACCTAAAAGTGGATACATTTGGAGACAGTCTGACAGATTGGGGTAGCGAATTCCAGAGGATATATACTGTGTATATATACTGTATACACAATATCTCACAAAAGTGGGTACTCCCCTCACATTTTTGTAAATATTTTATTATATCTTTTGTAACAACACTGAAGAAATGACACTTTACCACAATGTAAAGTAGTGAGTGTACAGCTTGTATAACAGTGTAAATTTGCTGTCCCCTCAAAATAATTCAACACACAGCCATTAATGTCTAAACCGCTGGCAACAAAAGTGAGTACACCCCTAAGTGAAAATGTCCAAATTGGGCCCAATTAGCCATTTTCCCTCCCCGATGTCATGTGACTCGTTAGTGTTACGAGGACTCAGGTGTGAATGGGGAGCAGGTGTGTTAAATTTGGTTACACTAAAAATGAGGTTGGAAAAGTGTTGCAATTACCGGTAAAGGCTAAGAGATAGAGATAGAGATAGAGATATACTTTATTGTCATTGTATACATACAACAAAATTTTTTCGGATACCCTTTACAGCAGCAATAAAACATTTCTCAAGAAAACCACACATACATACTCCTAGCACATGCCCACATATCTATTTAAAAATATCAAGATATAAAATGTTATTTAAAAATAAATAAATAAAAGAATGTTAAAATTCTACATAAAATTCCTAAAACACTGTACCTGATGGGATTATGGACAATACGGCCCTAGGAAAAAAACTATGCTTTAAGCGATTAGTGTGTGTTTTAAGTGTTCGATATCTTTTCCCTGATGGCAATGGGACAAACACACTGTAACCTGGGTGGGTTGGATCAATACTAATAGCTTTTGCCCGCTTTTTTAATCGGCTGGCATATGCTGTGTCCAAATTTGGTAGATCTGTTCCTATGATCCGCTGTGCTGTTTTCACCACATGAGACAGGCACTTCTTATCCTTCGCCCTGCAGCTGGCATACCACACTACAGCGCAGTGGAGAAGAATACTCTCAATGGTACAATGATAGAAATTGACCAGAAGCCTTAAGGGCAATCCAGCCTGCTTCAGTCTCCGAAGGAAAAACAGTCTCTGCTGCGCTTTTTTCACTAGAAAAAAAAGTATTTTGAGACCATGACAACTCCCTTGTAATATGCACTCCCAAAAATTTAATAGTGTCCACCCTTTCCACCTCCTCACCACCTATATGAACCGGGCAATGATTGATCTTTCTTGATCTCCTATAATCCACTATTATTTCTTTAGTTTTTGCCGTATTGAGTATTAAATCATTTTCTCTACACCACTCAACCAAATGTTGAATTTCCTGCATATAAGCCGTCTCATCATTATCTTGTATGAGTCCCACTAAAGTGGTGTCAACAGCAAACTTCACTATAGTGTTAGACGCATGTATGGGAGTACAGTCGTGAGTGAACAATGTAAACAAGGCCGGACTTAACACACATCCCTGTGGTACCCCTGTATTCAAAATAATAGTGTTAGACATCTGATCTCCTATTCTCACCATTTGTGGCCTGTTTGTTAGAAAATCCATAATTCATGAGCGCAGCAATGGACATAGGCCCAAAGCTTTTAACTTTTTCACTAATTCGTCAGGGACTACTGTGTTAAATGCAGAGCTAAAATCAATGAATAACATCCTAACATATGTGTTTGGGTGCTCAAGATGTGTCAAGGCAGCATGCAATGCAATAGCAATTGCATCATCTGTGCATCTATTTGCACGATAGGCAAACTGATACTTATCCAGATCAACAGGAATGCTTGCCTTAAGATGTGATAATACGAGCCTCTCAAAACATTTCATGATGATAGGAGTTAGGGCAACTGGGCGATAATCATTTAAGCATTATACCGCTGATTTTTTAGGTATTGGGACAATAGTAGTAGATTTAAAACAAGAAGGTACTGCAGCCTGCTTTAATGACAAATTAAAAATATCAGTAAAAACACCTGCTAACTGGTCTGCACATCCCCTCAGTATATGGCCTGACACCCCGTCTGGTCCTGCTGCCTTTCTGATGTCAATCTTCCTTAAATTTTACCTGACCTCATGTATTTTTAATACCAATAAATGGTCATCTTCCACTAGTTCTTTTAGAAAAGTTCACCTTTTCTAAAAAA
The DNA here is from genome assembly GCA_037952925.1 of Lithobates clamitans. Classification (NCBI taxonomy): domain Eukaryota; kingdom Metazoa; phylum Chordata; class Amphibia; order Anura; family Ranidae; genus Lithobates; species Lithobates clamitans. Next base: position 10,988,126 of record JBBGZY010000502.1, on the reverse strand, counting down.
AAAAGTATTTGCACATTTTTTGAAGAAAAATATGCATTTATTATTTTTATGAAAGGAGTCTGCAGAGCATTAGAGCATCAGTGGATTGCAGGTGCAATGTCAGGCTCCTGCACACACTGCCTAGAAATCCCTGCCTGTACCTCTGTACAAGCAGACAGTTCCTGAGTTGTAGGCAGTGTGAATGAACTAGGAGCATGCTGATCAGTGCACTCGCAGTTCATTGATACTACATGTCCATCTGCTGTTGGCCAATTTAAAAATGTGACAGGGGGTGCGGGGACAAAAAATTGGGAAGGGAGGTGAGAAGGGGGTGAGAAGGAGGATGCTACATAGTAACATGTTACATGTTGCACCCTAAGTATGGGTAACATATTACCAAAGGTGAACCTATCCTTTAATAGATTTTAGCCAGAAGTAAATAAACTGGGATTTGTAAATGTAACATGCTTATGAAAGTCATCACTAATCAAGGATAGAATACACGTGTCAATGTATTCTGAATGATCTCAGTTTATAGACCTAGCCCATAGCCCCCATGTGTCCAACACAAGGCCTACGGGCTGAATCCAGCCCACCAGGCCATTTTATGTAGTCCTTACACCTGGCCCCACCTTGTCTCAGCAGTCAGTAGCAGAGAGGAGGAGATAACTCCTCCGCCAGATCCTACACTTCTCTGTGCAGCCGCCGAGAGGCTCGCCTCTGCCCCCTCATCTCAGTAGTTGGCAGCAGAGAGGACGACAGAACTCCTACAGATCATACGCCTCTCAGCTGCAGCACCTCTTCATCTCCACCTTTCCTGGTCTCAGCATACAGCAGACTTTGGCAGTTATGGTTTTTCACTATGTTATGGTTTTACACTATGCTTGATGTGTTTCCACATATATCCGTGAAATGGCAGATTGATTCATGAAAACGGTATTCACCCATATCTGGTTCTATCAGAGGTCCTGGACATCCCTATAGGAAATGTACAGATGAATCTGTTCTTATGTAAATGGATATTACACAAGCTTGTTGACTCATTGCCTATGGTATATGGGTTTATACTTTCCGGTAAGTGTATTTGCCCTACTATTGGTGGTGGTACACTGAAAAGAGTTTGAATTCATGGAGGGATTCCTTGTAGACACTTATTGTCACTTTTATGGACTTAATTTTGGAAAGACGTTATGGTGGCCCCCATAATGTAAATTTTCACTTTTTAAGACTCTTTGGACTCTTTATCATATTGACTAATCATTTGCACTTTGGCACTTTACAACATTATTTTAGGCTGTATGATTGTCTCTATTTTTGATTTATCTTCATAATATTTCAATCCTAGTGTAGCACTGGTTTATTATATGTTTTTGTACCAATGTATGTCAATTGTGGTGCTAGCAGCTATTTATAGTTTATTAGCGTAATATCCTTTTTCTCCAGTCTCCAATCTTTTTAATGGTAGAACCCCATGCTGAGGGCCGTTTACAGATGGCACTCAAGCGCCCTTGGATAGGCTGGGTCTACCATTCTATCCACACCACTCATTCTTGGGGAGTCTTCATCCTAGTAGCAAAATACACTCACTTTGAGCTCCGCGGTTCTGGGGTCAATCCATTGGGCAGTTATGTGTTTTTATATGCAGCCATATATGGAGAACCAATACGGTTACTTTCACTTTATGTACCTCCATCATTCAAATCCATAATCTTGACCAATGGTTTCAGCTTCATGGCATTATACCCCTCAGTGCTGGCTGCTTGGCTGGGTGACTTTAACATGACACTTGACCCTAGTCTAGACAAATTGCACCCGACAACTCCAGCACAACCCCTACCTCAGACTACATGCTTCGCTAGACTTATTGCTGATGTCAACCTCGTTGACACATGGAGATCTAAAAATCTCACCTCCCAGGAATTTTCTTGTTTCTCCCCCTCACATCACTCGATGTCCAGAACAGACTTTATTCTTATTTCCCACTCCCTTTTGCTCAGACTTCAGGATGCAGGTTTCTTCCCTAGATCGCTCTCAGACCATAGTCCCTATTGGGGACTATGCATTGAAGGCTAGCTGGGTAGGAGATATTGGTTCTACGGAGGATGAGGAGATGAGTGATGCTTTGGATACCTGCAGACTTGATCATACCTGACTCTGCTTAGAATATTTAGGTATAAACATGATCAAACCGCCAACTGCCGATGTGTAACCATGAAACTGGGACATTCTATCATTTAATCTGAAGCTGCCCAAGAGTTCAAGGGTTCTGGACACAAGTTGTCCAATTCCTGCATGATACCATGGCTTCTCCCCTCCCATTGCCCCCCAAACTGTGCCTTCTGGGTATATTCCCGGAGCCAGACTTAGATAAATTTACTAAAATCTTATTAAATGAAATGCTTTTTTCTGCATGGAAAGTTATTGCCAGGCAGTGGGTGAGAGCTAATCCTCCTGAGCTTAATAACTGGATAGTAGAGGTGAATAACAGCTTACCTTATCAAAAACTCATATACACTCACAGAGGCTGTCAGTCAAAGTATACCAAGATTTGGGATAGGTGGTTACAAGCTCCTGAAACTTGTAATTAACCAGTTGACTCTTTATTATGTACAATTGGTCCTCCAAAAATAAAACCAATAACATGTGGAAACCATGAGAAAAAAAAACACATATGCTCAAAACGTACCATGAAAGTTCTAATACCTGTTTTGGTTTATTCGTCAATAGGTGTCTTACCTTACAGTATGATATATAAGGGATGTCTAACTGTGATAACTATTTGTAATATTGTCAAGCCGATTTGACATTTGTTGTGCATGTACTTTACTTTTTTAATTTTAATTTTCTAATTAAAGTTACTGTTTGAAATTGTAATTTTGGATTGTAATTTTGTGAAGGGAGTAGCCACGGGGCTGAGTGGTCATTGTGGTGAGTCAATGGGGAGTTGCTCATCATGTTTGATCGTGGATCTGCATTGCTGGATAACATGATTGACATTGGATTTACATGAGAGGCATTAATTATCTCTTTTTTATTAAAGGAATTTTTCTATGGTGTCTACGTTTTTATTTACTATTGTATTTTTTAGCAAATTACCGTATATACTAGAATATAAGTCAACCGGAATATAAGCCGAGGCACCTAATTTTACCACAAAAAACTGGGAAAACGTATTGACTCGAGTATAAGCCTAGGGTGAGAAATGCGCAGCTACTGTAAGTGGAAAAGCGGGTCAACAATGCCCATTTGCAGCCTCACTGTGCCCATTTGCAGCCATAGGTCCACTGAACTTCAAACTCAGTAGTTAAGGGTTCCTAGATGCCCCCTAGCTGCAGCCAAAATTTGGGGTCTCTGGACCCAAAGGGTCCCGAAATGACATTGCTGCAGATGGACACAGTTGACTGACTTTGAGACCCCATATCCCGGGGTCTCTTAGAGCTAGGAACCCCACATTTGGTGTGCAAACCCAGTGGAACTAGCACTACAACATATCCAAAGCTGGGGTTCCTAGCACTAAGTGGCCCTGAGATACGGGGCCCCACTTTCGGTTCGGAAAATGTCAAGCACTTCTGCAGCAGAGAATGACATTTTCTGAACCATATCTGGGGGCCACTTGGTGCTAGGAACCCCAGCTTTGGATATGTTGTAGTGCTAGTTCCACTGGGTTTGCATACCAAATTTGATGTTCCTAGCACCTAATTTTACCACAAAAAAACTGGGAAAACTTATTGACTCGAGTATAAGCCTAGGGTGAGAAATGCACAGCTACTGTAAGTGGAAAAGAGGGTCAACAATGCCCATTTGCAGCCTCACTGTGCCCATTTGCAGCCTCACTGTGCCCATTTGCATGCCTCACTGTGCCCATTTGCAGCCATAGGTCCCCCGAACTTGAAACTCAGTAGTTAAGTGTTCCTAGATGCCCCCTAGCTGCATCCAAAATTTGGGGTCTCTGGACCCAAAGGGTCCCGAAATGATGCTGCAGATGGACACAGTTGACCGACTTTGGGGCCTCGTATCCCGGGACCACTTAGTGCTAGGAACCCCAAATTTGGTGTGCAAACCCAGTGGAACAAGATACGGGGCCCCAAAATTGGTTAAGAAAATGTCAAGCACTTTTCTGCAGTAGAGAATGACATTTTCTGAACCGATTTTGGGGCCCCATATCTCAGGGCTACTTGGTGCTAAGAACCCTAGCTTTGGATATGTTGTCGGGCTAGTTCCACTGGGTTTCCATACCAAATTTGGGGTTCCTAGCACCAAGTGGCCCAGAGATACAGGGCCCCAAATCAGTTCGGAAAATGTCATTCTTTGCACCAGAAAAGTGCTTAACTCGAGTATAAGCTGAGGGAGGCACTTTCAGCACAAAAAAATGTGCTGAAAAACTCGGCTTATACTCGAGTATAAGTGGATCTGGGGGCTGATTGGGGGGATTTTTTTTATATCCATTGTTACATGGTTGGGTAATCTTTGTAAAGTTAAATTTCACCACATTCACTAAGCTCTAGGGAAAGTTCCCTTGCAAAGCAAACAGCCTATTTGCCTTTAGTAAACAAATCCTTATTTTATTATAGTGAACTGGTGAAACACATATTTTGAAGTGTAAGTGACTTCCTAAATTATGTAATTGGGGGAAGGGACTGTATTTACACCTTCCACCCCCTTTAAAATGTCCTGACTCATCAGCTCTTCCTATTTCTCTATTCCTGATCTCTGAATCTTTTTCCTTAAGCGTGGGCATAACCTGTTATAATTGTGTACTTAAAAAGACCTTTTTTTTAAATCTGCTTTTCCATCTTATTTCGGGTATCATGAAAAACCTGCAAAATATTATATAACAAAATAAGCTGTAACTTATATCTCAAGCTTTACTTCTCAGTTGAATGGTATACTGAAATACACCTCAAGGTTCCATGAGCATGTTTTGAATTCTGATGAGACATGAAATACATTACGTGTACGACCAAGTAAATATATACAGATTCGACATTGCCATTGCTTGTGTTGGCACATTCACCGGCATATTACATAAATATGACTGCAAATTGCTGCAGTTGACAGCACTATAAGGATGTTATGTTCCAATATCATCATTCATGGATGTGAAAAGTTATTTTTTCCCTTTTAATTCGCACTGCTGTTCATTGTTTAAAAAGTTGTGTGGAGTTTTAACATTTTAACCCATTAGATTGTTATTTTCAAATGTTTTATCTGACAGATGATGATGTTGATTATTATTATCAATATTATTCGTATTATTATCTTTATTATTATAATGCCCCAATTTGGGTTTTTTTTTTTTTTTTAAGTAATGTGTTACAATTTGCGTTTACAGTGTAAAAGTAGTAACAATAGTCCTTGATTACAAAGCATGTACCGTACAGCTTGTGCCTCAAAGCCAGTTGGCCACATATCCTATCATTACCATTATACACGTTTTTGTGCTATTACTTTTCTCTTAGTTGAACCCACCCCCCCACCCCCCCTGTGACCCTCCCTTGTTGAATCCCCATGGTTCCAGGGCACACCCAATGGACATCGTCGGTTCTGTGCGTTATTCTCTCCTATGTCTAATCCACTCTTAACTCAGCCGCGCCCCATTGCTGAGGAAGCGGATACTAAAGTAACACTGATTGCGGACATGGCATTGCTTGGACCCACAGGTTCCACAGTCTCACAAACTTGTTGTAGTTACCTTCCCTAGTGTAAAATGTCCTTTCGCTCCACACTGTGGAGTTGACGGTTCTAATCCAATCTTCCGGGGTTGGGGGGATTCTTGATTGCCAGGACTGTGCTAGTAATTTCCTGGCTTGAAACAAGCATCTTGCTACTGCTACCGCTGTGCTCCTGTCTCTCAGCTCGTTATTGACATGTCCCAACACACAAGTCTTGGGATCAAGCTCTAGGTTAATTTTGAACGTTATATTTATTTTCTTCAAGATCTCGGACCAATACCTGGTTAGTTTTGGGCACCTCCATACCATGTGGATCAAGTCGCCTGTTCTTCTGCATCTAGGGCACTCGTCATTAATTCTACGACCAAACATGAAAAGCCTTTTTGGCGTGTAGTAGGATCTGTGCAGCAGCATCAGGTGGGAGGCTTTTTGTGAGGGTGAGACCGACACCTCTGGTCCAAATTCCAGGATCCTTTTCCACTCTGTGTCCGTTATCTCACCCACATCGACCGCCCATCTGTCCCTGCCTCCAGGGAGGCCTACCTGCGTGTTTGTTCGCTTTGTTAATTGGGTATAAATCTCAGAGATTAACCCTTTAGAGGTCTCTGACTTAATTATTGTTTGCAGCAGTGGAATCTTACACCATATGGGGGGTTTCCTGCCGAACTGCTTATTCAAGGCATGCCTAATCTGTAGGTAGTTATAAAATACTCGATTTGGCAACCCGTACTCATGCCTCAGTTCCTCGAAGGGTTTCAGGATATCCCCGGTGTATAACTGTATCAGCCGACTTATCCCACACCTTTCCCACAGCTTATTACTGTCTACAGACTGTAATTCCTGCAAGCTCTTATTATTCCAGATTGGTGAGTATTCTGAGGTTCCTTTATATCCCATTATTCGCTTAGTTGTCTGCCAAACCCTAGTAATCATTTTAAGTGTCGGGATCCCTCCTTGTAATGATTCTGCCTCCAGTGCTTCCACAAGTAAGCTGTGCGGGCTTCCCTGTAAGATGGTTTGGGCACTCTTACTTCCCCCACCAACAGTGGCGCATCCACCGAGTTGTTGTAGCTGGGCTGCCAGAAAATAGGTGGAGGGGTGGGGAACTCCCAACCCCCCCTCCGTGACAGGACACTGCAATTTTTGTAAGCCTATCCTGACCTGCCCTTTTTTCCATATTAGTTCCCTAAACAGGGATTGAATTTTTTGGAACCACTTCTCCCCAATCCAAACTGGGGAGTTGTGGAGCAGGTACAACAGCTGAGGCAACCAGACCATTTTAATCAGGTTGGCCCGACCCGCCACAGACAAAGGGAGTCTACTCCAGATATCAGATTTTTTTAAAAATTTTAATAAGAGAGGGACCAAGTTGTCTTCGATAAATGCGCTGGGGTCCCTGGATAACACAACGCCGAGGTACTTCATTTTCTCCGTAACTTTCAGTTGGGGCAAACTCATCGGGATCGGATTGGCCAATGGATCGACCGGCAGGAGCGATGATTTCTCCCAATTAATGGTCAGTCCTGAGAACTTTCCAAAGTCCTCCACTAAGTGCATCACTTTCACCAGTGAGGCAGTTGTGTCCCCCAGAAAAAACAGGACGTCATCCGCGAAAAGCGCTATTCGCTCTTCCTCCCCCTTTCTGTGGAATCCCCGCAGTTCGGATGATGATCTCACAGCTCCCGCCAGTGGCTCCATGGCCAAAACATATAGCAAAGGAGACAAGGGGCACCCCTGTCTCGTCCCTCTTTCAAGGGAAAAACTTTCTGAGTAATCATTGTTTATCTTGAGTCTTGCCTTTGGATTTTTATATAAGATCTTTAACCAACCGATAAATACGGGGCCAAATCCGAACCTCTCAAGCACCCACCAGAGATATTCCCACTCCAGGCTATCGAAGGCCTTGGCGGTGTCTAAAGATAATATAGCTCTGGACCCGACGTTCTCTGTTGGTACCTGGAGGTTCAAATAGGCCCTTCTGATATTAACACTGGTAGATCGACCGGGGATAAACCCCGATTGGTCTGGATGCACAAGGTTTGCGATACATTTGTTCAATCTGGATGCGAGCACCCTTGCAATGATCTTGGCATCTGAGCACAATAATGATATCGGTCTGTATGAGGCGACTTCCAGTTGATCTTTCCCCTCCTTTGGTATCACTATTATATCAGCCTCTGACATTGATAAGGGCAGCCTCCCGTCCTTGGTCGACTGTTCAAATGTTTTTAAAAGCTCCGGGAGCAGCACCTCCCCGTATTTTCTGTAGATCTCCAGTGGCAGTCCGTCCGGACCGGGAGATTTCTGGCCAGACAGCTCCATGACAGCCTTTTGCAACTCCTCCAGGGTCAGAGGAGACTCCATCTCACTCCTATCCCTTTCCGAGAGCACGGGCAGGACCACCCCTTTTAGAAATCCGTCCATGTCGCGCCGGTCCGACCCCCGGCGCGACCTGTACAAGTCCCTGTAGAATACAGAGAAAGTCTCTAGGATCACAGCGGGATCAGATGTAATCTCTCCAGCCGGTGTCTTTATTGAGAAAATGGCCGTTGGAGATAAATTAGACTTTGTTATAAGTGCAAGCATCCGGCCTACCTTCTCCCCTTCACCGAAATAATTTTGTTTCTGGAAAAGTCTTTTGTTCTCTACTCTTCTATTAATTATTTCTCTATACTCTTTTTGTCGGTTAAGCCAAGCCTCCTGTTTTTCAGGGGTTGGATCCGCCACGTATTGCGCTTCTGATTCCATAACTTCCCTACTAGCCCTCGCCTCCCATTCCCGTGACGTTTTCTTTACGCTGGTAACCTGCTGGTGTAATAGTCCCCTAAGGAATGCTTTTAGGGTGTCCCACACTACCCCCGCTGGTGCTGTACCTGAATTAAATGTTACAAATTCTTTTAATTTGGAGGTTACTTCTACTGGGCTGCTTATTAAGTCCAGCCAAAGTGGTTTTATTGTCCACCTTTTCTGGCCGGATCTGATATCTAGGTTCAAGGTCAAGATCAAGGGCGAATGGTCTGAGATTCCCCTAGGCTTATACTCTATATTTCTTATCAATTGCAAAGCTTCGCTGTTACCCAATACCATATCTATACGCGAAAGCGTGGAATGAGACCCAGAGTAACAGGAGTACTGCCGGGCATTTGGGTTGTGAGATCTCCATAGGTCGCACCACCCAACCTCTTTCAGAAGTTGGCCTAGGCGCCCCTCTGATAATCTCTCCGCCCGATTCGCTGGTGGGAACCGATCCATTTTATTATCCAGAACTGCATTAAAATCCCCCACCAGTATTATCGGTACGTCAGCCTTATTATCCACAAACTCCAACAGGTCCAAAATGATCTCTGTTTTGAACGGAGGCGGGATATAAATATTTGCTAACACCAGAGGCCTATTTTCCACAACACAGCTTAAAAAAACGTAACGTCCCAGCGCATCTACTCTGGCTTCCCTGCAGGAGAATGATATGCCTCTTCCCACCAGTATGCTCACCCCTCTTGAATATGAGGAGTAGACTGAATGGTACTGTTCATGAAATTTATGGTTCCGAACTTGTAATTTAGTGTCATTGGTAAGGTGAGTTTCCTGCAGACAAGCCAGTTCAACGCCATAAGCTTCCATCGCCAAGAACACTGCAGCCCTTTTGGCCGGATCACCCATGCCCCTAATGTTCCAAGAACCTATTTTAAGCGTTTTCAAAGGCATCTAACAAAAATGAAGAATAAAAGAAAAAAGAAGGAAGTGAAAGAAGAAAGGAACAAAAAAAAAAAAATTGCCCAAAAAGGAAAAGCACTTCATTCGTGAATTAGTGGGTGCAAAACTTGCCAACTCTGTGGTTGTGTTATCCTGAAAAAGGAAAAGGAAGAGAGAGTGGGGAGGGGCAAAGAGCCCCCACATCCAGGGACCTCTCCCTCCCCACTCTGCACCTCCCAATTGCAAATACAAATCATGTGTGCCAGTATACGTAACTTTTATAGATCCTCCCCTCCTATCTATGTGTATCTTACGTGCGCTCTGTTGCCCAACCCCGTATCTCGCTGCGAGCCCCCCTCCCCCCCCTTCCACTTTATTCATCCCCCACCTCCCCTCCCTTGTTCGTGACCCCCCCTCCTGCCTAGTTAGGCTAGCCCTAGGGGCTGTACTTGTGACCTTTTTTTCCCTCCCTCCCAACCATACTAGAAATAACGCCCCTCTCATATGACAAAGAAGTGCATTGTGACTTACTACCACACTCATTCCCCCCACCCCCCCTCCCATAGCCCACTTCCAAACCTTCAAAACAACACTTAAAACAGTCATAACTAGTGCAATCACATTATTAGTTTGTGCTTCCATCTGTCACGCCCCCCCCTTCCCCCCTCCCCCGTGTCATCTACCAATTGCTGTGAGGAAAACAACAGAACAAAAAAAAAAAAGTACATTTTCCTTTTTTCCTTTCCAAGTTTAACTAGCCTTATTTAAACCCTGGCTCTGCAGGTCCGTTTTGTTATCTTCCAGCCATTTAGTTGCCCCTATTGATGTATCGAAGAAGTGGATAGTCCCTAAAGCAGTGATGCGTAGCCGTGCAGGATACAGCAGGGCGTATTCTATTCTATAATTTCGTAGGTTACGTTTGATGTCCCTAAATTCAGCCCTTCGTTTCTGGAGGTCTGGGGAGTAGTCGGGGAAAAATAAAATCTTAGCTCCATTATGAGAAATATCTCCCAGCTCTCTGGCCCTACGCATCAAGGTTACCTTATCTCTATAGTTGAAGAGCTTCATAATTATCGGTCTGGGATATCCCCCTGATGGTGGGGCCCTAGTTGGCACTCTGTGGGCTCTTTCAACAGCAAATAGATGAGAGAAGGTTTCCGTTCCGAATATTCCCTTGAGCCACTTCTCCAAAAACTCCTCGGGGTGAGGACCCTCACACCGCTCCGGTAGGCCTACCACCCTTACATTGTTTCTGCGGGACCTGTTTTCCATTTCCTCCATTTTTACTTTATGTAGATCCATCTGCGTCTTTAATGCCTTAAGCTCCCGCTTTAGTGGGGTTAGGTCGTCCTCAACCTGACTCACTCTCTCCTCCAATGTTGTTGTTCTGGCAATAGTCCTTTGTAATTCTTGGCTTACTATAATTAACTCATCCTTTAACCCTATCAGCTGGTCGCACAAGTCGCTTAGGGAGGCCTTACAGGAATTAACAGCGCATAGGACATCTTTTAGTGTGGGTTCAACTTCTTCTGGTGCGTTTTGCGTAGTAGCATTATTAGCCGCTAATCCCGCGGGCTCACCCGCAGAACTCTTGCTGCTCGCCGTTTTAATTGTATGCGTTGCCGCTGGTCCTTTTCCTAGCCTCTTCCTGTCCCCTGATCCTCCCGCCTGTGATCTATCCTGCTGCTGCTGGGAACTTTTAGATGGAGATAAGGTAGAGGGGTACGCAAATTTTTCTAATTTAGCCGCTACTGCAGCTGCTGCCTGGTTCCCCTTCTCTTTTGAGGTGCGGGTCATTTGGGAGCTAGGATTCTCCTGCTGTTGCAGCTCTTCTCCTTTTTTCCTGGTCATGACTTCTTTATGTGAGCCAAGGGGATATATGAGGGGTATATGAGGGGTTTTAACCACACGTGGAGCGGTACTCTGCCGTTTATTCTTTCTTTTCCCTCTTCCTTTTCCTCTCTTCTTTCCCTTTCACCTTCCCTCTATATTCTCTCCCCCTCTCCTCCTCCTTCCCCCTCCTCTCCTCACCTCCCCCCCTCCTCCTCTCTCTTCCTTCAGTAACGTCTTTGGCCCAGCAATGTCTACCAGCCTGGGATTAGAGAGTATTACAAAGAGACTTTATGTTATAATGATGGATTAGGGTCTGTCTTAATGGTACAGCCCTCCACCAGTTGCCAGGAGCTATATTCTCTCCAGATAAAAACAAAGTCGCTGAGTGTCTATATAAGAGGTTACCCTGGCGTTCCCCCCCCCCGTCCACGGCGGTCACCCAGTCCCGGGAAAGAGGGGAAAGATAGTCCACTTTAGGTGAGCACAAAAGTTGTTACCTTAGTGCTGCCAGCCGACTAGGCAGCACATTAACATTCCTTTCAATAGCTCCTTGTATTGATAGCACACGCCGTCTCAGCCGCCTCCTCCCGCTGGTGCCGAGGACGTTACCCGGGCAACCACTCGAGCAGAGAGCCCGGCCCTCTCCTTCCTGCTCCGAGGGCTCGGATCGCGTGCTCTCCCGGGCGGCTGCGCTGTTACTCCGGCGTCAGACTCCGGTGCGGGGAAACAAGCTGGAGAAGCAAACTAGAGACAGGAGACAGGAGAGCCAAGCAGCCGTTCAAACGCCAGGTGCTGCAGGGGGAAAGATCACACACAGGCAGTTCCAATCACCGGACTAGTACAGGCAGACACGGAGGCATCAGGCTGGGGGGAGTTCACACACACCTCCTCTCACTCCAGCATCCGGTCACGCCCCCCATAATGCCCCAATTTGTAATTTGTTCATGACACTTCAAATTTTAAATTGTGCCGTGTTGGCTGCCTACTCTATTCTAAGCTTAACTAAAGGTAAAACATTTTTTTTTTTAGTTTTGGATAGCACTAAGAGGAATTAGAACACCTGTCAGATTTTTTTTCTGTCTGTGCCCCCATTAGTGAAAATCACCCTCACTATTTGCCCTTTTTACAGTTATCAGCAAAAGTAAAATTTTAGGTTGACGCCAGAACAGGAATAATGGGGAAATCTTCCAAAGGGGACATTAGTTCCAGTGACCCTGGAGACAACCAGGTATTCCCTCACTTTGGAGGGATTTTTCTCCTACTTCCTGTTTTGGCTATGGAACAGGAAGTGAAAGAAAATCTTTCCAATGGGACACAGATAGTAAAAAAAACTATCTTTTAAAATCTATCATCTAAAATGAAAACTTTTTTTTTTTAATTTAGCTCTACTTTAAGCCCCCTAACTAAGTGCCTTACTAACCCATTTTAATGTGTTTTCAGTGTAAGGCCTTATTGGTCTATAGGGAGAAATGGCTAGACAGAGCAGACAAAGTTTCTGCAGCACGAAGTAAACAACAAGGGAGTTCACCACCAGCAAATAGAGATTAGTAGGAACAAGTTGGGGATGTTAGCTTAGAACATGTTAGGGGGCTAAGAAGGGGTTGGAGAATCTTTCTTTTAATGAGAACCTGCCATTTAAGTCTGTTAGTGTTTACTAAGCATTTCAGTTACCATTATAATGGATATGGTTAGTGAACCCCTTGGTAAATTGTGCCTAGTAATACCCTTACAATTTCCATTTTTATTACTATTATTTCTATATTTTAAAATTATTTTGATAGATTTTCTTGCTTTTTCATGGTGTCAGTCATAATTCCATCAGTTGAATTGTCCTTTAAGTTGTACTATTGTTTAAAAAGAAATGATATAGCAATTTGAGTAGCAACAAGGCTGCAAAAGCAGCCTTACTCACGATTAGAGAATGATTTTCCCTAATTGTTCCAATTAAAGTATCATCATGGTATGCTATTAATGACATACCAGGACATAAGCAAGACTTATGTTGGGTGGGGGGCAAAGTCTTCAATTCTCTACTTCTTGGTCCTGACAAGTGAATGCCTAAACAACCTACTCAGTGGCCCCTACTGTAAATCAAGTGTATTAGTTAAACAGTATCAATAGTATAGTCAGTGGTAGGAGAAGAGAAGATAGTAATTTAGAACTTCTGGAATGACAACAGTACTTCCTTTCAGGTATGCTGGCTCCCCCAGCAGTATCACTGGATCTATTACAAAGGAATCAATGAATTAATATTCAGGTGAAGCCTGTTCACTGAGAGGTGGAAACTGTTGCCATGCTAACAAATCTGTGACTTTCTTTCCTAATAATTACTATCTTTGCAAGCCTGGATAGCACAGATAAATAAATTCTGAATAGAATTAAAAATGTATGTTTTTATATTCTGGCAATACTTTAAAAATGTAATTGATGCCTTAGAGGGAATGTAGGATTATTTTTTATTTCTTCATTATGTTCGAAAAATTGGACAAAAATAACGGGATAATTAGGTAAATAGATAAACAGGTGGTCTGGGTTTTTCCCCACAGGTTTTCCATGTTAGTCTTACATTCTTTGCTAAAACAGTCAGTTGTTTACAGAGATGGGTAGCTCCCAGCCAGATTTAAGCATCTTTAAGCAGGTCAAAAGCAGGTTGTATGTTCCCTGTTGGTACAAGCCCTTGTACACACGTGTGAATTAGTCAGAGAAAGGACCTCTCTTTACTCTCTCTTCTTTTCTGCCTGCTTTGTTTAGACAGAACTATATGAGCCACCCATTTATGGTTACGTAAACGGGTGGCCCTGCCCCCCCTTTTTTTCAGTTCGTCGGAAAGAGAGAAGAAGATGAATGGACTTCGTGGGACATTTTTATTTTTTTATTTTTTAATAAAGGACTTGTCCTTTATTAAATGGCGTACATTTGTACCCCATTACCATTTCACACAGGGGGGATGCTGGATCTGGGGGCCCCCTTGTTAAAGGGGCTTCCAGATTTCGATAAGCCCCCTGCCCACAGACCCCCACAACCACCAGGCAAGGGTTGTGGGGATGAGTTCCTTGTCCCCATCAACATTGGGACAATGTGCTTTGGGGGCTACCCCAAAGCACCCTTCTTATGTTGAGGGCATGTGGCCTGGTACGGTTCAGGAGGAGGGCGCTCTCTTGTCCCCCCTCTTTTCCTGTGACCTGCCAGGTTGCATGCTTTGATAAGGGTCTGGTATGGATTTTTGGGGGGACCCCACGCCATTTTTTTTTCATTTGGTGCGGGGTTCCCCTTTAAATACATGCCAGACCTGAAGGGTCTGGTATGGATTTTGAGGGGGACCCCCACGACATTTTTTTTTTAAATTTTGGCGCGGGTTCCCCTTAATATCCATACCAGACCTGAAGAGCCTGGTATGGAATTTGGGGGAACCCCATGCAATTTTTTTTTATTTTGGTTCGGGGTTCCCCTTAATATTCATATCAGACCCAAAGGGTCATGGACTGGGGGGATCCAATGCCATTTTTTCAATTACTTCTTTTATCCGAATTGCCGGGACCCACAATTACTTTTAAATTACTTTTTTTCCTTCAGAAATGTCATTTTGTGCAGGGACTGCTCTAAACACGGGAAAAATGTGCCAATTTACAGGTATACTATAGACATCCCCAGGTACAAAATTTAAAGGAATATTTCACTTTTATTGTTTCACTTTAAGCATTATTAAAATCACTGCTCCCGAAAAAACGGCCCTTTTTAAAACTTTTTTTGCATTGATAAATGTCCCCTGGGGCAGGACCCAGGTCCCCAAACACTTTTTATGACAATAACTTGCATATAAGCCTTTAAAATTAGCACTTTTGATTATTCATGTTTATGTCCCATAGACTTTAACAGTGTTCGTGTGTTCGAACAAATTTTTTGCCTGTTCGCATGTTCTGCTGTGAACCGTACCAGGGGCCAGTTGGCTAGTTGGTAATCATTGGCCTTCTGATGCAAGTAGCTGCCATTTGCACCGCTTTCTCTTTCCAAAATATATTTTTTAAGTATATTTAAAAGATGCACAGTAATACTTAATGAAAACAGAAGTTATCTGCATAACTAACTTCTATCACAAATCCCAAAAAGAGTTTAGTCCTCATTCTAGGATAGTGGGTGGATCCATGCAAATCATTCCATTATGCCCTTAGGTCAACTACACATCCATAATCACAACGTTATACAACAGATTCAGTCCAATAATACAGGGCAATTTATTCCAAACTACATATAGTTGTTTCAGGTTTGTTGGCTGTCATCAGTGTAGTGCACGAACATCATGGGTTCTGAACTCCTGGAGCAGCTTCTAAGGGCTTAAGGAGCAGCAAAAAATGTATAAGCTTTCTGTTTATACTTTTCAATAAATGTATATATATACCCTCCCTAGCTTATTATAAAAGAAAAATAAAAAATATTTAAAACGTTTAGTAAGATCCAAAAGAGAATTATTGTATTGCAAGATTTAACAAATACAGCCTGGACAGTATCCTTGCCTACATGCAGCTGCAAAAGAAACAATAAAGCTTGATCAGCTGAATGCTTAAATATGGCAAAAATGTTTGATGAGATGAAGATGTAATTCTCTCTGCACTCCCCAAGGATAAGGATTAAATATGACTACAGCCCCAAATCAAATAGCAAGCCCCTGAAACCAACCTCTCCACATATTGTATTCTGTGCATGCCTCTCCACCAACCCCCCCCCTCAACTAAAACCATTACTTATTCAATGGTTTGTCAGCAGTGTGCATTATTAGCGCTTCAGAAATAAAATTTTAAGTGTTGCTCCCAATTAGCACAACAGTGACCAAGCACCGTGCCTGGCGCTTAATGCTTGCTCTCGGAGTGGAGCTAGTTTTGAAGGTCTGAGGTGGAGGAGAGAGGGAAAGAAAAAAAATGAAACAGCTTAAGTATTCATTTTGAGAGGAAAGACAGCTCCTATTAACATTTAACAGCATTTGTGCAACTTGGTGCGGAGGTTATGATGCAAATGAGGAGGAATTAAAAGTGGCCAGGGGTTTGTCATTGATGGATTGCAGTCTGGCGGTGTTCACACTTCTGCTGTGTCCATCAGAAGCGATTACTGTGTAATTAAACCTTATTTCTCGACTCTCTAGTGCATAATTACTTTGTGAATGTAGCGATCATCTAAAAAAACTACCAAAACGTTCTAGCATTTAAGTCTGGCCGTCATTTCCCCTCACTTGTGTCAGATACAACCATCATACAGTGCAAAAGAACTGTCACTTTTAATAAGGAGGAAAAAATTAAATGAAACAGTATGCCTATTACAGGAATATTAGGCGTTCAAGTGGTAGAGTCCTTTTTCTTCCATTTGCATAATTTATTCTTTTTTTTTTTTTGTCCCTCGCACCGAAAAGCTTCAAGCAATTTTCTTCACATTTAAATAGATCGCACATTTAAGGCTACTTAAGGAAAATTATCACTTTGCATATTTTAATTGTTGTGAAGAAAGTGAATAGAAAAGGTCTGCGACGTGGACTCTTGAGTCGGTCAGACGTTCAACTGTCTGATTCTGTAGCTCCCCACTGGTCCACTCGAGATAACCCTACAGTTCACGCCTGCACACCGCACATTTCATCAGCATGCAAATCAGCCAACAGCATTACAATAAGGAGATCTTTGATATTTACAAACTAGCCACTAATAGCTGAAAATGTAAATGGTTTGACATAACTTCGCTGCTAACCTTTCTTTTTTATTTTTTTAATTACTTTTTATTATTTATTATCATTGAGTTATTACTGTGTATTTATTCATATTTATGCATCTTTGCCTGTTCTTACTAAAGGGACGTTATTATCTTAATATTGGAAATATGTAAAATTAAAGATACCGTTTGGACACGGGGGCCTATTTATACTGTTTAGGTTGCTTGCTACTTTGCTTTTCTGTTATCTTTTTCTATTTCAAAATTCACTGCTTCTTTTCACTAGTTATAAACTCTAATGAAAGTTTTTTTCTTTACTAATTCTGTGAACAGTTTTCAAGAAATACATTTTGTAATTTAGCAATTTAGGAATTTAAGAAAATGCCAAAGCAATATACCACTGTAATTCTAACTCTTCTGCAGGAGTTCATTAGTTTTATTCTAGTGATGAAGAGCCAGCACTCCACTTACCGTATTGATAACAATGAGAATTCATCCTAACAGTAGATATCACATCACCAATGTTTTGGAGTCTCCAAGACACCTTTACCAAAGTAAAAGGGCAGACACCTAAAGTGTCTAGTTATGTTGTAGTAAATTATTAGTAAATTAGTGACGATGAAAAAAAATGTAAAAATATTAAGTGGATTATTGACTCCAGACTCATTTGTGGATTGTGGATACCTGTAGACAAATTTGTTCTAGTGCCTATGGAAACAGTGTTATAGAAGGCAACACTGAACCTCAAAATGCACAATTTGCACCTGAACTCAGCAAGACAACTGTAGTAAGATGGGGTTGAGAGGAGTCAAAAGGCTCTTTACTGTCCAATAAGCATGATTTATAAATTGCACATTACATTTCTCTGGGCATATAACATGTTGAGAGTTTTGTCCAGAGATGTCCTCATGTTTAACCATTTGCCTACAGGGCACATTCACCCCCTTCCTGCCCAGGCCAATGTTCAGCTTTCAGTTCTGTGACACTTTGAATGACAATTGCGTGTTAATGCAATGCTGTACCCAACATTTTTATCATTCTTTTTGAGACAGATAGAGCTTTATTTTAGTGGTATTTAATCACCACCGAGTTTTCATTTTTTTTGCTAAACAAACAAAAAAAGACCTGAAAATTAAAAAAAAAAAACGTTTTTCTTAGTTTTTGTTTAACAATTTTGTAAATAAGTAATTTTTCTCCTTCAGTGATGGTGCTGATGAGGCTGCACTGACGGTCACTGATAGGCTACACTGATGAGCACTAATGGGGCTGCACTGATGGGCACTAATGAGGTGGCACTGATGAGGCACTGATGGGCACTGATAAGCAGAACTGATATGCAGCATTGATGGGCAATGATAGGTGGCACTGATGGGCGCTGATAGGCAGCACTTATTGGCACTTATAGGTGGCACAGATATGTGGCACAGATGGGCACTGATAGGTGGCACATATGGGTACTGATAGGTGGCACTGATGGGCACTAATAGATGGCCCTGATAGGTGGCACTGATGGACACTGACAGGCAGCACTAAAGACCTGGTAGGCACTAACAGGCATCATTGATGGGCACTGATTGGCAGCAATGGTGGGCACTGACAGGCATTACTGCTGTGTACTAATGATCAGTGCCCTGGTTGTCAGTGCAGATGTCCCCCCTGAGGAATGTCGCTTACCGCCTCTTCTCTCCTCACGCGCTGTCAGTGTGAGGAGAGGAATGCTGATAATCAGCGTTTCCTGTTTACTCTGTGATCAGCTGTAATTAAACACTGCTAATCTCATGGTTAAGGGCCTACGTCATAGGCTCTTTACTGTGATGCACTGTGTCTGAGGGACACAATGTACCACTGATTGCTGCGCCACACCCCCCAAATGCACCTGCGCAGCAAGAATGGGAGAACATCGTATCACATCCTCCCTGAACAAAAGTGCTCCCATTCATCCGTCATTTCACTATATGGTGGGCGAGAAGCAGTTAAAATAAACTCAAGTTCACGCTCCTTTACTTTAATTTATTAAAAGAGAAGTATATTTTGTTTTATTTTGACACATACACCTACAGAGGTTGAACTGGATGGACTAGCATCTTTATTCAACCTTACCAACTATGATTGTTCAGTCTGCTCCTTGAGCAGACGTGGTAGCTTTCAGTCTCCAGCTCGTTGCTCTGCCCCCCTTCCCCTGTGCTCAATGGAGCACTGGGCTCCATTTCACACAATTAGTGTTAAGAGACACGTAGTGTTACATTTTACAGTATGTGGGCAAAAAGGGTCTAAACCCAAAAATGAACATGTGATATTTTGTGGTTGACCAGTCAATAAATTTGGTAGATGCACTTGTTTTTTCATGGTTTGTTACCTTTATATTTACCTAGTGGTCCTGCCTGTAACTCACGTCCTGTTTTAGGGTTACAACACCCACATCAGATACAGTCTCTATGGAGGAGCAGTGCTGTCATCCTAGGACGGGGGGCAGGATTCCAAAACGCCCCCTCCCCCCATCATCACCATAACAAAAGAGGTGTTCTGTAGCTCACTCAGAGAAATGGGAACAACATATATATGAGCGTTGTTTTACCTGCCAAATGTATATTTGTGACTATACAAACCTGGGATTATTATTATCATTGTTGTACAGAATTTATATAGCGCCAACAGTTTGCACAGAGCCTTAAAATATAACGGGAACAGTACAATTACAATACATTTTAATACAATTACAATACATTTTAATACAGAAGGAATAGGAAGGTCCTGCTCATGCGGTTTCTAAGGGGGGGGGGGTGCAAACGGTAATAGCTACGGAGGATAATCTGATGAAAGTGGCCCAAGTACAATTTTAAGGTGGAGATGGGGTAGGCTTTCCTGAATAAATTAGTTTTTAAGGATTGCCTAAAGGTGATCAGGGTGGGAGTTAACCAGATATACTGGGGTAGGGAGTTCCAGAGGATATGAGAAGTTCTAGAGAAGTCCTGGAGGTGAGCATGGGAAGAGGTCACAAGTGAGCTAGATAACAAAATGTCCTGGGAGGAGCGGAGGGGATGATTTGGGCAACATCATACAGATGAGGTTGGTGATGTAGCTCGGGGCAGTGCTGTAGATGGCTTTGCATGTTGTGGTTAGTATTTTGAATTTTATAAAGTGGGCTCTTGGAAGCCAGTGAAGGGATTGGCAGAGAGGGGCAGCAGTCACGGATTGTGTATAGACAGTTAAAAAAAAGAAGCAACACACTAATGAGCTCTGTGTCTCTGCTCTTTTCATCTATTAGCATGCTCCTTGTACTATAACACACCTGTTTGGCTATTGTTGCTGCTTTGTTCTCCCTTTTCTGAGCTGTAAAGTATTGAGGACTACAGGAGGCTGATTACAAGTCAAATTCAGGTAAGTACACTGCTTGATGTTAAAAAAAATACATTACTGTAATAATGAAAATAGAATTGTAATAATTGGTGTATTTTGTAACTGTTGGGATTTAGCTTTAACTGCTTCCCTTGATATTGATCATCATGCACTGCATGTTTTTGAAGTTTAAGACCAACTGAGGAGCAATAAATCGTCCAAGCAGCTATAAAGAACTTGTGTATTGACTCTCCAAAAAACAGTTATGGTAACTACAACATGAGTTGGTGAGAGTAGACCATTGGACCATATTTACCATGCTGTGAAGAGACCACAGATTATGAATGGTTTTACTGTACCTAATTATTTTGAAAGCTTTGAAAACATCTTGGAAGCACAATGGGTTCCTCTCTTAAAATGAGCCAAAGTACATAGTATGCATTTGCATTTAGGTTTTGTTTCATTTACCCTTAGATGGTAAGCTTTATGTAAATTACCAGCTGTTTATAAACACTGGAAAAATGTGTTTTTTTTTTTTTTAATTGGAAATAATGCAATCTGATACATAACCCCTCTATTCAGTAATATGCAACATGTGAATTATGCTATAACTGAAATTACAAAATATTCTTCATATTAGAGCTATAGGAATTGGTAGAAATATAAGATTTATAAGGGCTTTAAGCCACCAATTTTTTATGTCAGGTACAGTACAGGAAAGGTTAGAACCTCTGCTACATTTTATTGCTGCCTGTGTCATTATTGACGATTAACTTCCTGTTCTACTATCCCTGTGACAGGAAGTGATGAGAAATCTTTACACTGGAAAAGAGAAATACAAATCTGACAAAGGTTCTAAACTTTTTAACTAAAAAAAAAGGAAAAATTGGATTTTAAATGGGGAACTAATGAAATCATTGGTTACCTGCTGTATCTGTAAAAGGAGAAGCTAATATGAAGTCCAGGATTTCTCCCCCTTAAAATTTATGTATCTTTGCCTATCCCCTCAACTATATAAGAATGATTGTTTTAACTCTTGCACATGTGTGTGGCTGTTGGCATTGGAACCATAGTGAGTTGCATTCCTTAGCTTGCAAAGGGGTTGTGTTATATGGCCTGCATACAGTAGATGCAGATGGTGTTAGATAGAGGTCTTTTGTTTTATGAAAAAGAAAATTAAAATTCTAGTAAGGTTTGAGGAGAGAGAAATCCTTTCTCTTTACCTGTACTATTAGATCTATCAGACAGCTCTCATCTGAAAGTCGAAGGGAAGGAATATCAATAACCTAATTTGCTAGTTTGTGCAAAAATGCAAAAGAGAATGCTATGGTACAGCAGATTACAAAGCACGGACCGGGAACAGATTGCTGACTTGTAAAACAGTCTTTTAATTACGATGCTTCTTCGAAATTATATATGAAAAAAAACTCAATTACATAGCAACTGCCCCTTCTCCTTTTTAACTGTAAGCTTCACCAGGCCAGGTTAACATTTATTTCCCTATATTTGTCTGTATTCTTGCCTTATAGGTTCTCATTTATAGAACATGGCAATAGATGTTGCTACTATATAAATAAAAAACATTACTATTTTTTTGTATCCTCTTTTTTCCATTTTTTTTCCATTTTGACAAATGCAAGTATATTAGGCAGTTCTATTCTTTTTTTTTTATATAAACATGTTAAAAAATGTAAATCCCACTGTTCCTCCTCTCTTTTCGTATATATTTACTTAGAATCTTTAATATAAAAAATGTGTTAAATGAACAAAATACCATTTATAGATAATATACTGACAGACTAATATGCTGTCGTCCGAACTGGCAAAAGAATAATAGTAAATTATATTTTAGTAGACTTTTCTTCAGGGTCCAGGACAGGTTTGATTGGTTCAGTGTCTTTACAATATTGTAAAGTATTGCAGATTTTGCAACTGATTATTAAATAAATAAGTGAAAGACAATGACAGAATATTAATTATAACAAAAGCATGTTAGGTATAGCTATAATAGGTATTGTACAGTATAATATAGTGATAGTATAGTATATAATAATAATGATAGTAAATATACAAAAATCTTTTACAGCTTCTAGCTTTTTCCATAACGTTTATGTGTTAAAATATGTACTATATATAATGTATATTTACAGTATATCTATCTATCTATCTATCTATCTATCTATCTATCTATCTATCTATCTATCTATCTATCTATCTATCTATCGATCGATCGATAGATAGATAGATAGATAGATAGATAGATAGATAGATAGATAGATAGATAGATATAGATCTATCTATCTATCTATCTATATATATATATATATATATATATATATATATATATATATATATATATATATATTTCTGTATATATATATATATATATATATATATATATATATATATATATATATATATATATATATATATATATATATATATACATATATCTATGTATATTTTTTTTCACTTAAAACAAAAAAAAAACTTCAGGAAAAAATCCTAAAGGAGGCCACTGAGAAGGGTTAACATGCATATATGCAGATTTATTATGGCTTGATTAATTAAAATATGTCATCTGTCACAGCATTTGAATGTGTGTCCTTTGGTGCACTCTCTTGAAAGCTGAAGCCTATAATAAGCACAATTTAAACAAAGCACACTTGCAAGTCTTTAATGAAATATGCTTGAATATATGAAAAATTAGAAAAAAAAATGCCTACATTTATGTCTGCGGTGTTTGTATTAAATTTTTCTGTGCAATTGTATGTAGTTTATCACAAAGTATGTAAAGATACTGCATATGTGAAAATAATATGTCTAAAACCATTTTAAATATGGCTGGTAAAGAAAAAAATGTCCCCTGAGCTGCTCATAATTTTACAAAAGAAGGCTAGCACTGACTGGGTATAGACCCTTGTTCATTGATATACATATTTAATCATACATACAGTTTACTTTATAAAGCAATACATACTTACTGTAAATAATACATTTGTCAAAGCTGAACTCCAGGCAAACAACAAAAAAAAACAGAATAAAAACATACATTGGAATTATTTTACCCGCCAAAAGATGTATATTTGTGTCTATCCAAACCTAAGATTTGAACAGCTCTTCCACATAGCACAGCCCTGCAAAGAAGAGAAACTTTCTTTGCTGCATCTTTACCTCCATTATAGTTCTCCTCCCCACTCCCGCATTGTGCATGGGCAGTTAAAAGAGAAATAGCACAATGATGAGCTCTCTGTGTCACTCTGCTCTTTTCTTCTTTCAGCATGTCCCTTGTAATGTATCAAACCTATTTAGCTACCACAAGCGGACTACAAGAGGCTGGTTCCAAGTCAACTTGTGATACTTGGTTGCTTGGTATTAAAATAACATATAAATGTATAAATGAAAATAGAACTGCAGCAAATTGTACCTTTTGTAACTGCTGGAGTTTATCTTTAACTGTTGCCCTTGTTATTGATCATTGTGCACTGCATGTTTTTGCAGTTTAGGACTAACTGTGGAGCAGTAAATCCATCTAGCTTTTATAACTCAACTTGTGTATTGACTCTCCAAAAAACAGTTATGATATCCATAATATGAGTTGGTGAAAGTGGACCATTGGGCCATAGTTACCATGGAGTGCAGAGACCACAGATTAAGAATTGTTTTACTGCACCTAATTCTTTTGAAAGTTTTAGAAACATCATGGAGGCACTCAAGGTTACATTAGGTTTAAAACAGATATATATATATATATATATATATATAAAAAATGAAAACCTTCATCTTTACAAAAAACTAGGGGCAGTGGGTACCCCTCCTACTCCCAATATTCACAACCTTACATCCATTGGTAAGTTAAGAGATGCAGTTTGCTCAAATGGAAAAATGCTCTGCTCTAGATATCCTACTTATTTTATTTGCTAGCCCCCAAGACATTTTTTGTATTTCTGATATCGAAAACCACTCATCCAATTCACTAATTAAGGCAGCCTGAGTGGGTGTAGTTGGGGAATATGTGGCATGTTGAATAGTTGAGCACAGAAAAGAGCAATGAGGAGCAAGATATTTAGTAGCCACCAATCTGCTAACCTATCTTATAAATGAGTCAAAGTTCATATACATTTGCATTTAGGCTGTTTCATTAACCCTTTAGGTGGTAAGCATAATACAACTTATCAACGCTTGTAAAACACTGGAAAATTTGTTTTTTCTTATAATCTGATACAAAGGAGTGGATTTACTGAAGGCAAATAGACTGTGCACTTTGCAAAGTGTAGTTGTACTCTGCAAGAGCAGTTGCTCCGGAGCATAGCAAATGAGCAAAAGCTCTGCTGACTTCCATCATCCAATCATGAGCAAGCAATGCAGTTTTTCTTTTTTCCTTGCATGTGATTGGGTATTTTTTGCAAAGTAAAGACTTACTTTATTTACTAAGCTCTGGAGCAACTGCACTTGCAGAGGGCAACTGAACTTTGCAAAGTGCACAGTCTATTTCTATTTAGTAAATCAACCCCATAGCCTCTCAAAGCAATAACATGCAACATATATAACTTAAATCGTTATTAAACCCAAAAGCAAACATTTATTATATTGCAGCTTATCAATTCTTAGATGTGATGTCTGCATTCATTTTTTTTCCTTAGGCTTTCTTTCTTCTATTTACATCTAGTGGTCCTGCCAGTAAATATATTGTGTTTTAAATAATTACACACAATTAGTGTGCATCAGCACAAAACAAGCAAAATCAGCAGTAAAGTATAAGTGAAAAGTTAAATATATCAAAGTCCAATGATGTGAAAATCCTCAGCATGCTTGAAGAAAGAACTAAAAAAGTTTGAAGGAAGTAAGGCATTCTGCCATACACCAGTCGGGTGAAAATATATTGAAGGGGTGACCAAACACCTTGTGCCCCTCAAGTAACAATGGCCTCTTACCAGATATAATTGATCCCTATGACAGAGATCAAGCAAGCATGTTGGTAACAAGACTCCAGATATCCAACAATGATCACAGCAAACCGCCAACTTTAAATTTCGGTCACTCCATAGGTCAGCATGTCAGGCTGGGCAGCACCCACATTCAAAGGAAGGAACAAAGGCCGCACATAGTGTAAAGCTGTTATGTTAACTGTTAATAAAAATGAACAGGTACTTACAGAGGTAGATTAAAAAGCAGCATGTAGAAGCATAGAATGGTGCTTTGCCAGCATCACTCGGTGAGCATAATGATGTCAATATTAATATTAAATAATAATAATAATAAAACATTTTATTATTATTATTTATTATTATAAATTTGTTATGTTCCATTCGTTTAGATAAGGCATTCATTATTTCAGATAATTCGTAACTTTGGATAAATTTGTATTTGTTACATTCACTAACAGCTAAATTTAAAAGGAAATTCCAATACCTATAATTTAATAGTTAGTTATTGTTAGTTAGTTAATATTTTGGTTTTTCAAATTTTTTGATTTTCAAATTTTCCGACTTTCGTTCTTATTTTCGGATTTTCGTTCTTTTGAATCCTCAGATTTTCATTTTTATTTTCAAATTTTCGGATTTAAAAATGTTCAGGTTTTTGTATTTTCGAATTTCTAATTTTCGTTCTTTTGTATTTTAGCTTTAGGAAAAATTTGTTAAACAGGTTTTCCTTAATTGGAATATCCAAATTTGTTGAATTTAGTCGAAAAATAAATTCGGAACTAAATGAATAGCACTTGTCTAGGGGTAATGTTCCCCGATGCGTCATTGTATTCTGACAGTGGGACTCCCCTGCCATCAGAATACACTGATCAGTGCTGCAGCCAAATAATTGCATGCGCCAATTGAAGCAAATCGAAATTTTCCAACAAGCCAGTTCATGGAAATAATGCAATCTGATACATAACCCCTCTATTCAGTAATATGCAACATGTGAATTATGCTATAACTGAAATTACAAAATATTTTTCATATTAGAGCTATAGGAATTGGTAGAAATATAAGATTTATAAGGGCTTTAAGCCACCAATTTTTTTCACATACATGGACTTCCTTTCCTCTCTTGGTGCCCTTTATGCTGATACCATTTCTGCTGGGCTACCAAACACACAGGAGGAAGAGGAGGAGGAGGAGGAGGATTGTGTCAGCATGGATGTAGAGCAGAGATCTCAAACTGACGGCCCTCCAGCTGTTGCGAAACTACAAGTCCCATGAGGCATTGCAAGGCTGACAGTTACAAGCATGACTCCCACAGGCAGAGGCATGATGGGACATGTAGTTTCGCAGCAGCTGGAGGGCCGCCAGTTTGAGACCCCTGATGTAGAGTAGGGATGAGCCGAACACCCCCCTGTTCGGTTCACACCAGAACATGCGAACAGGAAAAAAGTTCGCTCGAACACGCGAACACTGTTAAAGTCTATGGGACACGAACATGAATAATCAAAAGTGCTAATTTTAAAGGCTAATATGCAAGTTATTGTCATAAAAAGTGTTTGGGGACCCGGGTCCTGCCCCAGGGGACATGGATCAATGCAAAAAAAAGTTTTAAAAACGGCCGTTTTTTCAGGAGCAGTGATTTTAATAATGCTTAAAGTCAAACAATAAAAGTGTAATATCCCTTTAAATTTCGTACCTGGGGGTGTCTATAGTATGCCTGTAAAGGGGCGCATGTTTCCTGTGTTTAGAACAGTCTGAAAGCAAAATGACATTTCGAAGGAAAAAACATTTAAAACTACCCACGGCTATTGCATTGCCGACAATACACATAGAAGTTCATTGATAAAAACGGCATGGGAATTCCCCACAGGGAAACCCCGAACCAAAATTTTAAAAAAAAAATGACGTGGGAGTCCCCCTAAATTCCATACAAGGCCCTTTAGGTCTGGTATGGATATTAAGGGGAACTCCGGCCAAAATTTAAAAAAAAAATGACGTGGGGTTCCCCCTAAATTTCATACCAGACCCTTCAGGCCTGGTATGGATTTTAAGGGGAACCCCGCGCCAAGAAAAAAAAAAAACGGCGTGGGGTTCCCCCAAAAATCCATACAAGACCCTTATCCGAGCACGCAACCTGGCAGGCCGCAGGAAAAGAGGGGGGGACGAGAGTACGGCCCCCCCTCCTGAACCATACCAGGCCACATGCCCTCAACATTGGGAGGGTGCTTTGGGGTAGCCCCCAAAACACCTTGTCCCCATGTTGATGAGGACAAGGGCCTCATCCCCACAACCCTGGCCGGTGGCTTATCGGAATCTGGAAGCCCCCTTGAACAAGGGGACCCCCAGATCCCGGCCCCCCCCTGTGTGAAATGGTAAGGGGGTACTTTCCCCTATCATTTCACTAAAAAAGTGTCAAAAATGTTAAAAATGACAAGAGACAGTTTTTGACAATTCCTTTATTTAAATGCTTCTTCCTTCATCTTCTTCTTCTTCTGGTTCTTCTGGCTCTTCTGGTTCTTCCTCCGGCGTTCTCATCCAGCATCTCCTCCGCGGCGTCTTCTATCTTCTTCTCCTCGGGCCGCTCCGCACCCATGGCATGAGGGGAGGCTCCCGCTCTTCTCTTCATCTTCTTCTTCATCCTCTTCTCTTCTTCCTTCTTCTCTTCTTCATTTTCTTCTCCGGGCCGCTCCGCATCCATGCTGTCATGGAGGGAGGCTCCCGCTGTGTGACTTCGTCTGACGGCTCTTAAATAACGGGGGGCGGGGCCGCCCGGTGACCCCGCCCCCCTCTGACGCACGGTGACTTGATGGGACTTCCCTGTGACGTCACGGGGAATGCCACAGGGAAGTCCCATCATGTCCCCTGCGTCAGAGGGGGGTGGGGTCACCGGGTGGCCCCGCCCCCCATTATTTAAGAGCCGTCAGACGAAGAGACGCCGTCACACAGCGGGAGCCTCCCTCCATGACAGCATGGATGCGGAGCGGCCCAGAGAAGAAAATGAAGAAGAGAAGAAGAGAAGAAGGAAGAAGAGAAGAGGATGAAGAAGAAGATGAAGAGAAGAGCGGGAGCCTCCCCTCCATGCCATGGGTGCGGATCGGCCCGAGGAGAAGAAGATAGAAGACGCCACGGAGGAGATGCTGGATGAGAACGCCGGAGGAAGAACCAGAAGAGCCAGAAGAACCAGAAGAAGATGAAGCATTTAAATAAAGGAATTGTCAAAAACTGTCTCTTGTCATTTTTAACATTTTTGACAGTTTTTTAGTGAAATGGTAGGGGTAAGTACCCCCTTACCATTTCACACAGGGGGGGGCGGGATCTAGGGGTCCCCTTGTTAAAGGGGGCTTCCAGATTCTGATAAGCCCCCCGCCCGCAGACCCCCAAAACCACCAGCCAGGGTTGTGGGGATGAGGACAAGGTGTTTTGGGGGGCTACCCCAAAGCACCCTCCAAATGTTGAGGGCATGTGGCCTGGTACGGTTCAGGAGGGGGGCCGCACTCTCATCCCCCCTCTTTTCCTGTGGCCTGCCAGGTTGCGTGCTCGGATAAGGGTCTGGTATGGATTTTTGGGGGGACCCCACGCCGTTTTTTTTTTTTTGGCGCGGGGTTCCCCTTAAACCCTTCAGGTCTGGTATGGAATTTAGGGGGAACCCCACGTCATTTTTTTTTAAAATTTTGGCCGGGGTTCCCCTTAATATCCATACCAGACCTGAAGGGATGGTTTTCAGTCCCCAGAAACCCAAGGAGTTGTACGTGGCTGGGTGGATGTAGTTCCTGACAATGTCAACCATCGCAGTCAGCCACTGTGGATGAGGCTTATCAGAAAAGCCGTTGCTGCTCAGCTCAATCAGATAAGCCTCATCCACAGCGGCTGACTGCAATCTGCATGCCTGTATGCCTTAACCAAATCGGGTGCATGTGAGTGTATCACTATGCTGTTTGCTTGTGTACTTTCATTCAGTTCACTGCGCAATGATCCATTTCTTTGTTTATTTTTCATAATCATCTTGTATTGAGAATCTATTACCAGCACTATTGTGGCTGAGGCGCGAAGTAGTCAAAATCGTGAATAACAATTACTACAGAAATCAAATCGCCTTACTATAAAAAGGAATGAACTGCTGTGCTAATCATCATTTTTTATTTCATGGACTAAACTATCTCCGCTGATTGACTTATGTTTAATCGCATCTTGTTGGCACTTTATATTTGTTTATTTATCTATTTGCACTTATTAGGTTGATATTTATCTATTTATTTATTCATCTAATTTCCCCAGAATACCTTTACTGAGTGTATACTGATCACTATAGGGATTTTGCATTCAATAGCACTAAGGAGTTTGAACACATATTTGCACTAGCCAGTATTTATTTATTATGGAGTGATTTTGCACATTTTTAGTGATTTTGCACTATTTTATACTCCCATTTTTATCACTTTTGCTTTTTGCACAGTTTTTTTCAGATACACATTGATTGAACAGTCAATTAGAGCACATCAGTTTTATATATATTTGTATACCTTATAGGATTCTGATCACCGATTAATTAATAGCAGCTTAATTTATATTGCTCAATCAAATATCTTATAATTTTTACTAACTTTATATTCACATAATTTGTGTTTATCACGGTGTGTCCATTTCAGTGCTTAGTTTTATGCTTATTATTATCACATTTAGGCTTTACAACAGGACTGCATCCTTTGGATCTCCACCAAGGTGTAATTGTGGATGGTAGAGAGGATGTGGACATCTTTCTGGTCCCTCCACTTCATGGCCAACACCTCCTCATACCTCATGAATGCAGATTCCCCGATTTTTTTTGTTAACAGATTTTGTGGGAAGCCCTTGCGTTTTTTTTAAGGTACCGCAGACCAGGGTTTCTTTACTATAAAGTTTATTTAACAAAAAACAAACACAGTGATGGTTAAATAATACCAAACAGAAGCTCTACCTGTCTAAAAAAATGATAAAAATATCATATGGGTACAGAGTTGCATGCCTAAGTAATCATTATTTAAAATGTGGCAGCAGCCTAGTCTTGAGGTCATTAATTGGGGTATTTTCCCTTTATTCTTTTACATTATAATTTTAAACTTGGGGTGATTAGAGCACATTGGGTATTTGCTGCTGCTGGGTATTTGCTGTCTGTTCAAGCTTTTTTTCATTGTTTGAAAGAAATCAAAAATAAGGTCCAAGAACAGTGTACACCTAAACCACCTCAGGTTACATAACTCACATTTACTGCAAAACCCTATCTCCATCTCTAGGTAAATTAAAATAGTGAGTATGACATAGTAGAATGAGACTGAAAGTTTTGTAACTATTTACTATAAACAGCTCACAAAACAGTAAGTTATTCAATAGCAACTCTCACAACAACCCATATATAGATACGTCGGTGCCAATCCCCATGGTTTAGGAAATAATTTTGCCTTAACAAAAAAACAGTAGCTTCCAGAATAAGTCTGTTAAATATTCTGTGTATCTATCTAAGTGGTATTGCAAGACCCTCCATACCAAGCTATGGAAGATACAGAAATACAGGGAAGCAACAACACAAGTGAGTCACTTACTGCTCATGTTGCGTATTTTATCCTCCAGCTTTTGAATGACATGTTTGATGTCATGTAAATACATGTGTAAATTTGACACTAGAGGCTGAAGGAGTCTATCCACCAAATCCATCAAAGGTTCACAATGGTGTCTTGATGCTGGTGACGATAGGTCTGCCAATCACTGGTACATCCCCCTTGTGACCCTTTGTAAAATAGTGACATAGTCACTGGAAATTCAGGTGTCAACTTCCAAAATTCCCACCATTATTGTCTCTCTAACAATTGTTTCTAATTCCTTTCTATAATGCATAGTGGGATGGATAATGGATAATGGGAAGATGGATTTCAAACTTGTTATTTCCAATTTAGGTGGTTCCTTTATCTTACTATTGACACTCAAACCCTCATACCCCTCGTTATTCAAAGTTGATAAATCATCTAAGACACATAATGTTCACAGCTTGATATTGGTATAGGGGACAACACTAGGGGAAGTCCCAACCCCCAGAGTGGCGAATTCTGGCCTTGGACTGAGGAATCTTTCAGTGGTACCCCCATAGTGTTTCTTTAAAGTGAGCTTCCTAGAAAAATGAATAAAATCCACCAATGTGGCAAAGAGATCAAAATGATATCTTGGTGAAAAATTAAACCCTCATAATAAAACTGAGAAAGCATAATCACATAAGTAATTCATGCCTTTCCTAACAGTGACATGTGTCCCTTTCTTTTATTTTTTCCCCTCTAATCTTACTCTTTTCTTTTTGAGTCTTGTTTTTATGTTTGTGGGATTTGGACATTTTTGTTTCTTTCTGTTCCGCATCTTCTGAAACCATATCAATTAGTTTTACTTTTATATCTTCTATACTTGAATGTGAACCTATGGAGGATGCTGATGGTCTCAGTGTCTAAGAAGGTAACTCTTTTCTGATAGCTCACAGGTGTGAATTTAGATCTCAAAATCTAGACTTTTGAACTACCTGAACGATTCCTATTGAACCTCCTGAACTAAAACCTATCCCAGTTGTAGACTTTGAATTCATTATAATTCTGTTTATCCCTCATAAACTTGGACCTTTTAGCCTGAGTAATTTCATTTTCCAAAGCATTTAGTGTCAAGTTCAATTTTTCATCCAAACGTTAAAAACCAGATGTTTCCTTACATTTTCTTAATTCCCCCTGAAACTTCAGTATCTCTACATGTGATCCATGCAAAAGAGAGTGTTAATAGCAGACAACCATTTTTTTTTCTTCCAGGTCATCCACACTATAGTCTTACATGCCAATGTGCCTCTGCACATGGCAATGCATTTTTGGCCGTTTGCATCCCATACTACTTTACTATCTCTATTTAATATATTATCTATGGTTTTAGAGAAATTTCTTTCTAATTTTCCCTATTTTCTCCTAATTTCTTTCCTTTTTTATTTTTAAGAGTTAATATACAGTGGGTAGAAATTGGATTACACATAACTTCATTTCTGAACATATTTGTTTTGGTTTCTTTGTATGTATGAATTGCATGGATTGTTACTGACATGTGGTGAAAATTTCATGTCAATAACATCTTTAGAAATATATTTACCTAGAAAAATGGTGATGTGTTCAATACTTATTTTACCTGCTGTAATTTACTTTTGATTTTTAAATTAAGAGGGGAGAAAAAACAAACAATAAAAGCTATGATATATAATAAGGATTTTTTGTAATTTTGTAAATTGTATATTTGTTTATGTGAGTATATATATATGCAGGGCTTTTTTTCCGCAGGAACTAGGAGGAACTCAGTTCCACCACCTCTGGCTCAGGTCTTCTGCTCCCTGCTCACCACTATCACTTGGTAACACTGAAGTCTAGCTTATCTCCCAGTAGCTCCCACAGGTCAGATCTCCTGCACAAATCCCACTGAGTGCCTGACAGGGACAAGGGAGATACAGAACAGGTGACCAGGGTTCAGTGCAGTCATAGGCAGGAGAGGGTGCGTGGTAGGCTGCACCCTCTGTGGTCTCCATTTTTTTCCTGGCGACCAGTTGATGCTCCTACTGCATGATCTTCCTTGCAAGTGACTGTAGTATAGTATAGTATTCTGGGAGGTACTGCAGCCTGTTAGGTGTTTCAGCTTAATATTGCAACAAAGGTAAGACATATGACAGATGGTGAAACTTTTAAGGAGGGGGGAGAAGATGAGGGCAGTGAAGGGAGGGGGTTGTATGCAGAGAGAAAAGCTACTATTTGATGCCATTTAGCAGGTATGTGTGGTGGGCATGGTTGAGTTCCTGCATCTATTCTCTGAGAAAAAAAAAAGCCCTGTATATGTGTGTATATATATATATATATATATATATATATATATATATATATATATACACTCACCGACCACTTTATTAGATACACCTGTTCAATTGCTTGGTAACACATATTGCTAATCACATTTCACATGAAATGGGGAAGAAAGGTGACTTTGAACGTGGTATGGTTGTTGGTGCCAGACGGACTGGTCTGAGTATTTCAAAAATTGCTGATCTACTTGGATTTTCACACACAACCATCTCTAGGGTTTACAGAAAATTGTTCAAACATGAGAAAATATCCAGTAAGCAGCAGTTGTGTGGACGAAAATGCCTTGTTGATGTCAGAGGTCAGAGGAGAATGGGCAGACTTTGAGATGATAGAAAGGCAACAGTAACTCAAATAGCCACTTGTTACTACCAAGATATGCAGAATACCATCCCTGAACGCACAACACATTGAATCTTGAAGCAGATGGGCTACAGCAGCAGAAGACCACACTGTGTACCACTTCTGTCAGCTAAGAACAGGAAACTGAGGCTTCAATTTGCACAGGCTCACCAAAATAGGACACTAGAGGATTGGAAAAATGTTGCCTGGTCTGATGAGTCTTGATTTCAGTTGCAACATTCAGATGGTAGGGTCAGAATTTGGCATAAACAACATGAAAGCATTGATCCACCCTGCCTTGTATTAACGGTTCAGGCTGGTGGTGGTGTAATGGTGTGGGGGATATTTTCTTGGCACACTTTGGGCCGCTTAGTACCAATTGAACATTGTTTAAATGCCACAGACTACCTGAGTATTGTTGCTGGCCATGTCCATCGCTTTATGACTACAGTGTACCCATCTTCTGATGACTACTTGCAGCAGGATAATGCACCATGTCGCGAAGCTCAAATCATATCAAACTGGTTTCTTGAACATGACAATGAGCTCACTGTACTCCATTGACCTTCGCAGTCAGTCACTAGATCTGATGCTATCATGTCAATATGGACCAAAATCTCTAAGGAATGTTTTCAACACCTTGTTCAATCTATGCCATGAAGAATTAGAGCAGTTCTGAAGGCAAAAAGGGGTCCAACCCGATACTAGCAAGGTGTAACTAATAAAGTAGCTGTTGAGTATACAATATATATTGTGACATGGAGTAATAAGCTCTCATGGTAGATATGTTTATACAGTGAGTCCATGACAGACAGTAACTATATTTAAGGGCCTGGTAGCTAGGGATGAGCTTCGAGTTTGAGTCGAACTCATGTTCGACGTGAACATCGGCCGTTCACCAGTTCGCCGAACAGCAAACAATTTGGGGTGTTCGCGGCAAATTCGAAAGCCGCGGAACACCCTTTAAAAGTCTATGGGAGAAATCAAAAGTGCTAATTTTAAAGGCTTATATGCATGGTATTGTCATAAAAAGTGTTTGGGGACCTGGGTCCTGCCCCAGGGGACATGGATCAATGCAAAAAAAAGTTTTAAAAACTGATGTTTTTTCGGGAGCAGTGGTTTTAATAATGCTTAAAGTGAAACAATAAAAGTGTAATATTCCTTTAAATTTCCTACCTGGGAGGTGTCTATAGTATGCCTGTAAAGGGGCGCATGTTTCCTGTGTTTAGAACAGTCTGACAGCAAAATGACATTTTAAAGGAAAAAAAGTCATTTAAAACTACTCGCAGGTATTAATAAATTGCCGGTCCGACAATACACATAAAAGTTCATTGATAAAAATGGCATGGGAATTCCCCACAGGGGAACCACGAACCAAAATTTTTTAAAAAATGACGCGGGGATCCCCCTAAATTCTATACCAGGCCCTCCAGGTCTGGTATGGATATTAAGGGGAACCCCGGCCAAATTTTTTTTAAAAATGGCGTGGGGTCCCCCCAAAAATCCATACCAGACCCTTATCCGAGCACGAAACCTGGCAGGCCACAGGAAAAGAGGGGGAACGAGAGAACGCCCTCAACATTGGGAGGGTGCTTTGGGGGAGCCACCAAAACACCTTGTCCCCATGTTGATGGGGATAAGGGCCTCATCCCCACAACCCTTGCCCCCTTATTGGAATCTGGAAGCCCCCTTTAACAAGGGGACCCCCAGATCCCGGCCCTCCCCCCTGTGTGAAATGGTAAGGGGGTACAAAAGAATCAAAAGTAGGTATGAAACACCGCGCTAACCAAAAAAATAAATGGAAGCTGCTGCATACAGTCTGACAAAAACAGTGAACAAGTATATGGAAGAAATGCAGCGCATGTACAAATAAATATATGTGGTAATAATAGTGAAATGGTGCTAAAATAGTTAACCAAAGGTGAGTTTAAACAAAAACGTCCATAAATGGATGTGAATGTCCAACTACACAGGAGGTGTAAGTACTCCAAGGGGTGGTGGTAATCTGATGGTTGTCAGAAGTCACCTTGCATCTAAAACGACTTCCCAGCAGGATGAGCCAATCAGAAGTAATGCAAAAAAGACTCTTACCAAATCCCGTGGATTCCCGTGTCAGCGACAGGGAATCGCATGCGCAGTTTGTCACCAATGACATGGAATGGAGGGTCTGGAATCGCCAATCCTTTGGGTTGTGGTCTGTATAGATCTCCGAAGGCAACCGGATGGATCCTCACACCGAACAGCCAAAGCGTGGATCCGAAGTTTCCAAAAGGACACCAATGGGGCGGTTGGAGGTAATGGGCCTCATGCAGTAAATGTGAAGACAAAAAGAATATGCCTCCGCATAGTGCAGGTAAAAAAGGGTGTTTTTATTGAGAAAACAACCATGAACAAATAAAAACGCGATCACGATGCATAAAAACAAAAGGGCAACATGGAAGGTGGTATATAAACCCGGCGCGTTTCGACCTAGGGGTCTTCAACAGGGGCATAGACCACCCACTCCAGGTTGCCATATATATATAATAAAAAGTATCAAGAAAGGACCAATCACAGTGGGGGAAAAACAAGGCATTTCATTGGGTGGGTACAGTCACATGACATGCTTGTATAACTAACCATGAGGTTCATACATGGTGTTTGTAAATAAATAGATAACATTGGAATTAAAAAAGGGGCAACTGTGGAGAAATCAGCCCAGCAGAGAAACAAATAACTAAGAATTCTCGCTAGTGATGAAAAAGGACTTCGTCTTTAAACCTGGTAAAAAGTCTCTCCTCTGCTGACAGTACAGTGTAATGTACCGCCCTGCCAGCTAGAGGAGCCAATCACAAGTACATGAACAAAGGATGATAGATAGAGCAGCCAATGGGCGGCTATATACAAGCCGACCTTTGTTGTTACACATCAGAGTATCAAGCCCGTGGAGGGAATGACGTCACGTCCGTAGGCGTGTCCGGCGTCTCCCTCCCACGTGACTTGCTCGACCAATCAAAGAGCAAGCGTCCGACCCCACTCTGCTGCTCGTACCATCCGTACACAGCAGAGGGGTATGACGTAGCCCTGCGGACACACCAGGCGTCTCAGCACTGAAGCATCACCACGGACGGATGCTCAGTGCGGCCAAATGGCGTCATGGATCAGTGTATAAAAAATGTATATAATAGGGCAAAGCAGATGCCGATAACCCGGAAATGAACATGGGGGTTATATGGACAGGAACAACTAATGTATTGGGGACACAAATTGTAAGATATATTAAGATGGAAAACGTCTAAATAATATAAATAAATAAAAATGTGAAGAGGTGACCTGAATATCTCACAAGTATCACTTGTGATCCCTATGTGTTAAAAGTGATTATAATAGACCACAGAGGTCAAATTTAAATAAACGAATTTCTAATGTGTAAATGAACATCTAGGGAACACCTAGGGTACACATAGATGGTTTAAATAAAACATTTTGTAGAAAATAAAACTATGGGAATATTGGAAAAAAGGGGTGCATGTGTGAAAAAAGGGAAATCAAGATTGACACAAAAAAAGTGTCAAAAATGTTAAAAATGACAAAAGACAGTTTTTGACAATTCCTTTATTTAAATGCTTCTTCTTTCTTCTGTCTTCTTTCTTCTATCTTCTTTCTTCTATCTTCTGTCTTCTATCTTCCTTCGGTTTCTTCCTCCATCTTCTTCTTTTTCTGGTTCTACTGGTTCTTCTGGTTCTTCCTCCAGTGTTCTCGTCCGGCATCTTTCTCCGCGGCCTCTTCTTCTCTTCTTCTTCTCGGGCCACTCTGCATCCACCATGATGGGAGGCTCCCGCTGTGTGATGCTTCTCCGCTTCTGACTGTTCTTAAATAACGGAGGCCCCAACCCCTTTGACGCACGGGGACTTGAAGGGGACTTCCCTGTGGCATTCCCCATGACGTCAGAGGGGGCGGGGTCACCCATTACGTAACGGTGACCCCGCCCCCTCTGACATCACGGGGAATGCCACAGGGAAGTCCCCGTGCGTCAGAGGAGGACAGGGTCATCAGGTGGCCCCGCCCTCCGTTATTTAAGAACTGTCAGAAGAGGAGAAGCATCACACAGTGGGAGCCTCCCATCATGGTGGATGCGGAGTGGCCTGAGAAGGAGAAGGGAAGAAGACACCGCGGAGGAAGATGCCGGACGAGAACACCGGAGGAAGAACCAGAAGAACCAGAAGAAGATGGAGGAAGAAACCGAAGGAAGATAGAAGATAGAGGAAAGAAGATAGAAGATAGAAGAAAGAAGAAGCATTTAAATACAGGAATTGTCAAAAACTGTCTCTTGTCATTTTTAACATTTTTGACACTTTTTTTGTGAAATGGTAGGGGTATTTACCATTTCACACAGGGGGCGGGCTGGGATCTGGGGGTCCCCTTGTTAAAGGGGGCTTCCATATTCCGATAAGCCCCCCGCCCGCAGTCCCCCACAACCCCTGGGCAAGGGTTGTGGGGATGAGGCCCTTGTCCCCATCAACATGGGGACAAGGTGTTTTGGGGGGCTACCCCAAAGCACCCTCTCAATGTTGAGGGCAGGTGGCCTGGTACGGTTCAGGAGGGGGGACGCTCTCTCGTCCCCCCTCTTTTCCTGCGGCCTGACAGGTTGCATGCTCAGATAAGGGTCTGGTATGGATTTTTGGGGGGACCCCACACCTTTTTTTTTTAATTTTGGCGTGGGGTTCCCCTTAAAATCCATACCAGACCTGAAGGGTCTGGTATAGATTTTGAGGGGGGCCCCACACCATTTTTTTTTAAATTTTGGCCGGGGTTCCCCTTAATATCCATATCCATACAATATCAGATGGACCTGAAGGGCCTGGTATGGAATCTAGGGGGACCCCCCACGTAATTTTTTTATTTTAATTTTGGTTCGGGGTTCCCCTGTGGGGAATTCCCATGCCGTTTTTATCAATGAACTTTTATGTGTATTGTCGGACCGGCAATTCATTAATAGCAGCTAGTAGTTTTAAATGACTTTTTTTCCTTTGAAATGTCATTTTGCTGTCAGACTGTTCTAAACACAGGAAACATGCGCCCCTTTACAGGCATACTATAGACACCCCCCAGGTACTAAATTTAAAGGAATATTACACTTTTATTGTTTCACTTTAAGCATTATTAAAATCACTGCTCCCGAAAAAACGCCATTTTTAAAACTTTTTTTGCATTGATCCATGTCCCCTGGGGCAGGACCCAGGTCCCCAAACACTTTTTATGACAATAACTTGCATATAAGCCTTTAAAATTAGCACTTTTGATTATTCATGTTCGTGTCCCATAGACTTTAACGGTGTTCACGTGTTGGAACAAATTTTTTGCCTGTTCGCATGTTCTGGTGCGAACCGAACAGAGGGGTGTTCGGCTCATCCCTACTGGTAGCCCACTTTTATTAAAATGGCAGAAGTCAGAACAGTAGTCCAGCATAAGATTTCCCATGCAGGGGATCTTCTCCAGCTTTAGCAGAATACAAACACTGGAAAATACCGAGCCACCTGGCTCATAAATGCATTTAGCTTCAACTACAGTACAGTGTTGTACCTCTTATCAGTCTCTCTGACTTTGATGTCCAGCTCTCCTGGAATACTTGGCTCTCTAGCCTTTAGTCATAGCGCCCTGCTGCACTGCCCACTTCTGGCACCCTGATAGGAGCCAACCTGACTCCCTGATGAGATCCTCTGTCTCATGGTTTCTGGGTGGGACCTCTGACTCTTCAATGAGACCTCTATCTCCCCACTGGGAGCTGTCTCCAAACTGGGAGCCCTGAGCTATCCTCAGACCTGAGTACATAACGACCACGCATACCTGTGTAGCCAGCCAGGTTGCAGGTGTCTAGCAAAACCCGGACACAGGATTGAATGCTCTGATCCACAACTAGAGAATCTGGAGAAGGCCAAATACACAACTTTCTCTGCCCAAAAACACCAGTCTGGATCATCGCATTTTTCCTAAATCTGAATCTTTTGTCACATTTTCCTATATTCTTACAGTGACAAAGCTTCGTACTGTCACTATATATATATATATATATATATATATATATATATATATATATATATATATATAAAAAGTCCAAGAGGTTGCTGCACTTAAAAACTTCTTTGCTTTATTTCACAATATCTTCAGGAGAGATTTACAAAGCAAGTATAATCCTTTCAAGCAGTATAACAGGCAAGAATTGCCTACACAATTTCAGACATGAGTAGATTCAGATATGGATGGATGGATGTATGGATGGATGGATTACGTCTCGGGCTAGTCAGCTTACGCCCTTCCTAAGATCCATTGAAGCAGATGTGTTCCATAGGCAACGCTTTAAATTTTTTTTACGGTTACCAGGTTAGAGTTACAGAGGAGGTCTAGTGCTGGAATTATTTCTCTCGCTCTGACGATCACGGCGATACCTCACATGTGTGATTTAAATACCATTTACATATGCGGGCGCGACTTCCGTATGCTTATTCTTTGCTGCGCGAACCCGCGGGAATGGGGGCGCTTTCAAAAATTTTTTTTCTTATTTATTTTATTTATTTTTGTTTTTATAAATTGTGTTTTAAAAAAAAAAAAATTTGATAACTTTTATTGCTGTCACAAGGAATGTAAACATCCCTTGTGACAGTAATAGGTGGTGACAGGTACTCTTTATGGAGGGATCGGGGGTCCTTTGCACTTCAAAGTATTCAGATCGCCGAAAAGGGTGATTCTGAATTCTGTGTAGGGTTTTATAGTTCCTAGTTTGCATTGCTTCACCAGGGCAGTGCAGGGACTAGTCCTCTGATGAAGTCAAGTGGTGCGCAATGTAATGCATAGGGTGGAGCCTGAGATATTGCAGACCAGAAGTGACGTCATACCAGAACGTTTCATCACCTTTATCAATGTTGGTGAATTTTGACCTAAGTGTAAGCCTTTTTTTTATACAAATAAATGTGTTTTTGATGATTGTTGATGGTTCTACACTACATGGCACGGAAGTAACTATTACTGCAGAGACAGCACTCTTAAAGGGACCAGAACACCGGTCAACCAGGAAGTACACCCAACAGGAGACGAGCACCCTGGGGAGAGGGAGGACACTCAGCATTGAGCAACATCAGGAGATTACACGTTGAACATGATTACACATGCGTTGTAACATATCTTTAAGGTGAGAGCACTGGGAGCACAGTGGTGATGGGAAGTGGTCATGAAAAATTTTTGGACTTGTTTTTTTTATTTATTAATTTTTCTATATGGATTTCACACTTCCTTCAGATAAACTGTCACTTTGCACATACAGTAAACTGTCTGTTTCAATTATTCATATGTAATTCACTTATATATTATATCTTCTTTGTACATAATATTGATATGGTTTGTACATTGGCATGATAATAACTATAAAGTATATCACAGAATAACACAGTCTGGATATTGTATACAGTTATTTTAATGAGCACTGTAGGTGCGTTTATATGAATAGGTGGCAGCCCTGCACTTATTTTTATTCAACATTCAGATACATTGTAGGAATACAATTGTATGCATGCAGCAACCATAACCATTATACACAGTTGTTTTTTACTCACAGATATACATATATTTATATTTACACACAAAGGTTTTTTTATCTGTTTGTACACTTTGTTTTGAATATCACATTTTAAGGGTTGAGCACTTGATGTGAATTAGAGAGTGTAAGGGTTATTCTGCTATATAATGTTTGATATTTACCTGCCTGAAATTGAAAAACTCAAAAAAAAAAAAACATACAAACAAAAATATTATAAACAATAGAGTAGACTTCTGTATTATATTCAAGTCTAATAAAACACAGGATCTTGGCAGGTAGCTTTTGAGCCCTGTATACAATTCAAGGCTTACTTTTTTATTCTGACAAGATTAAACCTTTACAGTGGTATTAACCACTTCAGCTCCGGAAGGATTTACCCCCTTCCTGACCAGAGCACTTTTTGCGATTCGGCACCGCGTCGCTTTAACTGACAATTGCACGGTCGTGCGACGTGGCTCCCAAACAAAATTGACGTCCTTTTTTCCCACAAATAGAGCTTTCTTTTGGTGGTATTTGATCATCTAATAGCGACAATTTTGAAAAAATCGCATTATTTTTTACATTTTGCTATAACAAATATCCCAAAAAAATATATAAAATTTTTTTTTTTTCCCTCAGTTTAGGCCAATATGTATTCTTCTACATATTTTTGGTAAAAATCGCAATAAGCGTTTATTGATTTGTTTGCGCAAAAGTTATAGCGTTTACAAAATAGGGGATAGTTTTATGGCATTTTTATTAATCATTTTTTTTTTATTAATAATGGCGGCGATAAGCGATTTTTATTGTGACTGCGACGTTATGGCGGACATGTCGGACATTTTTGACACATTTTTGGGGCCATTGTCATTTATACAGCAATCAGTGCTATAAAAATGCATTGATTCCTGTATAAATGACACTGGTAGTGAAGGGGTCAACCACTAGGGGGCAGGGAGGGGTTAAATCAGTACTGGGAGTGATTACTAACTGTAGGGGGGATGGGCTGTGTATGTGACGTCACTGATCTCTGCTCCGATGACAGGGAGCAGAGATCCAGTGACACTGTCACTAGGCAGAACGGGGAGATGCTGCTTACATCAGCATCTCCCCGTTCGTCCTCTCCGTGAGGCAATCGCGGGTATCCCAGTGGCGATCGAGTCCGCGGGACCCACGACCCGACTCTCGGAGCTCGCGGCAGGTGCGCGCGCACACGGCAGCAAATTCAAAGTAACGTACGGGTACGTTACTTTGCACAGCCGTGCCATTCTGCTGACGTAAATGTACAGGAGCCGGTCGGGAACCGGTTAAACCCAAAAGTAAACGTTTATATTATCGCAACTTACCGATGCTTAGATGTTATGGCTGCACTAGTTTTCTATTTTAGGTTTTCTTCTATTTTCATCTGGTGATCCAGCCAGTAAGTCTGTTGTTTTTCAGAAGAACAAGCTATCTTGCAGCTGTATCAGTTACAGAGATGAGAGAAACCATTTACCACTGACAGGGATGCTTACAATGATACGATTTATTCATTTATGTAAAACCTTAATCCCAAAAGGAAAAAAAATTGTATGCTGTATCTGCTTATAAAGTATTAGCTGGAGTTTGGCTTCAGTTTGTTAGTGTATTTAACCACTTCCCATGGTTTCAGTGATTATAGCAGAATGATCAATAAAACCAATCAATAATTGCGCTATTACAAAATTATATAAATGATAGCTGCCAGCATGTAACAGTGTGGTGGACAGTGTACAAATGAGTAAATATAAAACACATGCAGCGCTAAAAATGTGCGTTTATATTTTCAACATCTAACTGTGAAAAAGTTCTGAAAACATAATAGATACCTATTAGGTAATATGTGTATTTGTCTAACACATAAACAAATAAAAATAAAAGTCCATAGAAGTGTGATAGATCATATGATAGTTAAAACCACATGGGGGTTCATAGGCATGGATGGTGCCACAACTTCCCATAGGGTGGAGACTGGAACCAACTTTGTATGGAGACACTTCACACATGGATCATCTATGTTTCCAAATGAAGACTGCAAATGGCAGAAATGGGTATCCTTACCAGAAAAGGTGGACACAGTCACCGTACGGTGGAGTGTCTTACAGATTTGAGGGATCCAACGATCCCAGGGATATCTAGCTGGAGAGGTCCTGACGAGGAGTCACGTCTAGGGTGACCGCCACCGTTCGAGGGTATGGAAGTTCTCGATCCGGATGTCAATCAGGATGTCTCTCTTAGATGGATGGAGTGTGTAAAGAAAAATGGCTAGGGCTCAGCAGGGTCCCATTCATGAAAGGAGACAAGAGCAAAAATTCTCCACATAGGGCATGAATCATTTAAATAAAGAGCTTTTATTGAAAAGCTTAAAAAAGTGCTAGACAACGCACTCCAATGTACAAAACGTGATCACAAAGAGAATAAAATGAAAATAAAATCGCATGGTAACAAGGCATATATAGGCGTTAGCAACCCGACATGTTTCGGACCATCGTCCTTCTACTGGGGCATAAGTTTTATATAGAAGAATAATGCCTGTAAAAAAAAAAAAAAAAGTGTAAAAAGAAATTGGTTTTGTATTTTTGATTTAAAGATCCCCCATCCCACCATGCTTATGTGCAAATGCGAATGCAAACCTTACTCCCGCACGCATATGTAAACAGTGATCGCACCACACATGTGAGGTATTGTTGGGAACGTCAGAGAGAGAGCAATAATTCAAGTACCAGACCTCCTGTGCAACTCTAAACTGGTAACCTGTAAAGGCATTTAAAGAGTCGCCTATGGAGAATTTTAAGCATCGTAGTTTACCCCCATCCAAAAAAATTGCGTTTGAAAAACCGCTGTGTAAATACCGTGTGACATAAAATTTGCAACACCCACCATTTTATTA
This sequence comes from Lithobates clamitans, assembly GCA_037952925.1. Lineage (NCBI taxonomy): Eukaryota > Metazoa > Chordata > Amphibia > Anura > Ranidae > Lithobates > Lithobates clamitans. The sequence goes on along the minus strand of JBBGZY010000502.1, from coordinate 10,944,315 downwards.
TAATTCACCATGAAGGAGCAAAGTGTCAAAATTGGCCTGGATGGCAATTAGTTAAATCTGCTAGTGCATCTAAAACTCCCCTTTCCCCAGATTGACCATGTTACTGTCCAAAGGTGTCCCCTCTGCTCATTCCTCCAGAGTGGGGGCTCTCAAATACAGGAGGTGTGTTACTGTCCAGCTCACTAGGTTAAAGTGGTAGTGAACTGCTGGCTTTTTAAAAAAATCTGCAAGGTAATGTCATAATGTACTAGTATGCATCCTATACTAACACATTATGTGAAACTTACCTTAGAATGAAGGCTCTAGAGGCATGCTATCAACGCTGAAGGCTCTTCCCTCTTCGCCGGTCTTCCTTCCAGTTTGGCAGGACTCCGGCTGTTTGAGTGGCCGAAGCCGCGGTGACATCACTCCCAAAGCTGCGGTGACATCACTCCCGCTCCATGCGCGTGGGAACCGCCGTTACACCACAGGACTCTGAAGGAATGGCATGGGTATGCATGTGCTGGTGACCTCACCGGCTGCATCTAAAGTAAATATCTCTATGTGCACGTTTAGGAGATATTTACAGTACCTATAGGTAAGCCTTATTATAGGATTACCTATAGGTAAAAATCATACATGAGAGTTTACTCCCACTTTAAAACTGTGGAAAAAAAAACCTAAAAAAACTAATGCAACCATCACATCTAAGGACTGGTAAGCTGCAATATATTCCATTTTTATTTGGGGTTTAATACCACTTTAAGGTCAATTCCACAACACTTTTTGACTATTGCAACATTTACAGAGATGTTTTAATGTCTGATTGCTCTTACCCATACTCATACGACAGAACAGTACAATACCTATAATGTTTACTTTGACCTTATGCAGTTCTGCAGAGAATACAGTATATGCTGTATACATGGAGTTTCTTTTTATTTAGGAACTGCACTGCCTGTAGATTTGCCTTTCTGGCATCACCTTAAGGCTGAAAGAATTGTTTAATTTGCAGAAATCCGTTACCAAGTGCTCAATGCAGCAATCTTCCTCTCCCTGTTTTTTTTTTTTTTACATAAATGAGAAGATAGGATAATTAACATGACAAAACGTGTTCAGTAACCATCATGCAACTGCTGGAGGCCAATTAAACATTGGATGTACATATTCTACATGTTGCTTAAAGGCACAGCACAGGAGGCAGTGCATGTAAATCCAAATGTAGAAAGATGTTGAAGGTCTCTAGAAGCTTAAATTAAATAATTCAATAGAATAAAAAATATATAGGGGATTTATTTTAGATACTCAAAATGTGGATGCCTATAATATAATAATGACATTGTTGGTGTATTTTTTCCTATATCATGCTCATTTTCTGATAGCCTGCTGATTGTTTTACGGTAGCAGCTTCTTGAAGTTTTTATGAAACTCCATTCTGCATATATGTACCTGTCTTGGATTAATGATTAATTAATAGATAAAATACTCTGTTAGCAGCAAAGTAGTGCTGCAGATATATTTAATCCCACCTTACCTGAAGAACTAAAAGTTATAAAATAAATTCTTCTAAAGGAAATATTTTCTTTTTTGGTATGTCCTTCTTCTACTCATTAATGCAGGTTATGCTTTTCATTCCAGTTATAAGCACCACTTATAACAAGTGCTTAGTAAATGAGATGCCCTATTGAAAATATATTTCAGATTGGTTTCAAGCAATCCTTTAACATATTACATAAAACATGGCATGACAGAATGAATTGTCACAATGCTCCTATAAATGACTATTCCAAGACTGAAGTCATTCACTCCTGAGGTCAAGACTATGTACTCTAGTCTATCTAACTAATCAAATATCTAGAGAAGATTAAGGTCTCTTAAATGCAGCCCTGTGATTTGCTATGCAGGGCCAGATATTTCCTGAAACAGGGTCTACTGGTTAAAGGACCAACTAAACTCCTCGCTAATCAATTTCTAAAATGGGAAAACTGATGCTTATCCTAGAGCAGTCCCCAGGAGATCCCTGTGTGAGTTCGGTTTTTGGGCCCTAACTCACACTGGCTAAGTAAAAAGACATATTCACTGTGCACTGATTGACAGCTAGATAGCGGTCCACTACCCATCTGACCCACTCAATCTGCAGCTGCAAGGTCTGCACAGATGTTTGTCCACCCCTGTTGCAGAATGGGGGCATTATTTCCATTCCTGGGTGACTAGATTAAATGAATTAAATGTTTAATGCACTGTAATTATTACAATGAACCTGAAATAAAATTAAACACTTGCTACCTTATAGGGAACAGCTGAAAGTGTTAATTGTGCCTAAACAGTACCATAAAATATTAATTTTTATACTGCACTCCTTCTGAAAAATGTCTCAGACTGCTAGTCACATGAGATTTCAAGTGAGATTTGGCATAGGCATGCACAGGGGGTGTGCTAGGTGTTCTTGGGCACACCCTAATTGCTTTGTGCAGTGCAGATTCCCCCCACTGCCCAGGCGTATCCCGTGTTGCACCCCCATCGCAGTGCTGCTGGCGTCCCTCCTCTCCTCTCCCCTGGCTGCTGTGGAGGATGTTTCAGGATGGAGAGTGGGGGAAGGCGCTAATCAATATGTCATTTACCAGCCCCTTCCTTTTCTGAATGATTTCTGTGAACACACTCACTCGCTGTGTTCAAACTGTGTTTACTATGCTTCAGTTTGTGAATGAATAGGAAGCGGCTCAGCACAGAGCACTTCCCATGCATTCACTGTCCAGTGCAGCTGAGGCTGCAGAGAAAGGCATGTGTGTTTGAGCTTTGGGGTGCACATGCTAATGCAACAGGCTGCACACGCCTATGGATTTGGTGATATCACTACTGTATTGCTCACTGTTCTCCTTGCTGGAGATAAAGGTGGGGTAAATCAAAAATGTAATGGTGAAAAGATCAGCTGTAGGAAGTCAACTGATAATGGCAATACTGGTGATTAATCTTTTGTCATCTGAATGCCTTATTTGGACACAACTTCAACAGTTCATTTCCTCTTTAGCATAACATTATGCATGTGCTTTGTCATCAATAATGTATCCATATTCAGACTTATAAGTCCAAATATAGGCAATTACATCCTTAATGACATTGCACACCCATGTGTCTGGGTCCCATATCTTTTTAATAAACACGGGGCACAGATTAGTTAGGGAAGCATTGTGATAGTACACAGGAATCCCCGCAATGCTGAAGGTCCAGTCACTCCTGAAATTCAGATCTCAGATATGGCATAGTTCACAGCAGAAGAGGGCCCTTAAGCTCCTTCTCATCTCTGTCACCTGACACAACCAAGGGACACCTAGGACTTCCCCTCAATGCACACAAAGTGAGGTTTGGTACCTGAGGTCTGAGCAGTCTGCATGGGAGAGGTAGGTATTGAGAAGGGGACATTTTTGATAGAAGGTGTTCTGTGCTTTTAGACATCCAGGGTTTGTGCTGAAGTGAGATATGTGCCTTATTATGGAGGTGATTGTGCTGGGAGGGAGAAGGAAGATCAGTGCTGGAGGGTTGTGCTGGATGGAAATTAGTGCTTTTTTATGTGGGGAATTTATGCTGTGTGAATTTGCTTGAGGGAGCCAAAACACTTGCTGTGGATTATTGGTGGCTGTGACTCTTGCTGGGGGTTATTGTTGGTCCTGATACATGCTGGGGGTTATTGTTGGTCCTGATACATGCCGGGGGTTATTTTTGACCCTAACAACAATGCTGGGGGTTATTTTTGCTGCCACTGGCACCAACAGTGGGGTTTATTTTACTCCCACAATATTTTCAGTTTACCCCAAGACCCCATTTGTCAAAACCATAACAATTTAAAAGGGGAAAAGTGGCACAGAATATTTTATACAACATGAAACAACACCCACGTAATTTATCACACCCACTTTTTAACCACACCCGCAAGCATGCCATTTTTCTTCTCAACACCTAAATAATTATCTACACCCCAGATATCTAACTTATTAAGGTCTGTCAATTCAGTCTGTCCACAAGTGTATATAAGCATCTGTATGCTCTTCTGTCCATGCATCTGGGTATATGGAACACAATTATTGTGTTTATCCTCACATTTATAAAAATGTATAAACAAAGCAAATACAATCAAATAGAATTAATACAGCGATCACAGTAGGAGTATGTTTTCTGTACTAATTTATATGTAAACTTACTAAATATCTTATAGAAGAACACTCAGTCTGAAGCTCTTCAATCGAAACACATAAACAAATAGTCAAGGACTGATTCACAGGCATAATAGACAATTTCTTCCCTACTTTATTGTAACGGTTCTTCAAATTGCAGAACTCTCAGGAGAAAAGCTGCATCAAACTCAAATTTATTTCACATTAATGTAAAATGCTTAATAACAAATACCATTTGCAGGAAAGTAGTCCATTGTAATGCAAAAAGCTGAGCTGGCTTTGTTAGCTGATGTCTGCGTATTTTAAACAATTATATAGAACCTTAAAAATCTTTTGAATATAAATATAAATATTTGTTTAGTTTACACCTGTAAAGGTGATCATGCATAGTAAAGAACTAAAGCTGGCCAGGTAAATTAGATAATTGTTTTCTGATCAGGTCTTTTTTAGCTGTCAGGTGACAATGTCATGCTTAGAAGCACGATAAAAAAAATCAAAAAAATAAACGGCTCATTGATCTTGGGAAGGGGAGCAGAAACTTTTCTGGAAAGCCTAGGATTCATTTGTAAATGTTAGTTTATCACTTATAAAAAAAGCAAATAATTCTGTTGTGCTCAGGTTAGAATATAAAAATAATGTAATATTGCTCATATTATTAAAAGGAAATGAATATGTATGTAATATTCAAATTTAGAAAGTTCATTTAGGGTAGTCCTAAAATCACAAAGAGAGAGAGAGAGAGAGAGAGAGAGCACACCAGCCTCATGCATCACCTTTAGCATCACTTTATTCATAAAATCCAATGAGATGCTCAAATGTTAAAATACAGGCATGTAATCCTCCATCACATCCTACATACAGGACCTCATCACATCTCCATCCTCAAAATGATCAGTGGAAGAATGGAAGTAATTCTTCATTCCCATTCTTACTTACAATGGGTATATGTTACTGACAAATCTCGAGGGACAAGCCCTCTTTCTCAGAAAAATGGAAGGCCTAATATGTACAGTTGAGCTCAAAAGTTTGCATACCCTGGTAGAAATCATGAAAATATGGGGCTGATATTGAAAATCTGACCCATCATGCCAAAAAAACTGTCTTTTATTACAGATAGTGATTGTATGTAGCCATTTATTATCACATGTTTACATCACAGTTGCTTGGCCCTTTATGAAGTCATAATGATAAGAGGAATGATTCAAGTGGTCCTGATCAAAGGTTTACATACCCTGGAATGTCTGGCATTGGTACAGACACACAAGGTGACACATACATGTTGAAATGGCAATTATTTTCCCACATCTGTTTTTTTTTAAATGCAATTATTGTCTGGGTATAAATAGTCAATATGTTTGTTAACTCTGACATGGATGCACTGAGCAGGCTAGATACTGAGCTATGGGGAGCCGAAAAGAACTGTCAAAAGACCTGCATAACAAGGTAATGGAACTTTATAAAGATGTAAAAGGATATAAAAAGATATCCAAAGCCTTGAATATGCCAGTCAGTACTGTTAAATCACTTATTAAGAAGTGCCAAAATTCAGGGATCACTTGATACCAAGCCAAGGTCAGGTAGACCAAGAAAGAGTGCAGCCACAACTGCCAGAAGACTGCATGCTGTTATTGATGCTAAAGAGGGCAATACACAGTATTAGGAGTTAACAGTATTAAGAGTTGACTTTTGAACAGGGGTCATTTCACTTGTTTACTTGTTGCCATATTTTGTTTTATGGTTGTGCCATTCTGTTACGACCTATAGTTGAATATGAATCCTATAAGAAATAAAAGAAATGTGTTTTGCCTACTCATGTTTTCTTTAAAAATGGTACACTGTATACAAAGATTAACTGTCAATATGCTACAAATAAAAATACCTAGGACCTTGCCAGAAATCCCTTGGCAATGCCGGATTATTGCTATCTTTGCTGGGTCATTACTAGACCTGTCACAATCTCCGGGCTGGCCTGTCGGGGGAATGGAATGTTTGCAAGCATGCATGCTGTGATGTCAGTTCCGTGAGTCACACACACTTCGCTGCTGACCTGACAATGCCACAGAGAGGACAGAGGAGAGGAGTTATCAGAGAAGAAAAGCAAGTAAGGGGGTAAGACCAGAGAGAATGTTGGGTGTGATAGCAAAACCTGGAATGTAACTAAGAAGCAACTGGAAGATCATGTGAGGTGGAAAAAAAAAGTTAAACACATGTGAATGACAGCAAAATGAGGTAAAAACAAAAGGATGCAAATACAGCTAAAATCGAAAAAAAATATCCCATGTAAACATTAGAGAGAATATTAGGTAAGAACAGAGTGGGTCTTGAGAGAGGACAGAACAGATGCCAGTATCGGAAAGAATCTTTATTCATAAATGTGGATGCTTAGAGAAGATTGAAAAGTCTAAAAAAAATGCTCATGGATTGGAAAAAAATGACACAGAAGCGTAGAGGCAAGGGATGAGACAAAAGAAGCATGAAATGGTGGAACATGGACACAAACTGTATGGAAATGGAGGAGATATTTGATTGTTCATTTGTTGCACATCTATGTTATCAACTGCACTTTTTTTGCCAGCTTGTTTTCACAAAGGTCTGTTTGTTGCTCACATATTGTCATGATTTCTGGTTTGTTGTCCATTTGGTGTAGCATTTGGCAGTTTGCCAGCCCATGTTGTCAGGAATGTCATTTTTTGCCTATGAATTGTCAGGTCAGCTCTGTTTGTTTATTGATCCATATCACTATAACTTTTTTCCTTGGAGGCCAGTCGATATCAAATTAAAGCCCCATATAGCCCCCTAAGCCCCATATTTTGCCATAGCATACTATGTGTATAACTGTTAAAGCTTTATATTTGCACCATTGCCATTTCCTCTATATTGTCATGAGAACACCATTACCAACGATTACCCCCTCCCCCTTGACCTACACATAGTCCGATCCTCTATCCCAGGCTTACCCAGGTATGTGGGCCTAAGGCCACCTTAAAGCCTAAAGCCTAAAATTTAGTTGTGAATATAGTAGGGGATAGTCACAACCTTTAAGGCATTTTTGTCCAGTCAGGATTCCAATAGAGAAATCTTCCATCACTTTTTATCCTGGAGGCACCATAAGTAATAATAGGAGATTTTTCCAAAGTGAAGGGAATCCCCTGTCAGACTGTCGTTGCTGCAACATTGCAAGATTTCCCTCTCACTTCCTGTTTATATCACAAACATAAAATGTAGGTTTTGCAATTACTTTCTGTCTCAATGACAATGGTCATAAAGACATGTACTAGGTCCCAGAGAGCAACAAAAACCTGACAGGGGTTTTAAGACTGCCACATTATATCCAAAACAACAAAAAAGTTAAAAAACTTGTTTTTTTGTTTCCCTGATCCTGGTTTCACTTTGTGACTAAGTGGACAGAGAACCCCTTTTAAACCATCACCCCCTTTTCCGCAGAGGGTACCTCAATGATCAACAAGGAGGCAATCACTGGATGACAGGAGATGTAACTAGGGGGTTTTAGACCAAAGCTGGGGCTATAAGAATCAATTTAGTGGTTCAGCAAATAGCAGTCAGCTATGGCTGGTCTTACCCTTTCCTGGATTCTTGTCATGCTGATCCTTACATGGGTGGTAAGCTTTAGCCATCCCGAAGACTAGTTTTTTGTACAATTTTGGTATGACTGAAGGACTACTTGTATGTAGTATGCAAGTGTTCAACAGCCCTCTAATGATGACGTTTCCCGTGAATGTATCTTGGTGTATCTGAATGTAGAAAGTGATACTCCTTTTAGTGATAATGCTTACTGTGTTATTTCACCGAAAACCCATATAAGAATGTTCATGTGAAAAAGAAATCCAATCCAAGACATCTATTATTTCAGATCCTTACCTGAAAAAGGACATGATTACTCCCTATGTGGAAATCATTAACCACAGCATGGCTTTATATGTCCTTCACATAAAAAAGAGCAATAAAGTAAAGTTCTGTGCTGACAGGCTTTGGGCTTGTGTTCAGGGCATCAGTTTGACATTTCTGAAATCATTCAGAATTGACAGACACGTTAGACCTGCAGTTGACTTCCTCCTGACCAGCACTTGACCTGTTCAAGTGGGGTTTTCATTCCTATAGATTGTATGGGACTGCAAAACCCATAAGAACAAAAGCCAGTCAAAGCAGGCCCCACAAAACCATTGAAAAGATTCCATATTCCATGCAAAGCTTTGTGCAGACTTGTACTTATACTAACCATCTGTAAATTATATATACCAGTTTTTTTTAACTGATATATCGATTGAGCTGCCTTTATATCAGCCATAGGCTGTAAAGTGTGCTTGTTTACCAAACATAGGTACATTTATTTTATAAGAAAGTGGGGTTTTCCTTTAATAATTAGTAGTTATATGTAATATCATAATCATTCAATGGGATGAATAATTCATTTGGAATCCTACCTTAAAACACATACTATAGCTGCCTCTCTTTAACATTCTAGTGCTTTTTTTCCCAGTGGCAGATCCAGTTTGAAGGTCTTGTTAGTTGAGGGTAGCATTTTTAGCACCGGTGCTATTTTCTGTGATTTCATAAATGGAAAGAAAAGAGAACGTGAAAATTATTTTCAAGTGGAAAATACGACAAGCACCGACACAGAAGGTGGTAGAAGTTTGTTTTGATGTTGGCAATACCAGCTACTGCTATATGTTCAGAGAATGTTGGCCCATGCATTAGACAGCCTCGCGTAGCTTTACAGACATATAAATTATCATTGCCCCATAGCCCTTGGTCATTTTTATGATCCAATTTCTTTTTTTAAGTGCAGCATTTATGGAATGGAGCACAGAATTGTAAACACTAGACAAACATTAATCTTCAAAGTAAAGTGAAATAGACTTAAGCTCACAAAACCCATCAGAGCAGTGCCAAAAAAATATGAAGCTGCACTGAAAAGAAACACTTAAGGTCAGTGAAAGATCCAAGTCCCCGTTATCAAAAGAGTAGAAAACATTTACATAGAATGTTCTTTATTGCCTTGTTTCCACAATATGACTGAAGTCCAGCACAAATAAAAAATAACAAGAGATATAAGTGCATTGCCGTACCTATTCTTCATGCAGCTTATTGAAAGACATTTAAAAACACAAATGGGAAAAATTGAATAACAAGCAATTTATGCTCCTTATTTTGTACAAGCACTCAAAGATGTACTGAGCACTAGAGGTTGTATCCTTTATCTTTATTTTCTCTTCATCTTCCCATTTTTATTTGATCATCTTCTAAACCAGCCTTGTTCAGCCACTCTACACCAGACCAAGAGAGGCATATTGCCTCTATTTTGGGGGTCATCTCCTATTTGAAATAACATATTATTTTAAGAGACCCCCAATGCCACATAAAAAAGTTAAGGGGGTTCCAGGGGGTTTCCCAGCCTACAGCTGGGCTTTAGTATGAAATAAATGTATGGATAAATATACTGAAAAAAGGAATTATGAAGCTATAGCAGGAGCAAACCCCTGGAAATGTAAAGAAATCTGTACGTATTCCAATATTTTTCTTTTACATATATTTTGTAGGTAGTCAGCCCGGGCCAGGGCTTATAGGAGGTTAACTTAGGAAGGCAGATATTTCCCATTCAGTGCTGTCTACTAAGCTCACAGACAGTGTGGGAGTAATGGAGTTGGATGAAAAGAAGTTTCTGGGGATACTGTTTTGTAGATGCTTGCTTCCCTTTTGATCCCCACAATTGGTGAAGGGTGCATTGGGCGGATTAGTGAGTTCAGGCCTGTCCCATGTTATGGATTAAGCCAGCACAAGTGGCAAATTCTGCAATAAATAAAGCTGGTCAAGTAGCTGGAGCTTGGTAATGTTCAGGTGCAGACCCAGAATGAGGAGGTAGTAACAGCACAAAAGGCTGGTAGGGCATATTGTGTAAAAGGTGGTACAGATTCCTGTCCTACAAAATGCAGTGACACGCCAAGCTGTAAAGCTCCAAGATGGCTTCCTTCTACCATCTGACCCATGGGAAGCCATGCAGAGAGCCCTAAAGAAAATAACAGCAGCAGAGAGTGTTAAAAAGCCTAACTGTCAGTGTTTGAACAGATTGCCCTGAGAGCATGGCTGCCTGAGGCCAGTGGGTGGATGTGCTGGCCCCTTTTATGATCATGGATCCCTCTTGGTCCTGGTCAGCACATGACTAAAGGCTTTTGAAGAGTAAAATATTGGCCAGGTTGGTGGTAACTCTTACCATGGGGGTGAGCCGTGTTCCTGCCCAAGCTAGGCTTCCCCTTGTGAGGTTCTATATCCTGGTACACTTACTCCAAGACTGGTTTCAACCTGAGGTGCTGAACCCACTAAGCTTTTGAAGAGGGTCAACCTAAATCCTTTTTTGTGTGGCAGGATGTGCACCTTAGCCTAAAAGTATCAGCAGTTAACTTCAGTATGGCTGCCCAGGTATAAAACCACTGCAAAAACACTCTACCACCTAACCCTCCTGAGATCTGATTAATAGAGGATCCCGTAAGGTTCATTGCTGGACCCTCCACCAACTGGCGACCCAGTGCCCAAAGTGGAACAAGGTATTGGAATGTGACTTGGCCCAACAATCCAAGTGTGCATAAGTGAAGCAAATTGCACAAAAGCAGGACCAAATAACACGTGGGGCCCACATTCAGAGAGCATTTGCATAGGCTTAAAGTCGATTGTGCAACCAGTTCACCAAAGTCAGAGAGTTTCAACTTGGTGATCGAGTTCTTCTGCTGGTGCCAACTGTTAAAAGGAAATTCCTAGCAAAATGGCAGGGACCCTTTGAGATAGTTGAAAAGGTAGAATAAGGTAGAATCTAAGCCCTTTCCTCCCACTCTGTATCTGTGTGAGGAAAGGAGAGCCATTAACTGGCAAGACTGTCAGTACATTGTTTACACTGATAATCAGAGCACTGATCATCATTGCCCTGATAATCAGTGCAGCACCATCAGTGCAGCCTATCAGTGCTCATCAATACCACATGTCAGTGTCCGTCAATTTCACCTATCAGTGCTCATCAATGCCGCCTATTAGTGCCCATCAGTGGCACCTATCAATGCCAACTAGCAGTGCCACCTATCAGTGCTGCCTGTGCCAGCTATCAGTGCTCATCAATGCTGCTTATCAGTGCCCATCAGTGCAGCCTTAACAGTGCCTATTTAGCAGGACTCTGAGCTGAAAGTGTCACTCTCATACAGCTCAGAGCTGCACTGACAGTTCCCCCGTCCCTCGCACAGATGGGAGAGGAGAAAGCCGGTCTGCTCCTTCTCCTCCCACCCCTCTCCTCCTGTGTGCACCACAGGAAGTGTGAGCTGCTTAGCTTCACACTGCCCATGGTGCACACAGGGAGAGAGGAGCAGAAAGGCAGCACCAATAGGTGGTATTAATGGGCACTGATAGGCGGCATTAATGAGCACTGATAGGCTGTACTTATGGGTACTGATGGGGCTGCACTCATAATCAGGGCACTGATTATCAGTGCTCTGATTATTAGTGTAAACAATGTACTGACAGTCTTGCCGGTTAATGGCTCTATTTTCCTCACACAGATACAGCGTGGGAGGAAAGGGCTGTTTACATGTGATCAGCTGATCACAAAAGAAGCAGCAACCAAAAAAATTGTGTATACAGCACTGTATAGAGCACTAAATGTAATGTAATGCTGTTAAACACTGCACTACACTCACACTACACTAACACTACACTATACTCACACTACATTGACACACTACATTCACACTACACCCACACTACACCTACACTATACTCACACTACACTGACACACTACACTCACAATACACTATACTCACACTACACTTACACACTATACTCACACTACACTGATACTCTACACTCAAAGTCACAATAACACACTAACTAGCTAGTAGCTAACTGAGCCCTGCTCTATCTATCTCCACTCCAACAACACACTGCAAAAGGTTCCTGTGGGGAGGAACCTTTTATAGTGTGGGATTATGAGCTGATTGGGCAAAGCCTTGCACCTGGCCAGCGGTCAGGTGCATTGCTTCATCCAATTAGGGCCCTAGAATGCACTGTGCAGCGCTGGATGAAAATGAGACTGAGCGCCTCGCAAATTTGGGTGAACATACACCGGTGATGTTCGAGCTGAACCTATGCTTGGCCCGAACTGCTCACTCAACACTAGTTGTTATTTCTCTATTTGTCATGTTTACTATTAAAAAAAAAATATGGGTGGCCTCTAGGAGCAGTATTAAAACAATGGTTTTACCTTCATCCAAAACTTAGTAAATAAGGGGTTTGGGAGCCTGGTCCCCAACCAGAGCTCACCAAGGAGAAAAAGGGAGGCAAGTAGACTATCTCGGTACAATGCAAAAAGGGATACAATGGAGTATATAGACAATCATATAAAATTTTGAAAAGTTTATTGATACATAATACATGACAAATAAAGTCAGTAGTAAATTAAAAACATAGGTGACTTGGTCATGGACAGTGTTTTTGCGGGCTAGGCCGCTTTATCAGGAAAAACATCTGTGATTTAATGGACAAAAGATCATTGGCAATATAGTCAATTATATATAAAAAATATATATTATTCAATTTAGCAATATATATATATTGCATAAGAAGGAAGAAAGGGGGAGTGTAACGCTGCTTACCCAACTCCTGGTGTGCACGTGGCACGTGGCGTCACCAGTGAGGTCTCCCGTGGCAACGTGGTAGGTTCCCTGATGGTGAGACGTTCACCCTCAAGGGGATGATCCATCTTCCCATTCACGCATGTCCTGGCCTGGGCTCTGCCCCTTGGCCATAGGGCATGTGCGCAGGCACGCATGTGATACTTTTACGCATGCGCACTGTGGGACCCTTGACCCTGTGACGCCGCACATCAGCTATGGCCGGCTTTGGACCAAAGTCACAGGATCGGGAACTACAAGTAGCAGACAGTCACCTGCTCACCACTAGGCTGGACCATGGACCCGGAAGAGGCCCCCTCTTACAGTTCACTCCACCTGAACTGTAAGCTCTTTACTTTCGGATTCCAAATGGCCTCTGCTTAGCCCTCTTTATCCGCGCGTGCACCATACACCAGACCACAAATCTTCACCGCGTGAGGCACACTCCCCCAAGGGGTTACACTCACCAGGGCATAGAGAATTTCAAGCCTTAAGAGAAGTCCTCATGTTACTTTAAAAAATGGTCATCAGCAATGGAGGCGGATTTGGGAAATATGATTTGCTCTGAGGAAAGGCATTCATAAAATACAAAAGATTCGGACATAGCGTAATCCTGTTTCATATATTTATTTATAAGCCCACAGAAAACCCGTCCCCCATATAAAATACATAGGAACTGTAAACATCAGTGAAGCATGTGAATTATAAGCGAGTGTAGTCACCATTCTGCTGCACAGGGAGATGTCTGTGTCAATTGCACAGCGGTATTGTTTCCTTCCTGGTAGTAGCCAGCTGACTGTGGAGCACACACATCACTTCCGGTTGCCATGGAGGTCATGCCCTGACACGTTTCGTCATATGCGACTTCCACTGAGGGTGTTATTTCACGGCATTACGTCAGGCTTTTATTAGTCCATCTACCGACCTGTTAACCCATCATGTGTTGCTCGCTTTAACTGTTAGGTGCACGCAAGCGTAATGTCAACACATTAGAGAGATAACCTCACAGGCTCGACAGATCAGATCTGCCTACACTGCACAATCTAATAGCTAAATAGAGGTATAGCTTTACCACCTCAGCTTCATACCCCAGACCTAATACAATCGCAAGTCTGTGTTAATTTCTAACATAGTTACTGAAACTGTAAATCATTAACATACAATAAACCTAAAACATATATAAATATCCATGACATTAGCTAAAAGTGCCAATGTGTTGAAAAAAAATTACTCCACTTCCTTATATTGTGAGTGGAATCCTGTGATGAAACCCCACACCTGACTTATTGTGTTCCGGAGTTGGACTCCCTCTGTCAAACAGCTCTCTCTTGGAAGTCCTAAAACCTCCTCTACTATACTGTCCAAATGCCGTTCATTATACCCCTTATCCGTGAGTTCCTTCCTAATAATCTGTACTTGGGAAATGTAATCTGTATCGTTAGAACAGTTTCTTTTTACCCTCATTATTTGTCCCTTGGGGATATTTCTCAACCACATAGGGTGATGACCACTCTGGAAAGGTAAATAACTGTTACGATCAGTGGGCTTAAAGTACACTTTTGTTTCTAGTTTTTCCCCTGGCCTGTACACATTGGCATCCACGAAATGTATATCATACATGCTATATTTACTTGTTAATCTGATGTTATTAGTGTTAGCATTTAATTATTTTAGGAAACATTGAAGGGATAGTGTTGATCCTGCCCAGATGAAAAAAAGATCATCAATATATCTTCTGTATAGAAGCAACTCCTCTCTTTTATGAAAAATATTGTTTTGTCTTCCCATTCCCCCATGAAAAGGTTCACAATGCTGGGTGCAAATTTTGCACCCATAGCTACTCCCCTTTTCTGGGAGTTAAACTTTCCATCGTACCAGAAATAATTGTGGGATAAGCAGAAATCTAAAGCAATACACAAGAATACCTTCTGGTTATGTGGAATGTCGTCCCTTTGACACAATGCCCAAATCAGTGCATCATTGTCTTGAATTATCATGTAAGGGGACGACACATCCGCAGTTACTAGATATATTTCATCCTTCCCAGTTAAATCTACTTCCTGTATAAGCTGCAGAGGATTTTTCGTATCCCTAATGTAAGCTTTGGTTTGAACTCTTGTATCATGTCCGCAGTCTCTGTCCATCTCTTGTATCATGTCTGCAGTCTCTTATCATCACTTGTATCATGTCCGCAGTCTCTGTCCATCTCTTGTATCATGTCCGCAGTCTCTGACCATCTCTTGTACCATGTCTGCAGTCTCTGACCATCTCTTGTATCATGTCCGCAGTCTCTGACCATCTCTTGTACCATGTCTGCAGTCTCGGACCATCTCTTGTATTGTGTCCGCAGTCTCTGATCATCTCTTGTATAATGTCTGCAGTCTATGATCATCTCTTGTATCATGTCCGCATTCTCTGATCATTTCTTGTATCATATCCTCAGTCTCTGTCCATCTCTTGTATCATGTCTGCAGTCTCTGATCATCTCTTGTATCATGTCCACAGTCTATGTCCATCTCTGTTATCATGTCCGCAGTCTCTGTCTATCTCTTGTACCATGTCTGCAGTCTCTGATCATCTCTTGTATCATGTCTGCAGTCTCCAACCATCTCTTGTATCATGTCTGCAGTCTCTGACCATCTCTTGTACCATGATAATGAGAGTAAGAGAAGTTGGTGCTGCTTATAAAGAGTGTTTAAATAACGTATGTGTTTGCCAACCATGATAATACATGAAAAAAAACTAGTATATAAAAGTATATGTGAGTATGTTATCTGATTGGAACAGCAAAAAAATGTATAAACACCCAAATGAAGTGAAACGATTAAATGAATATATAAAAAAAATATATATCTAATAATTAAATTAAAATAAGTGTATACACATAATCAATAATTAAATCTATCCACATCAAGTGTCCATATTCCCATAAAGTGACTTGTGCTGATTTCCAGGTGATGCGATTTTATTTCGACTTCCGTGCACAAAATAAGTGAGGTGACTTTCCCCTTAGGCAAATGCACTTACCAGACTCCCCTACCCTTGCAGGGGTAAGGAGCATGTAGCCAAATAGGTCTCCAATACTAGTGTCCCGAGAATCAATATGGACAGAAACAATCTATTAATGATAAAGAATAAGAGATAGAATTCCATTTCCCACATGGGTGTAGCTTTTGTCACTGGTTTTAATAGCCAATATAAATCAATTGACTATATCATTAGGAAATATTGGCCCATTCTCAAATCTGACAAAGGCTTTTCTAAAATTCTTCCTAATAACCAAAATTTGTGTATAAAAGAGCCCCAACTCTTAGGGACCAACTTGCTCGTAATGTCATTGACCCTCCAAAAAACGTAAAATTATTCTCTGAAATGAAAGGGCTTTACAAATGCCAAAAATGTTTACCCTGCAGGGTCAGTAAGAAACAAACAAGAAAGAAAGAATCATTCAGATCCAGGACCAACAACAAAGAGTATCAAATTAGGGAACTTATCACATGCAGTAGCATGCATGTGACCTGTCATTGAGTGCCCCTGCCACTTACAGTACGTAAGCAGGACCACCAGACCACTCAGTGTAAGCATTAGAGAACACATTAATAATATAAAGAACGGTTTCCCTAAACATAATTTGTCAAGGCATTTTAAGGAGGTACATCAAAGTGATCCCACGGGTTTGATTTTTTACGGGATAGATATAATTAAGGATCATTGGAGGGGTGACAACAAAAAGATAAGGGTATCACAGAATGAGACAGGATGCATTTATCAATTGGGGTCGTTAGTACACCTGGGGCTCAATGTCGATATCGACCTTAATTGTTCTTTATCTAATTTCTAATTTTTTATGAGTTTTATTTTTATTATTTTAAATTAAACCTTTAATTTCAGATTTCCATCTAGGATAACTCATGTTGTCCCTCCAGGCTGTAAGACAGTGTATAGTAGGCTATTATTAGTGTGTTATGATCAGCATTTGATACCCCCAGAACCTTTGGGTTCTTTTGTATTTAAGATGGCCGATCATCAATTTTCATAATTTTTTGTATATATATTTTATGCATACTCTATATGTACATATAGTATTTTTATACTTATGAGTTTTTTAACATGTTGTGGATCTTTTAAATCGACATTTATATATACATACATATTTAATTTGTGAGTAGAGATGAGCCGAACACCCCCCGGTTCGGTTCGCACCAGAACCTGCGAACGGACCAAAAATTTGCACGAACGTTAGAACCCCATTGAAGTTTATGGGACTCAAAATCAAAAGTGCTAATTTAAAGGCTAATTTGTATGGTATTGTCCTAAAAAGGGTTTGGGGACCCGGGTCCTGCCCCAGGGGACATGTATCAATGCAGAAAAAAGTTTTAAAAACTGACGTTTTTTCGGGAGCAGTGATTTTAATGATGCTTAAAGTGAAAAACAGTGAAATATTCCTTTAAATATCGTACCTGGGGGTGTCTATAGTATGCCTGTAAAGTGGAGCGTGTTTCCCGTGCTTAAAACAGTCCCTGCACAAAATGACATTTTTAAAGTAATAAAAAGTCATTTAAAACTGCTTACGGCTTTAATATAATGTCCGGTCCCGGTTATATGGATGAAAATCAGTGAGCCAAACGGCATGGGTACCCCCCCCAGTCAATTACCAGGCCCTTTGGGTCTTGTATGGATACTAAGGGGAACCCCGCATGCAAATTAAAAAAAGGAAAGGCGTGGGGCCCCAGGCCCTCTGAACAGCAGTATACAGGTCGTATTAACACTTACAGGAGAGAATTTCCCTTCCTAGGGGAAGATTTCATCTCACTTCCTGTTGTCTTCTTCTGTTTGCAAGTAGGAGTCATTTGTAAGTTGGATGTTTGAAAGTAGGGGCTTGCCCTATATACTCTGCAGAAATTGCGGACTTAGGTGTTGGTGTTGCCACAACACTGTAAGCCCTCACAGTTACTCTTGGTGGGCGCAGGAACGGGCTCTGCTGTGAAATATTAGATGAAGAACTGTAATTACTGGCCCCTGTTGAACAGGGTCAGAAAAATTGGGCCTTTGGTGGTGGTGGTGGTGGTGCTGGTGCCACAACACTGTAAGTCCTCACAGTTACTCTTGGTGGGCGCAGAAACGGGCCCTGCTGTGAAATATTAGATCAAGAATTGTAATTACATGCACCTGTTGAACAGGGGCAGAAAAATTAGGCCTTTGGTGGTGGTGGTGGTGGTGTTGCCACAACATTGTAAGTCCTCACAGTTACTCTTGGTGGGAGCTGGAACGGGCCCTGCTGTGAAATATTAGATCAAGAATTGTAATTACATGCACCTGCTGAACAGGGGCAGAAAAATTGGGCCTTTGGTGGTGGTGGTGCTGGTGCCACAACACTGTAAGTCCTCACAGTTACTCTTGGTGGGCGCAGAAACAGGCCCTGCTGTGAAATATTAGATCAAGAATTGTAATTACGTGTTCCTGTTGAACAGGGGCAGAAAAATTGGGCCTTAGGCACTGGTGCCACAACACTGCAACCCCCCACAGATACTCTAGGAATGAGCCCTCCTGTAAAATATTGCATCAAAAATTGTAACTACACGCCCCTGTTAAACAGGGGCTGAAAAATTGGGCTTTAGCCACTGGTGACGGCGCGCAGAACCAAAAATATTCTTACAAGCTATCAGCATGATCATTGAGGAGGAAGAGGCACTGGTCCTGGTGCCACAACACTGCAACCCCTCACAGATACTCTAGTTGGAGTGCAGGAACGAGCCCTGCTGCAAAGTATTGCATCAAAAATTGTAATTACACGCCCCTGTTAAACAGGGGCTGAAAAATTGGGCCTTAGCAACTGGTGGCGGCGTCCAGAACCAAAAATATTCTTACAAGCTATCAGCATGATCATTGAGGAGGAAGAGGCACTGTTGCTGGTGCCACAACACTGCAACCCCTCACAGATACTCTGTGGAGCACAGGAACGAGCCCTGCTGCAAAGTATTGCATCAAAAATTGTAATTACACGACCCTGTTAAACAGGGGCTGAAAAATTGGGCCTTAGGCACTGGTGCTGGTGCCACAACACTGCAACCCCTCACAAATACTCTAGTTGAGTGCAGCAACGAACCCTCCTTGCAAAATATTGCATCAAAAATTGTAATTACACGACCCTGTTAAACAGGGGCTGATAAATTGGGCCTTAGCCACTGGTAGCAGCTCCCAGAACCAAAAATATTCTTACAAGCTATCAGCATGATCATTGAGGAGGAAGAGGATAGTCACTCAGCATAACAGGATAGTCACTCAGCATCAGCATAGGCAGTCTTGAAGGGATCTGACTTTTCAAAAAAAAATTATTCGGTTACATTAGCATCAGGTGCTTCTCCACCGCTCCTTCTTTGACTGACCGAAGCCTCAGCAACACGTTGTCCAGGAACAGGAGTTTGTAACCTCCCAGTCTCTGGGAACGCGTTGCACAGACCTTTCTGCAAGGCCTCCCAAAGATGTTTCATCCTCTGCTCCCTCTGTGACAGCAAGATAAGGTCCGCAACCTTACCCTTGTAACGTGGATCAAGGAGGGTTGCCAACCAGTATTGACCCCTCTCCTTGATACCACGAATACGAGGATCCTTCCGCAGGCTTTGCAGGATCAGGGAGGCCATGCAGCGTAGGTTTGCTGAGGTATTCGGTCTGGAGTCCTCTGGGTCACTAATGATAACATGATCCGCAGCCACCTCCTCCCAGCCATGTACAAGTCCATGGGTTTCTTTGGACTGTAAATGACCCCTTAAAGACTGCTGCTGATGCTGAGTGCCAGGCTCCACCTCTATGCTGATACAATCCTCCTCTTCCTCCTCCTCCTCTTCCTCGTCCTCTCCCTGTGTGATTGGCGGGCACGCAGGAACACTGTCTGGATAAAGGGGGCCTTGAGAGCTAAGGAAGTCCTCCTCTTCCTGCCTATGTTCTGCCTCAAGTGCCCTGTCCATTATTCCACGCAGCGTGTGCTCCAACAGGTGGAAAAGGGGGACAGTGTCACTGATGCATGCACTGTCACTGCTCACCATCCTCGTGGCCTCCTCAAATGGTGACAGGACAGTGCATGCATCCCTGATCATGGGGCGTGGGGAAAAAAAACAAGCTTCCCTGACCCTGTCCTGTGCCATGTCACAGATTAGGCGGTTCTTGGGCAGGTTAAATTCCTTTTGGAGGTCAGCCAGCCGAGCACTGGCATTATATGACCTGTGGAAATGCACACAGACTTTCCTGGCCTGCCTCAGGACATCCTGTAACCCCGGGTACCTGCCCAAGAACCGCTGTAAAACCAAGTTAAGGACGTGAGCCAAACGGGGCACATGGGTCAGTTGTTCCTGTCGGAGGGCAGAGAGGAGGTTGGTGCCATTGTCGCAAACCACCATACCTGCCTTAAGCTGGCATGGCATCAACCACCTCTGAACCTGCCCCTGCAGAGCTGACAGAATCTCTGCACCAGTGTGGCTCCTGTTCCCCAAGCACACCAGCTCAAGCACCGCATGGCATCTTTTGGCCTGCGTGCTTGCGTAGCCCCTTGAACGCCTACGGAGCACCGCTGGTTCTGAAGTCAAATCACAGGAAGAGGCCATGGAGGAAGAAGAAGAGGAGGGGGTGGAGGAGAGAGGTGTGGCAGAATCACCACTAGTAGTATTTTGGAGGCGTGGTGGCAGAACAACCTCCAACACTACTGCACCTTGTCCTGCATCCTTCCCAGCTGACAGAAGAGTCACCCAGTGCGCAGTGAATGATAGCTAACGTCCCTGTCCATGCCTGCTGGACCATGAGTCAGCGGTAATATGCACCTTACCACTGACCGCCCTGTCCAGCAAGGCCAAGACATTGCCTTCCACATGCCGGTAGAGAGCCAGAATCGCCTTCCATGAGAAAAAGTGGCAGTTGGGAACCTGCCACTGAGGAACCGCACATTCCACAAACTCACGGAAGGGGGCAGAGTCTACCAACTGACCAAAAGGCAGCAGTTGAAGTGCTAGCAATTTAGCCAAGCTAGCATTCAACCGCTGGGCATGTGGATGGCTGGGAGCGAACTTCTTTCGGTGGTGCAGCAGCTGGGGCAGGGAAATTTGCCTGGTACAATCTGACGTCAGTGTACCGATAGCAGATTGCCCCCAAGTACTTGGCTGTGACACACCTAATTCTACACCTTCATTCCTCTCAGTGCAGATCTCAGAGAGGACTGAAGATATAGTGGGGTTGGAGATCCCAGCTGATGAGGAGCAAGGAGAGGTCCTCTTTGTTCTTTGGTGTGGGTCTTTTAGGTACGCTTGCCAATGAACTGCATGACAGGTCAACATATATCTGGTCAAGCATGTGGTGCCCAAGCGGGAGATGTTTTGGTCACGAGAGATACGCTTGAGACATATGTTGCAAATAGCAGCAGTGGGATCTGATGCACTTGTCTCAAAAAAGGCCCACACCAAAGAACTTTTGTAATAACGTGCAGAGACAGCAGTGCCCTGCACATGCGGAGCTTTGCGGTGTGATGCAGTCCGTGTGCTGCCCTTAAGCTGGCCCCTGGGGGGAATCCTGCCTCGTTGGTGATGTGCCTCCTCCTCCTCCTCTCTCCTATCAGGCACCCACGTGGAGTCTAAGACCTCATCATCCCCTCCCTCCTCATCACTGGAGCAAAGATGTCAGTATGCTGCAGCTAGGGGAACATGACTGCCAGATTGCTGTCCTTCTTGGGCACCCCCTCTCTCTGGGCTCACGTTACTGCCTTCCTCTAGCTGGGTTACATCATCAGAGCCTCCAAAACGCTGGGCATCCTCGTGGAGCATGTACCCAACACTGTGGTCAAACAGTTCGGGGGACTCCTCAGGAGGACATGGTGGGGCTAGGAAAGGAGTGACTGATGCCATTGAGCTGAGGGAAGAGGCCGCGTTGGCAGCTGCTTTGCCAGACAAAGTACCTGGGCATGGGTGAGAGAGGATGAGGAGGATGAGGACGGCTTGGTCATCCACTCTACCAAGTCTTCTGCATGTTGCGGCTCAACACGCCCAGCTGCCGAAAAAAAGGACAAGCGTGTCCCACGGCCACGTGCTGATGAAGATGCACCGTTTCCATGACCAGCACTGTTGCCTCTAGACACAGAGCCTGCTTGCCCTGCCTGCCAGCTGCACAAAGCTTGGATGTATATATATATATATATACTGATACTGCAGCTAGCACAATCAACTGCCTGCCTGTAATATTATTAGTATGAGAACACCAGCAATTGTCTTCAGGTAGCTTTAGGTGCACACTGTGCAGAGGACGCACTACACTAACTGTAAATAGTGTAGCTGCCTGCCTGTGGCATTAATAGGATCAGAAGAACACCACTAATTTTCTTCAGGTAGCTTTAGGTGCACACTGTACAGACGACACAGTGCACTAACTGTAAATACTGTAGCTGCCTGCCTGTGGTATTTATAGGATCAGAAGAACACCACTAATTTTCTTCAGGTAGCTTTAGGTGCACACTGTGCAGAGGACACAGTGCACTAACTGTAAATACTGTAGCTGCCTGCCTGTGGTAATAATAGGAGCAGAACAACAGCAATTGTCTCCAGGTAGCTTTAAGTGCACACTGTGCAGAGGACGCACTACACTAACTGTAAATACTGTAGCTGCCTGCCTGTGGTATTAATAGGATCAGAAGAACACAAATAATTTTCTTCAGGTAGCTTTAGGTGCACACTGTGCAGCGGACGCACTACACTAACTGTAAATACTGTAGCTGCCTGCCTGTGGTATTAATAGGAGCAGAACAACAGCAATTGTCTCCAGGTAGCTTTAGGTGCACACTGTGCAGAGGACGCACTACACTAACTGTAAATACTGTAGCTGCCTGCCTGTGGTATTAATAGGATCAGAAGAACACCAATAATTTTCTTCAAGTAGCTTTAGGTGAACACTGTGCAGAGGACACAGTGCACTAAGTGTAAATACTGTAGCTGCCTGCCTGTGGTATTAATAGGAGAAGAACAACAGCAATTGTCTCCAGGTAGCTTTAAGTGCACACTGTGCAGAGGACGCACTACACTAACTGTAAATACTGTAGCTGCTTGCCTGTGGTATTAATAGGATCAGAAGAACACCAATAATTTTCTTCAGGTAGCTTTAGGTGCACACTGTGCAGAGGACGCACTACACTAACTGTAAATACTGTAGCGGACTGCCTGTGGTATTAATAGGATCAGAAGAACACCAATAATTTTCTTCAGGTAGCTTTAGGTGCACACTGTGCAGTGGACACACTACACTAACTGTAAATACTGTAGCTGCCTGCCTGTGGTATTAATAGGATCAGGGGAACACCAATAATTTTCTTCAGGTAGCTTTAGGTGCACACTGTGCAGAGGACGCACTACACTAACTGTAAATACTGTAGCGGCCTGCCTGTGGTATTAATAGGATCAGAAGAACACAAATAATTTTCTTCAGGTAGATTTAAATGCACACTGTGCAGCGGACGCACTACACTAACTGTAAATACTGTAGCTGCCTGCCTGTGGTATTAATAGGAGCAGAACAACAGCAATTGTCTCCAGGTAGCTTTAGGTGCACACTGTGCAGAGGACGCACAACACTAACTGTAAATACTGTAGCTGCCTGCCTGTGGTATTAATAGGATCAGAAGAACACCAATAATTTTCTTCAAGTAGCTTTAGGTGAACACTGTGCAGAGGACACAGTGCACTAAGTGTAAATACTGTAGCTGCCTGCCTGTGGTATTAATAGGAGAAGAACAACAGCAATTGTCTCCAGGTAGATTTAAGTGCACACTGTGCAGAGGACGCACTACACTAACTGTAAATACTGTAGCTGCCTGCCTGTGGTATTAATAGGATCAGAAGAACACCAATAATTTTCTTCAGGTAGCTTTAGGTGCACACTGTGCAGAGGACGCACTACACTAACTGTAAATACTGTAGCGGCCTGCCTGTGGTATTAATAGGATCAGAAGAACACCAATAATTTTCTTCAGGTAGCTTTAGGTGCACACTGTGCAGTGGACACACTACACTAACTGTAAATACTGTAGCTGCCTGCCTGTGGTATTAATAGGATCAGAGGAACACCAATAATTTTCTTCAAGTAGCTTTAGGTGAACACTGTGCAGAGGACACAGTGCACTAAGTGTAAATACTGTAGCTGCCTGCCTGTGGTATTAATAGGAGAAGAAGAACAGCAATTGTCTCCAGGTAGCTTTAAGTGCACACTGTGCAGAGGACGCACTACACTAACTGTAAATACTGTAGCTGCCTGCCTGTGGTATTAATAGGATCAGAAGAACACAAATAATTTTCTTCAGGTAGCTTTAGGTGCACACTGTGCAGCGGACGCACTACACTAACTGTAAATACTGTAGCTGCCTGCCTGTGGTATTAATAGGAGCAGAACAACAGCAATTGTCTCCAGGTAGCTTTAGGTGCACACTGTGCAGAGGACGCACTACACTAACTGTAAATACTGTAGCTGCCTGCCTGTGGTATTAATAGGATCAGAAGAACACCAATAATTTTCTTCAAGTAGCTTTAGGTGAACACTGTGCAGAGGACACAGTGCACTAAGTGTAAATACTGTAGCTGCCTGCTTGTGGTATTAATAGGAGAAGAACAACAGCAATTGTCTCCAGGTAGCTTTAAGTGCACACTGTGCAGAGGACGCACTACACTAACTGTAAATACTGTAGCTGCCTGCCTGTGGTATTAATAGGATCAGAAGAACACCAATAATTTTCTTCAGGTAGCTTTAGGTGCACACTGTGCAGAGGACGCACTACACTAACTGTAAATACTGTAGCGGACTGCCTGTGGTATTAATAGGATCAGAAGAACACCAATAATTTTCTTCAGGTAGCTTTAGGTGCACACTGTGCAGTGGACACACTACACTAACTGTAAATACTGTAGCTGCCTGCCTGTGGTAATAATAGGATCAGAGGAACACCAATAATTTTCTTCAGGTAGCTTTAGGTGCACACTGTGCAGAGGACGCACTACACTAACTGTAAACACTGTAGCGGCCTGCCTGTGGTATTAATAGGATCAGAAGAACACAAATAATTTTCTTCAGGTAGCTTTAAGTGCACACTGTGCAGCGGACGCACTACACTAACTGTAAATACTGTAGCTGCCTGCCTGTGGTATTAATAGGAGCAGAACAACAGCAATTGTCTCCAGGTAGCTTTAGGTGCACACTGTGCAGAGGACGCACAACACTAACTGTAAATACTGTAGCTGCCTGCCTGTGGTATTAATAGGATCAGAAGAACACCAATAATTTTCTTCAGGTAGCTTTAGGTGCACACTGTGCAGAGGACGCACTACACTAACTGTAAATACTGTAGCGGCCTGCCTGTGGTATTAATAGGATCAGAAGAACACCAATAATTTTCTTCAGGTAGCTTTAGGTGCACACTGTGCAGTGGACACACTACACTAACTGTAAATATTGTAGCTGCCTGCCTGTGGTATTAATAGGATCAGAGGAACACCAATAATTTTCTTCAAGTAGCTTTAGGTGAACACTGTGCAGAGGACACAGTGCACTAAGTGTAAATACTGTAGCTGCCTGCCTGTGGTATTAATAGGAGAAGAACAACAGCAATTGTCTCCAGGTAGCTTTAAGTGCACACTGTGCAGAGGACGCACTACACTAACTGTAAATACTGTAGCTGCCTGCCTGTGGTATTAATAGGATCAGAAGAACACCAATAATTTTCTTTAGGTAGCTTTAGGTGCACACTGTGCAGAGGACGCACTGCACTAACTGTAAATACTGTAGCGGCCTGCCTGTGGTATTAATAGGATCAGAAGAACACCAATAATTTTCTTCAGGTAGCTTTAGGTGCACACTGTGCAGTGGACACACTACACTAACTGTAAATACTGTAGCTGCCTGCCTGTAGTATTAATAGGATCAGAGGAACACCAATAATTTTCTTCAGGTAGCTTTAGGTGCACACTGTGCAGAGGACGCACTACACTAACTGTAAATACTGTAGCGGCCTGCCTGTGGTATTAATAGGATCAGAAGAACACAAATAATTTTCTTCAGGTAGCTTTAAGTGCACACTGTGCAGCGGACGCACTACACTAACTGTAAATACTGTAGCTGCCTGCCTGTGGTATTAATAGGAGCAGAACAACAGCAATTGTCTCCAGGTAGCTTTAGGTGCACACTGTGCAGAGGACGCACAACACTAACTGTAAATACTGTAGCTGCCTGCCTGTGGTATTAATAGGATCAGAAGAACACCAATAATTTTCTTCAAGTAGCTTTAGGTGAACACTGTGCAGAGGACACAGTGCACTAAGTGTAAATACTGTAGCTGCCTGCCTGTGGTATTTATAGGATCAGAAGAACACCACTAATTTTCTTCAGGTAGCTTTAGGTGCACACTGTGCAGAGGACACAGTGCACTAACTGTAAATACTGTAGCTGCCTGCCTGTGGTAATAATAGGAGCAGAACAACAGCAATTGTCTCCAGGTAGCTTTAAGTGCACACTGTGCAGAGGACGCACTACACTAACTGTAAATACTGTAGCTGCCTGCCTGTGGTATTAATAGGATCAGAAGAACACAAATAATTTTCTTCAGGTAGCTTTAGGTGCACACTGTGCAGCGGACGCACTACACTAACTGTAAATACTGTAGCTGCCTGCCTGTGGTATTAATAGGAGCAGAACAACAGCAATTGTCTCCAGGTAGCTTTAGGTGCACACTGTGCAGAGGACGCACTACACTAACTGTAAATACTGTAGCTGCCTGCCTGTGGTATTAATAGGATCAGAAGAACACCAATAATTTTCTTCAAGTAGCTTTAGGTGAACACTGTGCAGAGGACACAGTGCACTAAGTGTAAATACTGTAGCTGCCTGCCTGTGGTATTAATAGGAGAAGAACAACAGCAATTGTCTCCAGGTAGCTTTAAGTGCACACTGTGCAGAGGACGCACTACACTAACTGTAAATACTGTAGCTGCTTGCCTGTGGTATTAATAGGATCAGAAGAACACCAATAATTTTCTTCAGGTAGCTTTAGGTGCACACTGTGCAGAGGACGCACTACACTAACTGTAAATACTGTAGCGGACTGCCTGTGGTATTAATAGGATCAGAAGAACACCAATAATTTTCTTCAGGTAGCTTTAGGTGCACACTGTGCAGTGGACACACTACACTAACTGTAAATACTGTAGCTGCCTGCCTGTAGTATTAATAGGATCAGAGGAACACCAATAATTTTCTTCAGGTAGCTTTAGGTGCACACTGTGCAGAGGACGCACTACACTAACTGTAAATACTGTAGCGGCCTGCCTGTGGTATTAATAGGATCAGAAGAACACAAATAATTTTCTTCAGGTAGCTTTAAGTGCACACTGTGCAGCGGACGCACTACACTAACTGTAAATACTGTAGCTGCCTGCCTGTGGTATTAATAGGAGCAGAACAACAGCAATTGTCTCCAGGTAGCTTTAGGTGCACACTGTGCAGAGGACGCACAACACTAACTGTAAATACTGTAGCTGCCTGCCTGTGGTATTAATAGGATCAGAAGAACACCAATAATTTTCTTCAAGTAGCTTTAGGTGAACACTGTGCAGAGGACACAGTGCACTAAGTGTAAATACTGTAGCTGCCTGCCTGTGGTATTTATAGGATCAGAAGAACACCACTAATTTTCTTCAGGTAGCTTTAGGTGCACACTGTGCAGAGGACACAGTGCACTAACTGTAAATACTGTAGCTGCCTGCCTGTGGTAATAATAGGAGCAGAACAACAGCAATTGTCTCCAGGTAGCTTTAAGTGCACACTGTGCAGAGGACGCACTACACTAACTGTAAATACTGTAGCTGCCTGCCTGTGGTATTAATAGGATCAGAAGAACACAAATAATTTTCTTCAGGTAGCTTTAGGTGCACACTGTGCAGCGGACGCACTACACTAACTGTAAATACTGTAGCTGCCTGCCTGTGGTATTAATAGGAGCAGAACAACAGCAATTGTCTCCAGGTAGCTTTAGGTGCACACTGTGCAGAGGACGCACTACACTAACTGTAAATACTGTAGCTGCCTGCCTGTGGTATTAATAGGATCAGAAGAACACCAATAATTTTCTTCAAGTAGCTTTAGGTGAACACTGTGCAGAGGACACAGTGCACTAAGTGTAAATACTGTAGCTGCCTGCCTGTGGTATTAATAGGAGAAGAACAACAGCAATTGTCTCCAGGTAGCTTTAAGTGCACACTGTGCAGAGGACGCACTACACTAACTGTAAATACTGTAGCTGCTTGCCTGTGGTATTAATAGGATCAGAAGAACACCAATAATTTTCTTCAGGTAGCTTTAGGTGCACACTGTGCAGAGGACGCACTACACTAACTGTAAATACTGTAGCGGACTGCCTGTGGTATTAATAGGATCAGAAGAACACCAATAATTTTCTTCAGGTAGCTTTAGGTGCACACTGTGCAGTGGACACACTACACTAACTGTAAATACTGTAGCTGCCTGCCTGTGGTATTAATAGGATCAGGGGAACACCAATAATTTTCTTCAGGTAGCTTTAGGTGCACACTGTGCAGAGGACGCACTACACTAACTGTAAATACTGTAGCGGCCTGCCTGTGGTATTAATAGGATCAGAAGAACACAAATAATTTTCTTCAGGTAGATTTAAATGCACACTGTGCAGCGGACGCACTACACTAACTGTAAATACTGTAGCTGCCTGCCTGTGGTATTAATAGGAGCAGAACAACAGCAATTGTCTCCAGGTAGCTTTAGGTGCACACTGTGCAGAGGACGCACAACACTAACTGTAAATACTGTAGCTGCCTGCCTGTGGTATTAATAGGATCAGAAGAACACCAATAATTTTCTTCAAGTAGCTTTAGGTGAACACTGTGCAGAGGACACAGTGCACTAAGTGTAAATACTGTAGCTGCCTGCCTGTGGTATTAATAGGAGAAGAACAACAGCAATTGTCTCCAGGTAGATTTAAGTGCACACTGTGCAGAGGACGCACTACACTAACTGTAAATACTGTAGCTGCCTGCCTGTGGTATTAATAGGATCAGAAGAACACCAATAATTTTCTTCAGGTAGCTTTAGGTGCACACTGTGCAGAGGACGCACTACACTAACTGTAAATACTGTAGCGGCCTGCCTGTGGTATTAATAGGATCAGAAGAACTCCAATAATTTTCTTCAGGTAGCTTTAGGTGCACACTGTGCAGTGGACACACTACACTAACTGTAAATACTGTAGCTGCCTGCCTGTGGTATTAATAGGATCAGAGGAACACCAATAATTTTCTTCAAGTAGCTTTAGGTGAACACTGTGCAGAGGACACAGTGCACTAAGTGTAAATACTGTAGCTGCCTGCCTGTGGTATTAATAGGAGAAGAAGAACAGCAATTGTCTCCAGGTAGCTTTAAGTGCACACTGTGCAGAGGACGCACTACACTAACTGTAAATACTGTAGCTGCCTGCCTGTGGTATTAATAGGATCAGAAGAACACAAATAATTTTCTTCAGGTAGCTTTAGGTGCACACTGTGCAGCGGACGCACTACACTAACTGTAAATACTGTAGCTGCCTGCCTGTGGTATTAATAGGAGCAGAACAACAGCAATTGTCTCCAGGTAGCTTTAGGTGCACACTGTGCAGAGGACGCACTACACTAACTGTAAATACTGTAGCTGCCTGCCTGTGGTATTAATAGAATCAGAAGAACACCAATAATTTTGTTCAAGTAGCTTTAGGTGAACACTGTGCAGAGGACACAGTGCACTAAGTGTAAATACTGTAGCTGCCTGCCTGTGGTATTAATAGGAGAAGAACAACAGCAATTGTCTCCAGGTAGCTTTAAGTGCACACTGTGCAGAGGACGCACTACACTAACTGTAAATACTGTAGCTGCCTGCCTGTGGTATTAATAGGATCAGAAGAACACCAATAATTTTCTTCAGGTAGCTTTAGGTGCACACTGTGCAGAGGACGCACTACACTAACTGTAAATACTGTAGCGGACTGCCTGTGGTATTAATAGGATCAGAAGAACACCAATAATTTTCTTCAGGTAGCTTTAGGTGCACACTGTGCAGTGGACACACTACACTAACTGTAAATACTGTAGCTGCCTGCCTGTGGTAATAATAGGATCAGAGGAACACCAATAATTTTCTTCAGGTAGCTTTAGGTGCACACTGTGCAGAGGACGCACTACACTAACTGTAAATACTGTAGCGGCCTGCCTGTGGTATTAATAGGATCAGAAGAACACAAATAATTTTCTTCAGGTAGCTTTAAGTGCACACTGTGCAGCGGACGCACTACACTAACTGTAAATACTGTAGCTGCCTGCCTGTGGTATTAATAGGAGCAGAACAACAGCAATTGTCTCCAGGTAGCTTTAGGTGCACACTGTGCAGAGGACGCACAACACTAACTGTAAATACTGTAGCTGCCTGCCTGTGGTATTAATAGGATCAGAAGAACACCAATAATTTTCTTCAGGTAGCTTTAGGTGCACACTGTGCAGAGGACGCACTACACTAACTGTAAATACTGTAGCGGCCTGCCTGTGGTATTAATAGGATCAGAAGAACACCAATAATTTTCTTCAGGTAGCTTTAGGTGCACACTGTGCAGTGGACACACTACACTAACTGTAAATACTGTAGCTGCCTGCCTGTGGTATTAATAGGATCAGAGGAACACCAATAATTTTCTTCAAGTAGCTTTAGGTGAACACTGTGCAGAGGACACAGTGCACTAAGTGTAAATACTGTAGCTGCCTGCCTGTGGTATTAATAGGAGAAGAACAACAGCAATTGTCTCCAGGTAGCTTTAAGTGCACACTGTGCAGAGGACGCACTACACTAACTGTAAATACTGTAGCTGCCTGCCTGTGGTATTAATAGGATCAGAAGAACACCAATAATTTTCTTTAGGTAGCTTTAGGTGCACACTGTGCAGAGGACGCACTGCACTAACTGTAAATACTGTAGCGGCCTGCCTGTGGTATTAATAGGATCAGAAGAACACCAATAATTTTCTTCAGGTAGCTTTAGGTGCACACTGTGCAGTGGACACACTACACTAACTGTAAATACTGTAGCTGCCTGCCTGTAGTATTAATAGGATCAGAGGAACACCAATAATTTTCTTCAGGTAGCTTTAGGTGCACACTGTGCAGAGGACGCACTACACTAACTGTAAATACTGTAGCGGCCTGCCTGTGGTATTAATAGGATCAGAAGAACACAAATAATTTTCTTCAGGTAGCTTTAAGTGCACACTGTGCAGCGGACGCACTACACTAACTGTAAATACTGTAGCTGCCTGCCTGTGGTATTAATAGGAGCAGAACAACAGCAATTGTCTCCAGGTAGCTTTAGGTGCACACTGTGCAGAGGACGCACAACACTAACTGTAAATACTGTAGCTGCCTGCCTGTGGTATTAATAGGATCAGAAGAACACCAATAATTTTCTTCAAGTAGCTTTAGGTGAACACTGTGCAGAGGACACAGTGCACTAAGTGTAAATACTGTAGCTGCCTGCCTGTGGTATTAATAGGAGAAGAACAACAGCAATTGTCTCCAGGTAGCTTTAAGTGCACACTGTGCAGAGGACGCACTACACTAACTGTAAATACTGTAGCTGCCTGCCTGTGGTATTAATAGGATCAGAAGAACACCAATAATTTTCTTCAGGTAGCTTTAGGTGCACACTGTGCAGAGGACGCACTACACTAACTGTAAATACTGTAGCGGCCTGCCTGTGGTATTAATAGGATCAGAAGAACACCAATAATTTTCTTCAGGTAGCTTTAGGTGCACACTGTGCAGAGGACGCACTACACTAACTGTAAATACTGTAGCGGCCTGCCTGTGGTATTAATAGGATCAGAAGAACACCACTAATTTTCTTCAGGTAGCTTTAGGTGCACACTGTGCAGAGGACACAGTGCACTAACTGTAAATACTGTAGCTGCCTGTCTGTGGTATTAATAGGAGCAGAACAACAGCAATTGTCTCCAGGTAGCTTTAAGTGCACACTGTGCAGAGGACGCACTACACTAACTGAAAATACTGTAGCTGCCTTCCTGTGGTATTAATAGGATCAGAAGAACACCAATAATTTTCTTCAGGTAGCTTTAGGTGCACACTGTGCAGCGGACGCACTACACTAACTGTAAATACTGTAGCTGCCTGTCTGTGGTATTAATAGGAGCAGAACAACAGCAATTGTCTCCAGGTAGCTTTAAGTGCACACTGTGCAGAGGACGCACTACACTAACTGTAAATACTGTAGCTGCCTGCCTGTTGTATTAATAGGATCAGAAGAACACCAATAATTTTCTTCAGGTAGCTTTAGGTGCACACTGTGCAGCGGACGCACTACACTAACTGTAAATACTGTAGCTGTCTGCCTGTGGTATTAATAGGAGAAGAACAACAGCAATTGTCTCCAGGTAGCTTTAAGTGCACACTGTGCAGAGGATGCACTACACTAACTGTAAATACTGTAGCTGCCTGCCTGTGGTATTAATAGGATCAGTAGAACACCAATAATTTTCTTCAGGTACTGTAGCTTTAGGTGCACACTGTGCAGAGGACGCACTACACTAACTGTAAATACTGTAGCGGCCTGCCTGTGGTATTAATAGGATCAGAAGAACACCAATAATTTTCTTCAGGTAGCTTTAGGTGCACACTGTGCAGTGGACACACTACACTAACTGTAAATACTGTAGCTGCCTGCCTGTGGTATTAATAGGATCAGAAGAACACCAATAATTTTCTTCAGGTACTGTAGCTTTAGGTGCACACTGTGCAGAGGACGCACTACACTAACTGTAAATACTGTAGCTGCCTGCCTGTGGTATTAATAGGATCAGAAAAACACCACTAATTTTCTTCAGGTAGCTTTAGGTGCACGCTGTGCAGAGAACACAGTGGACTAACTGTAAATACGGTAGCTGCCTGCCTGTGGTATTAATAGGAGCAGAACAACAGCAATTGTCTCCAGGTAGCTTTAGGTGCACACTGTGCAGAGGACGCACTACACTATTGTAAGTACTGTAGCTGCCTGCCTGTGGTATTAATAGGAGAAGAACAACAGCAATTGTCTCCAGGTAGCTTTAAGTGCACGCTGTGCAGAGGACGCACTACACTAACTGTAAATACTGTAGCTGCCTGCCTGTGGTATTAATAGGATCAGAAGAACACCAATAATTTTCTTCAGGTAGCTTTAGGTGCACACTGTGCAGAGGACGCACTACACCACCTGTAAATACTGTAGCGGCCTGCCTGTGGTATTAATAGGATCAGAAGAACACCAATAATTTTCTTCAGGTAGCTTTAGGTGCACACTGTGCAGTGGACACACTACACTAACTGTAAATACTGTAGCTGCCTGTCTGTGGTATTAATAGGATCAGAGGAACACCAATAATTTTCTTCAGGTAGCTTTAGGTGCACACTGTGTAGAGGACACAGTGCACTAACTGTAAATACTGTAGCTTCCTGTCTGTGGTATTAATAGGAGCAGAACAACAGCAATTGTCTCCAGGTAGCTTTAAGTGCACAATGTGCAGAGGACGCACTACACTAACTGTAAATACTGTAGCTGCCTGCCTGTGGTATTAATAGGAGCAGAACAACAGCAATTGTCTCCAGGTAGCTTTAGGTGCACACTGTGCAGGGGACGCACTACACTAACTGTAAATACTGTAGCTGCCTGCCTGTGGTATTAATAGGATCAGAAGAACACCAATAATTTTCTTCAAGTAGCTTTAGGTGAACACTGTGCAGAGAACACAGTGCACTACGTGTAAATACTGTAGCTGTCTGCCTGTGGTATTAATAGGAGAAGAACAACAGCAATTGTCTCCAGGTAGCTTTAAGTGCACACTGTGCAGAGGACGCACTACACTAACTGTAAATACTGTAGCTGCCTGCCTGTGGTATTAATAGGATCAGAAGAACACCAATAATTTTCTTCAGGTACTGTAGCTTTAGGTGCACACTGTTCAGAGGACGCACTACACTAACTGTAAATACTGTAGCGGCCTGTCTGTGGTATTAATAGGATCAGAAGAACACCAATAATTTTCTTCAGGTAGCTTTAGGTGCACACTGTGCAGTGGACACACTACACTAACTGTAAATACTGTAGCTGCCTGCCTGTGGTATTAATAGGAGCAGAACAACAGCAATTGTCTCTAGGTAGCTTTAGGTGCACACTGTGCAGAGGACGCACTACACTAACTGTAAATACTGTAGCTGCCTGCCTGTGGTATTAATAGGATCAGAAAAACACCTCTAATTTTCTTCAGGTAGCTTTAGGTGCACGCTGTGCAGAGAACACAGTGCACTAACTGTAAATACGGTAGCTGCCTGCCTGTGGTATTAATAGGAGCAGAACAACAGCAATTGTCTCCAGGTAGCTTTAGGTGCACACTGTGCAGAGGACGCACTACACTATTGTAAATACTGTAGCTGCCTGCCTGTGGTATTAATAGGAGCAGAACAACAGCAATTGTCTCCAGGTAGCTTTAGGTGCACACTGTGCAGAGGACGCACTACACTAACTGTAAATACTGTAGCTGTCTGCCTGTGGTATTAATAGGATCAGAATAACACCAATAATTTTCTTCAGGTAGCTTTAGGTGAACACTGTGCAGAGGACACAGTGCACTAAGTGTAAATACTGTAGCTGCCTGCCTGTGGTATTAATAGGAGAAGAACAACAGCAATTGTCTCCAGGTAGCTTTAAGTGCACACTGTGCAGAGGACGCACTACACTAACTGTAAATACTGTAGCTGCCTGCCTGTGGTATTAAAGGGATCAGAAGAACACCAATAATTTTCTTCAGGTAGCTTTAGGTGCACACTGTGCAGAGGACGCACTACACTAACTGTAAATACTGTAGCGGCCTGCCTGTGGTATTAATAGGATCAGAAGAACACCAATAATTTTCTTCAGGTAGCTTTAGGTGCACACTGTGCAGTGGACACACTACACTAACTGTAAATACTGTAGCTGCCTGCCTGTGGTATTAATAGGAGCAGAACAACAGCAATTGTCTCTAGGTAGCTTTAGGTGCACACTGTGCAGAGGACGCACTACACTAACTGTAAATACTGTAGCTGTCTGCCTGTGGCATTAATAGGATCAGAGGAACACCAATAATTTTCTTCAGGTAGCTTTAGGTGCACACTGTGCAGAGGACGCACTACACTAACTGTAAATACTGTAGCGGCCTGCCTGTGGTATTAATAGGATCAGAAGAACACCACTAATTTTCTTCAGGTAGCTTTAGGTGCACACTGTGCAGAGGACACAGTGCACTAACTGTAAATACTGTAGCTGCCTGTCTGTGTTATTAATAGGAGCAGAACAACATCAATTGTCTCCAGGTAGCTTTAGGTGCACACTGTGCAGAGGACACAGTGCACTAAGTGTAAATACTGTAGCTGCCTGCCTGTGGTATTAATAGGAGAAGAACAACAGCAATTGTCTCCAGGTAGCTTTAAGTGCACACTGTGCAGAGGACGCACTACACTAACTGTAAATACTGTAGCTGCCTGCCTGTGGTATTAATAGGATCAGAAGAACACCAATAATTTTATTCAGGTAGCTTTAGGTGCACACTGTGCAGAGGACGCACTACACTAACTGTAAATACTGTAGCTGCCTGCCTGTGGTATTAATAGGATCAGAAGAACACCAATAATTTTCTTCAGGTAGCTTTAGGTGCACACTGTGCAGAGGACGCACTACACTAACTGTAAATACTGTAGCGGCCTGCCTGTGGTATTAATAGGATCAGAAGAACACCAATAATTTTCTTCAGGTAGCTTTAGGTGCACACTGTGCAGTGGACACACTACACTAACTGTAAATACTGTAGCTGCCTGCCTGTGGTATTAATAGGAGCAGAACAACAGCAATTGTCTCTAGGTAGCTTTAGGTGCACACTGTGCAGAGGACGCACTACACTAACTGTAAATACTGTAGCTGTCTGCCTGTGGCATTAATAGGATCAGAGGAACACCAATAATTTTCTTCAGGTAGCTTTAGGTGCACACTGTGCAGAGGACGCACTACACTAACTGTAAATACTGTAGCGGCCTGCCTGTGGTATTAATAGGATCAGAAGAACACCACTAATTTTCTTCAGGTAGCTTTAGGTGCACACTGTGCAGAGGACACAGTGCACTAACTGTAAATACTGTAGCTGCCTGTCTGTGTTATTAATAGGAGCAGAACAACATCAATTGTCTCCAGGTAGCTTTAGGTGCACACTGTGCAGAGGACACAGTGCACTAAGTGTAAATACTGTAGCTGCCTGCCTGTGGTATTAATAGGAGAAGAACAACAGCAATTGTCTCCAGGTAGCTTTAAGTGCACACTGTGCAGAGGACGCACTACACTAACTGTAAATACTGTAGCTGCCTGCCTGTGGTATTAATAGGATCAGAAGAACACCAATAATTTTCTTCAGGTAGCTTTAGGTGCACACTGTGCAGAGGATGCACTACACTAACTGTAAATACTGTAGCGGACTGCCTGTGGTATTAATAGGATCAGAAGAACACCAATAATTTTCTTCAGGTAGCTTTAGGTGCACACTGTGCAGTGGACACACTACACTAACTGTAAATACTGTAGCTGCCTGCCTGTGGTATTAATAGGATCAGAGGAACACCAATAATTTTTTTCAGGTAGCTTTAGGTGCACACTGTGCAGAGGACGCACTACACTAACTGTAAATACTGTAGCTAATAGGACTAATAGGATCAGAAGAACACCAGCAATTTTCTTCAGGTAGCTGTAAATACTATAAAAGCACCTGTCAGTAGTAGGAAGAGAGTAACAGGAAGGGATCTAGCTAAACTGAATACAGTGTGTGTATATATATATATATATATATATATATATATATATATATATATATATATATATATATATATATATATATATATATATATATATACAACACCTAGGATGTATATGCATATATATATATATATACACAATACACTGTAAGTGCAGCTAACTGACTCACCTGCCTACTCTATCTAACTTAAATCAAATGACACTGTCTCTCTGTCTATCTATCTCTCTCTCAATGCCAGAACACACTACACAGGGCCGCCATGCAGGCGGCATTATATAGTGTGGGGTGAATGTACTAAACCCCCTGAGCCGTAATTGGTCAAAGCCACTCTGGTTTTGGCCAATTACGGCTCTCTGTACAGACGGTGCTGTGATTGGCCAAGCATACGGGTCATAGTGCATGCTTGGCCAATCATCAGCCAGCAATGCACTGCGATGCCGCAGTGAATTATGGGCCGTGATGCACCACCCGAATTTGGCGCGAACGGCCCATATTGTTCGGAATTCGGCGAACAACTGAACAGGCAATGTTCGAGTCGAACATGCGTTCGATTCCAATACGAAGCTCATCCCTATTTGTGAGGTAATTAGAAAATAGAATTTATGTGGTTGCATTCTCAAGAATATAACACTCTATACTCTCTTAAATATATTTGACCAAACAGTGTATATTTTGTTCAAAATAATGTTTTTATTGTTATGCTTGTATATGTTTGGCTTTACCTGGTAGTATCTGATTTGCATTTGGTAAGTGGAGTTGTACCGCGGCATGTAACTACAACCTAAACCACTAGCGCGACTTGCCAGATTTATACTATATATTTCGGCCGCTCGTAGAGTTTACTTATCAGTGGGATTTTTAGTATATATGGCCGTTCTGCCATGAATGAATACCAATCCTTCATTAGACTTTATGTGTTAACTATTTCCAAACAGTTGGTAGTTGCTGGCTATGAGATTTAGCCTGATTGGGAACAGTTGCGACGGTACCTCCACCTGCTACAGTATCTCACAAAAGTGAGTACACCTCTCTCTCTCTCTTACAAAAATGTGAGAGGTGTACTCACATTTTTTTTTTTTTTTTACAAAAATGTGAGTAAACCTCTCACATTTTTGTAAATATTTTATTATATCTTTTCATGTGACAACACTGAAGAAATGACACTTTGCTATGTAAAGTAGTGAGTGTACAAGCTTGTATAACAGTGTAAATTTGTTGTCCCTTCTAAATAACTCAACACACAACCATTAATATCTAAACCGCTGGCAACAAATGTGAGTACACCTCTAAGTGAAAATGTCCAAATTGGACCCAAAGTGTCAATATTCTGAGCTTCACAGGTTGCCACTGGAGTCCTCTTCCACTCCTCCATGACGACATCATGGAGATGGTGGATGTTAAAGACCTTGAGCTCCTCCACCTTGAGGATGCCCCACAGATGCTCAATAGGGTTTAGGTCTGGAGATATGCTTGGCCACTCCATCACCTTTACCCTCAGCTTCTTTAGCAAGGCAGTGGTCATCTTGGAGGTGCAGTTGGGGTCATTATCATGTTGGAATACTGCCCTGTGACCCAGTCTTTGAGGGGGGGATCATGCTCTGCTTCAGTATGTCACAGCACATGTTGGCATTCATGGTTCCCTCAATGAACTGTAGCTCTCCAGTGCCGGAAGCACTCATGCAGCCCCAGACCATGACACCCCCACCACCATGCTTGATTGTAGGCAAGACACACTTGTCTTTGTACTCTCACCTGGTTACCAGCACACACGCTTGACACCATCTGAACCAAATATGTTTATCTTGGTCTCCTCAGACCACAAGACGTGGTTCCAATAATCCATGTCCTTAGTCTGCTTGTCTTCAGTGAACTGTTTCTTGTGCATCATCTTTAGAAGAGGCTTCCTTCTGGGACAACAGCCATGCAGACCAATTTGATGCAGTGTGCGGCATATGGTCTGAGCACTGACAGTCTGACCCCCCACCCCTTCAAGCTCTGCAGCAATGCTGGCAGTACTCATATGTCTATTTCCTAAAGACAACCTCTGGATATGACACTGAGCATGTGCACTCAACTTCTTTGGTTGACCATGGTGAGGCCTGTTCTGAGTGGAACCTGTCCTGTTAAACTGCTGTATGGTCTTGGCCACCGTGCTGCTGCTCAGTTTCAGGGTATTGGCTGTCTTCTTATAGTCTAGGCCATCTTTATGTAGAGGAACAATTCTTTGTTTCAGATCCTCAAAGAGTTCTTTGCCATAAGGTGCCATGTTGAACTTCCAGTGACCAGTATGAGAGAGTGAGAGCGATAACACCAAATTTAACACACCTGCTCCCCATTCACACCTGAGACCTTGTAACACTAACGCGTCACATAACACCGGGGAGGGAAAATGGCCCAATTAAGACATTTTGACTAAACTCCATGCCCAAGAGGGTTAAGGCAGTGCTGGAAAACAATGGTGGCCACACAAAATATTGACACTTTGGGGCCAATTTTGACATTTTCACTTAGGGGTGTACTCACTTTTGTTGCCAGCGGTTTAGACATTAATGGCTGTGTATTGAGTTATTTTGAGGGGACAGCAAATTTACACTGTTATAGTACGCTCACTACTTTAAATTGTAGCAAAGTAAATTGTTTAAATTGTAGCAAAGTAATTTCTTCAGTGTAGTCACATGAAAAGATATAATAAGAAATTTACAAAAATGTGAGGGGTGTATTCACTTTTGTGAGATACTGTATATAATGACGCGAGGTGTACCAAGATGGCTACACCTCAGACAATGTCCAGTAACTAAATGCATAAGGGGGGACTTGGTACACGTCAACGTAATTTCCGGAAATTTCAGGTTTTCTGGTTGTGGCCTGTGGAACGCATGCTGCTCAAACCCAGGAAATTGCCTGTATGCTTATATGAAATTGGGCACTTGATGTGGATAGATTTCTTTGCTATATATATATATATATATATATTCTTACAAGTGGACTTACAGCCAGGCCCATATATATTGGAACATCGCCACAATTCTAATCTTTTTAGCTCTAAACACCACAATGGATTTGAAATTAAACAAACAAGATGTTCAGCTTTAATTTGAGGGTATTTACATACAAATCAGGTGAACGGTGTAGGAATTAAAACAGTTTGTATATGTGCCTCCCACTTTTTAAGGGACCAAAAGTAATGGGACAATTGGCTGCTCAGCTGTTCCATGGCCAGGTGTGTGTTATTCCCTCATTATCCCATTTACAAGGAGCAGATAAAAGGTCAAGAGTTCATTTCAAGTGTGTTATTTGCATTTGGAATCTGTTGCTGTCAACTCTCAATATGAGATCCAAAGAGCTGTCACTATCAGTGAAGCAAACCATCATTAGGCTGAAAAAAAAAAAAAACAATCAGAGAGATAGTAAAAACATTAGGTGTGGCCAAATCAACTGTTTGGAACATCCTTAAAAAGAAAGAATGCACTGGTGAGCTCATCAACACCAAAAGACCTGGAAGACCACGGAAAAGAACTGTGGTGTGTGACCGAAGAATTCTTTCCCTGGTGAAGAAAACACCCTTCACAACAGTTGGCCAGATCAAGAACAGTTTCCAGGAGGTAGGGGTATGTGTGTCAAAGTCAACAATCAAGAGAAGACGTCACCAGAGTGAATGCAGAGGGTTCATCACAAGATGTAAACCATTGGTGAGCCTCAGGAAGGTCAGATTAGAGTTTGCCAAACAACATGATGTTGCCAAACAACATCTAAAAAAGCCTTCACAGTTCTGGAACAACATCCTATGGACAGATGAGACCAAGATCAACTTGTACCAGAGTGATGAGAAGAGAAGAGTATGGAGAAGGAAAGGAACTGCTCATGATCCAAAGAATACCACCTCATCAGTGAAGCATGGTGGTGGTAGTGTCATGGCAAGGGCATTAATGGCTGCCAATGGAACTGGTTCTCTTGTATTTATTGATCATGTGACTGATGACAAAAGCAGCAGGATGAATTCTGAAGTGTTTCTGGCAATATTATCTGCTCATATTCAGCAAAATGCTTCAGAACTCATTGGACGGCGCTTCACAGTGCAGATGGACAATGACCCGAAGCATACCGGGAAAGCAACCAAAGAGTTTTTTAAGGGAAAGAAGTGGAATGTTATGCAATGGCCAAGTCAATCACCTGACCTGAATCCGATTAAGCATGCATTTCACTTGCTGAAGACCAACTTGAAGGGAAAATGCCCCAAGAACAAGCAGGGACTGAAGACAGTTGCAGTAGAGGCCTGGCAGAGCATCACCAGGGATGAAACCCAGCGTCTGGTGATGTCTATGCATTCCAGACTTCAGGCTGTAATTGACTGCAAAGGATTTGCAACCAAGTATTAAAAAGTGAAAGTTTGATGGATGATTGTTAATCTGTCCGATTACTTTTGGTCCCTTAAAAAGTGGGAGGCACATATACAAACTGTTGTAATTCCTACACCCAGGGCCGTCTTTAATATTGATTGGACCTTTGGCAAACGTTTTCTTTGCCCCCCCCATACAATTTCGCTCTCCACCTGCTCTGAGACATACAGTAAATAGCAGCTAGACTTAAAATCAGTTTACTGTAACAAATCAGGCAGCGATTGGTTGCCAGAGGTTACAGTGTATCATTACCGCTTACTGACTGGTTCCTAGAGGTTACAGCACACATTAAGGCTCACTGATTAGTTGCTAGATGTTACAGCACATGATTTCTGCTTGTTGATTGGTTGCTAGAGATTACTGTACAGTAATACTGCTCACTGATTGGTTGCTAGAGGTTACAGCACATCATCTCCTCACTGTAGGGGGCATGATATACATATGAATGCCACTTTTATGTACATATCTATGCTGCCGGATGCAGCTATTTAAATATGAATGCTGCTGCTATTTACATATGATTGTCGGTTATTTACATGTAAACGCAGGGTCTGCAGGTGAGTCATTTGTACAAAACAATAGGGAAGAGCTGGGCAGCATTAGTAGCTGCACTTCACACTGAGATATCAGGACACAGCACGGGACTAAAACTTCAAGGGGCAAGGGAATTTAAACTGGGATAGTTGGCAAGTATGAGGCAGCTGCTTTGGGCCCCACAACAATGAAAGGGCCCAGGGCAGCTACCCCTTTTGCCCTGCTTTAAAAACGGCCCTGCCTCAGTTGGATGTACATACCGTCAAATTAAAGCTGAAATTCTGCAGTTTAAAGCACATCTTGTTTGTTTCATTTCAAATCCATTGTGGTGGTGTATAGAGCCAAAAAATTAGAATTGTGTCGATGTCCCAATATTTATGGACCCGACTGTAATATTTATTTAATTATTGATTATTTTTATACACTTATTTTAGTGTTTTCTTCACTTGATTTGGTTGTCCACATATATCATATGTTTTCAAACAGACAGTATATTCACGTATATTGTTGTATAGTAGGCTTTTTTACCTTTTGATATATAAATATCACCTGGAACCTAGCACAAGTCACTTTATGGCAAAATGGATACTTGATGTGGATAGATTTTCTATTGCTATATACATCTTTCCTGGAAGTGGATTCAATACCGATATAATTAATTATTAGTTATATATTTTCTATATATTCATTTAATCGTTTCACTTAATTTAAGTGTTTATACATTTTTTTGCTGTTCCAAGCAGATAACATACTCACTTATACTTTTATATACTAGTTTTTTTTCCACGTAATATCACGGTTGGCAAACACATATGTTATTTAAACACTCTTTTTTTTTTAAGCAGCGCCAACTTCCCTTACTCTGATTATCAATTCTTTGGACGCCACTAGTGGAGTCTTTTTTCAGGGAGGCTGCAGCTTAACTCATACCTAAGCGCAGATTTTTAGTTTAATACATCTCTTGTACCATGCCTGCAGTCTCTGACCATCTCCTCTAGTATTTTGGGGGCGCCTGGAGCTCCTCTTTAAGTTGTCTGCCGAGTTTAGACTTTGCTACATGCAGAGAGCGTTGTCTTTTTTTTTTAAGAACAGATAAAATTTTAAAAAAGGCGCATGTGCAGTAATCGTGATGCATCGCGGAATCGAATCGAATCGTTGACAGGATAATCGTAATCGAATCGTGAGAACAGTGAAGATGCGCACCTCTAGTTATAACCCTTCCTTACTCTATTTAAAATGAAATTAAAAACGTTTTGCCTTTAGTTCTACTTTAAAATGATATCTCATAACTTGTATGTCTAAGAAAACATAATGCAAATAAAAATAATTTAACACAGCCTTTTCTAGGCTTTTTTAACAGCTTGTGGTGCAGAGCTTGTCAATCAGTCCAGCAAATCACCCCCGTGCCTTTTTTATCCTTGCTAATCTGTGAAGCATCTCAGATGCTGTGTCCAGAGAATTCTTCTGTCAGCTGGTTTTTATGGATAACTGGAAACTGGAAATTTGACAAATACCAGTGTTATCAATAAACCAGAGAATGTAAAGACACATTTAGTTATTATTTAATTTCCAAGTACTAAATCTAAATATATTTAATCCACATTAAACTGGCTTTTGTTGTCATTGGAAAGGAAACTGCAGTTGTGAAAGCCAGACACAAATAGTCACAGTTGCAATTATTTAAATTGGACTTGCACATTTCCTGCACCAGATTTACAGCTAGTATGCATGCATTAATATCCTGCATAAATACTTGGCATATACGGCACAACTGTTGGTAAAAATCTACAATAGGATTTTTTTCCAGCACTTGTTGACATTATCAGAACAGTGATTTCACAGTGACATTTACACTTGAATGGATCCCCTTTCCTTCTCTATTTGACGGTGTCACATGCACAGCTGCTTATGGTCAAGTGGATGGATAACTAATGCTTAGTGATTATGAGGAAACAGAAAACAAAAAAGTTTATTCCATGCGGCACATAAGCGGAGGTGCTTTCACCTCTGCCCAGCTGGTAATAAGCTGCATTCAGAAAATGTCCTGTAGCTAGCCAAGCCGTGATGGGACAGCTGCCTGGCTGATGTTTATAGAATTCACTTTGCCTGCAGGCTTTGTTTCTTTATTGGCTACCCCAAGCAATAGAACAACTGCTGTTTTAAATTATACTCACTGGGGCCCTACGTATTAACAGAGAAAAAAACATGTTTTGACAACGCAGACATTTTGGTGACAAATTTAAGCAATATTTACCAAATTTTCTGCACTGATAAAAAGGGATTAAAAAAATAATCATGAAAAATAAACAAAAATATTTTGTATTTAATATAATGTGTGC
Organism: Lithobates clamitans; assembly: GCA_037952925.1. NCBI lineage: Eukaryota > Metazoa > Chordata > Amphibia > Anura > Ranidae > Lithobates > Lithobates clamitans. Next base: position 10,900,295 of record JBBGZY010000502.1, on the reverse strand, counting down.
GACAATATTTTCAAACCTCTTTTGAGGGGAAGACTTTTTCATATGTATGTTTTGAACTATTAATATTATGTTTTTTAGAGCTGATATATATTTTTTTATCTGATATATATAATGTTTACACAGATACACCACACATAGACTATATATACAGTAATATACTATATATATATATATATATATATATATATATATATATATATATATATATATATATAGCCATCATTTTATTTTCCAGCATTGCCTTAACCCTCTTGGGCATGGAGTTGACCAGAGCTTCACAGGTTGCCACTGGAGTCCTCTTCCACTCCTCCATGACAACATCACAAAGCTGGTGGATGTTAGAGACCTTGCGCTCCTCCACCTTCCGTTTGAAGAAGCCCCACAGATGCTCAACATGGTTTAGGTCTGAAGACATGCTTGGCCAGTCCATCACCTTTACCCTCACCTTCTTTAGCAAGGCAGTGGTCATCTTGGAGGTGTGTTTGGGGTCGTTATCATGTTGGAATACTGCCCTGCGGCCCAGTCTCTGAAGGGAGGGGATCATGCTCTGCTTCAGTATGTAACAGTACATGTTGGCATTCATGGTTTCCTCAATGAACTGTATGTGAAAGTGAAAACTCCTGTGCTGTCGGGGGGGGGGCTACGCTAAAAGGACACTGCTGCAACACCTAAGTACTGATCCAAAGCAGGACAAATGAGACAAAACTGGGGGAAGATGGTAGTTGCGCTGTGATGAAGGGGGGGGGGGAGCTACAAAGATGACTAAAGTGAACTAAAAAACGGGCCAATGCATGAATGGATCCTACATGCTAAAAGAACATGGTGAGGATGCAGTGCAGTGCAACGTAGCTGATCAACATGACTATAATATTATGGGCAGACAAAGCCTAATATATAAAGGTAATTGTGAAACAGTGACTGCTTGAATATAGCAAAGCAAAAATGCATATACTAACACAAATAGGATAAATAATGACACAATGCAAAAAAATATATAATGCAAGAAAAATACATGTGGGCTAGTGCCCCATTAGCAAAAACGTGCCAAATCCTGGTGGACTACAAGTGACAAATCCCTAGGACAAACATGAATATTAGTTCTATCATCCAGTCCAAAAACAAAAACTTGTGATACCCCTGGACTAATATTCATGTTTGTCCTAGGGATTTGTCACTTGTAATCCACCAGGATTTGGCACGTTTTTGCTAATGGGGCACTAGCCCATATGTATTTTTCTTGCATTATAAATTTTTTTGCATTGTGTCATTATTTATCCTATTTGTGTTAGTATATGCATTTTTGCTTTGCTATATTCAAGCAGTCACTGTTTCACAATTACCTTTATATATTAGGCTTCGTCTGCCCGTAACATTATAGTCATGTTGATCAGCTACGTTGCACTGCACTGCATCCTCACCATGTTCTTTTAGCATGTAGGATCCATTCATGCATTGACCCGTTTCTTTTTTAGTTCACTTTGCCACTTTAGTCATCTTTGTAGCTCCTCCCCCCCTTCATCGCAGCGCAACTACCATCTTCCCCCACTTTTGTCTCAATGAACTGTAGCTCCCAGGGTCAGCAGCACTCATGCAGACCCAGACCAGGACACTCCCACCACCATGCTTGACTGTGGACATTACACACTTGTCTTTGTACTCCTCATCTGGTTGCCACCACACACGCTTGACACAATCCGAACCAAATAAGTTTATCTTAGTCTCATCAGACCACAGGATATGGTTCCAGTAATCCATGTCCTTAGTCTGCTTGTCTTCAGCAAACTGTTTGCAGGCTTTCTTGTGCATCATCTTTAGAAGAGTCTTCCTTCTGGGATGACAGCCATGCAGACCAATTTTATGCAGTGTGCATCGTATGGTCTGAGCACCTGACAGGCTGACCAACCACCCCTTCAACCTCTGCAGCAATGCTGGCAGCACTCATACGTCTATCTCCCAAAGACAACCTCTGGATATAACGCTGAGCATGTGCACTCAACTTCTTTGATCGACAATGGCGAGGCCAGTTCTGAGTGGAACGTGTCAGGTTAAACCGCTGTATGGTCTTGGCCACCGTGCTGCAGCTCAGTTTTAGGGTCTTGGCAATCTTCTTATAGCCTAGGCCATCTTTATGTAGAGCAAAAATTCTTTTTTTTTGCAGATCCTCAGAGAGTTCTGTGACATGAGGTGCCATGTTGAACTTCCAGTGACCAGTATGAGAACGTGAGAGCGATAACACCAAATTTACAGAACAAAAGATTATAGCGCACACATATAAAAATGACATTTAAATCCTGCAAGGCTATTTAAAGCACCTGAACATATTAAGCAAAAATATGGGGATTTGGTCACACCATATGGCCATACAGTGTTTAAACCAACTACTGCGTCAAAGTACCCCATTTTCAGTGGGTCCTACACTATTCATAAAATTAGAGATCCCAATTCTCAACCAAGGGAGAAGTACACTCCTCTTTATGGGAGAACTAAAAGGACTTCTCCTATAACTCAGGTGGACACTGATTAAAAGTATCAAATTTTACCACACCTTCTCCCCATTCACACCTGAGACCTTGTAGCACTAACGAGTCACATGACACCGGGGAGGGAAAATGGCTAATTGGGCCCAATTTGGACATTTTCACTTAGGGGTGTACTCACTTTTTTTTGCCAGTGGTTTAGACATAAATGCCTGTATGTTGAGTTATTTTGAGGGGACATCAAATTTACACTGTTATACAAGTTGTACACTCACTACTTTACATTGTAGCAAAGTGTCATTTCTTCAGTGTTGTCACATGAAAATATATAATAAAAACAAAAATGAGGGGTGTACTCACTTTTGTGAGATACTGTATATCTATAGATCTATATATATAGATCTATATATATCTATATCTATAGATATAGATATATATATTTGTGTGTGTATTTTATATTGTATGCTAACTTTTCTTTTTTGTACACATACACTATCATGTACACTCTGAAACTTTGGAGTCAAGTGCTGAGACAATATAACTCTTGGAGTAACATCATTGCTGGTAGCCCAATGGTCAAAAAAAGAAGATGTTGGATGCAGAAGAAGTGGGGGAAAGCTGCTGTCTTTGTTTGAGGAGGGAAAACTCTGGGAATTCCTGGATAAAAGCTGAATATAAACAAAAGGGGTGGGTATGATGGTTGACAATTACTGATCAAATATAGTCGTGCACATATTTGGTCAATTAAATCAGCCATCATTCACACTCTTTGTTTACAAACCAGCTGTTAGCAAGGAATCTGTAATTCAATGAAAAATAGCACTTGGAGCAGATGTGCCAATGGGTGTCATTTTCCATGACCGAAGAGGATCTGTGTTTTTGTAATAAAAGACTTGTTAAAATTTGTGGTGTGTTTATTTACTGTTTACATTTTTTGTAAATGAGTAGGGGTACTTATTCAGGTATGGGAGCTAGTATCCTGAGGGTCCTCTTATTTTTAAAGGTGGTTTTGAGATTCTAATAAGCCCCTCACCTGGATAACCCTTAAACTACTGGGCCAGGGTTGTGAGTAAATGGCATCTGTCTTTATCCCCACATGGGAGGTCAGGACATGTGAGCTAATATGTATTGGGGAGGGGATTTTTGAGTTAACCCACCGTTTTTTGTTTTTTTTTGTGGGATTTTCCCTTCAAAATCATGACAGACCTTCACCCAAGCATGCAGGGTGGCATTTTGGGGCAGACCCCACTATGTTTTCTCATTTTTACTGTTGGATATAATATAAAAATATTTTTAGAAATAAAATATTTTGGTAGTTATTTACATATCCGCACTCACTTTTCTTTGTAAAAAAAAATGAGGACCCCTTCAACGGTCCCTCAAAATATAGACCAGATAATGTGCATTTGGGGGGGTCTCTGTGCTATTTTTTAAAAAGGAAAGTCCAGCTTGCAGGGAAAAGTTATTTAACGGCAATTTAAATTGCCATTTTTTTGGTAGCCTCCCTGGCGGTTTTCCCGAGTGTGGCTCGGGGTTAAAAATCAGGACCATTAGCGGTAACCCCGAGCCACACTCGGGATTACATCGCAGGATCCTGGTGTGCCTTTACTTACCTTGTCCCCGGGATCCTGCGATGTCCCCCACAGTGTCCGTGGGCTCTGTCCTCGTCCGAAGCCTCTCCTTGCCAGGCTCCGTTCCCTGCGAGTGTCACGACGCACGGGGGCGGAGCCTGGCGGCAAATTCAAAAAAATGTCAAAATCATAACACATACAGTACTGTAATCTTATAGATTACAGTACTGTATGAAAAGATTTCACATCCCTTTTGTCCCCAGTGCTTTGGCCCATGCCCTGCATGCAGTTTTATGTGATATATACTGTTCTTTCTGCCTGCAAACTGGAGATTGTCCATAGCAACCAAAAAGTGTCCCTTTACGTCAAAAGTGGCTTTAGACCAGCTAGAAAACAGCGATAGTAAATTAGAACACTTGCAGAATTGAGCGATAGTGAATCGTGGGGAAATTTATTTTATTACTATTTATTTTTATTTTTTAAATTATTTATTTTTATTTATTATATTATATTTTTTGTTTTTGTGTTTCAAACTTTATTATACCCGGGATATCTACTAGACTCTTGTTTGGACAGATTTAAGTGTGTTATTGTTAAGAATTACAGACCTACAATATAAAACGCCAAATTTCCATGCAAATAATTGTACCGCTTTCAGCACCTAAAATCCGAAATAATCATACCGCCAGGGAGGTTAAAAAAGGTTGTCGAACATGATTTCAGGCCGAACATTGGCTGTTCATCCCATTCAAGGAATACCCGAATATGCAAGGCATTCAGCACGTTTTCGCCCTGCTGAATGCCCTGCAATGCACTGTGCATTCTGCACCCTGATTGGGCAAAGCTTTGCCCAATCGCAGTAAAAGCTGGTTGTTAAGGAGCGGGCCCACGGCATCCTTAACAACAGATGAGTCATCAGCTGTTAATAGGCTTCTCCGCCGACAGATGAATAAAAAAATAAAACAATTGCTGGTAAAAAAAAAAAAATGGTCTGGTATGGTATGGTTTGGTATGGATTTTAACCTCTTCATATCCGCGCTATTGCCAAATGACAGCAACAGCGCGGACCTACATTGCCGGGGCGACGTCTATTGTCGTCCCGTGCACGAGCAGCCTGCGCACCCCCTGCAGTCTATGAGACTTGCCTGATCACAGATCAGTGTACGGGGTAGATCCCGACCCTTACCACATGATCAGCTGTCAGCCAATGACAGCTGGTCATGTGATGTAAACAGAGCCGGTAATCGTCTATTTTTTCTCCTCGCGCTGACAGCGTGAGGAGGAAAAAAAAAGCCGATCACCAGCGGCCGTGAGAGGGACATCAGTTCCAATCACGGCGATCATCTGTGCCCCCTGCCAGTGCCGGCTACCAGTGCCCACCAGCGTCACCCATCAGTGCCCACAGTGCCACCCATCAGTGCCCACAGTGCCACCCATCAGTGCCCACAGTACCACCCATCAGCGCCCACAATGAGTGTCACAACAACAGTGCTGCACATTCGTGCCACCTATCAGTGCCATCAGTGTCACCTACCAGTGCCTATAAGTGCCCATCAGTGACGCCCATCACTGCCCATCAGTGCCACCCATCAGTGCCCCCATCAGTGCCGCCCATCAGTGCCCCCCATCAGTGGTACCTATCAGTGCCCATCAGTGCCACCCATCCGTGCCACCCATTCGTGCCACCCATCAGCGCCCATCAGTGGCCATCAGTGCCGCCTTATCTGAGCCCATCAGTACCACCTTATCTGTCCCCATCAGTGCCGCCTTAACTGTGCCTATCAGTGCCGCCTTAACTGTGCCTATCAGTGCCGCCTTAACTGTGCCTATCAGTGCCACCTTAACTGTGCCTATCCGTGCCCATCAATGCAGCCTATCAGTGCCCACCAGTGCCGCCTCATCAGCGCATATCAATGAAGGAGAAAAATTACCTGTTGCAAAATTTTATAACAAACTATGAAACATGTTTTTTTTTTTTTCAAAATTTTCCATCTTTTTTTGTTTGTTTAGCAAAAAATAAAAATCCCAGCTGTGATTAAATACCACCAAAAGAAAGCTCTATTTGTGGGAAAAAAATGATAAAAATTTCATTTGGGTACAGTGTTGTATGACCGCGCAATTGTCATTCAAAGTGCATCAACACTGAAAGCTGAAAATTGGTCTGGGCAGGAGGGGGGTTTAAGTGCCCAGTAAGCAAGTGGTTAAGGGGAACTTATCGAAATTTAACTGGGGGGCCCCCAGATCCCGCCCCCCCGTTCACCAAAAAAGTGTCAAAAAGTAATAAAAACATTATTAGAAAAAAACAAAAACAGTGTCCCCTGATGTAAATCCATCATCAATCACAATGGCGCCGCACAGCTGGACCCGAAAAAGAATTTAAAAAAATTGCTCTGTAAAGGCAAATTACCGAATAACTGGCTTACTATATGACTTACTGCTTACTGTTACCTGGCGATGTCACCTGGTGGCACCGCCCCCCTTGTGACATCACAGACCGGTGCATGCTGGATCAGTGATGTCACAAGGGGCGGTGCAACCAGGTGACGTCACTAGGTGGCGGGCGTCTTGATTGACGATGGATTTGTATTGGGGGACATTTTTTTTATTTTTTAATAAAGGAATTGTCAAAAACTGTTTCTGTGTTTTTATTACTTTTTGACACTTTTTTGGTGAATAGGTAGGGGTACTATACTCATTCATATAGTGGGGGCTGGGAGTTGGGGGCCCCCTTTTTTAAAGGAGGCTTATAGATAAGCTCCTGCCTGCAGACCCCCAAAACCACACCCCAGGGTTGTCGGGAAGAGACCCTTGTCCCCATGAGGCCACAAGGTGCTTTGCCTCCCCCCTGCCCCAAAGCAACCCCCCATGTTGAGGGCATGTGGCCTGGTATGGTTGGTGGGGGGCACTCGCTCCCCCCTTTTCTTACTGGCCAGGCTGCATGCTCAGATAAGGATCTGGTATTGATTTTGGGGGGGATCCCAAGCCATTTTTCTTTTAAATTTTGGCATGGGGTTCCCCTTAAAATCCATAACAGAGACGAAGAACTGCAAGTCAATTTAAATGTGATTTGAATCTTTTTTTTATTTAGAAATGTCATTTTTCTTGCAGCATATTCTATACATGGTACAGATGCGCCACTTTACAGGCAGACTGAGGGGACCCCCAGACACTATATTTAAAGGATATTTTTATTTTTTCACTTTAAGCATTGATAAAATCACTGCTCCTGAAAAAACTATTGTTTAAAAAAAAAATGTCCCCAGGGCAGTACCCGGACCCCCATACCCCTTTTATGGCCAATTACTTGGATATAAGCCTTCAAAATGGGCAATGTTGATTTCTCATGTTTGGCTCCCATACTTCAATGAAGTTTGCTTTTCGGGGGAGAACTGTTCATCACTACGGGATGGGGGTGTTTGGCCCATATTTGTAAATGTCACTTTTGCTGCAATGCATTGCATACAACATATAGGTGTGCCACTTCAAAGGCAGGTTTGGGTATCCCTCAAGCATGATATTTAAAGGAATTGGGCCTATTTAATGTTGCACTTTAGTAATTATTAACATTAACAGATTGTTTGTGTTTGTAATTGTTTTTGCCTTAGTATATACTGTATGCTTTAGGGTAGTGCCTTGCTCCCTCATGTCATTTTTACTCCTATCAACTTCAATGGGGATTAAATTAGCATTCAAAACTTCAGGACAGGTTGGAGAGCCTCCCGCAAATCTCCTGCTCATCCCTGATTATGGTGCTGTGCTGCAAGTGTGTTCCCTCATGGGTTAGTTACACTTTAACCTACAATGTTAAAACATTTAATTTAGGTATTTTTGCTGGCTAGCTAGATTAACTGCTGTGGAAAATTGCATTGTTTCTTGTACTGCCCTGCCTATGTGCACCTATTTTGTGCTACTTATATATTAATTTGCAAGACTACACTTTTTTGCTTTTTTGGATTTGGTGCAGACACTCACTTGGGTCTTCAACTGACATGAGCACCTCTGGGTTTCTGGTGTGTTTTTACACCTTTAGAAAGCCAAAGGTTACCTTCAAAACATGCTCTCAATTAATTCATTTTCTATACACCGTATACTGCAAATGTTCCAGGTTAGGGTCTCAGACAGGGCCATTTTTAAGGCAGGGCAAAAGGGGCAGCTGCCCGGGCCCTGTCATTGTTGTGTGAAGTGCTGCTACTAATGCTTCCCAGCTCTGCCCTATTGTTCTGTACAAATAACTCACCTGACCCTGTGTTTACATGTAAATACAGTAACTGGCAATCATATGTAAATAGGGGCAGCATTCATATTTAATTAGCTGCCACCGGCAGCATAGATATGTAAATAAAGGCGGCATTCATATGTATATCATGCCCCCTACAGTGAGGAGATGATGTGCTGTAAACTCTAGCAACCAATCAGTGAGCAGTATTACTGTACAGTAATCTCTAGCAACCAATCAACAAGCAGAAATCATGTGCTGTAACATCTAGCAACTAATCAGTGAGCCATAATGTGTGATGTAACCTCTAGCTTCTATCAATCAATATTAAAGATGGCCCTGGTCTCAGATAGTGTATAGTTCGGGGCCACATTTTGCAGAGATGGCTTGATGTGGCTGTTCTGGCTTCATGAGTGTATTGTGAATGTATGAATCAGTTTAAAAATATATTTTTTTGAAAACTAAATTAATCAATGGAAATTTTAGCATTGTTCTGTGTAATGCCCGAGATTTGTGTTGTAGGTCCTCTAGGTACCACTAGATGTCCTCACACATCTTTGTTCTTTTAGACCCCATTCACACCTGAGCGATCTGCCACGACAGCTGCTGCAGCTTGTTCTTTTTAGCTCTTTTTTGTCTTTTAGTGGAGCGTTTTTGGAGGGGCACCATTCATTTGAATGGGCCTCTCTCTGCTCCAAAGAAGCTCATGTACCAAATCTTGGCACAGAACCAGCTGCATTTGTGGTTGCAATTTTTGCTGCCATTGTAGCGCAGTCTTAGGGATCCATTAACACATGTCTGCACACTAAACCAGAGCTGTTTACTGTGTGGACAGCTGTCCATTTTGAGCTGCATTGAAGCGTCAGACTGTTCCCCTGTGCCCTAGCAGTGACTGGCATTTTCCATTGCAGAAACAACCAATCACTACACTAGTGTCAATGGACACTTAAAGGATATCTAAAGGTTTGTTATAAAAAACAAAAACAAAAAAAAAACATCTATTGACACAGACAGCCGGACCCCAGCAGACCCCAGCTCCTGCATCTCTGGATTTAATTGACAGCAGCGGGAGACAATGGCTGCGCTGCTATCAATCTATCCAATCAGGACCCAAGACACCGGCTGGAGCTGGTGTGTTCGTCCCCGTTGCCGGAAAGACCGGGTTCAGTTAAGTAAAATGGGGGCTCTGGGGGGCTACTGCACCATAGGAGCTTTTTCCCCTTAATGCATGCAGTAAGGGGAAAAACCCTGAGGGTTTACAACCCCTTTAAAGTGTTACTAAACCCAGGACCCTGCATTCACTTTACCTGGTCTACCACAGTACACAGAACATGGAAATGCAATTATTTTAGTAAATATAAACTGCTAAATACCTTTTCTCATCAGCAGTATATAGTAATCCTGTGGCTTCTTTCAGTTCTTGGTAAAGCTTGTAGAAGGAGTTTTCATATTGCACTGAGTGGTCCTATCAGGATCCATGACCCCTGACCCTCTGTCTGGACAGTGCTGGTTGCCCCTGTGCTGATCACATGCACCCTCCCAAGAAAAAAAAGAAACTTTCTACCAATGCACACCAAACCGAGCATGTGCAGCCCGACTCCAAAGGCTATGTCTTATCAAGAAATGTTTTGGAGTCAGTGGAAGAAGGGGAGGATCTGTGCATACAGGATCAAACAGCATTTTTACACAATGCAGAGGGTTAACCGCCTAAGTTCCACAGTGAGTATTACAAGCATGCTTTACTGCATATACAGACTGATTTTACTGTTGTGAATTCAGTAACACTTTAACAACTTGCCAACCACCCACCGCAGATATACTGCGGCAAGGCGGCTCAGCTGCCGGCCACCCTCGATCGCTCCTCACAGAGGCAGAACGGGGATCGGCCACCCACGATCGCTCCTCACAGAGGCAGAATGGGCATCTGCCAATGTAAACAAGGCGGATCCCCGTTCTGACAGGGAAAGAGAGAGATCTGCTGTTCCTAGTGATCCGGAACAGCAATCTCTCTCTACTTCCTGTTAGTCCACTCCCCCCATAGTAAGAAAGCCCTTCCCTGCCAGTGTATTTATACAGTGATCAATGCATTTTTTTTAGCTCTGATCACTGTATTGGTGTCACTAGTCACCAAAAGGTGTCACTTAGAGTCAGATTTGTCCGCTGCAATGGCGCAGTCCCGCTAAAAATTGCAGATCGCCGCCATTACCAGTAAAAACAATAAAAAAGAAAAGTCCCTAAATCTATCCCCTATTTTGTAGACACAATAACTTTTGCACAATCCAATCAATAATATCAGGACCCATGAATCAGACCGAGACAGAAGTATAGTTAAATCACACTTGTTTAATAATAATAATAATAAGGTAAACAGAGTAAGCGTAATCATCAAGACAAGCCAGAGTTCAGTAACCGGACCGGATAGTCAGCCAAACAAATGTCAGAGAGTCAGGGATAAATGTAGTAGTACAGCAAGCAGGATCAGGAGCCAGAAGGAACGTCAGCCGAGCAAGTCTTCAACAGGAACGCAGGAGAAAAGTCTCTGAGATGTTGACAAAGGCGAAGGCAGAGACCAAGTGAGCTGGACGACTTTAAGTAGGCAGGACTGATGAGCAGAATCAACAACAGCTGGGTAACTGTGGAGAGAAATGGGAGCTGGCAATTAGCCGGCCAGCTCAGAGAAGGAAGGGCTGAGCCCAGCCCTGACAAATATACACTTATTGGGATTATTTTTTAACAAAAATATGTAGTAGAATACATATTAGCCTAACTGATGAATAAATGTGATTTTTAAATTTTTGGGGGGATATGTATTATAGCGAAAATTAAAAAATGTTCTTTTTTCTAAATTCTCAGTCTTTTTTTTGTTTATAGCGCAAAAAAATAAAAACCGCAGAGGTGATCAAATACCACCAAAAGAAAGCTCTATTTGTGGGAAAAAAAGGACATCAATTTTGTTTGGCTACAGCGTTGCATGACCGTGCAATTGTCAGTTAAATCCGTGCAGTGCCATATTGCAAAAGATGGCTTATGGCTTGGTCATTAAGGGGGTAAATCCCTCCGGGCTGATGTGCTTAACTGGGCATGTACAGAACATTAAGATGTGAGTGCTGTGGGTTCTGGGTGTAGGCAATCCCCTTCCAGGAAAGCATTGGTGCTGATTTCCGCTGGAGATGTAAGATTAGGACAGTGTAGGTCCCTTCATTTTTTTTTGTTTTAGTCAAGCTGTATGAGCCCTTGGACAGCCTATGGAATAGGTAAAGTTTATCGAGGGAATATCCGATTGCCTCTCGGGGGATCAGGAAGGAATTTATGGATCAACAGTGGGTATAGGATTGTGTATATGGGATTGTATGATAATATTTTTTCTTTTTTTTTTTCTTTTCTTTTTTCCCTTTCATAGGTTGAACTTAGAGCTGCACGATTCTGGCCAAAATGAGAATCACAATTTTTTTGCTTAGAATAAAGATCATGATTCTCCTTGCGATCCTCACGGCGCAACATCATCTTTCATATTGTACAAAAAAATTGGGCTAACTCTACTGTTTAGATTATAATATAATATATATATATATATATATATATAATGTTTGGGGGTTCTAAGTAATTTTCTAGCAAAAAATAATGATTTTAACTTGAAACCAACAAGTGTCAGAAAAAGGTTTATTCTTCAAGTGGTTAAACTTCCCTCATTTACAGACCGAAGTTCATTCCTTTGAAAACCTTACAATGTTTATAGTTAGCTCAGTGGCTGAGGAATGTTTTGAAACTTGGCAGACTGGCTGTTTTTTTTTTTTTGACAGCTGTTGGCTGGAGCGGAGAAGTCACTGCATAGAACCAAAAAATTGCTTTGTTAAGATTGCGAGGGGGGGGGGAGAAATCGCAATCTTGATTCTTAACAATTAATCGTGCAGCTCTAGTTGAACTAAATGGACATTTGTCTTTTTTTCAACCTGACTAACTTTGTAACTAAGTAACCTAGTTTCCATTAGTAATTCAACCACTATGTGTAAATTGCTACAAATATCTGAAATATGTCCTACTTTTTCAACTACAATGCTAGTTGTTTTGCTGTTTCTGGTTATAATAACATGATTTACTGCCCTGCAATTATTATAGAGCAAATAAAGAAAGTGAAGTTAGAATTAGCCTTTATATTTTGATTAGTTTACTTTTAATAAATAGCAATGCAAACCTTTAGATAACAAAAAAAAAAAAAAACAGTCATCCAATCCTCGTTATTTCTCTCTGCTGTTCGTCTAAGCATTTAAAAAGCAAATTACGTGAATGCAATGAATTTTCCCTAGAAGTGTTTGTAACAATTGACAACCTTGCTTTTGCAAGGCAACATATTACCATGATGTTGCCTGCAAAAGTACAGTTGGTGAAGAGGTCTTTTCATAATAGGCCATTTATATCTCAGAGGACAAAAAATAGAGAGAGACGAACAGAAAACAGTGCCAGAGGAACAAAAATAAGCAATTGTTAATTGTTGGCCTTGCAGCGTGCAATTAGCCACATAAGAGTCTGAATCATTATACGATGTTGAGCATCTAGGCCGGATTTGCATAGTGTTAACATAGATTACATGAACAGAGAGGGAAAAGACCACAAGCAGCAAGTCATTAGCGCCTGTATAGGTATCCATAGTACAAACACAGATCCAGCATCTTTTCTATGCAAATGACTGCAGATTGAAAAACCCATCAATAGGTGCTACAGTCTGCAAATAGTTCTAGTGTCGGCTTGGCAACTGTGACTCACGCTGTTGGACAAGTGAAAAGAAAACCACAGTCAGCAGCTATTCAGCAGCAAATCATTAATTAATTACATTTTAATGAACCTTAAGCAGCTACTGTGGGAGCCTTCAGAAGTTTATCAAAAATGAAGAATTGCCTTGTGTAAATCTTAAAGCTGACTAAAAAAAAAAAAAAAAAAATCACAGGGCCTCGGGATAAGAGTTCTGAACAGTGTATACATATTGTGAAAATCATGTAAAGTAATGATGAATTCTCATTTCCTTGCAGAAGAGAGGGCTCTGAAAGACAAAAAGGATACATCGGGGCTTTGTGAAGGCTAAAAAATGTAAAAAAACAGTGATGTTGCCCTTATTAACTAATCGGATATTTGTTTTTCGCAGTTGATGACAAATATATATATATATATATATATTCTTCAATACCTGGAATTTGATTGTTAGTGGAGGTGCTGTAGGCCTCGCAACAGCTGCCCTTACACCCAGTACTTTTCAGCTCTGCTTATTTCAAAAAGAGTTAAAGCATAACTCCACTTTTGTTAAGAAAAAAACATTCCCGTCTGGGTGATCTATGTACATTGCAAGGATTTTAACACAATTTTTTGCAGATTCCTACCTTTTGTATTTCTGAAGAAATCACTGTTTGTTCATTTGTGCCCCTGTGCTGAGTGAGACTAAGAGCCCTTGCACACTGGGGCGGGGGCGGCGTCGGTGGTAAAACGCCGCTATTATTAGCAGCGGTATGCGGCCGCTAGCGGGGCGGTTTTACCCCCCGCTAGCGGCCGAGAAGGGGTTAAATACCACCGCAAAGCGCCTCTGCAGAGGCGCATTGCCGGCGGTATAGCCGCGCCGTCCCATCGATTTCAATGGGCAGGAGCGGTAAAGGAGCGGTATACACACCGCTCCTTCACCGCTCCGAAGATGCTGCTGGCAGGACTTTTTTTACCGTCCTGCCAGCGCATCGCTCCAGTGTGCAAGCCCTCGGGGCTTTCACACTGGAATGCAAGGAGCGGCACTTTCGGGTCGGTTTGCAGGCGCTATTATTAGCGCAATAGCGCCTGCAAACCGCCCCAGTGTGCAAGGGCTATAATGGAAGAGGTTTCATATAGTTATCGACCAGCTGCTGCAGAATCAGGGCTCTAATGAGGAAATGGTCTGCATCCCTTTAGACACTATTTCCTATTGGGAGTATCTTACCAAAAATTACATTTTTGTTGCAGGGGGTGCCAAAAATCTGACTTGCATCTTATGCCCTATACACATGGTCGGACATTGATTGAACATTCCAACAACAAAATCCATGGATTTTTTCCGACGGATGTTGGCTCAAACTTGTCTTGCATACACACGGTCACACAAAGTTGTCGGAAAATTTGTTCGTTCTGAATGCGGTGACGTAAAACACGTACGTCGGGACTATAAACGGGGCAATAGCTAATAGCTTTCATCTCTTAATTTATTCTGAGCATGCGTGGCACTTTGTGCGTCGGATTTGTGTACACACGATCGGAATTTCCGACAACAGATTTTGTTGTCGGAAAATTTTATAGCCTGCTCTCAAACTTTGTGTGTCGGAAATTCCTATGGAAAATGTGTGATGGAGCCTACACACGATCGGAATTTCCGACAACAAGGTCCTATCACACATTTTCCATCGGAAAATCCTATCGTGTGTACAGGGCATTTGGTGTAGACTTCTGGCAAAATAAGTGAGCCAATCACACAAGCAGGAAATGATGTGTCTGGGGGGCGTTTTGTGCACCAATGTTTCTCAACTCCAGTTCTCGAGTACCCCCAACAGGTCATGTTTTCAAGATTTCCCTCAAATGAAACAGCTGCGGTAATTACTAAGGTAGTGAAACTGATCAAATCACCTGTGCAAAATAATGGAAAGCCTGAAAACATTACCTTTTGGGGGTACTTGAGGACTGGAGTTGAGAAACATTGCTGTACACTAGGGATGAGCCCAATGTTCGAGTGGAACATAAGTTCCACTCGAACATCAGGTGTTCTTCTGTTTGCAGCGAACATTATGCAGTGTTTGCGGCAAATTCAAAAGTCACGGAACACCGTTAAAGTCTATGAGACACTAACATGAAAAACCAAAAGTGCTCATTTTAAAGGCTTATATGCAAATTATTGTCATAAAAAGTGTATTGGGTCCCAGGTCCTGCCCAGGGAACATGTATCAATGCAAAAAAAAGTTTGAAAAACTGCCGTTTTTTCAGGAGCAGTGATTTTAATAATTCTTAAAGTGAAACAATAAAAATGAAATATTCCTTTAAATATCGTGCCTGGGGGGTGTCCTTAGTATGCCTGTAAAGTAGTGCATTTTTCCCATGTTTAGAACAATACCACAGCAAAATTACATTTATAAAGGAAAAAAGTAATATAAAACTGCTCACAGCTGTAATGAATTGTCGGATCCCGGCAATACAGATAAAAATCATTTTAAAAAATGGCATGGGCCCCCCCAGTGCATTACCAGGCTCTTTGGGTCTGGTATGGATATTATAGGGAGCCCTGCAGCAATTTTTTTTTTTAATGGCGTAGAGGTCCCCAAAATACATACCAGACCCTTATCAGAGCACGCAACCTGGCAGGCTGCAGGAAAAGGGGGGGTGAGAGAGCACCCCCCCCTCCTGAACTGCCCCCCCCCCTCCTGAACCATACCAGGCCACGTGCCCTCAACATGGGGAGGATACTTTGGGGTCACGCCCAAAGTACCTTGTCCCCATGTTGATGGAGACAAAGGCCTCATCCCCACAACCCTTGCCCGGTGGTTGTGGGGGTCTGCGGGTTGGGGGCTTATTGGAATCTGGAAGCCCCCTTTAACAAGGGGACCCCCAGATCCCGCCCCCCATGTGAATGGGTATCGCCGGCAGACCGAGAAAAAAAATGCAACAACTCCACCTCCATGGGAGGCTCCCGCTGACTGAAGCCTCTTTGTGATGACAGCTGTTATATAGCTGAGGGCAGGGCCACCAGGTGACATAAATGGGTGACCCTGTCCCCTTCTGATGTCACATCAAAGATGCGCTACTTTACAGGCATACTAAAGACACCCCCAGGCACGATATTTAAAGGAATATTAATTGTTATTGTTTCACTTTAGGCATTATTATAATCACTGCTCCTGAAAAAAACGTCCATTTGTAAAACTTTTTTTTTGCATTGATATATATCCTCTGGGGCAGGACCCGGGTCCCCAAACACTTTTATGGCAATAACTTGCATATAAGCCTTTAAAATTAGCACTTTTGATTTTTCATGTTTGTGTCCCATAGACTTTAATGGTGTTCACTTGTTACAAATTTTTTGCTTGTTCGCATGTTCTGGTGCGAACCGAACCGGGGGGTGTTCGGCTCATCCCTACTGTACACCATCTGTGTACAGAACACCTCCAGGTAGCCATATTGCATTGCATTTTCAGAAAATTACAGCGGCTGCAAATTGAAAAGGAAAGGTCATTTTTAGTAAAATTCAACTACAGTAACATTCAATTACAATATGACTTGTGTCGCAATTGTATATGCTATATTTTTTTTTTTGCTATCTTTTTTCCCATGAAAGTGGAGTTACCCTTTAATTCAAAGCAGTTCAAATAAATTAGCCAAGGTAAAGTAGTCATATTACACAATAGTTTGGAGACAATTGAGAATGACCATGAGATGACAAACCCAAAAATCCTGATGCAAAATGCAAATGAATGGTAAGTAAAAGCAAGAACTGTAGTTCATTTTTTTTAACCATTAGCAGGGTCAAACTGACATTCGTTTCCAACCACAGTGCCAATAGAAATTGGAAGGTAAATGATGGAA
This sequence comes from Lithobates clamitans, assembly GCA_037952925.1. Taxonomy (NCBI): domain Eukaryota; kingdom Metazoa; phylum Chordata; class Amphibia; order Anura; family Ranidae; genus Lithobates; species Lithobates clamitans. The sequence continues at coordinate 10,883,457 of JBBGZY010000502.1, read as the reverse complement.
AATTTTTCTAGAACAAACTAATTTCTAACAACGTATGCAATTTTCATTTGGTAATGTCAATTAAGTCCAAAATCAAATGTTAAAAACAAAACAAAACAACAAAAACTTTTGAATGACATTGGAATGTTCTGAGAATTTTATTACACATTTTCTTAAGACTTTTTCCTAAGAATTTTCATTCAGAATTTTATCAATCTATGGCCAGCAGGTAACTCCAGTTTTGTGGGGAAAAAAGATAGCAAATAAAGAAAAATAATATAGCATATATTTGTGCTGAGAGCGTGCTGTACAGTGGGTTCCCAGCACAGAGACTGGGCTCTCTCTGAGAGCCCCAGGTCTCGTACTAACGATCAGAACTTGGGACTGTCAGTTCTGGGTCACCTGATCGCTGTGATAGCCTCTGATTAGCTATCACAGTGATCAGTTACTGTGAGCCCACCCCTGGGTTTCCTTCCTCTTCTTAATGAAGAGAAAGATATATTGTATATTCCTCTTCTTGCAGGAGAGGAATTGTAAACAAACCAAGTGAGTAAAACAGGGGTAGGCAACCCCCAGCACAGGGCAGGAGAGCAGGAGGAATAGTGGTGGGGCAGGAGAGCAGGGGAAATAGTGGTGGGGTAGGGTGAATAGTGGTGGGGCAAGAGATCTGGGGGGTACAGAGGTGAGATAGGTGTGCAGGAGGTACATTGCTGAGGCAGACGAGAAAGTGGGTTACAGTGGTGGGGCAGATGAGCAGATCGGTTGAGTGTTAGGACAGATGAGAAGGTGATTCAGTAGTGAAACTGAAGAGCATGGGAATACGGTGGTGGAGCAGATGTGCATGGAGGTACAGTGGTGGGGCAGATGAGAAAAGGGGTACATTAATAGGGCAGATGAGCAGGGGGGTTACAGTGGTGGGACAGAAGAGCAAGGGGGTACAGTGTTGGGGCAGATGTGCAGGAGGTACAGTGGTGGGAGGGATGAGAAGGGGGTTCAGCGGTGGGACAGAAAAGCAGGGGGGTCAAGTGATGGGGCAGATGAGCAGGGGGTTACAGTGGTGGGACAGATGAGAAGGGGGGTTAATCTTGGGCCAGATGAGAAGGGGGTTACAGTGGTGGAAAAGATGAGCAGGGGGGTTCAGTGTTGGGGCAGAGGAGAAAGGAGGTACATTGGTGGGACAGATGAGCAGAGGGTTACAGCTGTGGGGCAGAGGAACAGGGGGGTACAGAGGTGGGGCAGATGTGCAGAGGGGTGCAGAGGAGAAAGGAGGTACATCGGTGGAACACATGAGCAGGAGGTTACAGTGGTGGGACAGAAGAGCAGGGGGAACAGAGGTGGGACAGATGTGCAGGAGGTACAGTCGTGGGGCAGATGAGCAGATAGGTTCAGTGTTAGAACAGATGAGAAGATGGTTCAGAGGTGGAGTAGATTTATATGAGGACCCTGAAACAGGGACACGAGTACTCCCCGGTACAACAGGACTTTAAGGGCGAACAACATATATTGGTATATCATAAAATATCATTTATTAGAAAGATTAAAAAAATATATATAAATATAACAACAGCTCATAAAATTGTGCTTCCCTATATATACAGTGGTGGAGCAGATGTGCATGGAGGTACAGTGGTGGGGCAGATGAGAAAGGCGGAACACTGGTGGGGCAGATGAGCAGGGGGTGTACAGAGGTGGGGTTATTGTGCAGGGTAGTACAGTGGTGGGGCAGATGTGCAGGGGGTTACAGTGGCGGGGCAAAGGAGAAAGGGGTACATTGGTGGGGCATATGAGAAAGGGGGTACATTGGTGGGGCAGATGAGCAGGGTGGTACAGTGGTGGGGCAGATGTACAGGGGGTTACAGTGGCGGGTCAGATGAGCAGGGGGTTACAGCTGTGAAACAGATTTGCAGGGGGAACAGTGATCTGAGGTGTGAAGGTGCAGGAATTGGAGCTGATCTGAGGTGTGAGAGTGCAGGATATTAATTTCTCACTACTAAAGTAGCTTAAAGCATTTCATTTATAAAAAATCTTTTTCGTGATTGAGAGTGTGAAGTTGATATTTTTTTGTTATAAAATCAGCACGCTCAATTTCTTTGAAGACATTTTTCGGCACACTGTGCTCAAAAGGTTGCCTACCCCTGGTGTAAAAAAAATAAAAACATTTAAAAAATTAACAAAATAAAGAAAAAAATAACAAGATGAAAGTGTTACTAAACCCACAACAGTAAAATCAGTCTGTATATGCAATAAAGCATGCTTGTTATACTCACTGTGGAACCTAATGGGTTAATCCTCTGCATTGTGTAAAAAGGCTGTTTGATCTTGTATGCACAGATCCTCCTCTTCTTCCACTGACTCCAAAAGATGTCCAGATACAGTAAGTCAGAGTCTTTGGAGTCAGGCAGCACATGCTCAGTTTGGTTTGTATTGCTAGAGGGTTTTTTTTTTTGGGCGAGTGCATGTGATCAACACAGGGCCAATCAGCATTGTCCAGACAGAGGGTCAGGGGTCCTGGATCCTGATAGGACAGCTCAGTGATGTATGAAAACTCCTCCTACAAGCCTTACTAGGAACTGATAGAAATCACAGGACTACTATTATTTTATTATTTTATTTAATAAAATAACTGCATTTCCATGTTCTGTGTACTGCGGGAGACCAGATATAGTAAACACTTTAAGGTTGCCAGGGTAAGTGTTAGGGTCAATGCCAAGGTCAAAGGTCATGGTCAGGGTCAAAGGTCACTATCAGCATATTTTAGGTAGAATTTTTTTTTTTTAAATTTAAACTGGCATCAGTGTGAGTTAGTGTCAGTGTGTTTTAGGCAGAATAAAAAAATGCAAAATGCACACCATTGTTTCTGGGCTGTGCTACGAGTGCAAACTAACAACTAACATACATAAATGCAGTATCACTGCAATCATCAGGAGCAGGAGAATTTATTTTGGGTTGTTCTTTGATGGTAAATTATGATATAAGCAAGGAATATACAGCTTCATTTTTAATAAAATATTTTTTTTTACTATTTTGGTACAGTTTTCTTTTGATAATAAAAAAAATCAGGAGATATTCATTACCATTTACCACAACAAGAAAGCCCAATTTGTCCTGAAAAAACAAAGACATAATCCACCTGGATGCACAAAGTAGTTGTGACAATATGTACAATTTTACTAACATGCCAAGGTTGCAAAATTGTGCTTAGGTATTTAGATTTGTTTACCCTTATGCCCCGTACACACGGTCTGACTGATGTTGGCTCAAACTTGTCTTGCATACACACGGTCACACAAAGTTGTCGGAAAATACGATCATTCTGAACGCGGTGACATAAAACACGTACGTCGGGACTATAAACTGGGCAGTAGCCAATAGCTTTCATCTCTTTATTTATTCTGAGCATGTGTGGCACTTTGTGCGTCGGATTTGTGTACACACGATTGGAAATTTCGACAACGGATTTTGTTGTCGGAAAATTTTATAACCTGCTCTCAAACTTTGTGTGTCAGAAAATTTGATGGAAAATGTGTGATGGAGCCTACACATGGTCGGAATTTCCGACAACAAGGTCCTATCACACATTTTCCGTTTGAAAATCCGACCGTGTGTACGGGACATTAGGTGTGAAAGGGTTAATATTTACAATGTGGCTGTTGGATGCTTGATTTAAACTTTCCCACCCACACATCCTCTTCACACACAGCACACAGTGTGGGTAGGAACAGGGAAAGAGGCAGAGCAGATACAGCCTCTCCCATTTGTGTGGAGGGGGGGACTTTGATGTCTGGGCTCAGAGAGAATGGAAAACGGACACTTAGTCGTGTGACAGATGCAGCCAATAGCCCCATATTTACAGAGGAATGGCAACACTGATGGGGACCTCGGGCAGTGCCCAAATGGTAAGTCCACCCCTACTTCCTACTTGATGGTGTCACCCCTCTGGCCGGTGTCACCCGGGTGCGGTCTGCACCCCCCTATAGCGATGCCATTGGCATATAGCAAGTTAGTCTCACTTTGCATGAATATTTGATGTATTGAAAGTACAACTCATTTGCTGGGCTTCAAGGATAAATTCACCTTTATGAAAAAATAATAAATGCATATTATTATTATTTACAAGTAAAAAAAAAAATTTGAATTTTTTTTTGTCTTTTTTATAGGAGCCTGTGCAGCATTGCACCCGTGATCAGCAGATCCTGGGTGCAATCTTAGGCCTGCATACTGTCAGTGTGGCTGCTTGCCCGTAACTCATTCAGGCAGGCATTTACTAAATGACAGGAAGGATCAATGAACTACCTAGAGCATCATCAGTGCCCTGGTAGTTCATTGAGAACTACAAGCTGTCAGCTGCAACGACTGATGGTAGTTGTAGTTCTCCCATTCGCAGAACCCTGTGAATGAATGATGTGGCCGTGTGGGCACGCAGCCACGTTCTTTTCAAATTGTGACAGCAAGTAATGGGGAGAAGATCACCAGCCCGCTGTCACAATTAGAAATAGGATTGGGGAGAGCCTGCAGGAGTGGGAACAAATGGGTGGAATATGTAACATGTACCCAAAGGTGAACTTATCCTTTGAGTAAAAAAAAATTGTAAATGTCTAGGTGTTTTAAATAACCTTGCAGGAGGTAAATGTCTTTTTTGCATGTGTGTGCTGTAATATTTTGTTCTGTTGTATGGTCTTATGGCTGCACCATCTTTAATGCATCTTTTAGGGTGTGCCCCCAATATCTTGTTTGTCTATTGTATGGATTCTGACCAAATCCTTTTGGGCAGGAGCACCCCACTCCCTCATCAGTGCCTCTCATTAGTGTCCACCTGTGTCATAGGTGGAGACCTTTAGTTCTCCCATATAGAGGAGTGTATGGCTCCCATGTTTAAGAGAAGCAGGATCTCCCAGTCTATGGATAGCGTAGGACCCACTAACCATGGGGTACTTTGTCGCAGTAAGTGGGCTTAAGCACCATATAGCAATATGGTGTGACCAAATCCCCATATTTTTTTATAATGTTTTTTGAAAATGTCTAGGTGTTTTAAATAGCCTTGCAGGAGGTAAATGTCTTTTTTGCATGTGTGCGCTGTAATATTTTGTTCTTATCCTTTAAGTGACACAGGGAAGTAAAAAATGCTTTATTTAATTAAAAAAATATTTTTTTTGCCAATACATTTCATCATTAATACAGCTTTTTCATCAAGGTTTGTTGCTATGTTCCAACATTGCCATGCTGAAAAAGACTTGCTCTGAACACAATGGCATGTATAAAATTGCAAAGACCTCATTGTAAGATGTAAGATGTAGCAAGGAAAATTAGATAGCTGCACAAATGTACAGCAGCAGTGTCAGCAGGCAAAAGGAGCCAATTGCAGAATAGAGTCTGTCCCAGTTAAAATATACTGTGATGGACTCTATTCCGAAATTGAAGAGAGGTTGTAATAGGGAATTACAAAAAAAAAAAAAGGAAGCTATGAAGATCCATAGATTGGATACCTAAACCATTGGGTTTAAATTGAGAATAGAATTTGTATTTATTTTTATAAATGAGTGTTTAGGTTTGTGGGTGGTTGTATCTAACTGCTGAATGTCTTTTCTATATGGGGCATTTTACTATTTGGATTTACATATACAATATATATATATATATATATATATATATATATATATATACACACACACACACACACATGCATACATGCATTCACAGAAACGTGCACATACCATAATATATATATATATATATATATATATATGTACAGTATCTCACAAAAGTGAGTACACCCCTCACATTTTTGTAAATATTTTATTATATCTTTTCTCGTGACAACACTGAAGAAATTACATTTGCTACAATGTAAAGTATTGAGTGTACAGCTTGTATGACAGTGTAAATTTGCTGTCCCCTCAAAATAATTCAACACACAGCCATTAATGTCTAAAGCGCTGGCAACAAAAGTGAGTACACCCCTAAGTGAATATGTCCAAATTGGGCCCAAAGTGTCAAAATTTTATGTGGCCACCATTATTTTCCAGCACTGCCTTAACCCTCTTGGGCATGGAGTTCACCAGACCTTCCCAGGTTGCACTGTAGTCCACTTTCACTCCTCCATGACGACATCATGGAGCTGGTGAATGTTAGAGCACTCCTCCACCTTCCATTTGAGGATACCCTACAGATGCTCAATAGGGTTTAGGTCTGGAGACATACTTGGCCAGTCCATCATCTTTACCCTCAGCTTCTTTAGCAAGGTAGTGGTTGTCTTGGAGGTGTGTTTGGGGTCATTATCATGTTGGAGAACTGCCCGGCCCAGTCTCCGAAGGGAGGGGATCATACTCTGCTTCAGTATGTCACAGTACATGTTGGCATTCATGGTTCCCTCAATGAACTGTAGCTCCCCAGTGCCGGCAGCACTTATGCAGCCCGAGACCATGACACTCCCACCACCATGCTTGTCTTTGTACTCCTTACCTGGTTGCTGCCACACATGCTGGACACAATCCGAACCAAAGAAGTTTATCTTGGTCTCATCAGACCACAGGATATGGTTCCAGTAATCCATGTCCTTAGTCTGCTTGTCTTCAGCAAACTGTTTGCGGGCTTTCTTGTGCATCATTTTTAGAAAAGGCTTCCTTATGGAACGACAGCCATGCAGGCCAATTTGATGCAGTGTGCGGCGTGTGGTCTGAGTACTGACAGGCTGACCCACCAGCCCTTCAACCTCTGCAGCAATGTTGCAGCACTCATACGTTTATTTCCCAAAGACAACCTCTGGATATGAGCACAAGCACTCAACTTCTTTTGTCGACCATGGCGAGGCCTGTTCTGAATGGAACCTGTCCTGTTAAACCACTGTATGGTCTTGGCCACCATGCTGCAGCTCAGTTTCAGGGTCTTGGCAATCTTCTTATAGCCTAGGCCATCTTTATGTAGAGCAGCAATTCTTTTTTTCAGATCTCCAGTTAATTCTTTGCCATGAGGTGCCATGTTGAACTTCCAGTGACCAGTATGAGAGAGTGAGAGTGACAACACCAAATTTGGCCATTTTCCTGGGGAGTGAAAATGGCTAATTGGGCCCAATTTGGAGATTTTCACTTAGGGGTGTACTCACTTTTGTTTCCAGCAGTTTAGACAATAATGACTGTGTGTTGAGTTATTTTGAGGGGACAGCAAATTTACACTGTTATACAAGCTGTACACTCACTACTTTACATTGTAGCAAAGTGAAAAGATATAATAAAATATTTACAAAAATGAGGGGTGTACTCACTTTTGTGAGATACTGTATATATATATATATATATATATATATATATATATATACACATACTTGGGATCTGTATGGGATCATTTTGCTTTTTTTTTATCTGCACCTGAATTTACCCTTTATTATTGTCTGGTTTGTGTCAACAATGCACATTTCAAAAGCAATCCAATCCAATATAATTTAATGCAGAATCATTTTTATTTGAGGTATGCTTGTTTTCTCTTATTCCATAATAGCATAACCGTGTACAACATGTTTATACAGTAGAGAAAAAAAATCATAAAAATATGTGCCTCAGACCAATTATTAGTATTCTCAATTGTTACTTTTTAAATTAAATGGATATAAAAAGAGACAAAAACTATTTAACAGTAGTAGCACATATTTATGAAAAGAATATTCAGTAGGGACAGTTAGTTACAATACCAAGCTCTGATTTTATGTTTTTATATTACAGTGCCGACACCTTCGAAAATGAGATGCAATGAATTACAATTGAAACTGTAGCTACAGGGACAAAAAGCATTTTCAGATCTCCAAGTTAATTGTACAGCAGCTTTCTACATACACATGATCAATCATCTAATGATTCCATCAACATAAAAATCTAAGCAGAAATGTCTCATTTACATTAATAATGTCCACAAATTATATGAATTCATTTTGCAAGTGATGGATAATTTAAGCTTTCATCATCTAAAGCTTGTCTTTTTTTTCCAAGAGAAATGGACTATTTCATTTTTAATGAGTGCAATGATGATACATTTAGTTGCAGCAGATGCAAAATAAAGAACAACAATAATGATTTTGAAACTGGTGGAATAAGTAAACATACACAGAATGGAATTAAATGTATAATAAAAATGTTTCTATGTTTTAAAAAAAATAAAGCCTGGGAAAATGGCAGGAAAATATTTTTCTAAGAATTTAAGGCTGAACTCCTGCTAAAAAAATGTACCGGTAATATTCCAGTAATAGTAAAAAAAAAAAACAATGTCAGGGAACTCCAGGAAGGGGTTGTTAAAATGTAGACACTCCTCCACTTACATAGTTTAATGTTCCCTATATTACTTCGGGATAAAGTGTAACCAGCAAAGGGTTTACTGCAAAATATCTTCTGAGAACTGACACTGATTTGCTAAAGGCACTTGCATACTTCTTAGGATAATGCAAGAACTTCCAGAAGAGCAGACAGATGGGGACAATATTTCATGGCTGTTGGAAGTTTTCACATTGTTTTATACATAACCCTAGTTAGCACTGTGTAACTGTGCATATTTTTATTTTGAGCTACATATATGTTAGATGTCAATCTAACACAGCTTGAAATGTAATGAAAAATAACACAAGATGCATTTAGTTATCATGTTATACACCAGTTCTCTGACTATTTAAATTTTGTATAAATGGTCAAACTGGGCTGATCAGACAATTACGTGGGGTTAGAATGAGACCGAAAAACTGTAATGGCTGAAGTAATTAAGCTGAGAGAATTTACAGCTGGGAGTTATTAAAATTTGGAAAGATGTTAATCATACTCTGCCATGCTTAATGGTTGGTGAGGTTTGAAAAACAATGATTTTGGAACAATATCATCTACAATAAATCAGTAAAGCAGACTGGCATACTGAGACATGGTGATGACCAGTTAAAAGCTCACAGAACACTGACAACATAAACAATATACAGTATATCACCAGATTCCCATAGGAAATTTTGGTTTAAAAAAATAAAATGTGTATAGTATTCAAAGTGTAAATAGAAAGTAAGGTCAGCTATATATGTGTGCAGATGTCTATAATGGGCAGCAAGACTTTTGCCAATCTTGCATCACAACATTGGCCAATCAGAATTGTTGGCTGGCATGCTAAGAGTGGAGTGGTAATGTTCTTCTTCAATCTTGTTGTTAAGCAAACATTGGTGCTTAACTACACAGAGGTTTCCCATAAGGTTTGAAGATTTGTGTCTTTTACCTCTAGGGAATTTAAAAAAGTCCTGATTGTCCCTTGCAATGCTGGATGCAATGTAGGTACATTGTTTGCAAAAAAACAGGCATTTAAAGTCAAACTGATTGTTTCAGTTGAAACATACCTAAAGACATAAGATGAAAAAAATGTCTGAAGACAATTTTCTAATGCAGTCTACAAATCCAAATAAACGCTCTTGGTGGTAAAAGTCTATTATCTTGTTTTGACTTTCCTGGGTGATAGATATGGATCCCTGGGATAAAGTTGGGTACACATGCACAGTTATGAAGGAAAAAAAAACTGACATATCCCTGCATCAGCACATCTCCCCACTGTGACACTGTATTTTTACAAGGGGATTCATCCTGCCCCCCTGCCTGCCAGCCAGCCAGAATATACTGATCCGCACTTGCAGCCGTTGGCTGCAGGCACTGATTGAATGTTGGTTTTCCAGCCTGACCGTTTGACAGAAACTGGTTGTTAGACTGGCCTCTGTTTAACAGACAGCTATACACATACCGAAAGTTGTCTGGTTCCCACTGAACTGGCCAATTTTTGGCCCATGTGTACCAGGCTCAAGACTCACATTGAGAGTGGTCTGCAAGCTATCTGTTACAGTACTACATAGCTTACAACACGCTAACCTTTCTGGAAACATTGTTTTTATAATTAAAGAATAACTGCACTTTTAAGCTTCAACAGACCCCCTCCCCCCTCAAAGTCTTATAATTACCTGTCTTTGCTACGTTCTGATCTCCACTGAACAGATTAATTCATTGCTATAGAGAAGCCATCTATTTTGTGCCCCAATAATGGATGCTATTTCCATAGAAGTGAATGGAAATTTTGCCACATATGTGCTGAACACCTGTCTGTGACTGTACAACTTTCACTGGGCCCCTCACAGAGAAAAATCTTGCAAGAGTGAGGACAAGAGAGTATATATTTGTTGAGTACAGGTATGCTTTAAACTTTGATGAAGAGTAAAAGGTCCTCCTCAAAATAATTAAATATAAGTTTACTAATTTTGTCTCACTGAGTGGAAACACAAAGAAGTAACTCGCCCCCATGGTGAAACTTTGAAACCTATTGACAGCTCATTCAAAACCAGCTCCAGCGGGTTGTTTAAAAAAATAGGGGCACTTACTTCACAACTTGCTGGGTGCTAAGATTTCAGATCTATTTCTTTCTCAGCAGCAATATCATTGAGTAGTTCTGTTACATGATCCATAAATTAAGTCAATTTGTTGGCAATTCATTTAGAAATGCCCTCTTAATTTTTTACCTGTTCATTGAACATTTAAAGTGACACCTTCAAAAGGGAACTTCATTGGCCACCATTGCTAGTATCCTGAAGAAAATGCTAATTGCCATGCTGTGTCTAACTTAAAGGTAAGAAAACAAAAAATCCATTCCCTGTTTGCCCTCTTTTGTCCTTTTCCCCTTCCTCACTTGCAAGCTTTCCTACAGCTGTGGCCAAAGGTTTTGAGAATGACACAAATTTTAATTTTCACAAATTCTGCTGCCTCAGTTTTTGTTATGGCAATTAGCATATACTCCAGAATGTTATGAAGAGTAATTAGATTAATTGCAACTAATTGCAAAGTCCCTTTTTGCCATGAAATTTAACTTAATCCAATAAAAAAACATTTCCACTGCATTTGTGCAGAAGGCTTCAGGGTGCCCAAGAAAGTCCAGCAAGTGCCAGGACCATCTCCTTGCTCAGGAATGACAGCAGGCAGATGTGAGTGCATCTGTACGCACAGTGAGGTGAAGAATTTTGAAGGATGGCCTGGTGTCAAGAAGGGCAGCAAAGAAGCCACTTCACTCAAGAAAAAAACAACAGGGACAGACTGCAAAAAGTACAGGGATTGGACTGCTGAGGACTGGGGTAAAGTAATTTTCTCTGATGAATCGCTTTTTCCAATTGTTTGGGGCATCCGGAAAAAAAAACTTGTCCGGGAAAGAAAAGGTGAGCGCTACCATCAGTCCTGTGTCATGCCAACAGTAAAGCATCCTGAGACCATTCATGGGCGGAGTTGCTTCTTAGCCAAAGGAGGGGGCTCACTCACAATTTTGCCTAAGAACACAGTCATGAATAAAGAATGGTACAAAAACATCCTGTGAGAGCAACTTCTCCCAACCACAACCATCCATGAACAGTTTTGTGAGGAACAAGGCCTTTTCCAGCATAATGGAGCACTTTGCCATAAGGCAAAAGTGATAACTGAGTTTTTTTTGAGGAACAAAACTTCGAAATTTTGGGTCCATGGCCAGGAAACTCGCCATCCTATAATCCCATTGAGAACTTGTAGTCAATCCTCAAGAGGTGGGTGAACAAAAAAACCCAGTCATGGGCATTATGCAAGATTATGCAAGAATGGGCTGCCATCAGTCAGGATGTGGCCCATAAGTTGATTGACAGCATGCTAGGGCGAATTGCAGAGGTCCTGAAAAAAAAGGGTCAACAATGCAAATATTGACTCTTTACATAAACCTAATATAATTGTCAATAAAAGCGTTGACATTTATAAAATGCTTCTAATTATACTTCAGTATACCATAGTGACATCTGACAAAAAGATCTAAAAACGCTAGAGCAGCAGACTTTGTGAAAACTAATATTTGTGTCATTCTCAAAACTTTTGGTCACGGCTGTAGTTCTCGCAGTAAGTCCAGCTGCTTCCCGTCATGATGTTGACTTTTGGTCAGAAGGGCCTCTTCTTAAAGTTGCCTGCAAATCTCCTGAAAGAAGAAATACCTATAAAAGTCTATGGAGTTCTACTGTGCACTTACAGATAGCAGGAAGAAAAGACTTGACTGGCTCAAGGTGAGCATTGTGGTAAAAATCAGCTGGATTGGAACCAGAACTAAGTAACTATGCAGCTGAGGATGGAAATGATGGGTTAGATAAGTGTCTGTGTGGGAATTAAAAATGTTTTAGTATTTTACAGAAAGTCTAAGCTGGCAAGACAAGCATTATGTCAAATTTCAAGATGAGTTTATATGTCTTCAAAAACAGCACACACCATATGTATATCAATAGTCTAGGAACCCTGCTTGCTTGGCAACTGAATTTGAAAACTACCCCCTTTCATTAAGTTTGTACAATAAGCAATTAGGCAAAAATTATTTGATATATATATATATATATATATATATATATATATATACATATATATAAACAAACCAACTATTTTGCACTGTCCACTCGTATTGCACTGAACATCTTAATCTTTTTTTGTTCCTTTACATTAATTACATTCACTTAAAAAATAAAAGAAAAATATTAGATATACTGCATGTGCCATTAGATGGTAGGAAAAAAGTGCAGTCATACAAAAACAGTCTTTCTTTCGTATACTGTGATTTCTATAGACATAGATCTTCAAGCAATACCAGTAAAAAAGAAAAAAAAAAGCTTTTAACCAAAAGAACATCTGAGCACCTTGATGCCTTAAATATCTGAACCCTTTAGAAAGTTCCATTTTTTTATTTTTTGGTTTTTAGAGCACTTTTCTCATTCATCCTGTCTTTGTTTCAGAAATATTAGGATGTGTCTGTGAGGTAAAACTGAACATTTTTTATTTTCCTATAACAATCTTCTAACATTCTAGAACCAAAGTATGTGTGTTTTTGTCATGACACAATATCAATGTATACAATACCATGGCATGGTATTACTACATGTAGTAAAAAATTAGCAATGAATAAAAAGTAAACACTTTTAAAGCCCAACCGAAGTCCAAAACTTTTTATTTATTATCTCTTTATATTTCTGTAACCCATATGTTGTGATTTTTGACTGATATTTGCTCGGAAATGCTTTACAATTTGTTTTCTTTCTGTAAAAATGCTGCTTATGTGCCCTCACACTATGAGTGTAACGCCTCAATCTAGAAATATAAGTAGATGGGAGTGGATACATACCCTCACCCTGCAGTGGGCTGTGATGGCAGAGCTGAGTAACAGCCACACCCCCTCAGCACAAGCTTCTTCCTATGGATTTATGGTATTACAGACACGGAGAGGGATAGGTCTACTAAATTTGTGCAGTGGGTCTGCCCATTAGACTGTTGAAACAGTAAAGCGGAAAATAAACTGTAAAAATAAAGGCTGTTGGTACAATGTCAATCTCGGTGTATATGTATGTGACTTGAAGTAAGTTTTAATATCTATTCTTAATTTACAGGAGAGCAAAGCCCTGCCTGACAAATATTGAAATAATTAGCTGAAAAATGCTTGAGTACATCTTCTGTATAAACATTTAAAAAATAAGGTTATTGAGATGGAAACATGAATGAATATATTGCTATATGAAAAATAATACAAACCAACAAATGTAAAGCAGAAGAGCAGCATTTTCTCTCTTAGATTTGGATATAGTAGGGAAGGGTTTAAGCCTCCATCAGGTTTTTGATCTGTCTGTATCCCAAGATGGCAAGATGCCGGTTGGTCACTGTCCACTTTTGGTTCTAGTAGAAGACTTTGGAAGAAATTTTTCTAACAGAGACATAAGTAGCAATATACACCTAGTTAGAAGTTATATTCCTTCCCCACTCTATCCAAAGCTTTTAAAAACTTTTGCCTTTTTACAACTAAGAATGAGCTTGTATTGATTCCAATTGGATTTAGGTCTGCATGGCCATGTGGCCATATTAGGTCAGCGATGTCATGGGCATCACAAACGAAAAGAGAAGTGCCTCTAAGTGCAGACAGTATGAGGAGCTTATTGGGCATCACAATAACATGGGGCAACTCACATGGAACAGGAAAAAACAGACTTGTCATGCAAGGAATCCAACAAGTGAGCACTGGATGTCTGTGGAAGGACCACCAGGGTCTGCTGCCACATGTGGAGGCCGGGCGGAAGTATTCTGGGGGAAGCTGATCAGCCCTGATGGTGCCAGAACGTGGCCTGGTCTGCAGCGCTCAGGAGTGACGTCACCGGAGCAGGGGATCCTGATGTGTTTCTGAGTCTGCCCTATGCCAGTCCTGGGCATGCGCACTCCTTTGTCAGCGTAGTTATTGGGGGAGGTGAAGCCCTATATATAAAGGAGCGATAGAGGATACAGGATCCTAGTGCCTCAAAGCCTGGCTGTCAGCTGTTACTTGATTCCAATATGTCAAGTGTGTGTGCAGAAATGCTAATAAAGCTGAATGTCATCACATCAGTTCCCAGCTTTCATGGAAAGAAGTTGTGAGCATCCCTGCCCTCTTTTGTACATAAGCTGCGAGGCAGGAAATACCCCTACTCACAGCTTATTAGCCCACAAATGACAGCTGATTTCCAGGTTTGAACCCAAATCCATTGGGAAAAAACACAAGCTCATCCTTATTAACAACATCTTAATAGCTACTAGAGTGGAACATACAAAGTGCTGTGTGCCGTAAGATGGTTTCTGAGATCATTATGGTCTAAATTGTATACCTTTGTACCTAGAACTGATCAAACTCTTTTAAAAGTTTTGTAAATAAATAAATATTTGAATAGTAGATCTTGTGTTGTAATTAAATATTTGGTTAAAGTTGAACTCCAAGCGATCCATACAAATACGTTATTTATAAAAGAATAAACATTGCATTAAATTGCATTTTTATTACCAGCCTGGAGTTTAGCCTTAAAGTAGTTGTAAAAGCAGAAGGGTTTTTTTATATTAATGCATTCTAAGCCTTCTGTGTGCAGCAGCCCCCCTCAGCCCCCCTAATACTTACCTGAGCCCCATCTCCATCCAGCGATGTTGCACGAGAGAATCGGCTGCCCTGGACTCTCCCTCTTCATTGGCTGAGACAGCAACAAAGCAACATTGTCAATCAAAGTCGGTGAGCCAATAAGCAGAGAGAGGGGGCAATGTCAAGCCATGGCTCCATGTCTGAATGGACACAGAGAGCAGCGGCTCGGCTTGGGTGCCCCCATAGCAAGCTGCTTGGTGTGGGGGCACTCAACAGGAGGGAGGGGCCAGGAGTGCCTGAAAGCTTAGCTAAGTGCCAGCTTAATTGTAATAACATCTGCATTTACAGTTTTCCTTTAGCTCCCCTCCCAAGGTTTACAAATACCTGCTTGATCTTACCAGTGAAGTCCACCTCATTTACATCCCTGTGATGGGCTGACAATGCTGCTGCACTGCTCAGAACAAAGTGGTCACTCTCATGTAGGTTGTGTCTGTTTGCACGCAGCAGGTGGCTATGGATTGTCACAACTGATTCACAAGCCTATTGTTTGTCAATCAGAAGCTGCCCACACCTAGTCCTGCCCACTGTTTTTTGGATTGCCAACACCACCTCTGCTATTAAAATCATCTTACTGTGAGCTGCAGTGTCTGGGAGGGAGAGTGTGCGAGCCATAAATTAATGAGATTTGGCACAGCCAGGGAAGTTAAAGAACGTTTTTGTTTTTACTTTATGACGCTTGTGCATCACATTGTACCTGGATTCAGGAACTATTTAAGCTATCATATAGGGGCCTTTAGAAGGACTTTAGAGCAATAAATATATACTGAAGATATAGAATGCGTTATTTATTTATCAGTATTGAGATCTTTGCAGTGCCAGATTTGTTATTGGTACAGAAACTCCTGCCACAGGATGAGGTGAATCAAGGTTGGGGCTTATTTGTGGGGTCAAGATAGATTAGTGGTAGGCTCACTTTAAGTGGTTGGGATGCTTAAGTGTTAGAGACTTACTTCAAGGGTAAGTATAGGCAGGAGGATAGGAGTTACTGACTCACTTTAGGGCAGGCATGTCCAAATTGTGTTTTTTTGGGTCATATGAGTCCCTTTTGCCCTTTTTGTGGCATATTTCCTCATCCAGAGCCACATATGCTACCTATGGCCATCAATAGAAAGCAATGCCTGCATGAGGATATATGCCGTTGCTTGAAAAGGCACCTTACTTGCTTAAAAAGGCACCTGCGCATGGATGTACACCACTAAATGCAGACATTCTGGGGTTGATTTACTAGAACTGGAGAGTGCAAAATCTGGTGCAGTTCTGCACAGAAACCAATCAGCTTCCAGGTTTTATGTCAAAGCTTAATTGAACAACCTGAAGCTAGAAGCTGATTTTCTACCATGCACAGCTGCACCAGATTTTGCACTCCCCTGCTTTAGTAAATCAACCCCAGAGATGAACGGCTGTATGCACATGCATGTTTATGGAAGTGCAGGCATATACACATGTACATGAGGGCTTATAGTCCCTGTCTATAGGATTACTAGAACAAATACATAGTGTGGGCCCTTAAAGGTTTATTTTGCACATTTTGAACCATTGTTGTATTTGACATGCATACTTTAGGGGTTGGTTAACTTAGATCCAAATCCAAGCAATAAAATCTTATATAAGCTTTAACATGTTACTGTATTTCCAAAAGTCATTTTCAATTTTTAAATATTCCACTTTCATCAAAATAATACCGCTGATCCTGCCACAAAGGTTTTTGTCCAGGTACTTATTGTTATTTGGTGACAAATTTCTCCCAATTTTCCCCCTATAATTGAGACAGGATTGATTTACAGAATTGATACAATGTTGCAAAGATGGAACTCTGTTGTTTGCAAGTTTACTGGACTGAAACCCTTCACAAATGAGCAACACATTACTTAGACAAGGTTCACACCTATATGTGCGCAGTGTACACCCACATCGCCTTTAGGGCAGCCTATTAATTTCAATGGACTTCCCTAGCCATTAGAAACACAAGCAAATAAGTCTCCACCCCTTTTTAAAATCATGATGCACCAAAATACAAGAACATGCATGGTTTGCCAATGTGTGGAGTGCTATTAATAATTAATGCCACCCCTATGTGTCTGCTAAACAGCAACACATTTCTCTGCATGTCAAGGAACGCACACAATTTTGTGCATGTTTCTGGCATGCAGTAATGTGAACCAAGCCTTAAGGTAAACAATGGAGTCCCACCTCTGAACATTGTATCAATTCTGTATAGCAATTTACTCTCTAAAGTAGGTAATTCATTACACTGTTGGTGGTAGGCATACGAATCTTCGTACACTTTATACACAATGCAGAGTTATCCCTCAAATTTTTTCCTCTTCTGGTCCAACATTCTTGAGGATTTTTTTTCTCTTAGTTTTGAATGTTTTAGAATGTTACATTTGACATGGGTTCCAGGTGCTTCCATCTCCCAGTCTTCCTTCCAGGTTCTGTGTGTTCCGCCTCTTGAAGAGCCAGGTCTTGATGATGTCACTCCCACACATGGGCATGGAAGTCACATCACCGCGGCACAGATCGGGTGCCATAAAGTATACTGAGCTGTGGTGTAGGTGTGGTGTACTGTTGACAGGGGGGAAACTTTTTTCAGAGAGGACACCATTTTGGTCTCTTCTGTCAAAAGGAAACTTTCGAGTTCAATACCACTTTAAAGTGCACATGTGCCCAGACTATGGTCAATAAATTATTAAAATACTGTAAACTTAATCGTTAAAAGATCTTTAAAACAAGCCAACACTGACATTTGTAGATGCAGGCAGTGTAAGGTAATACATCCTCAAAAGTCACAGTTCTGGAGTCATGTTCCAGTACTTTTTTAACTGCATACAACACCTGTTGTTTATTTACAATAGAAGACTGGTAGGCTGTCAAATCAATTCCACCAGAGGAAAAAAAAAAGTAGATAGTAGTTGCTATTTCCGTGGCTCTTAAGCTTTTTTTCTGCCTGTAAAGAAAATAATTTAACGTCCATAGTCAGGGAATAAGTGCACTTTAAATACAGTAAAACCTTGGATTGAGAGTAACTTGGTTTAAGAGTGTTTTGCAAAACAAGCAATTTTTTTTTATAAATTTTGACTTCATAAACGAGCGATGTCTTGATATACAAGTAGCGTCATGTCACAACTGAGTATAAAAGAGAAGAGAGGTGCTTCAAAGTGTAGCAATATAGTTACATTTAATGAAGGTACCACATTTAGCAACTTACATGGTTTATGATTAAAACAGGCACATCTAAGTATGCAGGCATCTGGGGTAAAGCTGTCCACATAGACTGTCCTCCGCACCGCCATTGACGTCATCCCTTTCACGCTGTGCTTCACGAGTGCTTCATGCCTAGTTTAGTTGCTAAATGTTGTACCTTCATTAAATGTAACCATTCTGCTACACTTAGAGGCACCTCTCTTATCTTTTCTACTTTGTAGCTCCTGCTTGATTTTGCTTCTAATCCCCTTTGTGGAGGCTGCCATTTGTGGACGGGCATTTTATGGTTATACAACCTATCACATTGCTATAATCTTTTTATATGGACTATAAACTGAAGGATTTAGGAATAAATGGTTGTGGAATGAATCATCTAAGTTTCCATTATTTCTTAAGGGGACATTTGCTTTAATATACAAGTGCTTTGGATTACAAGCATGTTTCTGGAACAAATTATGCCCGCAATCCAAGGCTTTACTGTATATCTATCTTTATTACTCTATTTTAACATTGAATATTTTGTGAGACTTGAGAGTGAGTAGAGAAGATATATATTCCTTTATAGTTCTATACCACAGAATTATGAGTCTAGCAAAGTCTTTACATATTCTTACAACGTTTTTACAAACCCACTAATATAATTATACTAGGTCTGTTGTCAGATTTTCCGCTGTTAAAGATGGTCCTTATATTTCCTTTCTAGTTGTATACTCCAAAATTCTGTAAATAAGTAATCCTTTCAATCTCTAACTGTAGTGTGAGAAGTGTTAACATGCTCAAATGGTAATAGTTAATAATTTTTGTTTCTTATGACCTTTAGGCCAAAATGCCAATAGAAAAACTTGTAACATTTGGTCTGATGAAAATTAAAAAAAAAAAAAGTTGTTTTAGGCATTTATGAAAACTTTGCTGAGTGGTCTGCATTGATAGAGTCCAAGATGACACTTTCAAAAGTTGCTAATAAAGTTAGGATTTGAAGAAAAAAGACAAAAACATGCAATCGGAATAATATTATTGGTACCCTTTATTTTTGGAAAACAGATTCAATTTTCAAAGTGATTGTTTCTTTGGATGTGCAAGATGAAGTTTGTTTAGTTAGTTTAAACCCATTTTTGCAGAAACAAAAGAACCAAAAAATGTAATGTAAATTCTTCTTTACGACGTTCAGTGCATTTATTTAATTTCTTAAATGTACATCAATAGCCAGTGCTTTGAAACAGCATTGTTACTGTCTCCATTTAAAGTAAACAAAACATTACATTCAAAAAAGCCAGGTTGTTCTGTTCATGAGTTGGCAGGCATGGACATCTGTAAGCCTGTACACTGCTCCTTGACCAGAGACATCACCCAACATCAATTAGCTGTCATTATAAGTAGTGAACAAATAAACCACAAAAATAAACAAAACCAAGACACAATTGAGGATGGTAAAAGTTAGCAGGAATAGAAAAAAAAAGGAAAAAAATGTCATAAGTATTAGACAGCATTCAAACAAGGTAAAATACACAGTGAATGTACACAGGAAAATAATACAAATAATACAACTATTAAAAACAAGGGTTGACTCTTTGAAGCCTATAGAGGCTGTCTTAAAAAAATAGCAACTTGGGGGCATTTTTCACACAATATATTTCACTATTAACATATAAAACAAAGTGGTATATTTGTAAAATTAAAATTATCCAATAAAGCTAACTTTTCCAGTTCGGAAAGAAAAGAGCATCAGCAAGATAGTTATTTAGAGATGAAAGGGCATATGGTTTATTAAGACTTTCAAAGTCTATTCGTGCAATTCAAGATTTCTCTTGTTGGCTAATGATGGTCAAACATGTTAAAAATGTATGTCTTCTGAACCACACATAGCAACAAGATCCCCATATTACAATTTGTATTTAAAATGAAAACAAATAATATAAAACACCTCTTAAATGCTATTTACTTTCCATGTTTTTGGTTGCAGTGTCTTGATTAAGAACGATTCAGCCTATCTGAATTAGACTTTGGAACGTTGCAGTTTTGCATACCACCCTTAATCCTTAATAATTAGGTATTACCCATATTGTATTGTTTAGGTATATTACTTAGATTGAATCTATCATTCTTGAATGTGCCTAATGATTAGATAGACTACAACCAATTTGCTGGTCTTCCTGACCAATGTGGCAACTGGAAGTTTACACAACATATGATGTTGAAACTAATATATAGCCAAGAAATTCAAAGGCTATCTACAGTGTCAAAGCTTACCAGTAAATATTTGTAAAAATAATTCAGGTAATAAAGCCAGTCACCATTATCTTTACAGCTGTTAGACTGAAGCTAAGTTCATTTAGGACACTTACTTTTGAACCATAAAAGTAAAATCCAAATAAAGAACATAGTCATCCTCTCAACTTACTTTAGAAAATGTCTTTGATTTAATATAATAACTGGTAATTCTTAATAAGGTATCATTTACATAGGGAGATATGAGCTACAAATTAACATGACGATACATCAGCCATTTTTCTTTAGAATCAACCAAATACATTCAAAGTAATTTTCCATGCCACTTTCCAATTTTTGAGGTAAACATACATTATAATATAAAGCAACAATGACACCAACCATCTTGCTCAGCAGTAAATAGTGCTTTCAACACATTCCTTTGAGGTACTGTACAAATCAACTTTCCTGAGGTTTTTTTTGTCATTTTTGCAGACAGAACATTAACATAAAGAAACTGCAGAAATTAAGGTCCAGATTATTTTTTTCCCTGTTTTACTGTTCCGCAGAACAGAGGGGATTGAGGAATACTGTTGCTCGTACAATGGCAGAAATCTGGTTCTCTGTTTTTAACTCAGTTGTTCATCTATAGTCCAGTAATGTTTGAAGTTAAAGCTTTTCATATTAGCACATGCCACCAATGTAATTGTGAGGCAAACAAAAACATAAAATAAAGCACCAGTTTAGGCACTTGACAGCAACTAAATCTCAAGAACAGCAGAATGGAATCAACAAACAGGTTCACGTCCTTCCAATGCCAACCTACTTCCACCCTACGTCTTTTGGAGTGTTGGCTTGCTTGAACACAACTAAGCATCAACACATACCCATTGTCCCATGTGATTCAATGCAGAACATTGGCTGTTTGATGCACATTTATTTCAAGTCTACCATCACTCTGCAGATGCAAGGTTACTTGGGCTGTCTTGGTACCTTAAACAGTTAGGCCACTGCCAAAAAGGGATTTAGTTCCCTATATCATCTATGTTTGTGTGCCAGCATTTCAAGTCTGTCACTGACTGCACCCAAACATTTTGTTCCATTCAATATATGTATCAAGTTCTTTTTGTGATATGCTAGGCTGAATCTTGCAGAATACATTTTCAAAGTCTTGATATGTTACAGGTCGCAGCTGGCCAGGCATAATGGCTGAAAGTTCTGAAGGTGGTATGGCATGAAGAGGGCCTACCACAGCTTCCTGACACAAACGAGCCACATCCAGTCCAGAAAAACCTTCTGTGCGCTGGACAAGGAGTGCAACCTCTTTGTCAGTGAGACAGTAATTGTGCTGTGATAGCAGTTGTATTATTATCTGATGTCTGGCTGTGCTGTCAGGAAGGGGAATAAGAAGTCTTTTCATGAAGTATCTCCGTAGAGATTCATCTATTTCTTCAGGTTTACTTGTGGCACAGATTACAACTATTTGGTCCTCAGCAGAAGATAGAACAGTATCTAACTGCATAAGAAATTCTGTTCTCATCCTACTTATAGGACTATGTTCTTCACTCACTTGGGAAGAGAGAAGCATGTCAATGTCACTAACAAAAATCACTGAGGGCTGCCGACACCTTGCAACAAGGAATGTTGCATGAACAATCTTTTCACCTTCAGTTATCCATTTTGTGACAATATTTGAGCCAGAAAGTTTAAAGAATGTGGCACCCAGCTGACTAGCTATGCACCTGCCCAGTAAAGTTTTGCCTGTCCCTCTAGGTCCAAATAAAAGAAGGCTCCGAGGCAAAGCAGTGAGTCCACTGAATGCATCTGACCGAATTACAGGCCATAAAACTTCTTCTTTTATAAAGGCCTTCACTAAATCAAGACCAGCAATTTCATCCCAATCAACTGGATGTCCCTGGCTGATAATCTCATTTGTTACAAGGTCAATGAGGTGTGTATCGGTATTCTTCAGCTGTTCGTCCACAGAGTGGTTGGATGAGGTAGCTGTATGAATTCCAGTGCCTTGTAGAGAGTGTGGGAGCATTTGCCTGTGGTCATCACTGTGCTCACTAATTGCAGAAGAGTTGTATTTTCCAAACGTTTCACTTGATCTTGAATTTTTAGCAGTGCTGTATGAAGGTGGGGTGAGAGCTCTAGTTGACTGACTGGTAAATTTTCTTTGCTGGTCACCAGGTCCCAGCTGTTTTGTTGGCTTGAAGGCTAATGATGTTGTTTCAGAACTTCGATCAAAGCCATTTCCCCTATTTGAATTAGAAATACTTGTGTCAGACATTCTATACATAGGGCTATGTGAGGTTCTTTGTTGGCTGTAACTATAATTTCCATAGCTGGGATCTAAATCGCTTTGCCCTGCCATGTAGAAAGCTTTTCTTTTAAGAGAGCTGGCAGAACTGTTAGACAAAGAAGACGGTGTTATCGGGGTCAACCCATGGGTCTGATAGCTATAGCCAGGTACAGTAGTGGGAGGAAGAGGAGTAGGAGCAGGAATGCCTGAAGGAAGGTAAGCTGAGGGAGGAGGGGCACTTCCAGGACTATAGCCTGAGCCAACAGTGGATTGCGGGGGATAAGCAGCAGGTGGATAGTTGTAGCTTGATAGGTTTGAGGCCCCATTGTAGCCTGGCACTAAAGCTGGTGGAGGTGGGGGTGGAGGAGGAGGTTGTAGAAGTCCTGAGCTATGAAGTGGAGATGGGTGAGGTGATGGCAGTGCAGAGGCAGACTGGCTACTGTAACTTGAATGCAGGTAGGATCCATTGTATCCTGCTCCATATTCCTGAGATGGTAGTCCTGAATGCAGACTTGGTACTGTGTGACTTCCACATGTACTACTGGAATAACTAGATTCTGTCAGGTTGCTTCCCACCCCAGGAGAACTACCAATGCTGGCAGAAACATCGGATGGAGGTACTCCAGCTTTGCTTGCTGCAATAACATCAGCAACACAGTTCATAGGATATACACCCTCAGGGTTCAAGGAACTCTGCCAAGGTTCACCTTCATTTTTCCGGCCGTTTACAAGACCTGATTGAGCTTCGGTGTAACTACTCAGAATGGGCCGTTCCATGGAACCATCCAAAATTCCAGAATATTTCTCTGCATATTTCTTTAGCAGATTTGATGCTGTTAAAGCAGAGATGTCATCATTGGCCCAGGCATATTGATAGGTACGCTGCAGGTGACCTCGATATGCTTCAACTTTGTGGGCTGGTGACCTAGTGGTTGAAGTTATATCAAAATGCTGTTCTGGCCACTGAGCATGCTCTGGCGTCCACTGCATCTTCAAGCCTGTAGAAGAAATAAAACACAATAGTGAAAAATCAACATACTTTCGTATACTAAAACCTTTTATATATAGACTTTTTTTTTGGTGTTACAAAAAGCAATGCTAATTTGAAGTAGTGAATAACAACCAATCAGGTTTCAGTTAAAAAAAAAAATATTAAACCAGTGAAGAATACTTTTTCATTGGCCAGTATGGGTTCATCTCACTTCAGCCCCTTTTTTTAAACTTAAAAAGCTCTAAATTTAATGGTATAAGGGCATATCTATATAGCTTAAAGGTAAGCCTTTTAGAGTTTTTGTATTTGCATCTTCATAAAGCTAATTTACTGCTAATTTTGTTTGTGAACAATAAAACGGTAAAACCCTAATTTGAATCAAATTTTTGTATATGTTTTTTGCCAAGTGATTTTGACAGCCTAAACACAGCTCTAAGCCGTTATTCTCAACATTTTTTGCCTCATTTTGGCACATTTTGATAAGATTGTAAACATTTTTTACCACTTGACACTAATGCACTTTGACACTGACAATACTAGCTTCAATTTTTAAAATAAGGAAAAATGCAGTGAAAAAAATGTTGCCACACTTTATAATTAGGATCCCAAATGTATTTAGAAAGCATAATTTATAAGAAATATATAAGAAATACATCAATTTTCTGACACCTTACTGCATGCAGCTGTTCTGTCTTTACAATATCACTTTCAGTTTTATATTTCTTTTTTCCTCCAATCTAAAAATATGAGACACAGCTGACAGATCACATCTAGGATACCTCTCTTATTTGGTGCTGAACACCTAGTTAGCACAGCATAATGCACCCTGTGCAGAACAATATGACACAGACATTGCAGGTCATTCCATAATCCAACTCTCATCTAAAGTGGTCCACGACAGTTTCAAATCTGCTTCGTGGAGTGCAGCAAAGCAATCTCCTAGGCAGCGGTCTGTCGCTTTCATCACACAAAGCCTACAACTTGGTATGAATTACAACTGCTTTCTTTTTGCTCTGTTGTCAAACTGCTGGGAAAAAACAAGTAATGCTTGTGTGTTGGATTGTTTCTCCAGCACATCTCTAGGGTGCAGGTATTAAACTGCACTAACCCCCTAAAAGTTTTTTTTTTTTTTTTAGCTTTACCCTCCAGCTGTTACAGCTGGAGGCCACTGAATAGGTTTTTGGAGCAAGGAGGATATAAATAGCACAGAACTCAAGAGGAATTTCTGCCACTGCAAATTGTAAAAGTTGCTGCTGTTGCTGCTGCTGCTATTACTTCTAATAAAGTTATAAAATGGTGAAGTAAATAAATTAATATGGAGTTGATTTACTAAAGGCAAATAGGCTGCTCGCTTTGCTCGCACAAAGTGGCATGCATGC
Source organism: Lithobates clamitans (assembly GCA_037952925.1). Classification (NCBI taxonomy): domain Eukaryota; kingdom Metazoa; phylum Chordata; class Amphibia; order Anura; family Ranidae; genus Lithobates; species Lithobates clamitans. The sequence continues at coordinate 10,858,439 of JBBGZY010000502.1, read as the reverse complement.
TCAGAATAAATTAAGAGATGAAAGCTATTGGCTACTGCCCCGTTTATAGTCCTGACGTACGTGTTTTACGTCACTGCGTTCAGAACGATCGGATTTTCCGACAACTTTGTGCAACCGTGTGTATGCAAGACAAGTTTGAGCCAACATCCGTCGGAAAAAATCCATGGATTTTGTTGTCGGAATGTCCGATCAATGTCCGATTGTATTTTCAGGGCATTAGGGTCCTTTCATATATGGTATGCCCATTTTGACGGACTCCGCTTTCTCAGCAGAGGATCGATTCATTGATCTCCGCTGAGCAGGTGGATGATAGATCCGTCTCGGCTCAAGGTGCTGATGAAAATGGACCTGCCTGACTGTTTTCATCCGATTCCATCAGATCCGCTGGATGGATGGAAAATAGGGTTTCCATCCGTGTGGCTTTAGTGGATCGGATCGGATAGCGCCGGATGTCAGCAGTCACTGCTGACATCCATCGCTCCATAGGGGTGAATAGAGTGTCCGATCAGGCGGACCCGATTGGACAGCATGTGTGAAAGGGGCCTTGTTTTTACTTGCACATGTGATAGAAATCAGTAGAGTTTCACCTTATTCATTAAAGGATAAGTTCACTTTTTGACCAAAATGAATAAATGCACATTTTGTTTTGCAGGTAAAAAAATTTGCATTTATTATTTTTTGTTTTGGGAGCCTGCAAAGCATTGCACCAGTGATCAGCAGATAGCCGATGCCGTGCAGGTCTCCTGCAGATATGTCAGTATATCAGCCTGCTCATATCTTGTACAAGGAAGCCAATACATTCTGACAGGAAGACTCAATGAACTACTATAGCTCCGTGGTAGTTCGTTGAAAACTCCAAGCCGATAGGCACAAAGGCTACTGAACCTTGTTGTTTTCCATTTACAGAACACTGTGAATGAGTGATGCGGTTGGATGGGTGGGTGGAGTCCCGCCGTGTTTTTTTTTTTTATTTTGATGTCTAGCAGGGGAGAAGATCCTGCTAGCTATCACAGCGGAGGAACAGGGGGGTGTGGCGGCAGGTCCATTTGTAACATGTTATGAAAGGTGAACTTATCATTTAAGCTAAGGGAAAATTTCCTTACAAAGTGAACAGCCTATTTGCCTTTAGTAAATCAATGCAATGGACTATAAATCACTTTTACATGTCAATAACAGAGTAAATAAATAAAAAAAAAAGAGATAAAAGAAAAATATGAATAGAAAATAAAGAAGGGAAAGAACAGATAAAAAATGAAGGAAAAAGAAGGGAAAGAACAGATAAAAAATGAAGGAAAAAGAAGGGAAAGAACAGATAAAAATTATGGAAAAAGAAGGGAAAGAACAGATAAAAATGAAGAAAAAAGAAGGAAAAGAACAGATAAAAAGGGAATAGAAGGGAAGGACCAGAGAAATGAGAATAGAAGGGAAGGACCAGAGAAAGGAGAATAGAAGGGAAGGACGGAAGGAAGGAAGGAAGGAAAATGGCAAAGAAATTCCATTTATCTTTATTGATCATTAACAGAAAAAAGAATTGAAATTAATCTATATGAAAGAAGGGATTTATTCTACAGTCATTGTTTTACTACACTGACAAGTTTAGAAAACCTAGGGGCTTTAAATTTTTTAATCCAAAAATGCTGGCAATGTATTAGTAAATTACACAGAGCATAATGCCAACCTGAAATGTAAACAGTTGTGTCCAGATCTCCAAAGATTTCTATAATGCTGGATTATGAGCAGCATAGTACATGCACACATCTGGAGCTTGGTTCGTTTTCAGGGGCCCAGGCTGCATGGCAGATTCTAACACAATTGTCCCCTGCAGATGCTGTCACTACAATCACTATAGTTATAGTACCCTAACAATTAACGATTCCCCTGCTGGTTCATGCTGCAGCTGTAACTAAATAGACTCAGAGGGAGACCAAAACAGATGAGGCTATGGCATCACTTTCCACTGCTGGTCAAACAGCTAAAAGCTGGAAAAATGAATCTGTATAAAGAATAATATGTTGTTTGTGCTACTCAATCCACTTCAAAATGTGCTGAGGTTAAAAGAAGGTGCTCTGACAAAGAAAGTCTTTTGCCATTGATTTCAAAGTCTCTAACCACAGCAAAGCTAGGCACATCTAGAACAGGTTTACGTATAAGTAAGATCCAACTAAATTTTTAAATCAAACATTTATAAGAACATTCAAACAGAAAACAATATCTTAAATGAGTCTCACTATACAGTAGTTACCTATGTACAAATATTTTCTGTTTTTGAAAATTTTTCTTTAATAACTTGATCTCCGGAAGATTTACTCCCCTTCATAAACAGGCCATTTTTTGCAATACAGTACTGCATCACCTCAACTGACAATTGCGCAGTCATGCAAAGCTATACCCAAGTAAAATGTATGGATTTTTTCCACAAATAGAGCTTTCTTTTGGTGGTATTTGATCACCTCTGCGTTTTTTTATTTTCTGCGCTATAAACAAACAAAAAAAACAATATTTTTTTACTTTCTGCTATAAAATATATCCAATAAACCACACGCTAGAGGATTGATCTCACCCCTTTACTCCCAACTTTTAGTTAAGCTTGACTCGGATAAACCTCAATACACACAGAAATGGGAGGAGGACCTTGGACGCACCCTCAACATCACAGACTGGTCTGAGATTTGGTCAACAACTAAATCATCCTCACCCAGTATCCTTGCAATAGAAGCCAATTATTAAGTACTGACCCACTGGTACCTAGTGCCTTCAAGAATAGCCAAATTTGCCCCATCCTACTCAGCTCTCTGTTTTAGAGGTTGTTCGGAATGAGGTACACACCTTCATATCTGGTGGACATGCCCAATAGTCCAAGCCTTCTGGAATGATATTTTTGCTCATGCTAATTGTTTGACATCTCTGTACAACCAGACCCTGCCACAGCACTTCTTAATCTGAAACCTGACACTCTGTCACACAACCTTCTCAAAGCTGGGAAACAAACTCAAGCTAAGGCTTGAAAAAACCCCACTTTAGCTGTAGCTGAGCCCAAACATAGAGTAACCCATTCTATGATCCACGCCAAAATGGATGCCATGGAAAAAGATCAAATCCCCAAGTTTGACTGGATCCGGAAACCCTGGATCAAGCACTGTTTACCACCAACTTTCGACCTAACTGTCCTTCTACCATGGATGCAGGAGGGGATCTCTCATTCATCTATCCATCTTTCATTTATAGAGTGAGTTTCATTGCTGAAAGCTATATTTCAGTTTCTATGAATGAAGGAGTATGTGCAGTCATATGTGGGGAAGCAGAGGGCAGAAAATTTCAACTAAGAGAGTAGTCACCTGCACAATGGGAAACTTTTCATTCAATGCATAATGCCGCATACACATGGTCGGATTTTCTGATGGGAAGTGTTAGGAGCTTGTTGTTGGAAATTCCGACCGTGTGTAGGCTCCATTGGACATTTTGCGTCGGAATTTCCAACCAACAAAATTTGGGATCTGGATCTCAAATTTTCCAACAACAAAATCCAGAAATTCTGAGTGTGTGTACACAATTCCTACGCACAAAATTCCACGCATGCTCGGAATCAAGCAGAAGAGTCGCACTGGCTATTGAACTTCATTTTTCTCGGCTCGACATACGTGTTGTATGTCACCGCGTTCTTGACATTCAGAATTTCCGGCAAGATTTGTGTGACCGTGTGTATGCAAGACAAGTTTGAGCCAACATCCGTTGGAAAAAAAACATGGATTTTGTCGTCAGAATGTGGATTCTCCATACAGAGGTAAAGAAAACTCAGATGGCCAAGGTAATTTGCCTAAAAAACTAAGTCCAGCCTGTTGTACCTAAACAGAGGATGGGGGGAAACAACTTAAATTAAGAAATTGTCAAGCTCAGTATTGTAAACTGGAGACATAGGGTCCTTTCACATGGGCGTTCTGCGCAGCGGACTCTGTTTTGCTCAGCAGGGGATCGATCCATTAATTTCCGCTGAGCAGGCGAATGACAGGTCTGTCTCCACTCACTGTGCAGAGATGGAAGTGTCAGAGTCCTGCTCTCCTCTATGGGGAGATCGGAGGAAAATGGACCACCCAAATGGAAAATAAGATCACCATCTATCTGGAAAGAATCAGATCGGATAGAAGCGGGTGTCAGCCTCCGATCAGGTCCACCTGAAAAACTGACAGGCAGACCTGATCAGAAAGCCCGTGTGAAAGGAGCCTTAGGGGTTGATTTACTAAAACTGGAGAGTGCAAAATCTGGTGCAGCTGTGCATGGTAGCCAATCAGCTGCTAACTTCAGCTTGTTTATTTAAGCTTTGACAATAAAACCTGGAAGCTGGTTGGTTTCTATGCTGTGATGCACCAGATTTTGCACTCTCCAGTTTTAGTAAATCAACTCCATAGTCTGGCCAGATCCAGAAAATGCTAATTATGTTCTGGTTTTTAAACCCCGTCTCATCTGATTCTCACCTTGTGCTGCTTTTCCCTCTTTCCCTCACCCAGTCTGAACTCTGTTGTGTAGAGACTACAAGAGGCTGACATCACAATAAATTCAGGTCCTTATAGTGTACTTTTTGCATTTAAAAAAATAGCATCTATTAATGTATTATTGACCACAGAACTGCTATAATCGGAGTCTTTCGTATCTGGAGTTCAGCTTTAAGCTCGTAATGTAAGAGATGTTTCTTGAGGCTGTTATATATCAAACACAAATCCAATTTATATAAGGACATAGAAAATATTATAGACGGAATTTTGAATAATTGATTGTCTTGTTATAAATTGCATGGTATTCAGCTGACTTGCTAAGTGACACACATCCTTGTCCCCTGGCTTATTTTAAATTAAATCACTTTGCAAGATAGCCCATAACAATCAGTTTGATATTTCCTAAATCTTTTGCTGTTCATCTGTTCAGCTGAAAATCATTAATGTTTCACTTGACACACAACATGATCTTAAGCAAGAGACAGTTTGCCAACAATGTGGCAAGTCGATTCCCCACTGACTCGTCTTGTTTTCAAAATTTCCATAGCAGAACCACACCAGTTAATTAATGGGAAGATGCTCTACTAATTGTGTTAATTTACAAGATTTCAGTAAAAGAGAATCAAAACCTACCATTGCTGTTATGGGCTTAAACCAATGAAATGAGACAACAGTAGATGAGGGCGGTAAATAATTCAGTAGTGCTGTCGGCATTAATTGCAGATGTAAATTAGTATACCTGCTGTCACCACTGCTTACAATTGAAGGTGAGATTTTTTTATTATTAAAATGTATGCAAACACATTTTTATTTTACGTTTTGAGTAGAGAGGTTACAGCACCTACCGTTGTTTTTTTTGTTTTTTTTAATATTGCACTCTACAAGAGTGATTTGGTCATTTTATTTTCATGGTGGGAAATCCAATATTTTGGATCGTCACTGCAACACGAACATAGGGACACGCTTCTAATTGAAACACTGGTTCTGATGACAGTTATCTAAGAGGGGATTTTCCTTACATTGGAAAGACTTCCCCTCATTTCCTGTTGTGTTTTTTGGACAGGAAGTGAAGGTGATTTTCCCAATTGGAACACAGATGGCAAAAAAAAAAACATTTTGGCTTTATATGCACTTTTAACACAAAGCTATATACAATTATATCAACATGTTAAACTAGTAGATAGTAGTTTTTTTTTCTGTTTTCAGAACCAGTGTAAAATACAGTGCTGTTTTTGCATATTGTGGCCAAGCTTTACATATAACCAATCTAATCCAACAGTGAGCCCTCCTTATCCTTGTCCACAAAATTCCTTGAAAAGAAGCACTAACTCTTGGAAATTGTACATAACATTTGGAAGAGATACTGTTGCAAAAAGGAAAGGTGAGCACACAAAAGTTTACTTGCAATTTTGTTTTTACCCACAAAACACTTTAAAGCGGAGCTTCACCCAAAAGGGGAAGCACCGCTTATTTGCCTCCTCCCCCCTCCTTTGCCACATTTGGCACCTTTCGGGGGGGTCACTTCTGGCTGACTTCCCCACAGGGAACTCATCCAGAAGTTCAACCTCTCCTCCTCCTACCCCACCGTTGGGCCATTAACAAAGCGCAGCTCGCTTCGCACATGCGCAGTAGCGGACCAGCTTTGAAGCCGCTAGTTTCCCTTACCCAAGATGGCAGGGGCAGTATCTAAGAGCCGATTTAAAAAACAGCTCGGGTGAAGACACGGCTGGATCCCTGGATAGGTAAGTGTTTTAATATTAAAAGTCAGCAGCTACAGTATTTGTAGCTGCTGACTTTTGTTTTTTTTTCTGAGGGAGCCTGGAGCTCCGCTTTAACTTAAAAAAAAACTATTGTTGATTAATTAAATCAAAAACTTAAATAAGTTGAGTTTCTCTCACCCACTTTATTTTAAAGTGTATATAAGCCCAAATACAAAAATGTAGTATATTACAACTAACTGATATATAGATGTTGTGGCTGCATTAAAGCCTAACTCCCTGTTTACTTTCACTTTAAATAGTTTGTTTGGACCAAGCTGGCCCAAAGAAACTACTTCCTTTACCAACAGATGTGCTCACTGTTAGTGGTGTATAAACTGTATGTAGCATCAGCTATATACAGTGTATAGTGCTGTGTTCCAGCAGCAGTAGAGGGACTTCCTGTCTGCTGCAGGGACAAAATAGAGTTGGGCTGAGTGCTGCTTAGCTACTCACAGGAAGCTTTGAATTTTTATTAATGAGTACATGGCTTCCTCTGAATGGCTGTCTCCACCTTAGCCAATCAGAAGAAGCCTTGAATTAATTTATAAAAATATACGACTTCCAATGAATGGCTGAGCAGCGGTCAGCCTAACTTAAATTTTTGTTCTGGGAATGGGATGGGAAGTCTCCCTACTGCTGCCGAAACACAGTGATGTATAATGTATTTAGCTGATGCTACATACAGTTTATACAGTGCTGGCAGTGGGCACATCTATTACAAATGGAAATAGTTCATTTGGGTCAGCTTGGCCCAAAGGAACCACATAAAAAGAAAGTACACATACAAATAGACTTTAATTTTCTTTGTTTTAGGCTTTTTTCTTTATTTTCATCTGTTGATCTGACCAGTAATACACTTCCTGAGTCGAAATTAGGCTGTTTCAGCAGGGACCGTGAATTTTGATCCATCTATGGCCAGCTTTAAATGGACTAGTAGATTGAAATGGTCTTTACACAAGTGACTAATAAATTAAAGTCAAACTTACGGAAACACCACTTCCCACCCGTAGGATGTCACATGACGTCCTGAGGTTGAAGTTGAGATATCTGAATGATGCCTGCAGCTACAGGAATCATTCAGATATCTTTGTTTTTAGCCAGTGATTCCCTGTAATGTAAAAGCCACCCTAGCAGCTGTTCAGCTGCTGGATTGCTCCCACCACCCTCCGTTGCCTTCCTGGGCTCTCCCAGAAAGCGGCACTGGATTACCAGAGAGCCGGCCATCTCTATGACCCTGGGAGGCCAGAAGTGACGTCATTTCCGGCACTGGCAGATGTAAACACTGCCAGGTATTTTTTCTTGAAAAGCAGCGATCAATGTTTTCTTTTTTTATGCTTTTCAGGCTAGAGGAGATATCTGGGGTCTCATTGACCCCAGAAGTCTCCAAAAAAAGGACATGTCATGCCCTATTCCTGTTATAAGGAATGTTTACATTTCTTGTAATAGGAATTAAAGTGATAAAAAAAATAAAAATGGATAGTATAACAATAAAAAATATATATAATTAAAGCACCCCCGTCCCCTCATGCTAGCATGCAGAAGAGAATGCATGCGTAGGTTTCACCCGCATATGTAAACGACGCTCGAATCACACATGTGAGGTATCGCCACTAATGTTAGAGCAAGAGCAATAATTCTAGCACAAGACCTCCTCTGTAACTGTAAACTGATAACCTGTAAACATTTTTAAAGCATAGCCTATGGAGATTTTTAAGTACCGAAGTTTGGTGCCATTCCACAGTGTGCACAATTTTAAAGACTGCAACATCATCTTTCATATTATACAAAAAAATTGCATTTGAAATATGGCTGCGCAAATACCGTGTGACATAATAAATTGCAACTATCGACATTTTTTTCACTAGGGTCTCTGCTAAAAAATATATATAAATAATGTTTGGGGCTTCTGAGTCATTATCTAGCAAAAAAAAATAGGATTTTCACATGTAGGAGAGGAGTGCCTGGAATGAAAGTGGTTAAGCAGTTACAGAATTAGGACTTTTCCTTTTGGGATAAGGGATCTTAAAAAAAATGATTAAACTTAACACTTGCAAGCTTCCTTGTCAGTAGTAAATGGTTTCTATCAACCCTCTAACTGCTACATTTGCTGGACAGCTTGGTCTGCTAAAGTTAAAAAAATAACAGACTTACTGGCAGGATTGACAGGCACCAAAACTATGCTACAGGAAGACTGAGGACACTAACCATACCAAAAAGTGGTATGGTAATGTTATTGCCAGACTGCATCATACATGTCATGTTTTTATCTTGTTCATAGTTCCAATTTATGCAAGTTGGTCAATTTCAGTTTTATAAGATACAGTATGTCTGAGAGGACTGGGAGGAATCACAGCATGGCTGCAACAAAAACACAGATCTGAACAGTGAATGTACAACAATCAATTTGCAAACTATAACCACTGTATGTATCAGACACATTTTCTTTCTAGGAGCAGCTTCGCTTGGCAATCTTTAAACAAGGCCCCACAGGGCCTTGGCTGTCAAGCTGTATGTGGCAACATCACCAAGCTGCTGCTACAATTGAGGCACAGGAGTAAGCAGCTAATCCTGCTGCAAGCAGCTCTGGGAAATAAACAGGAAGTCAATAGATATGGACTGAGCTGTTCTTTCTTTAATCTTAGACGTAGTTAATGTTCTAGTTTTGAAACATAGCCTTTAAGTGAATGCATAGTCAGTGTTAAATATAACTTAGATAGAGTTCTTTTTTTGTGTGTGATGGGAGCTTAGATGGTTAGATATAACTTATACAAAATGTCAGCTTGTAAAGTAAATACAATTTTCCATATTATCAGTGTAAAAAAAAACTAATTATAAACATGTTTTATACCTTATTATAAAGATGGAGACAATCATACCCCCTGAAATTTTCCACATTTTGTCATGTTACAACCAAAACCGTAAATGTATTTTATTGGGATTATTGTATTTTATGCATTGTATTTTATTTTATGAGATAGATCAACACAAAGTGACAGATGATTGTGATGTGGAAGAAAAATGATAAATGGTTTTCAAAATGTCTTACAAATAAATATCTGAAAAATGTGGCGTGCATTTGTATTCATTTTGTGTTCAGGTCTGAACTTTGATTGGGCCATCCTAACACATGAATATGCTTTGATCTAAACCATTCCATTGTAGCTCTGACTGTATTTTTAGGGTCGTTGTCCTGCTGGAAGGTGAACTCCGCCCCAGTCTCAAGTCTTTTGCAGACTCTAATGCTGCATACATACGGTGGGAAATTCAGTCAAAAAAGTGTGATGGGAGCTTTTGGTCAGATATTCCAACTGTGTGTATGCTCCATCCAACTTTTTCTGTCTGAATTTCTGCCAGCAAAAGATTGAGAGCTGGTTCTCTATTTTTCCGACGGAAAAAGTTCTTGACGGAAATTCCGTTCGTCTGTATGCAATTCCGACGCGTAAAAAACCATGCATGCTCGGAAACAATTCGATGCATGCTCCGAAGCATTAAACTTAATTTTCTTGGCTCATCGTAGTGTACGTCACAGCATTCTTGACGGTCAAAAGTTTAGAGAACTTTTGTGTGACCGTGAGCTTGAGCGGAATTCCGTTGGAAAAACCATCCAAGATTTTTCCGACGGAAATTCCGCTCATGTGTACGGGGCATAACAAGTTTCTTCAAAGGTTGCCCTGTATTCGGCTCCATCCAACTTCCCATCAACTCTGACCAGCTTCCCTGTTCCTGCTGAAGAAAAGCATCTCCACAACATGATGCTGTGTTTCACGGTAGGGATGGTGTGTTCAGGGTGATGTGCACTGTTCGTTTTTGGCCAAAAAATTCAACTCAACTCTGGTCGCATCTGACCAGAGCACCTTCTTCCACATGTTCGCTGTGTCCCCCACATGGCTTCTTGCAAACTGCAAAGGGACTTCTTATGGCTTTCTTTCAACAATGGATTTCTTTTTGCCACTCTTGTGGAGTGCACAACTGATAATTGTCCTGTGGACAGATTCTTCCACCTGAGCTGTGGATCTCTGCAGCTCCTCCGGAGTTACTATGGGCCTCTTGGCTGCTTCGATGATGAATGCACTCCTTACCTGGCCATTCTGTTTAGGAGGACGGCCATGTCTTGGTAGGTTTGCAGTTTGCCCGCTTAGGCTCTGAAGAAAGGGGTGCTCCCCTGAAACGCGTAAGCCATCAGCCATTTGCGCTGGTCTTATCCTCTCGGCAACAGGTCCTGGGGTGTCGATCCACAGAAACAGCGCTTTTGCGCCCTTTTGAAAGCTATTTATACTAGCTCGTTTGTGAGTATAATTTTTACTGTTTTTATGCTGCATTAAAGTTTATCAGTGGTAATGCACTAGGTTGGTGCGCCCTCTTTCTTTTTTGTGTTTTTTAGCTTGAATACCCATTGTTCAAATGAGGGCTGCAAGACGCTAGGCATTACTTCTATAGGTGGCTGCACCACTTATCCAGTTCATGGACACCTGAGCGCAGGAGAGGTCTTTTTTCTTAGGTTTGCAGTTGTGCCATACTTTTTCCATTTTCAGATGATGGATTGAACAGTGCTCCATGAGAGGTTCAAAGCTTGGGATATCATTTTATAACCTAACCCTGTTTTAACCTCCCTGGCGGTATGATTATTTCAGATTTTTGATGCTGAAAGTGGTACAATTATTTTGCATGGAAATTTGGCGTTTTATATTGTAGGCCTGTAATTCTTAGGAATAACTCACTTAAATCTGTCTAGTCTAGTAGACATCCCGGGTATGGTAAAGTTTGAAAAATGAAATCATAAATTATAATATAATAAATAATTATACCAAATAATAATATAATAATAATAAGAATTATTCAATAATGTAATCAAAACAAAAACACTGAAATTTGCTCAGTTGCAGAATTGTCGTTCTTATTACTTTTCAGTGTTTGATGACGGATCTCCCCACAAATCATTATCGCTCAATTCTGCGAGTGATTCTAATTTGTTATCACTGTTTTCTAGCTGGTCTAAAACCACTTTTGATGTAAAGGGACGGTTTTGGTTGTTATGAACAATCTCCAGTTTCCAGGCAGAAAGAACAGTTTTTATAATATAAAACTGCATGCAGGGCACTGGAGAAACCACTAGGGACAAAAGGGAGGTGAAATAATTTCATACAGTAATGTAATCTGTAAGATTACAGTATACTGTATGTATTGTGTGTGTTTCACTTTTTGAATTTGGCGCCGTTCTCCATCCCCGTGCGTTGCAACGCTCGCAGGGAACGGAGATGGGTTTGGTGATGAATTGAGCGGAGGACGAGCCACTCACACTGCGGGGAGACATCGCAGGATCCAGGGGACAAGGTAATTAAGCTCTTCCTGGATCCTGCGATGTGATCCCGAGTCTGGCTCAGGGTTACCGCTTTTGGTTCTGAAATTCCACCCCGAGCCAGACACGGGAATATCGCCAGGGAGGTTAAACTTCTCCACAACTTTATCCCTGACCTGTCTGGTGTGTTCCTTGGCCTTCATGATGCTGTTTGTCTACTAAGGTTCTCTAACACAGTGTTTCTCAACTTCAGTCCTCAAGGCACCCCAACAGGTCATGTTTTCAAGCCTCCCATTATTTTGCACAGGTGATTGGATCATTTTCATTACCTTAGCAATTACCACAGCCATTTAATCTGAGGGAAATCATGAAAACATGCCTGTTGGTGTGCCTTGAGGACTGAAATTGAGAAACACTGCTCTAACAAACCTCTGAGGGCTTCACAGAACAGCTGTATTTATACTGAGATTAAATTACACACAGGTGGACCATTTACTGATTAGGTGACTTCTGAAGGCAATCGGCTCCATAAGATTTTATTTGGGGGTATCAGAGTAAAGGGGGGTGAATACAAATGCACGCCACACTTTTCAGATATTTATTTGCAAAACAGTTTGAAAACCATTTATCATTTTCCTTCCACTTCACAATTATTATGAATACTTTTTCAAGGCACTGTATGCAGGGTCTTTTCGCTGCTTTTGCAGTATGATACAGTGGTCTTGGTGTGGGTGAAATATGGGTGAAGTAGGAGACACAGGCCTTCAGAGAGATAAATATATTACCTCTCTCTCTCTCTAGTATTTTTTGTTTACCTGACTGGCTCCCTTTAGGGATAATTAACAATCAACCTTTAATTTAAAAATTCACAGATTAAAGTGGTTGTTAACCCCAGACATGAAATATGGACAAAGCATATCCCTTTATAGCAGTGGTTCTCAACTCTTGTCCTCAGGACCCACTAACAGGCCAGGTTTGCAAGATAACTGAAATACATCATAGATTATATCATTTGATGCTCAATGATTGCACTGTTTTACGCTGCATCTCCCCAAGGTAATACCTAAAATCTGGCCTGCTAGTGGGTCTTGAGGATAGAAGTTGAGAACCACTGCTCTGTAGTGTTTACTTGTCTCAATTAAGAGCGCTAAGTGCCATTTCTGTCTGCTGCTTTGGTCCCCTGCTATCAGCATTAATCACTTCGGACAAGTCTTCCTGACACCAAGAGAAAAAAAGGTGACAGGAGTTACCTAGCTCCGAGGAAGGGGGTGCACCCCTGAAACGCATCAACTTGATAACCCTATGATGTTATCGGAGTACATGCATTCGCATTTTGTGGTTCATTGGCTTTAATCAGTTGAAACCAAAGAAGAGTACACACCACTCCAGGCAAATCTTCAGGTGCAAATGGATAACAGGTGCAGACCCCGGCTCACCACCGTCCAATGCGAATAAAATGAAGAAATGGTCGCACTCTGAATTTCCAGAAAAAATTGCTTGATGTACCTTTATTGTCACAAGTGTATCAGACAAACACAGGACTGGCAGTTGCTGCATTTCACAAGCAATAGCTTGCTTGTTCACAACATATGAAGTTTTATTTTCAGTACTTTACTTTTGGTGTGTAACTTGATCCCCTGCTGTTTTGCTATTCAGAACACACAACTGTATTCTACAGCTTCATAATGCTCTATAGAAAGCCTCAAACAGGAAGAGACAGTCAAAAGGTAAGCAGCTACTTGTGAACTATGTAAAAAGAAAGGTACGATTGCCCTGCAAGATCAATGTTATGGAAACACTCTACAGTAAATATTTATTTCTAAAATGAAAATTGTATACCAGTATTTCAAAAAATGACATTGAGGATGACATTTTACATTCCCTTTCATCCATAGTCGTGTGCACAGGGTTTGCCAGGTGCGCCTGGGCACACCCTAATTACCCCGTGTGGTGCAGATTCCCCCTGTTTGGACACCTCATATTTCACCAAAACAGGGCTCCTAAAAAAATGTAACGCAAAAAGTAATAATAAAATTGTAAAAAATAATAAAAAAATTTAAAAATACTGACACCATCCACTCCCCTGCTGACACCAATCTCTGCCCTACTGACACTGTCAGTATTTATACACATGCGCACACACGCGCATGTGTTTGAGCTTTGGGGTGCATACCCTGATGCAATAGGCTATGCAAACCTATGCTATCATCATAAAATCATGGCAGTGTGGGAATATCCAACAGTTCATATATATAGTTTTCTTTTTTTTTTTTTTTAATACATATAGTTTTCTGAGGAAGAAAAGGGAATTCCAGTTTTCACTGAAGCACCCTTTAAACACAGAAGCTGCAAATAACTTTAAGAAAAAGGAAAAGCATTCTGGGACTTTTTGTTCCTATACTCTTATAAGTACCTATTCGCTTACCACTGTTGTAATGCTATTAAAATACTTCTTTCTCCTATTTTTAACAAATTTGATGCTATGTATTTTTGCCCTTTAATGCCTTTATCAAAGTAGGTTTTTTTGTCTGAGTTGCCCTTTTCTTTGTGCAATTAAAGCAAAACTGCCACATGGCACAAGAGCCGAGAACGGTGGGAGAAACATTGAAAATGTCATTCTGCCGACAGACTACTAATAGGAGACATTAAGGAAAGCCCTCTGTTAATCTCTGTACGAGAGCAAGTGATAATAAGATGTCTGCATGGCAAGCAATGTAAAGCAGTTGACAATTTGGCTAGCAGCTTCTTGTTTTGAAAACAGTTATTAAATATTTTGAGTGCTTAGCCAATCGACAAAATGCTTAATAACACCAGTGCTCGGTTTCACTGAGCCAAACCACATCCGCAGAATGTGAAATTTAAGTTTCAATTAAAATGTTTTATCTTTATTTATTCTTTTTAACAATGTGGAATTATAGGCAAATTAACACATACAGCACAAGAGGTATCAACAAAAGAGACTAAAACATTTGCTATTTCTGTAGGAAGAACACATGTAAGCAGGACAGATGTTTCCCAAAGGGGGCCATTTACAAAGATTAAACAAAACTGCTTTTCATGTTTTAATTACCTTCAAAAATCCCGCCTATCATAAATATCAGGACAAATCCCTGTTTTTTTTGTTTTTTTTTAACGGTGATACATGTTTTGTACCCAGGGCAAATCCATTGTCAATTCAGGGCTGTGGAGTCACTATCATTTTCATTTTAATTCCTTTAAAAAATTGCTATGCAGCTGTCAGTGGTTTGAACACATTTAGAAAGCATAGAAACAGCATGCATTGAAAATCAAAATTGATTGAACGGTTTATAACCGGGCAATTGATTTCTGTGATGGATTGACATTAGGCTGAGTATTGGTGCTGCCCCTAAATGGTATAGTAGCAATTCTACTTAACAGAATTTATTAATTTTTCAGCTATTTCTTTAACCACTTCCCACCTGTAGGACATCATATGACATTGTTAGGTTGAAATGGTAATATCTGAATGATACCTGCAGCTACTGGCATCAATCAGATATTTTTCTTTTCAGCTAGAGATTCCCTGTAATGTAAAAGCTGTCCTAATGGCTATTCAACCACTGGATTGCTTTTACAGGCAGCAGGAGGGGATGCCAGATTACCATAGAGCTGGCCATGGACCAGATGGTGCCTGGTCATCTCTATGACCCTGGGAGGCCGAAAGTGACGTTGTGATGTCACTTCCGGCTCTGGCAGATGTAAACACTGCCAGTTTTTTTTTTTTACTGGAAAGCAAAGATCATTTTTTTTTATCTCATGCTTTTCAGGGTAGAGGAGATATCTGTGGTCTCATTGACCCCAGAAATCTCTATAAAGAGGACCTGTCATGCCTTATTCCTATTACACGGGATGTTTACATACAGAAGGGACAGTGTATATTTAAAGAAAAATAAAAGAAATAATATTAACCTCCCTGATGGTATGATAAAGTTTGAAACACAAAATCATAAATTATAATATAATAAATAAATATAAATAATAACAAATAATATATAATAATAATACATTTTATTTAATACATTTTAGTCAATAATATAATCAAATCAAAAATACTGAATTTTTTGGGGGCCAAACAAGGGTGCAATATTACTAGTCATATTGCTTCAGTAAACATCCATTTGGTAAATTTTGAAACATGGGACTGCACAAAGTCCGACGTCACAATCGGGACAATAGAACCTGGTTTCCTTTCAGATTTTCCTTCCAGTGTCATCACGCTTTGAGCAACAAACTATGCACATCCTTGTGAGTGCTGACTTTTTTTCAGTTGGTGGGATGTGGTCCATGAAGTGACAACCAGTCAGGCGTTCCAGGTTGAAAACACCAGCAGCAGGACGTCCAGCTCCTGGACCAGCCATTGGTGTTTGGTGGTTCATAAAGATACGTTCTGCAACTTTCCAAACAAAGTCAGCATGAACCACAGGCTTGTCACTCTTTTTTTTTTAGTAGAATGAAGGCATTACATAGGCATTGCTCAAGAAGATGCCTAAAGATCTTCTTGAAATACTTTTTTGTTGTTTTCTCATGGCTGGATAAAATGTAATTGCCTGGTCGGCTCTGTCAACACCTCCCATGGTGTTGTTAAAGTATATCACCACTTGTGGTGATAGACTATAACAACACCATGGGAGGTGTTATACATCTTTTTCGTCACGCCATCGCAGTGCCATCATTTTGCCTTTCTGCCAGGCAACCATTTGTCCTGTCTTGAGCTTCTTATTGCCAAAGGTGTGCGGCATATCATACCGGTTAGCCCTAATGGTTCCATAGGCATCCGTTTTGTTCTGTAAAAGGAACTCATAGAGTTCAGGAGATGTGTAAAAATTCTGTCGTTACACAATAGCTCTGATTTAGCAATGGCTCAATCAATGAAATAACTTCCTTTCCCAGTATATAGGACAGCATTCGAAATGTAACCAGTGCTCAATTCACATAGCATGAATGATTTTACGCCAAATCGTGCTCTCTTTGATGCCATTTTTTTGTATCCGGCTGAGCCTTCCGTGTAGGCCATTAGACTTTCATCTATGCTGATGTCTCTATCTGGCACATAGTTCTGTTGGAAATTTTTCATAATCATCTGATATACCTCCCAAATCTTCTTGAGTTTGGGTGCTGGATGGGTAGTTTCGTCAAATGCTTCATTATTTTCAAAGTGCAAATACTTCATTATCAGGGAAAATTTGTACTCCGACATGACCGTGCCAAAGAATGGAGTGGCTAATAATTTATTGGTTGTCCAATTCCACTTCTGCAGGGGTTTCCCCACCACTCCCTGAAGAATTATCAGGCCCAGAAATTTCTGTCCTCTTTGGTCAATGGTTCCCACTTTCTGTTCCTTGAAAACCTCTGATGCGTAGCAGCTTGTTGCTCCTGGTACCGGTTTGTCTCCGTAACTATTTTATATAACCTCATCGGTCAAAAATAGTTGGAGGTATGCCAAGGGGTTTTCATCTTCAGCATCCACTTTGATACCAGGTGCTCCAGTAAATGGGAATCTTAGGGGCGCTGCGTGATCTGTACCGCAGTCAATAGAGCACCAAGTCTGCACATCACTGAGGTCAGTCGCAGGATCGTCACAGAAATCAATTTTTGTGTCTGATTAACAACTTCCCCACAAATCGCTATCACTCAATTCTGCAAGTGATTCTGTATCGCTATCGCTGTTTTCCAGCATGTCATAAACCGCTTTTGAGGTAGAGGCATGCTTTTTTGATGCCATGGTCATTCTCCAGTGGATAAGGCACTGGGGGTCAAACTGAGGTCAATTTATTTGATACTATAATGTAATCCAATAAGATTACAATATATTGAGTGTGTTGTGGTTTACACTTTTTGAATCTGCCAACGGTTCCACCCCTCTGCGTCGCGATGCTCGCTGGGAAGGGAAGCCGGAAAACACAGAGGATCTGGCGGAGGATCTGGCCGCCGTACACAGCGGGAGTACATTGCGGGATCCCAGGGACAAGGTAAGTAACCTTTTCCTGGATCCAGCGAAGAAATTCCAAGTGTGGCTCGGGGTTACCACTAATGGTACTGAAATCTCACCCTGAGCCACACTCGAGAATACCGCCAAGGAGGTTAAATAGAAAAAAAATTCTGAAGCGCCCCCATCCTCTCATGCTCACATGCAGTAGCGAGTGCATACGTAGGTTGCGCCTGCATATGTAAGCAGCATTTGCACCACACATGTGGGGTATCATTGCGAACATTAGAGCAAGAGCAATAATTCTAGTACATGACCATCTCTATAGCTCTAAACCAGTAACTTGAATTTTTTTTAAAGCGTAGCCTATGGAGATTTTTAGGTACCGAAGTTTGGCACCATTCCATGAGTGTGCGCAATTTTAAAGTGTGACATGTTAGGTATCTATTTACTCATCGTAACGTCATATTTCACATTATCCAAAAAATTGGGGTAAATATTGTGGTTTTTTTTTAAATCATTAAAGTGTATTTTTCCCAAAAAATTAAATTTGAAAAATTGCTGTGCAAATACCGCGTGACATAACAAATTGCAACAATCGCCATTTTATTCTCTAGGGTTTACAATATATATAATCTTTGGGGGTTCTGAGTAATTCTAGCAAGAAAATTATGATTTTTACATGTAGGAGAGGTGTGCCAGAATTGACCTGGGCTGGAATTTGTTAAACCAATTCACAAAAAGCCTCCTCATTCAAGGGGTACCAGCTTTTGGACCATTAAACCTAGAGAATTAATGAAAGTTCCCCCCTCACCAGGGACCCCCCCCCCCCCACACACACACACACACACACACACACACTTTAACCTGAATTCTGCTACATATAAAATAAGCACATATAAGGAAGATAAAAAAGGAAATATTTAGAAATAAGCTCCTCTTTAATCAATCGCATCACTTACTGCCCTAGAAGTGCTTAACAGTGATTTTGTGATGTAACTGCATGTAATACAGTCATTAGTGAAAGCAATACCAAAACATTAATGCAATATTTTACCAGCTAATTTTCCTGGATCTTATTTTTTAAAGGACCTCTTCACACCAACACATTCCTAATTTTTTTTTTTTTATGTGCGTTGATGTTCTTTGCTTTAAGGTCGGGATATGCAATTAGCGGACCTCCAGCTGTTGCAGATTTACAAGTCCCATGAGGCATTGCAAGACTCTGACAGCCACAAGCATGACACCCAGAGGCAGAGGCATGATGGGACTTGTAGTTTTGCAACAGATGGAGGTCTGCTAATTGCATATCCCTGCTTTAAGGCATTCTATTTGAACGGGTTTTGAATGGGCCTCAACACAACCAAAAACCAAAAAAAAACCACTTAAACTAGTTTTTAGAAATGCATTGCTAAGAGCCAGGTTGGTTTGTTTATACTGTGTATAGCCTTGGAGTGGTATTCAAAATGAATGTCAGCTCACCACAATGCACATACACCACTGTAAATGTGAATCTAGACCAGACAGTTAATCAGTAGCTGTATATTGGCAAGGATTTTGAATTATTTTTAATAGATGTAAACCAATGCAGAATGATATTTGGTTATATTAACCTTATATGCAAGTTTAGTACTATTTTTTCTATGTCTTTTCTATTTTCAGCATTTTGTAGAAATAAGAAAAAAATATTAGTTTTTGTTCCTATTTCTTAATATTGTACTATAACTCTCAGTATTGCAAATAGCATGACAGTCAGGGATAACTACATCCTTGGGCAATATATACAAACAGACTGAAGGCAAAAAAAACACACTGTACTATATATTGTAAATGCGTCTCCACAGGCAGAAAAGCCACATTCCGTGATAACATTGTATATTTGCTGGCATTATCACCAGGATATTACATGCTCCTTATCTGACACGGTATTGCCTAAATACATGAATGCCTAAATGTGCACATTACCTGCACACATATACAAAACACATACATTCACACATATAGGGCTAGTTTTAGTATTCCATCAAGGAAAAGATCAATTTGAGTACATTTGAAAGAAGCTGTACTCAATTTTGACCCAATAGTCTCGGCTAACAGGGGTCAAAAAACAAATTTATAGGTCTAATAACTGCAGGCCTTAGTCTCGAATGAACAAGGCATCCTTGCTCTTAAATGCCTCTTCTCCGCTTTTGACTTCCCAAGTAAAATGGAACAGCACAGAATTTAAAGGACAAGAGAAATATATAAAGAAAAATTGAGATCATTAAAAAATTTAAAAAATAAAATTTGATCTTTTAAATACATTGTCCTATTTGTGTTACATTCAAGAACAATAGAGAATATTTTGGATGGATAAGGCATACATGATTAATGTACCAATAAAAAGTATCTTACAATGAAACATATAAAAAAAAATCTTGATAGGACAGGGTGACATAGTGCATTAATTCTGTGTCCTTCACTCTGGAGACCTCTGTATAATTTAGTCCCCCATCTGATGGCTGTGGACACAGCACATATAAAATTCATTTGTGTGGGCTGAATGTTGTGTTCTTTCACACAAAGCTGTATATGAAGATAAACTACCTCCCTATACTGCTTGGGGAAAAAAAGACATGCTTGAAATAAGAGCTTCCCAGCCCACGGTATAGCCAGAACCAAACAACTGAAAGACTACTGTCTTAAAAAAAAATCTTAAATATTATTATCTTTCTGTCTGTCTTGTTAATTGCCACAGTCTTTGTTTCAACAACTAGATGAACAAGAAGGCAGTGTGTTAGGACAAAGCAGTTGATCACAGCCAAGTGGCAGGGATTGCTGTCTGGAAACCAATTTTGCAAGCTCCAGGTATCTGCACTGTGACCTTAGATGTCATCTACAACCATATTACAGCAATAGGGGTGTGCACAATTTACAATGGGCGTTCCCTAAAGCTAATACAGGTATTTAAAGCCTAACTTTTTGCAGATCAGATAAAAAATGAAAATGGCCCTCAAATCCACCAGATGCTGATGAGCTAACGCTCATGTTTTCTAGGGAATGGGTAATACACACTAAAACTCACTTGAATCCGTGGGTCCTGTAATTTTCCTCTCCGCCAATTCTGCTTGTGATGACCACTCCCCCAAAGTTGCTCTTCTTGCCAATCTTTTACCAGTCTTTATGCCATCCCTTGCACTAACATTATCATGAACTATGCAATACCAGCTGCCACATCTGCGAGATGGAATGTGGCCACTGGCAGGAATGCCTGCCCACATTCCAGTGCTAAAAGAAGGGAACTGGATGCCAGCCTTTGTGGGGCTGCAGGTTTTGATAAGTATTTGTTACCATTACCCATCTCCTTGAGAAAACTAGCTACCTTCTACGTGCAAGGGAAGGTGAGAGGTCATTTTAATAATTTCTTAAAGTAGAAATCCAGTCTAAACCTATCTATGCTTAAACCTGCTCCCACCCTCATTCTAAGCCCTATACTAACTAGCCTTTTAGGGAAAGATGTATATACTTACCTAATCTAACGGTCACATGAATGGCTACCATGACTGGCTTCAGATGAGAGGAGGGACAAGAGACAACGAATGCCCCATAGTAAGCATATGGGTGATGTCATCACCCAGGCACTGCAGCTATTGACACTGCTCTCTCCTCTAACCTGAAGCCGGCCACTGATGAGATGACCAGACTGTGGCACCCTTAGATAAGGGTAACTATACACATCTTTTATTTACATGCTAGTTAGTATGGGGCATAACATGAGGGTGGGAGCAGGTTTAAGCTGCCATAGGTTTAGACTGGACCTCTACTTTAACTGCTCAAAGTTAGGCTTGAAGTGCGTACATACTTGCTTATGAAGCACCAACAGGCATTACAATGTACTCAAAATTGCCAGTTTAGTCTAGAAATGACAAAGCAGGTTAAGCAACCAATTTCAGGTTCAATTTTTATAATAAATAGAAACAAGTAGCATGGCAACCTCTTAGGTTGGTTGCTAGGATGATAGGTAAATTTAGTTATTTTTCCCTCCTCATTAATTTGTGTGATTAGCTGTTGATTTCTTTGGGCTGTTCTAGATCTCACAGGCTGCAGATTTGTTTCCCTCTGCATTCTGGAGGCTTCCAGAATGGGGGAGAATTAGGTAAAATTAGCAGCTACTACTGGAGTAGCACTACACAAATATGCATGCTATAGTAAGAGTCAATTTTTTCCAAAACTTATACTTTAGTTTTTGAAACCTCCTGGTGAGTTGAGTAACCTATCTACTTCCTTAAAGCCCAACTAAAACCATAACATTTTGGTGATGGCACATGATTTCTTAGATCTGGATAATGCTAATTCTTCTGGATTTTCTTTTTTTTTTATTAAACAGAAGGCAGCTGGATTAGCGAAACTCTGACTGCTTCAAGGTAAACTGTAATGAGAAGGTTCTATTGGAGGTTTCAAAAAATAAAAAAAAAAGCCAATGGATGATTGAAACATGTGCCAAAAAATGCAACTGACCCTTTATGGCACCTTTTACTACTAAAACACTGAGTAAAGCTCAAGCGGATGGAATATATTTGTGTAATATGTGCTGAAAACCTTTTTTGATGTTAACAATAGACATTTGGGAAAAATTAAACATAACTCATATATGAAATCAGCTAAAGTATAGTAATGGTGCTATTTTACATATACCCAATTTACATCTTCCCACAATTTACACATTTTTAATTCTGCAGAGTTACATTATTTATAATTGTAATTTGTAATTGACATTACAAAAGTGTAAAATAAATAATGGCACTTGTAACCATTTTACAATTAAATAAATTAATGTGGTAAACAAAGTAATTCTATTCAGTAGAAGGTAATGTACTTCAATATTTCAAAAAATCCTTTTTGGGATGTGATTCCATTTTTTTTTCTCAGTCTTGTACCTCTGTTTCTGACCTGAATGAAGATCTACAGTTCATACATGTTCATTATATTTCATGCCTGACTTCTGTGATGTAGCTCCAAAAAGGAAGAGCTATATCTCCATATTTGGATAGCTCCTAATAAGGAAATATACAAATTCCTTGTTAGACCACTTAGATCATAGTAGATAAAGACTGTCATACTATAACCACCTGGAACATGAAAAGCAGTATTCTCATTGGGTGACAATGACTGTCTGTGTATTTTGTTCATCATAGGTTCCCTATAAAGGGATTACCACCTTTCTCCTTCCAACTTATCAAACATTTGAAAGGTTTAAGATGGTAAACACACTTCTACACATGGTCTGTCCTCCATTCATTTAAAACTGATTTATGGGGAGCCTTTATTCTGGTCAGTCATGTTTTAGGAAGTTCTTCTTTTACCTGCTGTACAAAGAATGGAACACTCTTTGCAATCCCCCTGTGTACAGTGAAGGGTCCTAACTGCCTTCAAATTTGCTGTGTTTTAGAAAAGAGCTCAAGAGACAACAATACCCACTAGAACAAAGAAGTATGGTGCATCATCCTAACAAGGACAGAGACAGCAAGAAGAATGTGTCAGGTTCTACCACTCTAGGTTTTAACACTTCCACATTTTGCTCAAAAAAAAAAGTTTTTAGTTTACATATATTGTAAAGAGAAACTATCGATTTGCCCTGAATGATGGTTTGCATTTAACTCCCCCCAGTCATACAGTATATACTCACCCAGTCCCACTTGCTCGCCACATGTTTGCTGCAGCATCCCTGCCTGTATCAGTATCAGTTTAGGCAGGAGAATGATGTCATTGCCTTCTAACCTGACAGTATTCAGGCCTGGTGACTTACAGTTTAGGTTTGAGCACTGTCACATAAGTGAGACCATGTGTTTCCCATACACTCACTCACTTAGTGAGAGCTTCAGCAGTGCACAGAGGTGGTGAAGGAATGTGGCTAGGTATATTTACATGCGTGGGGGGTGGGCAATAGGTAGATACTGTCTCTTTAAGCAGTAACTGCTAGAAGTGAAAGCAATATAATGGGTAAGAAAGGATTCTGAGTATTTAAAAACTGCACTATTGGAAGTCCTGTGGGGTTTACTACATGGAATATTGGAGGGAAAATGGTAATAATATGCTCCGTGTTGGAAATGCACTCAAATCCAGCCTTTTCCTACAAAAATTGACATTACCATAATCCTCTGACCTCCTAAGCTGTCTTTTTGATTCTTTAAAGTGATGGAAAGACTCAATAGCTAGAAAGTAGGTTGTGCTTGGTACCCCTTTATGAGTGCACTTGGGCAAAAACAGATAAACTGGCAAAGAAATGTGCCACTTACTGGTGAATCCCAGCTCTGACCATATTTCTCATCCATATCAATTTGCTAATCCCTGTTCTTATTATTAATTATTTCATCATATGCTCAGCTTGGACTGCCTAAGTTTGTGATAAACCTAGCTTAAAGTGACACTAAAGGTTCAGTTTAAAAAAACAAAAAACAAACATGTCATACTTACCTCCACTATGCAGTTCATTTTGCACAGAGTGGCCCCGATCCACCTGTTCTGGGGTCCCACGGCGGCTGTCGCAGCTCCTCCCCACAATAGATAACCCCCTCTGGGAAGTTCTGTCCCGAGGGGGTTACCTTGCGGGCGCGCTCCGGTGTCATACACTCAGTGTCCATAGCTGCCGAGTGTATGACTCGGTCTCGCCTCCCGGGGGGGGGGAGGCTGGGGGGCCGGACACTGCAAGGTGTTTTTTCACCTTAATGCATAGGATGCATTAAGGTGAAAAAACACAAACCTTTACAACCCCTTTAAGCAAAATGGCTCTCAACTATAAATATTTTTTCTTATTTTGTTTTTTGTTTTTTCTAATTTTTTAATTTTACAATATGCTTTACAAAGTTGTATATACATTTATTTATAGAAAGTATAAATATACATCATAAATGAAAATTAATTTTCTCGCACTCTTTACTATACCCCCTCAGAATGGAATACCTATCATTCTTTCTGCTATTACTCAGCACATATTGTTTCGACTTCTTTTATCTATTTTTTTTTGTCACACGTTTTATTACTCTACACTACTTCAGAAATTCTTTTATCTAGTTCAATGTCAAACAGCATTATCAGAAGGCATATGCTGAAGACGGCACAAAACACTGACTCTGGTGTCCGTAGAACTTGCTAAAGCATTAAAATTTTACTAAAGTAACCGGTTGATGAAAAATGACAGCTTAATCACCATAAAGCATTTCACATTAACAGAGTTTTTTTCCACTTTGAGTAGCAATGTCTCAGAATAATTTAATGGGGGTTAGGCATTTAACGTTGTTAAATAACCTACATTTTACACCTAAATTGAGAATAATATCTATTAAATATTATCTTACAAATTCTAGAGCAATGGAACATGTTTATAAGATGTATATGCATAATACAAATGATGAATTATTTTATGGTTTTACTGTAAAAAGAATAATGTAGAGACAAGGAAAGTAGATGAAGACATACATTATAATATAAATGTTAACACAATCATAAAAACATTTTGCATACATTGTATGTATAGACATGCTGTAGATGATACAATTATTACTATTTACTAAACACAATAGCATTTTACAATAAATGTTAAGAATGTAAATTTGCAAACACTGGTTCATTTTTGTAACAATTGTATATGATCAAAATAGACTTTTTTTTTTAGGACACAATTTGTTTTTGTATGAAAACTTTCAGTGTGCTTTACTTTTTTCCATCCAATTTTCCAGTGCATTAATTGCCCTAAGACTAGGACAATTTTCTACTCATTATGCTGCTCTGCGAAGGAAGCAAAGAGTATAGCCTTTTTTACCCTTTCCATTCTCCTTCTCAGCATTGAATCAGTTTGTGGCCAAATTCAGTCACATCTAAGGTTTTTTTCCTTGCTTGACAAGTCGTTGTAATTGAAATGAAGTCTAATCAGACTCATTACTGTTTTCAGCAATTTGCACCACCAAAGATGCTTATTAGGTAACTGTGTTTAATAAACCTCTCTCTAGAAAAATAACAGTAATGAGCCCTTAACAGTCAATCCTCAGTGTGAATGTAATTTGAAAAGTGTTACTGGTGCTGCATTGATTTTCACATTTAGTGCTGTCATAATGAAATCTTAGAAATCAACACTGAAGGGACTATAAAGAGGTAAGTTGTGCAGTCTGGCTTGAAAGGAATTAGACAGTAAACTACCATTACACTGAATATTTGCTTTCAAAAATGTAAATTTTTGAGAAACAAAAAAAAAAAAAAAATAGACAATGTGTAGAGACAGTTAGGTTTATTTACTAAAGAAGAATAGCATGTTCTCTTTGCAAAGTAAATGTTCACTTTCCAAGGGAATTTTTACTTAGCTTACTAAATGCATTGAAAATTCACTTTGGAAGAATACCCAATCACATGCAAGGGAAAAAAAAAACAGCAACAGTACTTTTGCTTGCACATGTTTCGATACTGGTAATCAGCAGAGCTTTAACTTAACTTAGCTAAGGCAAAATTATCTTGTAAAGTGAAAATTCACTTTGCCAAGTGAACAGCCATTTTGCCTTTAGTTGATCGACCCCAGTGTGGATAATTTACTAAAGGATTAAAGTTTGTAGACTTCGGAAAGTGAATTTTCACTCTGCAAGAGAATTTATATCTACACTGAGCAAAATTATAAACACAACACTTTTGTTTTTACCCCTATTTATCATGAGCTGAAGGCAAAGATCTACAACTTTTTCTATCTACACAAAAGGCCTATTTCTCTCAAATATTGTTCACAAATCTGTCTTAATCTATGTTAGTGAGCACTTCTTCTTTGCCGAGATAATCCATCCACCTGACAGGTGTGGCATATCAAGATGCTAATTAGACAGCATGATTATTGCACAGGTGTGCCTTAGGCTGGCCACAATAAAAGGCCACTCTAAAATGTGCAGTTTTACTGTATTGGGGGGGTCCGGGGGTCTGAAAACCAGTCAGTATCTGGTGTGACCACCATTTGCCTTCCGTAGTGCAGTGCATCTTCTTCGCATAGAGTTGATCAGGTTGTTTATTGTGGCCTGTGAAATGTTGGTCCATTCCTCATCAATGGCTGTGTGAAGTTGCTGGATTTTGTCAGGAACTGGAACACGCTGTCATATACACGGATCCAGAGCAATCCCAAACATGCTCAATGGGTGACATTTCTGGTGAGTATGCTGGACATGCAAGAACTGGGATGTTTTCAGCTCCCAGGAATTGTGTACAGATCCTTGCAACATGGGGCCGTGCATTATCATGCTGCAACATGAGGTGATGGTCGTGGATGAATGGCACAACAATGGGCCTCAGGATCTCATCACGGTATCTCCGTGCATTCAAAATGCCATCAATAAAATGCACCTGTGTTCATTGTCCATAGCATACACCTGCCCATACTATAACCCCACCGCCAACATAGGAAACTTGATCCACAACGTTGACATCAGCAAACCACTCACCCACACAATGCCATACACGCTGTCTGCCATCTGCCCTGTACAGTGAAAACCAGGATTCATCCGTGAAGAGAACACCTCTCCAAAGTGCCAGACACCATTGAATATGAACATTTGTGAACTCAAGTCGATTACGAGGACGAACTGCAGTCAGGTCGAGACCTGCCACGGTTTCTGACAGTTTGAGCAGAAATTCTTTGGTTATGCAAACTGATTGTTGCAGCAGCTGTCCAGATGATGTTGGAGGTGAAGATGCTGGATTTGAAGGTCCTGGGCTGGTGTGGTTACACATGGTCTGCGTTTGTGTGGCCAGTTGGATGCACTGCCAAATTCTCTAAAACACCTTTGGAGACGGCTTATTAAAGAGAAATGAGCATTCAATTCAAGGGTAACAGCTCTGGTGGACATTCCTGCAGTCAGCATGCCAATTTGCACACTCCCTCAAAATGTGCGACATCCGTGGCATTGTGCTGTGTGCTAAAACTTCACATTTTAGGGTGGCCTTTTATTGAGGCCAGCCTAAGGCACACCTGTGCCCTAATCATGCTGTCTAATCAGCATCTTGATATGCCACACCTGTGAGGAGAAGTGCTCACTAACACAGATTTAGACAGGTAAATGAATTAATTAGGAAGGTCTGCTCTTAGGAAGTGTGTGAAGGTTGCAGTCTCCCCAAAAAGCCCCCTGTAAGAGGGCTCTAGAATATAGAAAAGAAAGAAGATGTGAAGAGGCGAGTGGCGCTACCTATATGTCAAATAGTGCTCTACCAAATCACTCTATAGCGGAAAAATATTTAGACACAGTGCTATTGTGGAATAAATTATAACAAAACAGTTACCATAAAAGGCCATAGTGTAATAGTTATCACACCTCACCTACCCTAGTAGGTCGCCGCTGAAGACGTCTATGACGAAACGCGTATGGCGTCACTACGCACATCACGTGACTTCCAGGAGGCTGAGCGAGTAGGTGGAATGCAATCAGAGTGCAGGCTGTCCACCTACAGCTTGGTTTCCTATGCTCTATACCGGCAAGTGTAGCCCCTATGGGACTAGGCATTACGCTGCATGAACTGCATTTTTTGTCTGTTTGTTTTTATACATTTTTTTAAAACATCTTTTAATAAACGGAAGTTTTGCACTATAGGAGCCAATTTATCTTTTTTATGAGGATTATGAAAATTACATCTATTGCAACCCGGATATCCCAAGGCTGCTTGAGGAACTGCAGAGGCTGACACCAGTGGTTACCTGCTAACCTAAGGAGCTACATGTGCATTACCCCTGTAGGGGTATTGGGATCTGGTGAGTGGGGACCTTTGAGGGGGAGCATGCAAGTTACCTGTCAAGATTCTGTGATCACTAAAGTCACCTGCTACAATTCCTCTAAACACAAACAGTCACCCTTATTGGGATGAACGCACCTATGTGGTCTTTGTATACTATGCAATAAACTGCATCTTGGTGCAATTTTCATTTTGGTGCAATTTTTGCATTTTTTCATTTTTTTGGGTGCGATTTTTTGCATTTTTTTTTTTTGCATCTTGGGTTTATATACACCTTGATTTATGACTGGGGCACTATATGTATATACTTATATGTTTTTGTATATGGAGTGATAATTACATTTTGGTGCCACTTTGGTGTGATTTTTTGCATTTTTTTGTTTTTTGGTGCGATTCTTTGCATTCTTATTTGGATTTGGTTTTTGGGTTCACTCACACCCTGTATTTTGGGTTTGGACATTTAATGCACTGTTATAAACAGAGGATCACTATATTATCATGATATTCATTGGATGTTTTATGCACTGATATAAGGAGAGGATTTATTTTTATGTTACACTAATTTGTAAGCTATTACATTTTTGGTGACAACTTCTTCTGTGTAGGATTGGTGCCCACACCTAGAGGACTTTAGTACTCACCTACTGGGGTAGTTTAGGTGTGATTACTATTACACTATCACCTTTATGGTAACTGTTTTGTTATAATTTATTCCACAATAGCACTGTGTCTGAATATTTAGTCACTACAGAGTGATTTGATAGAGCACTATTTGACATACAGGTAGCGCCACTCGCCCATTCACATCTTCTTTCTTTTCTACAGATTTAGACAGATTTGTGAACAATATTTGCAAGAAATAGGCCTTTTGTGTACATAGAAAAAGTCGTAGTTTCTCTCATGACAAATAGGGGCAAACACAAAAGTGTTGCGTTTATAATTTTGCTCAGTGTAGCTTAGTGAATGGAAAAGTTGTGCTGACTTAAAATGTCCAATTATGTGCAAGAAAAAATGCTGTTTTTGATTGTTCTCTCTGGGTGATTGAGTATTCTCTGCAAAGTGAATTTTTATTGTGCACACTAAGGTAAAAGAAAATTCCCTTGAAAAGTGAAAATTCATTTTGCAAAATGAACAGGATTTATTCCTGACTTCTACTTCCGGACCGCCCACCATACATATACTGTGGCAGGCCGGCCCGGCTGTGCGAAACAATTTTCCTGTATGTTGTTTCCTCTTCCTGGATATAGGGGCATTTTTTTTTTAAATTGTCACTCTTTTGCTGTTTATAGCGCAAAAAATAAAAACCGCAGAGGTGATCAAATACCACTAAAAGAAAGCTCTATTTGTGGGAAAAAAAGGACATCAATTTTGTTTGGGTACAGCATCAATTGTCAGCTAAAGTAACGCAGTGACGTATCACAAAAAATGGCCTGGTCATTAAGGGGGCTGAAGTGGTTAAATCATCCTTTTTGGTTCCTTTTGGCCCACCTTGTAATAAACTGTTGGGTTTTACTTAATTTAGCCATCCAAATGTGAGCAGAGATCTTACCATTTGAAAGTGACTGTGCAATAAAAATTATCAATAATTTTGAAATTTTTAAAGTACATCCAAACAGTTAAAGGAGATCTAAAGTCATAGCATTCACTTTCATTTTATAACTTTAGAAATTAATACTAACAATAGTTATTTTGGCAATCCAGTAAAAGCTTACTTGAAAAAATCTGCTCTATTTTCACAACTTCCTGGTTTTCCTGCATAATTTGCAGCCTCTCCTCTGCTAATTTTTTGGGTTTATTTTCAGTTTCTAAGGACTTGATATCCCATGGTACCTTGTTACTTGCTATAAGCTACAGCTAGTGCACAAACATTTTTGCATAAAGATATGAACCTTCATAATGAGTCTACAGGATGTGCACAGTGAAGGGAAAAACAATATGACAAAGTAAGGGAAAACAAAAAATGCAGTCCTGTTTTACATAAAGTACTTTACAAAACTGAATATTTTTTTAAGAGTTCTACTTTAACCCTAAAAACTGAAGTTAGAAATACAAGCAGACACAGGTAATCGTCCCTTTATTCAGTAGCATTGTGTCTAGGAAGTCAATTATAAAAGCTCTGGGGATGAGACAATGTTTGTTCAAATTGGTAACCTTTTCTATACCATTAAATTCTAGTCACTAAAATGTATGGGAAATTAAGTGGCAAAGTAGAATGACATGTGAACTTATAAGCTTATGAGACCAGGGAATAAACCCATACACCTCTTTCAAGTAATGTGTATGAAACCACACTAGAAAAAAAACCATAAGTCCACTAATGCTGAGACTACAAAAGATATTTAAATTAACAAACCATTCTAGATGTTTAGTGGTTGACAAGTGTGATGAGTCAATGGCTCTTTTTTTTTTTAAAGCGCTGGTGTGACCCATCCATGAAAGCAAAAGGTAATCAGTTGAGATGAATTATGGAAATAGATTAGCTACCACAGGTATTACAGAGGCTAGGCATTGAAGGAGGTAAGAATGGATAAGGTCATGAGTTCAAAAAGTTAACAAAATAGGTGAAAGTTGAGTTCTAAGTGGATTCTAATGGTTTAGAGAGGATGTTATGAGGTCAGAGAAACTAATTCTGAAAATTGTCTTGAAGGGTCATGAATGAAGTACATACAAGTGATGGTAGACGAATAGAACCAAGAGTCAAGAGTGGCATTTAACATTAACATTTTTAGAATTTTTGGTGGCTGAATAGCACAGTCACATTTCTTCTGTTTGGTACGACTAAAGAGCAAACATTAGAATCAAAGCATCTGAACCATCTCTGCTGCGTCGATAATTGCTGTCAGAAGAATAAAAAGCTGGTGAACACACAATCACACTTTTTTTAATTCTTGCATGGATAGTTCCCAAGATAGTATATGATCTTCAACTAAGCCATATGAATTAATACAGTTTTATTTAACAAACAACACACCATCTTTAGGTCCACTTTAAAAGGCAGCAAAACCCCACCCCAACATGCTATGTTCTGATCTAAAAAAAAAACACATCTGAGAAAATTAACTTTTGGCAGCTCCATGATTTGTCTAAGGGGGGTCAAATATGAACTATCTATGAAGAGGACCTGTGTTGGCAAAGCCACTGCTTGACTGGCTCTGCTTGAGTTCTGTAACAGAACTAGAATAGGATAATTAATCTTTGGATCAACTTTAACGACTTAAAGCAACCTCATATGAGAGAAATATGGGAGCTACCATTTCTTACTTGCACATCCCCTTTCTGTGATAAACGATTATGATAACTCGTGATTTTAACCACCTTTTACACAATGAGGGATTTCAATTTTCTTTCCTAGTTTGTGGTTAAATTTCTTCGTTAGCATGTTGGATCTAAGTGAGCTAGAAAAATCAACTGTTTCACACTGAAAAAGAAAATTGGCAATATACTGGTTATATGCAAAATGTTTTCTGATCTATTGGGGAATGATAGATAGATAGATAGATAGATAGATAGATAGATAGATAGATAGATAGATAGATAGATAGATAGATAGATAGATAGACTGAAAAATGTAAGCAGGGTGTACATGTATCAAAACTCGGTTGGTTCAACAGGAACCTGTTGAATTTTAGGATGTGTATACCCTTGTATGTTCAACAAATGCTGGTCAATAGAATGGCATCTGTCGAATGATCCTGCTTGAAAACCAGCATTCAAGCCAACCTAAAGCCAAGGGCTGCAGAACCTAGCAGTTTATTCACATTGGGGGGAGGGGGGCAGTATCCACCCTGAGAATACAATAGCGCAGCCCGGGAGATCTCTGCATCCATATCTCTTGTGTGGATGCTGAGATGTGATAGTTTTTTTTAAATTCAACCTACTGGTTGAACAAAAAAAAACTGTCTGTGTATACTTTGCCTTAGACTACTTTTTGAGTGCATGTTGGTACATTTCTCTAACTGCCATCTAAGTGGATTTTATCTTTAATCTGTGTGTTTGCCTTCCCATCTTTCTTCTTTTCCGCAGCTTTTAAATCTGCAATGGTTCATCCTCGGTGCACTTTCTGCAGATGTAGTGAGAGAGCAAAAGATCAAAGAAGAAGTGAGACAAGCTGCAGATAGCCCCACAAATGAAAAAAATGATGGCCTGTGTCCCAGCCAACGTGTCCATGATTGGTTTTATAGAAACTCTGAACAAGGAAGGCGATTGGTGTTATTCTCTCTCAGAAGAAGTTGGCCTCATGAGGCTGCCAGCTCCCCATGGTGAGGGAATAGCCTTCATAAGCAAGAGGCCTCTATTAACAGAATACAAAGCACAGTCTCCTATTACCGAGTGCCATTATCTCATTAAAGAGACAGCGGGGACGATGAAGACTTTTTTTATTTCTATTTTAAGGCTATTCACATTTTTTTTCTTTCCATTGATAATCGAAAAACAGAATAAAATATGGTGTCATTTAATTGACTAAATTTATGAACAGATGTGGCTCCAAATTAGTCATTTTTTTGTATCCCTTTAGGAGAAATGTCACCTTTTTAAGAATCATTGTAACTAACATATTTGCTGTCTATTCTATCATTTTCTCAGTTATATGTAATAATCTCCATTTACTTTTGTAGGTTTGACTTTTAGTGTCCCCCTCTTTTTTATCTTGTTGTGTGCTATGACTTATCTGCATAGACATACTGTGTATATGGTAGACATAGAACATATAGGTATGTAGAATTAGGCGGCATCTGGAACTACTCCAACCAGAGTGTAGCTGCTAGTTATAAACAGCGCAGCACTGTGAGGCTCACAGCAATCTGTAGACTCCAAAACATTAAATTCCATTTACTGTAATATGGAAGGATAAAATACGTATGAGAACCGATTTACATCTATGTGCTACGTTAAAGAGAGCATTACTAAAATGCACGAGATATTGCAATGACATTCATTTTGAATAGTACCCAAATACACTAAAGCAACGCACATATCTTACAATACTCCACAATGCGTTGCAGTGAATTGCGACAAAAAATTTGTGACATGTCTGATTTTAGGAAAATTTTGGTGCATCTGAAGCCCATTGATTTCAATGGACTACCTTAATGCAACAAACATTAATGCATGGCATGACACACATTACCACATTGCACCAATGCAAATGGGCCCTAAAAAACTGTGACACTTGAAAAGAAAACGGTAATGTACACAATGGGGTTACTATAGGCAAATAGACTGTGCACTTTGCAAAGTGAAGTTGCTCTCTTCAAGTGCAGTTGCTCCAGAGCATAGTAAATGAGGTAAAGCTTCACTTTGCAAAGAGTACCCAATCACATGCAAACAAAATTTTTTAAAAAAAAGCATTTTTGCTTGCACATTATTGGATGATGGATGTCAGTGCACAGTATTTTTGCCTTTAGTGAATCAACCCCTATGTCTTTGGTTATGGGGGAGTTTTTCTGACTTTCTCCCCTTCCTCTCTCAGTGTAGTGCTCAGTCATAACTAACCAATTACTAGTCCCAATGATTTACACATGAACAGGGCATTGAAAAAGTATTTTTAGCCTCTGTGAGCTTTTTTTTTTTGCTTTCTGTGTACCTGTTGCAGATTTTCCCCCACTTCCTCTCTTGTGAAACTCCTGCCATTAGGACAGAGACCTTAATCAACCACTCATGCCAACACACGTTGTCAGCTACATATTTCATATAACCTGTATAGGAGAGCTAATCCTTGACAATTCTGTCCATTACCCACTGATGCAGTTCAAGGCCCAGCACGTCTAACTAATGCTGCCATATAGAGTAAAATTTGGGGGGGGGGGGGGTTCTATGCTGCTTCCCTACCTCCCCATCAATACAACTGAACTAGTGTGCCATATGCCCTGTGCAAGTGATATAATTGGGAATGTTTTTTGGAGGCTGAGATCTAATTTAGGGGGATGGAGGATAAACAGAGCTCCAAGTATCTCCATCACTGGGTCTCAAATCCCTCTCCCAATCCCTTCTATACAGTAGCATTGAAGCATCAGTGGAGGAAGAAAGGAGTATAGAATAGATCCTGGAAATCATACCCCTCTTATCCTACTCCAGCAGGACTTCCTGTACCAGTGTATGATCAGTCAGTGCAAGTCTTGAGAAACGTGACTGTGAGTATAGGACATGACATTGAAACACTTTTAACACTGTAGGCAGAGTTTGACAGGTGGCAGAGCCTGTCAAACTCTCTCCTGTATGTTAATGGGGCCATGTTTCAACCACATGCTGAATGCTTGGCCCCCAGTTGGGGCATGTTCCTGTTACGAAAAACTTAAGCTCCGTAAAAAAAATAAAAAAAACCCATGCATCAGGAGGTAGCTGCTCCTTTAATGCTTGAAAACCTCCTTTCATTGTCCTCTAAAAAGTGATCCACCACAGAATTTTTCAGGGGGGGCACTAAACACTACTGCCCTGTACACATGGTCAGACATTGATCGGACATTCCGACAACAAAATCCTAGGATTTTTTCAGATGGATGTTGGCTCGAACTTGTCTTGCATACACACGGTCACACAAAGTTGTCGGAAAATCCGATCCTTCTGAATGTGGAGACATAAAACACGTACATCGGGACTATAAATGGGGCAGTAGCCAATAGCTTTCGTTTCTTAATTTATTCTGAGCATGCATGGCACTTTGTGTGTCAGATTTGTGTACACACGATCGGAATTTCCGACAATGGAATTTGTTGTCGGAAAATTTTATAGCAAGCTCTCAAACTTTGTGTGTCAGAAATTCCTATGGAAAATGTGTGATGGAGCCTACACACGGTCGGAATTTTCAACAACAAGGTCCTAGCACACATTTTCCATTGGAAAATCCTATTGTGTGTACAGGGCATACCGGTAGTGCAAAAGGAAGCCTAAGGCTGGGTTCACACTGTGTGCGGATGTGGCTCACAGCAGGGGTCCAGCGTGTCCCTGTTCTCCATTTCAGGGACAAATCAGACCCAAATTTTTGCCTCAATTCAGACCTGAAACTGAGCCAAAGACACACAGAACCCTTGTGCAATCCGCTTCACAGCTGCCCTGGAGTTGTGTGAACCAGCTCCATTGAGAGTCGGTCACACTCTCCTGTCATGCGAATTGGATGCGGGGAAACCCGCATCCATTTTGCATCAATGTGAGCCCAGCCTTACTGTAATTCATTCAAGCTGCATATGCTGTAATAAGTATGCTGGTCTTTTTTGTTTTTATTTTCTAAGTGCTAGATCAAAGGTTAAAATACCCTTTGGTCTGATTCTGTAACATGCTGCCAGCACAGGGTATTTTAACCTCGGCTCCAGCACTTAATCTTAACATATAATAAAGTGGGGGCCAGTTGAGTACCATATCCATAAATATATTAAAGCACCTCAAGAAAACTGGTTCAATTGACTTTATCAGTACCAAAGGACTTGAATTTAAAATACCATAACTTTTATTGATATCAATATTAAACAGACATTGGACTGAATAGCCCTTAAAAAAATCACCCATCAATGCAACAAAAAATGTCTATTCACATGCAGTATGTATACATTCCCATTCATTATGGAAAACCTAAGATCTTTTAGCAGACTAAGCAAATTTCAGTCATAGATTTGACATCAAAATGTATGTTTCTCGATAACATGGTAAGTGAGAGAAGAGAGCGGTATCACACTAGATACAATACAGAAATAGAAAAGAGTTCGGCCCCTTTCACACATGCGGACCGTATGTCCGTATTTCATCCATCCATTTACAGATGAAATACGGACATACATGCATCCCTATGGGATAGCGGGTGTCAGCAGATGTACATCCGCTAACACCCGATATCATCCAGCCCCGCTCTTGTCCGATTCTGCAGACGGAAGAAAATCTTATTTTTCTATCCGTCTGCAGAGGGGATCGGATGGAGGAGATATGACAGGGCGGTCCCTGCACAGTGTGCGGGTCCCGCCCTGTCATCCGCCGGCTCAGCTGGGGAAAACGGAGCAATCCCCGCCGAGCAGCGGATGTTCACGGGTCGGATCAACACGGATCCGTCCCGTGTGAAAGGGGCCTTACATACAAAATATGAGAAAATATTTAAAGAAATCACTAATGTTTCAGCAGTATAAATACATGCTGAAACATATTGATGATTTCTTAAGAAGCTTCCTCAAAATAACCATTTTTATTATTGTATTGTATCTAGAGCCATACCGTTCCAATCCGAAAAAGTGGACTCAAGTCTGCAAAACTCATCAATGTTCTCTCACTTACCATGTTTTTGAGAAACATTCATTTTGATGTTTATCTATAACTGAAAATTGTAATGTATGTATAATTTGCCAAAGATCTTAGGTTTTCCATGAGGAATGGAAATCTATACGTATGTGAAACAATACAATGCATTATTGGGTGATTTGGTCTAATGTATTGTAAATATTAATATCAATGCAAGTTATGGTATTTTAAATGTAAGTCTCCAGATGGTACCAGTAAAGTCCATTTAGAACGTTTTTTGTAGCATTTCATGATGAAACAAACAAACAAAAAGACCAGCATATTTATTATTATATATGCAGCCTGAATACTTTATAGTAATAAAAATTAAGCACTTTGTAAAAAAATATTGTTAAATGCATATAAATGTGAACTGGCCCCTTTCGTCTGCTATCTTTACCAGGAATATTGGTTGGGAAAACACTGGTTTATTACATACAAATGGAAAGAACATTTTAATGTTCAAATCAAGTCTTTTTAACTCAACAACAATCTATATACAATGCATGCAAGACAATGATATTGCTTAACTCAGCAAGTTACACTGGTAACATTTGCTAAATAAAAAGCGCACTGAGTATCAGCTTAATATATTCCATAAGTATAAAGTATATTTTACAGAATAAAATATATTGCAACATTAAATTTGCAGATGCATGAATATTGTGTGTCCTCAACTACAACATAATGTTACATGATAAAAAAAGATGGTTTGTTATAAGCATTTTAAAGATTATCAATAAATATTCCATTTTACAGCGGCCAAATGTAAATCAAATGAGCTTTTCTGTGAGGTAGACAAAATGTTAAAAAGGTACCGGCGTCTCTCGCTTCCAGCATAAAAATTACTTATCTAGCACTGAAAATTCAGTAATGATAATGTGCCTAATGTAAAGCAGATATCTTACTTCTTCACCATTGAGATTTATGTTTTCTTAATGCTCACAATTACTGAATAAGCAGGAACTAATCTTCTTAGTTGTAGTATTCATAATGAGACTTGTGTATATAAGACTGGAAGAACTTACATGTTAGCACTCAATTAGATTAAAGGATAACTGTACTTTTAGTGCAGTTATCCTCTAAAAGATCTCCTTCCCACCTCCAGAAAGCCCCCAAATCTTATATTCACCTGTGCTTGCCCCACAGAGAGCTTTACGGAGAGGTTAGCTGCAAGCCCACAGCCATGATTGCAGATTTTCTCAGGCTCATTTTTTGTATGCATGTGTGGAAGAATCTCCACTTATTTCTATCGAAGAGCCATCCACCATTGGGACACATAATAGACTGCTTTAGGAATAAAGTGTTATTTGTTCACTCAGAAAAGCCCAACTGGGATATATTGCAACGGAGGTCATGCAGATTGCAAAAGGAGGATCTCAAAGTAGTGAATAGATACCTATAAGACTTGGGACACTTGCTAAATGTAAGGGGAAGGGGGGGGAACGTAGTAAAGGATAACTGTTCTAATAGTACAGATATTCAGTACAGCAATTCTGGTCAACAGGTGAAACCTATCAGTGAGCTACTGATGCTAACCAGTAAATACTGCAGATGTAAAAGTTAAAAGTTCAGTCATCATAGTTAGATCTGAGTGACTATAGGAAACTCTTAGTTCTGGCATTGCTTTTACATATTTTTTTTGTATGTTAGACACTGTACAGTAGACCATAAAAAGCTTATTATAACAAAGGAGAGGAATTGAAATTTTGGAATTTAAATGAAGAAATGGCCTGGTAGGATCAAGCATCTCCATCCCTGTCATTATGGAGAAAATGGGGTAAAAAGGGAGGGGAAAGGGGGGGCAGAGCGCTCTGCGCGGTTGCATTAAGTTAGTGATGTGCTGCAGTGTCGGCCGTGTGGGATCGGTCCAGGGTGGTTTTTGCACTCATGTCATTTTTTCACATTGGATATTGATATCACATGGGACCTCGATCTATATTCTTGAGGCAATCTCAGCCTTCACTAGTCACCACACGGAGGACCTTATTGATTGTTCCCACTCATCTACCCAACCACTATCATTGATCTATTCCCACCTTGATTGTTGTCCAACGTTGGTCAACATCTGTTGGTGCGCCACTACAGCTCCCGAAAATGGCTTCACCATCACTACACAGACACCCTATCCAGTTCACGTGCTTCGCTCCTGAGGATTGGCTAGAGCCATGAAACTTGTCGAGCTACAGATGCCGTGTACTTCGTCATACCCATTCCAACTACTTTATGGTTAATTATCTCAGATAATAGTTTCCATGGGT
Source organism: Lithobates clamitans (assembly GCA_037952925.1). Lineage (NCBI taxonomy): Eukaryota > Metazoa > Chordata > Amphibia > Anura > Ranidae > Lithobates > Lithobates clamitans. The sequence goes on along the minus strand of JBBGZY010000502.1, from coordinate 10,819,704 downwards.
TTCCATGGGTGTCCGTGTCAATCCCTCTTGGGATGTTTTAACTAGTATCAATGATAGGGATCTATGAGGCCCCACAATGGGGCGTTATTGTGTGTGTGTGTGTGTGTATGTTTGTGATCCATTGGACCCTGTATTGCCTTATTGTATAATCTTGTGTATCATCAATGTTGGGGATTAACAGAGGCCCCAGATTATATTGTCTTTATTGTATTGTTATATGTTCAATCATGCATATTGTTTGATTTTGTATCATTACCATGTATGAATCAAATTGGGTTTCTGTATTATTACCATAATATAACCTGGCTATTAAATATGAATCTTACTCAAGTAATTATAATTTTTTACCTTGTACCCACAAGTTTCAATTAATGTTCCGATTTCCCTCTCCCCTTTCCTTTCAACTTCCCCTTCCTTTTTCTCTCCCTTATTCTCCATTTTCTCCATATAAAGCTTGATGTTTTTGGGAATTCCTCCCTAACGTTACATGCAGAGGTTCTCAGTTTACAAAATGAGTGACAAAAGGGACAGGAATGAACTTTGGAACTATGTTAAAGCCTGAAAAAATGAAGCATTGAGCAGGTTAGGCTGGGCCCCATGTATACATCTCATGGTTTTATTTTTGTTTTGATTATCAGCCAACAGAAAATTATGGAGAGAATCACAGGCTTATCTTAAAATGTCAAAAACAATAAGAAAAAGTAAATTGTAATGTGACTTTTTGGAGAGTACCAACTGGAAAGGAAAAAGGTTCCAAAAAATTCTGAGTCAGTAATAATCTCTCAGATCATATTTTGCTTTTTGCCATTAAATATAGTGAAGTTTTATGCATCAATAAACCTTTCTCCACCAACATTTAGAGATATTCCCTCAATGCTGGGCCCTGAACTATTACATGTAACCTTTGCAGTACAATCAAACAGAAACACTCTGAGACAGGAGAAAAAGATCACCTTTCAGCACAAAATGTATAGACAGAATTCATAATTATTATCATACTGCTTGTTAGAATTCCATAAAAAACATGCAGTCCATCAATGCTTCATAGACAACATATGTTTTTAGGCATCCCTAACCCTCTACAAGGATCCACACCTGAAAAAGAAGGGATATTATGAACATTCAGATCCAGTGGACCCCTCATCAGAAAATTCTATTCTACATCAATCAATAGGGAAAATGTCAGATTAACCAAAAAATGATATAGGTAAAAAGTTAATCTTTCTTGTCAAGAACACACAACACTGCTATAAGGTTAGTTGTGACATTTATGGCCTCAGCAAGGTTGACCTGATATTTGTCTACATATGCATTGTAGATGTTTGATATCATTGGAGAGGGAAAAAAGGAACACCTGTTTCTGTTCAAACAAAATGCATCAGTATGACATAAACATCTGCAGGAAGCAGATACTGCACATTTAATGGGATGCTTCTCTGGGTGCAGTATGTCAGTTAAAATTCAATGTTTATTAAAAGTAGGATCATCCACGCCTCCCGTCCATTACCACTGACGTGCTTGTTGTGTGACCGTCCTCAGCCTCTGAGCCTCGGGAACCATCAGAGCCTCCGGGAACCGATGACCACCACCACTGCCCAGCTGGAACTACAGGGACCCAAGCTACTTATGCCATGCACATGTGCATGGCATGTGAGTTGATCTTACTTTTATTAAACATTGAATTTTAACTGACACACTGCACTGAGTGGTGCGGCTCCTCTTTCTCTCTCACCCATATCCACAGAGTTGCTTCTGCTCTCTACAGCTGGTAGTCCACACGGATACATACCAGAACCCCTAAACCCTGGTCTGGTCTCAGCAGTGAATGAACTTTGCCTACTGGTACACCTGGACTTTGGAACTATTTCCATATCGCACTAGCTGCATTTCATCTTTTTTAATTTTAATGGAATGCTGGACTTGCCACTTTTACACCACTGTAGGTAGAGGGCCCAGTGACTGAGAATAACCATAAAATATTCTGTATGACTGCTGGCTCTCAATCCCAGCTGGTTACTGTAAGCCAGGTCCCAACTATAGATTGGGAACCAAATCACAGTGGTCAAGCATTGTTATAAGCCCTGCCCAGTCCTGCTCTGTTAATCTTAAAACCCCTGCCATTTATGGTATGGAGATGTAGAGAGGGATAGGTGTGCACACTTCCTGTCCTAGAGTGACAAATCCATACAGTAAGGTGAGTCAGTGTTGTCACCCCAGGAAGTGTGTTACTCGCAGGATCACCAGGTGAAAATAGGGGGAAAAACCACCACAACCAAAGGTTTACTTTAGTGTTACTAAATCCACAACAGTAAAATCAGTCTGTATATGCAGTAAAGCATGCTTGTTATACTTAATATGGAACCTAAGGGGTTCATTCTCTGCATTGTTGAAAAAGGCTGTTTAATCCTGTTTCCTCTGATCCACCCCTTTTTCCACTGTCCCAATATATCTCCTGATATTACAGAGGTAGGGGATAAGCTGCACGTGCTAAGTTTTGTGTGTATTGCTAGAGACTTTTTTTGGGGGGGGAAAGTGCATGTGATCAGCACAGGGCCAATCAGCACTGTCCAGACAGAGGGTCAGGAGTTCTGCATCATCATAGGACAATCATGAGAGAATGAAAACTGCTCCTATAAGCTTTAACCAGACATTGATTGGGGTCACAAAACTGCTCTAACTGCTAATTAGTAAAGGTATTTAGCAGTTTACCATGACTAAAATAATTACATTTCCATGTTTAGTGTACTGTAAGAGACCAGATATAGTGACTGGAGGGTCCTGGGTTTAGTAACACTTTAAGCTCTTTTTCGAGAAAGGACCATTACTGAATGATTGGATATTTTTGAAGGACTGGTGAAAAGTGTCAGTGCTACATAAATGTGTTAAGTATTAAATAGCTATAGTTAACCACCAATATATGCATACGAGTGTTGGTGACAAAAAAAACTCAAATATTATGATTAAAACGTGACATGTAAATGTCTTCAGGAGCTACATCTGTCCTAGAACTTAACTGTAATTGAAAAACCTTTTTTTGTAATTTATCACACCATTTATTAAAACCCTACAATAAAAAAAAGCTTTTCATTCTCGCAAAGTGACTCTTGACCATACATGGTTAGAGGGAATGCATTGATATTTAAGAAGCAAGTTACACTAAAGTAGGTTTGATGGGCCATTTTACATTAAGCAAAACCAGATATGACATTCTCGATAAAGGTCTGCTCTGCTAAGACGAAGGACGCCCTAAATGGTTCACTTAAAAACTGTTGTTGAGCTTGACTGCCTTTTTAATATATGTAATGTTTTGGAGAGAAGGACAGTAAGTGGACATGTTTTTTTAATATAAATCTCTGGTGAGAACTGGGAATTTTCAAAATCGGTTACACAGCATACTCTAGGAATGATTAAAGTGTCTCTCACTGTACTTTCAATGATATACTATTCTAGAGAAGGCACTGGCGGTCTGTGTGTTAAAGGAATTCATGCTGTGATTAATAGGTTAGAATCTGTTCTGGGATGATGTTTTATAATACACAGCACACTTATTATAGGGCGCTCTATAACTTTTTCTGTCAATCTCACGGCAGCCTATATTGAAATACTTTGTCCTACACTCAATGTAAGCCAAAGAATACCATGAAAGACCTCTCAGGTGACAGGTAAAGCGCATTACCAGAAGTGTTACAATACTGCTCGTTTCTACTAAATGACAAGATATATACAGAACGTTCTCTAGGGTGAGTCATCTGCACTAGAAATTCGAATTTCTCAAGTAACGTTCACCTCACTTAGAAGTGGTATATGTTCTGGTAACAGTTATTTAAACTTTTTCCTACTTCTTTAACCTAGTTTACTACTGCCAACGTTAGGGTTATGGCTTAGTACAACTGCTTGTAACACGCCAGGTTAGTAACCCTTATATCCTACAGGAATGCATTCTCTGTAAGTTCATGGTAACTGCAACCTTTGAACATATAGCAGGGCAGTACCTGAAACTCTGCAAATTCACAAATTGACATAATCAGTGTCTGACAGGTTGCCGATCATTGCCATTCACAAAAAATATGGATGTTCCCCATTCTGTTGCCCTATTCCAGTGTCCTGCTGTCTGGCACTTGTGGCCTGGTTGTCTTTGCTGTTCCCTCCTTGTTTCCTCCACTACCCAACCTTGCGTCCCCCTAGCCCTGAACAGGAGATCAGTGAACATGTCCTTCATGTTCGCTGATTCTTCATTTTCTAATTGAACTAAAAATTGCTCAGTGCTCAGCTTTTTCAAGTTTAATGTTACTGAGTGTTAAGCGGCAGCAGAGGAGGGGATTGTGTTCTCTCTGTTCTCAATATTTTTCTACAGCTCAAAGGGGAAACATCAGGGATCTGTTTAGACCCCTGATATTTCCCAAAGCAGACCTGTCACAGTTGGTGTATGTACTGTTACAAGGGGGCCTAAACTGTTAAAAAAGACACAACCCCCTCCCCTACACACATGCCCACACACATACAGGATACATCTGTGCACAACACCCAACATATGTCAGATATTTAATAAAAATTGTAGGTTACCTTCACACTTATGTTCTATGTTGTGGTGCACTACCATAGCACATTAGCATGTTGTGTTGCTTGTTAATGAGTGTTGTGTTCAGGCAACCCATTCATTCTGAATTGGCTTCCAATGCACCACAACACACCAATGTACCAGTAAACACACAATATTTTTTTCTAATTAGTGCAGCATGCTACAATGCACAGAAAATGCATTTTAATACACTGCATATGATTTGTGCATTGCCCACTACTGTATACTGAGCTGGGGTAATATTCATGATGAAGGGTACCCCACTGCACTTGATAGCATGCAATAAAGCATAATGCATTAGTCTAAATAGGCCTTAATTTATTAGAATCCTAGGTAATGCCACTTTCACTTGTATCCAATGTTTTGCAGTCCATTATCGAATACGTTTAAAAAAAGTACAGAAATGGTCCCCCCGACCAACTGATCTGTATCTTTCCAGTGATCCCCTGACACTCCTCTAACTTAGCTGGTGCAACATGCTCACTGCTTCCAAGTATAGGGGAGCATGTGACCATCTCTCATGTGACAGTGTTTGGTTTTAGCAGCCAATCACTAGGTCCAAGCACTGTCACATGATGGAGGTGTGACATCACCACTGAGTCAATAAGATAACAAAATAAAAAATGTGTTGTGTTGCAAATTAATACATAATACTAATAATTTCATCAAATCTAAATATCAGCTTCAAACACACAATATTCACCTGCATAACATCAGATTTGGCTGCATAAGTGTGAAAAACTGTTCAAAGTTCATATTATCAGTTGATCCAAAAAGGCATATATCATAACAACTCTATATGCATTGAATGATAATGTGACTAAATGTCCATACAATATAAAGAGAATTTTATTCAGTGCTTTTATAGTCCCACACCCTAAAATCTGTGTTAGTACTTCTGAAAAGATTCACTTGTGTCACCTCTGTGCTCACTAAACTCTCACCTTTCTGCATATAATATGTGCGAAATAACCAACATCCATCAGTATGAGGCTGTAATATGGCGTTTAGACCTCCTGTCCACTGGGGACCTCCAGTTGTTTCTTCAAAAACTCTAGGTCTCAATGGCTCTGGTCCCTTTTAAAATATTGAAAGCTCACGTGGGTTTATGTATACTGGAAAGAAAGGAATAACGGGCCTCTCATGGTGTAGTAAGTTAAATTGTATGCATTTTATTGAGCTAAATTTACACTCATAAGGTAAAAAAACAATAGAAATGCCTTAAATGAAGCAAGAAAATCGGGATGTACACCCACCTATGTCACTTCCGGTCCGTGACCGCCTCCGCCACATTCTACGCATTATGTCGCGTTCATGTGACTTCACCAGGGGCCCCCGGTCAGTAGTCCATGTATATCGTTTATACTCCAGGGAGAATTGATAAAGAGGTTGCCATTTTATTGTAGCCGCTATGCCATTGTCATGCAGCTCCCATTTTTAATGTGATTGAGTACTATTGCAAACTCTTGTTTTTTACTAGGATACAGTCTGCCTCTTGTGGTCATTAAATCTTTCTGATGAAGTCAAACAAGTTGAAACATGTTGAAGTATCTACCAGAAATGGAATCAGGTCATAAAAGACTGTATTGTAATGTTTTTAAGGTGTCTTTTTAATGTGACCAATAAAATGTTAAGCTTTTAACTGTTTGACATGTGTCCTTGGTACCTTTAAAATCCCTTTATTGATATTATTGGTTCATAATAGTGGAGCATGTCTGCATAATGTGTCTCAAAACACTCCATCAGAAACACAGATGACAACACAGGAGTGCGAATGAGGGACAAGGTAGACTGTTGTCACCCTATAACAGTAAGGACCTTCAAGGCAGAATTATTAGGTGTTATTTTAATGAAAGCTGCAGATTTCAAAATATGGAAAATAACTTCTGAAATGTCACATACATTATTAAACCTTATATAAGAATTTATTTTATTGAGTTTACCTTTGTACTTTAATACGAACGTGTATATATTACCCACACATACAGTATAGAATACTTATAGATATTTATTCTTGACATGTGAATTCAAAATAATAACTTGAATAATAACTTGAAGCTCTAAAACCACACATTAAGGCTTGGTTCATACCTAATGCCGATGTGGCTCCCAGCAGGGGTCCTGTGTGACCTGGTTCACCATTTCAGGTCTGATTTCAGCCTGAATTTTGGGCTGAATTCAGACCCGAAACAGACCAAAAGACACACAGGACCCCTGTGAAAATTCGCACTGGAGCCGCATCAGAGATATGTGATTCGGCGCCATAGAGAGACGGTCACAATATAATGCTATTGCAAATTGGATGCGGCGATTCCGCTTCCAATTCACAATAGTGTGAACCCGGCCTAAAGGATAAGTTCACCTTACGTATCATGTTACACACATATTCACCCCATATGGTACATGTTACTGTACTAACCCCCCCAATCCCCCTTTGTGACAGTTAGCAGGGATCTTCTGCCCCCGCTAGCTGTCACAATTTAAAAAATCCTCTGCCCAACCACGTCATTCATTCACAGTTCCATTCAGTTCTGTGAATGGGAAACTACAAAAAAAATTGCTTATTTATTTATTTATTTTTAAGCAGTGAACGTATCCTTTATTCCTACAAAACAAACCAAGCATTCTGTACAATAGCATTCTATTTTTAGCAACAATATTATTTTTAGAAGGTGGTATTACAGCAACATTTATAATGCACTCATAGACAAATTATTAATGAATACGAGATACAATTTTAAACAGTGTCACAGTTAACTTATCAATTATTAATTGTGTTGTCATTTACTTCTAAAGTATTACCGGTAACTTGTCACTAAATGATATAAATTGTCTTTCTTCAATTGTACAGCCAAATTTTCCCATTCATACTTTAAATTATCCTTGGATGCTATTATATGATAGGCTGATATCTCCAGTCAATAAAACAGCCAGATCACCTGTCCCATTGCCCTATTAATAATGATAATCTATTAATTATTATAATGTGATTATTAATTGGACTCCCATCCTATGCCTTTTTTTGGGTTGGTAAACTAAACTAAACCTACGCAAGATTCCCCTTAGGGTCTTAACATATCTTAAATGTATAAAAATTTAAGATATTTGGATATAGTAAGAGAAGATGCAGGAGGAGGAACCCTTTAAGTCATTACAGAGAGATGTAAAGAGTCAATGTATCAATTTATTTAATGTGCAAAATAATCTTTGGCCTCGAGCACAGTCACATGTTATCTTTTAATAATAACGAAAACTAGAAAAATGGTCCACTAACAAACAGTAGAGGTGTCCCCATTTGAAGAAGTGTTTGGCTGAAGAAATTTAACTGTGAAAATACAATGGTGTCTATAGTAAAATAATTATTTCATCCTTGTGCTACACAATGCTGATGAAGTTGAAATCTTTTGTTGCAGATCCTTGTCTGCAAAAAGGGAAGACCAAGCATCCAAAAAAAGATAGGAATCCCTTTAAACTAAACCAATAAAATGAGCAAATATTAAAGAGGTTGTAACCCTAAAAAAATCCTGTTTCTTTAAAACATATTAAACCAGCTGTGTCTGTTGTCTATTTCTATGCTGTAAAATACCTGGTTGATCCTGCCTGTTCCTGTGCCCCCCTAAGTGTGCTGACCATGGTAATCGTGGCTGCTGATCCATGATACCATGGTCAGTTTACGTGCCTCCATCATCCCGTTGTGTTTAGAGTCTCTCCCTCCCTGCCTGTCACTTCCTAGTGTGTAAGCCAATCTCCAAACCCGCCCCTCCCTTTCCCTCCTGCTGCTACTCCATGTGGCAGTAAAGTTAGTTTTCCACAATTACTGCCAGCCCCTATGTTATAACAAGATGTACTACACAATGTATATGTTTTTTTTTAATCCTGTAGCTAAATACCTTATTTCACATCGCCGATGTGTGGTCACATGACCGCCTGGATGATGTCAGGAGGGAATCTCAGCCCCTCCCTCTATAGTCCTTAGATCGGGAAAGGAGAGCGGAGGGCGGTTACGTGACCACACATCGGTGATGTGAAAAAAGGTATTTAGCAGCAGAATTTTAAGAACCACATACACTGTGTAGAATAGATTGTTATAGCAGAGGGGCATGCAGTAATTGTGATCACTGACTTTACAACCACTTCAATGTGTGTACTGCAAACTTACTTATTTTGCAGTAACATGTAAAGTTTAAAGCAAATCAAAAAACATAAACTTATAATAGCGCACCTATGCCTTTACATGTACACTGTACCACATACAATGTAGTTGCAGTCATCCTCTACATGTGCACAGTTTAAAAGCCTTCACCCCCTTCACTATAGAAACAAAATGGCTGCTAATGTTTAACTTTAATGAGGCCTAACGTGTGCTCTCTGCCTGTAGGTATGTTTGTAGTGTTAAGCCCCATACACACTATCAGATTTTCTGCTGCTTTTTTCCTTCAGATTTACCAAAACCATATAATATGAGGTCAAACTTCGGCGTTTCAATTTGTATGCAATCAGGCAGGCCCTTGCACTACATGGTTTTGGTAGATCTGAAGACAAATATCAGCAGAAAATCTGATAGTGTGTATGGGTCTTTAGACTGACAGCTCTGCAATAAAAAAGAGCACCAATCAGCTCACACTGCTGGCCCACCCTCTCTTAACAAGAGTGCTGCTGCTCTACAAGAGATTACAGATAGCTAATTAAAACAGAAATACAAGCGCTTATAGCAGTAAATATATATTTTTAAACTAACGCATGATTGTATTACAGAGTGTCTTTTTTTTAACTGGGAAACCTGCTATAAAATTACTCTGTACTGTCCCAAAGGTAATCAAACTAACCAAGAAGCAGTGAAGCGGGCACAATGGGATTCTTGCTCCTACTTTCACCTTGATCAGCCAATTAAGTCCTCAGAAAAATCCTTTACAAATGATAGCTTTATTAAAGTTGGTATTTGCATAGGGCTAAGCCTGCCCCCTATGTGATAACCCTCGAAGCTGGGCTTTAATAGTGGGTAAAGCCACTTAAAAACCCCCAACATCCTAAAGAGAAGAAACTAATAACCACATTTCTGATATGAATTATTGTGCACAACTACTCTCTGCACCTTATTTCCAGATAATCCAAATAAATTATACACCCTTAGAATTAAATAATATAAATATAACAATAGGACATTTCACAAGCATTTTTTAAAGAATTTTCTTCCCAGTTTGTGCTTCCACTCCTAGCCCTTCATTCATCTTTAAACATATTCCTTCAGAAAGCGTCAAAGTGGCATGTTGGCAACTTTGCAATTTAAATTCCCCCACTGTACCTCATTCACAAAGGATAACAAATAGAGGGGGGAAGGCCATTCAAGCTGTTGACTGCAGGCATTCAAGTTTAATGGCAGCCCACGTCTGCCGGTGACTTTTAAAAAGGGGAGATTATCAGCGGTGAGACAGGCAAAATTGTAGGTTTAGTCATCCAAAACATTGATCCTGATGCTGAGATGGAGATTTGTGTCCATATAAGCATGTTAAGTGAATTTCGGCAGGAATTGCCCCATGTGGAATCAAATTATATAATTGCCTTGAATAAGGATCACATGCAGGCTGTCGCAACAGTGTCATGTGAGCTGAATATATTTGCAGGGCTGGGACTGACACATTGAAAGGAAAAATTGACAGGGATCTATTAGAAGCTAATCCCCAGAAGAAATTTTTTTTAAAGCAGTTGTAAAGGCTAGATTTTTTTTTTAATTACAATAACAAACATGTTATACTTACCTATTCTGTGCAATGGTTCAATGGTTTCGCACAGAGTAGTCCAAAATATCCTATTCTGGGGTCCCCCACTGGCACTCCAGGCTTCTCCTCATCTCTGTGTGCCCCCAAAGCATGCTGCTTGCTATGAGGGCACACCTGTGGGCTCACTCCTGAACTGGGCTGTGTGCGTCTATAGACACACACAGTGCTGCCTGGCCCCACCTCCCACTCCCTCCTCACAGGATTTGACTGACAGCAGCAAGAGCCAATGGTTCTCATCCTTTGCCTCAGGTAAATGTTTAGGGATGGGAGAGAGGGTAATAGTTAGTGGGGTGTTTTAAAAAAAATAATAATGCAGGGAATTATTTAGGCTTTAGAACCATTTTAAATACCAGCCAGTAAATTCTGTATTTACCTAGTATTACATTTAAGAGATATAAAATAGTTGATGCCTCATACTCACTTATACTAACAGCAGAAAAATATTTGTGTTAAAGCAAACTTGTGTTTGTCCTATGGCATGTGGTGATTGGTCTAATGCTGTCACATTTAGGCCTGGAGACAGTCAGCTCTGGGTAAGCTCCAGCCAGAAATCCAAGATCAGATTACACAGGGTTTTTCTCATCACTGGAGTGGAGGAGAGACATGAAAGTAAAGATATGATGCTCATACCAGGTGTAAAATAATTCCTGGTCATGCTTTAGGTGGTTACCTAATCTGAAATCCCCAGCTATAACTCAAATAGACCCACCATCCTTGCTGTCTGATATCTGCCCTGAGCTTTTTGCATGGTTTCCAACTACACTTTTTTGGCTGCCTTATAAGCTGGAACACCTGCTTCAATGTCAACTATCTCTAGGAGGAACCCAATAGCCTTAACTGCTGAGTTACCAAACAAACAATCTTGTAATGGGGAGTTAAGACTTAAAGGGTAATCTGTAAAGAAAAACAGTAAAGTCTAACTTTAATAACATTAATAAAACAAAACAGCTCATTAATATGTAAATGTTAAGGTAGTTGTTGCTGCAATTGCTCACTTTCAATTAAAAACTTCCCCTTGCAGTACTTGTTTTCTACCACTAGATGCCCTCAGGCTTCCAGGTTGAATGACAGCGTAATATTCAAACCACATCCTCTGAGCTCTGGCTGTCATGTACCCGCTCCCCAGCCTGCAACTGGACAGTGAAAGAGAAACAGCACAGTAATAAGCTCATCTTTGATGCTCTGCTTCCTTCTTCTCTGAGTGTGCTCCTTGTCAGCACAGAAACTGGTTGGTTGCTTGTGCTACTTCTTCAGCTGCCAGTCTGAGCTCCACTCTACAATGACTGCAAAGCGTCTGATAAGATAAAAACCCAGGCACGTACACTATTTGCAATAATAGTACATCTAATACTGCAACAATGAATATAGAGCTGTATAAACTCTATTGTTTTATCTGAAAAATATGGTATTCTAGAAGGGGTAAATTCCTCTAGTTTGCTACACAGAGAGGCCCTAAAAATACAGTATAAGGGATTTTCAGTTGTACTGAAAATGAAAATCCAATGCAATGTAAATAATCTTATCAAGATGTATTAATGTTTCAAAAACTTAGCTTTGAATTATATATGTACATGGAAGTAGTTGTATTTGTTCATTATATATACAGTACACACAGCGCTTACTGCTTAGCAGTTCAGAACTGGGATTTAATTTTCTGATCTTCTCACTTCTGTAGACAGATCTTTGTCAATAGACTTTTTTTGAAAACAATACGCTGCACAAATTGATTTTTGCACAGTAAAGGCTCAACAATGATGCTTATTCCACTGTCAAAAACAATTCCGCAGGTGAAAATTCTTCATGAAAACACACCATATCAGCCAAAGAAAAATGTGTAAATCATGTAAAAATTACTTCTTAGTTAAACTTTGCAATAATGCTAAATAGGCCTTCAGGAGTTGTTGGCTGTAATGGGGTTGATTTACTAAAAGTGGAGAGTGCAAAATCTGATGCAGCTCTGCTTCCAGGTCTTTAGTTTTTTTTTGTCAAAGCTTAATTGTACAAGCTGAAATTAGAAGCTGATTGGCTAATATGCACAGCTGCACCAGATTTTGCACGCTCCAGTTTTAGCAAATGAATACCCATGTGTGCCAATGAAAAAAAAATAAATATTTAGCACACTTTATTATACTGCTTATTTAACAGCGTATAGTCTATATAGTGTTATCTTAATATCCACCACACCAAAAAATCAGAGCAGGAGGTTATGGACTGTATATACAAACTCTGTTACATGTTACAATTTAACATGCTTTCAGGCATTGAGAGATGGAAGACAATGGATTATAAGCAATTTATAAGAGGAAAGTGGAAGGATAACCTCAGAGTGTTAACACTTTTTTTTAAGTCTTTTGAGAAGGCTGGGGACACATGGGATCAGACAGAACTCTTTTAATAAATAAACATTCCTGACTCAAGAACCTGTGGTTTGAATAGGCCTTGGCTCTTTATTATAGGTATAATAAACAAATCAATTTATTATCAATAACTTCAAATAAAAAATAATAATTAATTGTATTAAATTAAATTAAGCGATACGCATATCTTAGTATTTAACATTTTATATCACCACAACTATAGCTCAGCTATTGGAGCTCGGGCTATTACTTTAGTCAAACATAACATCCCCTTTTCAAAGAAAGGGACAAATAATTCCAACATGATATCCTTTTCAAATAAAGAGACCAGCCTCATAACTAGGGGGGGGGGGGATTCTCTGAATCTTCTTGCTGTCTTCCCGTTTACATGATGCATCCTCTTCTTTATATAGGTACCCGCTCGCGTCAGAGAACGATTTTTAGGGCAACCGTCAAATCATCCTCCAATCAGTGGTAAGGTTATATATATATATATATATATATATATATATATATATATATATATATATATATATATATTTTTAAACCATTATAATGCATTATATACATATGTATTTCAGCTAAGTATTTCTATGTTTTGCCGTAGATATGCACTCAAACAACTTCTGTTATAATGATCATTTTCACTGTTTTTTTAAACTGAATGCCAGAAAGCAGTTAAATTACACACAGAAACTGACACATACATTCAAGTAACTTCCTGAGTGCTAAGTTGAAGGGTCTGCCTACTATAGTCACATGATTAGTCACAGTGCTATAAGGCCCACATCACACTTGAGATCCTGATCCATTGCCAACGAGAGCATGGTTAAAAAAGGCAGAAAAAAATATTCACCTGTTCCCATGTGTCTCTTCTTCGCTGTCTAAACAAACAAGGTATTGCTCCCTCCCGGACAGAAATGCTACAGAATCTCCCTGCCAGCAAGTAAGCGATGCCTTGCTCATCTGGCCAGCAAGGGAGCAATGCCATACAAACAAGTAAGAATTTTCTGACCTCTATAGTTATCCTGGCACTGGCAAGTTGTCCACAGTGACAGGATCCCAAGAATGATATAGGCCTAATGTGGAAAAAAAACGCAAGAAAAGCAGTAGGCGAGTAGCTAATGATGTTCCTGGGGGGGGGGTGTACTGAACAGTTTACAGAATGCCCCAGGGTTGCCATGGTCACCCCAGCTGCAAGGAAGAAAAAAATGAAATTGTTTGCAGTTTAGAAAATAAAATCTGGCTGCAGATTGAAATGGAAAGGTATTTTTAATATCTCTATATCACGAAACAGCATGAGTAGCAATTATATATGTCATATCAAATTCCTAATGAAATGTTGAGATTTCTTTTAAAGAGGAACTTCACTCTATCTGGGTCAAACTAAATTCCATTGCACTCACAATTGTCCCTGTGTGATATTAAAATAAATCATACAAGTCAATAGAGCCAAGCATGTCTTCTTTGTGGCTAAAGTTCTTTACGTGCCACCTTCATGGTATTCCTGGTTGGGGAGATGGCTTTTTCTTCCTCATTATCCCACCAGATATCTTAGCACACAAGTACGTATATGCCACAGGTCTCTGCCAGATATTTAGAACCTGGCGCAGGTATTTTGGGACCTGGCAGAGACCTGTGGCGCAATGAAACACTGCCTTCTAAAATGTGTGACATGAACATTTTGGGAGGCTTTGGGTGGCTGATCACTGTCATTCTTGCCTAAGCCAGGAATTAGGAAGTGGCAAGTGGCACAGCTTTATATATATATATATATATATATATATATATATATATATATATATATATATATATATATATATATATATACACACATTGTATAGTATTCACTTTTCAACACATTTATTAACTATCTGCAATTTTGTAAGATAGAGGAGATGCAGATGAGAGCAAATTAACTTTATGGGTGAAGGTCTGCTTTACAATGTGAGAGTTCATCTTACATTATAGAAGCGACTATTTTATATTCTTTTCACTTAATATTTTAAACAAAGTTCCATGGTTCAATAAAAAGAATTAAAGAGAGAACATAGTGGGGAGGAGGGACTGCATGGATTCTTGAAAGTAGTTCTTAAAAGCCGTGCAATATTCATTATTTAATGTTCTGGAACAAGCCCAAAATCAACAGGATGACAAAGCACAGATGGAGTTGTTTCGAGGGCATATAATTGGCTTGACACCAATTCTAGAATAATTAAAACCCGTTAATTCACCATTGTGAACCATATTGAATATAATCAGTTTACACTCACATCTATAAACTGTAATACACTTTGCTATAATAGAGTCTTAGCCGTTACTTCTGTATTTGTTAATTATATGCATTCCAGAACCTGTGTCGATTAATTTTATGACACTTTGCTAAAATGCTTTATGCTCTGCTTTGAGAGTTAAAGCCTATATTTACCCAGTCGTGTTTATTTAATATTTACCACCTGTGTCTCGCAGGAAAATATTATGTAGCACAAATAGAGGCATGTCAAGAAGCGCTGCTGTTTTATAACTTGCTGTTTGAAGGGAATAGCATTTTAACGTTCTTAGATGTACCATGTTGCTACTTGTCATGAAGTTTAAAATTCTACCAAATGATCTAGTTTAACTACAAAGGAGACATTCGAAAAATGTTAACACCTGTAAGTCGTAGGAGAGTGAACATACAATGTATAGCAGAGAGTCAGGTTTTATTCAAAACACTGAAAAGTTAATGGGCTCCATCAATGGTTCTTGTCCCATCTTCGAGAAGCCCAGAAGCAAGGCACCGTAAAAAATTCTGTCAAATGCTTGAACGCAGGTGAGCCAGTGACTGGGAGAGATTGAGCCTCTGATTGCGTTCAAGTAGTATATCTTTAAAGTGAACAATGTAAAAATAATTTGCTCAGTTTAAGGGATGTGCAGGAGTAAGTTGGCATCGGAGCAGTAAAGAAGGTGGAAATGTCTATATCCTAACAAAGATATAGCAAAAGATAAAGACATCTTGCATTGTAGAAAGGGTTAGCCTATTCATTCCTTCTTTCCCTTGCCTTTCTTTTCGACATCTTTGGTCTCGATTCCTTAAAATGAAAACAGTGCACAAAGATCACCATTCATAATGTACACGTACTATCTAGTGCTAACTTCCAGACTTGATTATAAAATACCAGCAGGAAACAGAATTAATAAATAAATAGTGCAAGAAACAAAGTGCTGCAGGCAAAGGGCATTAGCCTGGAGCAACCAATCAGGGGCAAACTCTGTAGTCATCATGTTTATCCAGAGTCAATCACTATCCTGGAACAAGCATGCAGTAAAATGTAAGCTCCCGTTCTCCATATTTGTTCCCAGTCAGTGATTCACTACATGATAAAGGTGCAAAGATGTCTCAAAAAATACAGAGTGGAGAGATACAAAAAGATAACAGAGAGCCACAGGAGTCATGTGTTTACAGTATATATATAAAAACAAAGTACAGAAATGTTATATAGATTTCCTTTTACCAGTCCTTAGATGTAGTGGCTGAATTTCTTTAGCCTTTGTCCATTAATTTTAACTGGTGATCCTTTCAGTAACACATTTTTAGTCCTGGAATAGTAAGGAGGTCGAGACTACAGAACAACTTTCTCTTGGTTCTTCTCTATAAAATAGGGTAGGTGTTTGATAGTCCACAGAGATAGTTAGGAACAATGTAACTAGTAAGAGTGCAGCAGGGGCAGAGATCACCAGAAGCTATTAGCTCACAAGATTTCTGGCAGGTTTATTGAATAAATGTAACAAGGCACTTTTAATGGTATGTTTAACAGACCAAAAGGAAGCAATTAAGAGATGTTCTGTGTTACAGTTTACAAAGAACTGAAATGTAGTGTTTGGTTATCAGAGGTTAAGTAAGTGCATACAAAGGAGTACACAAATACTTGAATATGGTACTCACATTTGGTTGTTAGATGCCTCTATAAAATAAAATACATATAACAAAAGATTGCTTTTAACATGAAATTAGACACAACATTTGCTTTATTCACAGGAGTGTATCTGCATAACCTCACATTTTTGGGCCACCTAATACCTACAGTACTTCAGGCGGTGAGGTCATTTTTAGAATGAAAGCCCTAAAGCTTGCTATGGTTCTCTCCTGAAAAGTTGATTTTAAAACAAGACCAGTACAAGATGTACAACCAGCATACTTTGCACTTAGCAACTACAATTGTTTATATGGTCTTTTCTCAGTCTGGGGAATATCCACATCCCTAAAGAGATAGGTCACCCCAAAAAAAAGCCACTGGACAGACAAAATAAGCAAACTAGGGGATTGGAAGCCACCAGGGGATCGGCTTGCATCCAACACTGATGAGAGAGTCTGTGGGTTGGAGTTGAGTACCAGGAGACTATATGTGTACCTGTACTGGACAGACAGCAGTTTACTGATGCAAAATCTACCAACCAAGTCTGTAGCTGTAAGTAACAATGTTGCAATGTGTGACACAGCTAACAAAGCTGTTCTGAACAATTAAAACAGTTCTAAACCCAAAAACAAAAATGTAATCTCTCATTAATCCTTAAATGTGGTGGCTGCCTTTGATTTCTGTTTTTTAGGCTTCTTTATTTTCACCTGGTGACTTGGATAGTAATATGCTTCCTGTCTTAGATTATCTCTACACTGCATGGAGGAGCAATGAAGACAACTTTCAATGGCAGCATTGTCAGTCTGGGGAGAGGATAGTGTTATGCCTAGTACACATGGGCTGAATGTCAGGAGACATTCAATAAAAACTGTCCGACATTCGGCCCGTGTGTATGGCAGCCAGTCTGACAGAAGCTGCCCATTCGGCTGGCTTCTGTTGGACAAGCATGCTGGAAAATCAGCAGCTGGCTGGCTCCAGATCAGCACTCTCTGCCAATGGTGGGGGGCCGTCCCACTGTAAGAACACAACAGCTCAGCGGGGGAGACTGTTAGTACAGCATCTACGACTGGAGCTATCAGTTTTTAAACTATTAGTGTGTACCAGGCTTTAGATATACTAGCAGATTTAGATGGATTTAAATAACAGATAAAGCAACTTTTTTTACGTTTTTAAGCAGTTACATCAACGTTTTTTGTTTTTTCTTTTTTTTTGGGGGGGGGGGGGGGGTAAAGGTTTTACATAAATTAATAAAGGCTGATAATTGTAAACAACCCTGTCAGTGGTAAACGGCTTGTCTCAACTCTCCAAATGTCACTTTTGTTGGACACCTTTGGCTGTTGGGAAGTTGGAGAATAACAAACTTACTAGGCAGGTCAACAGGTGAAAAGAAAGATAAAAAAAGAAAGCAGTCAACACATCTAAAATTTCATAATATATATATATATCGTATATACTCGAGTATAAGTCGAATTTTTCAGCACATTTTTTTGTGCTGAAAGTGCCCCCCTCGACTTATACTTGAGTCAAGCACTTTTCTGCAGCAAAAAATTTCATTTTCTGAACCGATTTTGGGGCCCCGTATCTCAGGGCCACTTGGAGCTAGGAACCCCAAATGTGGTGTGCAAACCCAGTGGAACTGTTATCATAACATATCCAAAGCAGAAGTTCCTAGCACTAAGTGGCCTCGAGATACGGGGCCCCAAAATCGGTTCGGAAAATGTCATTCTTTGCGCAGAAAAGTGCTTGACATTTTCTGAACCGATTTTGGGGCCCCATATCTCAGGGCCACTTAGTGCTAGGAACCCCAAATTTGGTGTGCAAACCTAGTGGAACTGTTATCATAACATATCCAAAGCTGGGGTTCCTAGCACCAAGTGGCCCTGAGATACGGGGCCCCAAAACCGGTTCAGAAAATGTCATTCTCTGCTGCAGACAAGTGCTTGACATTTTCTGAACTGATATTTGGGGCCCTGTATCTCGGGGCCACTTGGTTCTAGAAACCCCAGCTTTGGATATTTTATGGTGCTAGTTCCACTGGGTTTGCACACCAAATTTGGGGTTCTTAGCACTAAGTGGGCCCGAGATATTTCTCACCCTCCTCTTATACTCGGGTCAATAAGTTTTTCCCATTTTTTTGTGGTAAATTAGGGCCTCGACTTATACTCGGAATGACTTATACTCGAGTATATACGGTAATTAAAACAACATAAGATAAAGTGTGTTGCTCCTTTAAGAATCAATACAAAATATCACATATGAAAAATAGGAAACATTTTCTCAATACTTATACAAATTTGAAACAAAATAGCACACAAACAATTGTGAAAGTGAGTCCAAAGAAATGTCTAACATTGATGGAAGCTTGAGTGTTAAACATGCCAAACGAATGCTTCACTGGTGTTCACACAGCAAACATATACAGTAGTGCTTCAAAACACTCACCAATGGAGTTTGACACACTCCTTACTGGAACAAAAGAACCCAGAAAAAAGACATCCAAATGTGCCTGGCTGCCTCACAGCAATATTTGATTCCACCACCACGATTACACAATAGTAGTACTCTCAGCACAAGAGGCAAAAAAGAACAGAAACAGTATAAAAGATAGTGGCTCAATTTATTATAGTATTATACTTAAAATAGCAGAGAAACTCTGCCCAATGCAGATAGGCTAGTAAATAGGCTACTAATGATGTCTACACACATACTTTACAAACACAAGTCCACCTAAAAGGGGTATTTCATTTACAGATTGTTCCTAATGGTCTTGGACATGTCAACACTGTAATCTCCCTGCTATAGTTCCAAAGTGCCCCCACAGCTCAGTTTTGGCAACCTATGTGGTTTATGTGTTCATGCCCACCCTTGTGTGTCCCAGCTCCTACTGTTGCATTCACCAGGATAATAAACCAAAAAAGAATCAAACAAGGAACCCCTAACAATATCTAACAGATGTGGCATACCCAGGAACTGAAACACAGATTTCTCCCAAAAAGAATCCCTGAGAGATAAAAAGAATGTTTTGGGTGTGTTGACTATCTGTTTTGGTGGACTGATCCTTTAGAAGGCAGCATCTACATAGCAACAATGATAATAGTAATAGCAAAAACAACACAAAATAAAACAACACTGTTCTGTCTAATGCACAATATCATTTTGTTAGGCTTTCATGTATCAAAAGGTACAATAATTAAAATACAAAGAATAAATATTGTTCTTTTTTTGACCACCCAGAGCTTTGGCCAGCACATACCAATTAAAGAAAGTATAGAAAGATCTAAAAAAAAAAAATGAAACGGTAATAAGCCACCTACAAACATATAATTTATAGTATATCTTTTGGCTTAAGTAGTCATTTTTTTGCTCACTCACATCTAGACTAACCCAGCCACTATAGTAGCATCAATTAATTGAGATATGGAGGGATGCATCAGGCACAACTCTGAAATCTAGTAATACTGATCCTATCAAGGTGATTTCCAATCAACTGTGCAGTGAAGCAGGAATTATTAGAGTGAACTGAGGGAGACCCTTTCATTTCCTTTAATAGTGTTCTTTAAATTGTGAATACTAATATAAAAATCAACATAAATGTCTGGTTAGTGTATGCAATTACATTTGGAAAAGTCATTTTCAAACTTGACAATAACTTATTTTGCTGTCAGAATGTCTAATGCATTGTAATCTTAGCATGTTAGTGATTTTAACCTTTTCCACTCTACCCCAGGCAGCAATCAGAATGAAACCAATTTCATCAGTATTCTAGGGAAAAGTTAGATTTCAGCAACATAATCTTGACACAACAACCTCTAAATCATACCGAAGAACAGTGTGGAAACATATATTCTATATACAGCATTCTGTGTATGTATTCTGTATATACATACATTTAAACACACACACATACATACATTATATATAATCCACTGTTAAAATAGACATTTTGTAGTGGATTATTTTTTTGTTTTCCATGATGCTAGCTACCATGATGTATTTGCCAGAAGAATGGCAAATTCAACTTAGACCCCTTCATGTAGAAACAAAGACAGATTGCCATGTCACTACCACAGATTCCTAACAACAACGAAATGGTGGTAGTAGAAGCCTACTATATTACCAAAAGTATTGTGATGCCTGCCTTTACACTCACATGAACTTTAATGGCATCTCAGTCTTAGTCCGTAGGGTTCAATATTGAGTTGGCTCACCCCTTGCAGCTATAATAGCTTCAATTCTTCTGGGAAGACTGTCCACAAGGTTTAGGAGTGTGTCTATAGGAATGTTTGACCATTCTTCCAGAAGCACATTTGTGAGGTCAGGCACTGATTTGATCGAGAAGGCCTGGCTTGCAGTCTCCGCCTAATTTATCCCAAAGGTGTTCTATCGGGTTGAGGCCAGGACTCTGTGCAGGCCAGTCAAGTTCCTCCACTCCAAACTCAGACTGGGATGCCATTAAAGTTCATGTGTGTGTAAAGACAGGTGTCTCAATACTTTTGGTAATATATTGTATAGATAAACTCAATCACCAAATCTCATATAAGATATAAGGGAGATGCACCCTTTCCATTTGTCCTCTTTACTGTTATCATCAAAATGAAAGTATAAGAAAATCTCAAACTTTGGGTTGATACCAGAACAGGAAGGTTGGAAAAATCTTCCAATGGGGACACAAGTTCTGGTGACCTTTGTGACAACCAGGGATTCCCTCACTTTGGAGGGATTCTCTTTCAATTCTTGTTTTGGCTATGGGACAGTAAATGAAAGGAAATCTCCCCAAGGGGACACTGATGGCAAAAAAAAAAAAAAAAAGAAACTGACAGGGGTTATAACCCTTCCTTACTTTATTGTGCCTTAAGTTCTACTTTTAAAAAAATTAACAGAACTAATATAAAAGCAATTAAAGTACAAAACAAGGGTCTTGCCCTTAAAATACTCATAAAAACGCACATTACTGTGACATTTAGTTGTATCTACAAGTTTTTGTAATAAATCACAAATGCCTCCATGAATTTTACATGTTTTGTTTTAAATTTTGTTTGATCAGGATCAACTGGGAATGAATTGTCTTGCTACATTATGTGTCAAAATGTGAAAGTAACAAGATCAGACAATGAGGCAGGAGGGACAGAAGCTTTACACCTAAGAGAGTTAAAACCATTTAAAAAAATCCCATTAGCTTCAGTGAGGAAATTGATTTCCCAGATAATGAAAACTCTTTTTTCTTCCTAGAAAAGGACTCCACAGCCAGTGAAAGAAACAGATAGTAGATGGAGAGGGTGGATTTTAGGAAAGTAGATACTATTTTAATATCATAATAAACTGTACGTATTTGGTTGGGAGACGGAATAAAATGATCCTGTTTTTAGTTCAATGCTCAGAGGTATTTTTGGACACAAGGGAAATATTTGAATGTGTAATTTGTTAAAAATACTTTTCTAAAGCCTCTAAAGGCAAACAGAAAACATACAAAAGCAAAAAAGTTAAACTTTTGGACTTAAAGTTTTTACTTTAACATGCGCCTGTACATTACACACTTCAGCAAAATGAGGTATTATTTTATGGAGTGGAGCTCAGGGGACCAAATCAGTGTCTGGTTTATAGTTCGTTTAGGATAATAGTGTCCGTTTATGGAGCAGTGAACAGTGGTGATCCTGAGGATCTCCACTGATCACAGTCCATAAACGGTTTATGAAACAGAGATAATGGGGGAGAACGTGTTTGAACGTGTTCTCCCGCCGATGCTCTCCGCACACTTAGAATCCTCATTGACTGACACAGAAATAGCTAGTTTATGAAGCTGCTATCCCAGCACTTTACTGATGATCTGTGTCAGAATTCACCCTTCCCAATTCACCAGCTCAGAGGTGGAGAATCGGGGAGGGAAGAGAGCATTCCGGGGGATCTGAGGGGGAAGAAGGAAGATTATTAACGTCCTTCAACCTTGTTCAGACCCCCCAAGACAGTAACCATGTCCCCCTGTCATATTTTTGTGTATATATATATATATATATATATATATATATATATATATATATATAATGTGTGTATGTGTGTGTATATATATATATATATATATATATATATATAATGTGTGTGCATATATATATATATGTATATATAACATGTGTTTGTGTGTGTATATATATATATATATATATATATATATATATATATATATATAAAATGTAGGGGGACTATTTATTTTATTAGCATTAACCATGCCGTCTGTCCGTATATTAAGCACTGATAAATTATCACTGCTTAATAAACTGACATCTCTGTGTTTCGGTGAATTTCTGATACTGTAATCTCGTAACGTCTCATGAGATTCCAGTATAAGAGGCCGTTCTCCACTGTTTGAAGCGTTTGTAGATCTCTTCACTCCTCCATAGGAGAAGCGATCTACAAAGCTTCATAAACTGGCACTCACAGGAGAACGATCTCCTCTGTGAATGCCGGAGAATGAAGCAGTGAAATTTTTTCACTACTTCATAAACGGACACCAATATTTGTTCTGAGATCTTCCTGGCATAATCATTGTCCATCTGGGAGTTTTGGGTGTTTCTGCCCACACTAGTGTGTTATAGCACCTCCAATTCAACATAGGATTTCAAAACCATAGCAAGCACACAGACCTGGAATAAAATGCAGATCTTTCTCTAACAGAGTCCTGAAGACATATAAGAAATGTTCACATAGTTTTACTGTAGACAATTGGGGTTGATTTAATAGAGGTAAATACACTACTCATTTTACAAATCAGTTGCACTCCCTAAAATAATTTTATCGCCAGACCTTAGAGAATGCGGTGAAGTTCTGCTGGCTGCTTTCTTTTTTCTTCCATGCACATATTCTTTTCAACATTTACTAAGCCCTGGAAAGTTACTTAGCAGGGTATAACTTCACTTGCAAAGTGAACAGTCCATTTGCCTTTAGTAAATACCCCCTTCAAGTGTTCCTGGTGACTCTTAAAATGACAAGATGGCCCCAAGAGATTAAACATTTCCAAAATGATGGCCATGTAGGAAAGTTGGTTATGGTTGAATGATCTACAGTTTTCAATAATTTTTAATAGGTGAGCTACAGTTTTCAATAGGTCTGCTGTGCATTATCTTGGCTAAAAATGGTATGTGTACTTTTACAATTAAAGTGGTTGTAACCACAAAAAAAACAACAAACTGTAATACCTTCCTGATACTTTTTAAAAACCTCTGTGACCCTTGTTTCTCTAATTTTACTTTCCTTATATACAAATTACCAGTTGATCCTGCCAGTCAGTATTACCTCCTTACCCTTGTGGTAACAATCTGCAAGCTTATAGAGCCTCTGAAGAATTGCCACCACAGTGCACATGCTCCCCCTTCTCTCGGAGGTAAGTCATGTCCTCATAGGGCTTACTATGTAGGTGTGATTCCCCATTCACCCAAGCCAAGTCAAAGATGCAAGCCCCTCGGGGTGGGCAACTCCACCCACTCTGCATAGCCTGGAAGGGAAGAGCCTGGGAAAGATGAAGTGACATGTAAGCTCTAAGGAGCAGGACCCTCTGATTCCTACTATATTAAAGTGTGTTGTATTTGTACTGTCTACCCTCAAGTTTCAAAGCACTGTGTAAACTGTTGGCACTATATAAATCCTTAAAAGTGTAAATAAACTAATGCGCCAAACCAATGTGGTGTGTATTCGAAGAGTATATGCCAACATGAAATAAGTGTTCCGACACAGTGTTAATATATAAAGCAAATGATGTGGCGCTTCCTCAATACAATAAAAGGTGCATAAACTTCAATAAATAAATAAATGATCAACTCTGTATTGGAGATACTCAAATGAAGTACCGTAACCGTTTCTGCATAAACAATTCCAATGAAATATTTAAAGTGCTCTGTGCAAAAAAATCTGCACAAACAGTTACAATGAATATATAAAGTGCAAAAAACTGCAGTGCAAAAATAAATGTTCATAAAGTGGTGCCACCAAAGTGTACAAATAAATAATGTTCAAAATTCTTTCAAAGTGAAGAGCTTCCACCATCCGTGATTATATTGTGCCCCAGCCTCTTACCTCAAGAGAAGACCCCTACAGTTATAGTCACACTTCTGTTATCACTCTTTAGGTGTCAGCAGCCACAGGCTCCTTCTCCTTGAAACACTCAGTAACCATAAGCTTCTCAATACATACAGGGAATTCCAATGGATACTTTATATCTCCTCCCCTCCATGCTCCTCCGTAGTAAGAATGAAGGGTCCTGGACTAAATCCTTGAGATTTATGCCACTCCGATCTTCTGCTAGGTTCCGAAAACAACTGTCATTAACTGTCAGCACCCTGACATGTATTTGGTGGTCGTGATTAGTCTAATTAGACCTGTAGGGGTCTTCTCTTGAGGGGAGAGGCTGGGGCACACTATAATCACGGATGATTATAGAAGCTTTTCACTTTGAAATAATTTTGAACATTATTTATGTTTACACTTTGGATGGTGACACCACTTTATGAACATTTATATTTGCACTGAAGTTGTTTGCACGGATCACTTTATATATTCATTGAAACTGTTTATGTAGATTTTTTTGCACAGGGCATTTTATATATTTCATTGGAATTGTTTATGCAGAAACAGTTACTTAGAGTTGATTATTAATTTATGTATTGAAGCTTATGCACCTTTTCTTGTATTGAGGAAACGCCACATCATTTACTTTATATACTATGTACATTCTGTATAATAATAATAATAATAATAATAATGACCAGGATTTGTGAAGTGCTGAGGCTTAGACCCCTCCCCCACTTGAAGTAGTCAATATTAAATGTATGTATATATATATATATATATATATATATATATATATATATATATATATATATACACACTATAATACCAAAAGTATTGGGACGCCTGCCTTTACAGTCACATGTACTTTAATGACATCCCAGTCTTAGTCCGTAGAGTTGAATATTGAGTTGGCCCACCCTTCGCAGCTATGGCAGCTTCAACTCTTCTGGAAAGGCTGTCCACAAGGTTTAGGAGTATGTCTATGGGAATGTTTGACCATTCTTCTATAAGCGCATTTGGGAAGTCAGGCACTGATGTTGAACGAGAAGGCCTGGCTCGCAGTCTCCGCTCTAATTCCTCCCAAAGGTGTTCTATTGGGTTGAGATCACGAGTCTGTGCAGGCCAGTCAAGTTCCTCCAAGCCAAACTTGCTCATCCATGTCTTTATAGACCATGCTTTGTGCACTGGAATGCAGTCATGTTGAAACAGGAAGGGGCCATCCAAAGTTTCCACAAAGTTGGGAGCATGAAAATGTCCAAAATGTCTTGGTATGCTGACACCTTAAGAGCTCCCCTCACTGTAACTAAGAGGCCAAGCCCAACCCCTGAAAAACAACCCCACACCATAATCGCCCTTCCACCAAAGTATTTGGACCAGTGCACAAAGCAAGGTCCATAAAGACATGGATGAGCGTCTTATAATAATAACCAAGTTATTGTGTCAGTTATTATAAAGCCAAAAATGTGAGCTTTCGTCACTGCACAACTTTCTAGGTATCAGAACATAACCCAGAGAAATAAGTGAGGTTCCTATTGTAGGAAGGCTGAAAAGGACACTTAGACTGGGGGTGTACCTAAAAGGATTAAACAGTCCATAGATTATTTTGGGATAAGTGAATTGTGCTGGGCATACCCATTGTTTGAATGAAAAATACACTGGCCTAATAAAAAATTAGGTACATATTCTGGTACTGTTCAGTGCACAACAATCCTAAAAACTATAACTGAATCATGTATTGTTATTTTATAGTACATGGTTATTTAAAACTGTATAAGTGCATATTTTGAGTTGTGGTCATGTTTGCTAGAATTCATACAATTCCAAAGCAGTCATTCTAGCCTGTCACTTTCACAATCAGCATTCTTCCATATTTTTATTTTCTAAATTTTCACAATTTTCTTACTCAACTTTATGTCAAATGATACTGGAGGACTCACAAGAAAAGTCATGGCAACGAGATGAAGCTGTGATGGGATACCATGTAACAGAAGATGAGGTCACCGCTACAGCTTCATGTTTAAATTGGATTGTCTTGTTTATTCTTTAATAATTTAATCTCAAGTATTATAGGGCTCCAAGTCTTAAAATAAACCTCAATGTTTTTAAACATTTTTCTGAATAATTTACTGTATGCAATATGCTGCTTTCATTAATGGCCTTTTAAAATACAAAAATTCAAGTAAAAACATAATAATAATGTAATGTTCATGTATTGTTCATGTCAAATCTAATTATTATTTAGTTGAAAAATATCTAGGTTATCATGCTCTGATTAAAACAAAACCTATATTGCTAGCAGTTCCTGCTTACTGTATATGAACAGTTTTTCGATTAGATTTACATTTTATTTTTAGTATATCTCTTTGTGTACAATCCCTTCCATAAAAGTATGGAAATATGTAAGTTAAAAATAAATGACATAATTTGCAAAATTTTAATGAAATAAATAAAATTGTAGTGTATTTATTTAGAAATATTAGATGGTCTCACCATACTATATATCACAGGGAACAAGGAGAAAAGTTCCAGCTACAGAGCAAATTTGCTCAGCTTACTACAATATTTTTAAAATGTAAATCAAAGTATCAAAAACAATTGATTACTGTCTGTAATACTTTCTTATTTGCACTAACATCCAAATTTTCAGGACACGCCTTTTTGGTGAGCCCTCTTTAACAAGGTCAAAGCAGTAAGAATACACCAAATTTTATCAGAATTTTAGCTTCTTCCCGCTGACCAAACACAAATATATGGCCTGTCTGGGGATGGGATTTAATTTGGTGCGTTCTCAGCACAGTCACTGGGAGCGGAAAGCTCCTAATCCATACTTGCGATTAGGAGTTTTCCGATCATGTAACTGCTGTGTCAGCTATTCACAGTGGTCACATGACCCTGACACCTGCCTCCGCCTCCTGGCATTTAGAAGCTCTTTAAGGCCCGGAGGCAGTGGCGGGAAGAGGTTAAAAATAGGTTAAAAAGACAAACTCTGAGGAAAAAAAAACACAAACATATACAGCAATAGTATTTAAACTTGGAGTCACAGAGGTGAGATTGGTCGTAATGCTGTTGGATAGTGATTCAGAAAACTGAAGTTCACATGTAGTCCATTATATTTTCTGTCAAATAGATTGTGGTGGTGAGGCTGCATTCATGGGCAATGCTATAGGCTGCATTAATTTGCAATGGTGAGGCTGCTGATGGGCAATGTGCAGGCTGTATTAATTGGCAATGGTGAGGCTGCAGATGGGCAATGGAGAGGCTGCCGATGGGCACTGTGCAGGTTGCATTAATTTTCAATAGTGAAGTTGCATTAATGGGCAATGGAGAGGCTCCCACTTAAACTGAAGGTGCGTGTTATATGCCTGTGCATGTTGTATGCCGATAAATATGCCAATTGAATATATATATATATATATATATATATATATATATATATATATATATATAATAATTTTTTGTAATAATTAGTTGGTATTATATATTTATATATACAGTGTATATTACACAATATATATTTTATATATATATATATATATATATATATATATATATATATATATATATATATATATATCCACACGAACAGAAGCTTTGATAGCAATTTTCTGTTTTGTTATAATGGTCAGAGGTATATAGAATATATTTTTGGACTTTTGAATTATGTACATACACTGAATAATTTTACTTCTGCCTGTAGCTCATTTTGCCTGCAGCAGTTAATGGGCTAAAACATAAAAAAAAAACATAAAAAAGGAACACATAAAAATGAAGTGATATAAATTACAATCCTATAGCTACAGTAGATTTAACTTCCAACTGCCCTGTAGAGCTGTATAATAAAACAGTGGATGTATAAACTAGTACTGTTCTGCTTGGAGCCCCATTTTGCTCATGAATTTAGGGTATTCTTTGGTTAGTTACATTTGTTGGTGATTGAGTCCAATGATGCACAGAACAGTTGATCCAAGCACCGAGAACCAAGCGTTTTTTGCATATATCTTGTTTGGCAGTGACAAAGTAAACATGGATTTTAACTCCATGTCAGGAGTCAAAAAGAGGCCTGTACTGAGTAAAATATAGGAGTTTCCAGTGCTTACCTTCTTCTAAAAATGCCAGCTGTTGGGCTATTTTTTGAGACATAAAATTGGTGCTATGGAAAGACAAAATACCAATGGATCAGCATGACATCTGGGGATCTTGCATTTTCAGGTGATTCTCATTACAGATTTTTTTTAGTTTTAGGTTCAAGCTGTACTTCAGGAAGATCAAAAAATACACAAATAAATGCAACTCTGTAATCGATATAAAATTTTTTAAAATATAGGCAATGGCTCAGCGGTTCGTACATCTGCCTTACAGCACTGGGGTCCTTGGATTTAATCCTAACTACGTACACTATCTGCAAGTGATGTTT
Organism: Lithobates clamitans; assembly: GCA_037952925.1. Taxonomy (NCBI): domain Eukaryota; kingdom Metazoa; phylum Chordata; class Amphibia; order Anura; family Ranidae; genus Lithobates; species Lithobates clamitans. Next base: position 10,790,626 of record JBBGZY010000502.1, on the reverse strand, counting down.
CTTCCCACACTGTAAATACATGGTGTTAGATTGATTGGCTCCTATGTAAAATTGGTAATAGTGTGTGTATGTCTCACTCTAACTATGAGTGAGATAGGGGGCCTCAAATTTTAAGGGCAGACACTGATATGAATAGTGTAATAGTACACTATATTACCAAAAGTATTGTGACGCCTGCCTTTACACGCACATGAATTTTAATGGTATCCCAGTCTTAGTCCATAGGGTTCAATATCGAGTTGGCCCACCCTTTGCAGCTATAACAGCTTTAACTCTTCTGGGAAGGCTGTCCACGAGGTTTAGGAGTGTGTCTATGGGAATGTTTGACCATTCTTTCAGAAGTGCATTTGTGAGGTCAGGCACTGATGTGGACAAGAAGGCCTGACTCGCAGTCTCTGCTTTAATTCATCCCAAAGGTGTCCATAAATACATGAATCAGCAAGTTTGGGGTGGAGGAACTTAATTGGCCTTCACAGAGTCCTGAACTCAACACGATAGAATGCCTTTGGGATGAATTAGAGCAGAAACTGTGAGCCAGGCCTTCATATCCAACATAGTGCCTGACCTCACATATGCGCTTCTGGAAGAATGGTCAAACATTTCCATAGACACACTCCTAAACCTTGTGGACAGCCTTCCCAGAAGAGTTGAAGCTGTTCTAGCTGCAAAGGGTGGGCCAACTCAATATTGAGCCCTACAGACTAAGACGCCATCAAATTCATGTGTGTGTAAAGGTCCCAATACTTTTGGTAATATAGTGTATGTAAAAGCACTGTGTAAAATTGTATATATATATATATATATATATATACATACACAGTATATATGCACACACACTGTATATATATATTATATATATTATATATTACTAAAATACAAGCAGTGTAAGCACCTGAATTTGACCTAGTATTAGCTGGTATCATCAGCCTTTTGCAGTCTTGCAGTGCCTGGAGTGCGAGAGGAAGAGGTAGCACAAGCAGCCAATCAGTTTATGTACCAACAAGAAATATGCTGACAGAGAGAAAGAGAGCGACTAACAGAGAGAGATGAACTCATCACTGTTCTGCTTCTCCTTTTACAGCAGTAGAAAAAGAACTTTGGAGGAAATCTATCATTTGTAGCTGAGTATTGCAAGAAAAATGTGGGTTATTATTTTATTTTTTAATTATCTATGTCTTTTCAACTTAATATTTTTGTCTGGGTGTTGTCTGCTTAAAGGGATTTAAGTGAAGATGAAGATAGGTATCAAGGGTTAATTTGGGGGCTAGCCGAGTTTTAGGTTTTGAGTGCTGTGGTCACCTTAAACATTAGATTAAAATTATGGGCATTTTTTTAGCAGCTGTTTTTAGTGCTGGCAGAAAAAAAAACAACTGATACATGGTTTGATATCCTGCTTGCATGAACATGGATTTATATTTTTGGTTAAATATATATTCCTGCTTGATAAGGCTAAAAAAAAAAGCAAAACAAAGTATAGCAACTCAAAGCAAGCAAACATTTCTCATCTTCCACTGCAATGAATACTGTAAACTAATACACTTTTTTTTTTTTTTACTCCTCAACGCAGTGAGAGCATGTATCTTGCTAATATGGAAAAAGACCAATCCACCCTCTAAGAGAATTTGGTTCTCTAAGGTGGATGACATCTTGACCATGGAAGTTCTAACTTGCACACTACTAAATTACAAGGAGAAATTCAGGTCGACAGTTAGACCCTGGCTATACTACTGATACACAATTAAGCATATCGTCACAGAGTACCTTTGCATAATTTTAATTTAATTTACCCCTGGACTGTTTAAAGTTCAGTATTATACCTGACCCAACATTACCCCCTTTTGCCCCCTTTTACTTTTGGGTATAAACTTTGCCTTTTCTTCTGTGTTTTCCCTACTTATTCTGGTTCTCATTATATCTTGAAAGATGGATAACCTTTCCGCTTATTTTTTATGGACGTATGGGGATTGTCATGTCACTATTCCTTTAATTGATCTAATTACTTTAATTTGGATCAGCAGTATATTATATAATGTGTACATATTTGTAATGGATAATTATTGTTCCATCACGTTGTTCATGATCAATGTATGCTGTGTAATACACATTCATATATTTGGTTACGATCATATGGATACCAATTCTTCAAAGTGGCCAATTAAAAAAATAATTAGAAAATATAATAATAATTTCACAGATTGTTATGGGTTACTGTACTTAACACATCATCACTACCATTTGCGCTATCTTAGTGAATAAGTCCATATCTTTGTCATACAAATCAATCAGGACAGCCTCCAAGAAAATACTGCAGATGGTTAGATTCATTAGGCAATCACACGCCGTCTGCTATAATCATTGTTCTATTACGTTCTATTATTTATCCTTCACTCACCATAGTAAAAAGGGATGCTGTTTGATATGAAGCCCTTACAGTAAAAGGCAGTATGGTACTTCGATTTATGCATACAGCATTCTGCTAAATCATTTACAAGAAATAAATGACTTGCTGCAAGGAAAATACAGCTTTATTTCCAACTTGGTTGCGGATCACATAAGATCTTTGCAAACACAGCCTTATGGGAATACAGTACTGAACAGGAACTAAAAATGGCCTGCACCACATTTCCATAGAAAAGCCCTAAAACTCTTTTAGCACAAAGTTCAAAATATATATCCCAGCTTGCATCAACATAGCACTTTTCCCTGGTGGACTGCGTAAAATGTTTGAAAAACATTACATTATTACTTATCTATAATTACCATCATTTTCTCATTTTCGGGTTATTGTATATACAGCAAAAAGGACCAGTTTTCTGAAGAAAGGAAGTAGCAAAATGCATGCATCAAATGCATTACTTGCAAAGGTATGTACACTATATTGCCAAAAGTATTGGGACGCACATGAACTTTAATGGCATCTCAGTCTTAGGGGGTTATTTATGAAAGGCAAATCCACTTTGCACTACAAGTGCACTTTCAAGTGCAGTCGCTGTAGATCTGAGGGGGACATGCAAGGAAAATAAAAAACAGCATTTTTGCTTGCACACGATTGGATGATAAAATCAGTAGAGCTTCCCTTAAATTCAGAGCTTCCCCTCAGATTTACAGCAATCTACAGAGGCTGCACTTACAAGTGCACTTTCAAGTGCACTTGCAGTACACTTGTAGTGTAAATAACCCCCTTATTCCATAGGGTTCAATATTGAGTTGCCCCCCCCCCTTTGTAGCCCTACCAGCTTCAGCTCTTCTGGGAAGGCTGTCCACAAGGTTTAGGAGTGTGTCTATGGGAGTGTTTGACCATCCTTCCAGAAGCACATTTGTGAAGTCAGACACTGATGTTGGACAAGAAGGCCTGGCTCGCAGTCTCTGCTCTAATTCATCCCAAAGGTGTTCTATAGGGGTTGAGGTCAGGACTCTGTGCAGGCCAGTCAAATTCCTCCACCCCAAACTTGCTCATCCATGCTTATCCCCCACCCCAAACTTACTCATCTGTGCAGGTTAGATTTATGTACAGCATATTGTTTAGACCTTTTTGGCTCAAATTTTAAAAAACTGTTGACGTTAAGCTTTAATTTGTTTGTCTCCCACTTAAAGCCCAAAATGTCTACCTAAGACTTCCCTGCCCAGAGGGTAACAGTGATGTTGTATAATTTCACTACATAGTGAACAGCCTTGGCACCCTAATATAGGAAGTGGAAAAAAAAAAAAATAAATTAGCATGTGATCCTGCTACCTTCTATATGCCAACTTTTTATTCTGTCAAACAGCACTTTATTATGGGGGATTATGAGGGATAATGCACTGCAACCAGCCAAACATTTGATTTGACTAGAGTGGATCCATAGTGATCCTGGATTGAGGAGCAATAGTTATGTGTCTTAGTTCATACCCCTTCTGTACAGTATTGAATCTTATACTGGTTAAGGCAATTCAGAAATGCCTATTTGGTTTTATCTTTCATGCAAGTGTATTTTTATAGATTTCATAACATTTTCTAGTGGTGAGCACTATGGTTTGCGTCTCTTCCTTTTCAGCTTGAGCGATGGATATACTTTGTTGTCAATTTCATTAAAGCGTAACTCCACTTTTGTTGACATTGCAAGGATTATAACAAACTTTGTTGCAGATTCCTACCTTTTGTTATTCTGAAGAAACCCCTGTGTGTTTCTCTGCTCCTCTGTTCTGAGTGGGTCTAATAGGAGTGGTTTCATAATTAACTGTCAGGTGTGCAGCTACTGGGCACTAATGAGGAAATCTGCTGGGCTTGCATCCCTTTAGATGGGTTCCTATTGAAAGTATCTTTCCAAAAATGACATTTTTGTTGCAGGGGATGCCTGAAATCTGACTTGTATCTTAGGCAAACTTCTGGGAAAATTGGTGAGCCAATCACACAAGCTGGTAATTATGTTTCTGGGGAGTGATCAGTACACATTCTGTGTACAGAAAACTCCAGGTAGCCATATTGAAACGTATTCTCAGAAAATTACATTGGCTGCAGATTGAAAAGAAAAGGTAATTTTTAATAACATTCAATCACAAAATGATTAGTTTTGCAATTATATGAGCTATATTATTTCTTTTTTTGCTATTTTTCCCCCCACGAAAGTGGAGTTCCCTTTAAGTAATGTGGTTGTGAAGCTGGGTCTAGTGGTTCCTCTGATTGATTGCATATACAAGCTGGAGCAGATTGAAGATGTTCTTTGAGTCCTGCTGCCTGCCAACATGCTATATTGACCTTTGTGGTGAGGGTCGGTTTCTGGAGGTGAGCCATTACCATCTAAGAGAAAGTGGAGGATTACATCTTTTCACTTGGAGCACACTTTCACTTTCAACTGTGATATCGCTCTACTGAGATTTATGCTTTTCTTCACTTGGGACATTATACTTATACTTTTGGACTGTATTTTGGACATTTGGAAATTTATTTAAAAAAAAAATGGCACCAATTTATTTGGATTTAACATATCAGCTGTTTTGGGTAACAAATGAGTTGTTTTTTGGATAAACTATTGTTGTCACTTTATATACACATATTTGCACATTTTTGTAATGCTTTATATGATATTTGTATAGATCTTTATGAATTTTTTCAGCACAGCACATTTACACACAAGCATTTGACTTTAATAGCCGATTTAATGTTTGATAGGCAGTGGCGCCCCCCAGCTCAGCGCGCTGCGTCAAATTTTCAGCAACTGTGATGTGCAGCATCATGGCTGATGCATGTGGAAAGCTTCCTCAGGCTGTTACTAGGTGAGAGGCCGAGGGGGCAGCAAAACCATGGCTCATTGGCCTGTTTTTACCACTCCTTGGGCCCCTGTGTGAAAGAGGGCCCCTCACTCTAATCTCTTGTAATCTTTACCATTTTAATATCATTTCATTTTCAATCTTTTACAATCTACAGTTTTCATTAAAATATTGCTGGGTAATCGTGCTATGAAGGACCTTGTTCGTGGACCTCCTGTTATAGGGAGACAAAACTCTGTTCTTGTCTCACAAATGCTCTCCTGAGTTGTCACCTTTTCACATTCTGACCCTAACACACCCTGAAGGAGATTTACTGGTGCACAGAGAATCTGGTGCAGATCTGCATAGTATACAATCAGCTTCTAGGTTTTATTGCCAAAGTTTAATTGAACAAGTTGTAGTTAGATTGGTAGATAGATTAGATAGGATAGATAGATAGATAGATAGATAGATAGATAGATAGATAGATAGATAGATAGATAGATAGATAGATAGATAGATAGATAGATAGATAGATAGATAGATAGATAGATAGATAGATAGATAGATAGATAGATAGATAGATAGATAGATAGATAGATACACTGATTTAAATCTGCCCTCTGTAATGCTCATTTATAGGCTCCTTGTATACTGTATACATACATATCCTTCATCTTTTACTATGATATTTGCACATATTTATACAGCCATTGTTACAGAGATCTAAAATATTATACACCATATGGATACATTATATCTGCGCTTCCTTCAGCACCCAAAGACCATTTAGTTTGATGTACATTCCTGTTGAAGAGACATCACTGACACACAGAGAAAGCCTGATTTGTGCCTCTTTGACAGGGATGCTTGCCCACCACTTTGATGATTCTTGTGTTTAATTGTGACAAGCTCGAAGGAGGAAAGCTGAATGACAGATGAAGAGCCCAGTTAACAAGCAGAGTCACCAAAGTTCTGTTTCTCAATGTAAAGTCGATAAGCTTTGTTTAGAGATGTCAATCACAGAGACTGCCTAAAATTATTTAAATATGTATTTGTCATATGACAGAGAAAACAGTCTGAAGATATAACATTTGGCAGCCTCACTTGAAATGTTTTGTAGTTTTCTCCCATTGAATCTGTCTACATGAAAAGTCAAAGAGTGTTGGAACCTCAGTATGACAGAAGGCTTGATGATAAAATATAAAAAGAATGACATGTAGCACAAGATATTCTAATCGCAAGAAAGCAGGACCACGGGCAGAGCTAAAACAAGATATCAAACCGCTTTACGTAGCTAACATTAAATCTTATAACAATAAAGGTTTGAGGCTCTTTTCATAAAGGTGGTATAATCAAATTTGCTCAGTCTCTCTAACAGACCTTATGTGTTTTTCACATTTAAATAAAAATTTAATAAACCCATGCTCTCCTCATGCAGGGCAAAGCAAAAGGTTTAATTAATTGCCCGTTCTTATTCCCCCTGCTGCTTGTACTTATCCTTCCATTGCCCCCCTAGCAGCATACTATACAACCAATACTCTCCATTACCCCCATGATGCAGTGCAGAGTGTCTAAGCACTCAGTTGCCAGGCCTGAACTCAAACAGCAGTGGGGCAAGAGTCACATGCCCTCCCTACCTTTGAATGTTCAGGTCAAACTGGCATGAAGCAAATCAAACTCTGGTGAGATAATAGAGTGTCATGGGAGAAAAAATTCCTAGCAAATTGGACAAAGTTTGCCATTCCCTTTTGCTAGAAAAATAGACAAAACATGCAAAATCTAATGCAAAAAATGTCAAAAATGCATTTTGACCCTTTACACAGGAGTTCATGGGATTATTAACTGGTACACTCCTGTTCAAAAAAATTCAGATGCATACAGGGTGCACAGCTTTCCTGCTCAGCATTTTAGTTTTTCATACCTGCAATTCCGTAGTGCACCAGTTTATCACATTCACCCATACTCCATAGTTTGCTGTGATCTGTGAACCCTCACCAGGGATATTTTCCCTTTCTGGAAGGTGAATCTATTCTTCACTGTCTTGCAGAGATTTGAGCTACTCTGTTTTTCAACATCTTCCCTTCTTTTGTGACCTCACAACTGTGTCTACTGCATTAACATGCTGTTTTTAGATGTCTTCCATACAGCATTGGTAGCTTACCAGGTGCTTTCACATGTTGCCTAGATTTGCTATTTTAAAGAGAACTCCAGGCAAGCCACAGAATTCTAAAAATATTATACAGCTGAGCTCTTTGCACCTTGTTGGTCTTTAGTTTTTGCAAACAGAGATTGGAAAAATAAATGTAATGCTTTATAAAATTCTGAGGTCATAAGATGGTACCATGGTACATGGCAGGGGATGATGACAATCTCAAAGGGTTGACTGCCAAATAGACCATCGGAAGATGCAGCACTGGAACAGAGGTAAAGTAGGCCAGATGGATATCTGGAGAAGTGAGTATAACATTTTTTTCCAAATGCGGAGACTTTGCTTCTTTTTTTTTTTTTGGTAACCTGACAGAGTCACTTTAAAATTATATATAGCAAAAAAATGCCGGCAACTCGATTGCTTCTTCTTAATCTTTATTGAGCACTAACAGCAGTGCAACATCTAAAGGGTGAGAAGATCTGTTGGGGAGGGGGATACACACCATACCCTACTTCAGCGGGAGGTGTGGTAGATACACTTATTGAATACTCGATTTCCTACTGGGATGAACAGTAGAATGGATGTGAATTTTTTTTCAAAATAATACAATTCCATTCCGCAATGGGTTATTTTTTCTCCTAGAGTTTTCAGTCTTTGTTTCTATTTTTCCCTCCCCTTTTTCTCTGGTTCTGCCAACCTCACATGATTTTAATTGTTAATTAATTTTAAATTGGATTGTAACTCTACATTTTCTGGAGGAATGGATATCTTTTCTATATAAACTTGATTTTATTGTAAATCTGTATGCTATGAGGAAGGCTCCGGCTGAAACGTGTTAGCGTTTTAGATGTTGCACTGCTGTTAGTGCTCAATAAAGATTTTAAATAGAAGCAATCGAGTTGCCGGCGTTTTTTGCTATTTTGATTTTTAAGGGACACAAGAAGCCTGAGCGCCATTATTCAGCTCATCATTCTACAATCATGCTTGAGCTTGGGTGAGTTTTTGTCTACATTAAAATTATATATACATTTAAATAGAATTATGTAAAAAAAAGTTCTTTACTGTTTGCCAGATTAAGTTTTTTCCAATAAGAATTTACCAGATACGTCCAGATATCTTACCATCACAACTATAAAATGTATCACCACACACTGTTCTTTTTTCATTCTACCTTTTTTACCTCCTAGCTTAGTAGTACTTAAAAGTCCATTTTGTACTTAAAGAAATGAGATGCATGCTACAGCAAATGCTCACATTTGCATTAATTTTCCAGGGACTCTTGGCTGTAAGGCAAACATATCTATGCATATCACTCAAAATGAACTCACTGTAGTCAACAAAAACTCTTTACCTCTAATAACTTAAATTGCAAAGACAGAAGCTGTCACTTGACACTGTGATTAGTGCTTTATCCATTTGGATTTCTGGATCAGGAGTAGAATAGGGATGTAAACCCTCTTATGTGCACATTATTGCTTGACCTTACCCTAGAGATTACCAGTGTAAGGTAAGGGCCTATGTACACTTCATGCAAAGCTAGAAAGATTGAGCCAATGAACAAAGTCCCTCCCATGTGTCCTAATGCAGTTCTATTACATCAACTGTCACTTCTGAGACAATGCAAGCTCTTCAGAAGCAGGATTAAAGACATTCTGAATACCCAATGGCAAACATTGACTAAAAAAGTTCCATTCCTAATGACCGGCTCAGAAATGTCACTTCCTGCAACTGAAATGCTAATCTACATAGAGTCACGAGGGAGGAGTCATAGAAATCCTCCTAACACTACTTTCCTTGAAAGGCCCAAGGCAAAATCTGTATGATTAGAAAAGCTGACAATTGCTTAATAAAGGGCAAAGGCTTGAAACATCGTATTTGATACTTTCTACCAATCTAACATAAATACCTGTACATTACTTTTATACCAGCTACTAGTATTCTATATGAATGTATTCATGTTTACTGTTTCTGCATGCACAGATATTCATGGGTGGAAAATAAAGTGACAGTGATACCCATAGCAACAAAATTCCAGTTTTATATATTTAAAAATAAGAATTAACCCATTTAGAGCAAGTTAGCAGATTCATTTGACAGAAGGCATCCTTCAGATCTTGTATATACATTCAACTAATCCCCAACTACCCCTTTGGCTCACCAGAGCCCCCCCACCCCCAAAAAATAATCATTTATAAGGTCTGGAATAGAGCATACATGGCCCCCTATCAATCGCTCTCCCCACCTCAAAGTGAAAGTACTCAGCTTTTGTGACCAGCCCTGAATTGTGGTAGAGAGAACATAGTGTTCCATCATATTGGAGTGCACTATGATTTTCTTGGAGCATTGGCCAAATGAAGTAACTATGTGATGCGCAAGTCTCCTGAAGTAGACAAAAAACTGCCTTTACCTTGCCTGACTGAGCCAAATCCTCCTTCATTTGCATCTCACATAGTCGCCCTCCCAGACAATGCATCTCACAATGGAAGATGTTCAGCAAAAGAGGTAGTGCTGTCAATCCAGAAAGCAGTGGGCAGGTCTAGGAGTGGCTAAGATACAGGCTTGTGAATCAGCAGTCACAAAGCTAATAACAACACCCCCTGCAATATTTTCTCATCTCACAGTAGTGCAAGCCAGCACAGCCTACATGAAGGCATCTCTGCTCTGAATTAAAGTGATACTAAAGTCTTTTTTAAAGTCTTCTTTTTTTGTTTAAAAGCAACAAACATATCATACCTACCTGGTTTGTGCAGTGGTTTTGCACAGAGCAGCACAGATCCTCCAGTTCTCGGGTCCCCCACTGATGTTCCTAGCCCCTCCCTCCTGCAGAGTGCCCCCAGAGCAAGCAGCTTGCTATGGGGCATCCAAGCCAAACCACTGCTCTGTGTGTCCATTTAGACATGGAGCCATGACTCAGCACCACCCCCTCTCTCTCCTCATTGGCTCCTGCTGCTGTGTCTCAACAAATCAGGAGGGAGAGTCCTGGATTTTGTGCCTCTCGTGCAACATTGCTGGAACGAGAGGGAGCTCGGGTAAGTGTTAGGGGGTCTGAGGGGGGCTGCTGCACACAGAAGGTTTTTTTTATCTTAATGAGAATAGAATGCATAGAATACATTAAGATAAAAAAACTTCTGCCTTTACAACCACTTTAAGGAGCAGTGCAGAATTGTTGCCACGCCATCACAAAAATCTGCATTAGGGGAATTTCACTGACAAGCTCAGCAGTTTGTAGGACTTTGCAAGGGACTAAGAGAAAACTGTAGGTGCAGATGTACCTGTAAATAATTTTTAATGGAATAATGTTTTTAATGGAAGGCCATAGATCTCCTTCAAAACAAATTAACCAAAATGTATGTTTGAAAAAGGTCTGGGGGGGGGGGTCCCCAGATGAACTGAAGTCTTTTCCAATTTCTATTGTATTTTAGGACAGAATTAGTGAACCAACATTGGACAGAAAGATTGAAAAGAAGAAATATGTACATATTTATATTGTCCAGGAAAGGAGAGACAGTTTTTTCCTATGCGTAAGGTTCATTTATGACAACCAGTGCATAGCAGAACAAAAGTGTTGCCTACAGAATCCAGCTTTAATTTGCAACTACACGAACAGGGAACCTGAATTGCCATTGATTACAATGGGCAATACTTTCAATTTCTTTTGCACATATAATGAATAGGGTTGTTATTCTGGACCATTTTCTGCTTTCTTTACCTACATTTTATTTGAAAAGCAATTAGAAATACAATACACATGGACATGCTGGCTGCATTTTGACTTTCCAAGAAATACCTTTGTTTATCAGCTTAGCAATATCAGTTCTGACATCCCCTAATTATAATCATACAATCTACAGTAAGTTATCAGTTTACAGAATAAGTCATAAATACAAGCTAATTAGACTTGAAAAGCTACTCAGACATAAAACAAGAAACTAGAAAAATAGGACCATGCTAAAAGCAGAATGTCAGGCAAAAAGTTAAATACACAATTTAAATAAATATATATGTGAGGTTTTTTCTTCTTGTAAATGATTTAAAATTCTCTTTAGCTAGTCTTGTGCTTTAGTGCTGACGTAGTTTTAGGGGGTGACCTTTAATTTCTCCATTATAGCACATATACAGCAGTATATTTTTTTCAAAACAAAAAGCTCTCGCTTTTACCATTAAAAAGTACTCCATAAACTACAGCAAGTGTCTCAGACAAAAGACACCAGGCTGCTGCAGGCAGGAGGAAACATTTCCTCAGTCTCCTCTTCCCCCCACGATCAGATGGCAACTATATACACTTTTAACAAGTCAAGGTAAGAGCATGTTGTGTCAGACATTTTTTAATACAGCCAAGAATTGCACATGCTCCAGGATTTATATGACCGTGTCATTTCTGAGCCAGCATAGCAGTCCAAGAAGTAGATGTTGATCTTGGGTGATGCCTAAACTACAATGGTACCATCCTACTTAGAAAAAAATAATATGACAGTATTGTCAGAGAGAATACTGTGATCTTTGTGGGGGAGATGTACTAAAAATGGTGCACACTGATTCTGGTGCAGCTGTGCATTGTAACCAATCAGCTCCTAAGTTAAGCTTGTTCAATTAAGCTTTGGCAATAAAACCCCAAAGCTGATTGGTTTTTATGCAGAGCAGATTTAGCACTCTCCAGTTTAGTAAATAACCCACTGAGAGGTAATTAAAAGTTTTACACTTACTCATTACTTATCATCCATGCACTTGAAACACATATTTCTGATGCTAGAGCCACTTTAACTAAGATCTATGTGAAAATAAATGGAATGATTTTTATTAAATATATAACTGATTCATTTTTTATATCTGCTTGGAGTTCAGCTTTAAGACAGTAAGCATTATATAAACCATATGCCTTTTAGTGGCACTAAAAAAAACTACTAATAGAAATAATAAATGCAAAACAAAATCTAGGACACAATCCAATATATAATGCAGTGCATATTATCCATGAATCTGCTTGTTTTAGCTGAAGGCTTTATGTGCGTATCACTGGGAACTAACATTTTTTTTCTTATTGAATATTTGACATACACTAGACATTGCAGAAGGCAAAGCATAAGAACGTGAGCAAGGAACATGTGACGTTAATATATTTTCATGTGGGAATAGCAAAGCCTTTATTTTAGAAAATCAGTATACAGAATGAAGATTTACTCTAATGCCGCGTATACACGGTCTGATTTTCCGACAACAAATGTTCGATGGGAGCTCGTTGTCGGAAATTCCGACCGTGTGTAGAAAATTTCGATCGCATGTACACAATTCCGGTGCACAAAATTCCACGCATGCTCGGAATCAAGCAGAAGAGCCGCACTGGCTATTGAACTTCAATTTTCTCAGCTCGTCGTACATCACCGCGTTCTTGACGTTCGGAATTTCCGACAAGATTTGTGTGACCGTGTGTATGCAAGACAAGTTTAAGCAAACATCTGTCGGAAAAAAAACATGGATTTTGTTGTCGGAATGTGCGCTCGTATGTACGCGGCATAAGACTTCCTGCACATGGAGCTATAGGAGCTGTCCAGTGTGCAGAGCCTGCGTAAGGTCATTCCCAGGACCCACTGTCCACTCCCATGTACAGCCGTTCATAGAAATGATAGTGTGCATCTGAGCATATGCCGGTGTGCACGAGAGTGCTTTATGCAAACCCCAGCGCATAACCGCATACAGCCGCCTCTTCTATTGAATCTCAATGGGTGGCTGTAGCCAGCAGCTGTGGATCCTTAGAATGTTATTTTGCATGCTTTGCGTTACACCCCCTGAATGTCTGTGAGCATAAGGCCTAAAAGAATAATTGCACAAAATTCAGAAAATTTAATTCAGAAAATCGAAAAAAAATTTGTTTACTTAAAAGTTTACCAGATCATCCCTTATAAAGTGGACCTGAAAAATAAGTTCACCTTTACAAAAAATACTGCCAAATGAGCAGGCAGTTACTGAATGAAAGGAAGCTCAATGAACTACCTAGAGAGCTCATCAGCACCCTGGTAGTTCATTGAGAACTGCATGCTGTCAGCTGCAAAGGCTGGTGGTAGTTGTAGTTCATTGATTCACAGGGACCTGTGAATGAATGACATGGCCATGTGGGTGAAGCCCCGCATGTCCATGCTCTTTTTGAATTGTGACAGCAGGTGCGGGGAAAAGATCGGCCTGTTGTCACAAGAAGGGGGGCGGGGGAATCGGGGGAGAGGGGGCAGATGCTGAACATGTTACATCCTAAATATGAGTGTAACATGTAACATGTTCAGAAAGGTGAACCTATCCTTTAAAAAAAAGGAAGAGCTGCTACCCTGAAGGGATCATCTGGAAATTACCATTACCCTGAAAAATGTACCTTTTCTTTTGAATTCCTACTTATAATAGAAGGGACTTCATGTGCCTTGAGCCTCATAGATTTCCATGTGGCTGCCTTCTCAGTGTCTCCTATATCAGGATACACTGCCAAAGAAATCTGGGAGACTGACAGTGCAGTCACTTCCTACCTCCCCGGTAGGGAGATTCACTCTCTCTATTTGTCAGGTTTACTCTGATCATCAAAAGTGAAAGTACAAAATGACCCAAATTTTGGGTTGTCCCAGAAAGGTAATAGAGGGGAAATCTTCCAATGGGGACACTAGTTCTAGTGACCTGGGGTTCCCCCAAGAGATTCTCTTAATTTGCAGGAATTTCCTCTAACTTTCTGTTTTGGTTATGGGACAGGAAAGTAAGTAAAATTTATCAAATGGGACAAACTTATTGACAGGGGTTATAAACCTCCCTTACTCTAAGCAAAAGGGAAAAATGTTTTCCCTTAGTTCTATGTTCATGTATTTAACATCCAGATTTAATTATTTTTTAATAAATTCATAGTCTATACAAAAATGATATCCAAAAACAATCATGAAATAAAAGGAATAATAATTATGACTAGAAGAGAAACACAGATAGTGAAAATATTAGTATCTCCTGATATTGGTGATCAGTTGAAAAGTGAATGAATCATTGTGGTCAGTGAAAATGTGCTCCCCTACATTAACTGTCAAATGCTGTCTCCTTTCATTGATGGTAAGTGGAGAAAGGCTCCATTACATTGGTGTTTAAGTGGGAGAGATGAGCTCTGACATTGGTGATAAACAAAGGAAGTGCACCATTATGCTAGTGGTCACTGAAAAGAATGTACTTTTACAATAGTGGTCAGTGGTGAGAATATCCATTAATTTGATGATGAATGTAGTGTAGTGATCCCTTAAATTGATAGTCACTGATAATGTCCTGAGGAAGGATGTAGGTGCTGAAGCTATGCAGGCAACTTCAGACAGGATATCAATTTGCCACTGCTAAAGTAATTCCTAAAAACAATTAAGCCCCATACACACTATCAGATTTTCTGCTGATTTTTTCCTTCAGATTTACCAAAACCATATAATATGAGGTCAGTATGCAATCGGGCAGGCCCTTGCACTACATGGTTTTGGTAAATCTGAAGACAAAAATCAGAAAATCGGATAGTGTGTATGGGGCTTTAGAGGAACCCTGGTTGAAAAATGTGTGGTCCAACCATTTAACTCTAATCACAACTTCCATGCAAAAAGTGGTGCTATTCAAGATCGTAGCCCCGCTGTTTCTCTGGTCCCTAAAATTACTCCATTCACACTGTCTCATCTCATGAAGTGAATTCATTTTTGTTTTTATGATGTTACAGTTGCTCCAAACCCTTCATAAAGACCATAAAGGTCTCATATATAATGATACCTAAATGAAAAGCCTCACACGGTATATCAAAAGAAATAAACACATAAAACTGCTATATTTATGTCTTCCTGAAACACTTATCCAAAGATTAGATCCACTTAACAGAGTATGAGATATGGCAGCCATGAAGAATCAATAGATCTGTAGAGTTTCCAACAGCCAATCTGGCATTGATTGTTGTTTTTATGTAAAAAGCCATAAAGAACCTAGACACTTGCCGCACGCGTTAACAAATAGCACAATTAACACACTCTGAAACCTTGCAGTCAAAACAGGTCAATAGTTCTGGGGAAGAGAACACCAGAAGCAACTGTGGTCAACTTTTTTTTTTTGCACCGCTCAGTCTGCTAATAAGGTAGACTACTCTTCCTGATCCTTACAATGTTAACAATTATAGATCTGTTTACTGTACCTCCAATTATAAAAAAAAAAAATCTGGTCAGCCTGCAAAGTCTATCTGCAGCAACATATTAAAAATAGAAAATAAAAGATAGAGAGAAAGAAAACAGTAACATAATATTTACAGGCAGTAACAATTATTCCAGAAAACACTGATCAAAATATAAGCATTATAAGGCCAGTGGCCCGAGATTTATTGTTTCTAGAATAATTGGTAAAGCCACAATGAAATATGAGAGAGAAAGGGATTTACTGAAAATCATCTACAAATTTATGTGCCAGGAAATATCTGCTCTGTTTATAAGGAAACTTTTATAAAAAACAAAAAAACATAAAGCACCTTTGTATTTCTAAGATGAACATATTTAAGTTTCAGCATTGACACATTTTTAAAAGGACTAACATATTAATTGGCATGGTGCAGGAAAACTGTTGTCAAGTATGTCTATGAAGCTTTTCATTTAACCAGGTCTTGGTATATACTGTAGTTAGTAGTTTGTCATATTCAAGAGGACAATAGTCAAGAAACTACTCAAAACTAGGGATGTGCTTCGACTTCGAGTCAAACTCATGTTCGACTCGAACATCGGCTGTTTGCCAGTTCGCCGAACAGCAAACAATTTGGGGTGTTCGCGGCAAATTCAAAAGCCGCGGAACAGCCTTTAAAAGTATATGGGAGAAAAGTGCTAATTTTAAAGGCTTATATGCATGGTATTGTCATAAAAAGTGTTTGGGGACCTGGGTCCTGCCCCAGGGGACATGGATCAATGCAAAAAAAGTTTTACAAATGGCCTTTTTTTCAGGAGCAGTGATTTTAATAATGCTTAAAGTGAAACAATAAAAGTGGAATATTCCTTTAAATTTTGTACCTGGGGGGTGTCTATAGTATGCCTGTAAAGGGGCGCATGTTTCCCGTGTTTAGAACAGTCTGACAGCAAAATGACATTTCAAAGGAAAAAAGTCATTTAAAACTACTTGCGGCTATTAATGAATTGTCGGTCCGACAATACACATGAAAGTTCATTGATAGAAACGGCATGGGAATTCCCCACAGGGGAACCTTGAAACAAATTTTTTTTTTAAATGGCGTGGGGGACCCCCTCAAAATCTATACCAGACCCTTCAGGTCTGGTATGGATTTTAAGGGGAACCCCATGCCAAAATTAAAAAAAATATGGTGTGGGGTCCCCCCAAAAATCCATACCAGACCCTTATCTGAACACGCAACCTGGCAGGCCGCAGGAAAAGAGGGGGGGTGAGAGAGCGCCCCCCTCCTGAACCATACCAGGCCACATGCCCTCAACATTGGGAGGGTGCTTTGGGGTAGCTCCCCAAAGCACCTTGTCACCATGTTGATGGGTACAAGGGCCTCATCCCCACAACCCTTGCCCGGTGGTTGTGGGGGTCTGCGGGCGGGGGGCTTATCGGAATCTGGAAGCCCCCTTTAACAAGGAGACCCCCAGATCCCGGCCCCCCTGTGTGAAATGGTAAGGGGGTACAAAAGTACCCCTATCATTTCACAAAAAAATTGTCAAAAATGTTAAAAATGACAAGAGACAGTTTTTGATAATTCCTTTATTCAAAGTCTTCTTTTTTCCATCTTCTTTCTTCTATCTTCTTTCTTCTATCTTCTTCGGTTTCTTCCTCCATCTTCTTCTTCTTCTGGTTCTTCCTCCGGTGTTCTCGTCCGGCATCTTCCTCCGTGGCGTCTTCTTCCCTTCTTCTTCTCGTGCGGCTCCGCTGCCGCTCCGCACCCAGTGACCCCGCCCCCCTCAGACACATGGGGACTTGATGGGGACTTCCCTGTGGCATTCCCCGTGATGTCAGAGGGGGGCAGGGTCACCCATAAGGTGCTTTGGGGGGATATCCCAAAGCACCCTCCCAATGTTGAGGGCATGTGACCTGGTACGGTTCAGGAGGGGGGGGCGCTCTCTCGTCTCCCCCTCTTTTCCTACGGCCTGCCAGGTTGCGTGCTCAGATAAGGGTCTGGTATGGATTTTTGGGGTGACCCCACGCCATTTTTTAAAAAATCTTGGCGCGGGTTCCCCTTAAAATCCATACCAGACCTAAGGGCCTGGTATGGAATTTAGGGGGACCCCCACGCCATTTTAAAAAAAATTTTGGTTCGGGGTTCCCCTGTGGGGAATTCCCATGCCATTTTTATCAATGAACTTTTATGTGTATTGTCGGACCGACAATTCACTAATAGACTCGAGTAGTTTTAAATGAATTTTTTCCTTTGAAATGTCATTTTGCTGTCAGACTGTTCTAAACACGGGAAACATGCGCCCCTTTACAGGCATACTATAGACACCCCCCAGGTACGAAATTTAAATATTCCACTTTTATTGTTTCACTTTAAGCATTATTAAAATCACTGCTCCCAAAAAAAGGCAGTTTTTAAAACTTTTTTTTGCATTGATCCATGTCCCCTGGGGCAGG
Source organism: Lithobates clamitans (assembly GCA_037952925.1). Lineage (NCBI taxonomy): Eukaryota > Metazoa > Chordata > Amphibia > Anura > Ranidae > Lithobates > Lithobates clamitans. The sequence goes on along the minus strand of JBBGZY010000502.1, from coordinate 10,772,652 downwards.
ACCCAGGTCCCCAAACACTTTTTATGACTTGTATATAAGCCTTTAAAATTAGCACTTTTGATTATTCATGTTCGAGTCCCATAGACTTTAACGGTGTTCGCGTGTTCGAACAAATTTTTTGCCTGTTCGCATGTTCTGGTGCGAACTGAACAGGGGTGTGTTCGGCTCATCCCTACTCAAAACCATTACTTTTTTGCAGCACTTTGCATTGCACCTAAAGTGAAAATAGGCCCCTGTCCTATAGGAGCATATAATTTGATATGTCGACCAAAGAGATATAAATGTGTCAATATGCATTGGCACAGTGCCCTGCTGTTCCACATCCAGGAGAAGGTCTGAAAGCCTACACTAACATTTTTCATGCTTGCATTGCCACAGAAAGTGGGATGATGAAAACTATGCTGGTGGATCACCTGGTATTTACTCTGAGATTGTTACCTATGACAAAGGTATTCACTAACAGCTATTTTTTTTATCTGTCACTCAGTCAATGAAGGTAGCCATATTGCTATCAGTGTTCAGCTTATTACTTTAATAGGAACTAATCACATCAATGGGCCATAAGGCACCATCAGTTTACTGTGAACTGATAGACTGAATCCTATTAAATACCAACCCTTAAAACACTGTGATCACATTCTGCAGTTGAACAATCAGTAGATATTAAAATGTTAATAAATGTTATAATTATATGTTTTTACTAACGCAATTAACTTATTACAGCTATAATTAATTAATTGCATGGAAAGTATATTTATTAAAATAACATGTCCGAAATTAAATAAAAAGACCAATTGTATAAATGTTGGGCAATGTCCATAAAGTTACCCGCACAATATATTAAATGTTGTATGTCATTTAATCTAAGCACCTAATTGTTAAATTGTAAAGCATTTATCTAAATAGTATTTCATTTTACTAAGCAGAATGTGACAGTTTCTGTAAGAAAAGAACACAATATCAGATAGGACAAAGCAATGTGTGCTATGCATATGCATATTCTATGCTATGTATATGGATTAAACATTTTGTATCCAATAAAGCGGCTTATTTCATATAATCAGAAAAAATATCAATAAAAAGACAAAACAAATATTATATCTATAGGCTACAGTCCATCTTACTTTCACCGGATTACTGATTACATTCACAAATATGTAAGAAAACTCACCTAAACATGTATTTGAGACAGCAATAAATGATAAGAGACCACGTGGCAAATGGTTGTTTGTAATACATGAGTTAAGACAAACATAAGTCAATAAGATGTTACATGGCTGAAAACAACTGTCAGTTAATGAACTATTACTTGACCTAAAACCAAGTAGCTATTAATCAGATATTACATGACCCAGAGAGAAGTGACAGTTGAAAAAATATGGTCCGACCCATGACAAGTTACAGTTCATGTGATATTACATGACTACAAACAAGAGAAAGAAGAGCTATGACACAACTCAAAAGTAGCGATAGATTGAGATTGAGAGATTACATCACCAATAACATGTGGCATGTGAGAACATGGCCCTAAGTGGCTGATGAGTGATCACATGAGTTATTAGAAGTTGATGAAAAAGAATATGGTCCATTGCAAGTGGCAGTTGACGTGGGATAAAATGACCCATTTACATAAAGAAACTCTTTGTCTTTCAAAGTACCATTATGGTAAATGTGCTTCCAGTCTTTGGGACATCCCTTAAAGTGTATGTAAAATGTAAACTTCTTTTTTTATTGAGTAGATAATGGTTAGAACCCCTGTTTTTTTAAGTTGCATTTGTTTAGAGACACTTCCTACCATTTCCTGCTCCAAAGACACAACAGATATTCAAAATTTCTTCAAAGAAAAATCCCCTCTTATGTTGGCGCGATACATAGTTCAGTTTTTTTGTTCAGCTAGTTGGCTGAATGAAAAAAATGAACTTTTCCCCCATCCACACATTCGAGGTGGATGGGAGAATCTTCTCTGCTGTGTAATTTTATTCTGATACCGTGACGCTCCAGCCATCAGACTACACTGATCAGCGCTGCAGCTGATTGGCTGCAACTGCTCGTTGGGTTAAAATATACCAGCAGTCTCCTTCAGGAGAATTTGATTGATAGATGAAAGATATTTTAATTTCATGAATAGGAATGGCCATACGACTTCACATGAGCTGAAATGACCATACATGGATCAAAATGTTACTGGTTCCTTCGGAACTGGCTGCATTTTAAAAGATGTATGACCAGCTTTAGACAGCTGTCACCAGTGATAACGCTAAACATTTTGAATGTTCCATGACAAATAAATAAAGAGAGTAAATCCCCCAGCGAGGACACGGGCAACATCAAAAACCTAAAAGGGATATAACACAAACTTTGAGGTGGTATCATTGGATCGATTCTTGAGTCTAATTATTCTGGTTAGGAAGCTCTCCATCAAACCAGAAGTTCCCTTGAGTTAAAAAACACCTGAGAGGGGGTCTAACCTCACCCCACTTGAAACCTATAAAAATTGGGGCTATAGATAAACTTTACCATTCAGTAGTTGAAAACTTGTGGGCAACCAGTTAACAGTACAAGTGTTAACAGTGAAGACATTTCACTCCTAGTTGAAATTCTCTATTATTGTGTAATTTGAGATGTAGTGGCTGAAAACCATATTCTCCCTTCATACGACACAATCTTATTTGTTCTCTTAAAATATTAACAACTCCTTGAACAGTCAACCTTACTAAGGGGTTATTATTTTCTCTGAATTGTTGTAAAGAACTAGAGAGAGAGTGCATTTTGTCAAGCTATTAAGGCAGTGACCCCGGTTAAGCATCCTTTTGTTCCATGATTTCTTTATTGACGAGTCTATTAATCAGATGGCTGGTGAGTCTAAAGGACTTTATATAGTTTATCCTTACTATCTTTTCATTTGACAGCATTAAAGGATAATTAAGAAATTCATATTAAAGTGTACCTCGAAATGAGATTACAGAAAAACTTCCCTAGATCCTACACAGGCTGTGTTGAAAAGGTGAATAAATTAATATTGCCAGCTGAGGCTGAGGAGCATTTTGAAATGATCTGCGATGAGCAGTATTTTTTTTCCCTGAGAAAATTATGTTCTTGATTAAAATTATTATTTTTATAGCAACACATATGGCCGTGGGCAATCATACAAATGCATTCACAGTTGACCAAAAACTGATATTTCAGTTTTTGGTAGGTGCTTGTAAGTTGAATTACCCAAAGGCTTCCAATATTTTTTCAGTACCAGTGGGAAGATTACCCAAGGTCCTGGTTCTTCTCCCAATTCATTAGCCTCTCCCCATCTATTTCAACTGAAGCCAGGGTCTACTTTATTTTGCATTCTCCTTAATTTATAAAATTCCAAATTGAAATAGCCACGGCAGGTAAAGGGCACCATCACAGAACCCTCCTTGATGTCTTTTCCAAAAGTGAAGATTACTAATCCACTACTACAATCCTTGTCCACTGACTGGTCTTTTTGTTGCATATTGCGCCCTAACATCATCATGTTGCCACTTGAAGTTTTCAAGAGCCTGCAAGGACCTTGCCAATGGACTGTGCTTATAGCCAATAGGAAACATCCACTTCCACAGTGAGTGATACTGGCTATACAGAAAAGTAATACTTAGAATTCCTGTCATTTTTTTTTATTCTTTTTTTTTCTGGGAGGGTATGGTCGGGTTTGGGAAATTGTCCTTTACTTCCTGTCACAGAGACATAACAAGAAATCTCTCCAAAGTGAGGAGATATCTTCACTAATGTCTCTGATATAAGATTTTCCTCAACTCCTGCCCTGGCAATATCTGTAAAATAGAATATTTCAAACACTTTCTGGAGCATATTTATAAAACAGCGTATCTGAAATTGACCAAACATTCACTGCCGGTGAATTTTCCAGGTGTTTGAGTTTTAAATGAGTCTTTGTTGAATGTTTGCTGAAATTTCACATTCACTGCTTTATAAAGTCCTTATTCTCAAAGACAATGGTCACAAGGACAAATAGGGAATGTGAATCTGCACAGGCACAGACAGCAATAGAAAAACAGGGGTCTTAACGCTTCCATACTCTATAAAAAAAAATTTGGCCTGGGAATACACTTTAAGACTGCATTTATCCATGGCAACAAGAAAAACGTGAACATTTTTCATAGGATGTAAATGTAGTTGTTATTCATAATTTACTTATTTTTCTAATTGATTGAATGGCTTGTACTACATGAAGCAATGATGGCCCTGCCACTTTATATGTGTTTATATTTTAAAAATAAATATATCCAGTTTTGGCTTAAAATGTAATGTGTTGTGGTTTTTTTTTTTGCACAGCTGCCCGGTTCTATAAATTCTTTTAAGATATCCATTTGCCAACACATTAAAATGGTGAGACATACTATATTCAATATGAACTTCACATTTAATTTAATTTTAAAGTTAATACAGAATTTCTGCTTCTAAATATATATCAGCTAATTTATGCAATATCTGTTGACTAAATACCACATTTAGCTCTTAAAAATGTGATAAAGAAAATTAGTATCCTAAAGCCTCCTAAGAAAATTAACACACAAATGATAATATGCAAATGACAGCCAACGCACTTTGCAGTAAGTAGGACAGGCCATTCCGATATTCATTTTCTTATCAAGCTATGTTGCTTGTGGGAGAGGTCCTTAGTTATCTCTGATTTTCTAATTTGTAACTCGGACTTCACAAGTGGATTCATTTATGATTGACATGGCAAGCTTTATTTACGCGAAAAATTTAATTTTAATTTCCACTCCCGGCTACCAGTCAAATCATTCAGTGAACTGCTAATGCTATTCAGGAAATATGACAAATGTGCCAACATGAGTCCACTTATTGTAATTTGAGTTACAATAAGCAAGAGTGAGCAATGGAAATGGAAGATATATCTGAATGGCACTGCTGCCTCTTGCCATTCATTCTGCACAACTCTAAAGTGACTTTGTCATGGAAAAGTATGAGGGTTGCCATTGCAATCTCTCTATTTTTCCCAGTGACCAATGTCACCAGGACTGTAGTTGAGGGAAAATACAACATTCTGAGTTGTCACCAGAACAGTAGGCGAAAGGAAATCTTTCAATAAGAATATTATTTGTGGTAACAATGATCTAGCAGAAGATTTATCTTCGCTTAGAGAGTTTTAATTTAATTGTGTTAGAAATAGGAAATGAAGGGAACTCTTCCCATTGGGACAGATAACAAGAACAAACTTCAAAGCCCCATACACACGGGCAGAATGTCGGGAGACAATTGCAGGTACAAAAAAATATCGGCTGACATTCTGCTCATGTGTAAGTCGGTCTGTCTGACAGAAGCCGGCCCTTCAGCCGGCTTCTGTCAGACATGCATGCTGGAAAACCAGCAGCTGACCGACTCCAAAACAGTGTGCACTGATCGGAGTGTTCTGGTGGGGGAGATCGCTGTACTAACCTTGCATGGTTAGTACAGTGTCCCTGACCAGAGCTGACAGTTTTTTGTACAAAAATGAATAGTTTGTACCCGGCTTAAGCGCTGCTCTGCAGTCAGTAAGGCTGGTGCAGACTAGGTGTAAAAGGTAGACTTAGAATATTTAGCATACCATCCCACACTTAGGTATATGACCCAAATGACTGGTAAACCCCACAGAGCAATATTAGCTCCTGTGCAGTAATGAGCCAAGATAGGAAGGCCAGTGATACAGCAAGGCTGAATAACTATGAAAATTTTTGCTTGACTGTTATCACAGCTACAGCCTGATTTTGCTCTTTATGCCCATACGCTGTAAATTATGGCATATGCAAAAGCCTCAAAAGTTTGAGGACCAATTAAGTATTTTGTGTCCTGGTGTGTTGCATTAAAGCACATGCATTAATACACCTTTTTTATGCAATAACAAGTCTTTTATTAATGCAGTCTATTCTAATGAATATGTTGGCAATGCAACAAATCCCCCCCCACCAAAAAGGGACCTCTACCATTTTTGGCAATGCTTTGTACAACAATGCATGGCAGTACCCTAATGTGTGATGTGGCCCGCTGAAGTGTATATGCCTAGAATTTGCCTTACCTTAGTGGGTTGGGGTGCCATATAAAATGAATGCCACCACAACATACTAACATACCTAATGCGCATTAACATGCATTGTGATAATGTGCACATTACTGTAACCACAGTGGAAATAAATGCAAAACATCCACTTTATTGAGGGGCTGCACTTGCTTAACCACTTGCTTACTGGGCACTTAAACCCCGTTCCTGCCCAGGCCAATTTTCACCTTTTAGCGCTGTCACTCTTTGAATGAGAATTGCGTGTTCACGCAACACTGTACCCATATGACATTTTTATCATTTTTTCCCCACAAATAGAGCTTCTTATGGTGGTATTTGATCACCACTGCATTTTTTATTTTTGTTAAAAAAATTAAAAAAGACAGAAAATTAAAAAAAAATGTTTTACATTTTGTTATAAAATTTTGCAAACAGATAACTTTTCTCCTTGATGTACGCTGATGATACTGCACTGGTGGGCACTAATAGGCTTCACTAAATGGCACTGATAGGTGGCACTGATGGGCACCAATAGGCTGCACTGATGGGCACTAATAAGGTGGCACTGATGGGCACAGATAGGTGGCACTGGTGGGCACTGATGAGACGGCACTGGTGGGCACTGATGAGGCAGCACTGTTGGGCACTGATAGGTGGCACTGAGAGGTGGCACTGATAGGTGGCACTGAGAGGTGGCACTGATGGGTGACACTGAAAGGTGGCACTGATGGATGGTACTAAAGGGCATTTATGGGTGGCACTGAAGGGTACTAAAAGGTGGCACTGATAGCGGTCACTGATGGGCACTGGTAGGTTACACTGATAGGCAGCATTGCTAGGTGGCACTGATGAGGCACTGATTGGCACCACTGGTGGGCATTGATAGGTGGCACTGGTGGGCATTGATAGGTGGCACTGATTGGTGGCACTGATATGCACTGGTGGGCACTGGCAGTTGGCACTGATATGCACTGGTGCACACTGGCAGGTGGTACTGGCAAGCGGCAGTGGTGGGTACAGTTGAGGTGACTGCATCTCTTCCTCTTTGGGACCGAGGTCCCTTTCACAGAAGCCGGTGATCTGCTTTATTTTCTCCTCATGCTGTCTCATTGACTCGTTGATCGTGCCCCTGTGGAGCACGCGCGGGGAGCGTACAAAAAGGAGGACGTCTATGGACGGCCTTCCAGCAATGTAGGTCCGCTTTGTAGCCATCATTCGGCTATAGCATGGACGGGAAGGGGTTAAAAGATCCATAAGCATGTTCAAAACATACCAATTATAAAATTTAAGGGGTTCATTTTTAAGGCAGTAGTATGACCCAACCAAACTTGTACTGGTGTTTTTTAAAAAAAAGTAAATATTCTAACACATTTTTAAAGCACAGCTGCATGCTCTACCAACATGCATTCTGCATCCTGTGAAGCCCTACAATTTTAATAAATGAGAAAAAAAGAAAGGCAGGTGGAGGGTGATACTTGATTTGTCAAAGTCATGTGACAACATGACATGGCTCCATGCTGCAGCGTGCATTTTACAAACAAAATGTAGAATGCAGGCACTATTTGAATTAGTTACTGAATGTATTGGGGAGAGCAGTATCCAATCTCTTTTTCTCAATAAGGCCAAAAATGTGATATTACAGTATCTATTAGATTGCTGCAACTTGAAATATGTTAACCCAAATAAAGTAAACCTTTACCTAAAGAACCTTTTTTAGTCCTGCATATAGCATGGTACAGTTAAAGTGTTACTAGACCCAGAACAGTAAAATCAGTTTGTATATGCAGTAAAGCATGATTGTTATACTCACTGTGGAACCTAAAGGGGTAATCCTCCATATTGTGTAAAAAGGCTGCTTGATCCTGCCTTCTCTGATCCTCCCCTTCTTCCACAGTCCCCAATTCATCTGCTGATGGTACAGAGCCTTGGGGGCACTCTGCACATGCTCAGTTTGGTGTGTATTGCTGGAGAATTGTTTATTTGTGGGAGAGTGCATGTGATTAGCACAGGGCCAATCAGCACTGTCCAGAGAGAGGGTCAGGTGTCCTGCATACTCATAGGACAAACGGGGGGGGGATGGAAACTCCTCCTACAAGCTTTAACCAGTGCTCTGCTGGACACTGGTAGAAGTCACAAGACTGCTATATACTGCTGATGAGAAAAGGTATTTAGTAGTTGATATTTACTAAAACTATTGCATTTCCATGTTCTGTGTACTGTGGGAGACCAGATACAGTGAACGTACAAATAAAATAATGATAATAATAATGATTGAAAATTACTGCTTGGTAAAATGTAAACAGCATTGAGGTGCATTTTTAATGTATAGTCAAATTTGTCTAGTCAGTACCCACATGATGTATGTATATTAAAAAAATATTGTTACAATATTTACATTAAATGCAAAAAATCCTTCCTGTGAACACATAGCATCATAAGCCATCAATGTACCCAAGCTTGAAATGATCATGTTTTCAGCTCAATGTGCGGCTTGAAAAATGTTACCCACCGGTACACTAAACCAAAAATAAATAAGCAGTGAACAAGAGAAATTGTAATTGTATATGACGGCAATCAGCATTGCCAGTAAACCAACAACAAAAAAACAATTACATGTTTGTTCTTGGGTTGAGATGAGCTTTTATTAAAACTATAAGGAATTTTGGCACTTACGCTAGTAATGTGTTCCAATGAATATAATTTATCAGTTATCGCTCATATCTAGTCTGCTGGAATTGTGAGAGAGAAAAAACATTTTTATATTGCAGCTTGCCAGTCCTCATTCATATGATCCTGCCAGTAACACATTTCCTGTCCTAAGGTAACAATGGGGGTTATTTACTAAAGGAAAATCCACTTTGCACTGCAAGTGCACTTGGAAGTAAAGTCGCTGTAGATCCGAGGGGGACATGCAAGGAAAATAAAAAACAGCATTTTAGCTTGCACATGATTGGATGATAAAATCAGCAGAGCTTCCACTCATTTCAGATCTACCACATAGATTTAGAGCTACTCCACTTCCAAGTGCACTTGCAGTGCAAAGTGGATTTGCCTTTCGTAAATAACCCCCAATGCTCATGCATTGTACTGTATCTTATGAGAAATAGGGGTTGATTTACTAAAGGAAAATAGAGTGTGCACTTTGAAAAGTGCAGTTGCACTCTGAAAAGGGCAGTAGCTCCTGAGCTTAGTAAATGAGGTAAGGCTTCACTTTGCAAACAACCAATCACGTGTAAGGAAAATAAAAAAAAACGCATTTTTGCTCACACACGATTGGATGATGGAAGTTAACAGAGCTTCTGCTGATTCACTAAGCTCTGGAGCAACTGCTCTTGCAGGGTACAGCTGCACTTTGCAAAGTGCACAGTCTATTTGCCTTTAGTAAATTAACCTCACTGTGCTGTCACCATATGAAAGAACTACAAATACCTCCCCCTCCCTCTTGAGTTTGAGAACATGTTGCCATGCAATCTTAACAGTATTTTATATATAATTGGCACTTTTCTGGCAGTAAACCTATGCAACTACTTTAAGGTAATTTCTGGTGATCCTGCCCTGGGTGACAATGCTCTGTCCCTGTCTTTCAGTTGTGACCCTGAATTATAACAATGGCACATGGGCTTCCAAGAAAGACTACAAGTGGCTGTTTTAACATACAATATGCAAAAAGAAAAAAAAAAAAAAAAAAACATACACTATCCAAGAATGCTCCACTGTTGTCACCATCAGGAAACCCATTTAAAAAATGCCATACAGCCATCACTAGAGTACATGTAGACAGTAATTGGCTGCAACGAGGCTACAGGAGATCAGCAGCACTTAGTAACAAAAAAAAGATGCTAACCAGTATTTTATGAAAAAATAAATGATTGTTTACGATACATCATGTTTTAGCATCTGAATGTCATTATGTTAGGGTTTATATCTACTTAAAATATGCTAGGAATACCATACTATGAAATTCATCGTCACTGATTTCAAATACACAGACAATGGTCACTAGGCATGCAAGCACTTGACATTTCACAGACTAAGGTTCATTCACTGGTGGAATTTTTACTAACACAGTCAACATTCTTTAAAAGGGCATCATAAAGCATTTACACCTGGCTTAAAATAATTAAACGGTTTGAGTAACTTTCCACAATGAGCTTAGGCTTGCCGCTGAGAAGATCAGACTTAGCCATCCTTAGAAATGGCAAAGTCTAAGATACAAAGGTCTTTAGCATTAGCGCCAAACTTCCATACTGTCTGGAGGATCATAGAAACTAACATAGTAGAACATCGTATTTGACTGATACAGACCTTATCCAAATGTAACTTCCAACCCAACTGTTATCTGTCTGCCCTTAAAATTGGTGGTGTTCCAAATATGGGTTGGCTATCATAACACAAACTCTAAAAAAAACCTTTCCTTGCTGAATATCTTCTTGAGTACAAGCACCAGAAACATCAAGATCTCTAAAAACCTATAATATAAATGTTTCAGAAAGATTTGATGTGCCCAGTGTTATTTTGAGATCTTTGTATTTTCACACAAAATTCAATCTGGAAATGAAAAATAAACTACAAACATTCCATTTTTTGTTCATCCAACTGAGAGCACAAATATGTAACCAAGTCTTTCTCATTTTTTGAAAAACAAATCAAAATGTCACAGACCATAGAATACAGATGAACCAAAGTTCAATAATTATTGTTTACAGTGAGATCCTCCACTTAATCCAAGGCATTGCGTTTATAAGCAAACACTCTGTTATTGTTTGCATGAGGCATTCCAGCTATTGTCCTGGGCTTGCGAACAAGAGAGCCTTTAGAAATTGTTGAATATAAGGAGAGTACATTACATTTACAGAATCAGAAGTGCTGTTGCCTTGAAAGTGTTTTTGTAATACAGGCCGCAAATGGTGCTCTCCTTAAAATCCAGTTCTCAATTCAACTTCAAGGTCCAGTTCCTTTAAAGGATGCACTTTAGAGAACTAGCAACTGAATCCTAATTGTGTTTTATTTAGCTTCATGTTGTATCGAAGAGAAAAAAAATCAATACCATTTGTACAGCAATGAAGAAAAATGCAATCTATAAAGTGTTCTTATTGAGTAATTAAACACCCTATTATTGTCAAGAGCAGTGAAACCATGAATTTGATGAAAAGCTTTATTCAGTAAAATACTGCAGTGATTAATACCACCCCACGTATTAGATAAAAATGACGGTCTTTTGTGCCGGGGAGCTGCCAGCCACATAGGAATAAGAGGAGTAGATGCTAGTAGCACAATAACAGTATAACCTTGAACTGAACTTCCATCCTCAAGAAATTAAATGCTTTAGCGGGACTTAAAATCCCTCCACTTAGAGCTCATTTGTGTTTCATGTCACCTGCAGTTCCTGAAGAGAACTCATTATCTTAAAGAAGACAATCCTTTTTATCATTTCTATTATAAATGTGAATTTTGTTTTAACAAAAAAAATGTTTATGTCTGGAAGGGATCATAGTAATAACACTTTGAGCGTGGCAAAAAGACTTCAACTGTTAATTCGCTTTCCTCATTTCCCTGGGAACACGAACAAAAGAGAAAATCTGCTATGAGCCTCAAAATGAGTAACGGAACAAGAGAAAAAACTGAAAGAACATGGATTGCTGCTTTTTTAATGCTTTATTACAATTTTATTCTCAACGTCTTGTCTCAGATGGTGTAGTTTTGGTCTCACAGGCTATAGATTAAGAACAGAGGGTTCAAGTGCAACTGATCTTTGGCCTGTGAAATAGTGCAACCCAGGTTTTCTGATTTTCCTCACCTATCTAAGCTATATGCTTACATCACATTCTGTACAAAAGGACACTTTTCTCTACATCTATTTATCTGTATCTGTTGGCTGAGCCTCTAAAAGCTTGTTGAAAATAGGAAGCTAGACAACACTGTAGTAAAATCAGCAGCCATAGGCCTTAAAGTATTTGCAAAGTCTTGTTTAAAAAAAAAAACAAACATGTTATACTCACCTGCCCTGTGCAGTTGGTTTTGCACAGAGCAGACCTGATTCTTCTCTTCTTGGGTCTCTCTTCGCTGCTTCTGGTCACTCCCTCCTGTTGATTGCCCCCACAGCTAGGAGCTTGCTATGGGGGCACCCAAGCCAAGCTGCAGCTCCGTGTATTCATGTAGACATGGAGCTGCCATTCGGCCCCACCCCCTCTTTCTCCTGACTGGCTAACTGACTATGATTGATGGCCATAAGAGCTACGAGAGCCGAAGGTCCCGCTGCTGTGTCTCAGCTAATCAGGAGAGAAAGTCCCGGATGGCTGAGGGACACGGGGACATCGTTGAATAAAGATGGGGCTCAGGTAAGTACTAGGGGGGCTGAGGGTAGCTGCTGCACATTGGATGCATTAAGATAAAAAAAAAACTTTTGACTTTACAACCCCTTTAAAGGTAACTCCAAGCATCATTTTTTTCCCTATTTAATAATAGCCTTGCAACTTTCACCACAATACTCAAATCCTGTCATCCAACTCCAGTCCTCTTCTGAGTTAAAGACACCCAGCTACTTTCTGTGAACCCAGGATTTTAAGGACCAGCCCTCTGGGGACACATTATCAGGCCACCCTGGACTCACAGAACTCTCTGCAGCAATCAGAAACTACTCACCCCCAGAGGAAGAATTGGAAGAAGGCCAGTGACATCTTGCAGGATGACCGAAGACATCAGAGAAAAAAAAAGATATGTATTAACATTAAAAAAAAATGTGTATTCCAAGGGGGTTGGGGGGCTAGTAGTGATAGCTGAAGCTCAGCTTCAAATGAATTGTCTTGTTTTATCTATGAGATATAAAGGAACCCAGTCAGATTTTGTACTAGGGCTTCCAGAGCTTTAAGGCTTGATGTATATTACAGCTCCTAAACTTAAGTTTAGGAGCTTTTGGTGTTTTTTTTTTTGGCCAAAGCTTGTAAACTCAACTCCATAAAAGCCTATGTAACAATGTACACATAGGCTTTTAGGATTGTTTAGGAGCTGCTGAAGTTAGCCGAGGTTCAACCTCCCTCTCCTGAATGCGGAAAAATCATGTTCAGGATAGGAACATTTTGAACGGCGGCCACAAATTGTAGCAAAATCTCAGTAATATCACAGCTCGATTTTGCCACATTTTCCCGAGGCCGGCAGTCAAAGTAGGCATAAAGCCTAAAACTATCCCACCCCCTATCTAGACAGCAGCCTTCCAACAACACAACTGATAATATAAGTCTTCAAATTACTTAGAGCTCTATGGGTAAAGGTTAGGGATGACCAGAGTGTTTTGGGTGAAATTCATTTTGCTGCAAAATTAGCAGCAGTGTACAATGATTTATTGCAATAGGAGGCTGTACATTGCACCTGTGGCTCTCTTATGCCAGCTTTTTATGCTATGTGCAAGCTGTACACGCTGCTCTTGCCATGTGGATAAAGCCTACAGGGTCTATGTATAAAAAAAAAATGCATCCTTTACAAATCCTGCTTCCTGATTTTGCTTAACATATTGATTTTCTATGATTGTATGCTTCATCCATAATACCTCTGATTGAGGTATTTCAGGAAAATATATATAGAATGGCCATGAGATGTAGCATACACTAATAGGAAATCACCATATTAAGCATAATTTGGCCAGAATTCATGAGGGCTAGGCAAGTGTTGTGACATTTGTCCAACCATTTTTGTATGCGTAGACCCCATAGTGTCCTTTGTATTTGTGGGGTTAGTGGGGTTGTTTGCGTGTTTTTGATTTATTGTTTGTGCACTGTCAGATATCTTTCCTTTTTTTTTTCTTTCTCTGAAAGCAACATATAATGATGATGCTAATGTGGTTCAATTTTTTATTTTTTGGCTACAGAGCAGATTTTCTTAAGCTCATTGCATCTATAAACCCACCAAAAGTCATTTTAATTTCACCCGCCCCACTGATGCCAATGCATGTCATCATGGCTGAAATTTTGGGGAAATTATTATGCACAGGTCAAAAATGTATTGTAGTGCTGATAGAGATTTGGGGCATTGGAACTTTGGTCCAAAAAAAAATAAGCTGTAGGTGTAGAGGCAAGATGTTTATACTTTCTGTCTTGGTGAAAATACTTTCATTCCTTCTCTTACTATATGGCCCGTATTCTTGCAATGGTTTGACATTGAAGAATGCCCCTAAAACAACCAGATAGCTGCCACGAGCCTTTGAAAGTTCAATGACATTGTTGTTGGAGTCACGCAGTCATTTTTTTTTTTTTTGCTAACGGAAGGTTTTAATAACAATGTAAGTGACCTGGTTGGCAAACGTGTTGTCATTTTATTGATATTCTCTTCTTTTGTTAGCCTTACTTGAAAATTGTTTGTATCATTTTAACCTAGCATGTATAAAAAAAGCAAGTCACAGCATTGACACAGCATAGCATCTATGAGAAGCATTGATGTTTTTAAACAGCTCCACTCATTGGGTATATAAATGGTTTATAAAAATTGAAGAAAAATAGGGTTGGTGGTAATAAAAAACAAAAAAAAAGCTTGCATGATATTGGTCAGTGTAGACCCAGAACAAGAACATCCACTAGGTGACTTAGACAGGAACCTAGAGGCTGTTGTATGTCCAGGGGGCCCAACTGCTGCAGTAGACCAAGGGGAGAGATTGGTCAAAGCTAAGAACTCCTTTCACTATACAAGGGAGTATGCAGTTGCAGGCAGTTTGTGTTTGAGTGGACCATTTCAGTACAGTCAATGCAAATAGACAGCTTAGCTGTGCTTATTGCAATTTTTATCAATGTAAATTATGGGGGAGAGGGGCAACAAAGCTGGTCTCTTGCCTTAATTAATCTCTGGTGATCTAGATTTCAAAATTTCACTTACCGTATATACTCGAGTATAAGTCGAATTTTTCAGCACATTTTTTTGTGCTGAAAGTGCCCCCCTCGACTTATACTGGAGTCAAGCACTTTTCTGCAGCAAAAAAATTCATTTTCCGAACCGACTTTGGGGCCCCATATCTCAGGGCCACTTGGTGCTAGGAACCCCAAATCTGGTATGCAAACCCAGTGGAACTGGTACCATAACATATCCAAAGCTGGGGTTCCTATCACTAAGTGGCCCTGAGATGCGGGGCCCCAAAACTGGTTCAGAAAATGTCATTCTCTGCTGCAGAAAAGTGCTTGACATTTTCTGAACTGATTTTTGGGGCCCTATATCTCGGGGCCACTTGGTGCTAGAAACCCGAGCTTCGGAAATTTTATGGTTCTAGTTCCACTGTGTTTGCACACCAAATTTGGGGTTCTTAGCACTAAGTGGCCCCAAGATACGGGGCCCCAAATTCGGTCAACTGTGTCTATCTGCAGCAATGTCATTTCGGGACCCTTTGGGTTCAGAGACCCCAAATTTTGGCTGCAGCTAGGGGGCATCTAGGAACCCTTAGCTACCGAGTTTGAAGTTCGGGGGACCTATGGCTGCAAATAGGCACAGTGAGGCATGCAAATGGGCACAGTGATGCTGCAAATGGGCATTGTTGACCCTCTTTTCCACTTACAGTAGCTGTGCATTTCTCACCCTCGTCTTATACTCGGGTCAATACGTTTTTCCCATTTTTTTGTGGTAAATTAGGGCCTCGACTTATACTCGGAACGACTTATACTCGAGTATATACGGTACATTTCTGAGAAATGTAAGCGGTATCAAACTCAAAACCAAAATATAATATATTGCAGTTTACCATTCATTAGACCCAGTAGCTGTATTTTATTAGGCTTTTTTTCCCTCTGTTTTCCCCTTGTGACTTGGCCAGTAACCCACCTCCTATATTATATAGACACCACTCTGGATAAATGGGCACAGCAGCAGATTTGGACAGCAGCATTGTCAGTCTGGGGGGGAGGGGAGTGTTAGAAGTACTAGCAGATTTATATACAGTAACAAATTGAATCTGAACTTTTTTTAATCTTTTTAGGTTAAAGGTTTTTACATAAATAAAAGCTGATCATTTTAAGCACCCCTGTCAGTGTTAAATGGTCTATCTCATTCCTGTAACTGTAAAGGAGTTCTACTTTTGACAAACAACAAACTTACTGGCTGGACCACCGGATGAAAATACAAGAGAGAAAGCCTAAAAAATAAAACTTATGCAGTAATGTCATCTAAGAATTGGTAAACTGCAATATAATAAATGTTTGCTTTTGGGCTCAATACTGCTTTAGATGTAGGATTTTGTGGCTCTTTAGTTCTTGGGGCTTGAACATACAAGATTTGCACAACAGCTACATAAATGACCAGATAAATTCTATTTAGATACCAAAGTGTCTGGATGTTAAAAATATACCAGGTGCCAAAGCTGTTAACTGTTTAAGTAACCATTTAATCTTGGCATAATATAGCAATTTGCATTATTTAACTGCTGACTGTTTCAATAAAATAAATTCAGTTACAGATTTTTTATATCTTTAAAACAGTGATAATGTCACAAGCACACAGCTTGTAGAGAAATTATATAAATATCAAAAACGAAGAGAACATTTTGACAAAAAAAATCAAGGCTAACATTTTAAAATATTTTAAAGTAGAATTATAGGCAAAACTTTTTTTCCATTTTGGATAGAGCAAGGGAGGATTATAACCCCAGTCAGATTTTTGTTCCACATCTGTGTCCCATTGCAGAGATTTCCCTTAACTTCCTATCTCATTGCCAAAACAGGAAGTGAGAGGAATCCCCTGCAAAGAAAGGGAATTCCTTGGGGACCCCCATGTCACCAGAACTAGTGTCCCCATTGGAAGATTTCCCCTTTCCCCTTCCACTTTTCTGGGGAAAACCCAAAATGGGGGATTTTCTTTTACTTTCACTTTTAATGATGATGGTAAACAAGGCAAAAAGAGAGGGCGAATCTCCTTGAGGGTGGCACAGGCAACAATAATATCCTAATGGGTGTTCTTTTCCCTCTCCACTTTATGCAAAACTAGAAAAAAAAATGTCTTTAGTTATATTTTAAGAATGTTTATAGCAGTACAACCATACCACTGTATTATTAATTTGTTCTCTAGAAACCTTGCTAAAGTTACATACCATATATCTACTCGAGTTTATTTTCATCTGATCACTTTTAACTGGCTACTGATCAAGGATGAAGTAGTACTGTGAGTAGCGTTCCATGATGCAAGAATGCATGGGGTATGGGAATATTCACATTAATGGTTAAACATAGATGAAGTAGGAAATATCAAACCCTAGATAAAGTGCTAAATGGTAATGTATGCAGTGGGAACCAAACCCTTACATAGTTGCAAAAGAATGACTGTAGCTTAAAGTTAACTTTTTATCCATTTTAACACTCAAGGGTAATCTAGTTTTCCATTTAACTATACATTGTGTGTTTGAAACTAATTTCACTTTATTACTAGGGTATGTCTTCTCTAACTTCAGGGAAAACACTTCAGACCAATATCAGAATATTTTAGGCCACAGTCCTTAAGCCTAGTACATTATAGTATGAAACTAATGATCGTTTTGTTTTTATTTTTTGGATGCCATATCAAACGAATAGGTTACTAAAGTACGAAAATTGTCGTATGACAGAATAAAAATTTGTAAGTGATGTAATGTATTTGTATTGTATTTTTAGATGAAAACTGTACTGATTAAATGAAAATTGTAAGATCTGGTATCGTATGAGAATTTTTTTGTGTTTGTTCCCTCGGAAATTTCGGACGAAAGCTATCAGATTATTGCACGATCATTTCAAAAGCGATATTTTTTTGCACAATATTCTGATCGTGTGTATGGGGCTTTAGTCAGAATTCACTACAGCACAACTATAGCAGGGCCTACCATATACAATAGACAAAGGGCAGCTGATGTCAATGTAAATAGACTGCATTGACTTCCAATGCCAGGAAGGCAGACTGCGGTCTCCTAGATAACTATGATAAAACACCACTGGAACAAAGATGCAATATTACAAAAAGGTTTTCGGAATTGGTATTGGACACCATTGCCTACTAAATGACATTCATAATAATGGCATATAGATTTTCAATTAATTTGTAATTATTTTATTTCCTTTTTACCCGTGTACAAAATTGTGCCACATTGAGGGTTTTAGTAGGAAAAAAAATATATAAACATGAAATATATGCAGGATTACTATTTGGAATATATACAAAACTTTGGACCAGCATAAATAGTATTAAATGCAAGTGGAACATGAAAAACCTCAACCAAAGAATCTTGTTCACAGCAGCAGCATTTATGTGCCTTTGTCTTGCTATATATCAGAAGGTGGTGTAGAGACAAGTCTAAATAAACAGTAGCTGAAAGGCTGGAGCGATAAGGGCATATTTAACATTTTTCATTAAGACAGGTACAAATTACATTTTGTCTGTTTGCGTGTAATGATAAATGCTCAATGCCGGGATAAGGGAGAGTCACTAACTCCAAGAAAAAAAATAACTTACAACCCCTAATTTTCTGCTCGTCCTTAATTTCTCTACACCAGAAGCTTAATTGTTCATCTCGGCCATTGCTGAAAACAGCTTTGTAATGATTCGCCTATAAATAAATGGGTACATTAAAAATGGAAACATGGAGAGCGTGTTAAAGGGGGTTTTTCTATTATAAATTAAGATTAGCTGCCTCTGACACCTTCCAGTAACATCATTAAGTAATCCTCTCTCCAGGACTCCAGATAGATAGACTTAAAGCTTAAGTTTTTTTCTCTTTTTTTTATAAAGCAACACAAGGGGCAGTTTTTACATTTATTGAGACATGTCACTTGTGCCGGTGGCTGCACTCTTCATATAAATCTTTAGTCCTTTTACCCCCACCCCTACGCATACCTCTCAGCTGTAATCACTAGGTGCTGTGGGGATTACTATTAGCCGCTGGACCGACAGTCAAAAGCAGTTTATGAATGAAGAAGGCTGGCCTTTCTTTCATCTGCCCATCCTCCATTCATAGAGAAGGGGGTGAGAAGGATGGGCCTATGACAGATCCAGCAGTTTGTATTAATCTCACAGCACTGGAATATTACTTCTATAGGGGTATGCATGGGGGTGGGGGGCAAAAAACTGAATTTAAACAAAGAGAGCACTCATCAGCACAAAGGATACTTCTCATTCCATGTAAGTACCAAAGAAACATTATAATAAAATAGAATAATAACAAACATCTCATACTCACCTGCTCTGTGCAGTGGTTTTGCACAGAGCCCCCCCAATCCTCCTCTTTTCGAATCCCTCATCAGCACTCTTGGCCCCTCCCTTCTGCAGAGTACCCCCAGAGCATGAAGCTTGCAATGGGGGCACCCAAAAGCAGGCTCATTCCCAAGTTGCCTTCAACACACAAAGCCATGGCTCGGCCCTGACACCTCCAGGCTTCTTTAAAGGATAAGAGGTGGAGTGCATTTGTTATCACTCCATGTGGAACAAGAATCGGCACTACAAAGGAAGCATCAGCCCTCCGTGGCTCCTGCTCCCTCCGCTGCCAGTGCCAGCTCACTGCAACCTGATCCTCTGGGATGGTGGGTCAGCAAGCCCAGATCACATTCCCTGGGTATGTGCTTCCCTGGTTTGAGGTCATGGGTCACACCAGAGGGCTTTGAGGGCCAAATGTGGCCCAAAGGCCATGGGTTGAGCACCCCTGGTCTGACCCTTCTGCATTTTATCCAAATTTTTAAATAATGTTTACCTTGACATACAAAGGAAAGGAGTTAACCTCGTGTACAATTTCAGTTCATTGGGCAAATAGATGGGGGGAAAAAACAGCAGGCACCCCCTCTGTAATTCACAGGAAGGTGTCAACTGCCTGTCAGACTTTGAAATCTAAAGTGGATAAACATAGTTAGAGAAATTATGCAGTCTGGTTATGAACATTTACCAATTTTTTTGTCAGTTCTTTTGAAAGTTCACAAGTTTATATACTAATGTTTTGCATTTTTGTTGAAGTTATTTGCATACATCTTTATTTCACAAGGAAACTTTTAACTCAGGAAGAAAGAAAAACCTCTAGTGTGTGTTCAGACAGCAAAATAATCTGTATATTAATTTATGTATCAACCATTCCAGGCTCCCTCTAGCAGCGGCTAGGGGTCATGTGTCTGCTGTCATCAGCCAAGATGTCCAATCAACCAATTGGCAGCTTTGCTTGAACACAATCACTAGGGAAGGATGGACAGATTACACATTAAAACATTTTGGTGGAGTTATATTAAAAAAGTGGAGGGGGAGGGGGAGTTTGCTGCTTTAAATTGGTGACACTCTGCAGAGCTCTATGCAGAGCATGTTGACAGGAAATCCTAGTACTGCTTGTATGGTTCCGATCGCCTCAGTATAGCTAAGCCATTCAGGGTTGTTTTCTCCAAGCCATTTAGTAGTCTCTTCGATTTGATCTCTCCTACCACTAAAATAATTTAAAGTATGACTAAAGGCAACACATTTTTTTTAGTTTTGGATAGAGTGGAGAGGAATTAGAACTCCTGTCTGTATTATATCGCTGTCTGTGCCCCCGTTAGGTAGATTCACCCTCTCTATTTGTCCTGTTTACAATTATCATTGAAAGTGAAAGTAAAAGAAAATCCTAAATTTTGGTTTGTCCCTAGAAAAGTATTAGAGGGGAAATCTTTCAATGTGAACACTAGTTCTGGTGACCTGGTGGTCCCCAAGGAATTCCCTTAATTTGCAGGTATTTCCTCTCACTTCCTGTTTGGCTATGGGACAGGAAGTGAATGTAAAGCTCCCCAATGGGACACAGATGGCAAAAAAAAATCTGACGGGTTTCATATTTAGCTTGATGAATCTCCATATAGAGGATCATCTATACCCATTCTCACCCGCCCTGAATCGAGCCTTCTGGGAATGACCACCGCTTACTGTTCATTGTAGAGTATAAGTTTATATTGCTTAACCATTTACATGTTTCTCCAATCCCTTCCCTCACCACTTTCCTGGTTTCTCCCTTTTCACCTCACCTATTCTTATTCCCCTTACACCTCTCTTTAAGAAAATAATACCCTGAACACTTGACCCTCTCAATTTTGGGTCAGGACTGATATTGTACAATCTCCTTGTATTGTTTTGCAACATCTAAGTTGTTATTACTTACTCACCTATGTCTGGAGTGGGCCTTGCTGCTCCAGTTTTCTTTTCCAGATAAAAACAATTGTTGTACCGTAACTAATTATCCCAATTAAAAAAAAAAATCTGACGGGTTAAAACCCTCCTTTGCTCTATTCAAAGTGAAAAAAAACATTTTGCATATAGTTTTACTTTAACACCACAAAAAGATACATTAATAAAAAATGCGATCTGACCCGTATTATTCCAAGTCACTTTAACCTGTTGCCGACCACCCCACACATATGTACTGCGGGGCGGTGGCTCCTACAGGTGGAATCATGTACCTGTCTGGGATCTTTACTTCCCAGTTTGTGGCGTGCACGTGCGCCCCCAGCGACCAGCTCCCACTGTGATTGGACACAACAGAAGCCAATCAGCGGGTCCGGTGATCCCGATGTCCACCGGGAGCCACCGATCGGTCCCAACAGAGGCAGAATGGTGGTCTGCCTATGTAAACAAGGGAAGACAGAGATCCTGTGTTTCTGCTAAGCACAATCTATGTCTTCCCACAATACAAGCACTGCCCACACAGTTAGAAAGCACTCCCTAGTGACACATTTAACCCATTGATTGCCCCTAATGTTAACCCCTTCTCAGCCAGTGTCATTAGTACAGTGTGAGTGCATATTTTTTCAGCACTGATTACCAGTGGCGGCCCGTCCATTAAGGGTGCATGGGGGCCGCCCCCCCATCTATCTCCGCCTCCCCCCATGCATGCGTCCAAAAGAGGGTATGTGCCCCAAGGGGGATATTATGGGCAGTACAACACCAGGAAATAATTATATGGTGC
This sequence comes from Lithobates clamitans, assembly GCA_037952925.1. Lineage (NCBI taxonomy): Eukaryota > Metazoa > Chordata > Amphibia > Anura > Ranidae > Lithobates > Lithobates clamitans. Next base: position 10,750,714 of record JBBGZY010000502.1, on the reverse strand, counting down.
AAGAATAGAATACAGTAGTATTGTTTAAAAAGATTATGACAAAGTTTTTATTGTTTACAAAATATGCAAAATATCTACAAACATAGAATCAATATAAGATCAAAGAGATGGAGGAGACAACAATCAATTGTGATCCAACTGCTATAGTGTTGTAATAGATCATCCCAGTAGACCCAAGGGTCAGCTCACTGGAGTGAAAATAAAACAGCACAGGACACTCTACATGTTTCGGAATAACATAGAAAGACTCAGTTCTTTCTATAGTGTATGTTTCCTTCCTCAGGAGTTTCAAAGAAGCAGTTTTGATGTGTTTAAAACATTGGTCTCTTCATTGTAAACATTGACGTATTGAGAGATGGGCTCCCACAGCCTTGGGTCCAAGGGGTTAATTAGGTTTTCTAGTCACTGATACAAGCAGTAATTGTTATTGGAGAAGTAAGAAGAGAGATTTTGGGTACTATGCAGAGTTTAGCTTTGGCGTTGACCACAAAAAAAGGACGGCAGGCCAGGGCTCACAAGAGCCACCACTGGTGGATGGACTTGGCATGTATCTTCGGTGGTTCGCTGTAATGACACACACTGCAGGGAAAGCAGGCTCCTCTCAGCTATGTAGCTGAGTCTTTCTATGTTATTCTGAAACATGTAGAGTGTCCTGTGCTGTTTTATTTTCAGTCCAGTGAGCTGACCCTTGGGTCTACTGGGATGATCTATTACAACACTATAGCAGTTAGATCACAATTGATTGTTGTTTCCTCCATCTCTTTGATCTTATATTGATTCTATGTTTGTAGATATTTTGCATATTTTGTAAACAATAAAAACTTTGTGATAATCTTTTTAAACAATACTACTGTATTCTTTTCTTGCACCATATAATTATTTCCTGGTGTTGTACTGCCCATAATATCCCCCTTGGGGCACATACCCTCTTTTGGCTTTCTTCCTTATATATGGGATGTGGCAGAGACCCCCGGAAAAACTCAAACACTGGTTCCTCCCTATTTTCTTTATTTCCTATGCATTCATCCTACCCCTTGCAGGATACCGGACACATGAATTACAATGGCGAGTTTTTTTTACGCACCTGATTAGAGCCAGAGGCTTTGATAGGCTTCAAAATAGGGTGGGCTCGGGGTGCAGGGAATGCAAACAGAGCCCACCCAGGTGTGTTACAACAACGAATGAGTATTGGCTATTGTAACACTGATCCTCCTCACAGCCAATCAGAAAGCGGGTTTTGAGACCCATCACCTGATTGGCTGAAAGGACAGGCAATCCTATTGGACGCCTAGGAGGTATGGAAAAGCCGCACGCTGGAAGCCGCCGATGGTTGAGAGGACACAGAGCCACTACCTGCTGCCTGCCTAGATGCCAGACTGACGGGTAGACAGCGGAGGGGGTGCTGCCAGCTGCTTGGGGAGTGGGGTTGTTTACAATACAGTAATCCGCCTGCTGATTACTGTATTGGTGTCACTGGTCCCCAAAAAAGTGTCACTTAGTGTCTGATTTGTCCGCGGGAAATGTCACAGTCCCGCTATAAGTCGCTGATCACCGGCATAGTGAAAAAAATAAAACAAATATAAATTCCATAAAAATATGCCATATTTTGTAGACGCTATAACGTTTGTGCAAATCAATCAATATATGCTTATTGGGATTTTTTTAATCAAAAACGTGTAGCAAAATACATATTGGCCTAAACTGATGAAGAAATTATATTTTTTATATTTTTTATTGGGTGTGTTTATAGCAGAATGTAAAAAATATTGTTTTTTTTTTCAAAAATAAAAACCACAGAGGTGAGCAAATACCACCAAAAGAAAGTCCACAGTAGGTTACAACCATAACCACATAGTTTCTTGATCAAACCACTATGTGGTGAAACATGTTAAAGAGGAGACAGTTTATTTGTGAGGAAATAGAATGGCTGTGACCTATTGTGGATGACTTGGAAGAATACAGGTTGGAGTATTGTTCTTATCAGTGTATCTTCGTGTGATAAAAAGTAAAGGCAAGTTTTTTAGGAACCTGCACTATAATGCCCCGTACACACGGTCGGATTTTCAGACGGAAAATGTGTGATAGGAACTTGTTGTCGGAAATTCCGACCGTGTGTAGGCTCCATCACACATTTTTCATCGGATTTTCCGACACACAAAGTTTGAGAGCAGGCTATAAAATGTCGGAAATTCCGATTGTGTGTACACAAATCCGACGGAAAAAGTGTCACGCATGCTCAGAATAAATAAAGAGATGAAAGCTATTGGCCACTGCCCCGTTTATAGTCCCGACGTACGTGTTTTACGTCACCGCGTTTAGAACGATCGGATTTTCCGACAACTTTGTGTGACCGTGTGTATGCAAGACAAGTTTGAGCCAACATCCGTCGGAAAAAATCCTAGGATTTTGTTGTCGGAATGTCCGAACAAAGTCCGACCGTGTATACGGGGCATAAGTCTAGAGATTAGTAGGAGTAGCAGTGTGATGGGGCTGGGATATTGGTAACTATTTATCACCACAGTTGTTTTTTTGTTTTTTTGCACCAAAAAGCCAGTGCTCTTGTCTGAAGTTCGCCACTTGGCTGCAAGTGAACAGTTAAATGTGTTGTAATCTGATTTTCAGTCTTTTCCAATTAAACGATATGTTTTCTGTTCTTTCTGTGTGCATTTGAGTATGTATTGTCATGTTTTTTCACTGGCAAATGTCTCTGTATCATTCTAGATTGGCATTCTCTAAGAAAGGAACTGTATTATGTTTTTTATATTTTACATGTGTTATGTTGTATTGCAAAGATTGTAGTTGTGTTATACAAGTGTGGAAAAACTTTTCGGAAATGTAATGAAAATTTATTACAAAAAAAAAAGGAGGATGGTACTTTTGTTTCTGTTTCTCAAACTCAAGATCTCAGATAGCTGCCCAAATCTGCTTAAATCCAATTTGCTCCTCTTTTTAATAAAAATGTAAATAAGTATAAACACACAACGCTAAAAAAAACAAAAGCAAAGCACAAAAAAAAACTTAAATGCATTAATTAAAGTCATAAGTCTTCATCCAAGATATTGACCATGGCTTCCTCAGACCAGGATGAGAGCATTTTAATATTCGGAGGGAAAGTCTCCTGTGCTGATGAAGGGCGGATGACCACCTGATACTTTTTTTCGCTGAGGTGATAAAATGGAACAATTGCTTTGTTTTGCTTCAAGGGTTTTGTGTTCTACAGTAAGTTATTGGAAAAGAAAAAAAAATCTGTACACTCTGAAAATGGAGGTAGAACATTATCAAGGTTATTGTGCAGCCTGGGCTAATTGCACATTTGCCAAATGGATGAAAACGAAATACATATTTTTTTCGCTACATACCATAATGGAGGCTGGTATTTTTTACCTCGCTGTCACAGAAAACAAGCTGAATTGCTAACAAAGTGGACAGCACGGACGATGACTGCCTCACAGCTGGTCCATAGATGGTAGATTATAATGCAGAGAAACTGCTTGCTCAATATCCTAGTGTGTTGACATGGCGTCTCAATCCAGTTTCACTAAATCTATCACAGCATATTACCATAATGGTCAGTGTTTTTTATTTCACAATGTCTCATCGAAACGCACCTTGTGTGCCTTTCACTTGTCTCTTATTGGGCCCTGCAGTCTAAGGAGCTCAGCAGGGGCTTTAAATATAATTAGTCAATATCTAACAGGTAATAACAGTATGAAATTATTCTGGATTAACACATAAGTAATTTAGGTATCACCGTCAGACTTAAAGTGGATTTAAACCCAATGTCATCCTTTCTAAACTACTGCCATAGGGGTTATCTATAAGGATATACATGCCTCCTGCATGTATCTTTACCTGTCAAATGTTTCCCCTCTGTCTGTCATGAGACCCGAAAAACTGCAGATTCTGTGGGTGGGTCTGTTGTCTGGAGCTCGGTGGGTGGAGTCGTGATGTCAGTAGACTCCCCGCCCACCTCTACACTCCCCTTGTCAATATGCATTTTCTCCTGCACTGAACTTCTGCTATGATCTCTAACATCCAGTGAAAAGACAGGAAAGTAACCACATGACTTCAGCATGCCAAATTATGCTGAGGTGTGGAACAGCTAATCCTTGCAGAGCTGCTGAAGAAAGGAGTGGGGGTGAGGATTAAAAAGTAATGCATGTCTCAGGCTAGTGCACGAGATATGTAAATCACCTGTCACTCACAGCAAGTGGGAGGATTTGACAAAGTTTTTCTCTGTTTGTCAAGATTTATCTCACTGAACAATAAAAGAGAATTGCTCAGAGCTGGATTAACTCTTTGTGGCAAGACTGGGCTCAAATGATAGGAAATCTTATACTCTACATTATGACATCAAAACAAAAAAATTTGAGTTAACATCCACTTTAAAGATTAAAATTAATGAAGAACTTCACCAAAAGGGGGTGTTCTGCTATTCTGCCTCCTCCTCCCCTCCTCTCCCATTTTTGGAAACTTTTTGGGGGGTTAAGTGAGTTCCTTGGTTTGACAAGAACCCAATCCCACTAAAGTCCCCCCCCCCCCGTGGATCCATTCACAAATCACTGTGCAGCTCCCACATGTGCAATTGGAAGCTGATTGTAAAGCCGCAAGGATTCCCATTTTTCCCGGTTTCATTTAATAAACATGCTGGTGCCGGGGACTCTAGACCAGAAAAGAATCAGCCCAGGTTAGTACAGGGTTGGATCCCTGGACAGGTAAGTGTCTTTTTATTAAAAGTCAGAAGTTACAGTATTTGTAGCTGCTGACTTTAAATTGTTTGGTTGGGAGACTGAACATCTTCTTTAACTCCATTGAGATATAAAAGACACAAACAATGCAGTTTTATGTTCAATCACACATCATGAAATGTATTTTTGCTAAAAAAAAAACAACTAAATTTGACTTTATACCAGCCTCTTGTAACGTACTGTACAGCAGAGCTCAGCCTGGGAGATGCAGAAGTGTCACAAGGAACCAGTCAATTGTGTTGCTGTGCTCATGCACTAACAAGGGTCCTGCAGATAGGAGGAGAGAGCAAAGCGTCAGGGGGTAGAGCTCAACAGTCTGATGCCTCTCCTTTCACTGTCCACTCACAGGCTGGGCAGGTGGAAGATATGGAAAATCAGGCCTCTTGTCTTGCAACTGTGCTGTCAGATCAGATGTGGACACAGGGACACAAGATAAAGATAAAACAATTCCCATATATATACATACAATATTTAATCTGTGTATTTAGTGTATTGTCTGCAGTTTAGTTTTAAGTAATTAGTATATTATATGTATATATATATATATATATATATATATATATATATATATATATATATATATATATATATATATATATATATATTGTCAAGTCCTCAACAGCCAAACTGCAATTAAAGTATAGTATATTTTGAGCTATTATTGCAATGTTTACCCTAAACAAAATTTGCAATGTGACGCATTATTATATGCCTGTTCGTCCATTAATATAGCAATATGTAGATTAGCCACTAGAGTGAGCAAATTCTCAAGTTGTAGTCACGCAGCTTCTCTTTTTAGGATATCAGCCAAACAGGAAGTGTATTGTTTCCAATAAGTTGTCTGACACATAAACTGGCCAACTATTTAATATCAATTCCAATTCATTTTTAAAAATAAAATAAATCAAATAAATAATCTAAAAATTTCTATTGACCACTAAGCGAATGAGTTAAATAAACTGATCTGACCAATATCTTAAATGTCAAGAAAGGAACCGTAAAGTGGAGACATGGTGCAGAACCATTATGCAGGGATAAAAGTCAATATATACTGTATATATATATATATATATATATATATATATATATATTTATGGTTGGAGCCCTATGTCCGGTATGTACATGGATACCACTTATAGTAAAGACAGGACTTACCATCGGAAATAGACCTGAAAGTGTGGACTTACCATATGAAATGGACCTGAAAGTGTGCCTTGGTCTAATGGCCGGTATGCCAAAATAAGGGGGCATACCCTGGTTTAAGAAATGATTATTCTGTAAGAGAAATGAATGAAATGAATAGTTTTGAGAAATGCTGTGAAATGGGGATGGGAGGGTGGGTATCGCGCACAGGAAACCGACAAGCACCACAGGTGAGCGGGCCGCTTAAGTACCCCCCCGGGCTCCTCCCATAAATTCAGGCCACCATACTGGCCTTCCTACTTATGGTTGGAGCCCTATGTCCGGTATGTACATGGATACCACTTATAGTAAAGACAGGACTTACCATCGGAAATAGACCTGAAAGTGTGGACTTACCATATGAAATGGACCTGAAAGTGTGCCTTGGTCTAATGGCCGGTATGCCAAAATAAGGGGGCAAAAACATTCAGGTAGGGTTATGATTTTATTGATTTCCATTATTTATTGAGCCAATTTGGAGAATGCCTGTGCCATCTCTGTTTGTGGATTGGGGATATACCGGGCGAAGCAGGCTGACTTCCACCTGCCCAGTCTTTTAATGATGTGTTCTGGAACTCCGTGGCGGGATGCCGCGGAGGCTGCTCCGATGCGGAAAGAATGTCCGGAATACTGACTAGGGTTAAGATGAAGATTGCGGAGAAGTATTCTTATGTGTTCCACAAACTGAGAGGCGTTTAAGGGTTTAACAGGGAACGGTAGAAGGGGACTGCTGTCTGGTTGTTCAGGCAGGAGTGAGAGGAGCCGGTTGAGTACGGCGACTGGACACCAGCTGTTGTCGGTTTTGTATAGATGAATGTTCGCTCCTGAGCCCGTTTGCTGGGTTTTAGAGACCTCGAGGTGCAGGATGAAGTGGTCTTGGTATCTAAGTAGGTGTCGTCTGCATAGTACTGGGTCTGTGGATTTGTTAGAGGTGAATTCTCCAGGGCGCAAGAATCCATAGTACGCTAGATATATCGCTGCTTGTAAGACGATGCTGCGGAGCAGACCGAATGGCGAGGTAGCCAGCATAGTTGACATGTCCCTAAAGATGGGTCCCGTAATGGGCAAGCGCTTAGTGCTGATGACTGGTTGGTGTTTCTGAATTCCCCTAAGAATGGCTCGTATGGCGTGAGATGAGAATAGTGAGGGTTTCGTGGGGTCTTCAAGCGCCATAAAATGTTGAATGCCGGCTAGGTATAGCCGGATGGTGTTGTAGGATAAGGCCAGCTGCGTGTGGCAGTGCGCAGTGAAGGCCAGTACCTGCTTGATACCTGTTGGCCCTTTACGGCAGGACGTGAGGAATTTGTTAAAGGCCTTCCACGCTGTCTGGTAGGCTTTAAGTGTGTTGTAGGAGAGGGAATGATTTATAAGTTGTGTAGCTCCGTGTAAATGTTGAGCTAGTCCAGGGTCAGTTGTGACCAGACAGGGATAGGGGCCGACATCGGATCGGCATCGGGAACCTGGTTGAAAAAGGAGGAATAATTGAAACGTGACAGTGCGTCAGCGGCTGAGTTGTATCTGCCGGGAATAAATGTACAGTGTATATTGAACTGATGTTGTAAAGACAGTTGTACCAACCTGCGCAGGAAGGACATGACTGCTAGGGACTTGGACCTGCCTTTGTTGATGATGTCTGCCGTGGCCTGGTTGTCGGTGCTAAAGACTACAGTTTGTCCTGTCCAGTGGTGGCCCCAGAGTTGTGCGGCTGCCACTATGGGGTAAAGCTCAAAGAGGGCAGATGTTTGGGAAAAGCCGGGTATGATTAGTATCTGTTGAGGCCATGGTCCTGAAAACCAATGATGGCCAAAAATTGCCGCGAAACCTGTGGAGGCTGCGGCGTCCGTAACCACCTGGGGTGAATGGACCGAAACTATAGGTATGAATAGCGATATGCCATTCCAGGCGGACAAGAATTCCTCCCACATGGATAGGTCCGCTATGGCTGCGGAGTCTAAATTCAAAATCTGATCAGGGTCTTGAGTTCTCGACAGAAATCTGAGTAGGCGTGATACAAACGTGCGGCCTTGTGGAATAATTCGCATAGCGAAGTTGAGCATACCCAGGAGGGACTGCAACTGTTTTTTGGTACAGTCCTTGGTGTGTGTAAACTCGTGGAGGACTGCCCTAATGCGTGTTAGTTTGTCGAGGGGGAGACTGGCTTGCATTGCGCAGGTATCCAAGCTGACCCCGAGAAAAGTGATGCTATTTGCTGGGCCATCCACTTTGTGCTCAGCAATAGGAACATTGAGGTTTCCAAAAATTACCCTAAGTTTGTCGAGATCTCCTGGGGGCTTGCTGGGTGGTTCTATCAGTAGGAAGTCATCTAAATAATGGATGACTTCATGGCATTGACCCTTGTGTAATAGTATCCAACTGAGGGATTGGGCGAACGTGTCGAAGAGCCATGGGCTACTCTTCGAACCGAAGGTGAGCTTTGTAGCAAAATAATATGTTTCCTTCCACTTGATGCCATGCCAGCACCAAAGGGATGGGTGGATGGGCAGGAGTTTGAAGGCATCCGAGATGTCGGCTTTGGAGAGCCAGGCGCCTGTGCCTGCTTTGATGATCGCCTGTATTGCCATGTCCACAGAAGAATATTTTAGGGAAAACTCCTCGGAGGGGATCAGGGAATTGAGACTGGGTATGTGGGAAGAATGAGGCGCAGACAAGTCGTACACCAAACGCAATTTATTTGAAAACTTGCCCTTGACAAGCCCAATAGGGCTGACTCTCCATGTGTTGAAAGGGGGGCAACTGAAAGGGCCTATCACGTAACCTCGATCCACCTCTGCCTGTAAGAGCTGATCTATGGCTTGTTCGTCAATGGCTGCCGAACGAAGATTGGCACATTCGTGGGTAGTGTGGGGAAGTGAAATGAGGCCGGTGTGAAAGCCTGCTGTGAAGCCTTGGATAAGGAAGGTGGCCAGGGAAGGGGTGGGATGTGAAGTGAGATACCACCCTAACCACAAGAGGTTGATCCGGCTTAGTCACGCCTTCTTGTGTTGCTTGACTTCGCACAAAATCCTGGGGTGTGCTCTATGACATATGGTGCAGAGGTGAAGTAGACGGCACTGGCTGAAGTTGCAGGACCCCTGATTAAAGTTATTACAGATGGCTGCCCCTCCCACGGTTCGGACTGGGCGTCCGAGTTTGTCCACCTGAGGCGTTGGTTCAGGGATCGGCTGAGCCTGTACTGATCCTGAGGTAGAGGGAAACTCGAAAGGCCGTCTGTTTGCCGTATTGGCACACCAGGTGGCAGTGTGGGTGGAGGACTGGCAAATCGCACACAGAGGTGAGCGTAAGCCGGCAAAGTGGCGGCAGAAGAGTTCTGTGTCCATGAGACTCCAGTCTGTGGTGATCTGGAACTGTATGAGTCTGGCCGCGGCCTTGGCTGAAAAAGAACGGTGGTAGTCGTAAAAGGCAAAACCACCGTACTTGTGGCCTAAGTCTACCACAGTATGGAGATACAAGTCCAGCTCTTCCCGCCTGCTAGGGGTGACTGAGCACAGGACATCTCTGAGCATGCCAAAGGCCAGTGTAAACTCTGAGACTGTTAGCTTGCGGTTCAATCTGGGGTCTTTAGATTTAAGGACCACTGATATGTCGCCCCAGGAGTAGGCTTTATTTTCTGCCAAATCATGCACGGAAATGAGGAGAGAGGCCAGGTTGACGTCCTTGCCGTCCAAGATGTCCTTCCTGATACTGGTTGGGACCAGGTGGGAGGGGTAGACAATGTGGCTTGAGCCTGAGGTACCTGCAGGAAGAGGTGTCAAGCTTTGAGTTGCCGTTGGGTCGGGGACAGCCGTGGCCGGTCGGGCCTCCAGAAGTGCAACCCTGGTTTGGACGTCTGCAACTGAGGTGGATAGAGATGACACCATCGTGTGTAATTGTGAAATGGCCGATGATATCGACTGAAGGGATGCCTGTTGGGTACTGGGTCCTGCTGCTGGTGGGGGAAAGAGGAGTTTGAAAAGCTCGCCTTTCCTTGCTGTGGCAGGGAAGGGGACACCTCTGCGTCTGAGCTCTGCCGTCAGTTTGGGGATAGTCCATCCCCTAAGAGATTGCACGCTGCCGCTTTCTGAAACCGGAGAAGGTGACAGAGGGGCCGCGAGGTCTTCGCTGCCGGTCTGAGACATGGTTGCTCTGGTGAGGATTATCTTGAGCTTTTATCTCCTGGTTGACTGTAACCTATTAAGGGCGAGATGAATTTCAAGTTTTTTCTTTGATCCGCTGAGTCATACTTACCCGACTTGTTCTCCCATTCCCCTTTTTTTTTTTTTTTTTTTTTTTTTTTTTTTTTTTTTTTTTTACCTGGGGGGATATCGTCCAACCTGGTGCAGGGTGGACCTACTGAACTTTGACTGACCTGAGAAAATGAAAAGGTGACAATTCGTGAAAGGATTGCTGACTGGTTTCTTGAAGCAACGATTTGTATGACAATGAAATGATTCGAAATGTTTGCCTTGATTACGAAATGGACTCCATGACAGAGGTCCGGCCTGGTCGTCATCATTGATTCGACCGAGAACCGGGCTCTGGAGCATGTATTGAAATGAGGCAAGTGGAAACATTGGTGCACCCGGGACGATCTGGTGCTTATTTGATGCATCTGGATTCGAATCGGAGCACCGTATGAAATGAAATGAGAGAAATGATTATTAGACCGAGTGCACTGCCATGCGACTGGATTCATGTCGGAACGTGATAGGTGGAAATGAAATGATAACCATGACAGAGGTATGAATGACTGAAAACGTAACTCTGGAGCATGTATAGAAATGAGGCCAATCCTGGGGCACGCCGAGACGAATCGGTGCATTGCCATGCGACTGGATTCATGTCGGAACGTGATAGGTGAAAACGAAATGATAACCATGACAGAGGTATGAATGACTGAAAACGTAACTCTGGAGCATGTATAGAAATGAGGCCAATCCTGGGGCACGCCGAGACGAATCGGTGCATTACCATGCGACTGGATTCATGCCGGAACGTGATACGTGAGAATGAAATGATAACCATGACAGAGGTAGTAATGACAGACAATGACGTAACTCTGGAGCATGTATAGAAATGAGGCCAAATAACTGGGGCACACCGGAACGAATCGGTGCATCTTTTTGATGCGACTGGATTCGAATCGGAGCGCGGTAGGTGACTGAAATGAGAAATGTTTGAAATGATTTGAAATGTCAGAAATGAGTTCTAGAATGTTTCAGAAATGAGAAATGATTAGTATCGAACTGACTTGATCCGATAACTTGCAAATTGCGACTTGCTGTGGCTGTTTACTGATGCATACTTTTAACACCGACATGCTAGAAATGGAGCGACGTCTGCGTCGCGGTGCTGTCGAAATGGTAACATATCGAAGTACGAGCGATACATATTACAATAGTGAAATGCGAGTAACGAAATTTTGAAAGTACGGTTTAGTGACATGACATGAAACGAAAAATTCGATATACATTGCAGTTTATGAAAAGCGAGTGAAACGAAAATTTTCGAAATTACGGTTTAGTGACCTGATATAAAACGAAAAGTCCGACGGGACCTTACCTGCGACAGCCAAGCCAGCCGCGTGGTACAAACTACGAACGAAAGACGCCGACTTCGAAAGTTTTTGAGAACGGTATCGAATACGGAATGCGAGGCAAGAACTTGCGGACGCTGGTATATCGAATAGTCGGCCTAGTGACGTATATCGCGCACAGGAAACCGACAAGCACCACAGGTGAGCGGGCCGCTTAAGTACCCCCCCGGGCTCCTCCCATAAATTCAGGCCACCATACTGGCCTTCCTACATATATATATATATATATATATACACAGTATCTCACAAAAGTGAGTACACCCCTCACATTTTTGTAAATATTTAATTATATCTTTTCCTGTGACAACACCGAAGAAATTACACCGTTGCTACAATGTAAAGTAGTGAGTGTACAGTTTACAAAACAGTGTAAATTTGCTGTCCCCTCAAAATAACTAGACCCACAGCCATTCATGTCTAACCCGCTGGCCACAAAAGTGTATACCCCTAAGTGAAAATGTCCAAATTGGGCCCAAAGTGTCAATATTTTGTGTGGCCACCATTATTTTCCAGCACTACCTTAACCCTCTTGGGCATGGAGTTCCCCAGAACTTCACAGGTTGCCACTGGAGTCCTCTTCCACTCCTCCATGATGACATCACTGATCTGGTGGATGTTAGAGATCTTGCGCTCCTCCACCTTCCGTTTGAGGATGCCCCACAGATGTTCAATAGGGTTAAGGTCTGGAGACATGCTTAGCCAGCCCATCACCCTTACCCTCAGCTTCTTTAGCAAGGCAGTGGCCATCTTGAAGGTATGTTTGGGGTCGTTATCATGTTGGAATACTGCCCTGTGGCCCAGTCTCTGAAGGGAGGGGATTGTGCTCTGCTTCATTATGTCACATGTGGCATTCATGGTTCCTTCAATGAACTGTAGTTTCCCAGTGCTGGAAGCACTCATGCAGCCCCAGGCTATGACACTCCCTCCACTATGCTTGACTGTAGGCAAGACACACTTGTCTTTGTACTCCTCACCTGGTTGCTGCCACACACACTTGACACCATCTGAACCAAAAAAGTTTATTTTGGTGTTATCAGACCACAGGACATGGTTCCAGTAATCCATGTCCATAGTCTGCTTGTTTTCGGCAAGCTGTTTGCAGGCTTTCTTGTGCATCATCTTGACGACAGCCATGCAGACCAATTCGATGCAGTATGCGGTGTATAATTTGAGCACTGACAGGTTGACCCCCACCCCCACCCCTTCAACCTCTGCAACAATGCTGGCAGCACTCATACATCTATTTCCTAAAGACAACCTCTCGATATGATGCTGAGCAAGTGCACTCAACTTCTTTGGTCGACCATGGCGAGGCCTGTTCTGAGTGGAACCTGTCCTGTTAAACCGCTGTATGGTCTTGGCCACCGTGCTGCAGCTCCATTTCAGGGTTTTGGCAATCTTCTTATAGCCTAGGCCACTTTATGTAGAGCAGCAATTCTTTTTTTTTCAGATCCTCAGAGAGTCCTTTGCCATGAGGTACCATGTTGAACTTCCAGTGACCAGTATGAGAGAGTGAGAGCGATAACACCAAATTTAACACACCTGCTCCCCATTCACACCTGAGATCTTGTAACACTAATGAGTCACATGACACCGGCGAGGGAAAATGGCTAATTGGGCCCAATTTGGACATTTTCACTTGGGGTGTACTCACTTTTGTTGCCACCAGTTTAGACATTAATGGTTGTGTGCTGAGTTATGTTGAGGGCACAGCAAATTTAGACTGTTATACAAGCTGTACACTCACAACTTTACATTGTGGCAAAGTGTCATTTCTTCAGTGTTGTCACATAAAAAGATATAATAAAATAATTACAAAAATGTGAGGGGTGTACTCACTTCTGTGAGATACTATATATATATATATATATATATATATATATATATATATATATATATATATATATATATTTATATGTATGTGAAGTGTATTATTATTCTTGCACAGTACAGACATATGTATTTATGTTGTGACTAGCCCTGACCACAGATCCACCCACAATCTCAGGAATTACAATTTCAAAATGTTCCCAGGCATGCATATAAAAAAAACCTTTTTTTTTCTTAATAGCACTCACTTTATATATTTTGGGCTGATCACAAGCACACATATATCTAAAAATATGCACTGATAATAAATATATCCCTTAGAACGCATATAAACTCGCATATAAACTACCTAATTTTAGATGTACATGTAAAAAGGTCAGTTAAAGCAGTACTAAAGTTCACTTTTTTATTTTTATTAAAAGTAAAAAGTACAGCAAATTTCGGTCCGACAGAGGCTGCCAGTTCAGGCGGCTTCTGTCGTACGTACAGCTGACTGACTCCCAATCAGTGCTCTCAGCCAATGGCAGAGATCACTCCGAGATCACGTTCTGGTGGGGGGGGGGGCATCAATCTACTACTGCAGGTGACAGCATAGTGCTTAGCAGCTTAGGCACCCAGTACAATCATAGGAGCAAGTAGTTAATACTCAGGCCTGAAGTTTACACAGGGCTACCACTTTTCACTTTCAGTGGCCCAATAGAGTGGCCTTAGGCCCCTGATACCCTTATACAGGCACAGAGTGAATCCTCAGCTCATGAGAGCTTACACTCTTCACTCCTAGTGGCCCAATAGAGCTGTGGGCGTATGCATTCATACACACATATACCAAAGCCCAATTTAGACAGACGCCAGTTAACCTATCAGTTTGGAAAGTGGAAAGAAACCAAAGTACCTAGAGGAAACCCACACAAGCACAGAGAGAACACGCCAGTGCCCTAACTGAGATATGAACCAGGGACCCCAGGGCTACAAGGAAGACATGCTAACCACTAAGCCACTGTGCTGTTCACAGTAACCTTTAAGTCAATATTTGCTTACTGTTTATATAACTAAGGCCTGGTGGTAGGCCTTGATAGGCAACTTGAACTGTATTAAAATTGCCCAATACTTAAAAGCACTGTATTTTTCTAAGAGTCTCCATGTCAGATTGGAGCCACAGGCAAGCATCACTGATGATAAATTATAGTAGGAAGGATGCATAGCGTTTCTTCTTTTACACAACGCTGGAAATCACTTCCCTTCTCGAGAGTGCTGTATAGAATTCAATATATTAAAGTGTTTGTAAAGTCAAATCATAAATAATAAAAAAGGGCCACTCATAAAATGTGCATTTATTCACTGACCCTTTTTTCCTCAACTGATTGACATTGTTAATAAAATATTAACAAGTTTCATCTTCTTTCTGAGTTGGGGTGGCAAATGTATCCATAGACAGGTTTCAGTGGTGTCTCCCATGCACACTTGCCTCAGCACCCAGTCTAAAACCTCATACACACGATCGGATTTTCCGATGAGAAATGTGTGATGACAGGCTGTTGGCGGAAAATCCGACCGTTTGTACTCTCCATTGGACAATTGTTGTCCGATTTTCTGCAGACAAATGTTGGATGGCAGGTTTCAAAATTTTCCACGGACAAATGTCTGTTGTTGGATTTTCCGAGCGTGTGTACACAAGTCCGTCGGACAAAAGTCCAAAGTACAAACATGCATGCTCGGAAGCAAGGACAAGCCAGAAGCGGTCAGTCTTGCAAACTAGCATTCGTAATGGAGAATTAACATTCGTGACGTGGCAAATTATGAAATCTCGAAATGCAGCGCACAATTCTCTTCTTCTTTAATGGGATAATAATGAAGCTGCTTTGCTGGTGATACTGATGGAGTTATTGCAAACAAATTTTTTTTTCTAGTGATATCAAGAATAATATTATTATGCTTTATTTATTTATTTATTTTTTGGGCAAGTTATCACAACACCATTATCCTGCACTTTTTAAGATCAAAGATACAACTATGTTGGTGTCCCTTGTCAATTTTACATTGTATTTTTTTAAATGTAACTGCCTACTCCCAAACTGTCATTTGACGTAAAATACATAGCCAAGTATTATTCTCCACAATTTTTTATTGTGCATTAAAAAAAGAAAACAAATACAATTAGACATGCTATCTGCCAATAGAACTTAACCAAAAAGTGCATTCTATGCATCCAAAAATATAGAAAATATAACAAATCAAATCATTATTATTCAACCAAAAAATAAATTAAAAGCCTCATGCATGTGTCCTGCTTCTTAATATAGGGGGTCACCAATGCCAAAACTTGGTGAAAGCAGGGGTCCGTCATCCGGAGATAATTCCGAAAATCATCTGAATTATTCTCCTGGAGCTCCCGCAGCAAAGGCATATGACATAATTGGTCACGATTAATAAAGCAACCAATTTTTGGTCCAAGAAATCCTCCTCCTCCTGTTCCTGGACTGGACTTGGGTCAAAGCAATAACTCCAAGGCCAATAATAAATAACACGTTATATCCTCCGCTTCCACAACATGTCTGGTTGACGAACGGCTGTTCAGAAACGAACTGAAAAGCACGAAATGAAAAGTGCAAAATGGAAAGCGCAAAATAAAAAGCGCAAAATGAAAAGCGCGAATCAACACTCACCAAACTTCTACTAACACAAAATTAACAGAAGGAGCCCAAAGAGTGGTGCTAAAGGGCTGAAAAACCACGTAGTACATCACTACGTTCGTGTTTGTTGGCCGACAATTCCTTGCCGTTTGTATGCAAGACAAAATCCAGGCACACGCCTTTGGACGAAAGCCCGAGGTTGTCTGCGGAAAATCCGATCATGTGTACGAGGCTTAATGCACACTGGGGTTTATTTACTAAAGCTGAAATCAGGCTCACTGCATAGAAACCAATTAGCTTCTAACTTCAGCTTGTACAATTAAGCTTTGGCAATAAAACCTGGAAGCTGAGGTTGTGCAGAAGTGAGACTGATTTTGCACTCTCCAGCTTCAGAAAATAAACCTCAGTGTGTCTATGCACAACATGCTTTCCCTGCCTATACTGAGCTGCCCAAGTCACAGGCAGGCTCGCTTGTAGGGTCGCAGTCCCCAGCTATTGATTGATATCAGTTCCTGCAGGGACCCTTGCTGTCATCTACTTAATTATTAAGTAATGGGGTGTCTACAGTACATAGGACGCCTTCTGGCTTAGTGCTACCAATGAGTCTATGCTTTGCATCAGCTAAATAACGCCCAAGTGATTACTCAATAAAGCAGTACAGGTAGGGAAAGCATATTGTGCATAGGCACAACATGCATTAGAATGAGCATTGAGGCAAATGTGCAAGGGCGACACTGCTGAGAGAAACCTGCCTATGAATAAATTTGTCACCCCAACCCAAACTTGAAGGATCTATAATTTTTTTAGCAATATTAGGCAGTTAGGGGAATCAGGGGCAGCGGATAAATGCACATTTTATGAGTGGCCCATTTTAAATATTTATGATGCTCCCTTTTTGTGTGCAAATAAAGTATATGTGGAATAAAGGATATGGTTTACATCCACTTTAAGGCTGCTGGCATCAACCATATATCAGGAGGAACATAGCTCTCTCTCTCTCTCTCTCTCTCTCTCTCTCTCTCTCTCTCTCTCTCTATACATATACATATATACATACACACATACAGTATCTCACAAAAGTGATCACACCCCTAACATTTTTGTAAATATTTTATTCTATCTTTTCATGTGGCAACACTGAAGAAATGACACTTTGCTACAATGTAAAGTAGTGAGTATACAGCTTGTATAACAGTGTACATTTTCTGTCCCCTCAAAATAACTTAACACACAGCCATTAATGTCTAAACCACTGGCAACAAAAGTGATTACACCCCTAAGTGAAAATGTCCGAATTGGGCACAAAGTGTAAAATTTTGTGTGGCCCTCATTATTTTCCAGCACTGCCTTAACCTTCTTGGGCATGGAGTTCACCAGAACTTCACAAGTTGCCAGTCTTCTTCCACTCCTCCATGACAACATCACCATCTTCCATTTGAGGATGCCCCACAGATGCTCAGGTCTGAAGACACGCTTGGCCAGTCCATCACCTTTACCCTCAGCTTCTTTAGCAAGGCAGTTATCATCTTGGAGGTGTTTTTGGGGTCGTTATCATGTTGGAATACTGCCCTGTGCCCAGTCTCCGAAGGGAGGGGTTCATGCTCTGCTTCAGTATGTCACAGTACATGTTGGCATTCATGGTTCCCTCAATGAACTGTAGCTCGCCAGTGTTAGCAGCACTCATGCAGCCCCAGACCATGACACTCCCACCACCATGCTTGACTGTAGGCAAGACACACTTGTCTTTGTACTCCTCACCTGGTTGCCGCCACACACGCTTGACACCATCTGAACCAAATAAGTTTATCTTGGTCTCATCAGACCACAGGACACGGTTCCAGTAATCCATATCCTTAGTCTGCTTATCTTCAGCAAACTGCAGGCTTTCTTGTGCATCATCTTTAGAAGAGGCTTCCTTCTGGGACAACAGCCATGCAGACCAATTTAATACAGTGTGCGGCGTATGGTCTGAGCACTGACAGGCTGACCCCCCCAACCCCTTCAACCTCTGCAGCAATGCTGGCAGCACTTATATGTCTATTTCCCAAAGACAACCTCTGGATATGATGCTGAGCACGTGCGAGGCCTGTTCTGAGTGGAACCTGTAATGTTAAATGGATGTATGGTCTTGGCCACCGTGTTGCAGCTCAGTTTCAGGGTCTTGGCAATCTTCCTATAGCCTAGACCATCTTTATGTAGAGCAACAATTCTTTTCTTTAGATCCCCAGTGAGTTCTTTGCCATGAGAGTGAGAGCGATAACATCAAATTTAACACACATGACACCGGGGAGGGAAAATGGATAATTGGGCCCAATTTGGACATTTTAACTTGGGGTGTGCTCACTTTTGTTGCCAGTGGTTTAGAAATGAATGGCTGTGTGTTGAGTTATTTTGAGGGGACAGCAAATTGTAATTTCTTCAGTGTTGTCACATGAAAAGATAAAATAAAATATTTACAAAAATGTGAGGGGTGTACTCACTTTTGCGAGATACTGTATATTGTTACAAAGGGTAATGTGCTCTTCATAAATGATAAACAAAAATATGTATGTGCTTGGGTTTTCTGCATTCTAGTATTATATTCAGAAGCATGGGGGTCCTGTGGTCACATGACCGAGAAAGGCTCACTACCTAGACTGAGGTTCCTCAGGTCATGCGGCCATAGTGCCCCATCTTCTGCATTTGTAACAGCCTTAGTAGCACTGACTTCCTACACTGGTTCCATAAATTATTTCCCTCATCTGTGCTAATTATTAATTAAAAATATTACAAAAAGTCTGCAAAAAATCCAAATGTTATATTTGATAAAATCTTTAACTGATAGGAATGCTTAGAATTTGGAGAAAAAAAAAAAACGAACTGCAGTAAAATCTAAATTCTTTTTTTTCATTATAACGTGATAGTAGGGTGTTACTATGTTCACCATGGAAAGCTCAGCATACAGTGGATAAAACCATAGTGGTTTGTGTTCATTTTTTATTGTGGTCCTGTGGGAACATTTCTGTCAGCTGTCATACACTGCATAAGACCTTTATTAACTCTTTAATACAGTAAAAAGTAGCTTGTAGTCATATATCCTCTGGCTGTCCATGCTTGGCTTTGAGGGAAAAAAACAGCTTTGTCAAAACTCACCAAATCATGTCACGTCCTAATCTTTCTTGAACCCTCTAGCTTTCAATAGGTTTTGTGTCTCTGAAAAGCATTTCTTTGTGCAAATGCTACATACTGACAAGTGTCTGTTCACGTTTTAGCAAAAAAAAAGCTGATATATTTAAGAGACGATTTTAGGTAAAAATTAGCTTTGAACAAACGCCAATGACTAATTTATTATAGTACTGTTGAAGGAACTTAAAGTAGCCCAGTCTCTAGAAAAAAAAAAAGAATAAAAAAGTGCCACCTTCAAAGCTTTAATCGCTGTGCACAGTTTGGAAGCGGGTACCAAATCCAGATTGGCAGTATGGAAGAACTAAGTATTAAAGCAAAACTTCCGTTAAAAATAAGATAATAGCCCATTAAAGGATAAAATAACAAAACCAGCCTTTACTGTAATATTCATTTTCAATCCAACATTTTCTCCTGCAGTACTTGTTTGTGCCAATAGATGTCCTCAGGCTTATAAAAACCATCATTTACCAGCTTCCTCTGAGCCCAGGTCATCCTGGACCCTCCCCAGCCTGTGACTGGACAGTGAATGAGTGAAAGCTAGGATGTTTGTTAGCCTTTTTTTTTTTTTTTTACACCTCTGTATTCAGTAGTAAATGCAAAAAAAAATAACCTTAACAGAGGATCTACCCCTTCCCCAAGTGATCAAAAAGTAAAAAAAAAAGACCTGGGAAGGGTTACATTTGCAAGATTTGCTTGGCCCCTTTAATCTTTTAACACTTGCCTACTGGGTACTTTTACCCCCTTCCTGCCCAGGCCATTTTTTAACTTTCAGCATTGTCTCAGTTTCAATGACGATTGCGTGGTCATGCAACACTGTACCCAAACAAAATTGTTATCATTTTTTTGAGACAGATAGAGCTTTCTTTTGGTGGTATTTAATCACCACTGGATTTTTTATTTTTTGCTAAACAAACAAACTGTTGAAAAAATAAGTTTTTCTTAGTTTCTGTTATACAATTTTGTAACTAAGTATTTTTTCTCCTTCAATGATGTTCACTGATGAGGCTGCACTGATGAGGCGGCACTGATGGCACTGATGAGGTGGCACTGAGTGGCGGCCCATCCATTAGGGGCACCGACCCCTGTCTCCAGGCCACATCTATATGTTAATGTATAGATTCATGCATAGCATGAATCTATCCATGGTCGCCGTGGACACCCCCTATTCATGCGTCCGGTCCCTTTCGGGTCGGTCACCAGGCACATGAATTACAGCGGCAGGGGATTTTTTTTGAAGTACCTGATTAGAGCCATAGGCTCTAATAGGCTTTAAAATAGGGTGGGCTTGGGTCACAGAGCATGCGACCTGGAGCCCACCCAGGTGGGTTACAACAGCGAACGAATATTCGCTGTGGAAACACTGATCCTCAATTCGGCCAATCAGAAGCGAGTGTGAAACCCGTTTTCCGATTGGCCAAAAAGAGAAGACTCCCACTTGGCCGCTGGAAGCTGCCGCTGTGGAGAGCAGGAGAACGGGAAGCCGCCGGTGATGGCGAGCAGGAGAACGCAGGGGGAAGTCATCGGTGTTGGGGTAAATGCTACTGACCGACCAGGGGGGCAGCATACTGTTTGCCGCCCCCCCCCCAACAAAAAATTTCCACCAGCCGCCACTGGCGGCACTGATATGTGGCACTGATGGGCACTGATAGGTGGCACTGAATTCCTTTTTTTTACATGCATTTATATTTTTCTCTAATTTTACATGCAGACCAAGCTGGCCAGAAACTGAAGTAACTTGGGATAAAACGAACCTATTATAAACCTATTATATTACTGCATAGACTAGTCACCTTCATTTTTAAAAAAAAAACAGAAAAACAAATCCACTCTGGCAGAATCAACATATAATAAAACTATGTTACAGACAGACTGCAACTTATATGTTATTTTTGTTTTTGCTCATAGTTCTACTTTAAATATCCTGCTGTTCCCATGAGCTAAGAACATAGGCAGCCAAAATGAGATCTTCTGTACCATAAGCCAAATATACACAACATTCTTTCAGTAGCTTCTAGGAACAATATCTTCAGAGCTACAGTAAACACATAGGAGGTGACAGCCAATGTGTAATCATTAAGCCATTATTGATTATAAACTGTAAATTAATAACTGAAAATAAACAACATGTTAGCTGTGGATTTCATTAGCAATTCAAAAAAACACAGGATGTGATGGCAATAGTAAAACATTTTTAAAGTGTAGGCTCTAGTTTTATATACTGTACAATGGCAATTAGGAATGCTAATTATCTATGAAAATATTTTTGAAAGTGTGTCTAAACAAAATTTGTATCTTTAGTGGATATTTTTAAAAATATATATTAATATATATTAAATATATAAATATATATATATATATATATATATATATATATATATATATATATATATATATATATATATATATATATATATATATAATATGTATTAAAACATTAATTAAAAATACAGCATAGCACAGGAAAGGATTAATTTTTAGTCATTTCTTTTTCTTCATTGGGCAGTGTTACCTTCACACAGGAGCTGAGGGTAATATCCCAACCAATTCTGTTAGAAATAATTTGTGTTCATTAATCACTTCCCATCTGCCCTATAGCAGTTTTACTGCTACTGGCTAGCAGCTATGTGCTGGATCACGTATATATACAGTATAGGTGATCCGTCACTTCCGGGTATGGGGCGTGCATACGCACCACCGGCGACTGCTTCTGCTGTCATTACACACACCAGTAGCCCATCAGCAGGTGGCAGGTACTTGATGTCCGATGGCACCCGCTGATCATCAGGCAGAGAGACAGAACTGCAGAGGCAGATCGGCATTTTCACGGGGGGGGGGGATTTGTGCAGGCGAAGAAGGGAATAATTTACATCTCTTCCCCTAGTGACAGCACCTCCCACAGTGTAGTAAAATGCTGCCTAGCTGCCTGCCTACCCTTTGATCGGCTCTGCTGTTATCCCCTTCCCTGCCAGTGTAATTTGTACAGTGACAGTGCATATTTTTTAGCACTGATCACTGTATTAGTGTCACTGGTTCCCAAAAGGTATCAGTTAAAATCAGAATGACCACCGCAATATCGCAGACCCACTATAGGTCACTGATCACCGCCATTACTAGTAAAAAAAATGATAAAAATATTCCTGGTGTCCACCAGGAAAATGAGATGAAAGCCAGGGACTTGTACAAATGCATGTTTAGTGGAGCTGCACGATTCTGGCCAAGATGAGAGTCATGATTTTTTTGCTTAGAATAAAAAGATCATGATTCTCTCACGATTCTCGCGACGTAAAATCTTTCACATTATGCAAAAGAAAAAATGGGCCAACTTTACTCGTTAGTTTTTTTTTTAAAATTCATTACAGTTATTTTTTCCAATGGAGTTGCAATTGGGGGAGCACTTCGCAGGTACGGTGTGACATAGGGTATTGCAACGGCCGCCAAAAAAAAAAAAAAATATATTCTATTGTTTGTAGTCGCTATGACTTTAGCACAAACCAATCAATATACACTTATTGGGATATTTTTTTTATCAAAAATATGAAGCAGAATACATATTGGCCTAAATGTATGAAGAAATTAGATTTTTTACTGGATATGTTTTTTAGCAGTAAAAAATCTTTTTTATTTTTTATTTTTAATTATCGGTCTTTTTTTTATAGTGCAAAAAAATAAAAAGCGCAGAGGTGATCACATACCACCAAAACAAAGCTTATTATTTGAGTACAGTGTCACACGACCGTGCATTTGCCAGTTAAATAACTCAGTGCCGTATTGCAAAATAGTCTGGTCATGGTGGGGGGTAAATCTTCCGGAGGTCAAGTGGTAATGTTTTTCTCTACTTGATAAATTCTGCTTACCACCTAGTCTTGGTGACCACAGTGAGGGTTCCCAGTTAGCAGTACAATAAGGAGGTCCTCAGTTCCTTCTGGTCACTGAGATAGGAATGGAAGGGAAGTTTAGAGAGAAGCTAGCCCATGTCTGCTAAATACTTTAGTTAAAAAATTTTTTCCAGAACTCCTCTGTACATTACAATTTGATTTAGCATTCAGGTAGAATGTTTTTGATTATAGTAGAATCCTCTTTTTTTAAAGGAGAAAAATTTACAAAGATATCGCCCATAGTGACCAGTCCAATCAGATTTTATATTTAATTTTCTGTTAAAATCAATTATGAAATCCAATTGGTCTCTATGGGAAATATCCATTTTTCACCATTTCCTGTTCTCTATCTTTCATGAATTCCCTTGGCTTGCAGGCTCTTCTAGCTAAAGAATGTTGTTAGAATGTAACATTCTGACAAAAAAAAAGAAAAAAATAGAAGAAAGATTTTATTGTTATAGTGATCAATGAGGGTTTCAAGGACACAATTTCCAGGTACAAATTAGCAAAAGATCTGGGATCATCCTTTGAAAGAGAATGCCATGAAAATCAGGACAATGTATCTATCTATCTATCTATATATATATATATAGAGAGGGAGAGAGAGAGAGAGACTGTATATATATATATATATATATATATATATATATATATCTCTATATATATATATCTCTATATATATATATATATATATCTCTCTATATATATATATATATATATATAGATATATATAGATATATATATATATATATATATATATATATAGATATATATAGATATATATAGATATATCCATATATATCTATAGAGATAGATAGATAGATAGATAGATAGATAGATAGATAGATAGATAGATAGATAGATAGATAGATAGATAGATAGATAGATAGATAGATAGATAGATAGATAGATAGATAGATAGATAGATAGATAGATAGATAGATAGATAGATAGATAGATAGATAGATAGATAGATAGATAGAGAAGTATATATATTTATATTGTAATGGTTGATGTGTGCAGTTATGCATGCTGTTCTTTGCTATGTCATTAAAAAAAAAGTATGTTCAGTTTGATTGTGGTAGGATATGTGAAAGCGTATAAAAGACACAAACACTTGAACTGGTTGTTAGCGTCTGATGCAAGGTATCCTCAGAAACAATAGAGAACAATGCAGTGCATCGGAAAAAAATCAGTAAAGCATAAATGATGAAAACGCATTAAAAAGTTTTTCCTTTTTTTTTTTTTTAAATAAATAAAAGGATGTGGATGGGCTTTTAGACAGCCTCAGCTAAAGCTACGGTAAAATACTGTTAACTGTTAAAATACCTAAATACCTGCAAATTGTTCTGCTGTTTTTTAAATTTAGTAAGAGCCTTAAACTAATTCCTCAGTTTACAGTGCTCATGCGAAGATAATATAAAACATAACTATGGAAATGAATGCACAACTAAGTCGATGTTACAGGTTTGTTCAGTAGATCAAAAGTGCATTGACCCTTTGTATCTCCAACTCATTATCTTGAATGTGAGTTCTCCTTGTAGGAATTGGGATTTGAATTTGCACACCAATGTGGTGCATTTCAAGATGTTGAACGCAGCAGACAGATGGGTCACAGTGAAGTGGAGGACGGTTGCCCCCTGGGAGGTAGAGGCTGAATGAGTGACTGTCGCACAGTTCAAACCGTCGACATGCTGCTGACTCAGGAGTGGTCACTGACTGGCACCTCTGCTGAAGCCGAGGCCTCTCTACTGGGAGTAGTTCCAGCCCACTCATACTGACAGGTACATGCTGGAATTAGAGACTGAAAGACATTCTAAATACTTTTGTCATCTGTAAGAAAAAAATGCTAAATGATTAGCACTAAAACTCCCACATAAATAGTGCAATAGTGTAATGATGAGGATTATAATAACAGGAATTAAAAAAAAAATTCTACTTGCAAAACTCTAACATATTATTCAGTGCAAATTACATAATGGATAAAAAGAAAAAAAATTCTAAAACATGTATAGGGGTTCGTGCAGATGAATTTTGTTTTCGGAGACATTGTTTTGTGTCTAAACAAATACTGTACAATAACTGCTTTTGCAATAGTTTCTTGTCCATTTGAAGCAACAGGAACATCTCCACTGCTTCATAAAGTCCATACAAACCCTAACTGGATGACATTTTGTTTGCTAAGTCATTGTGGGATTTATTTACTAAAACTGGAGAGTACAAAATCTGGTGCACCTGTGCATGGTAGCCAATCAGCTTCTAACTTCAGCTTGTTCAAGTAAAGAAGAAGTACAGCCAAAGCTTGTTTGGCTGTACTTCTTCTGTGGATCACAGGAGTTCAGATTGTTTTGCACTCCTGTGACCCATTATCAGCAGATGGTGGGCTGAAGCCTGCTGTCGGCTGACGACACTGAGCTGCTCCAGGCTCAGGAAAGCTTGTGACCATATGGTCAGAATCCGCCCACATGCCTGGACCGGCCCCCGGCTCAGCCTCTCAGCAAGCCACCCCCCTCCACATCCATAAGCTCCAGTGAGTATCAGCTGTGTTTGATCGCTCAGAGCTGGTCCAGGCTCGGGAAAGTTTGTGACCATATGGTCCGAATCCACCCACATGCCTGGACCGGCACACGGCTCAGCCTCTCAGCTAGCCGCTGAGAGGCCCGAGACGGCTGCTATTGCCCCCCCTACAGCCCCGAGTTTCAGTGAGCACGAGGGGGGGGGGCAGAGCAGAGATCCAGTGACTGACGATCACCAGCTCTCTGCTCAGGGAGCACTAAGAACCGAGCGAACAGCTGTGTTTGATTGCTCAATTCTCCACCTTAGAGCCAGCGGGGAACAGATGCAGCATCGGACTTTAGTGATTGGGTTTATAAAACTTTTAAAGCAATATATTAGGGCTGTGGAAATGAACTATTAGTTCCTCAATTAATCGATTAATTTTTTTGATCGGTGCTCACCTCTCCGCTGGCTTCCGAGTCTTCAGGGAGTTCCGTCGGAGATCCGGTGATGTCACATACATCGGCGTTGCATTCCACCGACATCATTTCCGGCCGATGTGTCATCACGGAGGTTTGTCCTTCCGTGATTGACGTCATTTGCTGTCTAGCCATTAGGAAGTGTTAGGCGATGAGGCACAGGCACTGTGTGTGTTGCACTCCACCGACCTTGCTTCCTATTGACACACCACCCAGGGGGTTCGGTCTTCCTGGACTGCTGAGAACTGGGGAGCTAAAACAGCAGTGTACCAGTGGAGGAGTACTCAGTCATAAAAACTGCATTATTCATCAGGTTCAATGAATTATAAAAATACTGCAGGAAAATGATTGAAATTCAAAATAAATTGTCCTTCAGATAGAAAATATGAGCAAATACATCCTATTCTCATTCTATGCCATACTGGACAAAACCCATTTTTATATAGATTTATCCAGGATCTGTATGTGCGTTATAATTAATCGAAATTAGTCGATAAAAAAAAATTGATTAATCGAACACGAAAATTTTAACCAGTAACAGCCCTACAATATATATATATGTATGTAGCAAGTACCTCCTCAGGCTGATTGAATCCATGAGGGGAGAGCTGCCTGCTAGCAGCTGCGTGGGCTTTTTCACCCCCTTCCTCTTTTTTCACACACACAGAGACACACAGAACTGCTTGCTCTGTAGCCTCCCTATTGGAAGAGACTGACAGCCAATCACCATGAAACAGACAGCAAAGCATTGTGGGCGATGAAGTCTGGAGGAGGAAGTGACTCTGTTAGCTGGATCAGCCCTGGACTACAGGAAAGACAATGCAAAGCCTGCAGAACTGCCTGCTGGGATGAGTGATAAAAGGAGAGGCGCGGCCTGTTTTCAGCCTCTCTGAACGCCATTCAACACCAGCCAGCAGGAGGTCTGTGTGTGACCAGGAGAGAGATTATATACAGTGGGGGGCCGAATCGCCCGCCTCTGAGGGATCCTGGAGGACAGTGCTGCTATTCTAGCAAGCGGACCGGCCTAACTGGAGTAACTGGAAGCCACCTGCACTTCAGTCCATTGGGAGCTGCAGTACGGTGTGGTGGCGCCATCTTCATCAGGAGGGGATTCAGGGCGGAGCCTCACAGCCATCGGGGTCTATTGTGGTGAGAGGGCACCTGCCCATTGCAGTAGAGAGTACAGTATTGCCGAGGGAGTTCTTTCTACAAGAATGCTGGTAAGACTTGTAGTTCCACGGAGGTGAATCTACTTCTTCACAGGCATCATGCAGCTGAACTTTGGGGCCTTATCTCTCTCCCCTGCGCTGTAAGGTCAGTACTGTATTGCACACACATTTAAGGAGGAATCTAAGAGTGGTGATATTTCTTCAGTTACGCCGTCATCAGCATATCTTCTGTTCTATAGTCATTTCTTTTCCTTTGTCTTTGTGGATTACAAACACTGCAGTTTAAACATCAGGCTAGCTGAAGATATCCGAAATCTAAAGAACAATCACCATCCTTTCCTTTTACTACGCTCTGCTGCTCTATATGCAGGGTTGATTACGGTATTACAACCTAGGGGGAGCCATTTTATTGGGACATTCTAAGAACGTTGCACTGTGTTTCTGTGTGCATATGTTGTGTTCATTTATGCTGGTCTGTGTGCTGAGGCCTCAGGGGACGGATGTCCAATACCTCCCGCTGGAGTCTACGCCTCTTCCCATCCCCCCACTGTCTGCTGGGAAACACACGGATCCCAGAGACCCCAGGGACCATTCGAATTGCGCAGCGCAACTCGCGCATGCGCAGTAGAGAATCAGGCTGTGAAGCTGCAAGGCTTCACTTCCTGATTCCCTTACCGAAGATCGGCTTCTGGTGCCGACATCGCGGGCACCCTGGACAGGTAAGTGTCCATATTTTAAAAGTCAGCAGCTGGAGTATTTGTAGCTGCTGACTTTAAAAAAAAAAATTGCGGGACTTCCGCTATAAGGATTCCATGGTGTAAGATATTCCTTCTACAATTCCTGGCTCTGTCCCTATGCTGGAGTTTCAGGCATTTCCATCCACTTTTTTTTTTTTTTTTTTTTGTAGGCACATTTTTTTATTTTTTTTAGGATTGTTTGCCTCTTTTTTCACCTAGTGATTTGGTAACACTCCTCCTGTATTAGAGGGCCTCCATTCTGGATAAGGGAGCACAGGGGGTACCTTTGGACAGCAGCATTATCAGTCTTGGTGGGGGGGAGTATGTTAACTGTATTAGCAGATTTAGATACACTAACAAATTGAAGGCAAACTCTATTTTCACACTTTATAAGCAGTTACAGCAAGCATTTTTTTTCTTTTAGGATAGAGGTTTTACACAAATAAAGGTTGATAATTGTAAGCATCACTGTCAGTGGTAAACAGTTTGTCTTATCCCTCTAACCACTACATCTGAAAGCATCCTGTTTTTTTGAAAAAAAACAAAACAAATGGCTTAATGGTCAAGTCACTAGGTTAAAATAATGGAAAGAAAGCTGAAAAAAGAAAACTAATATAGCCATCAAATCTAAGAATTGGTAAGCTGCAAGATAATAAAAGTTTGAGTAGAGTTTAACATAGCTTTAAAAAGATATATGAATATGTTTGGGGTCAAAACACTCTAGTATCTTAAAAAAAAACTAGCCTAGCCCTTTAACATAAATCAATAGTTTATATACTCACACATATACTGTATATCTTCAATTTTATTACTTTTCAGGTTCATATTTGAAGTAGAACTATGGCCTCCCATTAAAAAATGTGTGCGTCCTTTGATCCTATGGTTAACACGGATTGTATGTCTCTTGCCTGTTGCATTTAAACATTGTTCTTTCCAAAATCTAAATGTAACAATGGCAGTCTTTCTAACATTGTACACTGTACACAATAATGTATTGCTTATAACTAAAAAAAATCAATAAACAAATTGAACTAGGAAAAATGTATATATCAGAACTTAATAAAAAGTGTACAAGCACACTTATGCTGCGTACACACGGTCGGATTTTCCTACGGAAATGTTCGATTTCGAGTTCGCTGCATCGGACATTTTCCGTTGGAATTTCCGACAAACAAAATTTGAGATCTGGATCTCAAATTTTCCGACAACAAAATTACTTGTCGGAAATTCCGATCGTGTGTACACAATTCCGATGCACAAAGTTCCACGCATGCTCAGAATCAAGCAGAAGAGCCGCACTGGCTATTGAATTTCATTTTTTCTTGGCTCGCCATACGTGTTGTACGTCACCGCGTTCTTGGTGATCGGAATTTCTGTCAAGATTTGTGTGACCGTGTGTATGCAAGACAAGTTTGAGCCAACATCCGTCGGAAAAAAACATGGATTTTGTTGTTGGAATGTGCGATCGTGTGTATGTGGCATTACAGTTTTCTTGAAGGCCCCCTGCAAAGTGCCACAAAAACCTCCTTAATTTAGAGCAGTGTTGCCACCCTTATGTAAGTCATGCCTGCTTACTCTACAGTGGGTTGAAAAAAAAATGTTGCAGGTGGCATAGCTGTTAGCATTGTTACTGCTATTTCACATGCATGTACTGTAGTTTGGCAGTCAGCACCTGCCACACCAAGCCCTGTCAACTGCTTTCTGGATTGACAGCGCTACCTCTGTTGATGAAACCCTAGTCAGGAACATCATTCTACCCATTGGATTTGTGCAAAAGCGTGAATATGGTTATGTACTTAGAACCCTACCTAGCATGTGCTGGAACATGCATGCATTTACACCACGGATATTGAGGTCAAGCAGGCTGAGCCATACATTAACTCTGCTGAATAGCCTTGTTAGATGAATCCCTGTGACCCATGATCCCCGATCCTGAACTAGTTCCTGACCTGACTTCTATCTAACCTGCCTTTTGATTTCTGTTGTCTATCAACAGTTGCTACTTACCTCCTTTACCAAATTTACATGTGCATTTTTTTTGGTTAAGTTACCTTATGTGAGTGAGGACATGTAACAAATATAAAAAAAACTATATTGTCATAATATCATTGTATTAGGATGCCTGCCTTTACACACACTTTAATGGCATCCCAGTCTAATGCCGCGTACGCATGATCGGACCTTCCGACAACAAGCTCACATCGAACATTCCCCGTCAGAAAGTCCGATCGTGTGTATGGGGCATTAGTCTGTAGGGTTCAATATTGAGTTGGCCTACCCTTTGCAGCTATAACAGCTTCAACTCTTCTGGAAAGGCTGTCCACGAGGTTTAGGAGTGTGTCTATGGGAATATGTGACCATTCTTCCAAAAGCGCATTTGTGAGGTCAGGCACTGATGTTGGATAAGAAGGCCTGGCTCATAGTCTTCGCTGTAATTCATCCCACAGGTGTTCTATCGGATTGAGCTTAGGTCAAGTTCCTCCACCCCAAACTCACTCATCCATGTCTTTATGGACCTTGCTTTGTGCACCGTTGCACAGTCATGTTGGGACAGAAAGGGGCTGTCCCCAAACTGTTCCCACAAAGTTGGGAGCATGAAATTGTCCAACATGTCTTGGTATGCTGACACCTTAAGAGTTTCCTTCAATGGAACTATGGGGCCATGGGGCCAAGCCCAACCCCTGAAAAACAACCCCACATCATAACCCCCCCCCCCCCCCTTCACCAAATGATTTGGACCAGTGCACAAACCAAGGTCCATAGACAGGGATGAGTGAGTTTGGAGTGGAGGAACTTGACTGGCCTGCACAGAGTCCTGACCTCAACCCGATAGAACACCTTTGGAGAAGGCCTGCGAGCCAGGCCTTCTCGTCCACATCAGTGACTGACCTCACAAATGTGCTTCTGGAATAATGGTCAAACATTTCCATAGACACACTCCTAAACCTTGTGGATAGCCTTCCCAGAAGAGTTGAATCTGTTATAGCTACAAAGGGTGGGCCAACTCAATATTGAACCCTACGCGCTAAGACTGGGATGCCATTAAAGTTCATGTGCGCTTATAGGCAGGGAGTTATCTCAATTTGGCTGCAAAAGTGGAAATTTGCTTTAAGTCATGCTGAAGAGGGAGCTTTTGGCCCACGAAACACATTGGCTGCTTTATGTGGTGTTGCTACAGAACTATTAAAGTGTCTTGGATGGAGCGCTTTATCTTTTGGTTTGGTGCTTTTGATGTATTCTGTATGCTTTGTTCCCAACCTTGATTCTGCTTATGATTTGGTCACTGCTCATTTCTTACTGATCCTGATGCCTGTGACCCAATTCCATCTGTATCTGAACTTGGTGCATCCTCTGTGTATTATTTACCAGCTGTTCTCCTCCACATATGATACCACATTCCCAAGTTCCAGTCACCAGTTTCTAAGCACTTGTGACCTCTCATCACCCTTGAAGGTCCTGTCTTTGCTTCTAGGGGTGCTTGGACAGCAATTGTCCAACCGGCCACCTTCATAATCTCAGGCTTCTCGTACAGGCATTCAACAACCCTTCCACTGTAGGCTGCATTGCCTGGAAGGGAAAATAGATACAAATAAAGGAGAATTCGGCTCACTCTGGGATACAGGGTGGTCTATCTGTTGGAGTAAGGCATATAGAAAGCCAAAGGCTAACCAGGCGCTATGCATTTCTAAACCATCACTTTAGGTGGATTGACCCTTCACAGTGGCCATCTCATTAAAAAAAATACTATCATACAAGATTCTTTAGTTGTACTTTAATTATCGCATATAAAAATGTCATATCACCGCTTGCCAGCAACAGGAGCTCAGGACAAGCCCTTTAGCTGAAGTGTGAAATAGCAGCTTTTGTACTAAAAAGTGATATGGTTGATTCAAAAGAAGAATACACCCTTCCCATGTGTCAGCATGCACAGAAAAGTCATAATGAAAACCAATACTAAGAGATAGAGGGACTGGCACTACTGACCATCTTTAATAAATACTAATTGTCTGTCTGTATTTGATGTCAAAATTGTATGAGTTGCCAAGATAGAACAATCATGTAGATTAAAATAAAATCAGAGAAAAATCAGCACTCCTAATAAAAATACTTGTCCTAGGTACATTTTTCAAAATGAAAACATTGCAACAGGACAGCAAAGCAGCTAGCATTTTAAGGAGAGGTTGACAATTGCAGCCTACACAATGTCTTGGTGCAGATTTCCTTTAACAAGGTGATTTATAAGGTCTATTAAAGTGATAGCCTTTCATATTAAAAAAACCATCATGTTATGCAATTACGGCACATATATACTGTACCTTATAATGCTTATTTATTAAAATAATTTATTTTTTTTAAGAAAAATTAAAATGTCCCTTTATAAATATATTAATTGACCAAAAAACTTACAGGCCCCCTACTACAATAAAAAAAAATTACCGCTGATGTTTGACAGTTAAATGATAAATCTGCTGTGTATAAAGACAGTGTGGGAGCCCTTGGAGAACAACCAAATATTAGAATCTTCCAAAGTTGCCCCATCCATGGCTATTGTGAGGTCTGCAAAGGTGTTCTAAAAATATACTTCATACACCCTGAACAGTTCAGTGTAGACAGTTGATTAATGTCAGCTATTAGCGTTTAACGTCAGAGACTAATCTAGCTGCTAAAGTGCATCTATTATTTGGTTACATTTAATTTCATTATTACCAACAAACATTGCAAAGTTTATTTTAAGGTGTCATGAAAAAGAATATATATATATATATATATATATATATATATATATATACACACACACAGTATCTCACTAAAGTAAGTATACCGCTCACATTTTTGTAAATATTTTATTCTATCTTTTCATGTGACAACACTGAAGAAATGACACTTTGCAAAAATGTAAAGTAATGAGTGTACAGCTTGTAGAACAGTGTAAACTTGCTGTCCCCTCAAAGTAACTCAACACACAGCCATTAATGTCTAAACCGCTGGCAACAAAAGTGAGTACACCCCTAAGTGAAAATGTCCAAATTGGGCCCAAAGTATCAATATTTTGTGTGGCCACCATTATTTTCCAGAACTGCCTTAACCCTCTTGGGCATGGGGTTCCCCAGAGCTTCACAGGTTGCCACTGGAGTCCTCTTCCACTCTTCCATGACGACATCACAGAGCTGGTGGATGTTAATGACCTTGCACTCTTATGCCCCGTACACACGGTCGGATTTTGCGATGGAAAATGTCCGATCGGAGCGTGTTGTCGGAAATTCCGACCGTGTGTGGGCTCCATCGGACATTTTCCATCAGATTTTCCGACACACAAAGTTGGAGAGCAGGAGATAAAATTTTCCGACAGCAAAATCCGTTGTCGGAAATTCCGATCGTGTGTACACAAATCCGATGGACAAAGTGCCACGCATGCTCAGAATAAATAAAGAGATGAAAGCTATTGGCCACTGCCCCGTTTATAGTCCCGACGTACATGTTTTACGTCACCGCGTTTAAAACGATCGGATTTTCCGACAACTTTGTGTGACCGTGTGTATGCAAGACAAGTTTGAGCCAACATCCGTCGGAAAAAATCCTAGGATTTTGTTGTCGGAATGTCCGAACAAAGTCCGACCGTGTGTATGGGGCATAACACCTTCCGTTTGAGGATGCCCCACAGATGCTCAATAGGGTTTAGTTCTGGAGACGTGCTTGGCCAGTCCATCACCTTTACCCTCAGCTTCTTTAGCAAGGCAATGGTCATCTTGGAGGTGTGTTTGGGGTCGTTATCATGTTGGAATACTGCCCTGCAGCCCAGTCTCTGAAGGGAGACGATCGTGCTTTGCTTCATTGCACCCTGTTCCAAATTATTATGCAAATTCTATTTCAGTGTCACAAAGATTAAATATTTTGTTTTTCAGTTTAACTCATGGATGGCATTGTGTCTCAGGGCTCTTTTGATCACTGAAAACAATCTCGGACACCTGTGATAATTAGATGCCAGGTGAGCCCAATTAAAGGAAAAACTACTAAAGGAGGGTGTTCCACATTATTAAGCAGAGCACCATTTTCAAGCAATATGGGGAAATAAAAGGATCTCTCTGCTGCCAAAAAGAGTGAAATAGTTCAATGCCTTGAATGAGGTATGAAAACATTAGATATTTCACGAAAACGTAAGCATGATCATCGCACTATTAAGAGATTTGTGGCTGATTCAGAGCACAGACGGGTTTCGTGCAGATAAAGGCACATTGAGGAAGATTTCTGCCAGATCCATGCATCAGATCAAGAGAGCAGCTGCTAAAACACCATAACATAGCAGCAAACAAATATTTGAAGCTGCTGGTGCCTCTGGAGTCCCACGGACATCAAGGTGTAAACCTTCCATTCGGCCAGCACTCACAAGCAGAAACGGCTGCATTGGGCAGAAAAATACATGAAGACTCATTTTCAAACAGTCCTGTTCACTGATGAGTGCCATGCAAGCCAGGATGGTCCAGATGGATGGAGCAGTGGATGGTTGGTGGACGGCCAACCTGTTCCAACAAGGTTGAAACATCAGTAAGGTGGTGGTGGAGTCATGTTTTGGGACGGAATCATGGGAAGAGAGCTGGTCGACCCCTTTAGGGTCCCCGAAGGTGTAAATATGACCTCCGCAAAGTATGTGGAGTTCCTAACTGACCACTACCTTCCCTGGTACAGAAGAAAGAACTATGCTTTCTGTAATATAATCATCTTCATGCATGACAATGCACCATCTCATGCTGCAAAGATTACCTCTGCATCAATGACTGCTATGGGGATAAAAGGAGAGAAAGTCATGGTGTGGCCTCCATCCTCCCTGACCTTAATCCTATTGAGAACCTTTGGAGCATCCTCAAGCAAAAGGTCTATGAGGGTGGGAGGCAGTTTACATCCAAACAGCAGCTCTGGGAGGCTATTCTGACATCTTGCAAACAAATTCTAGCAGAAACTGTCCAAAAACTTACAAGTTCAATGGATGGAAGACTTGTGAAGCTGCTATCAAATAAGGGGTCCTATGTGAAAATGTAACGTGACCTGTTAAAATGTTTAAAAAGTTAAAATGTTGTTCAAAGTTTGATTGAAATAGCTTTTGATTTCAGTAAATGTGCTGCAAACACAGCAAATGACAATTTTCAGTTCTTTACAACCTATAAAGTGTTTTGAAACTTACTGTGTGTAATAATTTGAAACAGTGCATTGTAAGTTTTTTATTTTGAAAAAAAAACTGTTATCATTAGGAGGTTTGTTCAATAAAATTTAAATTGTACTCTTAATAGTTGATAACATGAGAATTATGCTGACTGTTGTTTACATCAATTATTTAGGTAAATGAGAAAAATATAATTGGCATAATATTTTGGAACAGGGTCATGTCACAGTACATGTTGGCATTCATGGTTCCCTCAAGGAACTGTAGCTCCCCAGCACCAGTAGCACTCATACAGCCCCAGATCATGGCACTCCCACCACCATGCTTGACTGTAGACAAGACAAACTTGTCTTTGTACTTCTCACCTGGTTGCCACCACACACGCTTGACACCATCTGAACGAAATAAGTTTATCTTGGTCTCATCAGACCACAGGACATAGTTCCAGTAATAATGTCCTTAGTCTGTTTGTCTTCAGCAAACTATTTGCAGGCTTTCTTGTGCATAATCTTTAGAAGACGCTTCCTTCTGGGGCGACAGCCATGCAGACCAATTTGATGCAGTGTGCAGCGTATGGTCTGAGCACTGACAGGTTGACCCCTTCACCTCTGCAGCAATGCTGGAAGCACTCTTACATCTATTTCCCAAAGACAAACTCTGGATATGACACTGAGCATGTGCACTCAATCTCTTTGGTCGACCATGGCGAGTCCTGTTCTGAGTGGAACCCATCCTGTTAAACAGCTGTATGATGTTAGTCACCATGCTGCAGCTCAGTTTCAGGGTCTTGGCAATCTTCTTATAGCCTAGGCTATCTTTATGTAGAGGAAAAATTCTTTTTTTCAGATCCTCAGAGAGTTCTTTTCCATGAAGTGCCATGTTGAACTTCCAGTGACCAATATGAGAGAGTGAGAGCGATAACACCAAATTTAACACACCTGCTCCCCATTCACACCTGAGACTTTGTAACACTAACGAGTCACATAACATCAAGGAGGGAAAATGGCTAATTGGGCCCAATTTGGACATTTTCACTTAAGGGTGTACTCACTTTTGTTAGCAGCGGTTTAGACATTAATGGCTGTATGTTGAGTTATTTTGAGGGGACAGCAAATATATGCATAGAATAAAATATCATGCCTGCTATCTAAAATCCCCTTTCAACAAGCTCTTAGGTTCTTCCATACATTTTCAATTTTTTTCAAGGGCAAAAAACAGACTTTGGACGATTTTCTGGTTAAGGTGATATTACAGGACAGCAAAATAACCAGCTTTTAAATAGTGTTCAAAAACTTCTAAGCATAGTGTTCAGTGTGGTTCATATACATCCAACTGCACAGGCAGAAGAAAGAGCATTTTCCTGTTACAGACCAGTGGACCAGTCTACCATGAGCTGGTCCATAGAGAATGATGACCAGAATGTAGACCACCCTACTAATAATCTTCAACAGGAAGACATGGGCTGCATCATTTACAGCAGAAGCAATGCAGGAAGGCTAAAAAATAATTTTTATCTATTTTTTTTTTTTACAAAACTCTCAGTAAATATTAATAAGACAACCCAGGGCAATTCTTTTCCTTCAACCAAGATTTTTATGTATGCCTAAACTTTAAAGAAAACAACATTGTTTGTTACTATATAAAGGCATACTAATTCACTAAGCTGCTTTATTTTTGGTGCTTATTGCTGTGTGCGTTTCTGTTGGATAGCACTTCTTCCTTTTCCTGTTCAAGTGGCTTTGGCCACTAAAACTGTAAGTGAGGTAAGACTGCTCCACTGAAGGCACAAACAGCAACAGAAGCCTTAGAGAGGTTCTACCCTTTCCAACTCTATCCAAAGCCCCAAAAAAAGTTTCTGGCTGGGGTTGCATTTTAATTTAATGCAACAAATCAAATCAGTTGTTAAACTGTCAATGGTATTCAGGAAACATTACTAAACATTCTAAAGTCAGAGACTGCTTGGTTTACCTTTAGGACGCATTAACATGTATGTGAGTGTTAATGCAAGTGGACTGTCAAATGTGTTTCACACAAAAAAACACACCTGCACTATTATTACTGACAATGCAGTACGCCTCAATGAAGAGTTTTCACATGTGTGCATGGGAATATGTCATACCACAAGTTTTTGTTTTTTATTGTTTTTTTACAGTATATATGCATTGGGTTGCCACCAAAATACCCTTATATTTATTGCAGGAAACTATAGAATAACAATGACAATTTACCTATTGTACATTCTTATCAATCACTCGAGGAGCTTAAAGTCTAAAGTCCCTATCCCACATGCATACATACTACGTCATGGGCCAACTTAGACAGGAACCAGTTGACCTACCAGCATGTCCTTGTAGTGTGGGAGGAAACCCACGATAGCACAGGAAAAAAATGCAAGCATCATGCAGATATGTTTAGGGTGGGATTTGAACCGAGGATCCGAATGCTACAAGGCTAATCAGTGCTAACTATTAAGTCATTGTGCTGCCTATACTTTATGTTGTGAGTCTGCTTGTGATCTAAGCAGACTTGTTGTTAATCTTATTTTGTGTTGTTCTAACAATCAGCTACACTTCAACTTGTGTAGGTAAAGGCTGCAGTGAAATCCAAGAGAAGGTTTTGCTGGAACCAGTGAACACACAGGCCTGGAATGCATGCATTAAAGCATCCATGAATTATTTTCAGTGCTACAAAATGGTCAAAAACATATCTGGCTTAAACCAGGTCCTTAGAGAAGAAAAGGATACTGGCAGTAAATTAATTAGCAGGATAGTTAGGTACATTAGAGGCATGCCTAGATGAAAATTAGTTCCTTCTCGATTACCGCAACACAATAGAATGCACAGAGCAAAATGCTAAACTGTTTGACTGGAATTTACCTTTAACAGGGTAAACAGCAAAGTGCAAACAACAGAAAGCTATATTATCCAATCAGAAGTACATTGTTGGCTTTAAAATTATTAAAGGTGTTTCAGTTGATGGCTTGTACTGATCGGATGTCATTTTGAGTACCTCAAATATGCTACTAAAATCTCTTAATTGTATAGATTAACCCAGCCGGCCGCATGCAAATTTGCGGCCTCTCTGCACCTGGCCCTAGGCGCCGAGGGGCCGCATATTTGCGTGAATTGCTGTCCATACAGCTGTGCTGCTCTCAACACAATTACCGGCGTCTAACCGAAAGCTCCGATCGATGCTTGCGATCTGGAGTTTTCAGATCACGTGACAGCCCGTCATGGAGTCACGCGCTCCTAAGCCCTGTCCCGCCTCCAGGCATTATAAATCTCTTAAAGGGCAAATAGGTGCCAGTGTTAAGATGTTAATCACTGATTAATACACAGATAAAGTAAATGGCTCCCTATGGTGTAAGGCAGTGGTTCTCAATCTCAGTCCTCAAGTACCCCCAACTGGCCATGTTTTGAGAATTTCTCTTAGATAAAATAGCTGTCCAAAATACCTGTGCAAGATAAAGGAAAACCTGCAAACATGGTCTGTTGGGGGTACTTGAGGACTAAGGTTGAGAACCACTGATGTAAGTTACACAGGTAACATGTAGCACCAATTATTTTCTCAGTTCTTTTGCTATCAGATTGATTTCAAAACTACTACATGCCACTTGCCTAGCCGACACCTTATAAAACTATTTGTTTCATTTGTGTAATGATCAATCTTTATTCTTAGCGTATACTCTTTAGTAATCTTAGTAACATAATTGAGCCACCTAAAATTGCCAGTGTTCTTGTACTTATGCTGAATTCTACATTATTCACAGTAACCGATACATTCAAAAGGAAGTAAAAAGCAGTTGAAAGACAATGACACATGCAATAAGCGAATAAAAAAAAAGTATGATACAGACACAATATAAATGCCATAGTAAAAAAGTGTCATTACTTTGTAATGAATCAATAGAGTGAATACTTTGAAATACCAACTAAGTCACAGACAGACTACCCATTAACCTGAGCAAAGGATCATTTGGGGGGTCCTTACCATACAGTAATAAGCACCAAGAACACATTGGACTACAACTTAAAATCTTGATGCAAAAAATATTAATAATAGAGACATTTATTAATGGATCAAATCCTCTATTTTACACAAGGTAATAATTCACCTTAAATTAGGCCTCTAAAACTTATCATGGACCATACAATTTATTGGGCTGGAAGTCTGTATAAAATGTGTGATGATTTTCAGAAGTGGTGGGTACACTCAACATTACCAGCAGGTATAAGAATTTTAGGTTTATAAGTTAATGTGGTGACATGGGCTGTAAGAATTGATATATAGAAATGATAATGGCAGACATGAATAGACAAGTGCGCTAAGCATTGATATACAATATTTTTGAGTCATTTTCCAGGTGATATTAATGGTGGAACATCTCTGGGAAACCATCCCTGTGCTAAAACTCTGAGGTTGATTTACTTAAGGGAAAATGACTGTGCATTTTGCAAAGTTGCTCGAGGGCTTAGTAAATGAGCAGAAACTCAGCTGATATCTATTATCCAATCCCATGCAAGCAAAAATGCATTTTTTTTTTAATGTTTGTACGTGATTGGGTACTCTTTGCAAAGTAAACCCTTACCTCATTTACTAAGCTCTGGAGCAACTGCACTTGCAGAGTGCAACTGCACTTTGCAAAGTGCACAGTCTACTTGCCTTTAGTAAATCAACCCCACTGCAACACACAAAAACTTACCACTGTGCTATGGGCTCTTTTTTTTTTCTTGCAATAAGAAAGATGCACCACATTTTTAATATCTCAAAAAAGGAGACCAAACATATTGTTGATAATGTCTGCTTTTTTTTCTATTGACTTTAATTTTTCTCCTTATGCAAAACAGATGTATGTCTGCTTCCCAATGTCTTGAATTCCAGAAGAAAATAATTTAAGTATAATTGTTTGAGTGAATCACTAATATTCAGGTTTCTAATTAAAATGTAAACTGTGTAATGAAGACATCAGGTTTTTAGGCAAATGTCTTTTTTCCTGGCCACTGGGGGTATGGTAATTACCACAGCAGATCTGTGGATGCTCCTGGATTGCATAGTAGTCCAGATTAAAAGCATTACTGATAAACCTTGCTTTTTACACTTGGGACATCTAGACTCTTTCCCACTCCAAGTACACTTATTTCCACAAAGGAATTTTATCATAATAATACGATAATTCCAATAAAAGTTTAATGACTATTTGAATTCGATTTTTCTTCTTTATATTCTTATACCTTAAGATTTTAAATCATTAACAGAAATTATATATATATATATATATACACACACATGCACATATCTCTAATAAATAAAATACACTGAAGAAACAGTCCAAAGATCAACATATCAAATACTATATCAATAACCAACACTTGCATAAAAAAGAGCATTATGTCACAAAATCAAAACTTTTTTTAAAACCATATGGTTAGAAATACCTTAAAAAGATTGGTAAGATACAGACCCTATTAATATTTTAGTTGTTATGTGTCATTCCCAAAACTACCACGCCAGGTCGAAGTGTATTTCCAATTTTTCAGCCAAATTGGGATTTTACCTCCTTATATATTTGTTACTTATTCCCATTCTCATAGGATTCCTTAGTATAAATCCTGCCTAGTGTTCCCACACTATGTAACATTAGGGAAGGAGCTGGGGATTTATGTTTACCATATTTAGCCCTGTCTGTACTCTGCTGGCATATCTCATTATCAGATGTAAACTAGAGCTGAAATAGTTCAATATAGTTATAATATTTGTAGCACTCTGGTTTGACTCTTTTTGAATGCACTAATTGCTAAATTTCTGTATATAGTAATGGAGTAAGTGTGACTTTATCTTTTTGAGGTTATTCTAATGGTTTACAGTGATCTCTTACCAACTTGATTTAATGAACTAGTGCAGATTTTCTATTATTTTTTAAAATAATATCAATGTACTGTGGTCTCCCTGAACCAAGCATCATTCAGAAGGAAAGACCTTACAAATAGGTATGTGACACTATTCTTGTACTGTAACTTTAACACCCCAGTCTTGGAAAAAAGGATAGCTCAATAAAAAGTCAGTTCAAAGGAATCACAAAAAGTTGTTTGGTGCCTCCTTTTACTATATTACGTGTACTTTTTAAAAAAAATTGGAACTGTAAAATATATACATTTTATTTAAAGGAAATTGTAAATAAAAATATATGTTTACTGATAAAATTTAGAAACAATTGCAAACCCTTTTAAATTTTAGCACAATAGTGACAACCTCATCTATGCCATAGGGCTTTGTTTTGATTAATTTAGCTTACAAAGAAATGATTGTAGAAGTTTGCAAAATAGCACTTTTCAAAAAAAAATGTCCACTTTCTCTAAATTTGATGCCACAAAAAGTTTCACATTTATTACCTGAATCAACAAGCTATCATGCAGGTGTGTTGCTGGACTACATGCTGGCAGCAATGCTGCAGTCACTGTTGTTTAGAACTGCACTCCTCATAGTAGAGAGGAATGCTGTGCTACACAGTTTATGCTATTTCTCTTCTAGCAACCCCTACGTAAAAAAATAAATTGCACTTTTTATTTCTAAATATGTCATACACACCAAAAACCCACAATAATATTACGCATAATAAATATTTGGAAAGTAAATGTTACCATCTGAGTGTATTTCTTTTTAATAGGTTTGTATTAAACAACATAGGTCATCACCTTCCTGATAAATTATTTGGACATTAATAACTTTTACCTACTAAATTTTAAATGTGCACATTTTTTTTTCATAACAACAGATTTTTACAGTCAGGAAAGCTAAAACAATATACTTTATTCTATAATCTATCTCGCAAGCACTTGACGTTCTCACCGTTTTGTTGTAGTCGCAATACTGTGCTGTTTTTTGCTGGAAATAATGTCACATGATAAGGTTGTTGATACAGTACTTGAATCCCTGGTTACAAGGAAAGCTGAAAACGTCTACTGAAAGAATTATTTTATTTTTTTTTTAGGTCTCAATGTCCACAATCTGACGGCTGGAGCCAACCCTCATAATATTTTTACATAAACGCCAGACAAGCTTGTCTGCTTGCCTAACCTGGCTTATGGATCCTAAGTGACTATAAAATGTTCTGCGGATTTAAGTGGGGAAAAAAAAAGGAGCTGAATTCAAAGAGGAAGTGCCATATTGATTAGATGACACTTTCATGTTACTAGCAAAAAATAGAATTTATTTTCCAACACAATCACTGATAAATATACAGTATATAGTCACATGTAACGGATTTGCTCACAATGCAAATAACACTTCACAAAGAAATTAATTATCCAATTAATATTTTGCCACTATGTAAAGACATCTCGGTTTAATCATAACTGATATATTTTTAGCATGCCAATGACTTATTTTGTGGCCTTGGGCAATAAATGCATATAGTACACAAATTTCAATGCACAAGACCTTGTAACTGTTATATTATATACTATAAGATAGAAAATAGAAATGTAAACGTATTAGCAATCATTTAAGAACATATACAATATTTTGATGTGTTAATACATATATCAGTATACATAAGGAGTGATGATTACTGATCATTGGATTACACTGTGCTTTCACAATTATCAGTCTCACATTTCCATTAAAATGTAAATGGTTCCTAGGAAAAAAAAAAAGCAGAAGATTAATAAGGAAGGAACGGTTAAGTTCTAGGCAGGGTGTAATATGTATTTTTTAAATTTGCCTGTGCCAGATGCTGTCAGTCAGAACAAAAAACTGTCCAAGCAGACGATGGATGCTTCTGAATGTTGATCGTGTTGGAAAGTGAAAGGGGGGGGGAGGGGGAGAGTGTGTCAAGGATTCGTGGTCCTTCATCTTTGCAGTAGAGCAAACACGTCTCTCAGCATAGCGCAGACAGCTGCTTCCACTTTCTAATGTGCCCTAACTTAGATCACTGAAAGAATTGTCAGCACTGAAAGAAACACACAAAGATAACACAGTCAGCTGCCATGAAGGAGGGGGGCTGGAGGGGGGGGGGGGGGCAGCAGAGCTCAGAAGAAATGGGATTTGTTCCATTTGCATGATGCTGGCTCCCTTGGGCCCCGTTCTTTCATATCCAAAGCACAAAAGACAACACTTAACATATTTGCTTAAAGATGACAACCTCATGTTGATTTGATTTGGATGTAACAGTGTCAGGATTACAGATATAGGAATACATTATATCTATAGCTGAGCCTAACAAATGTATCTACTGATGCAACCTTCTGGATCATCTGCTTATGCAGCCATATTGGCCTCCCAAGGGTGCTGTCTGAGTAGTAACTTTAGAAGACTGAAGGTCTAATTTTATTACACTGCTTTTCAACCCACTAAACAATATTATTTCTAAAATAGATCATTTTTATTGGAAGTCTCCCCGATGAAAAATCCACTGGCCGCTAGAGAATTTATGAACTGTACTGTTCTTCTGAACTTAATACACTTCACATTTTAAGACAACTTTATTTTTCACACATGACTAAAAAAGCAGAAATTAAATAAAACCACTAAAAGGCCATCCAAAGAATGCTCTTTTTTTTGGAAAAAAAAGTGCTTCCAAATAAAAAATGCCATTATTATTGTTAGTACAAGAAGTTAAAATCCTTGTTTTAAGTAATTATTTCCTTAGATCAAGATTACAATTTATGTAACTAAAACTTGAAACAGGAATTATATATGTAACATGCTTATCCTGTCGCTACTGTTTTCCCATTTCATTTCCTGTGACTTTTTGCCAGGATGCAGTGAAGTAAAAGAAATTCTTAAAGTCATATGATGTTGAAAAATAATTTCCTAATGTACGGAACAACGTGTAACATATCATCCAGTTATGTTACAAGAGAGTTTCCCAGCTGACACAAGAGCTAAAAACGAGAGCTTTTTTTTTTTTTTTTATGGGCAGACAAGATTATGACTCTTAAATTAAGTAAGAGCAAAAATATAACACTTTAACAAAGAACACATTTGTCCTATTTTAACAAAAAAGACAAACCCATAATATAGATATAATTATAAACACACCTAACAGAATGCAGATATACATTTTAATTAGGTATAAGAGAATTAAGAGTAGAATTTAAAATATTACAATATAATGGTATGATGATGGGAAAATAAAGCCAGAAAAAAAAACTGGTTTGGGAAAATAGAAGAATGAATTTAATATCACGATTTATTGTGTGTTTGAAAGAGCAAACGATTGCCTTTATTCACAGCTTTGCCATGATTGTAAATGAAATCTTTCTACTTGACTATAACTGGAAAAAGGGGCCAAACACAGACAAGTGCACTTACACAGAAATTAAGCTGTAAATATCTGGGCTGGCCCATTATTGAAGCCTAGGAACATCTGGGGCTGTAGCCTAAACCAAGCCTTACTCGCAGAATGTCTTAGTAATTGCTTATATGATTTATAACTTGCTATTTCTATTAAAAGTGGCTTTGGAAGGAGCCACTGAGAAGGTGAAGTTTGTAATAAAGAAAAAGCTAATCTGTGCTCAAAGTTTAAGAAAACAGATTCTCTGAAAGTAGGAAATAAACAGTTTTTAAGACTGTAAAAACCCGTAGCATTTAATAGAGAAGG
The DNA here is from genome assembly GCA_037952925.1 of Lithobates clamitans. NCBI lineage: Eukaryota > Metazoa > Chordata > Amphibia > Anura > Ranidae > Lithobates > Lithobates clamitans. The sequence goes on along the minus strand of JBBGZY010000502.1, from coordinate 10,706,053 downwards.
CTTTTGACCCAAAGATGTGTTACATGAAGAGGAAGCCAACTTGACTTGATGCATAAGGAAAAAAAAAAAAAACTTTATAATAACCTCCTATAAAAGCAGGTAAAAAGTCTAACACAGGTGCCATTTGTTTTTGTGCCATAAAGCTTGTCACATTCTATAATCTTGCCCCAGTACCCCTGACACAGAGGCAACTATAGCAAATGGAAGCTATAATGCCAATTTACAGCAATATGGTTAAGAGATCATAAGATTACCGACTGCAAAATGACTATTTAATTACCCTTTAATGAGATACAGTCCAGCTGAGCTGGCATCCTATCTTGAAATGTCACTCAATGAACAGTACAATTCCCTTTGTCTTGTTATTAGATGAAAAGTCGGTGGAGCAAAATGCTTTTGCAAATTTTATTTGGTAAAAACTTTGAGATGGCGTGCAAAGTAGAGAATAACTGTTAGCAACTACAAGCTGAATATAACCCAGTAGAAGAGACAATAGAAATCTATTAAATTGATAACATTGCTGACTGCTAAATGATAAATGATGATGATAAATATTGATCCCTTTTGCTATTTTGTTAACCATAGAGCCCAACATCAAACCCACTAACTTCACACCTAATAAATTCCTGATTGTCCTTTAAAAAATTATGATTTTAAATGTTCTTTTCATCTTAAAATGTGGGATGTTACACAAAAATGAGGTAGGTTGCAGTCAAGCAACAAGTTTAAAGCATATGTACATATCACTAAAATCTCATAAAAGCTTTAACGAGTTCATGCCTTTACAAAAGTTGAGTTCAATCTTTTTAAATGCACCTTTCATTAAAACAATAACTGGTGAATGTGGCATAAAGGCCCTGCTTCCACACAACTAATATTCGCTCATGGGACTTTAAATGAGGCATAATCCAAAAGTCATAAACTATTAAATTATTGTACAAGAGTTGGACAAATAAATCTATAAAGTACACATACATTTTTTTTGCATATCAAGCCATTGGTTACACAGAACACAACATAACATAACAATGGGTTACACATATTATATAATGTTTGGTTAGAGAATCATCAATGTTTGCATCAGTGCAAACACTGGGTTGGTTTTTGGCATTATGGTATTTTTTTTACCACAACCATGATCTCTCGTGTGCCACCTCATTGGTTTTCCCACTGGGTGTCTTCTTCCCGTTCCACTACTCCCATGTCAGACAAGGAGCATTGGTTACCATTTGGAGACACTATGTATTATTAAGTTCCAAGCTGGTTTTATAGGGTTCTGTTGTTGGGGGCATCTACTCCTGAAGAAGTGAAAGTATTCATGAAACGCGTCAAGTTACAAAACGCATTTCTCTCTCATATTGCAATCATCTTGGTTATGTAAAGCATGTACTTGAAAATATATCAAAATATATCAGCTTGATGTATATTATATATTGTTACGTGTAACCCACTGGCTTGTTATGCCAAACATTTTTTATGTGTACTTTATACATTTACATGTCAAATCCTTGTACAATAGATTTTTTATGACTTTTGTATTATGTCTCATTTTGTGTGTATGTTATATACTGGGATGGAGGCATTTTTTATAAACCTACTTCAGGCACTTCCAGCTGTAGGGTGACAATGCTTTGTCACTGTCTCCCAATAGCAATGCATTGTCACCCTGTCACACGCTCTTCCAATGGAAACTACAAACAGTTGGGCTATAACACATTGCACCGGAAGGTTTGTTTACTGTTGTTACCATCAGGAAACTCACCCTAAAAAATCTGATATAGACATCATTGGGAGTGCATTTATGTAGACAAGAAGGCCCTGCTGCAGTTCAAAAGTACTGAGATGAAACAAAGGATTAAAAAAAGGGGGGAAACAAGCATCTTTTAAAGAAAAAAAGGTGTTTATGATACACAGTGCTTCAGCCAACTAAATATCATCCAGCTAGGGTTTAGAACCTCTTTAGAGGTGTCAGTTATTGGAAAACAACTTTCTAAAGAATATACTGTAAAATGAAATAAATACATGTTTCACAAGTCCACATAAAATGTATTGCTGCTAAAATTACTTTTCCCTTTCATCCTGCATGAACCTATGATTTTCTAAAACTGTCAAAGTAACGGCAAAAAATACTGGGGCAACACATTTCTGAGGGAGTTCTGTTTGCAATTTTTTATACAACACACCCAAGACTCTCAGTTCATGTGATGGGCTTTTTTATTGTCCAAAATACTTCACAGAGGCAGGGTAAGATTTAGGGCTCCTCCAGTTAGGTTTATCGCAGAAAGCTTTTGGTCTTAAAGTAAACCTATCATGAAAGAATTATGTAGACTGCCATTGCTGACCTCTCCTTTAAGAATGTTGGTTTCCAGGCTGTCAGGCTGATGCTGTGACATCAAAATCTACTGAGTAACTGACCTGGAGCAAGTAGAGATGAAGAATGCTCCCACTCATTTTAAAGAATGGTTTTGGTGGGTTAGATACCCGGAAGTATTGAAGCCAAATACAGCCAGGCAACTAGCATTCTCAAAGGAAGCCAGCAATGGCCGCCCCATATGACCCTTCTGTAGTAGTGACATATCACCTAGTAAATGGACACACGACACGCAGTAGAAGACATGCTATTGTGTGCCTTAAACTCTTCCAGATATCCATCCATATTTCCATTGCACACATTCCTGGAAAAGGCTCTCAGTTACTTGGTGCTACAGAAACCACCAGCTTGAGACTGGCTCATGTATGTCAAAGTGTATATATTTGCCAGCACACCATAGATCTTTGGATTGAGTCCAAAACAGTTTTTAATAAAGTATGATCACATCATAAACAAGAGAATGCAATATTTCTGAGCCTGATGAAGGGGTTCTGTGTGACTCAGAAACATTGCACTCTTTTGTTTATGATGTGATCATACTCAATTAAAAACTGTTTTGGACTCAATCTGAAGATCTGAGGTGTGTTGGCAAATATCTACACCTAAACTCTTCTGTGAAGCAATAGTTTAGTGGCTAAATGGTTAGTATTTCTGCCTAGCAGCGCTAGAGTTGTCAGTTTGAATCCCAAACATGGCACAGCCTGCCTTGAGTTTGCATGTTTTCCCTGTGTCTGAGTGGGTTTCTTCCCACACTCCAAAGACTTGCTGGTAGGTTATTTGGCCCTAGTATGTGTATGTACACATTTGAGTTAGGGACCTTAGATTGTAAGCTCCTGGAGGGCAGGGACTGACGTGAATGTACAATATATATATATATATATATATATATATATATATATATACTCACTTTTGTTGCCAGCGGTTTAGACTTTAATAGCTGTGTTGAGTTATTTTGAGGGGACAGCAAATGTACACTGTTATACAAGCTGTACACTCCCTACTTTGCATTGTAGCAAAGTGTCATTTCTTCAGTGCTGTTACATGAAAGGATTTAATAAAATGTTTACAAAAATGTGAGGGGTGTACTCACTTTTGTGAGATACTGTATACATTTCTGAGGGAGTTCTGTTTGCAATTGCATATATTTATTTTTTTATTTGTGTATTAAGCTGTCTGTAGTTCAGCTTTAACCAGAATTTCCCTCAGAAAAACATATCTCATTCTTAAAACCCCCTACTTACAATCTACTACATCTAAAAAGAAGGTAGGGCAATTTACTAAACCACATAAAGTATCCTTCTTACAAATGGATGAGTTTATACTGTGTGATGCATGACATTCAAAATGAACAAACATACTCGGAGCAATAGAATGCTTGAATAACACTTGTGCTCTATAAGAGTCTGAGAAATCAGCAAGAGCTTCAAGATAGTTTGCTTTAAGTTGTGATGATTTTAACCTGTCAACCCTAAACTGTGTGAATGCTAGGGTCTGACATCAAAGGCAGGCAGCAATCCCTTCAGCATCTATCAAATTAAATGCAGATTACACATGTTTCTAGTACTGCTGTGCAGTTAAACATTATTAGCAGTTGCATGAATCTAATTTGCAAATGTTTTTCTCGTCAGTATCGACACAAATAGGCTGATGTTGTCGACGAGGTTATTTGAACAAACTATTATTTAAACCTCAGAGCTTCCATCTGAATCTCTCTTGTCAGTCACCCGCAAATGCCTTAATTTATTCACAACACTACAAATTAGAAGTACAAAAGTGTCAGCGGGTCCAGCTGGTATTTTAGTAGTGGTAATATTCGACAAAGTGACATTTATCAGAAGTGTGTAGCATCAGAGATGGCAGAGAACATTAGGTTGCCTCATTCCTATCCTACTGGCAGTTTATGTTGGTGACATAATGTCATATAAAAAGAAAGAACCCTCCTTTGTATTACAAGAGTGATAACCAATTTAAACAAATACTAATTGAAAAGGATAAGAAAATATCAAAATACATAGGTCCTCTACATGTATACTAATTAAAAGAATAAGCGTCTTCACCGGGAAAACAAAATTGACATAACAGACTAATGGTCCTAGGTGTAAAAATAAAAAAAAGAAAGCCCGACAGTATGTAGCTTTCATCAAAATAAAATATGTTGAATCATGGTGGATAAAAACATTGTTTTTAAATGGCTTACAAGATTTTATTGGATTTTATTAAATTCTGCTCCAGTGCTGACTTAAAAATGAGAATTCCAACCACACAGCGAAGATTAGGACTGCAACCCTCTGTGTGAGAGCAGTAGTCTGTCTTCAGCCCATGTTCAGGACTAGACCCAGATGCTACAAAATTATGAATCAGTTAAAAAAATGATTTTTGTTGGTTTGAAATCCATCTGAATTGTTGTAACATTTGAAGGTCAACTTCACATTGTCTAAAAGAGCCCATGCTGACTGTTCGCTCAACAAGAGGTCATCTAAGTATCCCACAACATGAATGACATGACAAGAAGCCGAAGGGCAATGCCACAAACTGGTAGTGCAAGCCCCCCAGCAAAGAACAGGGATTGCTGATGCACTGGAAAGATGGGGACATATAGGTAAGCCTTTTTAATGTCCACAGAAGCCAGAAAGTCCCCTGGTTAATGGAGGCAGTGAAAGATTTTGTAGGCTTCATGAGGAATGTTTGGACTTGATTGAAGACATTCAGAGTTTTGATATCCAGAATGAGGCAAAGATCCATGGCTGATGAAATGCAATGTTACAGCCATCCGCTCCAAGCTAGGCAGTGGTTAGATATCTTTTAAGCGATTTTAACCAGCCAGACATGTGGGGGGGTTATTTACTAAAGCTGGAGAGTGCAAAATCTGCATAGAAGTCAATCAGCTTCCAGGATTTATTGCTAGAAACTGGTTGGCTACAATGCACGGCTGCACCAGATTCTTAGTGCACCAGTTTTAGTAAATCTTCCCCACGGTCTGGCAATGTAAAGTCACATCTAGGATCAGATGAGAGGCTGGGACTGCCAATAAGGACAGAGCTCTAGAAAGGGCTTCTGACTGCTTATTGATTGGCCCATTAAAGACAAGTGCCCTGTTAAGGCAAGGCACTGCTGAATTCACAGTGGGAATAGACCATGTTTGCACAATGTCTTCATTAAACAAATACAAAGCTAATAAGCTTTGAGGATACAAACAGCATGTCAAGATGTTTTCCAATCCCCATAGAGAAAACATTAGAATAGCAGGTGCAAAGGGAAAGTCTTGGTGGCCTTAAAAGTTTTGACCCAGGCAGGAAAAACAGGCTGATCTTCTATTTTAGAGTGGTGTACACTTGATCAATAAAAGCTGAAACCTGTCAACTTTAATTTGAGAGTAATAGCAGAAGACAGTGACTTTTCAGGGGCAAGTTTTAGACAAGCAGTGGAGCAACTCGGAATCAGACAGAATTTTTGCAACCAATGACTCAGAAGCTGCTAAGGCTGCAAGAAAATCAGATATTGAATCTTCTCGGCAGTGCATTTGTGGCAACTGAGATCAGAGCCAGCAAATAACTTGGTGATTTGGGCCAAAAATCCTGCATGACCATGCTAAAAACCTCAGCTGTGAGAGTCCAGCTACACTAGACTTCAAGTGCTGAGGACTTTATTCTAGGCAGTTAAAAGCAGGCCCTGAACTATCAGTAGAATACCGCACAGGCTCAGGGTACCCAGTGCAGTGGAACTGCTCCAAACCACCACCCTGGCATCTAAAATCAAAACATGTGGTGGTATGGCAACATAAATGCTCAGGGTAAGAGGCAAGTTCTCAGGCACCCATGAAACCCAGACAGCTGATAGCAGTCAGGGTTGGATTCACTGTAGGCAGGCAAGAGAAATAGATCATAGATTGAAATTCCACGTGGCTCTTCAAGCGGAAGCAGCAGTGGAGAGATGCTTCCCTGACACCGTATGGCAGGAAAAAGGGCATGAAGCATGCAACACTCCAGCCTTCATATGATATTAGTATAAACTTCTTCTGTGAATAAAGGCACCTAACTACCTAAGCAATTGAGGTAGCTCCCAGTATTTGGCCAGAAATGCCTTCTCGCTAAGTGAGTCTTCAAAGACGGCAAATGCTAAAGCCAAGTCACTGACTCTGGATTTGAAAAGAGTTCCACAGTTTACTTTTATCAGAACAAAGTCTGGAAAGCTCCCTACCTGGAACCCAGTGCTTCTCCTCACATCCAGTCCAGCGGGGTCCAAACGTGGTACTCCAAAAGCTAGGCCGAAAGTTACTGTCCTGGAAAACTGCAATTGAAAAGTCAGCAGTGGTATAGAGAAGTGTATTAAGGAAAAAGATTGAAGTAGAAACAAGGTGCTAACAAACAAAATTAGCATTAACACAGCAGAGCTGTAGAAAAATTGTCCACCCTCCTATGTCACTAGCAAAAAACTAAGGGGTGCTGATAGTGTATGGGGTAATATGGGGGTTGGCCTACAGTTTTTTGTGTTTCCCAGTGCCAAAGCTCCAGTAGATGCAGTATAGCCCTAAGGTTTAAGACGTTCTTTGTCCTTCAATAGACCAAAAAGAAATTCTTTATTAGCATCCTATAGCTATGGCAGGTCTAGTAACTCCAGTGGGAATATCTCATTGTTAGATTCCCCAAAAGATAAAAGAATTCTGTAATTTTGGTGGGTTGACCTATGATCTGACTGTTAAAAGATATTTCTTTCCCCGACAACCTGATTCCGACCTGACTCTCATTCTATGGATCTGCATAGGTAGTGAACATGGCAACACTGATTATCACTGCAGGATAAAAGACAACATGCTACAGTGCATTATATCTAGCTATAATTATTATTTAAATACCTTTATCCAATGGGAGATAAAACATTATACTGCTTTTTGTGAAGTATACTGTAGAAATAAATTCCAGATAAACAGATTGCATAACTCTGATCCTAATGTATTTTACACAATCGCATAAGTTTGCGCACTGATGATAATTTTAAAAGATTGTTGTTGCCCAAAAAAATTTGGTTTTCTTTTACAGGCAGCGGGAGGGGACATTGCCCCCTCCTGCCACCCTTCGGTGCTTTTCTGGTGCTTCTCCAGTCTCTCCTCTGTGATCGGGAGCCGGAGAATGAATCGGCCGCTACAGCCGGTTTACCATAGAGCTGGCCGAGGACCAGATGATCCCCGGCCATTTCTATGACCCTCGGAGGCCAAAAGCGACATCATGACGTCACTTCCGTCTTTGGCAGATGTAAACACTGCCATTTTTTTTTTTGCTGGAAAGACTGAGATTGATTTTTTTTAATTTCAGGCTTTCCAGCATAGAGAAAAGATGTAGGGACTTTTAGACCCCAGATTTCTCCATAAAGATGACCTGCATTGCCCTATTCCTATTACAAGGGATGTTTACATTCCTTGTAATAGGAATGAAAGTGATCAAAAAAATTAAAGGGAAAGTGTAAAAAAAATAAAAATAAATTACCGTATATACTCGAGTATAAGTCGAATTTTTCAGCCCTTTTTTTGGGGCTGAAAGTTTCCCTTCGACTTATACTCGAGTCCGCGCCGTCTGTCTGCATGATCAGCGTGTCATGCAGGCAGACGGCGGCCGGCGTGTGCTGATAATGCACGGAGGCTATTCCAGCTTTCAAAAGCCGCGCCTCCTGCTCTTCTGTGATAGGCTGAACAGCTGTCAGTGTACAACCTATCACGGACATTCTCTCATCCTCGTCCGTGGTATGAGAATGAGAGAATGTCCGTGATAGGCAGTCAGCGGTCAGCCTATCACAGACGAGAAGGAGGCGCGGCTTTTGAACTGTGGAATGGCCGCCGAACAGTATCATCACACGGCCGCTGTCTGAGGATGGAGATCGCCACAGGAAGGCTACACAGGACACAGGTAGGCTGCACATGCACACAGGACACACATGCACCCGTGCACACAGGACACACATGACACACATACACACAGGACACACATGACACACACACACACAGGACACACATGACACATATACACACAGGACACACATGCACACAGGACACACATGTACAGGACACACATGTACAGGACACACATGTACAGGACACACATGTACAGGACACACACACATGTACAGGACACACATGTACAGGGTACAGGTAGGCTGTACAGGACACAGGGAGGCAGGCAGCTGCAGATGGACATTATTGACCCTCTGCATTTCTCACCCTCGACTTATACTCGGGTCAATAAGTTTTTCCCAGTTTTTTGTGGTAAATTGGGGGTCTCGACTTATACTCGGGACGACTTATACTCGAGTATATACGGTAACAATAAAAATAAATACAATTAAAGCGCCCCCATCTCCTCTTGCTCACAGTGCACGCATATATAGGTCGTGCCCGCATATGTAAACAGTGTTCAAACCACACATGTGAGGTATTGCTGTGATCGTTAGAGTGAGAGCAATATTTCTAGACCTCCTCCTCTGACCTTTAAACTTTTTTAAAGTCTCACCTATGAAGATTTTTAAGTACTGTATTTTGACACCATTCCTGAGTAATTTTAAAATGTAACATATTTGGTATCTATTCACTCGGCAGAACATCATATTTCACAGTATACAAATAAATTGGGGTAAATATTGTGTTTTGTTTTTTTGTATTCATTAAAGTTTTTTTTCCCCAAAGAAATCACGTTTGAAAAATTTCTGCACAAATACGGTGTGACATAAAAAATTGCAACGACTGCCATTTTTTTCCTTAGGGTCTTTGCTAAAATATATTTTTTCTTGTTCAAATATTTTATTAACAAGATATAAAGAAGACATACATAGGGCATACGTTTAAAGAGACCCTCTACCGCAACTAATTGCTTAAACTGATTGTGGACCATATCCCTGATACATAGAGTCAAAACATGAATTCCTCAGGGACTTTAAACCGGGCCACAAACAGTTTGATGTTAAAAAAATAGTCAAAATTTATTACACATTGATAATATATAGCAACATGAACATGGGGATATACGTAACAAACACAAATATTGGGAACAGAGATAGAAACCAGCTGCAAGGAAAATCCCAGAGCTTTGTCAGACATTTAGAACGTCCAATGCGTTTCAAAAACAAAATGCAGATCTTCTTCAGGGACAGGGGGCTTGCGGGTTCCAGATCTGTAGCTTATATCCCAAAAGTTGATGCTCCACCCATAAGGACAAAGAACATAACTCAAGAATGAAAAGAAAGCTATGTCCGTCAGAACAGTGCACAAGCAACAGAGAACGTGAATGACATCAGCCAGGGGTCCGTTTATTGTGGGATGGTCCTATTGTATAACTTAGTGGTATAACTCTATATAGACCATAGCTATAGAGGAGAGGTAGAATAGTACTTTCCTCTTAATGCAGGTCTGGTTGATTGAGAGTATGTATCAAAAGTTATTAAACCATCCAGAACATCAAGGGTTGGAGATGTTTGTATCCAACAGCCAGATATCTGGATGTGCCTTATGGATCATAAAGTTGGAGTCAAAATGATGCGGCTGGAGATGTGGCTGGTGGTGTCTGGCAAGGTAGAGCAGAGAGCTACATAGGGTATATGTGTATACAAATTAGCCCCCAGAAAAGGGAGTCATAACAAAAAAATAAACAAAAATACAACAGCCAATTGACTGGGTCACAGCCCACAAAGATGGATAAGGAAAAAACAATGATAGGACATTTAAATGCATAATGGTTGCATAGTACCATGGTACCTGAGGCAAGGAGATGCCACAGGCGCTTACTGAGTTTAAAAAAGAGAGAACCCTCAGGTGATATCAGTGGGTGATAACAAGAAACTCAGTATGCAAGTGGCTTCTAACAATACATGAAGTAAAGAGAAGATGCTGGCAAAGGAAAGGGTGGAGGAGGATGGTGACGGGAGGGGATACTATGCATATCTTAAAGCTTTAATTCTTTATGCATCAGATGTAGCTGAGATCAGAACAGATCACCTTTCTTAACCACTTCAGCCCTGGAAGGTTTTATCCACTTCCTGACAAGACCATTTTTTGAGATACGGTACTGCGTCACTTTAACTGACAATTGCGCACAATTGCGTCATAAAACACTGTACCCAAATAAAATCGCTGTCCTTTTTTCCCCCATAAATAGAGCCTTCTTTTTGGTGGTATTTGATCGTGTCTGCTGTTTTTATTTTTTTGCACTATACACAAAAAATGGCAGACAATTTTGAAAAAAAAACAATATTTTTTACTTTCTGCTATAATACATCTCCAAAAAAATGTAAAAAAATGTAAAAAACCAAATTTTTTCATCAATTTAGGCCAATATTCTGCTACATATTTTTGTTAAAAAAAAATCCCAATAAGCGTATATTGATTGGTTTTCACAAAAGTTATAAGGTCTACAAACTACTGGATGGATTTAGGGGCGTTTATTTTTTATTTTTTTACTGGTAATGGTGGCGATCTGCGATTTTTAGCGGGACTGCGACATTGAGGTGGACAAATCTGACACTAATTGACACTTTTTGGTGACACCAATACAGTGATCAATGCTAAAAAAAATGCACTGATTAGTTAAAATTAGTTATCCTGAATCAGGGGAGCTAATACGTATGAGGTCTAACAGAAAAGGAGAGAAGGTGGAGGAGAAGCAAGGTGTGGAAACTAGTTAGAAAGAAAGAGAAGAAAGAAAATAGGTCCTGAAAGCCAGGGGTGGGGGTAGTATAGGAAGGAAAAACAGAAATCAGATGTAGCACCCTGATGTTTAGGTAGGGTTGCTATTAAATTTATTTGCCAAGTGATAGTTGCCTTGGCCAAATGATCGGAGGTCTCTCTTCTGTCACTGGATGGCTGGGTATCTGGTGACATTAAATAAGACAAGTGGTGGGTAGCATATGTCACCAGTGCTAAAACGTGGTCAATTGTGGATAGAGAGGGATCACAGTTAGTAAAGTGGGGCATGGACCCAGTGCAGCTGGACAACAGCCATAGCTGAAGGATATGGCGATGCACAACAAAATAATCCAGCGCACGATGGGTTAATAGGAAAAATAGTCTCACAATTGGCAGCAGAACATAGACATAAACAGTTTATTTAATGGTAAACATATAAACCAATCCAATTGTCAATGCAAGAGGAAATGGGGAGAGATGAGAAGCAAGGTAAATAGCTTACTGTGTCACTGAGCTCAGAGCAATGAGGGGCTGAAAGCATTCAGAGATGGGGAAAAAACCCTTGCAGCGGGGGAGGCACCAATGTCCCTGCTGCGCTCGGCTGAATGGAAGACCCGCTCACCGGCGTGTGGAGGACAGCTGGGCATGCTGGTGAAGGAGGAGGGGGAGGCAGCGGTCAGATGGAAGGCTAAATTCCGTGCTTCGCATGTCAGGGACGCCAGACCAGCTGACGTGCTGACAGGAGGTGGGAAGGTGCCACGATCCGCAGAAGGATCTGAGCCGCTCTCTCCTGAGGAAACCAAAAAAGCGGATGGCTGCTCACTGCTGAATAGGAGTGTCCTAGAAGGATACAGCGTCCGGAAGCATGGAACTGGAGCTTTTTTTATTGTGCTGACTCCTGTGTTAGCTCTGCTCTTTCTTTCTTGTTGGTTCTTATTACTTGCTCCTCTTCTTCGTCCTCTTCTAATTTTCTTTTTTTTTTGGAGGCGATGTCTGAAAACTGACATAAAAAAAAAGATGTTGTCTGATTGGTGTGCACTAATGGAGGGGAATGATGGTCTGAGTTTTCTTAAGATTTAGGCCTTGCACCTAATAGAATATAATTCTCTAAATCACGGGACAGGGGACTGTAATTGTTACATGTCGAAACATTAAATATTCTGAATGCCGACTTCTATAATTCTGAAAAAGCCTATGCGCGTGAAACACGTCGTCACAGCAACCAAGAAGTTTGTGGGTCATGCTGGTCCTTGAGCAAATTCAGTCACCACAGCTTCCATCCGTGCTGACCACCATCCATGCCAACCAAACCAGCTCCAGTTCCATCCTTCCAGACGCTGTATCCTTCTAGGACACTCCCACCCAGCAGTGAGCAGCCAGCTGCATATTTGGTTTCCCCAGGATAGAGCGGCTCAGATCCTTCTGTGGATCGCGGCACCTTTCCACCTCCTGTCAGCACGTCAGGAGCGGGTCTTCCATTTGGCCGAGTGCAGCAGTGACATTGGTGTCCTCCTCTGCTGTGAGCTTTTTTTCCCCATCTCTGGATGCCGTCAGCCCCTCGTTGCTCTGAGGACCTCAGTGACACCGTAAGCCATTTACCTTCCTTCTCATCTCTCCCCACTTCCTCTTGCATTGACAACTGGATTGGTTTATATGTTTACCATTGAATAAGCTGTTTATGTCTATGTTCTGCTACCAATTGTGAGACTATTTTTCCTATTAACCTATCGTGCACTGGATTATTTTGTTGTGCGTTAGATAACACAAGGTCATTGCAAGGACAGATTAGGAATGAATGGGGTGTCTCAGTCAATGGGCAGGGAATTTCTTGGGTCCCTTGGCATGCTGGAAGAGCCTGTTTATTTGGGTGGAGTCAGGTGATCGGGGTTCTGTGCCACCTGGACGGCTGTCTGGGTGTGTATCGTATTGCCACGGGCTGCCAGGCCAGAAACCTAAGGCCTATCCCAGGGACATCTGGCTGCTAGGCTATCTGAGAGCCTATCCAGAAGTAGTGCAGGGTTGGGATTGCCAACCAGAAGTAACGGTTCCACAGGCCTTGTAACCCACTCTACACTGAAGGATGTCAGCTGCCCTTAACTCTGGAGGTCACCATTGGGCTTCAGGGGCCCCGGGACTTTGCTACACATCCAAAAAAGGTGGGAGGTCGGAGGGAAGAAAAAGGTCCTTTGCTAAAATATATATAATGTTCTGGGGTTCTGAGTAATTTTATAGCAAAAAAAATATGATTTTTACATGTAAGAGAAAAATGCCAGAATTGGCTTGGGTGGCAAGTGGTTAAAAAAAAAAGAGGAAAAAATGCATTGGAACACATTGAAAATGCATCAAAAAAGCATTTAAACGTGTATGCAAAAATTTGTGGAGCACGAAAATTGTGGTGTGAACCAGTTCTTTCTTTCCCCATTGACTGTGTTACATTGTATCACTGCCCTAGGCAAGGCTATAATGATAACTCTCTATAATCTCCAGGTTTACTTTTTATGTATATATTTTGACCACCCATCCTCCTTAGCAGCAACAGGTATATGCTTAGCAGGAGTGGTCCTTGTAAAGTGTATTCCAGGAAAAAACAGGAATACAAAATTAATTTAATGATGTACAAAAGGTATGCATGTGCACAGCAATGATTACATATTCAGTAGCATTTTTTTCCACCAGCACTTTCTCACAGAGAGATTCTTGTGTCTGAGGAATGCTGGTCTTCCAGAGGAAATGGAGCTGAGATAATTAAAACTTCCTTTTGTTTACTACAATCTGACAGAAAAAAATGTTTGTTTTCTGTGTGTTTGATTAGGAACTTGTGTTAAAGGCATGAATGAGTACAGGAAAGAAATTCCATTAGCTGAAAGAGATTAACTACCACTTATTTGTACCCTTTTTTCTTTAAAGTTTAAAAGAAATGGCAACAAAAAGAGGCCTAAGCATAAATATGATAGAAATAAACCTGATTACAACAGTGTCAGGTTATAATGAAATATTGCAGAAAAATGTCTGTGGCATTGCAGGTCCATATTTGCTGAACAAGGCATCTCACACACTAGAATACATTTAGTCAAGAAATAAGCTCTCCTAAACATGATGGGCCCGAAGATATCCATAGACAGTAAATGAAAGTCAAAAATTTGCTCGATTGTCAGCATTTTTATATAGTTTACTCATTTATTTGTTACTGGCATATTCTGCAAGACTTCTAGAGAGGGATCTAGCTACGTCTCTTACAGTTTCATGTTGCTATCACAGTAATTCACACATGCACACCCGCTATAGGTACAGTTGGTCAAAACAAACTTTTAGATGGTGGAAAACAATGCCGGGACAAGGTCATCTAGAGCAGTGGTTCTCAACCCTGTCCTCAAGTACCCCCAACAGACCATGTTTGTTGGTTTTCCTTTATCTTGCACAGGTGCTTTAAATCAGTCAATGGCTTGGTATTTTGGACAGCTATTTTATCTAAGAGAAATTACCAAAACATTGATCAAGAGCCCAGGGCGAAAATGCCAATTTACGCCCCCCAAGAAGTATGAGCATTATGTGTCAGCAAAAAATCCCCACCCCCAAAACAAAACAAGCACTAATCTGCATGCTTACCCCCTAATCTTAAATTCCCCCTCCTCACAGTACAAATCCACCCCCCTGCTGAAATCCCCCCTCCCAGAACCCTCCCAGCTCAAATCTTCTCATTCCGCACAAATTCCCCCTTCCTAGCACAAATTCTTTACCCCTCAAATTTCCCTTCTGAGCACAACCCCCACACACACACACACTTCAATTCCCCCTCCCAGCACAAATTCCCCCTTTCCCAATCCTCCATCCTAGCGCAAATACCCCCCTCCCCCAAATTTCCCCTCCTAGCACAAATGCCCCCCAAACATCCCTACTAGCACAAATCCCCCTCCCAAAAAAAATTCCCACCCTAGCACAAACCCCTCGTCCAAAATTCCCTCTCCCAGCACAAATGCCCCCCAAACATCCCTTCTAGCACAAATTCCCCTCTCAAAAAAATCCCCTCCTAGCACAACCCCCCAAAAAAATTCCCCCTGCTAGCACAAATACCCACCAAACATCCCTACTAGCACAAATTTCCCTCCCAAAAAATTCCCCTCCTAGCACAACCCCCCCCCCAACTTTCCCCTCCTAGCACAAGTGCCCCACAAACATCCTTACTAGCACAAATCCCCCCTTCAAATTTTCCCTTCTACCAAAATGCCCCCCCCCAAACCTCCCTACTAGCACAAATCCCCCCAATTTCCCCTCCAATACAAATGCCCCCCAAACATCCCTACTAGCACAAATCCCCCTTACAAAATAAAATCCCCTCCTAGCACAAATCCCCTCCCCCTACCATATTACCTTTTCTAGCAAAAAAAAAAAATCCCCCCTGTTAGCACAAATTCTCTTTCTCCATTCTCCATTCCTCCTCTGAACACAAATCCCCCCTCCCAAATCACCACTCCTAGCACACCTCCCCAAATAATAATAATTCTTACCCCCTACCTCCCCCCAAATTCCCCCTCCCAACACAAATCCCCTTCCCCAATCTCCTTGTGGTGCCCCCACACTTCACATGATACCACAGTGCCCACCCTCCTGCCCACCCCTTGTCCCGGCCCTGGTGGTAAGAAACTTAAAGAGACACTGCCACTTTGTAAATATTTTGCAAAAAAGGCCAAGTCTGTGGGAAAATGACCATCAACCTCCTTAACCACTTGCTTACCGGGCACTTAAACCCCCCTCCTATCCAGACCAATTTTTAGCTTTCAGCGCTAACGCATTTTGAATGACAATTGCGCGGTCATACAACGCTGTACCCAAATGAATTTTTTATCATTTTTTTCCCACAAATAGAGCTTTCTTTTGGTGGTATTTGATCACTTCTGCGGTTTTTACTTTTTGTTAAAAAAATGTAAAAACCAGAATTTTTTTTTAAAAAAAATTTTTTTTTTTTATATTTTGTTATAAAAAATTTTTAACGGGTAATTTTTCTCCTTCATTGATGTACGTTGATGAGGCGGCAGTGATGGGCACTGATAGGTGGCAGTGATGGGCACTGATGGGTGGCAGTGATGGGCACTGATGGGTGGCAGTGAT
Source organism: Lithobates clamitans (assembly GCA_037952925.1). Lineage (NCBI taxonomy): Eukaryota > Metazoa > Chordata > Amphibia > Anura > Ranidae > Lithobates > Lithobates clamitans. The sequence goes on along the minus strand of JBBGZY010000502.1, from coordinate 10,689,914 downwards.
GGGCAGCACTGACAGGTGGCACTGATTGGCACTACAGGTGGGCATTGGTAGGTGGCACTTGTGAGCATTGATAGGTGGCACTTGTTGGCATTGATAGGTGGCACTGTGGGCACTGCTAGGTGGCACTGTAGGCACTGCTAGGTGGCACTGTGGGCACTGCTAGGTGGCACTGTTAGGTGGCACTTTTGGGTGGCACTTATGAGGAATTTTTTGTGCTTCCTCTTTGGGACCGATGTCCCTGGCATCTGAGCCGGTGATCGGCTTTTTTCTCTACTCGCGCTGTCAGCGCGAGTAAAAAAAAAACCGATTACCGATCTTCCTGTTTACATCATGTGATCAGCTGTCATTGGCTGACAGCTGATCACATGGTAAGGGGCCGGGACCGGCCCCTTACTCAGATCGGTGATCAGCCGAGTCTCAGTGACTAGGTGATCACACCGCGCCCGGCGCAAGCCCTGCAGGGCGCGCGCAGGGAGCGTGCACAGGGGAGGCCGTCATATGACGGCCTCCCGGGAATGTAGGTCCGCGCTGTGGCCGTCATTCGGCCATAGCGCGGATGTCTAGTGGTTATACTTCCTTGCCGGTGCTCCCCCACTGCTCCATTGTCAGTCACAGCCAGCATTAAAAACCCCATTGTCAGTTTGTGTCGGATACTAGGGTAAGCATTAACATCACTCCTTCTGTAATGTGACAGTGCTTGGGCCCTCTGATAGACCCCGAGACGGTCACATGAGAGGAGGTCACACACTCCCTCATATCCAGAAGCTTTGGGAATTGTTGCTGGCTGAGGCAGAGGAATAAGCAGTGGGGAGAACTAAATAGGTAAGTAGCGGAGGGTCGGCACTTTGCCCTGAATGGGGAAGGTGACCATGTGCATTCATCTAAATAACACATACATTATGAGAACACACTATTTTTCTAGCTGAACCTAGAACCAACTGGTAATAATAAATTAGTTACTGTGTTGTCAAAATGTGAGATCTAAAAATGACTGTAAGAATTTGTTCATACTGGACAGATGGTCATGCATTTCCTAATATGGGTGAAATGCATTGACAAGAGAAAAAACATTGTACTCAACATGAATTGTTCATGCAAATGCATTGTATTTAAAAAAGTCGGATTCCTTTTCTCCAGTTATTTTAGTCTTTTAGTCTACAAGTATCCCAAGTAAACAAAAAGGGAAAAGTGAACAAATATTAACAGCACTAGTGGATAAATACAATCACAGTATAAATTGCACAAGTGCAAAAGTGATAGATCAAATAATTAAATAAACAATTGTTGGTGACAACAAAGTTGTTAGTGACAGTGAAAGTTTTAACAGCCAGATGGTGGGAGAACATCAGGTGTTACACATCAGAGATACGCTTCCCTCCTGTGACCCCACTCACCAGAAATCATGGACCCTCAGCTTTTCAGTCCGGGGTCAAAAACGCTTAATGGGGTTAAGATGGATCGTGCCAGCACATGGAGAGGCTAACCCAGATGATTGGAATAAAGGAATGGTAAAGCTACCACAAACGGTTCCCATACAGACCACAAAGGATTATATATGTAGAGAAAGAAAAAATAAAAAATAACATAGTGAAGTACTGCCGGCATACGAACACTGCGCATTGACAAACGCCACTCACGGGACAGATGAAACAAAAGGCATCAGTGTATTGTGTACTTCTGGGTTCGCATCGGCGGCGTGCGTTCCACAGACACAGGAAGTTGCGTCACTGGTAGCGTGAACCAGAAATGCGTTCACGCATTTCGCCCCTCCTCCATGGCGTCATCAAGGACATCAGTTCCGGGTCTCTTGAGATGTAATTTATATGCAAGGGAGTAGGTGTCTCCCATTAGGATGGCCAATCAAGTGTGAGGAAAACCTTCTTTTTACAAAAGGGAAAATCCCAAAGGAACCACAAAGAGGCATGTTTTCATATTCTATCCTTGGACCAAAAAAAAACACCTAGAATCTGACTGGCTTCTTTTTTACATACACTGATCAGCCATGACATGATGAAAAGAGAGAAATGTAAATTATGTCATTACAGTGGCATCTTAAGTGGATGGGATATATTATTCAGCAAGTGAACATGTTTTTCCTGAAGTTGATGTATTGAAAGCAGAAAAAAATGGGTAAGCTCGAGGATTTGAACGACTTTAACAAGTGCCAAATTGTATTGGCTACATGACTGGGTCAAAGCGAGAGATTTTAGGAAAATCTAAATATACACTATTAGGTTTTGAAACACAGGTAGAAACTGGAGTTTTCAAACAGCAGAAGAACAAATGATTTGGGTACTGCTTGGAATTGAACCCAATACCCAATACCCTAGTCTAGCAAATGTACAGCAAACCACTAAATGGTTCTAATGATGGTAACGTTTCTCATGCTTCTTAGAAAAGCTGTGGTCACTGGAAGCATCTGCGTACAAAGCAATGAAATGTAGAGGATTCCAGCCTCAAATTCAGGTCAAAACAGTTACAACTTACGCCCCTGGAGCTACGTTCTTGTGGAATCCTCTTGTTACCACTGTAACATATGCAGTATACACAGGATATATAAAAACACTTTATTACCAAATGTATTGGGATTTACACACACATGCACTTTAATAACATACCAGTATTAGTCCGTGGGATTCAATATTGAGTTGGCCTGCCCTTTGCAGCTATAACAGCTTCAACTCTCCTGGGAAGGCTGTCCACAAGTTTTAGGAGTGTGTCTATGGGAATGTTTGACCATTCTTCCAGAAGCACATTTGTGTGGTCAGGCACTGATGTTGGACGAGAAGGCCTGGTTCACAGTCTCCTCTGTAATTAATCTCAAAGGTGTTCTATTGGTTTTAGGTCAGGACTCTGTGTGGGACAGTCAAGTTCCACCACCCCAAACTCTCTCATCTATGTCTTTATGGACCTTGCTTTGTGCACCAGTGCGCAGTCATGTTGGAACAGGAAAGGGCCATCCCCAAACTGTTCCCACAAAGTTGGGAGCATGAAATTGTCCAAAATGTCTTGGTATGCTTATACCTTAAGAGTTCCCTTCACTGGAGCTAAGGAGCCAAACCCAACCCCTGAAAAACAACCCCACACCATAATCTCCCCTCCACCAAATGATTTAAACCTGTGCACAAAGTAAGGTCCATAAAAACATGGATGAGCGAGTTTGGGGTGGAGGAATTTAACTGGCCTACCCAGAGTCCTGACCTCAACCCAACACCTGTGGGAAGAATTAGAGTGGAGGCTGCGAGTCAGGCCTTCTTGTCCAATATTGGTACCTGACCTCACAAATGTGGCTCTAAAAGAATGGTCGAACATTCCCAAAGACACACTCCTAAACCTTGTGGACAGCCTTCCCAGAAGATTTGAAGCTGTTGTTGCTGCAAAGGGTGGGCCAACTGAATATTGAAGCCTACGGACTAAGACTGGGATACCATTAAAGTTCATGTGCGTGTAAAGTCAGGTGTCCCAATACTTTTGGTAATAGAGTGTGTGTACATACACACACACACACACATATATATATATATATATATATATATATATATATATATATATATACAGTATCTCACAAAAGTGAGTACACCCCTCACATTTTTGTAAATATTTAATTCTATCTTTTTGAGTGACAACACTGAAGAAATTACTTTGCTACAATGTAAAGTATCGAGTGTACAGCTTGTATAACAGTATAAATTTGCTGTCCCCTCAAAATAACTCAACACACAGCCATTAATGTCTAAACTGCTGGCAACAAAAGTGAGTACACCTCTAAGTGAAAATGTCCACATTGGGTCCCTCCCAAGTGTTATGTGACTCGTTAGTGTTACAAGGTCTCAGGTGTGTTAAATTTGGTGTTATCACTCTCACTCTCTCATACTGGTCACTGGAAGTTCAACGTGGCACCTCATGGCAAAGAACTCTATGAGAATCTTACAAAAAGAATTGTTGCTCTACATCAGGGGTCTCAAACTGGCGGCCCTCCAGCTGTTGTGAAACTACACGTCCCATGAGGCATTGCAAGACTGACAGTTACAAGCATGACTCCCACAGGCAGAGGCATGATGGGACTTGTAGTTTTGCAACAGCTGGAGGGCCGCCAGTTTGAGACCCCTGCTCTACATGAAGATGGCCTAGGCTATAAGAAGGTTGCCAAGACCCTGAAACAGAGCTGCAGCACAGTGGCCAAGACCATACAGTGATTTAACAGGACACATTCCACTTAGAACAGGCTTCGCTATGGGGTTGACCAATGGGGTTGAGCGCACATGCTCAGCGTCATATCCAGAAGTTGTCTTTGGGAAATAGACGTATAAGTGCTGCCAGCATTGCTGCAGAGGTTGAAGGGGTTGGGGGGTCAGCTTGTCAGTGCTCAGACCATAAGCCGCACACTGTATTAAATTGGTCTGCATGGCTGTTGTAAAAAACATATAAAAAGTGCTGCGCAAATAAAAGTCCTTAAATAAGATAAATGTATAAAAATGGAGTGACAAAATCAGAGGACAGAGACCACCAGTGACAATTAAGCTGGGATCAATATCTGAATGGTGACAAATCCCTCCACCGGGCATGGATGGCCCCTCACCTCAGACATTCGACCTGAAACAGGTCACACCGCTTATAACCATAGATGGATCAATCTGTGTGGTTGTTGGTTCCTCCTTCACTTCACAGCACACGGTACAACAGCAGATGTTACATATAAAATAAAGGGCAGAACATAGTGCACTCCGTGGCTACTTTATTGAATAAACAAGGAAGGCAAATAAAACAGACACTTACAGAAACCGGCACTCCGATCCGAGTGCCGGCTGACAGGCGTGTGATCGTGTCTGCGAATGACCGCGGGTGACGTCATACGCTCCTTCCCCCGTATGCGTTACGTCCTGTGGGCGGGACTTCATCGCCCCACGCCGATGAAGTCCCGCCCACAGGACGTAACGCGTACGGGGGAAGGAGCGTATGACGTCACCCGCGGTCATTCGCAGACACGATCACACGCCTGTCAGCCGGCACTCGGATCGGAGTGCCGGTTTCTGTAAGTGTCTGTTTTATTTTCCTTCCTTGTTTATTCAATAAAGTAGCCACGGAGTGCACTATCTTCTGCCCTTTATTTTATATGTAACATCTGCTGTTGTACCGTGTGCTGTGAAGTGAAGGAGGAACCAACAACCACACAGATTGATCCATCTATGGTTATAAGCGGTGTGACCTGTTTCAGGTCGAATGTCTGAGGTGAGGGGCCATCTATGCCCGGTGGAGGGATTTGTCACCATTCAGATATTGATCCCAGCTTAATTGTCACTGGTGGTCTCTGTCCTTTGATTTTGTCACTCCATTTTTATACATTTATCTTATTTAAGGACTTTTATTTGCGCAGCACTTTTTATATGTTTTATGCTTTGGAGGTATTTCTTTGAATTGACCTTAGTGCCTGCTTGCATTTATTGTGTTAAGTCCATTTATTAGTCAGCGCTGAATTTCATTACGATTTTGCATGGCTGTTGTCCCAGAAGGAAGTCTCTTCTAAAGATGATGCACAAGATAACTTATTTGGTTCAGATGGTGTCAAGCGTGTGTGGCAGCAACCAGGTGAGGAGTTCAAAGACATATGTCTCTTGCCTACAGTCAAGCATGGTGGTGGGAGTGTCATTGTCTGGGGCTGCATGAGTCTTGCCGTCAATGGGGAGCTAAAGTTCATTGAGGAAACCATGAATGCCAACCTGTACTGTGACATACAGAAGCAGAGCATGATCCCCTTCCTTCAGAGACTGGACCACAGGGCAGTATTCCAACATGGTAACGACCCCATACACACCTCCCAGACAACCACTGCCTTGCTAAAGCAGCTGAGGGTAAAGGTGATGGACTGGCCAAGCATGTTGCCAGACCTAAACCCTATTGATCATCTGTGGGGCATCCTCAAACGGAAGGTGGAGGAGCGCAATGTCTCTAACATCCACCAGCTCTGTGATGTCCTCATGGAGGAGTGGAAGAGGACTCCAGTGGCAACCTGTGAAGCTCTGGTGAACTCCATGCCCAAGAGGGTTAAGGCAGTGCTGGAAAATAATGGTGGCCATACAAAATATTGACGCTTTTTTCCCAATTTGGACATTTGCACTTAGGGGTGTACTCACTTTTGTTGCCAGCGGTTTAGATATCAATGGGTGTGTGTTGAGTTATTTTGAAGGGACAGCAAATTTACACTGTTATACAATCTGTACACTTACTGCTTTATATTGTAACAAAGTGTAATTTTTTCAGTGTTGTCACGTGAAAAGATATAGTAAAATATTTACAAAAATGTGAGGGGTGTACTCACTTTTGTGAGATACTGTATATATATATATATATATATATATATAAATATATATATATATATATATATATATATATATATATATATATATATATATATATATATATATATATATTATACCTAATAATCTAGTATTGGAAAAATTTGTTGTGATTTGGAAATTTGTATTTGCTACTTCTTTGATTACTGTATTTTTGTATTTTTTTTCCTGCCCTTTGATGCCTGGTTCCTATAACATGTAAAGCAATTACAAAATTAAAGTACAGGGCCATTAAGTCACATAAAACACAGCAAGCTTCATCGGCTGAACCACAGTGAAGTAAAGAATTAATCAAACAAGAATTTGGTGGTGATCACATCATTAAAGGTTTAACTGACCTCATATAGTTGACTGCCTAAGTACCTAAACCAACATTGCCCCATGGCAGCCAAAAATCACCATTTATCAGAAGAGTTTGATATTTGACATATTAGTATCTCAGTCATACAGTTTCCATTATATGTTTTTTTTAAGTGATGTAATTCAATTCTTTAGGGACACCTGCTTAGTTTTTAATGCAAAACGTCCCCATTTTCAACCTGCAAATTAATTTAAAAGATTAATTATGTAACATTTTCAAAAACATTTTTCTCTTGTCGAGCATTAATAATTTTCTCTTCCGAAATGCTGACAAAATATACAAACACTTATAGTCGTCTTGAAATGAAAATAAATATTTCAGCCACAACAAACTTTTTTTCTTCAACCTCTGACGGCTGCTAATTACAACCGTATGCTTGGAAGTGAAAGTAAAAACATTCGGTATCCAGTCGTTAAAAAATTGCAACATTTCTTCCTATTTATCTAGAAATTTGACTTTATTTTGCCCTCTTATATTTATTTCTTCCTTTTTCTGTGAAGCATTATTATGGGCAAAAGGTTCTCTCAAAATTGGTGAAAATCCCAGTAAAATAGAACAGTACAATTCTTTATTCTGTCCTTTTGGGAAAAGAGACTTCTATTTCTTTAATGCATTCTAACTCTCTCAGCCTAAGGCTGGTGCTGCAGCCCAATCCTTTTTTTTTCCCAGAAACCAGTTCACCTACACTAGCAGTGCTTATCGTTGTTTTCTGTTTAGCAGAAAAAATTGCTTTTATAAGCCAGAGGTTTATGGAGGCATCAATCCTTTCTAAGTCAGCACTTACACGGCTTGTATCCAGACTCTGCACTGTAAGCAAACAATACAAAAATTATGTTAAACCTACAATCACAATTCACATCCTCAGATTATTTTACATCCATCTGATAAGTAGTCTGTGATAAAAGGTATTTATTTTACCAGCAGAGGCAGCGCTGAATAGCTGTAGAGCATAAGCTTTTCCTTTTCAATCCTAGGGCCACTTAAATATGGGCTTCCATTAAATTGTGGTAAAAATACTGTATATGAAACCACAACCCCCCCAAAAAAGTGCATCCAACAAAACATTTTGGGGGAGGATTGTAAAAATGGTGCAGTGGCAGGCAAGGATGCTGTAGTCATAGCAACACAATTCCATCTCTTGTTGTCCAGGGACCAGGTAAAGTCTTACTTTCACATTCTAACCTACAGCAGGAAAATGTTGGCTGAGATCTGAATGTGTGGACAAGGCTGCTAAAAACTGGAACTTTTTCATAAGGCACATTCAAGACCAACAATGAAAGTCATTATCATACTCCTTCAGATATCCTCAAAATAGCGGGTTTTTTTTTACACTGTACAAGAACCTGAGAAAACAACTTTATTTATGCCACTGTTCCATATGGCCAAATGATATTATATCCATTACTACAGACTTATTCCCCCTGGAGAAGAGACATCTAAGAGGAGATATGATCATAATATACAAATATCTGGTGATTCTAGCATAGGAAGAAAACTATTCAGTCTAAGGTCGTTTAAAAAGACATGTGGCCACTCAATAAAGTTGGACAAGAAGCGGTTTAACCTTAAACTGCAAAAGGGCTTCTTACTGTTAGAGACATACGGACGTGGAACTTCCTTCCACAGTTGGTGGTGTAAGTGGGGAGCGTCGATAATTTAGATAGCCATCTTAGATAATGCAATATACATAGATATGTAAAATGGTAGTGACATAAACACATACACACGCACACACACAAGTTGAACTGGATGGACTGGTGTCTTTAGTCAACCTTACTAACTTTACTTACTAATTTAATTACAATTTTTCAGTTACAACTATGGTTGTTCTGTGGTATGATAAACATGCTGAACCATAACAACTGTTATATTTACTGGGGGTTGTGTCAAATAAAAGTTATCAGATATCTTTGTGTACCCTCACTACCAAAAGCAGTCCACAGCAGTTGGCAAAGAAGCAGGCAAAGTATTGTAGTAGGTGATCTCTCTGCAGATGCCTCTTGCTTTTATTTGAGATACTTATACTCAAAGTTAGAACCTAGTCAGGAGAGTGATCCTGCCACTGACCAAAACTCAACAGAGACAGGATCACTAAAAGACGTCCAATCTTTTACTACTACTGCTGGCTGCATCAGCAAGATGTCCTTCCACTGCTGCTAAGCAATTAAGATTCTGTAGCAATCTAGGTCAGTCTTTTTCAAACGGGGGGCCCGGGCACCCTGGGGTGCCTTCGGGTTTCTTCAGGGGTGCCGTCACGAAATGAATACAAATTGCCCAAAAATTGCATGCAAGCCAGCGGGTAGATCAAGCCTGCCTTTTAATTACATAAAGCTACAGGTTTCCATTGTGCACAATTACAACCTTCTAGCCACTGGCATCCTAGCAACCAATTACATCATCTGTTGATAAGTAAAACATTGGGTGCCTGCAAAGCATCTTAATATGTCCCTCCCTACCTTTTTCCGTCAACACTGGATTTACATTAGCTGAGTTAGAGAAACTGAGTGAGATGAGAAATGCTAGTCAGTACCAGTGTGCAAGGGTGTATTTGCTATGAAAAGAATAAATCCCCTCTAAAGTTGGGTGTCTTACATGCGAAGATGTTGCTGTGTTATGTAAAACTATTCATTTTCGTTTATTACATTTTAGAATGGGGTACCTTGAGATTGTGCAAAACTTTAAAGGGCGCCTTGATTGAAGAAAGGTTGAGATATACCAAACTAGGCTTGTGAGAAAGTGACACCCATTAGGCGCCCTATCTCACATACATAGACACGTGGTGCTTGGCATATAATTTGTAGGCTTCACTCATCCTGGCCAATTTTAATTATTAGTCTTTTCGGGACTGTCTTTTAGCTTAAAGATGGGGTGAAATGTGGTTTTAATTTCCATGCTGATAACTTTAAAATCTTTCCACAGAATTAACACAGTCTGCAGAGCAAAAAATTATATCAGCAACCAAATTACTGGGAGATAGTCAGAAATCTGAACTCGTGTTGCTGTGGGTTACTGCACTTTGGACATTATTATTGCACGTTGCACCATCTTATTAAATATGCTTTTTATATGCTTGTTGAAAAATGGCATCTAAACCTTATTTTAAAATAGTTTTGTGATGCTTTAGTGTTGTGTGTATGCTGGAGTTCTTAGGACTTTCTTCCAGTAAGAAAACCTTAGCACAGAAGATCCAAAATCTTCCCACCAGCCCTGGCCATGACAAAGGAGTATCTCTATTCTTAATTTTTTTCAAATACTGAGGAGAAGGCAGCATAATGTTTGAAATAACTCCTGAGCTAGATCATCTAATTGATTGTTTTAGAATAAGGAACACTAATGGGGAGTTTACTGGAGTCCATGATTCGCGAAAATTATTAATATTTAACCATTGCTGAAATGTCAGATTTTGGTGCAGTTGGCTGCTGAAAAACGTGGTTAGATTGCTTGTTTTTAAGTTTCAAAACATGTAAAGTTGTTGAGATTTAAACTTTACATATGTTAAAAAAGGAAGGTGCCAGTACACACCAAAACAGCTAAAAATGTCCATCTTTAGCTCCTTTGGAGCCCCTGAATTTGTCATGCAAATATCAACCTTTACACAAAACAAGTCCCCCACATGAAAATGCTCCAATCTCCTGATTGCATGATCAGGCATGGAGCATTGCATTGTGAAATACTAGTGTGTCTTATCCTTTGCAATTAGGAGTTTTTTCAGATTCTGTAGGCTCTCGGGTTGCTCCTATTTTAAAGCAGTTTAAGTATGCACTCACAACTGACTGGTCTTGCATTGTTTGAAGGAAAAGGTGGTCTTATGCCGCATGCACATGGTCGGACTTTTCGACCGGACAGGTCTGACGGACGCCGACGGACCAAATCCGGTGAACAATCCGATCGTGTGTGAACTTCACCGGACCTTCAGCGGACTTTTCCAGCCGCAAATCTGAAGGACTTTAGATTTGGAACATGCTTCAAATCTTTACGTCGTAACTCCGCCGGACCCAGAAATCCGCTCGTCTGTATGCTAGTCCGATGGACAAAAACCGGCGCTAGGGCAGCTATTGGCTACTGGCTATCAACTTCCTTATTTTAGTCCGGTGTACGTCATCAACTTACGAATCCATTGGACTTTGGTGTGATCGTGTGTAGGCAAGTCCGATCATTAGAAAGTGCGTTGAAAGTCCGCCAGAAGTCCATCGAAAGTCTGTCGGACAGGCTGTCGGACTTTTGTAGCTGAAAAGTCCGACCGTGTGTACACGGCATTCGTCTTGTTACCATTTAAAGTGAAACTAAAGTTTGCAAACATGCAGGCTCTTACAGGCACATGTCTCTTCTTCAATAAAATACATTTACATAATTGTTCACAATCCCATGAGAATCTACACTGTCTGTGTGCTGGGATGACTTGACTCCTGCCCATGTGCGGGAGTTATGTCACCTCACGGGTGCCAAAGACTGGCACCTCGAGGAAACCAGTGAGAAGATGCCAGCATTTTTGAAGGACCTTGTGGGAACTAAGGCAAGTGTTTTTTTCAATTGCTCTGCTTTAAATTACAACAGTCACTTCAGGGCAGTAGATATGGGTTTGCACATATGTATGGCTGTTTCCATAACAGTCCATGTAGGTAGCATGCTTATTACTGTTTGTACCATTGGTACCATCTACAACAAATGTGTTTACATTCATACTGTATGACCAGCACATTCAATTTGGTCTATTGGGTCATGAAAGGCTCTTATAATGTGAGAAGTTGGAGAATCCCACTTTACCCCATTTTTGCTCCCAACACACCCCAGTGACCATACAAATTATTACTGCAGTAGTTTCCAAACCTATAATTATTATACAGGATATATATTATTATTATACAGGATTTATATAGCGCCAACAGTTTGTGCAGCGCTTTACAATATATGGCACCAATAGTTTATTCAGAGCTTTACAAAGCAAATTGGGACAATATAGTTATAATGAACTTTAATACAAAAATCATGTTATATAGCCTTTTCCAAAAGAGAAGCTTGTGCAATGGAATACAAAACCATTCTGCACTGTGAAAATAATGTAATAGATGACCTCTACTGTGTTGACAACATGTTAAAAACATAAGCCGATAGCTACTAAATCATCAGACACATTGTTATAATCGACACTCTATAAACATAAATGTCTACATTTGGCTTACAGTCTACATGACTCCAATAGACAGATTTAACTTATTCATGTAACTCTTGTTATTGGAAACAGATTTAGGATCTGGAATCCTCATCCTAAAGTAATTACAGTAGACAGCATTCTATCTTTACACAATCAAGAAACATACCTAAAGATCATAGCTGTAAATTCACTGTTAAAAATAACTCTACAAAACATTATAATTTTTTTGCAATATGAATTCTTGTAAAGTAGTTTTCCCTATTCATGAAAAATAGACAACTGTTTAACTACAGTTTCAGTCAAAGCTTTTTTATACAATGGGAAAGGGTTAGCACATCTGTTTGGTTTTTACTGCTCAAACCATAGAAATACAGAAAGGAGAGCCAGACCAAAACCAGATGAAAGAGTCATATAAAAACAGCCAATGTGTTTGAAGGGCAACACCACTCCACTTTCATCAGAGCTCAACACAGGAAACAACTTGGATGGACTTAGAAAAAACAGTGACTTCACAGACCTACAGTACATTAGAACCAGTATTGAACTCTTCTCATGGAGTAACAGCTTGACAGCAGTTGCTGAGCAGCAATAAAGTTGCTGGGGGAGCGATCTTGCCCCAAAACACGCTGACAATTTTTGTATGACTTTTTGTACCAAAAAACTATAACTATCTAACTATCTAGGGCTCTTTTTTCTGGTTTTGAACTGGTGCTCATTTCTGTATTTTTACGTTTGAACTACTGTTGGGTGCCCATCGAAGAAAGCCTTCTTGTGTGAGAGCTGCCTCGTCAGAGCTATTGAGCTTGTTTGACATTTTCCTTCGTCTGACTACACATACAAGTCTGCAAGTTCCTAGCACCTCTGAGTATATTGTTCTGGTTTTTACTGCTGTCTATGCCCTCACTGGTCACTGAACCAAGAAGTGAATTTGTACATGTGTACGAATTCACGTACATAATTCAAATGGTGGTACACATCTAAATGCCAAGTATTACTAACATGTGTAGCCCAGGGGTTGCTACTGAAATCATTATGTTAAGTAGTTCATTGTTTCTTAGGTAAGGGTTTAGCTCCCAGTGACTGCTGAAACTCTGTCAGGATTTTTCCTTCTGTTTAAGAAGCAAACAACTATACATTGTGGGATATGTAGTTTGATTAGGAAGTGACTCATGTTGTTTAAATCAGTCTGGGGACTATAGGATCCACAATGCCATGTCAGAGACCCACAATGCTAAGTCACAGAACAGCCTGCTGGGAGGGGTAATAAAAGGACCAGCGTGGCCATCTTGCAGGCTCTCAGAACGCCATTAAAATCCTGTCAGGAGGAGATCTGGTGTGTGACCAGGACTGAGAGACTGGGGCCTACAACAGAGAGTGGATCACCCGGCTAGAGGGATCCTTGTGAACAGCCCTGCTAATCGAGCAGGAGGATCGGCCTGTGCTACAGAGCATTTGAAGACATCTGTCTTTCAGCACACTGGGAGAAGCAGCACGGCATGGCATCGCCATCTTCACTGACCGAGACACCTGCAGGAGGTTCCAGAGGGGGTCCGCCAGTCAGCCGGGATCCATTGTGGTGAGAGGGCACCTGCCTATCCAAATAGTGACTGCAGTATTTCTAAGTGAGTTTCTTCTCCACAGACCGCTGCTGAGACCACGGCTGTGGAATTACTGCACCTGAGCATCTTACTACCAGACTTTGGGGCCTTGTTTTTTCTTCTCCCATGCTTTAAGGTCAGTACTGTATTACTCACACATTAAAGGAATTACAAATGAGAAAAACTCTTCAGCACCCTATTTCTACAGTTATTGCTTTTCCTCTGTACTCTTGGATTACAAATAATTACACAATTCAACACTGCAGTATAAACTAAGCTAGCTGAAGAAAGACTGGAAATTAAGGAACATTCACCGCTCTGTTCCTTTACAAGGCATTAGTGCTCTACATTGGAGAATTGCTCTGAACTGCAAACTAGAGGAAGACATTTAGTGAAATATAGTTAGAACATGCACTGTAGTACTGTATTCACTGTTTGTGCAATTTCTTTGTGCATTGGTCTGTATGTTGAGGCCTCAGTGGGAAGGTATTCAATACAGGTGTTAAAAGTATTGAAGATCTATCTCCCTGTGCACCTATTCATGCATACCCTCTCGGGTTGTCATCAGGTCACAAGTACATATGTGTGTGCACTGAATAATATTTTTGTCAATCATATATTGTGTTCATTCATATCCTTGACTGTGTTGATTCTTTACTCATTTGCCTCAGTAAACATATCTGAGTGGTTCATTGATATTGTGTGTGAGTCTCTATTTACTACCACAGCTGGTGAAGTGACGGAACCCGGGGCTTCGGTAAATATACTTCATGGTTTATCATTACTGTGATTTCTCTCTATTGCTGGGTCCCACACTAATACTACAAAGCAGGTATGCCAGAGGGGTGGAGACAGCTCTTGGGGTTGAGAGGCAGGGTGCAGAACCAAACATACATTAAGCGGCTCCTTCGGGGGTGGTGCTACACATGTTATTACTAACATTGTTTACTAACATGTTCTCAACATAGGACATAGTTAATAAACAAAATGTTGCTGCTGAAACTGTAAGCCAGTATTTTGTGTTAAAAGAGATGCTGTCAGACATTTCTTATGTTAAGTAAAATCCCTGACCAGGCAACACAAGATGTGTGTGGTTACATTTATTAGCCAGATATCTCAGGTTTCTCTTGTTACTAAAGGTTTGACTTTCCTGACTTCAAAGCTAAGCCCCTCCTACCTTCTATCTCCCTGTCCAATTCATGTGCTCTCATAGATAGGAGGACAGAAAGTCAGAGCTTAGTCTTAAAACCAGAAAAGTCAAGCATTTAGTATCTTACTTGTAAAATTACAAAACTAGCTGACAGGTTGACCAGGCAAACATCTAAAGACAGAGTTTAAACAAGCACATGAAAACATTTTACCTGCTTAATAATTTTGTATCTGCCTATATAACATGGCAGGGCTGTGTAAGTAAATCCCAAAGCTGCTCAAACAAAGTTACAAATCCTTTGGTTAAGGTACATCTGCTCACATATAACTATTTAACTGCAATAGTTTTGTTTTTGTAGACATTTTAAGTAAACTTAAAGCCGCGATCCAGGCAAAAGGGCAACTCAGTTTTAAACAATTGACCACCCCCCCGCCCGGGTTTTGGATATTTTTCTTCTTTTGGTACCTTTTTTGCATTTTTTTCTTCAGGACTTCCGTCCTATGTCGCCACAGCAAGGTACGTCACTTCTGCGGTTGCATCCGGCCCTCCTCCTTCCCCCTGCTGCCTTCTGGGACCTGTGTGTCCCAAAAGAGGATGGGACCATTCAGAAAGCGCCGCACAATTCTCACATGCACAGTAGAAAACTGGCTGTGAAACCTGAAGGCTTCATTACTGGTTTACTTTACTTGCAATGCAGGCGCCTGCACCCAAAGCCAATGGATGGATTGGCTTGGGGTGCCAAAATTGCGGGATTCTTGGACAGGTAAGTGTCCTTATATTAAAACTCAGCAGCTACAGTATTTGTAGCTGCTGAATTTTATTTCTTTTTTTCCCCAGGCTGGATGAATTTTATTTCTTTTTTCCCCAGGCTGGAACTCTGCTTTAAACATTGGGATTACAATTCAATCAAATGCTGGCAACTATTTTTGGATCTAACACTGAACACTCTAGGGTCGATTTACTAAAACTGGAGAATGCAAAAATCTGGTGCAGCTCTGCATGGTAGCCATTTAGCTTCAGGTTTTATTGTCAAAGCTTAATTGAATAAACTGAAGTTAGAAGCTGTTTGGCTATCACACACAGCTGCACCCAATTCTGAGTGCACCAGTTTTAGTAAATCTCCCTCACTATGTATTACAATGCTCACTTTTCCACACCATCATCTCCAGTTAAAAAAAAAAAAACAACATATACTATTAATTTTACACAGAGGTCTATAAGCGAGACAACAAACAACTCCTGCTCATCTTCCACATTTAGGCATATCTATATGCATTCCAGAAACACAATCTTACTTCAAGGCTGCAAAATAAAAAAAAAAGGAAAAAAGAAAAGGGAAATAAACAGTAAAGGATAAGATTTACATTTTGTTTGTTTGCCTCTCTTCTGCACAGGTCATGTAGTCACTGGAGTTATACCAGAAAGTTATCACGTGATGATATAAATTTGCAATTGAGCAACAAATTTAATGCAGTTTTTAAATATTACCTATATAAATCCTGATGTATGAGGGTAATAGGTAACAGTGACTTTTTTTTTTCAAGTTAAATGTATCTCAATAAAAGATGTTAACTAGATCAAAATTGTTATCAGATACTAAACAGTACTTGCCAAAACAGTTATTATGTTCCTGAAATTCAAATTTAATAGTACTCATAGATACATGACCTTTTAATATATATGTACATGTCACATAGATAAGTGTTGCCAAACACAGTTGCCAGCTATGCAGTGAGCCAAACTTTCATAAGGTTTTGTTGCTGGAGGCTTTGCCCTTAATGTGAGATGCTTAGGGCGATAATTTAGAAACCATTCTGGAAGGTCAGGAATGCCAAAGCCTCTCACAGTGTGATTGGTTTCACTTACATGTCAAAAATTGGGACACACTACTTTGGCTAAAAGCAAGATCTGGAGCCATTATTTAATGTCATAAACTTCTTTTGGGTGTGCAATTCACCACGTTTTATACAAAATAAACAGTGACGTTATTTTTAAATGCATTTATTTTATTTTCCAAGAACCATAAACCAAAAGTGTAATAAACACACAAAAAAAAAAAAAAAAACGCTTTGTAAGAGAAGAAGAGAAAGTTCATCTAATATATATACGACTTATAAACTGGATATTTTGACAGTTTTGATGCAAGATATGAGAATAGTCTATCCTTGTAAGGCTCCATACACACTGGGCTTAAGAAAATGCCATTTTCCTTGGCAGAAAAAAAAACACTCATGTAGAGCGGTTTTGTACAAAATTTAGATAAGTTTAGGAGAGTTTTGCATTTTTTCTACCAGAAAGCCCCAATCAGAAATGCAAACAAGAAGGTTTTTTTTTCTTGTCTCTAAATGTTGAGCACAAAATATGCCTCTAATCATTCTAATGTGCATGGACACATAGGATAGCATTGAGCTGCTTCTACAGGCAGAACACAAAAATGTAGAAGCAGTGATTTTTAAGCCAGTGTGCATGGAGCCTTACTGTTTCTGAGTAGCCATTGCTACTGTGATTTTTGCTACTAACATTAAAAGGAGGCTAGAAGTTTAGCTAATATTTGTCACAAAAGGCAACACTGAGTGCTACCTTTATCTATAGTAAAAGTTTGTCTGATATGTGTATGTACCTCTCTATAAATGATTTATTTGACCAGGTCCCAAGATAAACTATCCAATATAATATACATTCTCTGTATGAGCAACAAAGAGCTAAAAATAGAGAGTGCAGAAATTATAATTTATACATTTTTAAGATTAAATATGATCATTACTATGTGTGTATCTAAAACGCCTATAGTTCCACTTTGAAAAAAATGTTAATAATTCCTTGACAAAGGCATTAAATAATTTATATTTCCTGTTAAAACCGGGGTAAAGTTATGCTGAAGCCAGGTTCTGGAACAAACATGAGTAGATCTTGTTTAGTTGATAAATGATAATCTGTACCTTAAAAAAACTCCAGGGAAAACACCATAATTGTATGAAACTCATAAGTAAAAACACCATGTCAACATTTCAGTCACAATCCTTGTGTATATGTTTGTCCTTCTTTACCCTAAGTTGACCATGACCATATTGTCATCATTAACCACGACCAAAATGATCATATTACCATGTTAAAAATGTGGGCCCAAAGCACCCTGTAAAAGAAGAAGCTACAGTATCTCACAAAAGTGAGTACACCCCTCACATTTTTGTAAATATTTTATTATATCTTTTCATGTGACAACACTGAAGAAATTAGTGTTAAGCAGTGAGTGTGCAGCTTGTATAACAGTGTAAATTTGCTGTCCCCTCAAAACTCAACACACAGCCATTAATGTCTAAACCCCTGTCAACAAAAGTGAGTACACCCCTAAGTGAAAATGTCGTCATTGGGCCCAATTAGGCATTTCTCCTCCCTGGTGTCATGTGACTAGTTAATGTTACAAGGTCTCAGGTGTGAATGAGGAGCAGGTGTGTTAAATTTGGTGTTATCACTCATACTGGTCACTTGAAGTTCAACATAGCACCTTATGGCAAAGAACTCTGAGGATCTGAAAAAAGAATTGTTGCTCTACATAAAGATGGACTAGGCTATAAGAAGATTACCAAGACCCTGAAACTGAGCTGCAGCATGGTGGCCAAGACCATACAGTGGTTCAACAGGACAGGTTCAACTCAGAACAAGCCTTGTCATGGTTGACCAAAGAAGTCGAGTGCACATGCTCAGCATCATATCCAGAGGTTGTCTTTGGGAAATAGACGTATGAGTGCTGCCAGCATTGCTGCAGAGGTTGAAGAGGTGGGGGTGCTCAGACCATACGCCACACACTGCATCAAATTGATCTGCATGGCTGTCGTTCCAGAAGGAAGCCTCTTCTAAAGATGATGCAAAAGAAAGCAAGTAAACAGTTTGCTGAAGACAAGCAGACTAAGGACATGCATTACTGGAACCATGTCCTGTGGTCTGATGAGACCAAGATAAACTTATTTGGTTCAGATGGTGTCAAGTGTGTATGGAAGCAACCAGGTGAGGAGTACAAAAGACAAGTGTGTCTTGCCTACAGTCAAGCATGGTGGTGGGAGTGTCATGGTCTGGGGCTGCATGAGTGCTGCTGGCACTGGGGAGCTACAGTTCATTGAGGGAACCATGAATGCCAACATGTACTGTGACATACTGAAGCAGAGCATGATCCCCCCCCTTCAAAGACTGGGCCGCAGGGCAGTATTCCAACATGATAACGACCCCATGCACACCTCCAAGACGGCTACTACCTTGCTAAAGAAGCTGAGGGTAAAGGTGATGAAATGGCCAAGCATGTCTCCAGACCTAAACCTTATTGAGCATCGGTGGGGCATCCTCAAACAGAGGGTGGAGGAGTGCAAGGTCTCTAACATCCAACAGCTCCATGATGTCATCATGGAGGAGTAGAAGAGGACTCCAGTGGCAACCTGTGAAGCTCTGGTGAACTCCATGCCCAAGAGGGTTAAGGCAGTGCTGGAAAATAATGGTGGGCATACAAAATATTGACACTTTGGGCTCAATTTGGACATTTTCACTTAGGGGGGTGTACTCACTTTTGTTGCCAGCGGTTTAGACATTAATGGCTGTGTGTTGAGTTATTTTGAGGAGACAGAAAATTTACACAGTTACACAAGCTGTACACTCACAACTTTACATTGTAGCAAAGTGTAATTTCTTCAGTGTTGTCACATAAAAAGATATAATAATAAAATATTTACAAAAATGTGAGGGGTGTACTCAATTTTGTGAGATACTGTAAATCTGGCAGACATTAAGTAGAATGAGTGCAGCTACTATTCAACTCCTCAACAGTGTTGGATAGAGTTCATTGGTTTTACCTGCTAGAGGTTACATCACTATTGTGTCCTGTAGTGGTGTAGCTTCCAGTAGGATAACCATTAGCCAGCTACTTCTAATGCAGGCTACTTTGTTATCACAATTAAAGTGACATAGTCTCTTTAAAGATACATAAGTGGACTCAAAATTTGAGATCTATAGCCAACTCAAATGTCTTGGTTTCCCCTGGACAGATCTTTTCTCAGTCAATTTTATTTAACAAAACTATTTTACAGACAAATGACATATATGCAACAAAAGCTGCAGGATTAATGAATGAGAAATGATGCTTGTTTCAAAAAAAATATACAGCTCAGTCTACAGTAACCCTTAAGCATTCTTTATGTTGGAGGGAAAAAGGCATAGTGTTTTGAAATGATAACCCAACAAGAAAATGACGTGAAAAATGCTATTTTCCTAATTTTGTATTTGTGCGCACCATATAAAAGGATACACAAAGCCTGTAAGCACTGGCATAGAGTAGTAGGAAATATCTCAGCTACAATATTTATTCAGCTCATAGTTTTAGCTGCATTTGCAAAAATTCTTACATATTCTATAAAGCGCTTTTACAAGAACTCAGTAGACACCTAAATTCACTAAATATTATTTATAAGCATGACTAATGTGGAATTTCACTGCAAGCGTATGGAAAAAAAAATCAAGACACTACATTATATATATTAAAAGACGTGATCTCCCGCTGGTAACTTCCTGAAATCACTTGCAAGCCATTTAATCATTAATGAACCTAGCTAATTATATAAAGAAAAGTGATGTAGAAAATTCATGCTATACTGTGCAGCTGCTAGGGACCATTTTAGCATCTGAACTGTTGCTGATTTTAGGGTTGATTTACTAAAACTGGAGCATGCAAAATCTGGTGCAGCTGTGCTTGCTAGCCAATCCGCTTCTAACTTCAGGTTGTTCAATTAAGCTTTGATAAAAAAAAAACTGGAAGCTGATTGGTTTCTGTGCAGAGCTGCACCAGATTTAGCACTCTCCCATTTTAATAAATCATCCCTGAGGACTCTTAATTCTTAGTTTGTACATTTCTATAATTTCTTCTTCCAATATGTCCAGATGCATCCAATAGACAGCAGTGATTTGGAAACAAGAGGCACTGTGTTATTGAGGCAACACATTGAAATGTTTCCTTCTTATTCCTTAGAAGTGCCAATACAGGAAATAAATAGTTAATAAAGAAACAGTTGATGCCCTTCTTCTATTTCTACTATGTCTCAACATGCTGGAGAATCTCTGCAACCTATAAGCAAATGTATGCTTTTCTTTAGACATTCTTTTATGGTGTACAACAATCAAGTCCAACGTTCAGTCAATTTCTTTTGTCAGAACAAGCCATTCTATAAAAAAAAAAAACAATCCCCCATCTCAAGTCATTAGCTAGAGATCTAAGGCCCATTGATTGCAATTTCCAAATTTAGCTATTTTTGGCCAGATTGGGGACAACCTAAACTGGGGAAAGAAGATTTACCAAGCCCTGAGACCAATCTGTAGCTGACCCTTTCACAAAACAAGTGTAATTCCCTATCTAAATGTATGAAAACAACATGGGGAAAAAAAAGTTTGGAAAATGGATTAAGGTAAGTATATTTTCTAACAGTGGGTTACGTCATCATCCTTTTGGCACAATCTAACAAGAAGATGCTTCATCACAGTACAAGAGACTCTTCTCACAAGATATGGTATTCTCTGTGTCCCCAAGATCTCACCTGAAGAATTGTGACACCACACTAGGTGGTAACCTAAGTATATTTTCTAACTCCCTTCCCCCACATACAGTTGTTCTCACTTTAGTGTGGTAGTTTTAAAATAAGTTGGTTGCCCTGATATAATAAGCAGACCTTGCATTTTAGTGCAATGTCCTCTATAACAGTTTAACATTCATATTTTGCTGTATACCCATCTTTATTCTATTTTCTCATCTTTTTTACCCAAGAGCTACCCATTGAGCATTGTTTTATTAAAACTATAAGCTTGTGGCATTGCCTTATACAACATTTAGGAAGATATTTGCAAGTGAAACCCCAACACTTTTAGTTATTGCAAAATATCAATTATGCACACATTTTTTAGTCTCACAATCTGCAAATTATTGGCACATTCACTTCACTTAAATGTTAACTGGTAATTAGTGTTCTCTCCACTTAACGTCTTTAAAACAAAACACGCTGCTGACATTAGTCAAACAACTTTCAGAATCTTACTTTGATGCCCTATCTCTGCGCATACACCAGATTACAAACTGTGTTATCACAAGAGATAACATGGAGATTGTACAAACACTTCAAAGCATATCGGTTGACGTGGGGATATTAAACAATGTAAAATATATAAAATAATACCTACACTAAAGTGGCAGAGGAATGGCTTTATTTATTTAAAGGATAATTCTCTTTTCCACATCTTAGTGACTCATTTGATGTTTCAAGATGAGACAGTAAAATATTACACAAAAATTTGAAAATGAAAGGACACGTTTACTTTTGGTTTAGTTTTCCCTTTCCATTTCCTCCCACTCCACTCAGTAAAGACCATGTAGTGAAAAAATGTGCCACTCCAGCTCCTGGGATCCTTACTGTGTGGCCTTGCCTGGCACTGCACAGTTTTTGTAGCAAAAACTCCCATCCATGTTATGCTCCTTTTGTGTATTGGCACTGCTCAGACTATTCATTCCTATGGTTTTGTGTATGCTCATCCCAATTCCCAGCCATTCAGAGGAGTGTGGACCAAGCTTTGGGTAAGCACAGCAGGAGCTAAGTGTGAACGGGTGTTAGGTAGGCTGTGAGGTACAGGGCTGTACAGTAAAGATGCCAGGGATGGGGATTAAAAGTAAGGATTTTAATACCTGACTGTTACTGAGGAGGATGAACTTTATATTACCGTTATTCACTTTACCCAATTTGACTGCCCATTCAAAATATTAATTTTGCCTAAGGCAAACTCATGCATAGAAAAACATATTTCCCAATGCAGAGTTGTTTTTAACTCTGCAGTCTCCTAAACAGTCTTTCTGATACCACTCTTTTCTACCTAGTGAGACATTGACCTAAAATAACAATACAGTTAGTTAAGTGCAAACATCTAAATTCCTGATCTGAATTACTAGTTCTGGGTAAGGGACTTTTTATGGAGTCAAGTCAAGGCAAAATGGACATCACCTTTAAGCTGAACTTCAGGCAAACAGCTAAATACAGTATACATATGAAATACATGTACTGTGTTTCATCTGCCAATGTATTACATTTCTGTCCACCCAGTTTTGGAATTTATCAAGTTCTGTTACACAGCATAGCCCAGTCTGGCAGAGCAAGAGACCTGATTTTTCTTGTTGCTACAGTTCAGTAACACTTATGCCGCGTACACACGACCTGATTTTCCGGCAGACTAGGTCCGACGGAATCAGTCCTTTGGACATTCCGATCGTGTGTGGGCTAATCAGATCGTTTTTCATTTAAAAAATCAGACGGACCTAGAAATAAAACATGTTTCAAATCGGGAAAACCGTTCGTCTGTATGCTGGTCCAACGAATCAAATACGACGCAAGGGCAGCTATTGGCTACTGGCTATTGAACTTCCTTCTTTAGTCCTGTCTTACGTCATCACGTTCAAAACTAACGGACTTAGTCCATTGGTGTGTGGGCAAGTCCGTTCATTCGGAAGTCCATCGGAACTCCGCCGAAAGTCCGTCGGGAAGACCGTTGGACCTAGTCTGCCGGAAAGTCTGGTCGTGTGTACACGGAATTACAGGTCTTGACCCTTCTCCGACCAGTGACTGAATAGACAAAGGAGAAGCAGCAGACTGATTATCTAATTTATCTGTCACTTTGCTCTCTCCTCCTTTCAGTGTGCCCCTTGTTAGCACATGTTCAAGCAACACAACTATCTGGACTCTTGTGCTACTACTTCTTCTCCCAGTCTAAGAACTGCTGCACATGGGATTGCAAGAGGTAGATACCAGTCAAAGTCAGGTACTTGCATGGCTTATATTCAAAAATGAATTTATTCATGTATTATTAAATACAGAGCTACATTAATTTGTTTCTTTTATATCTGCCTGGTGTTTAGCTTTAAAAATATCAGCAATGTAAGCATCTATATTTCTCTTTTCCTTTTAGATGTACCTGAGCTACACAGCTAATGAATACTATTTAAAGAGTCAGTGCACGCAAAACTGGTATCTACACTAGCTTCTAATATCTCTAAGTGACTCTAGCATTCAGTTCTCTTTGCCTTCTGATGCTTCCCTTCCCAAATCGCATTCCTCTTGCTGCATTCAACACAGAATAGACCCCCCCCCCCAAAAAAAAGTAAAAAACAATGATAAAAGCGAGACTCCTTGTAATAGATGTGAACTTGGTAAAAATTAGAGCAAAGATGTTACCATCAAAGCTCCCAAGAAACGTTTGAATCTGATGTGCTATTCAGCCAACTACCATCTACTCCAATAATCAAAAATAAGTTTAGAGTTGATTGATCTACTAACCCCTTTAAATGTTTGTTTATTATTGCAATGTTTGCTTTGAGGTATGAGTTTTGCCACAATTGAGAAAAAAGGTTAAGCTATACCATAGTATAAAGTATAGTATGCCACATTCAATATTAAACTGTAATTAGTTGAGCTATTCTAAAAAAAAAACATACATGCATTCTCTATAAAAATAGCAAGCCAATTTTTAAAAATAACTTCTTTTTATGCACCTCTCTATTGTCATGATAACATGATAAAAAGTGAAAAGATAAAATTATCCTTCAAAAATTCGAACAGGCCAAAATGTTTCCATAGTCAAAATAGCCTTGAGCTAGATTTTTCCCTACTGAGATTTTTTCACTCCTAATTGCCTCATTGTAACGAAAGATGATTCCAAAAGGATGCTTTTCTATTTGCCTCATAGCACTTAAACCACCTGTTGATATTTTTTGCCTCATTTAAGTGGGTATTTTAAAAAGAAAACCCCCTAAGAAGCCACATATTTTAGTCAACTAGAAAGGTTCCAAAAAAGGGGAGTTATTTTACTAGCTAAAGTGAAAATTATTATTTTTTATTTTTTAAGATAACATTTGAACAGTTTGTTCATAGTAGTATCTTTGTGAAAAGATGCAACAAATACCAAAGGTTCTATAAATTAAGATTCCCAACTAAAATAATGGTTAATATAAAATAAACATAGATAAAATAAATATTTGATTGTCAAACAAAAATATGAATTTTGTTCACAGATGGAAAAAAAAACAGGCATTTATATACTGTAATGCCTGCAGTAGTTTAGGGAATGGCAAAAATTCAAATGTTGTTAAATTAGATCTACAGCAACTGCATCTCCAAGTGCACTGCAAGTGCACTAACAGAGCACTTGTAGTGCAGGATTTGCTTTGAGTAAATCAACCCCAAAGACTTCTTCTCCTGAGAAAATTATTTTTAGTTTGCAAAATAAGAGTGCTGAAACATAATAGTTGAAATATGTATCAAAGTACTGAAATGCTCATGCATTGTGCCTGCGAACATTCAATTACTAGGAAGGCAAAACAGGCATGCAAATTGATTCCATTGAAAATCGCCAACAAAATTCAACAGATGGTATATTTTTTTTTTTTTGATAAATGACTGAAGCTGGGCAGTACCAATACTTTTTGTAGACAGTGGCTTAGATTTTTATTGTTACAAAATATCTGCCATAATGATCTTTAAATCTATGCAGTTCAGCTTTTCACATCATGTACAAAGTAGCCAACATTTTCAGCATGCACAGCATTAACCAGCCTTTAAAAAGAGCTTAGGGATCCCTGTTCTATCAAAATGAACTATTAATCAAATGTCACACACACACACAATATGTTTACAGAAAACTGCCTTCTAGGATTAAATCATATAACAAGAGCTGGAATACAGCAAAAACATTAGACAAAAAGAAAGTTAGTGCACAATTAGGTCTGTTACCAAAAACGATGATAGATTTGCCCATAATACCTCTCTTTGTCATATTTGCAGGACCTGATGCAATTTTTTTTCAGACACACATGATTATATCTTGTACATTTTCTATAGGAAAAAAGGACAAAAAATGGCTAAACTTTTGTAAAATGTCAGACATAGCGTACCAATTTTTGATGTTGAGAAGTGCTTTTGATCACTAATGCCGTGTGCGGAACAAATCTGCCGGACAATTCGATCGTGTGTGGGCTTCATTGGACCTTTGCTGTTGAAAAATCAGACGGACTTTCGAAATAGAACATGTTTCAAATCTTTCCGACGGACTCAAGTCCGGTCGGAAAATCAGTTCGTCTGTATGCTAGTCCGATAGACAAACAACGACGCAAGGGCAGCTATTGGCTACTGGCTATGAACTTCCTTGTTCTAGTCGGGTTGTATGTCATCACGTTTGAATCAGTCGGACTTTGGTGTGTAGGCAAGTCTGTTGCGTCGGAACTCCGTCAGAACTCCATTGAAAGTCCGTTAAAAAATCCTTCGGAGTTCAGTCCGTCAAAAGTCCGCTCGTGTGTACACGGCATAAGGAGTAAACCCCTACCTGATCCAACTGTCACAACAACATTTGACAATTAGTTACACCAACTGCCATATCAACTGCCCAACATGCAGTTATAACACCAATAAACAACATCCCTTAGGACACTCAATGCAACATGCAAAATAACCAATATGAACAACAACACTTCCAGAGCTTTAAAAAAAGCAGATATCAGCAAGGTACGCATTTAACATGACAATAAAACATTAATCTGAAGTGTATTTGTTGTCTATACATAACAAATTTGATAACTGTGTGGGCAGAACTACAGCACTAGTTCCCAATAAAAAACTGATAATGCTAATGCCCAATAAACATTAATTCAGCCAAGAATAAAGGATTCAGATGACAATGAAGCTTTTTTTAAATAAAAATAACAAACATGCCTATACTTACCTGCTTTTGTGTAATCGTTTTGCACAAAGCAGCCCCTATCCTCTTCTTTTGGGGTGCCCTGCCTGCACTCCAGGCCCCTCCTTTTCATCAGGTGCCCACACAGAAAACTGCTTTCCATGGTGGCACCGTGCGGGCTTGCTCCTGAGTCCCGCTGCTGTTTAAATTGACACAGACAGCGGGACTCAGCCCCGCCCCCTGCTCCCGTGTCACTGGTTTTTTTGACAGCAGCAGGAGCAAATGGCCCCTGCTTCTATCAATCTGTCCAATGAGGAGAGAGACAGCAGCTCCTGCTGTGCTTGCTTTGGATCGACTGAGGCTCAGGTAAGAAGAGGGGGAGGTCTGGGGAGAGCCACAGAACAGGTGGTTTTTACCTTAATGTATAGAATGCTTTAAGGTGAAAAACCTTGAGGCTTTACCTCCATGTTAAAGTAGATGTAAACTAAATAAATAAAATCATATGTAATCGTTAACATATTATTGTAAATTCCAGTGTCATTTTCAATACTTCTAAATCTACAGCTTTCTTTTAAATAATCCCTGGTAATCCTGCCAGTAAGGTCCTTTATCAGGCACTTCCTGTTATAGGATGACAGTGCTTTGTCCCTGTCTACCAACTGCTGTTCTGTGTTGTCGCCCTATCATACACAATTCTGGTGGAGGCAATTGGTGGCCATACTGATGCTCATTGAACAGACCTTGTAACCATCAGGAAGCCTAACCTGAGCATGCAACTAGAGTGTATGAAGACACAAAGGGGTTAATTTACTAAAACTGGAGAGTGCAAAATATGGTGCAGCTGTGCATAGAAACCAACCAGCTTCCAGGTTTTATTGTCAAAGCTTAATTGAGCAAATTGAAGGTAGAAGATGATTGGCTACCATACACAGCTACACCAGATTTTGCACCCTCCAGTTTTAGTAAATTAACCCCAAAGTGGCTGCAAAGAGTCTCAATGAGATCGGCAGTGTTAAGATGCAACAAAGTATGATAAAAAGGTTAAAAAACAGTATTTTCTAAAATTAAAAAAAAAAATGAGCAGTGGTTTATGATACACAGTGCTTTAGCAAACCTAAATATGAACTTCCGGAAAACATCAAAACTTTTAACATCCATTGATTCTATCCAAATCTAAATTTTATTAAATCCACAGAGCAGATAGAGGGATGGAAAACACATAGTATAAGATTCTGTACTGCGCTCCGATGTCTGTAGGGAAGACTGCAAGAATACCTTTGGTCCAGCTGCACCTAGAGTATGCTGTCCAGTTCTGGGCACCAGTGCTCAGGAAGGATGTACTGGAAATGGAGCGAGTACGAAGAAGGGCAACAAAGCTAATAAAGGGTTTGGAGGATATTAGTTATGAGGAAAGGTTGCGAGCACTGAACTTATTCTCTCTGGAGAAGAGACGCTTGAGAGGTGATATGATTTCAATATACAAATACCATACTGGTGACCCCATAATAGGGATAAAACTTTTTCGCAGAAGGGAGTTTAACAAGACTCGTGGCCACTCATTAAAATTAGAAGAAAAGAGGTTTAACCTTAAACTACTTAGAGGGTTCTTTACTGTAAGAGCGGCAAGGATGTGGAATTCCCTTCCATAGGCAGTGGTCTCAGCGGGGAGCATCGATAGCTTCAAGATACTATTAGATAAGCACCTGAACGATCACAACATACAGGGATATACAATGTAATACTGACATATAATCACACATAGGTTGGACTTGATGGACTGGTGTCTTTTTTCAACCTCACCTACTATGTAACTATGTATCTATTTGGAACACTTGCTGCAATTTTCACATGCTTAACCCCTTCCTGCCTGCCCCAACATCCCTTTAAAAAGTTTCTAAGCTCTCGGTGGGTGGAAGGGATCGGCGATCATTGTAATTGGCTGTCAAAGTGGTCACATGATTGGGAGTCAGTCCAACCGGCTTCTGACCTTTAGTTGGGGCCAAGAGCTGAGTTTGAGAGCTCGGTCTCTGGGATGGGGGTGTGCAGTGAGAGCACTCTCAACACATAAACATTGGCCACCCGCTTTGAAACATCTTATTGCTTATTGCTCATTTCGATCTACCACAATGTGAGTACCACCTGTATCTGACCTAATAAAAGTGTTAAACGGTTTTACGCTATGGAACCCTTTTTTTTCTCCTTCATGTCTTAACGATATCACCTTGATCCTGGTCCTGCCAAGTACTGCCGTACAGTGGCCCATACTGTGACTGCACGCTACCCCTGAAGGGGATAAAAAGCTGGTGAGTCTCTGCACAATCACAGTGCGAGACACCAGCACTTGGAATACACCTGTTTTTTGCTTAAAGAGATACACCAAGAAATTTCACAGCGAATGATGTCTTTCACTTTATGGTGCACTGGGCACGTATCACAGCCAGTTTAAATAGCAAATTTACCACGAAGTAACACCACTTATACGGACTGTTCATTAATATTTTAGTAATCACATAATTTATGGTTTATGATATTTTTGCATGTCACGTGTGATACATTTTATCTTGTTTATTTATTTTTTCAATGAATTATGGCACAAGTCACTTTGGTATTTATAATTTATTTGAGGAGTTGATTTACTTGTTTATTTATCAGAATATCGTTTCGATGAATTATAGCACAAGTCACTTTGAATAATTTTGTACATGGATGATGAGTACATGACTTTCTCCCTGCTCATTCAAGGAGGCCCTTGCACTTATAATTTTTGCACTTATAATTTATTGGAGAAGCTGGTCTTAAAAATAGGATTTGGGACGGCGTCACACTCACATCCCTCTTTCTTTCACAACATTGGCCACCCAATAACACATATGTTCAGCTTGTGAGTGTTAAAGCCCACCCCTTTGCCACTGCACATAGTTGTTAAGCCTTAGTTAGCAAGCAGGGAGAAAGTCTTGTACTCATCATCCATGTACAAAAGATGAACAGACACATTCAGCATGCAAGCCATGCCCTGGAGTTAAATGGAAAAATGTTTATATTTGACTGGAGTGCATTTTTAACATACTGCCCATTTCTGATGAAACATCTTAATTTATTCAGAAAAAAATACATTTGAAACTATAAACATCTCGATGAAACCATCATGAGATGTTGCATAGAAATATTCTGTTATGAAGGCTTTTTTTCCCACATTCTTACACACAGCAGCAGAAGATTAAATATAGGCTCAATTCTTTCTGCTCACTGAAACAATCTTGTAACCATCTGGGTTTCCAAAGACATAAAAGAATCTAGTTACATTTTTTTCCTACCCCTTTTGATTTGGCTGTTCATAGCAGAGCCATCCTTGAGTGATGTCAAAAATAGCTTTTGAAAATAAATGGCGAGCCTACAAGTGAATTCAGATATGTTCGTGTTGGACTTTCCACTGCAGATTTCAGCAACAACTTGAAACGGCTGCTTGATTTAAATGTATCTCAGGCATCACATTGTGATACCAGCAGCCTGTTAAGTCGGTGGAAAAGGAAACTCTCTCAGGCGAAGTCTACAAATAAAGCCTTCATCAACCAACAGCAGGGTGTTTAACTCATGGGGAGCCAGGATGGTGCTCATTCAAGGAGGCCCTCGTTGTTTCTAGATAGGATGGAGATTAATCTACTATAAATATATAATGTAGACAAACATTAAGGGCCCATTTAGATCTATGCATGTGTATAGAGGTGTCTTTTTTGTAGTGTTGGGCAGGAGGTGCGTTGTCATGCGTCGGTGTGCATTTCTACATGGATTGTTGATGTGAAATTCCAATGCGTTTTTTGAATGAAGAATTTGGAGTGGATAGAGTTAACAGCCATTGACCCAGGCTTGTTAACACTTGTAGGTAACGTAAGAAATGATGCATTAAATTCTTTTTTATGCCATTGCAATGGACTTTTAGGGGCTGCCCAATGCACTAAAATGCAGAAAAAAGGACATGTCAAATTTTCAAAAATGCAGTACTTTACACTATAGCACAGAGATGGAAACAGACACTGTTTTTTATTATGGGGAAGTTGGACACATGTGTTTAAATATGTTGCATTGTGCGCATTATAATGCAGCAGTGTACATTTGTTCTTAAAGTGTATGTTACTCTAAATATTTATTTTTTTCTGTGTGTGTTCACATAAGTGTATCTTATAATTCAAGGTCTCTATCATTCTCATGTACTTCTTCTGACTAAAGTATCTGGCTAATTCTGCCAGTCATCTTTCTTTTTGTTCTAAACTGACCACACAAAGCACAGAATCTGCTTGTTCTAGCGGGGCCAGTTTTCAACCTTTGGCTGGCCATTCAGAGATACAGGGCACTGTGCAGACACACGCATGCCTGTATTGGGTGGTTTGTTCAGCCACCACGCCAATCACAGCCTGCTTTTGGCACACACTCCCACCCAATCGCAGCCTGTCTCAATCAAGCACAGCCTGCATTCTGTGTCAGGCTAAACAAAATATGGAATACAGACACACTGTGTGTCCTGTAACCCCACCCCCCACTATCAGTCACATGACAGATCTTTTTAATCTTATAAAAAATGTAAGAAAGATCATTTCTGAAACAAATTTAAATAGTTATGTACTTGCATAGTAATAACTGTATTAGAAAGTGTCTATAATTTTTTATGTTCACAACTACTTTAAAGCTCCTTTGTCTTCTGCTGCAGCTGAGACTCTATTAAGGACTTGCATCAATATTAGGGATAAGCTTTGGGTTCCTCAGGATTTATGAATTCCACAAATCATGGACTTTTGGACAAAAACGTTTGTTGGATAATTTAATGTAGTGTATAGTCTTTGGTCAGCCAAGTCACATGAGTCAATTTGAAGAAACTGATTACTTATACCCCTCTCTCACCACACCACTGCTAAAAGGTCCATATCTGGATCATTTGGAAGCTGTCCTTTTAGCAGTGGTGTGATGCTTCAATTGACATTTTTGTTACATTATACTACCAGCCAAAGACACAATGGAGATCATCTGGGGTATAGAAGTCATCTGCTTCGGAACAAGGTTGTTACATCAACATCATTACTTTAAAAGAGAAGTTTGGGGTTTGGGTTTTTTGCAGAATTATACTTACCTAGGTGGATACAGCATCGGTCTAATGCTGCATTTGTCCCCTGCTGGCTCTAACACTGAGAACTGAGCGATATAACACCGCAGATCGCTCGGTTCTCATAGCTCCCCAAGCAGAGAACTGCTGACTGTCAGTCACCGCTCTCTGTTCTTCCCCCCACTCCCTGTTCTCCCTGGAGTGCAGGGCTATGGAGGGGGTGGAAGTGGCCGGCTCAGCCTCTCACTTGCTTGCTGAGAGGCTGAGCCGGGTGCCAGTCCAGGCATGTGGACAGATCCCAACCCCAGTGTCGTGATCTTGCCTGAGCATGGACCTACTCTGTGACGTCAGCAGACAGCGAACTTTAGCACGCTGTCTGCTGAAAACGGGTCACAGAACGAATTTCACTCCTATGATCCATAGGACAAGTACAACCAAACAAGCTTTGGATGCACCTCTCCTTTAAGACAGTATTACAAATAAGATAACTTTATGTGTCTATTGCTATTTTTCCACTTTACTCAACCAATAATCATACTGTCAGTATGTGCAGGAGCTGTTAAGAATATCTGACAATTAAGTGTAGGAAGAGAAATTTTTTTTTGTTTTTTCTATTTTTTTTGGCATTGGTACATGCCCCCACCCCATCACAGTACCCTGCTTCCTATGTCTTTGTATGACAAACGTTTGCTTAACAGCTCTATGTATGGCCAAAATTGAATAGCAAGGCTCCCCTCCCAATAGACTTCAATAGAGTTCAAATGCAAACTTTGTGAACTTCAAGCAGGATTCATGAAAATGTTCGCAAATCAAACCAATGCAGATAGTATCATAGCAACATGTCACATGAGGTCACAATCACTGGATGTTGGAATGTAATAAAAAGACAAACTCAGAGCACCAAGAGGGAAGCCTTCATCCCCTGCCAAATTATAATGGAGTTAAGCCCTTTCCCTGGGTTTGGGTAATAATTGGACTTTCCAGCTGTTTTTACCTGCACTCTGGATAATCAAGTGGGCAGTAGAAAATATCTACCCACTGTAATAACAGGTGATAAGTAGTTAATTTAACTGGCAGATTTTCTTCAAGGGTTGCAGAGAATCATTGGACTTTAAAGATCTTTGAAAAGAATAGTCCTAGGGGAATTCCAATCATTTCAGTGTACTAAAAAAAATCACTGTGAATTTTCTGATGCGCCCGTACATGAGCCAGTCATCGGCAAATTAGACCGTTTTCAATTTAATCTACTTTTAAATGGCCCATTATAGGGGCAAAACATTTTATTGGCCAATCAACGGTCATTAGGAAGCAGGATAGCTTCATATTTTACAGCACATGATTATTCATCCTCTTCATTTGTTCACTGCATAGTCAACAATTTCTTCTTTGGTACTGGCTCTAAGGATCCAATCCGGTAAATGCTTAGACTGTTAAATAATATAAGTGCTTGCATATTTATCCAACCAGTGAATTCAATTTGCAACTGTGTAAAAAGTAAACTTAGGCAAATCAAACTGACCATAAAGATGGAAAAAAAGATATCAGCAGGGATTATTTTCAATGAAAGGCACATGTCAAAATGACTGTGAATTAAGAATTATATGATGGCAAATTTATTCGCTAACCTAACCTCTTGTTGGTCTTTTCATGGATGCCTAATGACCAAAAAAGAGATTTGGAAAAGAAGAGGGGGGTTGAGGTCAAGTACAATTTTCATATACAGTCTAAGTGCCCGAATAGCCAATGTTTGGCCTAACTTTTATTACAGGCTCAGTTTAAAATGCTTAGGTTTGTGACGTGATTTACTTTAAGGCTTTGTTTACAAAGGGTAAATCTGAGACCAGGCTGCATGCTTCTCAGCATTTTTCCAGTTTAATTTTCTTGGTCTGTTGAATATATTATTAAAATATTTTTTATATCTGTTTGATAAGTGCAAAAATATACTTTTGATCCTTGTAGAAATCATGTTAGCTTCATATCCAATCGTTGTCAAAAGAATTCACCTCCGTAACATCTCTAAAATTCGCCCTTTTTTAACAAATGAAACCACCAAGCTCCTCATTCACTCCCTTGTTATCTCTCGCCTTGACTATTGCAACTCCCTTCTCATTGGCCTACCGCTCCATAGGCTATCCCCTCTTCAGTCTATCATGAATGCTGCTGCTAGACTTATCCACCTTACCAACTGCTCAGTGTCTGCCAACCCTCTACTTCAATCTTTACACTGGCTCCCAATCACCCAGCGAATTAAATTCAAAATTCTAACCACAACATACAAAGCCATTCACAACTCTGCCTCAAGCTACATCACTAATCTTGTCACCCAAATCGACCTCTCCGCTCTTCTCAAGACCTCCTGCTTTCAAGCTCTCTCATCTCCTCCTCCCATGCTCGTCTCCAGGATTTCTCCAGATCCTCTGGAACTCGCTACCTCCATCTATCCGGCTATCCCCTACTCTTGCTACCTTCAGGCAATCCCTGAAAACTCATCTCTTCAGGAAAGCTTATCACGTCTCCAACTAATCTCCTACCACTTCCACCAGCTCATTCCCCACAGTTACAACCTCTTGTACCACCTGCCCCACCCTATTAGATTGTAAGCTCTTCTGAGAAGGGCACTCTTAATCCTATTGTATTGTATTGTATTGTAATATAACTGTATTGTCTCCCTTTTATATTGTAAAGCGCTGCGTAAACTGTTGGCGCTATATAAATCCTGAATAATAATAATAATAATAATAATATGTACTCTCTCTGTGCTACACTATTATCAGCTGAACTGTTTCCAGCTATCTCTGAAGACTGCAGTGCCTCTATACATTGGGGGTGGGGTGATTCTGTAGTACTGTTTTAGAGTGAAAATGCTGCTTCTTTATAGGCACAGTGTGGGGAGCAAGCATTGTCTCCTTAATACAGAAATTACACTATTGGCAGGACAACCAGGTGTAAGTAAAGGAAAAAAAAAGCCTTAAAAATAAAATGCAGCCGCCACAATTATGGACTGGTAGGCTGCAATATATAGAATTTTTGCTTTTGCATTTTTCGGTTTAGATATGCTTAAAAGTTGACTATTGAAGGAGCTTTAAAGCCCAGATCCAGTAAACCTATAAAAGAGAAAGAAAGGTAGGAGATATAATATTTACCAAATACGGAAAGGCTTCTTCACAGTAAGAGCTGTGAAAATGTGGAATAGACTCCCTCAAGAGCTGGTTCAGACTCTGTACATTGTTTTAAAAAAGGCCTGGATTGTTTCCTAGATGCACATAATATAACTGGATACAAATATTTATAGGTAAAGTTGTTCCAGGGAATATCTGATTGCCTCTTGAGGGGTCAGGAAATTTTTTTTTTCTGCCGCTAGAGCCAATAGGGTTATGCCTTATGGGGGTGGGTTGTCTTCCTCTGGAACAACTGAGTATAGGATTGTATATATTTTTTTCCCCTTCTATTGGTTGAACTGGATGGACTTATGTTTTTTTTTCAACCAGATTAATTATGTATAAACTCCTCCTTGGGGTAGGTCTGTGCCCATACTGCAAGGGTCAACTGCTTGTGTATATCTATGGGAGAAGTTGTCTAACCTGATACTCCACTCCTCAGGCGGCCGGCGCTCCCATCTGCTCTTGCAGTGGACTGTTCCTCAGCATCCTCACATCCAATGCAGAGCTACTGTATGGTCCCTGTATCAGTCTTGATGATGTCAGAGGACCTTAGACCGGTGAAGCATAGAGATGAAGAGGCTGCAAGGACTGGTCTAGTATTGCAGAGTAGCCTGCAGGAGTGAAGAGTCAGGTGAGCAAAAGTCATTTACAGAGCTGCTCTGTATTCATTAATACAACCTTAAATCTATATTTTAATGCTGACAGTGTAAGTACCTTATTTTGTTAACCTCTTGCAGTCCCTGTACTGCTAATATTAAACTGTAGGAGGGAGAAGCAGCACAAAGAGTCATTCAATTGTGTTTGCAGAGCATGTTGAAAGAAGGAGAGAGCAGAGTGACAGAGAGATGAGCTCATCAATCTACTGCTTCTCACTTCACCATTCTATCACAGGGAGGAGTGTCATAAGTGTTATTAATCTACAAAAAAGAAAATCAAGCCTCTCCCCTGCCATAAAAGGCTGAATGGTGTGGCAGAGCTGTCCAAATCTCAGAACTGTATAAAAACATAAATTCATTGGAAGGTAAAACAGAACCCATTTATATATTTTACCTGTGTGTTTAGCAGTTTGCCTGGATTTCAACTTTAATAAGTGGAGGGAATACTTATTGGTTACTACGGGCATTGCACTTTGTACTTGTACAAGCTCTGTCTTGCACTATTCACTGAAGGCCAGATGATTCATAGTTAGTCAGGTTGAAAAGACACATCCAGTTCAACCATTAAAAGAGAGAAAAAAAAATCTATATATACAATCTCATATACACAATCCTATACCACGCAGTTGATCCAGAGGAAGGTGAAAAACCCCAGCAAAGCATGATCCAATTTGCTCCAGTAGGGGAAAAAATTCCTTCCTGATCCCCCGAGAGACAATCGGCAATTCCCTGGATCAACTTTACCTATAAATGTTATTATCCAGTTATATTATATTTATTCAGCATTTGGATAGATTGTATTCTATTGTCAATTTTCTACACTGTAGTTTACACAGTTTCATAAATCCAAGTTAGTATTTGGTTGTTTTAAAATAGTTGTAATGTCATTACCAAAGACATAAAACATAAGAATGAGACTATGAAATAAAACGAGCCATGTAGCAACAAAAGGTTCTATAGTGCGGCGTACAAAGCAAACATTGATCCATACCTGTGTTGGTGTAGATGAGTGCCTATGATGTAACAGATGATGAAATCATTGACTAGACCTTGCAAATTTAACACAATCACTGCCGGAAGGAATAACTCTACCCACAACAAAATACATAAATGTGAAAAAGAGAAATCAATTTTAATTAGACCAACAGTTAAAGTTGCCAGTAAAAAGAACATTAATTCTGCTTATACAAAACCAGATTAAACAGCACTAAAAAGATTCAACTACTATAATAAATATTAATAGTAATGACTTAAATGGCCATAAATATCACTCAAACTCATCCCGTGGCAATGAAGGTAAATTAATTCCCTGCAACAAATGAAAGTTAGACAGGCCATGCAATTAACTTTAAAGTGCATCTCCATATGTTGTGAAAAAAAAAAAAAACCTCTTATCCAGTTCAGCTACATACATTATAGGACTGATTTGCTAAAGGAGGATATGCTGTTCACTGCCTTATGCCTGGTACACACAATAAGATTATCGGATGAATGATCCTCCATTTTTTTTTCTTGCATGCTAATCGCATATCAAAAATGACTAAACTAAAGTTACGAAAATTCTCGTACGATAAAAAAAAAAAAAATCGGAAGTGATGTGTTGTAGTGTATTTGTATTGAATTTTTGAATGGCAACTGTACTGATTAAACGAAAATTGTACAATCTGGTATCGTACAAAAAAATTTTCGTGCATGTCCGATCGGATAATATCAGATGAACTGGCGATTGGCCCTTGAAAACTCTGTACTAATGATCAGATTATCGTAGGATCGATTTGAAAGCGATATTTCTCATACGATTTTCTGATCATGTGTACAGGGCTTTAGTGAATGAGGTGAAGCTGTACTGACTTCAATCATCCAATCATTTTTCTTTTCACATGACTGGGTATCCTTTACAAAGTGAATTTGCACTTAACTTTGCTTCATTCACTAAGCTAAGTGAAAATTCACTTTTGAAAGTAAACATGATTAACTCCTTCAGTAAATCAACTCCATTATGGGGATTTCTAGCACACTTCATTGTAAAATTTTATCTGCTGCTTTTTTTGCAGAAACAGACATATTCAGATTATTGGAAGTGAGGAATTTCATATTACTGACAACACTGTTGCATTTCTGTATGGGAGAGGACAAAGAGGAACTTACAGTGGATGCGTTTGAGAATGCCTTTCCTACGTTACAAACAAGTAAGCTGAAGTGACTCAATTAATCACCCATTCTTTTTATCATGACCACCCTATGTTCACAAACAATGCTCAATGAGTCTTCCATCTCCAGAGCCAGCAACTCCCATCATTAGGCCCCTGAGTAGTGCTATCAACCTTTTATTTTACTTGTGTAAAGAGCAGTAGGGTCAATCACAAGAAAGTTTTAAGCCTAGTACACACCACTGTTTTTTTTTCCCTTCAAACCTGCATGTTGAACGAAAAAAAAACTGACAGTCCGATATCAGTACAGCGATCTCCCCTACTAAGCTGCTGTGTTTTGATGGGAGGGACGACTGAGATCGCTGACTGAGATCGCTGATCGGCAGTAGGTTGCCAGACCTTTTTTCGGTCATGAGCCAGCTTCTGCTGGACCGTCTGCCATACACAAGGCCGAATGTTGGCTGGTTTCTACTGAACTGGCCGACGCCGGCTGACATTCAGCCTGTGCATACTAGGCTTTGCGCTATATGATGGGATTCTAGAACTTGCCTCATGGTTGGAAAACTCTGTTGGCCAGCTAGGTTCCCTTAATAGGTTCTAAGCACAATGATGATCTACTAAGTGCTGTAGTCACTAGCAATTAGGATTTATCTCCTACTTGTCTGGGTAAGTTTCAATGGGTTACTGAATCTTGTACGCTACTTGTACTTGCACTCTACTTTGCAATGTTAATGTACATGCTCTGCATTTTACAGATCATTTCAAGAACAAAATTTTCTCTACTGATTCAACAACACGTGTGTATGATTGCTCTATACAAGAAGGCTGAACAACGTAAATTGAAACTCCATGCAATATGCATTCAACTGATCCCAGTTTAGAAGTAGAAATAGAATACACAGACATTCATTAACCGCAAATCACTAGTCTTTACAAACATTAGATATTTCTTCTGGGTTAGATTTATTCCTGCATAACACAAGTATTTACACAAAGAAAATAAATTAACTTATTCATTTACCTACTGAAATTAGCTGAACCTGAGCAATCTATTGACAAAAAAATAGATAAAAGCATATAAAGACAGCAAGCTATGGCATCTCTGTGTTTCTGCATTTGTTTTGAGACCTTAAAGTGGTTCTAAAGCCTAAAGGTTTTTTTTACATGCATTCTATGCATTAAAGTAAAAAACCTTCTGTGTCACAGAATCACCCCCAGGCCCCCTTATACTTACCTGAGCCCATTCCTAATCCAATGCTGTGCATGAGAGCAGTGGCTCTCACCGCTCTCTCCCTTCTCACTGGGCAGCATGTCAATCAAATCTTGTGATGAGGGAGTGGGGGGAGGGGCGTGTCAGAGCCACCCTGTCTGTATTAATAGACACAGACAGGTTGGCTCTGGAGAGAGTGCACTTGGGTGCCCCATAGAAAGAAGCTTTCTATTGGGACACTCACCGAAAAGGAGAAACCAGGATCACCAGCGGGGGACCCCAGAAGAGGAAGATCAGGGCAGTTCTGTGAAAAACCATAGCACAGAGTAGGTAAGTATAACATGTTTGTTATTTTATTTAAAAAAATGATATACAGTATCTCACAAAAGTATGTACACCAAATTAGTGAGTATAAAGCTTGTATAAATTTGCTGTCCCCTCAAAATAATTCAACACACAGCCATTAATGTCTAAACCGTTGGCAACAAAAGTGAGTACACCACTAAGTGAAAATGTCCAAATTGGGCCCAATTAGCCACTTTTTCTCCCCTGTGTCATGTGACTCGGTGTTACAAGGTCTCAGGTGTGAATGGGGAGCAGGTGTGTAAAATTTGGTGTTATCGCTCTCACTTTTGCATACTGGTCACTGGAAGTTCAACATGCCACCTCATGGCAAAGAACTGAAAAAAAGAATTGTTGCTCTTCATAAAGATAGCCTAGGCTATAAGAAGATTGCTAAGACCCTGAAACTGAGCTGCAGCACGGTGGCCAAGACCATACAGCGGTTTAACAGGACAAGTTCCACTCAGAACAGGCCTCGCCATGGTCGACCAAAGTTGAGTGCACGTGCTCAGTGTGATATCCAGATGTTGTCTTTGGGAAACAGACGTATGAGTGCTGCCAGCATTGCTGCAGAGGTTGAAGGGGTGGGGGGTCAGCATCTCAGTGCTCAGGCCATACACCGCACACTGCATCAAATTGGTCTGTATGGCTGTCATCCCAGAAGGAAGCCTTTTCTAAAGATGATGCACAAGAAAGCCCGCAAACAGTTTGCTGAATACAAGCAGACTAAGGACATGGATTACTGGAACCATGTCCTGTGGTCTGATGAAACCAAGATAAACGTATTTGGTTCAGATGGTGTCAAGCGTGTGTGGCAGCAACCAGGTGAGGAGTACAAAGACAAGTGTGTCTTGTCTACAGTCAAACATGGTGGTTGGAGTGTCATGGTCTGTGGCTGCATGAGTGCTGCCGGCACTGGGGAGCTACAGTTCATTGAGGGAACCATGAATGTCAACATTTACTGTGACAGACTGAAGAGCTTAATAAATAGAGCTTTATTTTGGTGGTATTTGATCACCTCTGCGTTTTTTTTTTGTTGCGCTATACACAAAACAATACCAACAATTAAAAAAAAAACTATATTTTTTACTTTTTGCTTGGTAAGAAAAAATCGCAATAAGCGTATATTGATTAGTTTGTGCAAAAGTTATAGTGTCTACAAAATGGGGGATAGATCCCCATATGGCTCTTGGTGTTGGACACCAAGTATCACACCTAAGCTCTCAAAGCCGGAGAGCCTAAACCTTTAATGTGGGCTCACCCTTACAAAAATATACACAGACCAGACATACACCAAGTATACTCACATTAACCTACCCTCCCCCCCCGATCCCAGTTAGATCCCTTTAGGGGTGATCGGGGGCTGGGATAACGGCTGTTGGTATTCACTTTTCTTTAGATCTGAGCCCAATACAGACAAAGATCCCCGTCCCCCGATACAGAGGCGCATACACATTCTTCTTACTCACATGCTCCTAGACCCCTTTTATCCGCATGGAAAATCAAATAAAATTGAGAAGGACATTGTCTAATCGATTGATTGTGTCAGGATGCCGATAAGATATCTACTAAAAATGCTCCCTTGGCTATATCATTAATGCCTGTTATTATTGTATTCTCTGTATTTGTTTATTGTAATCCTGAAAACCTTCAATAAAAGCTCTTTGAAAAAAAAATAGGGGATAGATTTATGGCATTTTTAATATTAATTTTTTTACTAGTAATGGTGGTGATCAGTGATTTTTAGCGGGACTGCGACATTGCGGCAGACAGATCGGACACTTTTGACACTTTTTTGGGACCAGTGACATTTATACAGTGATCAGAGCTAAAAATAGCCACTGAGTACTGTATAAATGTCACTGGCAGGGAAGGGGTTAACACTAGGGGGCAATCAAGGGGTTGAGTGTTCCCTAAGGAGTGATTCTAACTGCGGGGGGGACTGACGATGGGAGGAGACTGTTTCGTCACACCTGGACGACGTGAGGTGTGACAAAACGTACATAGGGAGGAGCGACATGCTGACGTCACCGCGTGTATGCAGGTCCCGGAAGCAACGGGCTGCTACTGAGAGCCAGCCGGCTCGATCTATTCCAAATGCTGTTTTTACACAACTTAATTGTAAGTACAATTTTGTTCTTTTAAATTGAATAAAATAAGGATTTACACTATGCAAGCCTTTATTATCTTTCCATGGGGACCTATTGAATACATTTGTATATGAGGCTATCCATTGGTGAAGACGCTGGGAGTAGTGGTGCATAGCACAGAGACCCGAGGCGGGGTAATAAGCCACAAGCGCAATCTGATCTCCCATAATAGGAGATCATTTGTAGCTGGTAAGCGGCAGTGCGTGCAGAGGTGGAGGCACTATCCTATTTTTCACTTCTTCTATGGTGTTTTTGTTTGTGTGCCACTGTGGAGGAACACATTGATGTACTAGGAGTATTTTCATTTTTGACATGTTACTTATAAATTGTTTTATTTGCCATTAATCTAAGGTATCATACCGGATCAACAACTATTAATCAGCGCAACCTGGACTCTATAATATACAATAAAAATATTTTATCATATCAGTTTGATAAGTGATAATATAAAAAAAAACTATTAATTTTGCAGTGTTTTCTCAAATAGTGTATATTAGTCCTGTCCAGTTTACCTTTGGTGAAGTGTAGAGCACCACCCTCTATAATGTTAAAAAGAAAAGGAGAAAGGGAGGTATTTTAAAGTCCTAACAGACTTCCTTTCCTAGGGTCACAATGTTGCTTGTTCATAGATATGTAGCACCTTCCTAGCATAGGATGCTGGGTACATTTAGTTGTTGGCACCTTCTGAAAATAAGGGAGCAATAATTGTTTAGCCTGATCTGCTCAGTTTCACAGGCTGTGAGTTTAAATGGGTTGTAAAGCCACTTGTTTTTTCACCTTAATACAATCGTATGCATTAAGGTGAAAAAACTTCTAACACTGACCAGCCCCCTCCTCCCGTTTTACTCACCTGAGCCCATTTGTTCCCTCGGCGGAGACGCGCTCTACCTCTCTGCCCGTTGTCTCGGCTCTAGATATGATATATAGCAGCATAGCCATCTACTCCCTCTGCTGTCAGTCAAATCCAATGATGCAGGTGCCGAGGGGTGGTGCTGAATCCAGCATTCTATTTCTATGGACGCAAATGCTGGACTCGGGAATGCGCCCGCACTACAACCCCTAGGGAGAGCGCTTCTCCTAGGGGGTTTACCGATGCAGGGAGGAACTGATAGTGCCACCGGGGGACCCCAGAACAGGTGGATTGGGGACCACTCTGTGCAAAACAAACTGCACAGTGGAGGTAAGTATGACATGTTTGTTATTAAAAAAAAAAAAAACGAGGGTTTACAACCCCTTTAAATGCTCCCCCCTGCCTCTGGAAGAATCTTCAAGAGATTATGGCAGGAGATTCGAAATGACCAGCCAGAATATTTATCATTTTCCAGAAGGGGGCTAGAATGGTGATAAATAGTCTGATACACTAGTAAGCAGGGTTCCTTTTTACCTGGAGGGTCCTGGAGTCAGAGGGGCTGCTGCCCTCAGGCAGTCCAGGGACTGTACAGCTTCTATAGAGGCCTTAGGGTGTCAGAGCTGAGGGCCTGGATGGACTTTGCTTGGAACCAATTGAGGAACTTCACCACAGGGAATCTAGTC
This sequence comes from Lithobates clamitans, assembly GCA_037952925.1. NCBI lineage: Eukaryota > Metazoa > Chordata > Amphibia > Anura > Ranidae > Lithobates > Lithobates clamitans. The sequence goes on along the minus strand of JBBGZY010000502.1, from coordinate 10,647,270 downwards.
TAGAGAGGTGCCCTCTCACTTACTGGACCATGTCTGGAGAAAGCTGGAAGGTGGCAGTTGTCCTGGGGATTCGTGAGTAAGACCCTAAACTGATTTCTGTAACTGTGGAGCATTTTAGAAACTGCACCAGGTACCAGCAGGTGTGCATTAGCGCAAGGTAACCAAATGTCTCAAAGACTAACCCCATAGTCTTCAGCTGTGGGGCCTTAAAATGTTCCAGACCCACTATTTCAAGGATAAGCATTTTAAAGTATCCTATGCCCTAACCCCTTCTTTTGTTAAAGGTCTATAAACAATAAACTACAAAAAGACATCCCCTAAACTGATTAATAGGAGCCAGAGTGTATGGACTGATGCTTGGGTGACTGGCAGCCTCTGTACCATTAGGAAAGAAACAGCTGTTACCAGCGGTCCCTATGGGGGTAGCGCTACAGAAGCAGTGCAGTGAGTTGTCACCCTGGGACACAAACTGTGTTAAAGGCAGGATCCTAAGGTGAACACAATGGATAAAAGAACTTTGAAAAAGAAAAACTAATACAGCCATCACATCTAAGGACCAGCATTTCAATTCAACTTCAATATATTCAATTCTTGATCTTAGGTTTAGATATGCTTAAATGAATCAATAAGCCTGTGCAGATCTCATTTGCATCGACAGAAAGTTCCTGTTTCATTTTGCCTTATTAATCAATGTTCATTGTATCAGGTAGTAAAATAACTATTCATTCATTTTTTTTTAATTACACATTGTACAAGTTTAAAGTAAAATACCTGCAGCAGGGATAATTGTAACTGTATCACACAAGTAATATCAGAAGGCATTATACACCAATTCCTATTCAGCTAATACGAAAAAAAAACAAAAACACTGAATTTAGCAGATATATAATGCTTCTCTCAGCAAACCATTCAATCATGTTTGTATGATACACTTGTTTATGTCCAAGCGTTTCTGATTCATTCATCCCACTTGCACAACAGGAAGAGCAATAAAAGAAATGTTTTCAAGTAGAGAGTTAATCTTTATTTACTCAGGTAGAGAGCTGCTATATGTTCTTACTTCATTACCTTCTATTGGGGATCCAAAAATTGAATGAAAATAGCTTTACAAAAATGGAAGATCTAGCCAAGATATTTTTCGGTTCCATGAGAACTAATGGCAGGAGCTGTCCTAACAGCTGGCCCAGCAAAGCCTGCTGATTTCAGACTTGGGCTCAGGCTGCACTCAACCCTTAACTATGCTGCAAAAGATGTAATAGGACTGCAGCCAAAAAGTTTAATACATTGTGAAAACATATCTTGTGAACCACTTTACCCATCAAAATTCTTGTAACTCTGTTGCTCCTTGTGATTCAACTTCCACTTCTACCATTTTGATGCTTCCTGTATCAGCTACATAATCACTGGACTGAGAAAGAATGTCCTCATACTACTAAGGTCTTTCCTAAACTCTCTTACTCCTGTAAGATACCTGCACAATACTTTTTTCAGCTCAATAGTGCCTGAAAACATGTTAAATTGTCAGTCTCTTGAAGCCTCCTATTCCAACCAGGTTCTTGTAGATAACCATTTACGTGAATAGGAAACAACCATCTCTGAACAGGGGTGAGGGCCTTAGACGCCATGGGGGAGATTTACTAAAACAAGAGCATTTAGAATCTGGTACAGCTGTGCATGGAAGACAATCAGCCTCTTACTTCATCTTGTTTAATTAAGATTTAACAATAAAATCAGGAAGCTTTAGATTAGGTTTCTAATCTATGCAGAGCTGCACCAAATTATGCATGCTCCAGTTTTAGTAAATCCCCCCAATTTGTCTTCTGCATATTATGCCATTTTACCATTAGCACCTTTAGCTATGTAAATTGGGGAATTAACACCTATGCAGACTTACACCAAGAATGGGATTATGTAACCGGAACAGGGGGTTCCACAACTTTTATACCTCCCATCCTGTTCCTGGACAATCAAACTCAACACAAACCATGGTGTTTGGATCAAGGTGTCTGTGTTACATGTGTGAATACAAATTCTAGGGTATCTTCCCAAAATTCATTAGAATTAAAGAAGCAGTTTGGAAAGAATACAAAGGTGTTGACTTACTAAAGGCAAATAGGCTGTGCACTTTGCAATTGTTGCTTTGCAGTTGCCCTCTGCAACTGCAGTTGCGCCAGAGCTTAGTAAAAGTAAGGCTTCACTTTGCAAAGAGTACCCAATCATGTACAAGAAAAATTTAAAAAATGCATTTTTGCTTGCACATGATTGGATGATTGAAGTCACTAAGCTCTGGCACAACTGCACTTTATCTTTAGTAAATCAACCCCAAAATGTATTTAATATTTCAGAACATTCCAGTTAAATATGACTTACTACTACTAGCTGATATTTTTTTGATATTTTTAGCTGCAATTGTCATGAACAACAGTAAAATCAGCTTAGTGATGAGATGCCAGCACTTGTTTTATTGACTTGTGTGTGTTTTTTTTTAAAGAATAAACTTTACAACTTATAAAAAAAATAAAAATTAACACAGACATTGAAAGTTACAATGCCATTTGAGACTCAATTTTGCAGTCACAGACAAAAGTGTTTCAAATAGTTTAAACTGCCCAAGGAAATTAACATATTCATCAACCTTCACCACAAAACATATGTACACAATTAGCAAAACATTACCATTTGTAAATAGCAAGTCACTGCAAGCCAGAGCAATAAACTTCTGCCACTCACATGAGACCTTATATGAAAGAGCTGATAAAAACTGGCTTTAAGCGTTAGGCTTTTTTTTTTTAAGTTTGTTAGCAAATACTATATATCACTTGTAAAAAAAATTAGAACATTAAAGAGAAGATTTTATACTAGAATCAGGATCGCAGATTAAAATTACACATTTTATACAATTTGGAATTTAAAACTCTTGCTGCCATTTTGCATCAACCAATAGTGAAAAATAAAGGGTTTTAGCACCTCTTATTTGGGTCTATTCTATTTTATTATTCAAGATGGTGCCAACCAGTGAGAATTTACCATTCACACTGTAAGATTAATATTATTAGCTACACAAAATCAAACAATTTATTCAGTTTAGGAGACCACTGCAAGAATTCTTTTCTAATCTGAGTTATATCTAAACCTAAAATGAAACAATTTTTTAGTCCTTAGATATGAAGTGTAATTTGTTCAGAAAGATACCTGTTGATCCTGTCAGAAATTCAGTGTCCTTGTAACATTCTGTGTAATCAACCGAAATCTCAGCGTAATCTGCCTCATCTGTCTTCTGAAATCTACAGAACACCTCCTTCCCATGTGATGGAGATAAGTAGAGTAGGAGGTGTATGTAGTTCAAACCAGGAGAGGAGCCTGGGGTGACAATGCTGCTCTTCCTTAGAAACATTAGAGTATTGTAACCCTAGGGCACAGAATCTATGAGTGCCAGGATCAGCAGGTGAAAATGAGTGGAAAAAATGAAGGTAACATCAAAGGACTGGTAAGCTCCTATATAAAACACTTTTGTTTTTGGGTTTAGATATATGGGTTCCACTGTTCGAATATCACTCTAAACACTATCTGCATGATGTCGGCATGTTCTCCTTGCGTGTGTTTTTTTTTTTTTTTGGGTACTCCGGTTTCCTCCCACATGACAACAACATGCTGGTAGGCTAAATGTTACCTTTCCAAATTGGTATATGTGTGCATTTGTGAGATAGGGATCTTAGATTGTAAACCACTAATGGCAGAGATTGATTTGAATGTAAGTCGCTGAGTAAATTGTATTCACTCCCTGTAATAAATATATACATATGTTTCAATGGATTGTTACCAAAGTAGAAAACAATCCAAAAATATTTTTATAAAATTTTATTTTGTTTTTTATCAGTTCTTTGCACCCAAAACTTATTTTAATGTCTAGTATTTTAACCTAGATGGGATGTACGATGGTATGCCACCGTAAGACTCATTAAAAAAACAAAAACAAACAAACTGCAAAGCCAAACAAATAATCTAGCCCTCCACAGGCAGATCATGCGAGAAAATACACCTATATATGATGAAGAGATGCTACGGTCAAATGCAATAATTATTTTTGGTGTAAGCTTTGTTTACCCATCAACAGCCTGGGTGAAGAGTGCTTTTCATGACCACTTTGTTATTATATGAATAAAAGAAGCACCTGATGAATGTCAGGGCACAGAAAGTGCCAAGTATCGCACGAAAATACCATGAAAACATCAGAAAAGATACTTAACAAAGAATTTGCATGGATGTATAAATGGTAAATAATAATATAATGAATACAGGTCAGAATATGCTATAAACAGTCAGACTGAATCATAACCAAGACAGCACAAGAATAAGTACAATGTATTTTAAATAATATGCAGATGTGAGATAGTTGAATATAATAATAGTATGCTGTAATCAGTATGTACTCTGATCACTGGTAAGGGTATTCTGATGGGTTACTCTACAGTAATACAATTTACGCATTCTTGTTGTTTTAATAAATTTTCACATCTGATTAAGGGTGAATGTCATCAGCTATGGCTAAGTTTAGTACTGAGCTATACAATGCTGAAGCATTAACAATAACACGGCAAGATTGTTCTCCGGCAACATGTGCACAGAAATAATTGAAACCTGGCTGATTTTTTGAAAAATATAGCATCATAGGCTGCCTGTAAATCATTTATTAGGGAAAGCATCTCTAACTTGTACGGACGGGGTTAAGTGAAGTCATTCTAGGTCTTTTTTTTCATGTGACATAATTTAACCTTCTGCCTGCAAACAGGTATCATGCAAAACTATTTTCCTTATGAAATATTTACCAACCTGATTCCATCATAAGTGCCATACAGAAATAGTGGCTAAAGGGGCTTTTCTATATTTAAGCAACATTTTAACCCCTCTGGTACCAGATTAGAAGATAAAATTGATTGGCCTGTGCAATGACTGCTAAAGCTTGCTGAGTACACATTGCTAAACTTTTCCAAATAATGGTGTAGGTTTTATTATGACAATAACTAGACAGCATGATGATCAGATTACCATGTAAGTTGAAATGCCATGTGATAAGCCAGTAGGGTGGAGTGCTATGCCATAAACAGGTAGGGTGGAACGCAATGCAATATGCAAGTGGATTGGAATGCCATTCAATAATGAGGTGGGGGTAGAAGGAAATATGATAACCAGGTAGAGCGGTGAATGTGATAATGGGGTATGTCATGCAATAACCAGGTAAGGTGGGGGGTTGCAGTAACAAAGTGGGGTGGGGGTAAATGTAATAACCAGGTAGGATGGGGATGAATTGGTTTACCAGGTTAGATAAAAGTTAATAGATAATGTTATGCAATGACGAGGTGGTGGTGGAAGGTAATATGATAACCAGGTAGAGCGATTAATTTTATAATGGGGAATGTCATGCAATAGCCAGGTAAAGTGGGGTGTTGCAATAACAAAGTAGAGTGGGAATAAATGTAATAACCAGGTAGTATAGGGGTAAATGGGATTACCAGGTTGGGTAAAAGTTAATGGATAATGTTATGCAATAATGAGGTGGTGGTGGAAAAATATATGATAACCAGGTAGAGCTGTGAATGTGATAATGGGGTATGTCATGCAATAACCAGGTAAGGTGGGGTGTTGCGATAACAAAATAGGGTGGGAGTAAATGTAATAAACAAGTAGTATGGGGGTGAATGAGATTACCAGGTTGGGTAAAAGGTAATGGAATACTCAAGTAGGTTGGAGGTTAAGATACAGGTAAGCTGAATGTAGTGCGGAAACTGCATTATGTACAAAAGTATTCCAGTGTACTGGTAAATCCCCGTTGTAAAAATCACTATGATTCATATCTCAAAAGAAGAAAAATCTTTTTGCAATGGAAGAACTACTGGTAGAGATGCTTAGAAATAGTCGCTCTTAGAGCTTTCTGCAGAAATTGCCGAGATCTGTATATGACCACAGGTAAAAAATTGTACCGGTGGTTAAATGCTTCATCATACATCATCAGATATCCTTTTCAGTTCACTATTCAGATCATTCATTCCACACTTGTGATGCCGGAAAAAAAAATCTGACATATGTGGTCTTTTAGAACAAAAGCGCTCTTGGTTATTGAAAGAATTGCCATTCAATTGTTCAGCAGCTATAGCTAAAACACCACTTCATTTAACAAACATATGACTGTCAATTGTAGAATTTCTTTTATGGCCACTAGCTTGCATATCCAAATTCATAAAGGTAGTGAGGGGGAGGTGAGCAATACTGCCCTGCAGAACTGGGGTTCAAGGTATACATCTCACCAAGGTCTCTATCTGCTTAGAGTTTATCCGTTCTCCCGGCATTTGTGCTTTTTTCGTCTGGGTTTCTACCACAATTCAAAAACCTGCAGCTATGTGAAAACGCTTAAACCTTGAAGACATAATGACATACTCAGCAACGGCAGTGAATATGTTAAAAACACTGGATTGCAGTAAGCATGCTGCCATGAAAGATTTTGCCCATCCAAGGTCCATTATGTGACAAATCCCATGCTTTAGAATGATTCTTTCATACAGAGCAGTGTCAAAAAAAATCCTCTTTTGTTCAGGCAAAACAAAAACAAAGAATTAGCAGCAGTTTGTGTCTAGCTGTGAACTAAGTTAATATACACAGCCACTGAGGATCTGAATACAGGGGCTCTGCAGCAGCAGCCAACATGTTCATGCTGAAGTAATTATAACACATTTTCGTATTAGCATTTCCTAATTGCAGGAAATTAGACTCATGCTTTATTAGGACAAGCATCTCATATATAAAGAAAGAGAAAAAAATAAATAGAGACGAGATGTGAATGCCCTTTAACACCATATAAAATAATCAGGCGTAAGTATGGAAGTTTAAGAGCCATCGGGAAAGGTTCTACAGCAGACAAAATAAAAGGCATTAAAAATGACTGGAGTTCTGCAGAATTGTTTCCATAGAAGCAATCTCACAATATAGAAAAAAATATATATATATATATATATATATATATATATATATATATATATGTTTAATATATATTTTTAAATGAGGTAAAACATGAACGCTATAGCTAAGACCACTATGGAGCTTAACATCACAATATACATACCTACAAGCGCTTTACAGCATTGTTTATAGTGGAAATGCACTTTGCTGACCCATTCTGCGAAACAGATTAAAGAAATTAGCCGGCGGACATATGCGTTCACCACTTATTTTCTTTGGTCATTCAAACGAGTGCACATTTTTTTTTTAAACGCTCCTACTTATTTGCCAATGAGAGATACGCTTCCACTGCAGCAACCTGCGGAAAAAAAAAAACCTGTAGACACCGACATACTCTAACATTTAAACTATCCCTAGACAACTTATTATTGAAAGTCCCGTACATAAGATGTACTTCATGGAGTATCTTTATTTTTCCAAGCTAATCAGATTGTTTTACATAGGCTCTAGTTTTCAAAGCACATGCTAGATTCACTCAACTGGCGTCAAACTTCAAGGAGTTTTTAAAAAAACGCCACTAGGCACTTGCACTGAACACATTGGATTGAATAAATGTGGCGAACGTTTAGATTTCTTTAAAAAATTTTAAAAATAAAATGCATAACGCTTCTGTCATATATAGCATATTTATGGTGAATTGCAAGCACTTAGACTTTACGCTGGGGTCAGGACAGGCTAACGCAAACTGTCCCAGAATCCCTTACTTTCCATGGCCTATAATAAGTAATTCTTTCTTAACGATCGGAGAGGAAACACCAACCGCTGTACACGTTAGCCCATACACAGGGCTATGTAATTGCGCTGATGTTTTGACATCTCCTGTTCCAGCTTTTATCCGTGTTTAATAAACTGAAGTATAAAAGAACATCTTCCGTAATTGTTCAGACAAACCCAATGATATTTCTGCTGCAGGGAATCACAGTAAAGGAGTCTGTACTCCTGTACTGCTAAGGAAAAACATCTTTTTTTTTTCTTTTTTTTTTTACTTTACGTAATGCTTCATTATCCCATGTACTGAATTCTCATTGTGCAGATCCATTTTCTGGAGTTTTACAATGAGTGAGTCAGGAAAAAGAATGTACTGGTCTATCAATTATTCAAGTGCAGATAATCAGAAGCATACTGAACTTTAATGCCTCTCCAGAGTGTCTGTGCAAAAGGGCTGCTTATCTCCCCTAACAAAAAAAAAATTAATATATCATGATATAATCCATGATCACCAATAATGCCTTAAAAAAAATGCAAATTACCATGCATGTTGCCCTGGAATTTGTTGGCTACACCAATGGCAGCAATGTGTTAAGAACCACACTCTGATTTAAATGTTTTCCCTTTGGGAAGGTCCTACAAAGTTTTCTCCCTTAACCCCTGCACTGCCAGGAAAATCCTACATTCCCTACTTTTTTTTTCTCTTTGTTTTAATGTATTGTAGCCTGAATGAAAACAATAATCATCACGTTACGCCATGGGCGGCTCAAAGAATCAAGACTTTACTTTTCTACAGCTATGTTGATTAGCTGATTAATTGTTGATTAGGAATGCGGCAAGATCAATCATTTTCTCCAGCTCGGCATGAATACTTGCCGCTAATTGAATCTGACAGTCCAGATTTTTCCTTCCACTAAATTTAAAATACAAACACATGCAGGTCTCTCGCAAGGTCTGTGGTCAAAATTAGTTCAACAGTCACAGCAAATCCAAAATGGGCAAGGATAAATTCCTAGCTTCCAACTAGAAGGGAACAAATGAGAGTTGCAAAGGGTGGTTTAACTGGACAAGTGAGGATCACAGTAAAACAAAAAGCAAGAAAGATACAAAAAAAAAAATCAGTGACCAAAAAACACAAAACTATATTTTTGCATTTGCAAACACTATCACAGCTTTTTAAGACTATGCCAATAGCCATACACTACTTTTTGTAAGATCTTCCCCATCCACTCTATATTTCACTTACATATCTCAAGTATTTCAACAAAGTCAAGCCTTTAAAATATTGTGACATGTTAATGTGTGTGGAATTCCTTATGACATCATACATCAAATTATATTAAACTTCCTTTGACAGAGATCATAGAGCAAGCTACGGGCGGAAAATTAGATATTAAAACACAGTAAGAGCTAGATTTGATATCCTAATACATAGCACATAGAAACAGTATTGCAAAATAGATACTTTTGTCACTAAAAGTCTCTTTGCAGTCATTTTATAAGTGTTGCAAATGGTGTATTTGCAGTCTACAAACACTGACTGATTGTAGTTTGCATGTTAAAGGGTAAATTTTTCTAGGCCAAAAGTTCAAACCTGGTACAAATAATGACATTTGAAATCCCTGTAGTTTTCTATACTCTTCAAAACTGTTTGCCATTATTTCAAATATGTTGGAGGGAAATAGATATATACACACACACATATCTATCTATCTATCTATCTATCTATCTATCTATCTATCTATCTATCTATCTATCTATCTATCTATCTATCTATCTATCTATATATATATATATATATATATATATATATATATATATATATATATATATATATATATATATATATATACACACACACACAATCACACATAACATATGAAACTTGCACATTTCCTTTTTTTAACATTTACTTAAACATAGCCAGTCTCTCTTAGCCTTATGGACCAGAATACCCAGAGTCTCATGATAAGCTTCCAGGGTCATTAATACAACACAAACAGTGCAAAATGTGGTTTTAATTTGTGTCACTGCTTCCCCTTTGACAAATGGCTTTTAAATCACCTAATTCACAGCCAGCACTGATATCTCAATGTAAAACACAAACTCATAAAATATGTTTATGCTACTTAAGACACTTCTGTATGTTTTATTTTCATAATAACAAAATTTAGGAGTGCATGCTTAAATATGTTGGTCTCATGGGGAGATCATAAACTATAATTATCTTTTCAAGACAGTTCACTAGTTCATTTAGATTAAAAAAAAGCAAGTTCTTAAACTAAATAAAGACAAAAAAATAATAAATTTACCTTAATGAAAACACTGACAACGTATATCACAGACATTATAATGTTATAGGCAAAAAAAAAACTGTGCTAGTTATTTCTTTGGGGGGTTTATTAAAAAAAAAAAGTTTAGTTGTTTTGTTATGCAGTCACTTTTTATGTCTTTGTTTTGTTTGGTTTGTTTTAAGCTGCTCAGAGTGACTCCTTATGTTGTTTTCCCAACCTGTTTTATAAATTTGGGATTAAAAAACATCAAAGCAGTGTCCACATAGAAGCCAAGTTTTAGAGGATCAGTTTGACAAGTCGCAGCATGATAGATGTTGTTCTTGATAAACGACTTGTTCAAAAGACACACTGTAGTTTTCATTTCCTGACCAAAACACACTTTTAATTTGCAACAGCAGAGCAGGCAGGAGTGTGAGGCAGTCCCCAATTCCCAACTATTCAGTCCTAAACAAAATACCAGAGCTGCAGAGCAATGAACAGTCTTTATTTACCCCTGGGAAACTTTAAGAGTCATTTTTTTCCCCACTAATCCTGCACATATTGCAGATAGTGTTGTGTGACGGTGCTGGGTATTAGTTTAGCTATTGCTTTAAAATGCAACCAAGTGTGCATTTTTTAAAACAAAAAAATAAATTAATTAAAGGAGCACATTGTCTGGAAAGTGTGGATTTATGCCCCATACAATCCCATTCACCACCTATAAATAAAATACATTCATTTCCCAGGCAAAATAATAGAAAGCCTTCAAACCTCAATCCTCTCCATTCAACCCCCCTCATACAGTCCTCTATTGCTGATTTCAAATTTCTAAATGTAATATCCTCCTCATCACCAACAGAAGCCCAATCTGCTCAGAATATATATTACAGCTTTAAGATCACAGAGGGAAATTTCCCATCTGGCAATCAAATTCGCTTCAACAGCTCCGGGAAAAAGGTTTTGCTCTCTACAAAACATTTCCCAGTACAGATTATGTGCATGCAAAATAAACAGACTACTTATTGATCTCTTGAAATCAACAAGTACCACAAAATGCAAAAAGGCAATCAAATCGGTTTCATTAAATGTCTGGGTGTTTGCCTCGTTTTGTGAGTTAAGATTTAAAAAGTCAATGTTTGCCAGCACAGTATAACTATTATTTAACAATAAAAAATAAAACCAAAGCTATAAAATTTTAGACAATTTGACAATCTCTTTAGCAATCTAGGAAAGCCGTGTCTAACCTAACAAGGCATCCTAACTATCACAATCCTATTTTTAATCTCTGGAAGCTATAAAACTCAAAACAAAAACAAAAAACTGAATAAAAAAAAAACATTAAAAATCTCTTTAAATCCTTCATACTCTATCTCAACTGATCTTTAGTATGGAGAGGTGGGGATAAGGAATGAAAAAGAAAGAAAACAGGTTTAAAACCGTCAGGGACTATTTGGCTATTTTCCTCAAACAACAATTAAAAAGTACAAAAAAAACACATCAAAAAGAAACAACATTCACAAAATAACCTTTAGCAACCAGATCATTACGCAATCGATCACCAGCTATTTTTGAGTTGTAAACAGGATTTTGCCAATTACACTGAAACTGTTATAATGAAAAAAGAGGCAAAGAAAAAAAGTAATAACTAAATACACTGTCCAGATTGTTTTAGCCTGCTGTAGATTGTTTGTATTAACTCTTGCTGATTCAAACGGAGTTTAAACAAAATAGGTGACCAAGTAGAAACTTGTACCAACAGTATTAAAAGAAAGTGCAAAAAAAAAATAAAAATAAAATGAAAATAAATTGTAATAAAATAAATCTAAAAAAAAATGAAATAAAAAAAATGTGTTAGAAAAATAAATAGGATTGTGATCATAAGCCTGGAGTATTTGCATTGGATAATGTACAAAGCTCCCAGTTTCACTTTCTTCTACTCATGCTATTAAGCTGTCATTATTATATTACACACATGTGAAGTAAATTCCAAAACTGACATACCATATACACTGGTGCTGCTGATCATGTCTTTGCTGCTAACACAAACTGTGGAATGGGATATTTCACAAGCAGGAATTCCAAAGGTTGATTTTCATTAAAGCCACTTTTCCTCTTGGCTATCAGATGTCACTGTCTTGAAACGTGGGCCCTTTCGTCAGGTATTCATTTAACCTACATGCATATAATTAAGGTGGGGGAAAGCAGCATCAACACAAGGCAGCTAAGATCACAAAATGGACTAGTTACAAAATACAAAAAAAAAAAAAAAAAAAAACATCACTGAGGTTCTGTGCTTCCTACCGAAAACAGCATGTATGTCACTAATAACAAGACTTTATTAAATTAGGTATCCATCCCAACCTCTACAATGTGCCCCACCAGGCTAAGACACCCCCCCCCTCCTTTCAAAATGCTGATGGGCATATTTCCCAACTATAGATCCCAAGATACTTATAGATCCCACCAATAAACTTTCTTTAGCAGTGATCCACTCTGCTGAACTTATGTAAAAGTCTCGCCACACCCGGCTTCTTTTTCTTTTTTAGTTTCCTAAATAATCCATACAATTAAACAGCCATTGCAACCTAACAAGCCCCCCTACCAGGACTGAGCTGGACTATTGCTAACTCATGCTGCAAAGCTGAAGCCAAGCAAGACACAGACAAGAGCCAAGCTGATGTCCACCGCTGCCTGCCTGATATACATTGTATATTTCCTGTAAATATTTACAAACTCAATATTTACAGTGTCAATGAATGATCTGGGTGTCCCCCCCCCCCCCCTCATCCCCAAGGTCCATGCAAGCACTCAAGCAGGCAAAGCTTTTCGCTGTAGCTAAAAGGAGAGATTGCAAATCAGCACTTACCTGCATGTAGGACACTGAAAAGCGATAGGTTACAGGACCATCGATCTGCTTCTGTGAGAGCTGATGAATGGGGGGATCGCTGGAAGTGAAAGAAGCACACTTCATGATTTAGAAACAGCTACTTCTGCACATGCTGCAATCCTACAGAGGACACTCACACTGCAATGTTCATTTTTTCTTTTTTTTTTTTTGCAGCCTATGCATGCAAGATTTAAAGGGAAGAGGACAAAAAATGATAAAAAAAAAAAGCTTGAAGTTTTTTTTAAAATTGTGTTTCTGGCATGAAACCCCCTCACCAGGGTCGCAATGTTGTTTTCCTTGTAGGTGGGGGTTGGACTGGTGGAAGCATCAGGCTGCTTCTGATGGATGTGCAGTGGTCACTCCCCTAGTCCCTGCCCCTCTCTCTCTTTCTCTCTCCCTCTCCCTCTCGCTCTCTCTCTCTCCAGCCTAGGGTATGCATGCTCTGTTAGCTGCTCTACCTTCTCTGTGTTCAGCTCACTGACAGAATGCCTAGCAAGCCAGGCACCATCTATTTCTTGCAGTCATTGCATTGTGCAAGGACAGGGGCTATCCAGATTTCTGCTTGTGATCACCATTGACTGGCAGAGAAAGAAGAGATGAGAGCAGCACAGGAGGCAGACAACATGCAGCAGGGGGTGTTTACAGAATGGCTGATTGATGGATTCACTCTAACACAGTGGGATCTTCTTTTTTTCCCCTCTACTAGATCCATGAACAAGCTTTGCAGGGTACTTGCCAGTGATTTAATGCAGTACATGTGCGAGGCTGGAGCAGGTTTTTGCTGCTCTTTTGTCTGGGGAGGGGGGCTGGAGAGAGTGAAAGGATGAGCTGTTGATGCTGCTGGCAGATATTGCTTAGACCTCGCATAGCACTGTTTATATAGCACAGGGGCTGGAAAAACTGGAGTCGCTTGCAAGAGTGGTTTGTGCGACTGTAGAGTTGGCCAGCAGAATATACAACTGTCCCAGAAGATTTCAGACCAGTCTGGTCTTTGCTGGTGACTGTGACAGGGGTGTGAGTTGCTCAAGAGTGTTTGAAATTGCAAATGTAGCAAAAATGTGCCTTTTGTTCAAACTGTATGACTTAAATTGATTCTGTTGCTATATTAAAATAATAAAAAAGGGCCTGCAAAAAACAAACAAAACAAAAACAAAAACTTACCTGTCCCACTGCCCATGCTGTCAATCTTTGCACAGTTAAACATTCTTCACCCATAAGTGTGTTGTATGGCTGTTCACCCTCTGCACGCTGTGGGTCCTTCCACTGCCCTGTGTACTGTAAGGATTTAGGGGCCAGCGGTTGGCACCAAGAAGTATAGCGGGAGAGCAAGCCACACCGGAAATTGTCTGATACTGGAGAATCCCAACAACCGTAATTGTTTGGCACCAGGACAATGATCTGCAGCGTGGGTGATAGGACAGATAAGTAATAAAGTTTATGTAAATTCAAACAATACATTTCTCTTATTTGCTCCCTTTTGGTCTCCCATTGGAAGCGTGTTATTATAGCTGTTAGAAAAAGATGTTTATCCAACCAGAAATCTCCTAAATTTCTGTACTCTCTGCCTCTTGACAGTTATCAGTTTGCCTTGTTCCCTACTATTATTATTATTATTATACAGGATTTATAAAGCGCCAACAGTTTGTGCAGCACTTTACAACGTTAGGGCAGACAGTACAGTTACAATACAATTCAATACAGGAGGAATCAGATGACCCTGCTCGTTGGAGCTTACAATCTAAGACTATGGGGGGTTATTTACGAAAAGGCAAATCCACTTTGCACTGAAATCTAAGAGGTAGATCGGAAATGAGGGGAAGCTCTGCTGATTTTATCATCCAATCATGTGCAAGCTAAAATTCTGTTTTTTAATTTTCCTTGCATGTCCCCCTCAGATCTACAGCGACTTTACTTCCAAGTGCACTTTCAGTGCAAAGTGGATTTGCCTTTCATAAATAACCCCCATATGCAAAACCCCCATAGGGGGTTATTTACGAAAGGCAAATCCACTTTGCACTTGAAAGTGCACTGAAAGTGCAGTCGCTGTAGATCTGAGGGGGACATGCAAAGAAAATAAAAAACAGCATTTTAGCTTGCACATGATTGGATGATAAAATCAGCAGAGCTTCCCCTCATTTCAGATCTTCCCCTCAGATCTACAGTGACTGCATTTCCAAGTGCACTTGCTGTGCATTTGTAGTGCAAAGTGGATTTGCCTTTAGTAAATCAATCCCATTGCTGTGCAGTCCTAACACATTTAGGGGGTTATTTACGAAAGGCAAATCCACTTTGCACTGCAAGTGCACTTGAAAGTGGAGCTGCGCTTAATCTAAGGGGTAGATCTGAAATGAGTGGAAGCTCTGCTGATTTTATCATCCAATCATGTGCAAGCTAAAATGCTGTTTTTTATTTTCCTTGCATGTCTCCCTCGGATCTACAGCAACTTTACTTCCAAGTGCACTTTCAGTGCACTTTGAAATGCACTTGCAGTGCAAAGTGGATTTTCCTTTAGTAAATAACCCCCACACTGTCCTAAGGAGACAACGCTGCTTAGTATGGTTGTCTCCATAGGACAGGAAGTAAGATAATAGCAGGATTGTGAGGTTACAATAAAGTAAAGTGAAAAACAAGGACTGGTTAGCAGATATACTATACATTTTTGTTCTTGGGTTAAGATTTGCTTTAAGTCTATTTTTTGTAGGCAAATATGTACTTTGATCATTCATGGCAAGTCAATAGGTTCACTTGACAACTCACTCTTCTACTGCTCCTGAACTCCTCTTTTCCCTTTAAGCCATTTTTTGTACACATATTAATTAGATAATATGAGACTATGACCTGGAGGACATTTTATTTATTATTGTTGGTATTGTAGCCTTAAAATTAACTCTTCATCCAACACTAAATCTCCCTGTAACTCTATCACTAACGATTACTCATATAAAGTTAAAGAGATTGATTATGCCAATTCAGGGCAAAGTGACAATGGCTGTTAAAAGCCCCAAAACTACAATTCATGAGGCGCCATACCAAAAATTTTGATGGGGTCCCTAGCTGCCCCTCTCAGTTGGTACAATAGCGTTATTGATCACAACATAAAGTATGTCTAAGGCCGGCCATAGACAGAGTTCTGGGGAAGGGGGATAAAAAATGTTACGTGCCTGAGTGGTATGTCACTACTTTGTCCAGGATGTGCAAATATACAGATGCACATTAAGGCTGCAGTCAGTGACTTCAAAATGCAAGCAGAAACACGCAATTCTGCCTGCGTTTCCACAAACATGTGAAAAATGCACCAATATATGTCTCACATTAGTGTCCCCATTATTTCTGACAACCCAAATGCAGGTGGCAGTCATGTATTTTTCAAACGCGCGTTTGTTGTGTGACAGGCAAATGCGCAACGCAAAACACGGTGTGTACTCTAGCAAACAGTGGTCCGAGAAACATACAATGTTGACATTGGGGGCACATTTTGTTCCTATGGAGAAGTGAGGGGTGATCACTGCATGCACCAGCTTGTCGCTGGGAAATACATTGTTGATCAATCCAGAAAATCCATTCTGGCCAATCAAATATTCAATTAAAAAGGCATCTCCAGGTTGCATCAGGGAAGAGATAGAGACAAATGGGGTTGCAAAAGGTAAGTCCACTGTGCACTGCAAGTGCACTTGGAAGTGCAGTCATTGTAGATCTGAGGATAAAATCTGAAATGAGGGGAAGCTCTGCTGATTTCTATCATCTAATCATGTGCAAGCAAAAATGCTGTTCTTTATTTTCCTTGCATATCCCCCGCAGATTGCAGCATCTGCACTTCCAAGTGCACTTGTAGTCACTTGTAGTACACAGTGGATTTGTCTTGGTAAATCAGCCCCATTTGTCTCTATCTCTTCCCTGATGCAACCTCAATATAAAATAAGCCCCATATGAATGTTCTCCAAGCTGACAGTGTGGAGGTTATTTACTAAACCTGGAGAGTGCAAAATCTGGTGCAGCGCTGCATAGAAACCAATCAGCTTCCATGCCAAAGGTAATTAAACAAGCTGGCCTTAGAAGCTGATTGGCTACCATGCACAGCTGCACCAGATTCTGAACGCACCCCTAAATGGCAGGATTAGGTGACATCATTTCATGTCTCTATAAACCTTTAGATAGGCAGTGATCTGGATAAATTTGCCTATTATTAATTAAAATAACAAACATGTTATACTTACTTGCTCTGTGCAATGATTTTGCACAGAGCAGCCCCGATCCACCTTTTCTGCGGTCCCCTGCTGGCGCTCCAGGCCCCTCCTCATCAGCAATGCCCCCATATAAAGCCACATGCTCGCTCCTGAGCCAGCCAGTCTGCGTCTATTGACTGCCCCAACACTCCACTGTAACAGTATTTGATTGCCAGCAGCAGCCATGGCTGCCCCGCTGCTATCAAGCTGCCCAATGAGAAGGGAGACAGCGGCGAGAGTCGCTACTCTTGTGCACATTGTTGAATTGAATCGGGCTCGGGTAAGAATAGGGGGGGGGGACTCCTGCATAACAGAAGGTTTTTTTTACCTTAATGCATAGAATGCAATAATTTAAAAAAACCTTGAGGCTTTAGAACCACTTGAAGGTGTGTGTAAGCCCAATCACTAAAATCCCTTATAAGCTTTAACATGTTAAGGTCATTTCAAAAGTATTTTTTGATCTTATGAGTTCTGCGGATTTTCTTAAAATAAGACCTGTTGATTAGGGATAAGCGAATCTGCCTGGGTTTGGTTTGTAAACCGTTTTGCAAACCTTTCTGGAAGTTCACACATTTTGTGGCTCTCTCTATTGGGGTCTATGGGAGGTGATATTTATTATTCAATTCTGTCCATTTGTAGGGCTAATAAGCAATCTTCTATCAAACAAAAGGCATAGGAAGCTGGGCAATGTCATGTAGACCATGTACCAATGCCAAAAAGAACCAGTGACTCCTGCACATAATTTTCCCAAACAGGTTCAACACACACTGACAATATGCTGTAAGACCATCCTTTTAAAGATGGCTGGGTAATTAATTGCTTTAAAGTGATACTAAAGTCTTGTTTTTTTTCATTTAAAAATAACAAACATGTCATACTTACCTGCTCTGTGCAGTGGTTTTGTAAAGAACAGCCCAGATCCTCCTCTTCTCTGGTCCCTTGCCGGCACTCCTGACCCCTGCCTCCTACCGAGTGCCCCCAAAGAATGTAGCTTGCTAGGGGGCCACCTGTGTCCATTCAGACACAGAGCTGTGGCTTGGCCCCGCTCCCTCTCTTTCCTCATTGGCTCACTGACTTTGATTGACAGCAGCAGGCTTAGCTAATCAGGAGGGAGAGTCCCGGACAGTCGAGTCTCTCGTGCAACATCGCTGGATGGAGATGGGGCTCAGGGGGGCTAAGGGGGGCTGCTGCACACCGAAGTTTTTTTTTATCTTAATGCATAGAAATGAATGTATTTTTTTTTGTAGCTTCACTTAGCAGAGAAAAGGCTGTGCACTAATTTATAGTTTTTCCTTATTTTTATTTTTTTTCACTCAAAAATTTTAGTTACCGCAAATTGCCACAAACCCATGTTAGCAGTGAACTGAGATCTTTTTCCTACTGGTGCTCCTGCCATGAAGGTCCTGGTTCAAGCATTTCTGCCTGAACCAGGCTCAGGCACCTGTAGTGCTTCTGTGTTGTCACCCTAGATGAAGTATGTTGCCAGCACACGCCAAGCTTCAAAGTGCACAGCTCCTTATTCTTGTATGATCACAGAGAAAAGCAAGGTTTCCGGACCACGCGGGGACCTTTTCTCAGGCATATGATCATGATATTTCATCTATGTTGTACACAATCACCAGGCAGGAGTCATTGCAGCACCCTTTAATCAAGTGGTTGATTCTAGTATGGTGTCCAAAAGGAACACGTATTGTCAACCTATCACATAGATTTCCGACAGAGACTCCAAGTGGCTGTTTCAACATACATTACACAGTTATGGTTCCAGTGGTGGCTGGTGGTATACTTCGGGGGGGAGGGGGCGGTAAACAATGCACCCACAGACACCCCCCCAGTCGGGTCACTAGCATACCCCCGTCGTTCGGGTCAGATCACCATCAGAGCCCCACCCCCCAGTCGGTTGGTCAGTCAGTCAATGAGCCCCGCACTTACCCCCAGGCAGCACTTCCCTCCAGGTGGGTGGAGGCAGGGTCCCCTGCATCTCCTCAGGCAGCCTCCACGTCTTCTCCCTCCTCGTTGTGGTCCAATAGAATCACTTGTCCATTTGCTATTGACACACCACTGGGTGGGCTCGGAGTGCAGTGCTTGCGCCCCAAGCCCACCCTTTTCTGAAGCCTATTAGAGCCTCTGGCTCGAATCACGTGCTTCAAAAAAATACACACCGCCCCATTGGAATCCATGCATATGGCTCCCCAAATGTAGATCAGGGGGCCAGATGCATGGATAGGGGGGGGGCGTCTCTAATGGACGGGCTGCCACTGCATGGTCCTCTGTTGTCACTATCAGTAAATCTGTCCTGAGAAATGCTATGTAGCCATCACTGGAGTGTAATGTAGATGGGAAGGGGTTAACTTACTAAAGACTTATTAGTGGATTTAATAGTGGAAGCCCTGGTGGCAGGGTCTTTCCCCCCGGGACTCCCTGCTCTGATTTTATTGATGAGAGTATGGATTTTGTTGTATACTGTAAACAAAAGAAATACCTTTTAATAAAGAAATAAAGTTTTAAAAAAAAACTTTCTAAGTGCAAATAGACTGTGCACTTTGCAAGTGCAGTTGCTCCAGAGCTTAGTAAATGAGGTAAAGCCTCATTTGCAAAGAATACCCAATCACGTGCAAGAAAAATAAAAAGAACTGCATTTTACTTTCACATGATTGGATGATGGAAGTCAGCAGAGTTTCTGCTCATTTACTAAGCTCTGCATCAATTGCTCTTGTAGAGTGGAACTGCCCTTTGCCCAAAGTGTCTGCAAAGAGGCTTTAGGAGATCAGTAGCACTGTGATACAACAAAGGATGAAAATAAAGTACAAATAGTATTTTATTAACTGTAATTTTTAGTAGTTATTCATATTACACACTGCTGAATTAAACACAGTGCAATTCATTTATCATAAATGTGAGGTAAAGGGTTTTTTCCTTTTTCTGTAGAAAAGTTTGCTAATTAATCAATATAGAAATTTCAAATGTCTAGGAAATGATCTATGTGTAGTAATGAGTGATCGTCAGTGCTCAATTTTAAGTTACTTTCTACACATCTAACTTGTCTTAGTGATACTCAAAAGTAGGTATGAGCCAAACACCCCCGGTTCAGTTCGCATCCAGAACATGCGAACGCACCGAAAGTTCGCGTGAACATTCGAACACTGTTAAAGTCTATGGGACTTGAACATGAGAAATCAAAAGTGCGAATTTTAAAGGCCAATATTCAAGTTATTGTCCTAAAAAGGGTTTGGGGACCCGAGTCCTGCCCCAGGGGACATGTATCAATGCAAAAGAAAGTTTTAAAAACAGCCGTTTTTCCGGGAGCAGTAATTTTAATGATGCTTAAAGTGAAAAAATAAGAGTGAAATATTCCTTTAAATATCGTACCTGGGGGGTGTCTATAGTATGCCTATAAAGTGGCGCGTATTTCTCATGTTTATAACAGTTCGTGCACAAAATGACATTTCTAAAGGAATAAAAGTAATTTAAAACTGCTTGCGGCTGTAATGTAATGTCGGGGCCTGGCAATATGGATGAAAATTATTGAGAAAAATGGCATGGGTAAACCCCCAGCCCATTACCAGGCCCTTTGGGTCTTGTATGGATATTAAGGGGAACCCCGCACCCAAATTAAAAAAAGAAAAGGCGTAGGGCCCCCAGGCCCTATATACTCTGAACAGCAGTATACAGGCAGTCCAAACAAGACAGGGACTGTAGGTTTGTTCTTAAGTTGAATCTGTTTGTAATATGAAACAGGTACATTTTTTAAGTGTAGATCCAGCCTAAAAAACAATGTTTAAGCTTTTTGGATAACATAGGGAAGGGCTATCATCACCCCTGTAACATTTATTTTGCTGTCTGTGCCCCTGTTCAGAAGATTTCATCTCACTTTCTGTCCCAATGACAATTGGATTTTGAAAATTTGGGGTTTTTAGGGAAACAAGGATTGGTGATAATAAAGCATCAGTGGAGACACCTTTTTCCCATATTAACTCTTACAGGAGAGAATTTCCCTTCCTAGGGGTAGATTTCCTTCCACTTCCTGTTGTTTCCCTTCCTTTGTAAGTAGGAGTCGTTTGTAAGTCGGATGTTTGAAAGTAGGGGACCGCCTGTATATACTATATGGCCTGCCCTATATACTCTGCAGAAAATTGGGCCTTAGGCGTTGGTGGTACCAGAACACTGTAAGCCCTCACAGTTACTCTTGGTGGGCGCTGGAATGGGCCCTGTTGTGAAATATTATATCAAGAATTGCAATTACATGCCCCCGTTGAACAGGGTCAGAAAAATTGGGCCTTTGGTGGTGGTGTGGTGATGTTGCCACAACACTGTAAGCAATCACAATTACTCTTGGTGGGCGCAGGAACGGGCCCTGCTGTGAAATATTAGATCAAAAATTGTAATTACACGCCCCTGTTAAACAGGGGCAGAAAAATTGGGTCTTAGGCAGTGGTGGTGGTGCCACAACACTGTAACCCCTCACAGATTCTGCTGTTGAGCGCAGGAACAAGCCCTGCTGTGAAATATTAGATCAAAAATTGTAATTACATGCCACTGTTAAACAGGGGCAGAAAAATTGGGCCTTTGGTGGTGGTGGTACCACAACACTGTAATCCCTCACAGTTACTCTTGGTGGGCGCTGGAACGGGCCCTGCTGTGAAATATTATATCAAGAATTGTAATTACACGCCCCTGTTGAAAAGGGTCAGAAAAATTGGGCCTTTGGTGGTGGTGTGGTGGTGTTGCCACAACACTGTAAGCCCTCACAGTTACTCTTGGTGGGCGCAGGAACGGGCTCTGCTGTGCAATATTAGACCAAAAATTGTAATTATGCGCCCCTGTTAAAGAGGGGCAGAAAAATTGGGCCTTAGGCGGCAGTGGTGGTGACACAACACTGTAAAGCCTCACAGATACTCTTGTTGAGTGCAGGAACGGGCCCTGCTGAAAAATATTACAGTAAAAAATTGTAATTACACTCCCCTGTTAAACAGGGGCAGAAAAATTGGGCTTTAGGCACTGGTGCTGGTGCTGGTGCCACAACACTGCAACCCCTCACAGATACTCTGGTTGAGTGCAAAATATTACAGCAAAAATTGTAATTACGCACCCCTGTTATACAGGGGCAGAAAAATTGGGCCTTAGGCGGTGGTGATGGTGGTGCCACAACACTGCAACCCCTCACAGATACTCTAGTTGAGCGCAAGAACATGCCCTGATGCAAAATATTACAGCAAAAATTGTAATTGCGTGCCCTTGTTAAACAGGGGCAGAACAATTGGGCTTTAGGCACTGGTGCTGGTGCCCAGAACCAAAAATGTTCTTAGAAGCTATCAACATGAACATTGAGGAGGAATAGGATAGTCACTCAGCATAACAGGATAGTCACTCAGCATCAGCATAGGCAGTTTTCAAGGGATCTCACATTCATAAAAAAATGAATCGGTTACATCAGCATCAGGTGCTTGGTAGCTGGTGATCCAAGACTGATTCATTTTTATGAAGGTGAGCCGATCAACCGAGTCTGTGGACAGGCGCACTCTATGATTGGTTACAAAGCCTCCAGCAGCACTTAATGTGCATTCAGATAGAACGCTGAATGCAGGACAGGCCAGCAGCTCAATTGCATACTGTGCAAGCTATGGCCAGTGATCCATCCTCAAGACCCAGTAGCCCAGTGGATTTTCGGTTGGAAAGGTCTCCAAGTCTGATCTTGCCCCATGGTATTCCTGTACCATGTAAATCAGGCGCTGTAGATGGTTGCTGGAACTGATCAGACCTTGGGGCTGCAAACTAAAAAATTGCATCAGTCAGATGGCCACCTTCTCCACCGCTCCTTCTGTGACTGACCTAAGCCTCAGCAACACATTGTACAGGAAATTGTAACCTCCCAGGCTCTGGAAACGCATTGCACAAACCTTTCTGCAAGGCCTCCCAAAGATGTTTCATTCTCTGCCCCCTCTGCGAAGGCTGGATAAGTTCCGCAACCTTACCTTTGAAACATGGATCAAGAAGGGTTGCCAGCCAGTACTGATCCCTCTCCTTGATACCACGAATCCGAGGGTCCTTTCGCAGGCATTGCAGGATCAGGGAGGCCATGCAGTGTAGGTTTGCTGCGGCATTCGGTCCAGAGTCCTCTGGGTCACTAAGGACGACATGATCCGCAGCCACCTCCTCCCAGCCACGTACAAGTCCATGGGTTTCTGGGGACTGAAAACGATCCCTTGAAGTCTGCTGCTGATGCTGAGTGCCAGGCTCCACCTACATGCTGACACAATCCTCCTCCTCCTCCCCTTCCTGTGAGATAGACGGGCCTGCAGGAATACTGTCTGGATAAAGGGGGCCTTGAGAGGAAAGGAAGTCCTCCTCTTCCTCCCTCTGTTCTGCCTCAAGTGCCCTGTCCATTATTGCACGTGCTCCAACAGGAATTCAAGAGGAACAGTATCACTGATGTATGCACTGTCACTGCTCACCATCCTCGTGGCCTCCTCAATTGGTGACAGGACAGTGCATGCATCCTTGATCATTAGCCACTGGCGTAGCAAAAAAAAAACAAGCTCGCCTGACCCTGTCCTGGCCCTCTGCATGCGCAGCCGCTGCAGCATTGCCAACGTTGAATTCCACCTGGTGGGCATGTCATAGATGAGGTGGTTCTTGGGCAGGTTGCATTCCTTTTGAAGGTCAGCCAGCTGAGCACTGGCATTATATGACCGACGGAAATGCCCACAGACTTTCCTGGCCTGCCTCAGGAGATCCTGTAAGCCTGGGTACCTGCACAAGAACCGCTGCACCACCAAATTAAGGAAGTGAGCCAAACAGGGAACATGGGTGAAGTGTCCCTGTCGAAGGGTGGAGATAAGGTTGGTGCCATTGTCGTAAACCACCATTCCTGGCTGAAGTTGGCATGGTTTCAACCACCTCTGAGCCTGCCCCTGCAGAGCTGCCAGAATCTCTGCCCCAGTCTGGCTCCTTTACCCTAAGCAGACCAACTCAAGCACCGCATGGCATCTTTTTGCCTGAGTGCTTGCGTAGCCCCTAGAATGCCTACGGAGCACCACTGGTTCCGAGGACAAATCTGCCCAGGAAGAGACCATAGAGGAAGAAGAAGAGGAGGGGGTGGAGGAGAGAGGTGTGGTAGAATAAACACTACCAGCATTTTGGAGGCGTGGTGGCGGAACAAGCTCCAAAATTACTGCACCCTGTCCTGGATCCTTCCCAGCTGCCAGCAGGGTTACCCAGTGCACCATGAAGGAAAGGTAACGTCCCTGTCCATGCCTGCTGGACCATGAGTCAGCGGTAATATGCACCTTACCACTGACTGCCCTGTCCAATGAGGCCAAGACATTGCCTTCCACATGCTGGTAGAGAGCCACAATGGCCTTCTAAGAAAAAAAATGGCATTTGGGAACCAGCAACGGTTCGATCTGCTGCACACGTCTCAAAAAAGACCCACACCAAAGAACTTTTGAAAAAACGAGTCAGCAGTACCCTGCACATGCAGAGCTCTGCGATGTGATGCAGCTGGCCCCTGGAGGGCATCCTGCCTTGTTGGAGATGTGCTTCCTCCTCCTCTCTTCTATCAGGTACCCACATAGAGTCAGTGACCTTATGCCACTGGAGCAAACCTTTGAATACGTACACCGGGAATGGCCTGCAGTGAGATCTAGCTACACAGGATACATTATATATATATATATACACACATACAAATATATATATATATAGAAAGCCAGAATGTATATATATATACAAAATACACAGCAGCTAACTGAATCAACTGCCAGCCTGAAGTAGATTAGAAATAGTACAGCTAGAATGGCCTGCAGTGAGATCTAGCTAAACTGGATACAGTATATATATATATATATATATATATAGCACTAACTCTCAGTGGAGCTGCTGGTTTAAAGCGGGCTGTTACCTTCACTCTCGATACCTCTGTTTCACTGGCAT
Source organism: Lithobates clamitans (assembly GCA_037952925.1). NCBI lineage: Eukaryota > Metazoa > Chordata > Amphibia > Anura > Ranidae > Lithobates > Lithobates clamitans. The sequence goes on along the minus strand of JBBGZY010000502.1, from coordinate 10,622,236 downwards.
CGGGTCTAGGGTCCCGTTGAGTTTAGCTCTGAAAGATGTAGGCACCAAACACTTGAGTATATTTTCCAATGCTTTAATGAACAAGTAATAAAGGAAGTAGCAGGAAAGAGGTAGAAGGGAAGTTGCAGGGAAGCTCAAATACCTTTCCTTAGTATTCTTTAGAACATTCTTTGGAATTGAACACTTGTAATTGAATGCACTCCCTTTGTGGGATTCAATCTTTGCCCGCCTGGATAGGCCTCTCTCACTTGCCTAGCAGCCAGTACGCAGCACGAACAAAAGTCTCTGTCACAGACTTGTTTGGAATAAAACCCGTACGAACTTCTGCCACAGGATGTATTGGTTTGTGATGAATGTCAGACACAGTACTTGAACCTTTAAGCCAACCCGGCAGTGCTATGCAGTAAGATTACTTAGGATACATCCTCCAACCGAGTCACCAGGCCCCTCTCCAGACCAGCACTCTGCATGATCCTTCCATGACGGGTCTTCCCCTGGGATCTCCCCGGTTGTCCAGCTTCTTCACTCAGGATAGACAGCTCAGGACCATTCCTCTGCCGGCCCACCCAAACGCCACACCGACGTGGGCCTCCGGAATGGAGGACCACGAGGTGGTACTCTTAACGCATACCTGTCGGCCAGGAGGGCCAGCAGGTGGCTGAAAATGAACCCCTAAACATGGCGTCTGCCCCATAAATACCCTCTCCCATAATGCAACTTGGAGGACCACCTGCACCGAGTTGTCTCCGGGACAGAGGAACACTCATACGCTTCAACACGTTGCCTTTCCAACACCAGCCCATGGTGACAACGACACCCACCGGCACAGTGTGGAACTACACGCAACTCAGCCAAGCTGGAACAGAGGCAAATCTAACTTCACCTAACAAGTAACCCACAAGATTTACCTATCAGCGGTAGATTAAAAATCTACCAGCACCCACCTCACTACATGTCCCCTGGACCCTGTCCCCTCTCAATTACTGCGACCACCTTTCCACTCTATCCTCAACTCCCTAACCCACATCTTCAATCTCTCCCTCTCCTCCGGCACCTTTCCTTCCCCGCTCAAACATGCACTGGTTACCCCCATACTCAAAAAACCCTCACTAGACCCCACCTGTTTGAATAACTTAAGACCTATCTCCCTGCTCCCGTTTGCCTCCAAGCTCATCGAACGCCTTGTTCATGACCAAATGAGTCGCTACCTCACGGGCAACAACCTTCTCGACCCCCTACAGTCTGGCTTCCGCCTACAACATTCTACTGAAACTGCCCTACTAAAACTCACCAATGACCTAATAACTGCCAAAACCAATGGCCACTACTCCATACTCATACTTTTAGACCTCTCTGCTGCCTTTGACACAGTTGACCACCTGCTGCTCCTCAGCAAATTACACTCCCTTGGCCTCAGTGATTCTGCATTATCCTGGTTCTCCTCCTACCTATCTCAGGGCACTTTCAGTGTCACTTACAACTCCATCTCCTCCGCTCCCCTTCCTCTTTCTGTTGGGGTACCCCAAGGATTTGTCCTTGGGCTTCTCCTTTTCTCACTCTATACCTCTTCCCTGGGCCAGTTGATAACCTCCCATGGCTTCCAATACCACCTCTATGCCGATGACACACAGATCTATCTCTCCACTCCTCAACTTACCCCCACTATCTCCTCACGGATCTCAAACTTGCTGAATGACATATCGGTATGGATGTCACACCACTTCCTCAAACTTAATCTTTCTAAAACTGAGCTTGTTATATTTCCTCCTTCACGGTCCCCCTCCTGTGACTTCACCATTAATATCAACAACACAACCATTGGTCCCTCCATACATGCCAGGGTCCTGGGTGTAATCCTTGACTCGGACCTCTCCTTCAGCCCCCATATCCAATCACTGGCTGAATCCTGCCGCCTTAACATCCGCAACATCTCCAGAATTCGACCCTTCCTGACTAATGACACCACAAAGCAACTTATTTACTCCTTGATTATTTCCCGCCTCGACTACTGCAACTCTCTCCTTAATGGCCTACCCTTAAGCAGGCTATCCCCCCTTCAGTCTATTATGAATGCTGCTGCTAGACTAATACACCTCACTAATCGATCCGTGACTGCTGCTCCTCTCTGCCAATCCCTTCACTGGCTTCCCCTACCCCACCGTGTAAAATTCAAAATGCTAACCATAACATACAAGGCCATTCACAACATCGCCCCCATCTACATCACCAACCTCATCTGTAGATATCGCCCAAATCGCCCCCTCCGCTCCTCCCAGGACCTCCTGCTCTCTAGCTCCCTTGTTACCTCCTCCCATGCTCGTCTTCAGGACTTCTCCAGGGCCTCTCCCATCCTCTGGAATTCCCTCCCCCAGTATGTCCGATCAGCCCCTACCCTGTCCACCTTTAAGAGATCCCTGAAAACTCATTTATTCAGGGAAGCCTATCCCACACCCACATAACTGTCCCTGAGCCACCCCCATCAAATCATTCTTTGCAGCTATTACCTTTTGTACCACCACCCCCTCCCTCTCTACAGGGCCCTCCTGTACCTTTTGTATTGAACTGTACTGTAATTGTGTTGTCCCCCTTATACATTGTAAAGCACTGCGTAAACTGTTGGCGCTATATAAATCTCGTATAATAAAAATAAAAATATATATATAGCCAGGATGTATATATATATATATATATATATATATATACAAAATACACTGCAGCTAACTGAATCAACTGCCTGCCTGAAGTAGATTAGAAACAGTACAGCAGGAACGGTCTGCAGTGAGATCTAGCTAACTGAATAAACTGCCTGCTCAAAGTAAATGAAATGACACTCTCTCTCTCTCTCACCATCTCTCTCTCCGCCAGCAACACACTACACAGGGCCGACGTGCAGGCGGCCTTAAATAGTGTGGGGCGTGGACTTAACCCTCTGAGCCATAATTGGCCAAAGGCACAGTGCCTTTGGCCAATTATGGATCTCTTTGCTTACGGCGCTGTGAATGGCCAAAACATGCGGGTCATAGTGCATGATTGGCCAATCATCAGCAAGCAATGCACTGCAATGATGCAGTGCATTGTGGGGCGTGACGCGCCACTCGAATTTGGCGTGAACATACCATAATGTTTGATCTTCGTCGAACAGCCGATGTTCGAGTTGAACTCATGTTTGACTCGAACTCGAAGCTCATCCCTACTCAAAAATAACGCTTGCTATTGTTTACCTGTTATGAGACCTTGTAGGACCATACTTTCTAACATTTAGTATGTGATTGTAGACTTCAGGCAGACCAAAAAATAAATATTGGGTGAAGTATTGTTTCTTCACTCTTTCCAGAAGCCACTACAAGTCCCAGCCAGTACACTGGCAGCGCCTGTCAGGTATCTCTCATTCCTTATAAATTTGCAGGCAAACTGCTGCTTGGTACTGTAACCCTTAATTGTATAATCTCTGTAAGAACTGTAATCCATGTAAACCTGTAGTGCATAACTGCTATTGTTTTAAAATAATTTCAATGTTCACTTCACTGCAGCGCTGATGTACTGTAGACTGTGATAGAAAACTTTGCTCTTTCTAAGTACATTATGCTGTTGATTTACTAAAGGCAAATAGGCTGTGCACTTTGCAAAGTGCAGTTGCCCTCTGCGAGTGCAGTTACTTCAGCGCTTAGTAATGAAGTAAGGTTTCACTTTGCAAAAAGTACCCAATCATGACCAAGGAAAATTAAAAAAAAATAATTTTTGCTTGCACATGATTGGATGATGATGATTGGCAGTCAGCAGAGTTTCTGCTCATTTACTAAGCTATGGAGCAACTGCACTTGCAGAGTGCAACTGCACTTTGCAAAGTGCACAGACTTTTTCCCTTTAGTAAATCAACCCCCCCATGTTTCCCAATTTTCTTTTCTGTTCTTTTTAAATTGTGCTTTTTTGATACGGCAATTATAACAAAAGTCATAACGTCCATATAGTTGGTGGAGGGAAATGCCAAACATAGTTATTTTTAGGAAGTTGGTATTTTCATGGAAATGGGAAGTGGGCTGCAAGAAGTGAGATGATGCTTGTGAAGACAAAAGTCCTGTCTGGTAATTTATGGGAATACATTAGATCAGGGCTGATAGTTCCAACTGCAGAGGGCTATACCTTACCATTGGGTGCCACTCACATCCTGTAGCCTTAAACCTCACTGTGCCCATTTTCAGCCTCACTGTGCCCTTTTGCAGCCTCATTGTGCCCATTTGCAGCCTCACTGTGCCCATTTGCAGCCTCATTGTGCCCATCTGCAGCCGTACCTTTGATTACTAAAACAGCGGGTGTCTCCGGCTGTGTTATGCAGTATGTTCGGCGGCTGTCCATTGTAACAAAGCCCCGCCTCCTCCTTGTCCGTGATAGAGGAACACTGATACAGTTTACCAGCATTGTAAAATAAGTTCCACTAGATGTCAACACCTTTATCAGGGATGTGAAGCATATGTTGTATGTATCACACAAAGTAGGAAAAGAATGTATGGAAGAGGCAGATACCAAATTATGCATTAAAAGAATTAGGAGCAATCCAGGCAGGGTAAAAAGCGTGATTTTTAACAAAAGAAAGGAGCGGTAAATGAGGAGATTGAAGGCCAAGAGAAGTTTTGAATCTGTCCCATATGGATAAACAATGTTTTGTGATAGGATTGCGAATAAAAGTACGATCAGTTCATATTAACTTAACCATAACATGTTATATACTGAAATAGGGTCACGGTCAATAGACTCAATTGTTACCCATACAGGAAGTTCTTTGATTGCATGGTATTTTGGTGAATGTGCAAGGTGTGCAGCATAATAGTAAGCAGAAATATTTAAGAGACTTAAACCTCCACAGTATTGTGGGAGACATTGGGGTTGATTTACTAAAGACAAAAAGACTGTGGGGTTGATTTACTAAACCCGGAGAGTGCAAAATCTGGTGCAGCTCTGCATAGAAATCAGCTTCCAGGTTTTATTGCCAAAGCTTAATTGAACAAGCTGAAGTTGAAAGGCTACCATGCACAGCTGCACCAGATTCTGAGTGCTCCAGTTTTAGTAAATGAACCCCTGTGCACTTTACAAAGTGCAGTTGCACTCTGCAAGTGCAGTTGCTCCAGAGATTAGTGAATAAGGTTAAGCTTCACTTTGCAAAGACTACCCAATCACATGCAAGAAAAAAAAAATGCATTTTTGCTTGCACATGATTGGATAATGGAAGTCAGCAGAGATTCTACTTATGCCTGCTGTGATGTCTTAAAAGAGCGATGTACAGCTACGGCGATTTGCGCAACCGTACCAATCTGCTGCAGTATGACTGTGGCGGCTGGTCGGCTAGCAGTTAATTACATAAATTTTGCCTAACCAGGATAGAGGAATAGAGGACCATTGTGATAATAATTCAGTAACCTGTTTTAGTAATGGAGGGAAGTTAGCTGAGTATAAGTCAGTTATCTTAGGAGTGAGTTGTATTCCTAGGTGTGGAAGTCTATGAGGTGTCGAAGGGAAGTGAATCTTTAGCAAGCTGAAGGTCTGAAGGAGGCAAGGAAATGTTGAGTGCAGTCAATTTTTGATAGTTAACAGGAAAGCCCGATATGTGTGTAAAAGGGTTTGGGACAGAGAGGAGAGTAGGTGCTGTGATATGGGCAGATGACATGAAGAGTAAGATGTCATCTGCAAAAAGACATACTTTATGATGACATCCAGCTAATTCAATACCTTTTATGTTTGGATCAGATCTAATTAAATGGGCTCAATGAGGGGTGCAAATAGGAGGGGGAGAGAAGACATGCCTCTTCCAATAGGCAAAGGGTCTGATTTAAAATCAGCATATTTGATAATGGCATTTGGCTTGTCATATAAGAATGAAATCCACGTCAAACAATGCAATCCAAACCCCCATTTTTGAAGAATATATTGTAAGTATGGCCATGAGACAGTGTCAAATGCTTTTCTTATATCAAGCGATAAAAAACACGCAGGTAAAGGTTTAGATTTAGTGACACGGCGAGTAAAAAAGCTCTATGAATATTATCAATTACTTGGCGCGAGGGGGTAAACCTAACTTGATCTCGATGAACAAGTTCCCCTATTACTTGATTCAAGCATGTTGCAAGTTTTTTAGCTAAAAGTTGTCAATGTTAAGAAGCTAAATAAGGACAATAATTTGTCCAAGAGGTTGTATCAGATTTAGATTTGGGAAGCATGGAAATTATAGTCATTAAGGATTCTGAACGAAAAGAATGTCCCCTCAATAACGTATTGGAGGCCTCAGTTAGGATAGGAGATAATATATCAAAATATTTGTTGTAGTAGGAAGAGAAAATCCATCTGGGCCGGGACGTTTATTATGTTTTAAAGCATCAATAGCCGCAATGAATTCTGTTGCAGAGATGAGACACTCAGGGTGGGTTTGTGAGAATGTTGGTAGGGTAATTTGTGAAAAAAGGGAATCAGCAGCAGGATGGTCAAAATTATGGTTGGGCGAATATAATTTAGCAAGATTTGAGCGGAATGTGTGTATAATTTTGACAGGGTTACTTGTGTATGAATTGCAGTTTAGTTTGAGTCGCACAGATGTCGTATGTTTTTGCAGTGAGCGCAAGGTTTGGGCTAATAGGGTATCTGGTTTGTTTGCTTTGAGGTAATAAAGGTGTTGTGATTTACATAATAATTTATCTGCAGAGTCAGTGAGAAACAGGTCAAATTCTAAGTGGGCTATATGAAGCTTAGCTTTAGTAGAAGGAGAAGGAGAATTTTGGAATGCATCATGACACAGATTGAAGTCATTTTCTTTTTTTTTTTTTAAATCTTTATTTCTCGTTTTTCATAACAAATTTTTTTCCCACCAGGGGCAATTCAAAATACAAAACAATTTATAAATTCAAAAATTGCACAGATTTGACCCCTGAAACCCCCCCTCTACCCTCCCCACCCTCCACCACCCTCCCCTTCCCCCTCCCCCTCCCTCCTGCAGGACGTAGCTCGCTAGGTACGGATCATATCCAAGTCGCTCCTATCAATCTGTAATTCCCTTTCTTGTTTTCAATTTATATAATCTCCTTTAGATAGGACCATGATCTTTTAAATTTGATCCAACCTGACCACTTCCCAGTGTGCTCCGAGTCCTCATCGGGTTCTGTTCCCCGCCGATCTAGGCACTCCACATTAAATATATCATTGAGGCCAAGAAGCCAATCTCTCACATTGGGACTCGATGGTTTCAGCCAATTTAAGGCAATCTGCCTCTTGGCCTCGTCCAATATTATAGGGACCAGCGAGGATCTATAACTCTTGACTGTTTCCTGAGTCCCATGAAAGAGGCAAGCCCATGGATCTTCCTCAATTTCCCTCCCCGTAATATCCTTTGTAAATGCCAGAATTCTTTTCCAGAAGGCCTTTATGGTGGGGCATTCCCACCAAATGTGGGCCATTGAGCCCACAGTTGAGCACCCCCTCCAGCAGGTGTTAGCCTTTGTTCCGTCCATTTTACTGACTCTGTCTGGGGTGACATACCATCTTACTAAAACTTTATAGTGGATTTCCGTTCTCCTATTATCTAGTGACGTGTAGTGGGCTAAACTCAAAATTTTTTCTACCATATTCCTATTGCACTGTGTCCCCAGTTCCTGCTCCCACCTTTTAACATATGGAGGCACTACCCCCTCCTGCTCTGCTTCCAAAATTCTATATATTTGGGCAATAACACCCCCTGCGTGTTCTTTCGTGCAGAGTTGCTCCAATGGCCTGAGCTCCTCCATACTTCTGAGAGGCTTCGGTAGGTTTCCAATAAAATGGGAAAGCTGGAGGTACCTCCATCTGTCAATCACCCAGAGTTCTGACTCTCTGCTCAGTTCCGTGAAAGTGCGTATTTTACCCTTATCAGTGAAGTCATTCAGTTGAACGGAATCCTCCTTCAGCCAATTCCCCCCCACCTCCCTCCTCCCTGGTTCGAAAAATAAATTGTTTTTCATGTATATCAACGGTGAATTATATGTCCATTTGTGCTGTGTATGTATTTTATCCCAATATTTAAAAGTGTTTTGCGTTAATATGGATGTGTTAGTGCTAAGTGCTCTAAACTTTGGAGGGTTCCATAGTGACTGTGCTAAATTATTATTACTTAAAGAGAACTCGATGTCCACCCACCGTTTATCCGTCCCTTTCTTACTCCATTCCGTGATCCGTGAGAGCACTACTGCAATATAGTACCTATTTATATCGGGAACTGCTAATCCCCCTTTTTTTTTCCCTCTACTCAGTGTTGAAAAAGCAATACGTGGTTTTTTGTCACCCCAGACAGCTTCACTGATTAATTTCCTTAAAGCCTTCAAATAGTATCTTGGTAAAGGGATCGGCAGCAGTTGGAATTTGTACAGGATTTTCGGAGTGATCATCATTTTGACCGTATTTGCTCGTCCGAACCATGAGAGAGGCCTAGACCGCAGTCTTCTAACCTCTTGCCTAATATCGTCTAACAATGGTATATCATTTTTTTGGAATAACCCTTTAATGGTATTGGCCAGCATAATTCCCAGGTACCCAATCTCTCTCTTCCAGGGAAAGGGAAATACTGTAGCTAGATGGGCTTCTTCCTGCTTAGGTAGACTGATGTTTAAAATTTCGGACTTGCCGGGGTTTATTTTAAAATTGGAGACTTCTCCATATGTTCTGAGGATACGGAGCACATTGGGGAGTGTTATCCTGGGGTTTGAGACAAAGAATAAGACGTCGTCGGCAAATGCCGACAACTTGTGCTCCTCCGTACCCACCCTTACCCCGCTACAGTCCGGACTGTTCCGAATGGAGGCCAGGAGCGGTTCCAGAGACAGGATGAACAGGAGGTGGGAGAGCGGGCAGCCCTGCCTTGTACCGTTTACCATCCCAAAAGGTTTGGAAATGGCTCCATTCACCCTTACTTCTGCTGTTGGACTACTATATAGGACCTTGATCCAAGAAATAAACCTAGGCCCGAACCCCATGGCTTCTAGTTTATTCATCAAGAACCCCCAGTCTACCCTGTCGAATGCCTTTTCGGCGTCTATCGACAGGAATAGAGCTGGGGGTCCCCTAAGTCTACAGAACTCCGAAAGCAGGACTGCCCGTACCCCGTTGTCCCTGCACTGTCTTCCCGGAATGAAGCCGGACTGGTCCGGGTGCACCAGATCCGCCATGTAACTCTTTAGCCTATTGGCCATAACCTTGGCGTATAGTTTGACGTCCGCGTTTAACAGGGAGATAGGCCGGTAGCTGGAACACAGCCCGGCATCCTTCCCTTCTTTCAGTATCAGAGTTATCGTAGCAGACAATGCCTCGCCTTCCATCTCATACTTAGTGCCCAATTCATTCCAGTATTGACACAGCCTAGGGACTAATATATGTTTCATTTTCTCTAAGTAGATGGTGGGGAAACCATCAGGGCCGGGGCTCTTACCCTTCGGGGAATCTCTTAGGGCTGATATAATTTCCTCTTCCTCGATTGGTTTATCCAAGAGGTCCCTGTCCTCTATAGGCAACACCTTTAATCCTGCTTCTTTTAGAAAATCCCTGCTCCTAGCTGCCCGGGCCCTAACTTCCTCCTTCATTTGCCCTAGTGAATAGAGGTCAGCGTAAAATTTTCTAAACTCCTCTGCCATACCTCTGCTGGTCGCTATCTCTTTCCCTCCTCAGCTTTTTATTTTATCAATAAAATTCCGCCTCCTTTTTTTCCTTATTAATCTGGCTAAGTGTTTATTTGGTTTGTTTGCCCAAAGGTATTTATCCCTTGCTATTAAATTGAAGGTTCTCCTGGCATCCTGCTCCATCCTGTCCCTCAGCTCCTCTCTCCCGGCAACCAATAAGCGGTAACAGTCCTGGTCCTGCCCATTGGTCTTTTTATGTGCTTGTTCCAGATTAAATATTGCCTCAATCAATTTTTCCCTTTCTTCCTTCCTTTTCTTTTTCTGACCTGCACCTATGGCTATAAGAGTCCCTCGGATGTAGGCTTTGTGTGCCTCCCATAGAATGGGGGGAGATACCTCTCCCGTATCATTTGTCTTAAAGAAAAAATCCACCTCATTCTGGATCTGCCCTATCACTGCGGGATCCCTGAACAAGTCCTCATTCAGCTTCCACGAGAAAGGACTTGCCGCCACTTCTGGTAATTTCAGCCTCATCGTAACTGGGGAGTGGTCTGAGAGGGACATTATCTCAATTTTGGTTTCTACAACCCTCTCCAATAAATTGTGGTCTACAAAAATGTAGTCTAGTCTGGAGTACGTCCCGTGCACAGGGGAGAAGAAGGTGAAATCCCTTTCTTTAGCATGTTGCACTCTCCACACATCCATTAACTGGCTGTGGAATAATTTTCGCCTTATTGCCCTTAGTGACACCTTCTTTATCCCCTGGGCACGGGACGTACTATCCAGGACAGGGTCTAGGCAGAAATTTAAATCTCCCGCTAAGACCATCTCCCCTTCCCCAAATGTCAGCAACTTCTCCAGTACTTGTCCCAGGAAGTTGGTTGGACTTTTGTTAGGGCAGAAGACATTGGCCAACGTAAACAATCTAGGTCCAATTAACCCTTTTAGGAAAATATAACGACCATCAGGGTCAACCTGTCTATCCTTCACCGAAAAATTAGATGCCTTGGAGAGCCCTGTAGCGACTCCCCTAGACCCCTTGGTAGGGGAGTCCCCGTATACCCATTGAGGGATCCTAGAGGAGAACAGCCTGACCCCTGTCTCATGGGTCAGGTGGGTCTCCTGCAGGAAGACTATGTCCCCACGCATGAGACTCGGCTCCCCCATTATTTTGTGTCTTTTCCTTGGTGAGTTTAACCCTTTTACATTATAGGATATAAATTTAATCTCAGACATAATCAATGGAGCAACCGTTAACCTCTGTCCTCTGCTCCTCTCGAACACGTCTTGCTGACTCCTCCACCCACTTCTGATCCCACCCTCCACCTATGCCCCTCCCCCCCTAACACCACTACCCTCCCCCCCCAATTTCCTCCTCCCCTTTCCCCCCCCTCAACCCCACCTGCCTCCCCCTCCCTCCCGTCACCCCCCCACCACCCCATGGCGCTCATTTCGCCGAAAGCCCGCCCGTATGGAAATTTTCCCATTCCACACTGCAGGACTTCTCTTTCAGGGGTTGGCTCCAACACCGGCCTCCGTCACCCCCCCCCTAAGAGGGAGGGGGTGAGGGGGATGGGAACACCAAGCGCCCCCCCTCAAAGATGTACCCCAGCTCCCACCGCCCCCCCTCCCGCCAGGACCATGCATATGTTCTTCTATCCTTTTTAGCCTCCTTTCCCCTCCCTCTCTTTCTTCTCCTCCTACATTCTGTCTATTCACGGCTGTCCGGCAGGCTGCCCGTCCCAGAACCCCCTCCACCTCTTGGTGTCGGCCATAGTCCCAAAATGCGTTAGTCTCATGCCCCTGAGGAATAAACGTCCCTTTAATAGTGGAGAGGGGAGGCAGAGAAGGAGAGAGGGAGGGGGCGGGAACAGTGACAAAAAAAAAAAGGGGTCCCTTCCCCACTCCCCCCCCGCCTGCCCTCTCCTCTCCTCCCACGCCCCCACCCCATTCCTTCTTCTATCTCTGTAACAAGTCAGGGATGGGAATGCCCAGACTGCCACAGAAGTCCTGCATTTCCTCCATGAATCTCATTCTGTATGATCTTCCGTCCTTGGTTACGATCAGGGATGTTGGAAACCCCCAGCTGTATTTTAGGTTTGCCCTCCTGAGTTGGTCGAGTATTGGTCTCATCCGTCTTCTCCTCTCCAGTGTACCAGCTGAAAGGTCCGTAAAGATCTGCAGCTCTCTGTTTTCGAAGTTTATTGGAGGGGCCCCCTTTAATTTTTTCCAGATTATTTCTTTGTCCTCGTATTGATGAAATTTTACTATGACGTCCCTGGGGGAGTCTTGCTTTATATGGGGGGGCTTCCTTATTCTGTGGACCCTATCGATCCTTAATATTTCATCTTCTCGCCTGCCCAGCAAAGGGTTGAATATCTTCCTCATCTTCTCTCCCAAGTCTTCGTTTTGTTGTTCCGGGATGGATCTGATACGGAGATTTTGTCGTCGGCTCTGATTCTCCTGTTCTTCCAGTCTGTACGTCAGCAGGCGGTTTTCGTTTTGTACATTCCTAATTTGTTCTTTTAAATCTGAGATGTCCTTGGCTTGGAGCACTGAGGCCTCTTCAGCTTCCTCCAGCCTGCGGAGGAGGTGGCCCATGTCGGAGCGGACATTTGAGATTTCTGCTTTAATCACACTTTCTAATTTATTTTCCAGTTTAGTGAGCATTTCGCTCATGTCTAATTTACTCGGGACTAGGGCCATCATTCTCTGCTCTTCAGTCGTGCTGCTTGCAGATGCCCCCTCCGGGACCGGCTCTTCATGGGTCTTGTCCCCCTGTCCCCCCTTTTGTTTCTGTTGCTCCTTCTTCTTTGTACCCGTGTGTTTCGCCTCCATTCCTGGGCTCTTTAAACTTGCTTCTTTTAAGTATTTTTGTATGGAGCTAGTATTTAAACTTTCTCTTGAACTATGGGGTTCTGTTGTTCTTGATGACCGGCCTCGCATACTTCCGATCTCAATCCTGATTTGCCTCTGCTAGTGACTGGATGCTAACAGATGTCACCGTCGTCCCGCTAGGCGCTTCACTCTTTTGGGATCTCCGTCCCTCTTCGGACCATATGGGAGAGGGTCCGCCGTACCGCTAGGGTCTATAAACTGTGTTAGGTCTCTGCAGTGTCTGTGCCGTTTCTTTCTCCTTCCGGGCCACACAATACCTTCACCCCCACAGAAGAGGGAAGAGAGAGAAAAAAAAAACCAAGAGGGAGACAGGTGGGGGGGAAGGATTGGGCACTCTCTAGGCATCTCAACACCTCGGCTCAAGTGTCCTCTCTGATTTATATGGCTGGGGGGTGAGATCAGGGGGCTCACAATAATCTAGTCCTTTTAAAATTGGGCTGATAGCAGAGGAAACATGCGCCCCAGTTAATCCAGTTATCCTGGTCTCCCAGACTCACTTCAGGTTTTCCCAGTTAGACCCGTACAGTTCATACCAGCTTGTGTCCACTGTCATTCAATTATGTCAGGGAAGCTTCTCCTACCTTGCTTCTTCTTGTGCAGCCGAGCGACACCCTGAATTCTTGGATCCGTGGATCTTGCTCTCTGTTGCGCACAAGTCCCGCGCACGAGTTTAGCGGTCGGCTGCAGCTCCGTCCTGTAACCTTTCTATGGGAGGCTCGTGGTTCACTGGGGCTGTCAGCTGCTCGTCACGCCAAGCTGAGGAAGGGGGATGACATACCCGTCCGGCCCTGCTTATTTTCCGTGGCGGATATGTACTGCCGCCATAGCTTCAGTGGTCCTAGCTGGGGGGGGGGAGCGGTATGAGAGCGGTGTGAGAGGGGAGCCGGACGCTCAGTCGTATGCCGGCACCTCGCCGTCTCTCATCCCGCACTGCATCTCAGAGCTCCTGGACGCCTCGTCTCCCTCCTCCCGTGGAGCCGGTGCTAGGCCCCTCCCCTGTGCCGACGTCAGACGCGCATCACGTCAGCTCCCCGGCCCCGAAGTCATTTTCTAATCTTTGGTGAAGGAGCTTACGCGTACAGGTTTATGAGCTTCCCAAAGAGTAAGCGGGGAAATATCTGCAGAAGTGTTATTAATGAGATAGTCATTTAGAGCATATTTAATATCTAGACAATGGGATGGGTGAGTTTGAATGGAATCATTAATGCAGAAATGAATCCTGGGATTTTGGGATAGGGGAGGAGATGGTAGTACAAACTGCACTATGATCAGACTAAGCTAAGGGCATAATCATTGATGATAGGAAGATGTGATCAATCCTAGAAAATGATTTGTGTGGATGAGAGTAAGATGTAAAGCGTTTACGAGCTGGATTGAGCTCACACTAAGAGTCTAACATGTTATGCTTAGAGATAATTTGCTGAAATGAAAGCTTAGGGGAATAGGGAGAGGGAGAAGGGGGAGATTTAGCCAAGAAGAGAAAAAGAACTTGGTTTGAGTCTCCACATTATATCACTGTACCTAACTTGTGTGAATCAATTACATTAAAAAGATGGGAAATAAATGATAATTGATGTTTATTAGGAGCATAATATGATACAATGGTTACAGCAACATCAGAAATGTGCCCAATAAGAATGAGGTAGTGGCCTTCAGAATCTTTAATTTCAGATGAAAGTACAAATGGGGTTGTACGGTGAATAGCTATAAGAACACCTCATTGTTTAGTAGCTGCTGAGGCTGTATATACCTGTGGATAAAGAGGAGTCGAAAAACTTAGTAGTAGATTGTACATTAAAATTGGTATTTTGTAGGCAAAGAATGTGGATTATAGCTGTGGCAAATGACCGGAATGCTTTAGTGCATTTTTGTGGTATATTAAGACCTAGGACAATTAGGGTCAAAATGTTTAAGGGGGCCATATTGGTAATTTAAGGAGTTGCATAATAAAAAAGTTCTGAAAGTAAAATTTCTGAAAGGAAAGGAATTGGCTCTCTTTGAGCAGATATTACTAAGATTTGTAAAATAATAAAGAGAGCTAATAGCTCAACAGAACGGTGTACTGGGGGAGCGACAAGCGGTCCACCAGAGGCCAAAGAGCTACCATCAGAAGCCCACGTAATAATGGGGATCCTAGCGTAGTAAACTGGAGGCACAAAAACACAAAAACACCACCAAAGGGAACACTGCCAACAATAAAAAGTAATACATAAATAGAAATGATACCATTGGCCCATTGTCTCAAAATGTTCCATACCCATCAATGTGTCATGAGAACGCATATGAAGAGGGATGGAAGGGATGGGGTAAGGTGTATACAAGTAACAAAAAACATCACAGAAAACATTCAAAAAATGAATAATAGCTTGAGGCTATGTAAAGAAATATAGCGAACAACTCGCTGCTGTCAGTATAAATAAAATAAAATAGACCAGCAGAAAAGTAAAGAGTTATACATTAGAAAAAAGTTTGCATCAAGTGAGTTCTAAACTGTTAAGACAAAAAAAAGTTTACCAAACATCTGGTTAGTTGGGAGTTAAAGATTTAAGAATACCTGACATTGAGTCAAGCAAAAAGAAAAAAGTCAGTCCATAGAGTCCTCAGGAATTGGCGTAGAAGAAGAAAAACAACCACGTTTTTATTGCCCCTGGCGACTTTTATTTCCTTCAGCACCAGCTGATGTTTGCAGGGAATGGGTAACCATTTGATTTCTTACGTTGCTTTGGTTGAGAGGGCAATCTAGAAGCTGGATGTTTTGTAAAGAAGATTGGAGCTTTTCAGCAGAACAGCAGACATATTTAGATCCTTGGTAAGTGAAGCAAATTGAAAATGGAAAGACCCATTGATAGGTGATTTGATGTCACTGTAAAACTTGAAGAAGTGGCTTCATAGCCCCACACTTAGAAATGGTAAGCTGAGATAGATCAGCAAAATGTTTGATAGATATGTCCCTGGAAAATCAGTGAATCTTTTGCTCTAGCTGCAGCCTGAAGTTGTTCCTTGGTACGGAAACATTTGGCGATATTATCGCGCAGTGGTCCATCAGCTTTGCGAGGTATGGACCCTGTCCATCTCCATTCATTCGACTGGCATGTAAAGCTGTAGTTCTTGAAATAGGGATAGCATAGTGGCTTGCAAATCAGTGACAGATTCAGGTATTCCAAGTATACAGTCATTAGAACAGACATTAGAACACCGGGCCGTATTTTTTGTAATCTTCTACACAAGATTGAAGGACCACGTTTTCCTCTTTGAGGTTTTCAAATTCAACTGCATAAGTCTGGGTGCTATTTTTAAGTTCATCAACCCACAGTTCAGTTCAAGATTTGCAGTGCATTGGCCCGGTTCTCTGGTTTCCCTAGTCAGACTGTCTGTAATATGATTTGAGTTCTGTTTAAGGGCTTTGTGAAGCATTTTTTCAAATTGCCCTAGAACAAAAAATGAGCAGGTTCTGTAAAAGATGTAATTTGTGAAGTTTGTATATATGAATCTGAGTCATATTCCCCCTGTGTTACCACAAACACCTTAGAGCGCTGAGAAGATTTAATTGAGTATGAGGAAAAGGGGGAGGTGATGAAGCTAGTGCCATTCTGTGGAAGCATGAGGAAGCACTTCTTTGTTGTTTTTTGGCTTCATTTTCAGGCAAGAACACCCAAGAAACATTACATTAAGTGGCAGGTATTATTAGCAGACCGAGTAACAATATTTACTGGGTAAAGCTGAGCTGGGACATGGTATAATATGGCAGAAATGTCCCTTCAGGAGCAGAGCTCTAAGCTAACATGTCTGCTCTGTCAGGCTCCACCCATTTGCCTACGGAGTTGCTTTTCAAAAGGGGATCGGAACTGATGAAGAACACTTTTTAATTTAGAAGATATTTGTATGTACTTCTTTATACATTATAGGGTGTTGCACAGAGTTTGAAGAATGCCTGCAGCACTGGGATTACTGGATCACTTTCCACATGAAGATGGCACCCAAGATTGTGCAATCACATTTTTAGTATGTGAAGAATGCACTAGAAGTGGATAAAGATATATTGTGTTTGGGACTGTAAGGACATTTACAGTATGCACGATAGTTATATGCACTGGTATTAATTTCAATGTGTTGCGTGTTTGTAAGAATTTCATACAAGACATGGTGGTGGAGTGAATATCTATTAGTTTATTGTACACTGGCAGCAGTGCAACACAGTATATTTTATTTATTTATTTATAAATATATGTACCGTGTTTATATATATATATATATATATATATATATACACATTCTTAGGTACCTGGTAGGAGAGCCTGACTGTAGGAGAAGACCTCTCATATAACGCTGGTTCAGGAGCCACTGGAGTGGCGACAGTGGTCTCCTGAGCGCAGTGGGGTAGGAGTGCCTGTTGGAGTATAGTCTCTGATGTGGATCCCTCCTGGGATGGCAGGACTGCAGGTGAGTGGAGACTGGAACAGCAGCAGACTTTGACACACTGGAAGGCAGGACTGCAGGTGAGTGGAGACTGGAACGGCAGCAGACTTGACACACTGGAAGGCAGGACTGCAGGTGAGGGGAGACTGGAACAGCAGCAGACTTGACACACTGGAGAGAGAGATCACTGGAGCTGAAGCTGAAGGTGCAACAGCAAGTAAGCGGCAGGCACAAGCAGAGTCAGACAGTCCGGGTCGGCAGGTAACTGGCACAGGTAATAACAGCAGGCAAGGCAGAGTAGGTGAACAGGCAGAGGTCGGCAACGGTAGCAGATATAGACAGCAGAGTAGTCAGGCAGGCCGGGTCGGGGTTGGAGCAGGTCGGATGGTCAAACAAGCCGGGTCAAATCAGGTAGCAGATAATCAGGATACAGGTTCAAGCAGGTTCACAGAGCTGAGACGAAGCAGCGATGTTCCCATGGAACAGGGGAACTTTTATATGCTAAATAGCGCCAAACCGGCACTAACGCGAATGCGCGCATGCACGCACGCACGCACCCGCGCCGCGCACCCGCGCGCGCCAGAGCGCCACGCTGATGCACAGCAACAGTAGCAGTTTGATGCCATGTCTGAACAGCGGCGCGCCGGCGCATAGGCGTATGCAAGCGCCCCGGTCTGGTGCTGGTAGATCCCTGACACACATACACACACAGTATCTCACAAAAGTGAGATATTTTATTATTTCTTTTCATGTGACAACACTGAAGAAATGACACTTTGCTACAATGTAAAGTAGTGAGTGCACAGCTTGTATAACAGTGTAAATTTGCTGTCCTCTCAAAATAACTCAACACACAGCCATTAATGTCTAAGCCACTGGCCACCATTATTTTCCAGCACTGCCTTAACCCTCTTGAGCATGGAGTGCACCAGTGCTTCACAATGTTGCCACTGGAGTCCTCTTCCACTCCACCATGAGGACATAACGAGCTGTTGGATGTTAGAGACCTTGCGCTCTTCCACCTTCCATTTGAGGATGCCCCACAGATGCTCAATAGGGTTTAGGTCTTGAGACATGCTTGGCTAGTCCATCACCTTTACCCTCAGCTTCTTTAGCAAGGCAGTGGTCATCTTGGAGGTGTGTTTGGGGTCATTATCATGTTGGAATACTGCCCTGTGGCCCAGTCCCTGAAGGGAGGGGATCATGCTCTGCTTCAGAATGTCACAGTACATGTTGGCAATCATGATTCCCTCAATAAACTGTAGCTCCCCAGTGCCGGCAGCACTCATGCAGCTCCAGACCATGACACTCCCACCACCATGCTTGACTGTGGGCAAGACACGCTTGTCTTTGTACTCCTCACCTAGTTGCCGCCACACACGCTTGACACCATCTGAACCAAATAAGTTTATCCTGGTCTCATCAGACCACAGGACATGGTTCCAGTAATCCAAGTTCTTAGTCTGCTTGTCTTCAGCAAACTGTTTGCGGGCTTTCTTGTTCCTCATTTTTAGTAGGGGCTTCCTTCTGGGAGGACAGCTATGCATACCAATTTGATGCAGTGTGCGGCGTATGGTCTGAGCACTGACAGGCTGACCCCCCACCCCTTCAATCTCTGCAGCAATGCTGGCAGCACTCATACGTCTATTTCCCAAAGACAACCTCTGGATATGATGCTGAGCACGTGCACTCAACCTCTTTGGTCAACCATGAACAGGCCTGTTCTGAGTGGAACCTGTCCCATTAAACCGCTGTATAATCTTGGCCACCGTGCTGCAGCTCAGTTTCAGGGTCTTGGCAATCTTCTTATAGCCTAGGCCATCTTTATGTAGAGCAACAATTTTTTTTCAGATCCTCAGAGAGTTCTTTGCCATGAGGTGCCATGTTGAACTTCCAGTGACCAGTATGAGAGAGTGAGAGTGATAAAACCAAATTTAACACACCTGCTCCCCATTTAAATCTGAGACCTTATAACACTAACGAGTCACATGACACCGGCGAGGAAAAATGGCTAATTAGGCCCAATTTGGACATTTTCACTTAGGGGTGTACTCACTTTTGTTGCCAGCGGTTTAGACATCAATGGCTGTGTGTTCAGTTATTTTGAGGGGACAGCAAATTGACACTGTTATACAAGCTGTACACTCACTACTTTGTCATTGTAGCAGTGTTATTTCTTCAGTGTTGTCACATGAAAAGGTATAATAAAATACTTACGTAAATGTGAGGGGTGTACTCATTTTTGTGAGATACTGTATTATATATCTTATAAAATGTTTTATTGTATGGCCATATGACTTTTTATTGCTTTATAAGAATTAACCACTTTTTTTTTACTTTAGTGCATATTTTTATGTGTCTCTGTTACTATGATTGTGGACTGGCAAACTGGATTATAGTTATAATTTGTGATTCATGCAGTTTAACTTTTTGAATTTTACGTGTTTATTATTTATTCTGTGCATGCCTGTGTAAATATTGTGTATTTATTCTGTGCATATGTATTATTGCATGCACTTAGCACTTTATATCACTTGGAGGAATATTGATAGTTTAAGGTGAATTTCTAAACTTTGGTTTAATATACTATATGGTAAATATAGTTTTGGATTTGGGGAAGGTAGGCTAATTTGGTCATGGTTTGCTGTTTTTTTTTTTTTTGCTTTTTTTTCTAGTCAACAGCTATTTAATCTTAATAATAAACCTTGGAGTGTGTGCACAATACACACATGTGCTCAATCTATATCTGTATCTGTTTATGCATCGTTAAAACTATTGTTTAACATTCAGACTATGAGCTCACATCCAACCAACTTGTTATGTCTGTTGGTGCATTTAGACACTTGACATCCTTTGTGCTTACCCTGCAGGCACCTGTATATTCATGTTATCAAGAGAGCTGGAGAAAGTGGGCAGCAGGATAGGTTGTCCCACGGTGACATTTAAACCATGGCATGTGTCAGGATGGAGCTGTGGATGCCAGGCATGATCTCAGTTTAAACCGCCTGCAGGGTTAGATTTGTGTGCAGCAATGTGGGAATAGCCTGGGGTGCACAGAGCAGAAGCTAGACTAGATTAGGTTGTAGCTCAGGTAGAAGATTTTGCTTGTAACACCCCTAATCATCCAGCAATGTCACACTTGTATACTGACTGCACACTGCTATTTATTACAGGTTGGACTGGAAGAGCGTCTTTGTGTTTTTTAAAAGTGCTCATCGGTTGCTATAAGCTGTACACACACAAATATAGTTAGTGTATCAGTGGGTTAATGACAGCATTAAATAAAGTAGCTATTGTTCTATTGTTGTGCGTTGTATGCTGGAGAGAATGGAAAGGTCATTATTGAGGGTTATCTACTAATGCTGAATTTAGGGGGAAATTAGCACCACAAACAGATAATATCTGTCTAGGAGAAAGTTATGCTAAAGCTGGTCATTGACATCAGAGAAAAGCTGAAGACAAACACAGGATCTGATTTTCTTGCAATGTTTAACCACTTCAGCCCCAGAAGGATTTGCCCCTAATGACCAGGCCATTTTTTGTGATACGGCACT
Organism: Lithobates clamitans; assembly: GCA_037952925.1. NCBI lineage: Eukaryota > Metazoa > Chordata > Amphibia > Anura > Ranidae > Lithobates > Lithobates clamitans. The sequence goes on along the minus strand of JBBGZY010000502.1, from coordinate 10,601,745 downwards.
GTGTCGCTTTAACTGACAATTGCGTGACGTTGTACCCAAACAAAATTTACATCCTTTTTTCCCCACAAATAGAGCTTGCTTTTGGTCATTTGATCACCTCTGCAGTTTTTATTTTTTGCTCTATAAACAAACATAGAACGACAATTTTGAAAAAAAAATATTTTTTTTACTTTTTGCTTTAATACATATCCAAAAAAAAAAAAAACATTTATTCATCAGTTTAGGCTGATATATTCTTCTGCATATTTTTGGTAAAAAAAAAAAATCGCAATAGGCGTACATTGATTGGTTTGTGCAAAAGTTATCGCGTCTACAAACTATGGGATAGATTTAGGGACTTTTTTTTTCATTTATTGTTTATTTGCTAGTAATGGGGCAATCTGCGATTTTTTGCAGAACTGCGGCATTGGGGCATACAAATCTGACCCCAAATGACACTTTTTCGGAACCAGTGACATTATTACAATGATCAGTGCTATATAAATGCACTGATCAATGTAAAAATTATACTGGCAGGGAAGGGATTAACAATAGGGGAAGATCAAGGGGTTAAGTGTGTTCCCTAGGTGTGTTCCAACTGTAGGGGGGGGGGGTGGGCTCACTGGGACATGACAGAGATCTCTGGTCCCAACTATTCACTGGGAACAGAAGATCTCTGACAAGTCACCTGTCAGAACGGGGATCCGCTTGTTTACAAAGGCAGATCCCCGTTCTGCCTCTGTATTAGGTAGCAGGCACACTCCCGCACCATGCGGCAGTAGCAAGAACGTGCCGCCATACAGGTACGTCGATTCGTGTAGGAGAGCCGACCTGCCGCCGTATAATGATGGCAGCTGGTCGGCAAGTGGTTAAAATGCACCTAGATGTAAAACCAAAAATTAAATATTTCTTAGAGCATTTCTTAGAAGGGGTGGTTGCATTATTCTTTCTTTCTTTCTTTCTTTCTTTCTTTCTTTCTTTCTTTCTTTCTTTCTTTCTTTCTTTCTTTCTTTCTTTCTTTCTTTCTTTCTTTCTTTCTTTCTTTCCTGCCAGTAACACACTTCCCAGGGTGGCAACTCTTTCCCACAATACTGCATCTATGGAGGAGCAGCATTGTCATTTTAGGTCAAGACTATAAACCCCCCCCCCCCCCTTTCATCATCTCTGTTACACAGGAGAGAGGTGTTCTGGAGTTCCAAGAAGATAGCTGGGAGAGCTGATAACATTGTTTAAGAAATGAGTTAGGTGTACAGGCAGTTACAAGGGCACTGGAATTTTGGCAGGATCAAAAGATACTGTTCTAGCCTTGAAGTGTTTCTGAAGCCAGGAAGATTTTTTTACCTTAAGGATAAGTTCACCTTTCATAACATGGTACATGTTACACCCATAATCAGGATGTAACATATAACATGTTACGAACAGACCGACCCCCACACCACTACGATCCCCGTTGTGACAGCTAGCAGGGTTCTTCTCCCTCCCCACTAGCTGTCACAATTTAAAAAAAATGTGGCTCCACCCAGCCATGTCACTGGTTCACAGGGCTCTGGGCATGGAAAACTACAAGGTCCGGCAGCCTTTGTGGCTGCTGGCCTGTAGTTTCCAATGAACTACCACAACGCTGTGAAGCGCTGTGGTAGTACATCCATGCTTTCTGTCAGATTGTATCTGCTTTACCGTATGGGATGTATGGGCAAGCAGATACACTGGCTCTGCTGCAGACCTGCATGGCACCAGTGATCTGCTGCAATGCTTTACGGCTCCAAAATGTGCATTTATTATTTTTTTGCAAAAAGTGAACTTGTCCTTTATTGCATTCTATGCATATAAGTAAAAAAACCTTCTTAGTGTACCTCCCCCAGCCTCCCTTATATTTACTTGAGCCCAATGTCAATCGAGTGCTGTGCTTGAGAGCAACATTGCTGCTTCCTCTCTCCTGACTGGCTCAGATGCAGCAGTGGGAGCCATTGTCTCCTGCTGCTGTCAATCACAGCCAGTGAGGGGGAGCGGGGCTAATGGACACACAGAGCAGGGCAAAGGAGTGAGCCCGCATGAGTAATCCCATAGCAAGCAGCTTACTATAGAGGCATTCAGCGGGGGGGAGGAGCCAGGAGTGCCAACAGGGAGCCCAAGAGGAGGAGGATCGCTGCTGCTCTATGCAAAACCATTGCATAGATCAAGTAAATATATCATGTTTGTTTTAAGAACAAAACATTTTTCTATTCACAATTACTGTAGCCTCCCTGGCGGTTTTCCCGAGTGTGGCTCGGGGTTAAAATTCAGTCCCATTAGCGGTAACCCCAAGCCACACTCGGGATTACAGTGCAGGATCCTGGTGCGGCGTTACTTACCTTGTCCCCAGGATCCTGCGATGTCCCCCCCGCAGTGTCCGTGGGCTCTGTCTCCTCCGAAGCCTCTCCGTGCCAGGCTCCGTTCCTTGCGAGCGTCGCGACGCACAGGGGGCGGAGCCTGGCGGCAAATTCAAGAAATTGTAAAAATCATAACACATACAGTACTGTAATCTTACAGATTACAGTACTGTATGAAATTATTTCACATCCCTTTTGTCCCCAGTGCTTTGTCCTATGCCCTGCATGCAGTTTTATATTATATATACTGTTCTTTCTGCCTGGAAACTGGAGATTGTCCATAGCAACCAAAAAGTGTCCCTTTACGTCAAAAGTGGCTTTAGACTAGCTAGAAAACAGCGATAGTAAATTAGAACACTTGCAGAATTGAGCGATAGTGAATCGTGGGAAAATGTATTTTATTATTATTATTATATATATTTTTTCTTAATTATTTATTTTTATTTATTATATTATAATTTAGGTTTTTTTGTTTCAAACTTCATCATACCCGGGATATCTACTAGACTCTTGTTTGGACAGATTTAAGTGTGATATTGTTAAGAATTACAGGCCTACAAAATTTCCATGCAAAATAATTGTACCGCTTTCAGCACCTAAAATCCGAAATAATCATACCGCCAGGGAGGTTAAAAAAGAAAACTAAAACTGGCCATACACTTAGCCTGCATTCACACCTTAGCAGGGCGTATTCCTGGTGATTTTTTTGTAGTGTATTACAGGTGTAATATTATTATTATTATTATTATTATTATTATTGAGGGTTATCTGGTAACACTGAATTTAGGGGCAAATTAGCACCACAGACAGATACTATTTGTCTTGGGAAAATTATGCTAAAGCTGGCTATTGACATCAGAGAAAAGCTTAACACACACACATGATCTAACTAATGTTTAAAATATATGTAAACACAAAACTCAAAATATTCTGAATTTACATTGAAATCTATAGGATCAGAAATGCCTGAATACATTCAAAAGAAAAGCTTGTGTACTTATTTGAGCTTAGAGCATAGGGCGACGGAGCATACACGTGTGAACGGATACATCTGGAAAGAATGGGATTCAACGTAGTCAGGCGTAGGGAAGCAAGCAGAAAAAGTGTGAATGGGTATTGAAAGATTTCTTTTATTTAGTCTGAAGGATGAAAAAAATCAGATTCATCCACACAAACAGCTGTTGTATTTTTACAGACAATAGCACTGGCTGTCAGAAAACCCAGAATAGTGCCTGCAGAAGAAATTTTTGGCCTGGCTCCTTCAACAAAAGTCAATCGAGTAATCAACTCTAGAGATGGGCCGAACACCGCCGTGTTCGGTTCGCACCAGAACTCCCTAACAGAAAAAAAGTTCTAATCCAAAAATTCTATGGGACCCGACCTTGAAAAATCAAAAGATCCCATTTTGAAGGCTTATATGCAAGTTATTGCCAATAAAAGGGGTATGGGGCTCTGGGTAGTGCCCTGGGGGACATGTATTAATGCAATTTTTTTTTAAAGATATTTTTTTTCAGGAGCAGTGATTTTTAATGATGCTTACAGTGAAACAATAAAAATGAAAAATTTCTTTAATATAGTGCTTGGAGGGTCCCCTTAGTCTGCCTGCTGCAGCAAAACTGACATTTTTAAAGAAAGAAAAATGAATGAAATTACATTTAGATTGTCAGCAATACAATACTGTTGCTGGCAATAGAAAAATGTAAAAAAAAATAAATAAAAAAATAACGATGTGGGGGTGCCCCCAATCCATACCAGGACCTTCTGGTCCTGATATGGATTTTAAGGGGAACCCCATGCCAATTTTTTTTTTAAACTGTGTGGGGGCCCCCCGATATCTATGCCAGACCCTTATTTGAGCAGGAAACCCGGTAGATCAGGAAAGGGGGGGAGGAGCGAGCACCATAACAAGCCATATGCCTCCAAAAGGGGAGTTGCTTTGGGCTGGGGGTGCTCTGCCCCCCAGCCCAAAGCACCTTGTCTCCATGTTGATGGGGACAAGGGCCTCTTCCCCATAACCCTTTAACATGGGGGCCCCCAGATACTGACCCCCCATGTGAATGAGTATGGGGTACATAGTACCCCTACCAATTCACCAAAAAAGGCAATTTTTGACAATTCCTTTTTTTGTTTCAATAATTTTTATTGAGTATTTATAGATAAGGGTACAAACAGATAAGAATGTGATACAATTTGTACAGTACACCTTTTATGAAGAGCACACATAGTATACCATAACATATAAAGTAACTTTAACTTGAGCTGTAGAGGTAACCAGAATATTTATCTTACAGTTGAGGTACTGTCACTTATCCTATGCACCCCTACTGGAAACAGACTGTGTCCACATTAATGTGGAATTACAGTCAACTATACTTCAATAGTTTAGTTATTTAAGTAAAAAAAAAAAAGAAGACAGTAATAGTCAGTAACAGTAGTATGTCAAAACAGTTACACAATACGGTTAGAGTACAGGTGTAAAGATAACTATGAGACCAGTGTTTCAGGATCAAATAGCAAGGGTAGTGTAGGAATGGACTTGCGGCGATATACTTCTTCACGGTTTATTAACAGTAAGTAGTATGTCTATGTATTGGGCTGGGTCAACTCTCCCTAGATCCCCTTTTGGGATCTAAATGTGTGGAAGAGAGCTCAGCATCTTCAATGTTGTCAGGAATATTAGTAGGAGGTGTCAGTGGAGAGGGAGCAAGTCAGTGTTCCGAAACCAGGAGGACCAAGGAGACCACTGAGTGGTGTAGGATTGGACATGTCCGGAGCAGGTCAACATGATCTGTTCATATGAGCAGTGTAAATTTATGAGGTCTATTACCTCAGAAACCTTTGGGGATGTGTGGTCTTTCCAGTGTCTAGTTAGGGTCAGTCTTGCCGCTAGAAGTATATTTATTATGGTGTTATGGAGTTTAGGAGGATAGTCCTCAATGCCTATAGAAAGTATAGCAAGTGCTGGGTTAGGTGGTATTTTGGTTTTAGTAATGTCAGATATGATATTGAATATCCCCAACCAGTATTGGAGAATGTTGGGGCATTGCCAGAGAACGTGTAGAAGATTACCACGTAGTCCGCATTGTCTCCAACAGCAATCGCTGTTTATCGGATTGAATTTGGAGAGTTTAGCAGGGGTGATGTACCATCTCAAATTTATCTTAACAGTGAGTTCCCACAGGGTGGAACATCTAGTGGCTCTCTGAGTGATCCTACACGCCCTCTGCCATTGTAGAAGGGAGAATGTTTGTTGTAAGTCCGTTTCCCACTGCAGGTGTGAGGTGGATTTGGAGAATGTGGTTTTCTGTTGGAATAAGTTGTAAAAGAGGGTGATACCTTTTTTCATTGTCGTGCCCGATGTTAGGAAGGCCCATGCTACAGTCGGTATAGTGTGATGAATTTTTGTTAGGTTCCTAAGGCAATGTTTAATTTGCAGATATTTGTAGAGGTCTTGTGGAGGAATGTGGTATTCTGTTTGAATATCAGAGAAAGATTTAAGAACTCCTGAATTATATAAGTTGTGTAAGTGTGTTATTCCTTTTCTAGTCCATGGTGTGATGGAGATCTGGGCTATGAGGTGGTGCAGAGCTGGTAGGGGAATTTGCAGAAGCGTGTTGGACGTATGTTGGTGGGTGCCCTGTAGTAATCTCATCCAGGATTTGATTGAGGCAATCATTGGAGGAGAGAAGTGGGATGGTATTTTTGCTCCTAGTTGAGTGCTGTAAAGCCATATGTTCAAGGGGTTATAAGGACTGTATTCTTTCTCAATAGATCCCCACAGTGTGGATGGGGGTGTCAAGAACCATTCTTTTAGTTGTGTCAATATTGAGGCAGTATAGTAGTCCTGGAAATCTATATATCCTACACCACCGGACATTCTATGTTTGATCAATTTGGCATGGGAGCACCTGGATCTTTTCCCATTCCAAACGAATTTTGATAGTAAAGATTGTAGGGATCTAAAATAGCTGTTTGGGATTGGTATGGGGAGAGATCTGAAGAGATACAGTATTTGTGGGAGTTGTATCATTTTAAAAGCTGCAAGCTTTCCCCACCAAGAAAATTCAAATTTGGCTGTTTTTTGAAGGTCATTTTGAATTTTGGACCTTAGGGGAATGTAATTATGTTGAAAAAGGAGATTGGTGGATCTTGTGAGCTGAATGCCCAAGTATGTAATACTGGAGTCTGCCCATATGTAGGGGAATTGATTTTGTAGGAGGATTTTATTCACAGCATCTACTCCGAGGTCTAATATTTGAGATTTAGTTGTATTTACCTTGTAGTAGGATATTTTGCTAAACCAGTTTAGGGTGTGTTGGACTTCAGGAAGGGAAGATGTAGGTTGTGTTAGGATTAATATTACATCGTCCGCAAATAGACTGATTTTGTGTGTTTGAGATCCAATTTTGATGCCTGTTATTTTGGGATTAGATCTTATGTGTTCAGCTAAAGGTTCCATTATTAGATTGAAAATTAGTGGGGATAGTGGGCAACCTTGTCGGGTTCCATTTGTAATGGTGAACGGAGTAGATAAAAGATTGGATGTGTATACACGTGCCGTTGGGTTAGTATATAGGGCAAGTATGGCCTGTAGTATTCGTCCCTGAAAGCCAAATTTCTGTAGTGTGAGGGATAGGTAACTCCAATTGACTCTATCGAACGCCTTCTCTGCGTCCAAGGATAGGAGCAGAGAAGGCGTTCCAGCAGAGTTTGTGTGGTGGATAATATTGATCAGTCTTCTAGTTGCGTCCGAAGTCTGCCTACCCTTAGTGAATCCCGTTTGATCGTTGTGTATTAGTGATGGCATAATGTCCATGAGTCTGTTAGCTATCATTTTGGCATATAATTTAAGATCGAGGTTCAATAAGGATATGGGTCGAAAATTTTGGGGAGAGGTTGGTTCCTTCCCCGGCTTTGGCAAGGTAATTACTAGGGCTGATAACATTTCTGCTGGAAAGTGCGAGGACAGTGTTGCGTGGTTGTAAAGTTCACATAGATGTGGGGCCAGGATTGAGTGGAAGGATTTTAAATATTCTCCGGTGAATCCGTCTGGGCCTGGGGATTTAGAGTTTGGGAGTTGTTGTATAGTTTTTTGAATCTCCTCTACTGTAAATGGTAAATTTAGTTTGGCGAGGTGATCAGACGTTAATGAGGGAAGTTTAATATGGTCTAGGAATGCCTTAATCTCTATTTGGTCTGGTTGGGGGGTGTTGCAATCTGTTTTGAGGTTGTAAAGCTCACTGTAGTAAGTGCTAAAAGCGTCTGCTATTTCTTGAGGATTCAGAAGTTTATCGTGGGTTTTTGGATGAAAGAGATGTGTTATTTTAGTTTTTATACGGTGACCTTTAATTTTGTTTGCCATAGTTTTCCCCGCTTTATTATTGGTAACAAAGAATCTAGCTTTAAGTTTACGTTGTGTTTTTTCATAGCTGTCAAGAAGTAGTGTTCTAAGTTCGTGTCTTAGCTTAAAAATCTGGGTTTGTAATGCTGGTGATGGATGGGTTTTGTTTTGTTTGTCTGCATTTGCAAGAGATGTAGTCAGTTCTTGTATTGTCCGCATTCTATGTTTTTTAAGGTTGGACCCTAATTTTATGAAAAATCCCCTTATATATGATTTGTGAGCATTCCACAAGATCGCCGGGTCAGCCACAGATCCCACATTTGTGTTGAAAAACTCTTCCAGTTTTTGGGATAAAAATGTAGTGTTGGATTGGTTTTGTAGAAGGTAATTATTCACTCTCCATAAGTAGGATTGTGGTTTGGAATTTTTGTTGGTAATTTGGATGCTGATGGGGGCGTGGTCTGACCAGGTGATGGTATGGATGCATGAGTTATGAATATTTTGTAGGAGCCACTTGTCTGCAAGAAACAGGTCTATACGGGAGTAGGTGTTGTGACGCGGGGAGAGGAACGTATAATCCCTCTCAGCCGCGTGACAGCACCTCCAAACATCATACAAATCATTATTCGTCAGAAAAGAGTTCAGAGGAGATGCAAATCTTTTGGGACCCGAAGAGGAGTCCATGACATTATCCGGTACTAAGTTAAAGTCCCCGCAGATCAGTAAATGACCTTGCTGCACACTTTGGATTTTTTTCAGTGTAGATTTGAGGAACGGTATTTGCCTCTGATTAGGGGCATATATAGATGCAATGGTGTATACGGTATTTTCGATAGAGCATATTAAGATGATGAATCTTCCCTCTGGATCCAGAATACTGTCCTGTAGCTGGAAACTGACAGTATCTCTAATGGCTATGAGAACTCCCCTTTGCTTCTTAGAATAGCATGCTTTGTAGATGTGAGGAAATTTTATGTGTTGGCAGTTGGGAGTCTTGTCTTGGGCAAAGTGCGTTTCTTGTACGCATATGATATCGCTGTTGTGGGCTAATGCTGTTTTCCATAACGATGCTCGTTTTGCAGGATGGTTCAACCCTTTTGCATTTATGGATAGTATGTTGATATCCATACTTGTGGTAGTGTGGGAGTAGTGTACTATATCGTAGGCTTACTTATCTCTGATTAGGAAGATGTCCACTGTTGGAGGGTCTGGGATGGGCGTCCGATGGTTGTTCCTTGGAAGTCCTGGTATCAATTGATGAGCTTGCGTCTCTTAAAGGTGTAGTCTGTGATCAACAAAACATATAAAACTGTTATTGCTCAATAGGTCAAAAATGTTAAATCAAAAGATATGTTCCACCTGAGAGCTGTGTAAACGATAGCGTGGATCAGATAACTGTTGTGAAGCAGCCGCTACTTAACAAAGAAAAAGAAAAAACTAAAAGCAAAAGAGAAATATAAAAGATTTTACCAATGTTGGCAAGATAGGAGCGAGGTCAGTGTGCTAGATAAGTAACTGACCAGGAGTGGAGGCAGTGTTCAAAGTGGTAAACAAACTGAGTGTGACTTAGCCGGGAGTCAGACCAGGGATGTAAGGCGCTCTTGTAGTAGTTGCCAGGGGATATATCATTTTTTAGTGGATCTTCGGAATTCCCGCTTTTGACGGCCTAGTGGTGGCGGGCCTGAGATGTGTGGGCTAGGATCATATGATGATTCATTGCTTGGAAGCTCTGGAACGATGCCCCATGTGTGCAGTAGTCGGAGGCCTTCCTTAGGACTATACACAGTGTGCGTTGTACCATTCTTGGTAATCACCACTGTGGCCGGATGGCGCCATTTGTAAGTGATCTTATGGTTGTTAAGCGCTTTAGTGACGGTCTTCATTTGTCTTCTCATGTTAAGGGTGTACTGAGATAGATCTGTATACAGGTGAATGCCCTGATATGGTGCTGGAAGATCAGGTTCAGATCTGGCTTTTGCTAGAAGCTTTTCTTTAGTAGGGAAAAAATGAATTTTCATCAGAATGTTCCTAGGTACGGATGCCTCAAGGTGTCTGGGTTTTGGTATGCGGTGAATGCGATCTACAATGCGTTCAATCTGCGATACTTCAAACATGTCCGCTGCATATTTGGGTAGATCAGCAGGAAGAACCATTTCAGGGACACCTCTTATTTTAACATTATTCCTTCGCGAGCGGTCTTCTAGATCCGCGAGTTTCGCTTTTATTCGATCGTTGTCGTCAGCTTGGTCTTTGTATGCGTCTATGAGGTCATTCACTGTCAGAGAGCATTCATCCATTTTGTGTTCAATATGTTGAACTCTCTCCCCCATGCCTTGCATCTCAGCAGTAAATTGGTGTATCAGTGTGGGGAAATTTACCATGAGGGATGAGTGAAGAGATAATAACATATCCTTCATTACTGTGTCCAGCACCGGCTGACCAGAGGTTGGAAAGGATGCTATGGATGGCTGTGTAGTGAGGCCTGCTGCGTCTGTATGGGGGATGCTACTCACTGCGCCTGAGGCCTGTGTGACAGGATCCAGTCTCATCCTCGCCTTGGCAGGGCTGTTGGAGAGCGGGCTATGTGATGAGGGGTCCCGGGATGATATCGGTCTCACTCCGTCCTCCCAGTCTCCATTGTAGTCATCAGGCAGGTCAGTGTATGACGATGAGGCCTGTGCTGCCGCGCCGCCATCTTGCCACGTCTCCCCCTCTGAAGCCGGCATTGTGAAGAAGTCTGTGAGTTTCTTTGGCTGTCTTGTATCTTTTCGTTTGCGGGACAGCATGAGGGCAGGTTCCGACTTGTGGTGGGAGCTCCGTATGGGCGCCGGTGGTTCTGTATCCCTCCGGTTTTGTCGATAAGTCCCTGGTCACTGACAGAGCTAACGGCTTAAGCGTCCATTACAGTTGCACGCAAGCCACGCCCCCCCGACAATTCCTTTTTTAAATATAAAAAGCAATGTCCCTGGTGTAGATGCATTGTCAATCATGATGCTATCACCATGGCCAGACTCGAAAAAGAAAAAAAAAACAAACGCTCTTCCATCATCAAATTCCTGGCTTTCTGTTATAGGTAAGGGTGGGGCCACCTGGTGACGTCACCTGGTGGCACCGCCCCCTTGTAACCTCACCGACCCAGCGCTGGGTCATTTACATGGGGGGGGCGGGACCTGGATGCCCCCTTGTTAAAATTGGATTCCAGATTCCGATAAGCCTCCACCCACAGACCCCCACAGCCACACATCAGAGTTGTCAGGAAGAGGCCTTTGTCCCCATCAACATGGGGACAAGGTGCTTCACCTTGTTGAGGGCATATGGCCTGCTATGGTTCAGGAGGGGGGTGCTCTCTTGTCCCCCCCCTTTCCTGGATGCTCGGAGGGGGCCTGATATGGATTTTGTGGGAACCCCCTGCTTTTTTTTAACAAAGTTAATTTTTTTTCAGTATTTTATTGGTGGCAATGTATTTTTTTATTTAACTGTCAGGGCGCTATTCACTGCGCCCTGATTGGGCAAAGCTTTGCCAAATCAGGGCTTAGAATGCACTGTGCAGCACAGTGCATTGCAGGGCATTCAGTGGGGCGAACACCCGCCAAACGCCCTGAAAATTCGAGTGTTCGCCAAATGGGCCAACATCTCTAATCAACTCTTGTCGAGCAGGCAGGCTCACACACTGGTGATATTTTATTGAAATCTGAATATTTAAAACGATTGAAAATGACTTTTGAAATTACATTAACTTTGTATTTCATTAAAAAATCTTTTAATTATTTTATACGACACCTCAACTTAACATGGGTGAGTGGTGAGAACTACAGGAACGTACAACCTCATTGGATTTCTTGGGGAATCAATGGGCATTCTTACTAAACAGATATAACAATATGCTTTTAGTGGTATATTTAACTAGTTGACGACCAGTTGCCATCAGCATCAGATTAGTGCCAGTAGTGTTTTTGTGTTTCAAACTTTACCATACCCGGGATATCTACTAGACTCTGGTTTGGACAGATTTAAGTGTGTTATTGTTAAGATTTACAGACCTACAATATAAAACGCCAAATTTCCATGCAAAATAATTGTACCGCTTTCAGCACCTAAAATCCGAATTAATCATACCGCCAGGGAGGTTAAGGTCAGGCGTACCCGACCCCGTTCTTCTGTTGCTGAGGTGTAACAACTGCCGTTCAACCTTCTAGTGAACTTGCAAGCACCAGCAGCCTAGACAAACAAGCACTGCAGAAACACTTGGTGACGTGCCAAGTCCCATAAGTGCAGTTCAAGCTGGTGAGGTGGCTAGCACAAGTAGTGTCCCGCAGCCACCAAGAATTCAAAGACAGGCCTGTAGAGCCCATAGTGTCCTTCTCATTGCGTTTGCCAATCCCGATTGGGAGCCCACCACTTCTGCAGTGCCCGTACTTCCCCCATTCACTGGCCAAACTGGAATTCAGGTGGAAACAGCGGATTTTATTTCCCTTGACTCTTATTCACTGTTTTTCACGGAGGATCTCTACAGATCTATTGTGGACCAAAGCAATGTATACGCTGGTCAATTTATCGCCACAAATCCCCATTTGACCCTTGCCAGAGAATTTGCCTGGAAACCTATTACGGTTCCCAAATTTAAAACCTTTCTGAGCCTATCTCTCCTCTTGGTCATAATTTAAAAAAATGAGTTGCGGTCATATTGGTCCACTGACCCAATTCAACATATGCTGTGTTCTCTGCTTCCATGGTCAGGACTAGATACGAGCAGATTTTGCAGTTCATGCATTTCAATGGTAATGAACTCTGTCGTCCTCGGGATGACCCTGAATACCATCACCTCTATAAAATTTCGCCTCTCATAAACCACTTCAACCAACAATTTTCAGCCATGTCCATTCCCGATCAAGTTGTCTGCATTGATGAGTCCCTGATTAAATTTTCTGGCCGTCTGTCTTTCAAACAGTATCTCCCCAGCAAACGTGCCAGATGTGGGGTCAAGATGTATAAGCTCTGTGACAGGGCAACAGGCTATACATATAGTTTTATGGTTTACGAGGGAATATTAAGTCACGTGGAGCTCTCCAACTGCCCAGACTACATAGGGAGCAGCAGCAAGATTGTTTGGGACTTGGTGTCACCCTTATTCAGAAAGGGGTACCACTTGTACGTGGACAATTATTACACAAGCGTGCCACTTTTTAGTCACTTTTTTAATGTGGAATTAGCGCATGTGGCACCGTGCGATCTAATCATCGGGGCTTCCCCCCTTTGGCTTAGGCGGGGGAAGAGAGTCTGCTTGAGAAGCAATATTTTGCTTGCAGTGAAGTGGAGGGACACATGTAATGTTTTCGTTCTGTCCTCCATTCACGCAGACACGGCAGTCCAAATTCCAACGGTGACTGTTATTGTTGAGAAGCCCCTCTGTGTCCAGGAATACAACCTTAACATGGGAGGGGTGGACTTCAACAACCAGATGATGGTGTTGTACTTAATTGCCCGTAGAGCCAGACGCTGGTACAAAAAAGTGTCTGTATACCTATTTCAATTGGCTCTGCTGAACGCTTATGTATATGCTATACAAAGCACCGGGATGAACTGGATCCTTCCTAAAATTCCAGGAAGAAAGCATCATAGTCCTTCTGTTTCCAAATGGTGCTGTGGCCCAACTTCCCAATGCAAATGCAGTGAGCCGGCTGCATAAGAGGCACTTTCCAGAAGTCCTCCGTGGTACCTCAGGCCAAAGAACACCCCAAAAAAGATGTTGTGTCTGCAGAAAACGCAGATATAGGCATGACACCCGCTTTTATTGTCCCTCCTGTCCTGACCAACCTAATCTCTGCGTCGGTGAATGTTTCGGTCGCTACCACACACTAGTGGAGTATTAGCGTAGGGTACAACACGGCATAGACCTAGGGCACAGTTACACAGGGTCTCGAATGATGGCCATTGCATTTTGAGAGACCCTAACCTGGAAAGTTTATAGTTAAAATAAAAGTGCAAAAAAACCCCCCAAAAATTGTTGTCGCTGACCCCAAAAATAAATGTGAACAGGTAGAAAATAGCTGCTGGCACACAAACAAACCAAGTCTCGTTAAGTATAAACAAAATAAGTGCAGCGCTAAAAAGTGAGTGAATCAAATATATGATTGGTGAATGAAACCAAATATAATATAATATTGATCTACATAGAAATAGAAACTGGTGAAGTGTAAGTAAAGGTCCAGAAACCACTATGATATCATAGTGGTTTCTGGACCTTTACATACACTTCACCAGTTTCTATTTCTATGTAGATCAATATTATATTATATTTGGTTTCATTCACCAATCATATATTTGATTCACTCACTTTTTAGCGCTGCACTTATTGTATTTTATACTTAACTGTAATGTTTTATTGTTACTGTGTTTTATCGTGTTTGCTTTGCGAGTATGTCCTACAGTTATACTGTAATGTTACTTTGTTTTATTGCTAACCATTATTTGCATTGCAGGTACACCAATTAAGTTGTAGCACTGATTTATTTATTTTGACAGCAACATTTTTTGCTCTCATGATATGTAAATCAGCAACTCCAGTGCTGTAGGAGGTGATTTCACCACCACAGTTAAAAAAAATTAGGGGTGGATTGCCCCTAACATTGGAGGTGGATTGCCCCTATGTTTCATTATATATTTTTATTTACTTTTTTTGGCAGAGATTTCTTCATCCACATCGATCGATGTGAATGCCCATCATTAGAAGTGGGTGGATGCAGGGTGGTATTCTAATGATGGGCATACCACTGATTGATCAATATGAATGGAGGAATCTGTTAGGTTCTCTTTTTACATCCACAGGCTGCATGAAAAAAAGAACATTACAATGTATGCCCAACAAGGACCAGCGACGTACTGGTATGTTGCTGGACTTTGAGTGGTTATACCAGAATGATGCCTGCAGGTTTTGGTATCATCTTGGTATCGTTCTTTTCCGCCAGTGGTCGGCTTTCATGTAAAAGCAATCCTAGCAGCTAATTAAGTGCTAGACTGCTTTTACAAACAGTGGGAGGGAACATCCCCCCACCCGCCGTCTTCCAATTTTTTTCTCTGGCTCTTCGGTCCCACCGGGATACCTGAGAATGCAGCCGGTGGTTCCACCAGCTAACCATAGAGCTGATCGGAGACTACAATGGCTCCAATCATCTCTATGGCCTAAGAAACTGGAAGCTACGACCATTTCATGAATTTGGTTTTGCCGGATATAAACAGCGCCATTGGGAAATCTAGAAAGCATCTTATAACACCAATCTTGGTGTGGTCAGATGCTTTAAGGAGAGATCTAAAGTCTAATAGACCCAATTTTTTTCAAAAAAGAGTACCTGTCACTACATATTGCTATCATAGGGGATATTTAAATTCCTTGTGATGACAATAAAAATGATTTAAAAAAAATGAAAGGGATAGTGTAAAAATAAAAAGCAAAATTAATAATTAAAAAAAAATAAAAATTAAAAGCACCCCTGTCCCTCTGTGCACGCACGCAAAGGTGAATGCAAGCTTCGATCTCGTGTCGTATGTAAACAGCAATTACACCATGCATGTGAGGTATCACCACGAATGTCAGATTGAGGGCAGTAATTCTAGCAGTGGACCTCCTCTGTAAATCTAAAGTGGTAACCTGTAAAGGATTTTAAAAATGTATCTAGCTTGTCACCACTGCTTTTAAAGCATGTTGTGTTTGATATCTATGTACTCGGCATAAGATCAATTTTTATATTTCACTAAACATTTGGGCAATATAGTGTGTTTTTGTGCAATAAGATTCAAGTGTTTTTTCCCAAAAAAAATTACGTTTGAAAAATCGCTGCGCAAATAGTTTGTGAAAAAAAATTGCAACACCCACCAATTCAATCTGTAGGGCCTCTGTTTAGAAAAAATGTATAATGTTTGGAGCTTCAAAGTAATTTTCTAGCAAAAAAAAAAAATGTTTTTCATGTAAACAAAAAGTGTCAGAAAGGATTTGGTGGATTAAGCGGTTAGAAGAGTGGATGATTTGTGGCATAAGCTTCTAATGTTGGGAATAAAATGCAGGACAGTTCAAAACCCACCCAAATGACCCCTTTTTGGAAAGTAGACAACCCAAGCTATTTGCTGAGAGGCATGTTGAGTCCATGGAACATTTTATATTTTGCCACAAGTTTTGGGAAAATTACTATTATTTTATTTTTTTTTACACAAAGTTGTCACTAAATGATATATTGCTCACACATGGCATGGGTATATGGGAAATTACACCCCAAAATACATTCTGCTGTTTCTCCTGAGTACGGGAATACCACATGTGTGAGGTTTTTTTGGAGCCTAGCCGCCTACAGGCCCCTGAGAACCAATTACCGCCATCAGGTGATTGGTTTTATATCAATATATCATTTAGGTACAACTTTGTGTAAAAAAAAAAAGAAATAATAATAATTTTTGTCATTTTCCCGAAACTTGTGCCAAAAAGATATTCCATGGACTCAACATGCCTCTCAGCAAATAGCTTTGGGTGTCTACTTTCCAAAATGTGGTCATTTTGGGGGGAGGGGGGTTTTGTTATCTTGGCATTTCACGGCCTCCGAAACTGCGAGGAGTGAAATAAAAAATTTACGTCCTTAGAAATCTTGAAGGCGGTGATTGGTTTTCGGGGTCCTATACATAGCTAGGCTCCCAAAAAGTTTCACACATGTGGTATCCCCATACTCAGGAGAAGCAGCAGAATGTTTTTTGTGTGTAATTACACATACACATGTGTGAGCAATATATAATTTAGTGACAACTTTGTGTAAATGTTTTATTTTTTGTAATTTTTTTCAATCACTTGTGACAAAAAAATAAAATACTCAATGGGTTCAACTTGCCTCTCAGCAATTTCCTTGGGGTGTCTACTTTCCAAAATGGGATCATTTGGGGGGTTTTGGGGGGTTTTGTACTGCCCCGCTATTTAAGCACCTCAAGAAATTAGGCAGTCATAAACTAAAAGCTGCGTAAATTCTACCATAGTTTGTTGACGCTATAACCTTTGCGAAAACCAATAAATATACGCTTATTGATTTTTTTTTTACCCAAGACATATGGCTGAATACATTTTGGCCTAAAAGTATGACTAAAATGTAGTTTATTGGATTTTTTTATAATAAAAAGTAGAAAATATCATTTTTTTTCAACATTTTCTGTCTTTTTTTGTTTATATCGCAAAAAATAAAAATCCCAGAGGTGATCAAATACCACTAAAAGAACCCTCTATTCATGGGGAAAAAAAAAGACACAAAATTTGTTTGGGTGCAATTGACCGTGCAATTATCATTTAAAACAGCGCAGTGCCAAATTGTAAAAAGTGCTTTGGTCATTAAGGGGGCAAATCCTTCCGGTCCTTAAGTGATTAACAGACTAAAAAATTATAATTGTTAGGGTTTTGCATAAACTTTGAAATAGAAAACTGTAACTAATTGCTATTTAGCTTGCTAAAACTCTGTGAGGTTGATTTACTAAAGCTGGAGAGTGAAAAATCCGGTGCAGCTGTGCATGGTAGCCAATCAGTTTCTAACTTGAGCTTGTTAAATTAAGCTTTGACAAAAAAAACTGGAAACTGATTGGTTTCTATGCAGAGCTGCACCAGAGTTTGCATTCTCCAATTTTAGAAAATCAATCCCCGTGTTTCAAGCAATTGTCCTGTTTTTTTTTTTAATAAAATACTGTTTTTCACCTATTTTCTACAATTTCTTCATCTCAGTGCTGTTGATCTCCTGCAGTCTTTTTTAGCATTTTTCTGTCTACACATACTTACTCCAGAAAAGCCTATGTGCATGTCTAATGCCGCGTACACACGAGCGGACTTTACGGCAGACTTTGCTCGGCGGACTTTGACAGACTTTACGACGGACTTTCTGAATGAACGGTCTTGCCTACACACAATCCACCAAAGTCCGTCGAATTCGTACGTGATGAGGTACGACCGGACTAAAACAAGGAAGTTCATAGCCAGTAGCCAATAGCTGCCCTAGCGTGGCTTTTTGTCCGTCGAACTAGCATACAGACGAGCGGACTTTTCGACCGGACTCAATTACGACGGATTGATTTAAAACATGTTTCAAATCTAAGTCCGTCCAACTTTTGAGAAAACAAAGTCTGCTGGAGCCCACACACGATCGAATTGTCTGACAAAATCCCGTCCACCGGGCAAAGTCTGCCGTAAAGTCTGCTCGTGTGTACGCGGCATTAGGGTGGGGTTCCTAATGGAGACAAAAACCATGGTTGTGCAATGTACAGTATGTGCAGACACATCCATTTCTAGTATGCATCTTAAGCCCATGTTATAGGGTAACAACACAGAAAAGCAGTTGAGTGACAGGGACAGGGAGTGTTACCCACAACAGGAAATCCCTGAGCAATGACCCTCATGGCAGGATAACCAGGAATTAATGTAATGAAAGCTGCAAATATAAATAGATTTAACTTGATTTTTACATTTAAATACAAAGGAAGAAATGCCCAAGGTACAAGATATGAGACACAAACCAAAGATATAAAAATGTACAAAATGTATTATTTAAACATTAGACATTAGATTTTACACACACTTAAAAATTGTTTTGTTGAACATAATTACAAGTATATGCACATAATTATCCATAATTACATAGATCATGATATGGTTGATAATCCAAGGAGTAGAAACATATGTATTAAATCTCTACGCATTTCGCCAGATGCTTAAAATGTGTCTAATGTTTAAATAATACATTTTGTACATTTTATATCTTTGGTTTGTGTCTTGTAAAGTCCCTTGGGCATTTCTTCCTTTGTATTTATATTTATTGGTACTGAGACACTCTGCCACTGAGGTACTGTGCGCTACACATGCCAGCTCAATCCTTGGGTTTTTAGCCACATGCCAACCAGGCGCCACAGTTTTACTGCGGCAACATGGCACGGCTGCGCGAATCGCCGCCATGTTATGTCGCTTCTTATTGTGGCCACTAGGGGGCGCACATGCCTGCTGCTCACCCCCGGAGCTGATGCGAGTGCCCGGCGGTCACGATGACTGCCGGGCTCCCACGATTGCTCGTGACACGGAGATCCCGGTTCTCTGAGGGGAGAAGAGACTGACCGTGTGTTCATACAAAGTATGAACACCGATCTATCTCTTCCCCTAGCAAGTCCCATCCCCCCTTCAGTTAGAACACGTAGCAGGGAACACAATTAGCCCCTTCATCGCCCCCTAGTGTTTAACCCCTTCACTGTCAGTGACATTTTTACAGTAATCAATGCATTTTTATAGCACTGATCACTGTATAAATGCCAATGGTCCCAAAAAGTGTCAAAATTGTCCGATGTGTCCGCCATAATGTCACAGTCAAGATAAAAATCGCAGATCGCAGCCATTACTAGTAAAAAAAATAATAATAAAAATGCTATAAATGTATCCCCTATTTTGTAGACGCTATAACTTTTGAACAAACCAATCAATATATGCTTATTGCAATTTTTATTATCAAAAATATGTTGAAGAATACATATCGGCCTAAACTGAGAAGAAATTTGCTTTAAAAAAAAAGTACAAAATATTGTGTTTTTTTCAAAATTGTTGCTCTTTTTTTGTTTATAGCGCAAAAAATAAAAACCGCAGAGATGATCAAATACCACCAAAAGAAAACTCTATTTGTGCGAAAAAAAGGATGCCAATTTTGCTTGGGTACAACGTTGCACGACTGCGCAATTGTTAGTTAAAGCGGCATAATGCTGAATCGCAAAAAATGGCCTGGTCATTCAGCAGCCAAATCTTCCGGGGCTGAAGTGGTTAAATTTAGATTAACATGCTAAAGAATATATATTTTTGAGATTGGGTTTATATACTTTAAATCAAACAATCTCACCAAGTGACCTATACACAAACTGTAGCTTGTCTAGAAAAGGCCATTCATAAATTAGCCTAGAGGGTAGAAAAAAAAAACAGTCCCCTCTGGCCATTGGTTACAGTGCCACATAACAAGTTTAACATAGGAGAGGAAACAATGGGGAGTTTGTTGGGAGGCATCTCACCAAAGTCACCAGGATAGTCTCTCTGCATGCTTTAACTGGTCAGACCATCCTGACTCCAGTCAACCAAAGAACACATGGACATTTCTGTCTGCCAAAGGCTCATGCTGAATCTGCTGGAGACAGCTAAGGACTGGAGAGACACCCACTTAACACGACAAGACAAAGTAGGGGACAGCTCTGCCACGAAATCCATTCTGGTTGCTTTTACATTGAATACATATAACCCTGCTTTTCAACTGTTCACCCAATTCTGAAAACTTTAGTGAAATTATATTGGTTATATTTTTGAAGCTGGACTCTGGGCAAACAGCTAAATACACAAATAAAATACATACATATGAAGTTTTACCTGCTAAATAATTGCATTTCTATCCATCAAGTGCTGAGATTTACACAACACAGTCCTGTCTCACAGGGCAGGAGACCTGATGTAGTTAAAACCTTTTTTGTGGTATAGGAGCATTGAGCCTTATGGTGATATGTTATCATGTAATAGGTGATGTGTTGTGCTGGAGGCTGCTCACTAGCAAGCATGGTTTCCTGCTGGACTCTCTGAAGAGTTTGCTAAAGTGTTGAAAATATGAACGCCAATAGTTTGTACATGCACTAATGGTAGAAATGCTAGATAACTAAATATATATCTAAATATATATCCACATACTAGTACACAAGCATAGAAATTAAAATAAAGAAATATCAGATGATAAGTGATAGCTTGTTATAGGTTCATTTTGAAATTATTAATATCAGATGAAATATGGTTAATACATATGATTATGCTATTGCACATTTAACTAAAATAAATAAAAATGAGATAAAACAATTAAAGATTATGAGATTCATAACTTCTGCATAGATGTCTAAAAAAAATAGGGTGAGGCCAGTGGCATATGATGTGGTACACCCCCTGTTGATTCCTGGTGTGGGGTGTTTTGCCTGTGTTACTCTTAACTTTTGTGAGTATATCTACGTTTAATAAATCATGTGGTTTTAGCATACTATTCTTTAGTCTTTTGTTTTTTCTCCAACCCATTATTACCTTGAGGTGCTGGCTTTGGATAACCAGTTAAGGACCATGGAGGTGGTAGAGTCAGTGATATCCTGAGTGGTGGCCCCCACAATTGGATGACTTCTGCGCTGTTGATCTCTTATCATTTGGAGATCATACTGTTTGGTAAGGGAACTGGCACACTTGTCTGTATGGTGGTTTGAGATTATTACACGTGGACTTTCATCATTTTCAGGATTTCACATTTGGACTTTTATATATTTCTCTTTGAACTTTACTTCTTTGTTATGCATACTGTAAGTGAATTATATGTTACAGGACTGCTATTTTACTATTTTGTTGATGCACATTGTTTATTAAGGTTTATTATGAGTTAACCTTATTTTTTCACATGCATATTTTTCTTTTGATCACTACAGAGATACTAGTTTTGCGCACATTTTGGAGTAATTAAAAAATAAGATTCAAAGGTTAAAAAAGCTATTTAAAAACACATATCTCATAAATGGTACAATAAAACCCTTATGCCGTGTACACACGATCGGATTTTCTGATGGGAAATGTTGGATGTGAGCTTGTTGGCGGTAAGTTCGACCGTGTGTATGCTCCATTGGTCATTTGTTGTAAGACTTTCCGCCAACAAATGTTGGCTAGCAAGTTCTCAAATTTACTGCCAACAAATGTGTGTTGTCAGATTTTCCGATCGTGTGTACACAAGTCCGTCGGACAAAAGTCCAAAGTACAAACACGCATGCTCGCAAGCAGAAGAGGTCGCTCTTGTAAACTCACGTTCGTAATGGAGAATTAACAATTATGACGTGGCAAATTATGAAATCTCCAAATGCAGCGCACAATTCTCTTCTTCTTTAATGGGATAATAATGAAGCTGTTTTGCTGGTTATACTGATGGAGTTTTTGCAAACAAATTTTCAAAGGCTTTTTTTTTTTTAGTGATATCAAGAATATTATTATTATGTTTTTATTTATTTATTTATTTTTTTTTGTTATTTGTGCAAGTTACCACAACACCATTACCCCCTAGTTTTTAAGAACAAAGATACAACTATGTTGGTGACTCTTGTTAATTTTACATTGTATTTTTTAAAATGCAACTGCCTACTCCTAAACTGTCATTTGAAGTAAAACACATAGCCAAATATTATTCTACATCATTTTTTAAATGTGCATTAAAAAAAAAAAAAAATAGACATGCAATCTGCCAATAGAAAATATCCAAAAAGTGCATTCTGTGCATCCAAAAATATAGAGAATTTACCAAATCAAATCATTATTCAACCAAAAAATAATGTCAAAGCAATAACTAAGGTCAATATTAAATAACACGTTATCTCCTCCGATTCCGCAACATGTCTGGTTGACGAACGGCCGTTCAGAAACAAACTGAGAAGCACAAAATGAAAAGCATGAATTGAAAAGCGCTAAATGAAAAATGCGAAAAGAAAAGCATGAATCAATGCTCACCAAACTTCTACTAACACAAAATTAACAGAAGGAGCCCAAAGGGTAGTGCTAAAGAGCTGAAAAAACACGTAGTACGTCTAGTACGTCACTGTGTTCGTAATTGTTGGCCAACATTTGTGTGACCATGTGTATGAAAGACAAGCTTGAGCCAACACCCTTCGGACAAAATTCCATGGTTTTGTTGTCGGAAAGTCCAATCGTAATAGTAGTAATAATAGTCCAATCATAATAATAGTGTATCTAAAACTGATTAGTTATGTATGCATGTATATGGACACACACACACACACACACACACACACACACTTATATTAGACCTCTGATTATACCATTCATATTTATGTTATATTGAGTTTTGTTGTAGCCCTGATGAAGGGGGAGTTTTTTCTGACCCACAAAATGCATTGGCTGTTATTTAGCATAAACTAATAAATGGATTTGTACTTTTTTGTCCTTTAGTCTGGAGCTCCTTCCAATAGTGCATGCTTTTTTATGGTAACCTGCTGAGGTACCCACTGGAGGGTAGTTTTGTTCCAGCGCCTCTTGGATGCTTTTTTCCACACTAGTTTGTACAGTCTTTAAAAAAAATGTATTTTGCAACATCTATTGTGTTTCTGCTCCACACTCCCCCTTCATCAGGACTAAAATCTGTTGGTTACTAGACAAAGGTTGATATGAGTCTAGTCTGAAATTATAGTTGATGAAATAAAAACTTCAGATGTGCTGAGCCCTGATGATGGCACCTGAAATTCAAGACTCTATAAGAGAATCTATCTTGTTTTTTCTTTATTGCAGGCTTCAATCTTAACACAATTATGATTTTAGCCCTGATGGAGGGGGAGTGTTGAACTCACAAAACACACTGACTGTTGCAAAAAAAAAAAAAATGACATATTTAAAAAGGACTGTACAAACTAGTGTGATTCTCCTATTTTTTCAACACTGTGACCGATGACTGGACAGGGACAGGAGAAGTAGAAGACTGATGAGCTTACCCCTCTGTTACTCTGCTCTTTTCTCCTATCGGCTTGCCCCTTGTTAGCACATGAGTATTGCAGTACAAGTTATGGAATTCTGCTTTTCCCTCTCCTAATCGGAACTCTGTTACAAAAACTGATACTGTGATATGGGGGTGTAGGGGCTCAGAGACAGATAGGCTTGTACAGTGAGTCCAGGCAGTATGCATTTTGATTTAAGTGCATGGCAGCCCATTTTTATTAAAAGGAAACAAAAAGAAAGTACTTATGACAGGAGCTTTCCCTCACAAGGGTCCTTTTTCAGCAAACACAATAAAGGAAAAATACTGTGTCACCTGGCTCTTAGGCTCACTGAGCCTCGATTGCAGTACCTTGCTGCCCAAGCCGACTCTTGGCCTCCAAGTATGGTTCTCCATTCCTCTGGGCTCTCAGAGCCTCCCTTAGTCTCCCAGGCCTGTGTAACCATCCTGACATTTCCAGTCCTTTGGCGAAGAAGTCCACTTCACCAGGGATGCAGTCTTTGACAGAAACAACCAGGTCTCCAGACAGGTGACTGTCTCCAAACGGACAGCTATGCTCAGATCTGGCTTATACTGATCTTGACCACCTATACACTCACACAGGCTGTAGACAACTAGAAAATCTCAGACACAGGACGGAAGGTTACGTCCACCCCAGAACTCTTTGGAACCTTCAAGCTCCTAGCCCCGATCAGGTACTACCAAATCCGGAGAAAACATATGACACAGCTTTCTCCATTCACTATAAACATACCAGAGCCTCCCAAATTGCACCTTTGAGAATCCAGTGTCCTTTTTACTGCTAAACTATCACCATTGCAGGGCCTTGCACTATCACTATATGCAGTATCTCACAAAAGTGAGTACACCCCTCACATTTTTGTAAATCTTTAACAATTGAGAATACTAATAATTGGTCTGAGGCAGATATTTTTATGATTTTTTTCTCTACTGTATAAACATGATGTACACAGTTATGCTATTGTGGAATAAGAGAAAACAAGCATACCTCAAATAAAAATGATTCTGCATTAAATTATATTGGATTGCTTTTGAAATGTGCATTGTTGACACAGACCAGACAATAATGAAGGTTAGATTCAGGTGCAGGTAAAAGAAAGCAAAACGAACCCAAAGTATTTATATATACACACACACACACACACACACACACACACACAGCATCTCAAAAAAGTGAGTACACACCTAGAATTTTTGTAAATGTTTTTATTATATCTTTTCATGTGACAACACTGAAGAAATGATACTTTGCTACAATGTAAAGTAGTGAGTGTACAGCTTGTATAGCAGTGTAAATTTGGTGTCCCCTCAAAATAAGTCCACACACAGCCATTAATGTCTAAACCGCTTGCAACAAAAGTGAGTATACCCCTAAGTGAAAATCTCCAAATTGGGCCCAAAGTGTCAATATTTTGTTTGGACCTTGCGCTCCTCCACCTTCCATTTGAAGATGCCCCACAGATGCTCAATAGTGTTTAGGTCTGGAAACATGCTTGGCCAGTCCATCCCCTTTACCCTCAGCTTCTTTAGCAAGGCAGTGGTCATCTATTATATCAAAAGATATAATAAAACATTTACAAAAATGTGAGGGGTGTACTCACTTTTGTGAGATACTGTATATATGTATATATATATATATATATATATATATATATATATATATAAAATTTGCTAAAATCATTTAAGTTCATTCTTTTTCCTCATTAATGTACACACAGTACCCCATATTGACAGAAAAGCACAGAATTGTTGAAATTTTTGCAGATATATTAAAAAACAAAAACTGAAATATCGCATGGTCCTAAGTATTCAGACCCTTTGCTGTGACACTCATATATTTAACTCAGGTTCTGTCCATTTCTTCTGATCATCCTTGAGATGGTTCTACACCTTCATTTGAGTCCAGCTGTGTTTGATTATACTGATTGTACTTGATTAGGAAAGCCACACACCTGTCTATATAAGACCTTACAGCTCACAGTGCATGTCAGAGCAAATGAGAATCATGACGTCAAAGGAACTGCCTGAGGAGCTCAGAGACAGAATTGTGGCAAGGCTCAGATCTGGCAAAGGTTACAAAAAATTCTGCTGCACTCAAGGTTCCTAAGAGCACAGTGGCCTTCATAATCCTAAAATGGAAGACATTTGGGACGATCAGAACCCTTCCTAGAGCTGGCCGTCCGGCCAAACTGAGCTATCGGGGGAGAAGAGCCTTGGTGAGAGAGGTAAAGAAGAACCCAAAGATCACTGTGGCTGAGCTCCAGAGATGCAGTCGGGAGTTGGGAGAAAGTTGTAGAAAGTCAACCATCACTGCAGCCCTCCACCAGTCGGGGCTTTATGGCAGAGTGGCCAGACGGAAGCCTCTCCTCAGTGCAAGATACATAAAAGCCCGCATGGAGTTTGTAAAAAACACCTGAGGGACTCCAAGATGGTGAGAAATAAGATTCTCTGGTCTGATGAGACCAAGATAGAACTTTTTGGCCTTAATTCTAGGGCTGGGAGATTCCCCCCCCCCCCCCCAAAAAAAAATCTGCGATTTTCTTATAAAAAACTCGATTCACGATCCAATTCCTTTTTTTTTTTTATTATTATATTAAAGTGCATCAACAAACAAAATTTGTTGTGCTGTGTGATGTCATATGGTGGTGATGTAATGTATAATGAGGCAATGAGCACATTGCTGTGTGATGTCATATATATTGAGCACAGTGCTGTGTGATGATGTATGGTAATGATGTAATGTAATATAAGAAGGGTGGATATATGGAATGGGATGTGACTTCTCTCCTCTGACGGATGATATTTTCTTGCAGTGATCACATGGAGAACAAATTCTGTGGCTATCTCATGAAGTACACTAATACACCCATACAGCCAGCACTCACCCTCCCTTCTCCCTCTCTCTGCAGCCCGGGACTGTCCCTGTGATCCCTCCACCCCCTCCTCCTCCTGACATCACAGCTCTCCTATACACAGCGGTGCTCCACCAACAGATCTAAGCCTCGCCCACTACCCCGCCTACCCACCCATGCACAGTGTCCGGCCTCGCGGACTAGGCTGAAGCCTCGGCCTCGCCTGAAAAATCGTGCCCGCAGTTCCTCAGGACCAGCGTGGTGCTGGTGAAAAAAAAAATCTAAAAAAATCGATTTGAAGAAGATTTGAATCGATTTGACCTCTCAACTCGATTCAAGATTCAAATTGATTTTTTTCCCAAACCTACTTAATTCTAAGCGGTATGTGTGGAGAAAACCAGGCACTGCATCACCTGTCCAATACAGTCCCAACAGTGAAGCATGGTGGTGGCAGCACCATGCTGTGGGGGTGTTTTTCAGCTGCAGGGACAGGACGACTGGTTGCAATCGAAGGAAAGATGAATGCGGCCAAGAACAGGGATATCCTGGACGAAAACCTTCTCCAGGGTGCTCAGGACTTCAGACCGGGCCGAAGGTTTACTTTCCAACAAGACAATGACCCTAACCACACAGCTAAAATAATGAAGGAGTGGCTTCACAACAACTCCGTGACTGTTCTTGAATGGTTCTTGAATGGCCCAGCCAGATCCCTGACTTAAACCCAATTGAGCATCTCTGGAGAGACCTAAAAATGGCTGTCCTCCAACGTTTACCATCCAACCTGACAGTACTGGAGAGGATCTGCAAGGAGGAATAACCAAATCCAGGTGTGAAAAATGTGTTGCATCTTTCCCAAAAAGACTCATGGCTGTATTAGATCAAAGGGGTGCTTCTACTAAATACTGAGCAAAAGGTCTGAATACTTAGGACCATGTGATATTTCAATTTTTCTTTTTTAATAAATCTGAAAAAATGTCAACAATTCTGTGTTTTTCTGTCAATATGGGGTGCTGTGTGTACAATAATGAGGAAAAAAATGAACTTAAATGATTTTAGCCACTGGCTGCAATATAACAAAGAGTGAAAAATTTAAGGGGGTCTGAATACTTTCCGTCCCCACCATATATTTATATACACACACACACACACACACCTTTATAAATAGACTTCTTATTGCCAAAAGGTAAGAATAGACCCCAGGAGGCCAGTGCTGCAAGGCCACTGAGCCACTGTTCTGAACTCACAGTAGTCATGTATGTACGTTACGTAATAGCAGAGCTTGATTCTATTTTTGTTTGATGTTCTTATAGTGAAATTAAATTATTTATTTTATTTTTTTACATCATCCATCATGTTTTATTACTTTCCTTTTTTCTCAAGCTTTGCCAATAATATCTCATCGTAGTTCGAGATGAAGGGAAAACAATAGGTGACTGTGTTAGTACTAATTAACCAACAGACATAAGAATGTTTCTGTCTGTGCTTTTTCTCTGGCTGAATCAGCTTCTGTGTGAAGTGTGCAAATGATATTACTCTGCCTCTTGTGCTTTTATGTGTCAGAAACAGTAACCAGGTTCCTGAAAGGGGAAAAACATCTCTCCTCTAGACAAGAGCTCTAGTTCAATATATTTTTCGCACAATAAAGCATCAAATATTTAAAATACATCCGTATTTGCTTCTTATAATTGTTGTTAAAGTATCCTTTACCATTGCGATTTTATGTCAACCCATGTCCTACCATAGACGTATGTAACTGGCTGTTCTCAGGTCTATGTTCTAAAGTTGTTAGGAGACCACTTATGGGGATCATAGACAGCTCAACTCAAATTTGATGACCCAATGTTTGAATGATGATTAGGCTCTTTAAGACTATCCTGGGGGTATAACAAGTGTTTCCCAAAATATTTTCCAATCCATGTGTGTCTGCACATATCTTTATTATGGCTTTTTAATGAGCTTATTATATGAAGAACCAAAAAGTCCCAATATTTTCTTCTTTGGTTCTTCTTTTGATACGGCTTGTTTAGACAGCGATGCGTGGCATTATATCCTCTCCTCACCATTTGTTTTACCCCTAAAAACCTACACCACCATTCCACAACAACTTGCATTGCATTCGGTTGCAGCATGACCCCATTTAGACAACTGTATTGAGTACAATAGGGAATACTGCCCACTAAGCACAATAGGGGGATGGCACTCTGGAAAGTGTATACCCCCTTCCGCTGCCTTTACAGCTTAGTTGTGAGAAGTAAAGGGTGGTAAAAATGCAGGCCATCTGAGTGTTTTTTTTACTCCCCTCCCCCTACCACAAGTATAAAAACATGGCCTTAAACTGGCCACAGATGGATCAAAATGTCACAGGTACGTCAGGCACCAGCCAAATTTCAATCCCTCTATGACCATCCCATTCCAGAAAAGTCAATCTAATGCCGCGTAAACACGATCGGACTTTACGGCATACTTGGTCCAGCGTACCGGATTACGTCAGACAATTCAATCGTGTGTGGGCTCCAGCGGACTTTGTTTTCTCAAAAGTTTGACGGACTTAGATTTGAAACATGTTTCAAATCTATCCGACGGACTCGAGTCCGGTCGAAAAGTCCGCTCGTCTGTATGCTAGTCCGACCGGCAAAATACGACGCTAGGGCAGCTATTGGCTACTGGCTATGAACTTCCTTGTTTTAGTCCGGTCGTACGTCATCACTTACGAATCCGTCGGACTTTGGTTGATCGTATGTAGGCAAGTCAGTTCATTCGGAAAGTCCGTAGTAAAGTCCGTTGAAAAGTCCGCCGGGCAAAGTATGCCGTAAAGTCTGGTTGTGTGTACGCGGCATAATGATCAACTTTTCTCAAAACGGCTTGTTGGAAAATGTTCCTTTGATCCGATTTGATTTGATAGTACCCGCTCTTCAGGTCCAGCATGCTGAACCATTTTGCCCCTGATAAGCTCTGCAAGGTGTCCTCTATCCGTGGGGTGGTGTACTGGTCGGGAATGGTCCTTCTGTTCAGCATTCTGTAGTCGACACACAGCCTCAATCACGCATTCTTCTTCTGTACCACCACTATCTGAGAAGTGTATGGACTTCAGGACTCTCGGATGATACCTGCTCTTTTCAATTCTGCCAATTGTTCACGCAGGTCTTCCAAGTCCCCTAAAGGAATACGTTGGACTCTCTCTCTGAACGGCTTGTCTTCTTGTAGATGGATCTGGTGTTGGGCGCTCTTTGCACACCCTACATCGAATTCACTCTTCGAGAATGCAGCCTGCCATCTCAGGAGCTGAGTCTTGGCTCTTTCTTTCCATTCAGGTGAGATTGGAGTGTTCTTTGGATAAAACTCCTCGACAGGGACCCCGTCCTTTTCTCCCCTCACCAAATCAGATGGTGGGACTGAGGTAGCCAGATTCACTTGTCACAGTAACATCCGAGCCAGCATCTTCACTGGTGAGGCCCTTATGTTGCAGACACTGACCGAGATCCTCCTGTGGCTTCTTTGCAATGCTTTGGTTGAAATCACTTCGGGAATCATCTCCTCTCCAATATCTTCTTTCTGTTTGTCCACTTCAAGGACAATGAAAGGGCCTGGTTGTTTCCAATTTAGTTTGACAGATGCACAAAAACAGGCCACTTCACCAGGCTGTAACACCTTCTGACTCCGGTCCAAGAGCCAGATCTTTCCCACTCCTTCAGCTGGGGCCTTCTGTTCTTGCACGAGGCGCTGATAGGCTTGTCTCAACATGGGGTGCACACTTGTAGTTGAAGTGTCCTGCTCTTGAACAAGAGGTGTCAACAGTCTTCTGACAAGATCAGTATTAGTCCCGATGATGAGAGAACTTTTACTAGCCCCTGGTGGGCGAGGACAAACCACTGCCAAAGTATCAAAGGTCTCAGCTTTCCCAGCTACGGAGGGAACGAAGGTTAGCTTGACTGGTAGATAGCCATCATAAGGGAAGCTCCACTTGAGCTCCAGTATCCAGGAGGGGCTTGGTGTAGATTCCCTCCACTTGGATGGAGACAACGGGAGAAGGTCCCACTAGCTCTGCAGGGAATTTGAGGGGAAATGGCAGTCTTGGCCTGTTCGGTGGCTTGTATCTGTGCTCCTTTCTTGCAAAATGTCTGATCCGGCTTGAGTCTCCGTTGTGCTCTGGTAGTCTAGGGTACATTGACTCTCCAACGCCGGGGAGCATGGGTCAAAGGGAGTGGGACACTGGGTCGCTCAGAGGCAACAATGGGAGCCCTCTGCAAGGGTTTGGACATCTGCTGCGGTCTCTTTGCGTTGTTTGTTTTTCTGGAGCTAGCTAATGTAGATGGACACCCGGTTAACTCCTTCACCAGGGCCCTCTGGAGTTTCCCGCTAGCTTTTGGCACTAAGTTTTAGGCTTCACTGGATTTGGGCATACTCATTGATAATGTCCATCTCCTCCTCATTTGAAGCAAACTTTATTATTCATCTGGCCAGAGGCAGTAGATGGAGTCGGAGGCTCTCTTGTCTCTGTGACACCCTCATCAGTTGCCTTGGTGATTTTTGCAGTCAACAAGGTCATCATCTCCATTATCTGAGCCATTTGAGGCTTCAACAGGGCTATTTTAGAGTTTTGCTCCACTGTACAGGGCCAATCCTAAGCAGGTGCATGGGGTGCAGTGCACCTGGGCGCCAGAGAGGTGGGAGTGCTGAAGCGCCAGAGTGCTCCCCTCCCTCCTTCTCCTCTCCTTGTCTGTGTCGAGAGGCGGATCTCTCTGCTGCCGCCGCTGTGTTTCCTGCTCATGCTCCTCCCCCCTCCTTACTCCTGTCAGTGAAGGAGAGCAGCCGGAGATCGGAACGGCTGGTCTTTGTATGGACAGAGACCAGCCGTGCAGTGACGTCGCTGGAAGGGGGTAGTCTATGCCTGACACATGTTCTCCTCCTCCTCCTCTCTGTGTCTAACTCAGGACCTGCCTTCTGTGATCTGTTCTTCACCCGGGCAGCGTGGCTGCACACTGTCCTTTCCTCTCCAGCTGCCGCCGGGTGTTTTTATGTACCCTAATGGAGGGAGGTTTGTTCTGGTGGGGGGTCTGTACTAATTGAGGGGGGTTTGTCCTGGTGGGGTGGTCTGTACTAATGGAGGGGGGGTTGTCCTGGTGGGGGAGTCTGTACTAATGGAGGGGGGGTTGTCCTGGTGGGGGAGTCTGTACTAATGGAGGGGGGTTTGTCCTGGTGGGTGGTCTGTACTAATGGAGGGGGGGTTGTCCTGGTGGGGGGTCTGTACTAATGGAGGGGGGTTTGTCCTGGTGGGGGGGTCTGTACTAATGGAGGGGGGTTTGTCCTGGTGGGGGGGTCTGTACTAATGGAGGGGGGTTTGTCCTGGTGGGGGGTCTGTACTAATGGAGGGGGGGTTTGTCCTGGTGGGGGGTCTGTACTAATGGAGGCGGGTTTGCCCTGGTGGGGTCTATAATGATGGAGGTGGGTCTGTACTGAGGAAGGTCTGTACTGAGGGAGGTCTGTATTGAGGGAGGGGTTTATACTTAGTGGGGGTCTGCACCGACGGAGGGGGGTCTATACTTAGTGGAGGGGTCTGTCCTGAGGGGTGACTATAGTTGGTGGAAGGGGAGGTGACACCATGTTTGACCACATCTGGTGACACCAACCCTAGTGATGCCGCTGCAGCTGCGGGCTCTTCTTTCCCCCCTCCCTCTCCCTGCTAACTCCCCCTCTCCCTCTCCTCCTCACGCACGCTGAAGTACTAGTGAGCAGCGCTTGCCAGCACACCCGCCCACTATGTTTCTTCCCCTGCCTTCATATCAGCCAGGGAAGAAAAAAAATAGAAAAAGGAGCAGAGAAGAAGATTGTGAGATACATAGTCCCGAGGACTGGCAGCCCCACTCTAACACAGAAACTGCATCCCACACAGCATGCTCAGCTGAATGTGAGAGAGAGCCCAGAGCCTGGTAAAGCTTTCAGGGAAGTACACCCAGGACACCAGAGGGAGAGGACAGTGCTGAGAGAACAGCATCAGAAAGAGAACCCCGCTGTCCTGCGCCACCAGAGGGAAAGCCACAAAGCCTAACGCCATCCCTGGTGGATAAAGGAATGGAGTCATTGCCAGAATACAAATCTGGGTGCTACCCAGCGGAGTCGCCACGGGCAATTCAGAGTGAGCTGACTCCTGATCAGAGGAACCGTTGCTGTATCGCCGGGTCAGGTGAGAGGGCCGATCGACCATTATCTACTAACGTCCATAGGAACTGCAGTCTCTGACCATCTCCTGTAATATATTTGCAGGCTCTGACCATCTCCTGCATTATATCTGCAGTCTCTGACCATCCCTTGTACTATGTCTGCAGTCTCTGACCATCTCCTCTACTATGTCTGCAGTCTCTGCCCATCTCCTGTACTATGTCTGCAGGCTCTGCCCATCTCCTGTACTATGTCTGCAGGCTCTGCCCATCTCCTGTACTATGTCTGCAGGCTCTGCCCATCTCCTGTACTATGTCTGCAGGCTCTGCCCATCTCCTGTACTATGTCTGCAGGCTCTGCCCATCTCCTGTACTATGTCTGCAGGCTCTGCCCATCTCCTGTACTATGTCTGCAGGCTCTGCCCATCTCCTGTACTATGTCTGCAGGCTCTGCCCATCTCCTGTACCATGTATGCAGTCTCTGACTGTCTCCTGTAGTATGTCTGCAGTCTCTGACTGTCTCCTGTAGTATGTCTGCAGTCTGATTGTTTCCTGTAGTATATCTGCAGTCTCTGACTGTCTCTTGTATCATGTCTTCATTGTCTGACCATCTCCTGTATTATATCAGCAGTCTCTGACCATCTTCTGTATTATATCTGCAGTCTCTGATCATCTCCTGTACCCTGATTGCAGCCTCTGACTGTCTTTTGTATCATGTCTGCAGTCTCTGACCATCTCCTGTATTATGCCTGCAGTCTCTGACCATCTCCTGTACTATGTCTGCAGTCTCTGACCATTTCCTGTGTTATGTCTACAGTCTGACCATCTCCTGTACCAGCGCCATCCCTGGTGGAGAAAGGAATGGAGTCATTGCCAGAATACAGATCTGGGTGCTACCCAGCAGAGTCGCTACGGGCAATTCAGAGTGAGCTGACTCCTGATCAGAGGAACTGTTATTGTATCGCCGGGTCAGGTGAGAGGGCACATCGACCATTATCTACTAACGTCCATAGGAACTGCAGTCTCTGACCATCTCCTGCATTATATTTGCAGTCTCTGACCATCTCCTGTACTATGTCTGCAGTCTCTGACCATCTCCTGTACTATGTCTGCAGTCTCTGACCATCTCCTGTACTATGTCTGAAGTCTCTGACCATCTCCTGTACTATGTCTGAAGTCTCTGACCATCTCCTGTACTATGTCTGAAGTCTCTGACCATCTCCTGTACTATGTCTGAAGTCTCTGACCATCTCCTGTACTATGTCTGAAGTCTCTGACCATCTCCTGTACTATGTCTGAAGTCTCTGACCATCTCCTGTACTATGTCTGAAGTCTCTGACCATCTCCTGTACTATGTCTGAAGTCTCTGACCATCTCCTGTACTATGTCTGCAGTCTCTGACCATCTCCTGTACTATGTCTGCAGTCTCTGACCATCTCCTGTACTATGTCTGCAGTCTCTGACCATCTCCTGTACTATGTCTGCAGTCTCTGACCATTTCCTGTGTTATGTCTACAGTCTCTGACCATCTCCTGTACCAGCGCCATCCCTGGTGGAGAAAAGAATGGAGTCATTGCCAGAATACAGATCTGGGTGCTACCCAGCAGAGTCGCCAAGGGCAATTCAGAGTGAGCTGACTCCTGATCAGAGGAACTGTTGTTGTATCGCCGGGTCAGGTGAGAGGGCACATCGACCATTATCTACTAACGTCCATAGGAACTGCAGTCTCTGACCATGTCCTGTATTATATTTGCAGGCTCTGACCATCTCCTGCATTATATCTGCAGTCTCTGACCATCCCCTGTATTATATTTGCAGTCTCTGACCATCCCCTATACTACGTCTGCAGTCTCTGACCATCTCCTGTACTACGTCTGCAGTCTCTGACCATCTCCTGTACTACGTCTGCAGTCTCTGACCATCTCCTGTACTACGTCTGCAGTCTCTGACCATCTCCTGTACTACGTCTGCAGTCTCTGACCATCTCCTGTACTACGTCTGCAGTCTCTGACCATCTCCTGTACTACGTCTGCAGTCTCTGACCATCTCCTGTACTACGTCTGCAGTCTCTGACCATCTCCTGTACTACGTCTGCAGTCTCTGACCATCTCCTGTACTACGTCTGCAGTCTCTGACCATCTCCTGTACTACGTCTGCAGTCTCTGACCATCTCCTGTACTACGTCTGCAGTCTCTGACCATCTCCTGTACTACGTCTGCAGTCTCTGACCATCTCCTGTACTACGTCTGCAGTCTCTGACCATCTCCTGTACTACGTCTGCAGTCTCTGACCATCTCCTGTACTACGTCTGCAGTCTCTGACCATCTCCTGTACTACGTCTGCAATCTCTGACCATCTCCTGTACTATGTCTGCAGTCTCTGATCATCTCCTGTACCCTGATCGCAGCCTCTGACTGTCTTTTGTATCATGTCTGAAGTCTCTGACCATCTCCTGTATTATGCCTGCAGTCTCTGACCATCTCCTGTATT
The DNA here is from genome assembly GCA_037952925.1 of Lithobates clamitans. Taxonomy (NCBI): domain Eukaryota; kingdom Metazoa; phylum Chordata; class Amphibia; order Anura; family Ranidae; genus Lithobates; species Lithobates clamitans. The sequence goes on along the minus strand of JBBGZY010000502.1, from coordinate 10,567,002 downwards.
ATGTCTGCAGTCTCTGACCATCTCCTGTATTATGTCTGCAGTCTCTGACCATCTCCTGTATTATGTCTGCAGTCTCTGACCATCTCCTGTATTATGTCTGCAGTCTCTGACCATCTCCTGTATCATGTCTGCAGTCTCTGACCCTCTCCTGTAGTATGTCTGCAGTCTCTGACCCTCTCCTGTAGTATATCTGGTCTCTGACCATCTCCTGTACTATGATTGCAGTCTCTGAATGTCTCTTGTATCATGTCTACAGTCTCTGACCATCTCTTGTATCATGTCTGCATTCTCTGACCATCTCCTGTATTATATCTGCAGTCTCCGACCATTTCCTGTATTATATCTGCAGTCTCCGACCATTTCCTGTATTATATCTGCAGTCTCCGACCATTTCCTGTATTATGTCTGCAGTCTCTGACTATCTCCTGTACTATGTCTGCAGTCCTCGACCATCTCCTGTATTATGTCTGCAGTCTCTGACCATCTCCTGTACCATGTCTGCAGTCTCTGACCATCTCCTGTACTATGATTGCAGTTTCTGACTTTCTCTTGTATCATGTCTACAGTCTCTGACCATCTCCTGTACCATGTCTGCAGTCTCTGACCATCTCCTGTACTATGTCTGCAGTCTCTGACCATTTCCTGTGTTATGTCTACAGTCTGACCATCTCCTGTACCAGCGCCATCCCTGGTGGAGAAAGGAATGGAGTCATTGCCAGAATACAGATCTGGGTGCTACCCAGCAGAGTCGCCACGGGCAATTCAGAGTGAGCTGACTCCTGATCAGAGGAACTGTTATTGTATCGCCGGGTCAGGTGAGAGGGCACATCGACCATTATCTACTAACGTCCATAGGAACTGCAGTCTCTGACCATCTCCTGCATTATATTTGCAGTCTCTGACCATCTCCTGTACTATGTCTGCAGTCTCTGACCATCTCCTGTACTATGTCTGCAGTCTCTGACCATCTCCTGTACTATGTCTGAAGTCTCTGACCATCTCCTGTACTATGTCTGAAGTCTCTGACCATCTCCTGTACTATGTCTGAAGTCTCTGACCATCTCCTGTACTATGTCTGAAGTCTCTGACCATCTCCTGTACTATGTCTGAAGTCTCTGACCATCTCCTGTACTATGTCTGAAGTCTCTGACCATCTCCTGTACTATGTCTGAAGTCTCTGACCATCTCCTGTACTATGTCTGAAGTCTCTGACCATCTCCTGTACTATGTCTGCAGTCTCTGACCATCTCCTGTACTATGTCTGCAGTCTCTGACCATCTCCTGTACTATGTCTGCAGTCTCTGACCATCTCCTGTACTATGTCTGCAGTCTCTGACCATTTCCTGTGTTATGTCTACAGTCTCTGACCATCTCCTGTACCAGCGCCATCCCTGGTGGAGAAAAGAATGGAGTCATTGCCAGAATACAGATCTGGGTGCTACCCAGCAGAGTCGCCAAGGGCAATTCAGAGTGAGCTGACTCCTGATCAGAGGAACTGTTGTTGTATCGCCGGGTCAGGTGAGAGGGCACATCGACCATTATCTACTAACGTCCATAGGAACTGCAGTCTCTGACCATGTCCTGTATTATATTTGCAGGCTCTGACCATCTCCTGCATTATATCTGCAGTCTCTGACCATCCCCTGTATTATATTTGCAGTCTCTGACCATCCCCTATACTACGTCTGCAGTCTCTGACCATCTCCTGTACTACGTCTGCAGTCTCTGACCATCTCCTGTACTACGTCTGCAGTCTCTGACCATCTCCTGTACTACGTCTGCAGTCTCTGACCATCTCCTGTACTACGTCTGCAGTCTCTGACCATCTCCTGTACTACGTCTGCAGTCTCTGACCATCTCCTGTACTACGTCTGCAGTCTCTGACCATCTCCTGTACTACGTCTGCAGTCTCTGACCATCTCCTGTACTACGTCTGCAGTCTCTGACCATCTCCTGTACTACGTCTGCAGTCTCTGACCATCTCCTGTACTACGTCTGCAGTCTCTGACCATCTCCTGTACTACGTCTGCAGTCTCTGACCATCTCCTGTACTACGTCTGCAGTCTCTGACCATCTCCTGTACTACGTCTGCAGTCTCTGACCATCTCCTGTACTACGTCTGCAGTCTCTGACCATCTCCTGTACTACGTCTGCAGTCTCTGACCATCTCCTGTACTACGTCTGCAATCTCTGACCATCTCCTGTACTATGTCTGCAGTCTCTGATCATCTCCTGTACCCTGATCGCAGCCTCTGACTGTCTTTTGTATCATGTCTGAAGTCTCTGACCATCTCCTGTATTATGCCTGCAGTCTCTGACCATCTCCTGTATTATGTCTGCAGTCTCTGACCATCTCCTGTATTATGTCTGCAGTCTCTGACCATCTCCTGTATTATGTCTGCAGTCTCTGACCATCTCCTGTATTATGTCTGCAGTCTCTGACCATCTCCTGTATTATGTCTGCAGTCTCTGACCATCTCCTGTATCATGTCTGCAGTCTCTGACCCTCTCCTGTAGTATGTCTGCAGTCTCTGACCCTCTCCTGTAGTATATCTGGTCTCTGACCATCTCCTGTACTATGATTGCAGTCTCTGAATGTCTCTTGTATCATGTCTACAGTCTCTGACCATCTCTTGTATCATGTCTGCATTCTCTGACCATCTCCTGTATTATATCTGCAGTCTCCGACCATTTCCTGTATTATATCTGCAGTCTCCGACCATTTCCTGTATTATATCTGCAGTCTCCGACCATTTCCTGTATTATGTCTGCAGTCTCTGACTATCTCCTGTACTATGTCTGCAGTCCTCGACCATCTCCTGTATTATGTCTGCAGTCTCTGACCATCTCCTGTACCATGTCTGCAGTCTCTGACCATCTCCTGTACTATGATTGCAGTTTCTGACTTTCTCTTGTATCATGTCTACAGTCTCTGACCATCTCCTGTACCATGTCTGCAGTCTCTGACCATCTCCTGTACTATGATTGCAGTTTCTGACTTTCTCTTGTATCATGTCTACAGTCTCTGACCATCTCTTGTATCATGTCTGCAGTCTTAGACCATCTCTTGTATCATTTCTGCAGTCTCTGACCATCTCTTGTATCATGCCTTTCTAACAGACTCTCTAACAGAAGCCCTCTGTGTGTGCATCAGAGAGACTCCCCTCCAGGTCCCTTCTCCAGCTCTACTCTCTGTACAGGTTAGGTGCAGTTCAGTAATGATGTCACTGCTACCTTTACAACATAGTAACTGGGCTTGTAAAGGCAGAAGTTTTTTTCACTTTAATGCAATAAAGTAAAAAAAAAAACCTTCTGTGTTCACCCCCCCACCAGCCCCCCTTTAAATACTTACCCGAGTCCAATCTCGATCCAGCGCTGTGCAGTATCTCTCTCTTCTCCCGTGAAGAGAAAGTGGGGGTGGGGTCAAGCCACTCTGAGGGGCTGATTTACTAAAACTGGAGAGTGCAAAATTTGGTGCAGCTCTACATAGAAACCAATCAGCCTCCAGGTTTGTTTCTCAAAGCCTAATTGATTGAGCTGAATTTAGAAGCTGATTGACTATGATGAACAGCTGCACCAGATTTTGCACTCTTCGGTTTTAGTTGAAGGACACACATAGGCAGGCTTGGGATCGAGCCCGCCCTTCACATCACCCTGCCTACAGCCATGTGGTCTGCCCAATGTCTTCAGTCCTATCGAAGCTGGAATATGCAAATCAGCGATATGCGTTGACTTGGCTACACCAGAAGTGTTGGATGGCGATTAGGCCACAGAGCATAGAGCGCTAGACAGCAGTGTCTGTCTAAGCCAGCGGTCTTTTTGGCCTTTTTGGTGCAGTGCATTTCTGAAATTTCTGAATTTCTGAGTACACACAGATGTGAATGGAGCCTCATTATTCTTGTGTTACTGCACCCATTTCACTTTCAGACCCCATTCACATCTACCATAGTGGGAGCAAACGTTTTGTGGCTCTTTTTTCCTGTGACACACATAGGGCAGCCCGTTGAAATGGGCTGTGCTATATGTGGCTTATGAGATCCAGGAGCCCTGGCAGGGTGTCCCCCTTCTACAGCCATGTGGTCTGCCTACTGTCATGGCGGATGTTTTTACCACAACCTCTTCACTGCTCCCAAACCATAAAGGTTCATCAGCTCTTAAAAGGAAGTATTCATTCTTAAGGTCCTAAATGTCTTCAGTACTATCGAAGGTGGAATATGAAAATCAACTATATGTGTTGACTTCACAACGTAGGCAATGTCACGCATAGCCATGGCCACACCAGAAGTGTTGGATGGCGACTAGGCCACAGAGCAAAGAGCGCTAGACAGCAGTGTTTGTCTAAGCCAGCAGTCTGGGAGTTCAAGAGGCTTTTGGATCAGCATTCTCCACATAGCAGTTAAGCAGCATAATCTGATAGCCATTCGCAATAGGTGATGAACTCTGGTTACAAGTGTCAGAGCTGTAAGTAGGAAGCTGATACACTAGGGTTGGGTGAGAGACAACCCCAGCACTGATATACAAATGGACAGTGGTTCGGGACTTTCTGGTCTACTGCTACTCAGAGTCTGTCACTATTGCAACAAATCATATCTGCCATAAGTATTTCTGGGTACAAGTTAGAGTTGCTACCTCATCCCTTTAAACCCGAACACCTTTGAATTACACAGGTTCTGAGGATAATTAAATGCAGATAAGGCACCAAGTGAGTTTAATTACCACCTTAATCAGCCACAGAACCTGTGTAATTAATATGTGTTCGGGTGTAGCCTCCCTGGCGGTTTTCCCGAGTGTGGCTCGGGGTTAAAATTCAGGACCATTAGTGGTAACCCCGAGCCACACTCGGGATTACATCGCAGGATCCTGGTGTGGCTTTACTTACCTTGTCCCCGGGATCCTACGATGTCCCCCGCTGTGTCTGCGGGCTCCGTCCTCCTCCGAAGCCTCTCCGTGCCAGGCTCCGTTCCCTGCGAGCGGCACGACGCACAGGGGCGGAGCCTGGCGGCAAATTAAAAAAGGTGTAAAATCATAACACATACAGTACTGTAATCTTACAGATTACAGTACTGTATGAAATTATTTCACATCCCTTTTGTCCCCAGTGCTTTGTCCTATGCCCTGCATGCAGTTTTATGTTATATATACTGTTCTTTCTGCCTGGAAACTGGAGATTGTCCATAGCAACCAAAAAGTGTCCCTTTACATCAAAAGTGGCTTTAGACCAGCTAGAAAACAGCGATAGTAAATTAGAACACTTGCAGAATTGAGCGATAGTTAATCGTGGGGAAATGTATTTTATTATTAATTTTTTTTTTTATTTAATTATTTATTTTTATTTATTATATTATAATTTATGTTTTTGTGTTTCAAACTTTATCATACCCGGGATATCTACTAGACTCTTGTTTGGACAGATTTAAGTGTGTTATGGTTAAGAATTACAGACCTACAATATAAAACGCCAAATTTCCATGCAAAATAATTGTACCGCTTTCAGCACCTAAAATCCTAAATAATCATACCGCCAGGGAGGTTAAAGGGATGAGGTGGCAACCATAGTACAAGTTAATTTTATTCCTGAACTGTGAGACTCACTAGACTCACTGCTTTCTTATGCTTTGCTATATGTGGAATCCACTTGTCTGCTTTGCCTTACTATCTGCCCTCGCATTACTGCATAGCTGCCAAACACAGAGTGGGACTTCTGGATGTTATTGACTTGGCTGAGGCAATCGGGGGAGGGGGGGATCAGATTGCTTAAACCAATATATGTGGAAATCTAATAACTATATGTATATTTGAACCCATGAGCCTACACATTACTGGCCAAGTTTATCACCTGTAATTAACAGTCTTCAATACCGCTCTTTGACTGCTTCAATAATTTCAAGCACTTTTTATTTCTTTGCTTACTATGCTTAAGGCCGGGTTCACACCTGGGCGAATTAGATGAGGGTTTCCCCGCATCCAATTCGCATAGCAGAAGAATGTGACTGGCTCTCTATGGAGCCGGTTCACATATCTCCGTTGTGGCTGCGGAGCGCACTGCACAGAAATGCTGTGCGTCTTTGGCTCTGTTTCAATGCCGAATTCAGGCATAGATTCTGCCCTGTTGCGTCCCTGAAATGGAGAACAGGGACGCACATCGCTCCTGTGCGATCTGCAGCCAGTTCCAGTGTGAACCCAGCCTAAAGGTTAAGTTCACTTTTTAAATTTTTTTTCTAAATTCCAGCTCTCCTATGCACCAATATAACATTCGTCTACATTTTTTGCAAAAGTATCAAAGCTTTCCATAAAATCTACAGACACATACCTTACTGTCCTACATCAATAAATCCAAATGTATCTATTGCTTCTGTCTTACGTCCTTACAGACTTTAGGTTATGACACAGGAAGGAGTTGACCAGCTGACCTCATTAACACACACCCTGCATCATCTACCCTCCCATTCCCAGCTGCACGTTTTTTAAATGAAATGCAATCAATCAGTGATCCCCCTTCTCACTAAATACACAATATACAATCAGATTGCATAGTGTATGTCCATCTTTATACAAGTACATAGAAGGGAGTGGACAGAAACATGCCCCGTTCACATCTCTGCATAGTGGGAACTCACATTCCCACATGCATTTTTATTTATTTTTTGTCGAGGTGGGAGGTGTTTTGGAGCATCTTCACTCATCACTCACATAGGGCAGCACATCCACCTGAATGTGCTCCCCTACACACAGCAATCTCCCCAAATAAACTTCAGGACTTTTTTTTGGAGCGGAGCTTGGTGGGTTTTTACTGCAATTTTTGGTGAAGCGCGTTTCTGCAATGCAAGGAAACACACAGATGTGAATGGAGCCTCATTGTTCTTGTGTTACTGCACCCATTTCACTTTTAGGCCCCATTCATATCTAGTATAGTGGGAGCAACTGTTTTTTGGCTCGTTTTTCCTGTGACACGCATAGGGCAGCCCGTTTAAATGGGCTGTGCTATATGTGGCTTATGGGACATGTTGGTATTTTGTGGGTTGCGTGTTTTTTACTGTGCGTTTTGCAGCATTTGCCACTAGTTTTTTCACATGACAAAATGTGTGTTTGCTTCTGTGTTTGGTGTGCCATTACCAATTAACGGCACTGAAAGGGCAACTAGTAATTTTAGGTGTATAAAGGTGGCCATACACTATACAATCTGATTGTACAATCTCCTTTAGATCTTCCATCAATTATATAGTGCAAGGGCCTGCCTGATTGGATATAGAGTGATTGGCTAGATAGGTGTGTACAGGGTTGGGAGGATGAGACCCTTGTCCCCATCAACAAGGGGACAAGGTGCTTTGGGGCAACCCCAAAGCATCCTCCCCATGTTGAGGGCATGTGGCCTGGTACAGTTCAGGAGGGGGGCCGCTCTATCACCCCCTTCTTTTCCTGCCAGGTTGCATGCTCCGATAAGGGTCTGGTATAGATTTTGGGGAGGACCCCCATGCGAGTTTTAAAAAAAAATTGGCTCTGGGTTCCCCTTAAAATCTATACCAGACCTGAAGGGCCTGGTATGGATTTTGGGGGGGACCCCTATGCCATTTTTTTTACATTTTGGCACAGGGTTCCCCTTAATATCCATACCAGACCTGAAGGACCTGGTATGGATTTTGGGGGGACCCCCACACAATTGTTTTTTAAAATTTGGGTGCCAGGTTCCCCTTAATATCCATACCAGACCCAAAGGGCCTGGTAATGGACTGGGAGGGGGGGAACCTATGCCATTTTTTCAATGATTTTTATCTATATTGCTGGGACCCGACCATACATTACAGCCGCGAGCAGTTTTAAATTACTTTTTATCATTTAGAAATGTCATTTTGCTGTGGTACTGTTATAAACACGGGAAAAATGCGTTACTTTGCAAGCATACTAAGGACACCCCCAGTCACGATATTTAAAGGAATATTTCATTTTTATTGTTTTACTTTAAACATTATTAAAATCCATGCTCCCGAAAAACGTCCGTTTTTAAAACTTTTTTTTGCATTGTCCACTGGGGCAGGACCTGGGTCCCCAAGCACTTTTTATGGCAATAACTTGCATATAAGCCTTTAAAATGAGCACTTCTGATTTTTCATGTTCATGTCCCATAGACTTTAACGGTGTTCGCATGTTCGTACAAATTTTTGCCTGTTTGCAAGTTCTGGTGCGAACCGGATCGGGGGGTGTTTGGCTCATCCCTAAATCCCATTTGTACAACTTCATTCAAGACCTCTTCAACACAAGAGTGTCCAGTCCAGACAGACCTAATTGCCTAGCACTGAGGACCAGGTTGTCCCTGGCCTGGTGGCTCAGAAATCCTGCTCTGGAGTTTGGGTCCTTTCTACCAGTCTCTTAGAAAATTCTCAAAATGGATGATAGCCTGTCAGACTAGGAAGGAGTCCTTTATAACTGAACCAATGGGGCTTTGTTGTCAAGGAATCTTGTCCACCGATCAACATTCTGGAATGATTCTTCGGGCAATTTGTTTGTCTCCATGCTAACTGGAGGGTCAGTCAATCAGGATTTGGTTCAGAAAATAAAAGAGCAGTGGCCTACATCAGCCATCAAGGAGGAACCAGATGTCTTGCCATGGCACATGGCACATGGAAAAATATTTTGATCCTATACAAGGATAAGGGGCGTAGACATCCTTGCCTACCTATGGTAGTTTTGGCTATTTACCTCAACCAGGGCACCATGCTTCTGTAACTCTATCCAGCTCCAGTTCATCAGAAGGAAATCTATCTTCATTGTTTGGATTTAGTGCATGCTGCGCATGTCTACCTTGCAATCACTGCTTCCATTGGAAAGATTGAATCTCTTTTTTTTATTCGGGATATTCTCTCCACAAATGGGAACCTGTTTCTCGTTCCACCATTTCTCAGTGGTCTTTTGGGCATCAGTAACTGTTTCAGAGATTTGCAAGGCTGCCACCTGATCTTCTGTTCACTTATCCTCCAAGTTTTACCAGGGGAATGTTAAGGCCTTATCTGATTACAGCTTTGGGTATAAGATCCTTCAGGTGGCCCTTTGAGCTGCAGGCAGTCCCTAGTTATGTTGTTTTTCGAGAGCCTGATAGTGTTTTGTTGCTGTTGCCCACCTCTTATTTGGCCTGCTTTTGGAAATACCAACACAATATAAGTTCCTGTGTCCCTTACCATAAAATCTATTTCTTGTAGTTCATTGAAGGACACAGGTCCCACACCTCTGTTTGTATGGTAATGCTTTTGATAATATTTTCCACAAAACCAAGGTAAACTTGGGGTAGAGGGAGTGATACTAGGCCGACACTTTTTTTTCCAGTGTTCTAATCTTCCTGTAGGCAGCAGTATAACCCAAAAGTTATTTAATCCCTGTATTCCATAATAAACTACTGTACAAGAAATGGACTTTATGGTAAGTACAATAATCCAATTTTTGAGTGGAATTCTTTAATATCTTTTTCTTTTTTTATTACAATATTAAACTGAATCCAGTCACTGCAGAGGACAGCAGCCGTGTCAAGCTTTTCATTCAGTAGAGAATAATATTCTCTCTTCTTTGTTTTGAGGTATCCTTTTTAATAAATATTGTATTCATTTTTTTCACAAGGTAAAAACACTTGAAAAGGCTAAGGCAGGGGAAGAACATGAGGTAATATGTGATCCATATGAACAACACTTCTAAAAAGTGTCACAGTAATTCAATATACATATGCCTAGCAAAAGTATGCCTGTTCAAGAACGGGCAAGGTTGGGCATCCTAAAAATATTGTAATATGTGAAGGACATGAGTGCAGAAGGTATGATGGAGGGAAGTATGTGAAGGAAAGAAGTGTGGAGGGTATGGCAGTAGGCAGTTGGTACAGGAAAGCAGTGATGAGGGTATGGCAGCTGGAGATATGTGTCATAGAGAAGAGTAAAGGGTATGATGGTGGGCAGGTACTATAGCTATAGGAAAAATAAGGGGGAAAGTTTGTCAAAATTGTGTGGAATACAAAATCAGCATTTTCCACTGTGAAATCAAGTTCCACAAAATGTTTTGCTCATTCCTAACAGATAGGATCTTGGAGGGGGGGCATCATTTTAAGGTCACCCATGCTCCGCCCCTTTTCAACTGTCATTATCACGGTCAGAGACTGCAGACATAGTACAGATACACCCAGATACACTACACCCCCATACAACAGATTACAGCCAGATACATTACACCCCCCATACACACAGATTACACCCAGATACATTAACCCCCATACACCCAGATACATTACACCCCGATACACCCAGATACATTACACCCCGTACACCCAGATACATTACACCCCCATACACCCAGATACATTACACCCCTATACACCCAGATGCATTACACCCCCATACACACAGATACATTACACCCCCATACACACAGATACATTACACCCCAATACACACAGATACATTACACCCCCATACACAGCTTCAGGTGTGCAATAGTCATTATGAAGCTATCTCTCCTATTTTTATGAAACTACACCTTAAAATACTTCTGCGCCCCCAGATTATGCACATTACATTATTTAAATATTCTTGACAAGCATTAAAAATGCTTTAAAACAAGCATTCACTAACCCATGTGACCTTGCTATTGGAGACTCGCGATAATGGCAAGTACCCAGGGAACCTTTAGCCTGCGGTGCAAACACAACTAAATTGCTCTTTAACCACATCCATACAGGGCATTTTCACCCCTTTCCTGCCCAAGCAAATTTTCAGCTTTCAGCGCTGTCGCACTTTGAATAACAATTGCGCGGTCATGCAACCATGTACCCAAATTAAATTTTTATTGTTTTTTCCCCACTAATAGAGCTTTCTTTTGGTGGTATCTGATCACCCCTGCTGTTTTTATGTATTGCGCTATAAACAAAAAAAGAGTGAGAAGTTTGAAAAAAACACAATATTTTTTACTTTTTGCTATAATAAATATCCAAATTTTTTTTTTTAAACAAATTTTTTCCTCAGTTTAGGCCGATACGTATTCTTCTACATATTTTTGGTAAAAAATATCGCAATAAGCGTATATTTATTGGTTTGCACAAAAGTTATAGCGTTTACAAAAAAAGGGGATAGATTTATAGCATTTTTATTTTTATTTTTTTACTAGTAATGGCGGCAATCTGTGATTTTTATTGTGACTGCGATATTGCGGCAGACACATCGAAAACTTTTGTCACATTTTTGGGACCATTCACATTTATACAGCGATCCGTGTTATAAAAATGCATTGATTACTGTATAAATGTGACTGGCAATGAAGAGGTTAACCAGGAGCTGTAAGGGTTAATTATGTTCCTAAGGAGTTATTCTAACTGTGGGGGGAGGGGGCTCACAAGGGGAGGCGACCGATCGGTGTTCCTCTGTACAAGGAACACACCATCAGTCTCCTCTCCTCTGACAGGACGTGGATCTGTGTATTTACACACACAGATCCACGGTCCTGCTCAGTTATCGGGCAATCGCAGGTGCACGGTGGACATCGTGGCCACCGGGCAATGCACACTGGGACCCGAGTGACGCGGCAGGCATGAACGCGCGCCCCCTGAGGGGCCTGGAAGGCTGTCACGTCATATGGCGGCGGCCCAGGATAACAGCTGCACTGTCCCGCCGTCATATGATGGTGGGCGGGCAACAAGTGGTTAATGGTAGGAATAGTATTTTGTGGGCTACAGAAAGTGTACCATGCAAAATGTGCCATTGTACTGCATTGATTTGCATTGATTTGTTGTCATAGTGAAAGGTAAGTCCTATTAAAGGAACAATTTTTGCGAAACAAAAATTGAAAAACTAATTTTGAAATTGGAAAACTTTTTGAATTATAATGTGTCATAAAGGAATAAACTTGCGCACTACTATGGGTAATTTGGTTTTAAAAAAATATATAAATGTATATATGTTCCTCTACATATGGAGTTTCCCACATCTTGGGAAACTCCATATGTAGAGGACACAGCTCACTCCAAGAAATGGCACTTCTTGTATAAATGGCGCTCAAAGGAAACAAAGAACATACATAGTACAATATTGCCAAATTGTCAGGACTGGGCTCAACCCTTCCTTCTCTGAGCTGGCTGCTCAGCTGTCAGCTAATTGCCAGCTCCCATCTCTCTCCACAGTTACTCAGCTGTTGTTCATATCCTGCTTATCAGTCCTGCCTACTTAAGCTGTCCAGTCCAGGGTCTCTGCTTGTTTAAAGACTGGCTTTGCTGACATCGCTTCTGGCTCCAGAGCCTCCTTGCTGTTCCACTACTTTGATCCCTGACTTCTGGCTTGGCTGACTATCTGTTCCGGTTACTGAACTCTGGCTATGTTTTGACTAGGTTTGTTCTTTTTACTTTTATTATTAAACAAGTGTGATTTAACTGTACTTCTGTCTCGGTCTGATTTCATGGTTTTTGACACAAATAAAAAGTACAACAGCTTGCTCCAAGAAATGGCACTTCTTGTATAAATGGCACTCAAAGGAAACAAAGAACAGCCATAGTGCAATATTGCCAAATAAAAAGTAAATTTATTAAGAAAAAGAAGCTGCTTATATCAAGTAAGAATAAATCCCTGAGGAAGTCACGTGACCAGTGACGCAATGCGTTGGGTGGAGCCTTGTGACGTAATTTCCAGTGGCGTTTTATGGAAGTGCGGTGAGGAGGTGAGTGTTTCACTACTCCCATTGTTTCTTTTTTATTCTTTTTATTCTTACTTGATGTAAGCAGCTTCTTTTACTTAATAAATTTACTTTTTATTTGGCAATATTGCACTATGGCTGTTCTTTGTTTCCTTTGAGCGCCATTTATACAAGAAGTGCCATTTCTTGGAGCAAGCTGTTTCCTCTACATTTGGAGTTTCCCAAGATGTTTACCAAGATCTGGACGTAGTTCTTCGTCTTCGCTTGGGGCCTGGATGTCTTTACAGAGCCATCAGCAGGATTCCTTATCTGACTATCTGATGAGCCTTGTTTGACCTTTGGGTCATTTTTGGAGGTGAGCAGTCAATTCATAAATTTAACAGTCGATGTTTGGATTGATGTGTTGTCTGTTTTTCTTCTATCAAGTCACACCTATGAGATGTTTATCTCTATATGAACTGGCTCCTACCATTGGGCTTTAGTTGGACTTTTATTTACATTTTTTTATTTGTATGTTTTGGATACTTATCATGTTCATTCTTTAAGTATATTAATTCATGGCATGCTATTGAATAAGCGCACCACTCTTATTTCTTCCTTTTATATTTGAATTAGAAAACGATTCTAATTCGAAAACTTTTCAAATTTGAAAGCTATTCGAATTCAAAAACTATTAGAAATTGATTGGAAAACTTTTAGAATCGATTTGAAAATGAATAAACAAAACAAATCCCAGAAACAAATTTAACTAAACAAATTTATTTAAATAACAAATCGAAACAAAACAAAATGCACATGTCTATAAAGGCACCCTGCCTTTGGCCATTTACAGCTCAGGGGGACTAAGTCCACGCCTCACACTATGTAAGGCTGCTTACATAGCGGCCATGTATAGTATGTGGACGGAGATAGATTGTGCTAGATTAGGCAGGCAGGTTAGTTAGTGGTGTGCAGGCAGTGTATTTAACCACTTCAATACCAGGCACTTTCGCCCCTTCCTGCCCAGGACAATTTTCAGCTTTCAGCGCTGTCGCATTTTGAATGACAATTGTGCAGTCATGTAACACTGACAGGGCAGTCTTTAATATTGATTGCACCCCGGGCAAACATATTCTTGGGGCTCCCTCCCATGCAATTTTGCTCTCCACCTGCTCTGAGCCCACAATAAATAGCATCTAGACTCAAGATCAGTTTACTGAATCAGATCAGGCAGCGATTGGTTGCCAGAGGTTACGGTGTATCATTACCACTCACTGACTGGCTGCTAGAGGTTACAGCACACATTATGGCTCACTTATTATTTTCTAGAGGTCACAGCATAACTTCTGCTTGTTGATTGGTTGCTACAGATTACTGTACATCAATACTGCTCACTGTTTGGTTGCTAGAGGTTAATGGACATCCTTACCACTCACCTATGGTTGATAGAGGTTACTGCATATCCTTACTGCTCAATGATTGGTTGCAAGAGGTTAGTGCACATCATTACCGCTCACAGATTGCTTACTAAAGGTTACAGCACGTCATCTCCTCACTGCCAGCACACCATGGACTGGGGAGGTCATCCATAGACAGAAAACCCCAATGTAATGGGGATTAACACTGACCACTAATGTAATGGGGATTTACAATGACCACTAATGTCATGGGGATTTGCACTGACCACTAATGTAATAGGAGCATTCACAGGAACCACTAATGTAATAGGAGCATTTACAGGAACCACTAATGTAAGGAGGGATTTACACTGACCAGCAATGTAAGGGGGACTTTCACACTGGCCACTAGTGCGAATGAAAGGTTTGTACACGAAGCTCCAATGTAATGAGAAGATTTACACTGTCCACCAATGTAACTGAGACATTTAGCCTGCGTTCACATTTCTGTGTGTGAAATGTTGCTTTCCAGACCCCACAGAAATGTGCTGCCCTTTAGCACATACTCAGCAGTGCTATTAATTGTTAATGACACCCTCACGCATCTGCTGAGATATGTGTATTTACATGCACCACAATTCAGGGTGCTGTGGCACCATGTTATTCAGAAAAATTGTTCAATACCCAATTTGCTTACCTTTGCAGAACAGGCTGATGTTAAGCTTAATGACCACAGTTTTAGGCAGGACTTTCAAGCATGCCCCTTTACCTCTCCAGTGGGCATCATTCAGCAAAAGTATTGGTGGATACAATCTCATATATGGATATGACCTCATCAATGCAGCCAGCCTGCGGCTATTTACATATTAATGCAGGTAATTTACATGTAAACACAGGGTCTGCAGGTGAGTCATCTGTACATGGCAAAAGGCAGAGCTGAGCAGCATTAGTAACAGAACTTCGCACTGAGATATAGGGACACAGCACGGGACTAAAACTTCAAGGGGCAAGGGAATTTGAACTGGGGTAGTTGGCAAGTATGAGGCAGCTGCTTTGGGCCCCACAACAATGATGGGGCCCAGGGCAGATGCCCCTTTGAATTTGAACTGGGATAGTTGGCAAGTATGAGGCAGCTGCTTTGGGCCCCACAACAATGATGGGGCCCAGGGCAGATGCCCCTTTTGCCCTGCCTTAAAGACGGCCCTGAACACTGTACCCCAAACCAAATTTTTAGAATTTTCTTCCCACAAATATAGCTTTCTTTTGGTGGTATTTGATTACCTCTGCTAAACAAACTAAAAAAGACAGAAATGTTTGAAAAAAAAGTTTTCTTAGTTTCTGTCATAAAATTGAGTTTTCTCCTTCATTGACGGACACTAATGAGGCGGCACTGATGAGGTGGCACTGTTGAGTTGGCACTGATAAGGTGGCACTGATGGACACTGATGAGGAGGCACTGATATGCAGCACTGATAGGCACTGATAGTCAGCACTGATAGGTGGCACTGATGGGCACTGACAGGCGGCACTGATGAGCACTGATAGGTGGCACTGATTGGAACTGACAGATGGCACTGATGGACACTAATAGATAGCACTGATGGGCAGCACTGATGATGAGGTACTGACAAGTGTTACTGCTGGGCACTGATTGGCACTGTGATGGGCACTGATTGACACTATGGTGGGCTATGATTGGCACTGTGGTGGGCACTGAGAGATTTTTTTGAGGGGGCACTGACTGGCAGCTGTTGGGCACTGATTGGCAGGTGATCTGCACATCTGATGGGGGCTGTGCTGATAATCAATGTGCTGATTATCAGCACAGACCCCCCTCTGACAGGGAGAGCCGCTGATCAGCTTTCCCTGTCAGCACGAACCAAGGAATGCCATTCACCGGCACTTCCTGGTGCCTTTGGGGGGTGGCCCAGCCCTTGCCTTTATAATAGCTGTCACTGTGAAAAGACAGCAGTTGGCGGGATGCCTCCCATCGGAGTATTTTTTTCGCTATTTTTCAGGTCCGTCGGCGCCATGATTGAAGAAGGATGGACATGACAGGACACCTTTTTTTTAATAAAGGAATTGTCAAAAACTGTCTTTTGTGTTTTTTACTTTTGACACTTTTTTTGGTGAATGGGTAGGGGTACAATGTACCCCTACCCATTCACATAGGGGGGGTGGGATCAGGGGGCCTCCTTGTTAAAGAGGGCTTCCAGATTCCGATAAGCCCCCCCACCTGCAGACCCCCACAACCACCGGTCAAGAGTTGTGGGGATGAGGCCCTTGATGAGCACCCTACCCATGTTGAGGGCATGTGGCCTGGTATGGTTTAGGAGGGGGGGTGCTCCCCCCATCCTGTCCTCCAGGCTGCATGCTCGGATAAGGGTCTGGTATTGATTTTGAGGGGGACCCCACGCTGTTTTTTTTTTTTAATTCTGGCGTGGAGTTCTCCTTAATATTCATACCAGACCCAAAGGGACTGGTATGGACTGGCGGGGGAATCCACGCCGATTTCCTTGATTTTTATCTATATTACCGGTAATTTATTACAGCCGCGAGCAAGTTTAAATTACATTTTTTCCTTTAGAAATGTCTTTTAGCTGCGGGACTGTAAAACACATCAGACAGATGTACTACTTTACAGGCAGACCAAGGGGACCCCCAGGCACGATATTTAAAGGAATATTTCATTTTTATTGTTTCACTATAGCATTATTAAAATCACTGCTCCTGAAAAAATGGTTGTTTTTAAAACTTATTTTTTGCATTGATACATGTCCCCTGGGGCAGTACCTGAGTCCCCATGCACTTATGGCAATAACTTGCATATTGCCCTTTAAAATTAGCACTTTTAGCACTGGATTTTCTTGTTTGTGTCCCATAGACTTAAGCGGTGTTCGCATGTTCGCACAAATTTTTTGCCTAACCTAACCCAGGAGGGGGGTGTTCGGTTCATCCCTACACAGCACAAACAAACAAAATATTTCCCAGCACACTTACCTGCTAGCCTGTAATAAATGGCACTGTCTAACAGTTTACATTAAAACGGGTTTTGTGTTGAAACAGGGGTTTAGCCTTCTTTTTTTAATAGGGAGTCATTGTATTACAGTTCAAAAAGAACCTGTTATTTCAAACTGCATACAGCTGTTTCAGGCTTGTTGCTCATCAGCAGTGTAGTGTATGAAAACAATCAGATGAGAAATAAACCTCTTTATTATTAAATTTGTAATGGAAGTGAGACATGTAGATACCCATTAAACCACTTAAGGACCAGATATACTGCTACAGGGCAGCCCTCCTCTGCAGAATCACATATATATACTTGATTCTGTACTTCTATCTAGGGGCCTTGCGTGTGTGCAGCCGGTGGCCTGCTTCTGCTGTGATTACTCACAGCAGAAGCCGATCGTTCATTGGATGTCTACCGGTACTTGCCGGTCGTCGCTCAAAGACACAGAACGGAGCTCTTCCTATGTAAACAAGACAAAACTTCATTCTGACAGGGGAGGATGGATTCTGTGTCCCTGCAAAGTAAGGTATAAAATCCATCACTTCCCTTAGTAAAATCACCTAAAACAGTACACAAAAACACTGTCTAGGCACACAGTTCACCCTTTGATTGCCCTAGGTGTTTAACCTCTTCCCAGCCAGTGTTATTAGTGCAGTGACAGTGCATATTTTTAGCACTGATCACTCTATTAGTGTCACTGGTTTCCACAAAGTGTCAAAATTGTCAGTTAGTGTCCAATTCTCCATCGCAATATCACAATCACGCTATAAGTCGCTGGTCGCCGCCATTACTAGTATAAAAATTAAATATATAAATAAAAATTCCAGTACGTATCCCATAGTTTGTAGATGCAATAACTTTTGTACAAACCATCAATTTTTTTTTTTACCAAAAATATGTAGCAGAATACATATTGGCCTAAATTGATGAAGAAATTACATTTTTTACATTTTTCTTATTGGATGTGTTTTATAGCAGGAAGTAAAAAAAAAATTTTTTTTCAAAATTGTTGGCCTTTTTTTTATAGCGCAAAAAATAAAAAACCCAGTGGTGATCAAATACCACCAAAAGAAGCTCTATTTGTGGGGAAAAAATTGCATAAATTTTATTTGTGTACAGCGTCACATGGCTGCGTAATTGTCAGTTTAAGTAATGCAGTGCTGTATCAAAAAATAATGGCCTGGTCATGAATCTTCCGGAGGTCAAGTGGTTGAAGAAGGCTATACAGTACTGAGCTTTTCTATGGTTTAGTGGAGGATTTTTGGTTCCATTTAGCCCACCATATCCTTTCTGGCCATGCTGTTACATTGCCCTGGAAACACTCAATACTCAACTTTTAAAAACATCGTTGTCCAATACACTGTAATGCCCCGTACACACAGTCGGACTTTGTTTGGACATTCCGACAACAAAATCCTAGGATTTTTTCCGACGGATGTTGGCTCAAACTTGTCTTGCATACACACGGTCACACAAAGTTGTCGGAAAATCCGATCGTTCTAAACGCAGTGATGTAAAACACGTACGTCGGGACTATAAATGGGGCAGTGGCCAAAAGCTTTAATCTCTTTATTCTGAGCATGCGTGGCACTTTGTCGGTCGGATTTGTGTACACACGATCGGAATTTCTGACAACGGATTTTGTTGTCGGAAAATTTTATAGCCTGCTCTCAAACTTTGTGTGTCGGAAAATCCGATGGAAAATGTGTGATGCAGCCTACACACGGTCGGAATTTCCTACAACAAGGTCCTACACACATTTTCCGTCGGAAAATCCGACCGTGTGTACGGGGCATAACTGTTTCAGATATCAGCTATTTGGGTTAATACCATGAAGCAAGATATTCATTTCAATGCTATACATTTGACAGAGTTTGTGTAGTGTATCCAAAACAGATCTATCTAATCACCCAGTGGAATCAATGTTTTACAGCAATTTGTCACTTTAAAATAATTGCAAACACCATTTAGGGAGCCTTTTTATGATTCTGATATAGTAAATCACCAACGCTCTTCTTCACATTATCTTAAAAAACACTCTCTATAAGTGGTTATAAATTAATGTAAAATGGATAATTGCTGCTGAAAATGACATTTATAACACATATTGCTGTAATTCTGCAATGTAATTGATTTTTTTTTTCATCTAGTTAAACCAAGCTTACTATAGACAGGCTCTTACCGTATCCTCTCTAATGACAAAATTAGGAAAGGTGGACAGTGGACTATGTACTTCAGTGAAAACCTTTACCCAGTGAAGTGAACAGCCTCAGATGATACATATAGATTAAACGAATCGCCCTACATACGTTTTAAATGTATATCTGCTGTCTTCAGCTTTCTACATTCTTTAAAAAGTGCATATCATGTTATAAATCTTTCTTCCTGTTTCAGCAGTGGGCGGGGAGTCTGGGCATACACTGTGTGAGAGCTGATTGGAGGAAAGGCACACACCTCCACAAAGCAGAGGAATGAAGAAACTTGCAAAGCTGCAGTCTGAATAGACAAGCTCCCTGCTTATCTATCTGTAAGAACCCTCCCCGACACAAATTTCCAGCTGCTTTTATCTCCTGTGTCGGAGAACTTGTCAGAAGTTATGATGCTGATAACAGAGGAACAGAGCAAGAGAAAGACACAGAACTCAAAGCTTTGGAAAGAGATAAGTAAACACTGCAGATATTTGTGCCCAGGTCAGATTTCATGAATGGGGTTTACAATAACTTTAGGCTGGCCATAGATGGATCGAAATTCAGTTGATTCAGAAAGCTTTGAACTCTAATTCAAGTGTCTGCAACCAGGCCTTACACCAAAGAAGGCTAAGGCCAGCTATACACAGTTGAATCTTGGCGGGTTCAGCCGAACTGCCCGAGATTCGAACCATTAATGCACAAGCTGAATGTACCAAGTTGATCGATCAATCAACTTGGGTACAGCCACTAGCAATTCTCTTGTGATTATCGCTAGTGGCTGCTACAGCCTGGAGAAGACAGTGATTATCGCTAGCGGCTGTAGCAGCCACTAGCGATAATCACTGTCTTCTCCAGGCTGGGACAGCTTCCCCTGCCCGCCCCCGCGCCCCCCCCTCCATGAGGGGAAGACAATAGCTGATTCCACTGTCAACACTGTCTGCGTAGATGAGGAAATCATGCAAATTTCTTTCCTGCAACCCATGGATGCAGAAAAGAAATTTGCACCGTGTATGGTCGGCCTAATTGTTGGTGATCATTTAGCTGTTTAGCTGTTTGGCGGTTGATTCGTTCAATTAGTATTTGGGATTTGTATTCAGAATTCGTATTTGGAATTTATTTTATGTCTTTTTCAAATTTTCTTCGAATTTACCAATTTTTTAGATTATTTCAGATTGATACATTTTGAACCGGTCAAATCGAAATCGATTTTTTTTTTCAATTTGAATGTGGCAAAGTGAACAAACAAAAGAAAAATCTTCATCAAATGATTACAATAACTATTTAAATCACCTGACTTAACAAAAATAGCATTATTTTGAAATGGTACTCTAATAACACACACACAGTCTTTCATTTCAGAAATACATTTACAGTTCGAATTTGACTTGAATTCAATGTAAAATTTAAGTTAGAATTTCGGAAATTCGAAAGAATTTCATTTAGTTATTCAGAGCATTCAGTAAAATTTGTTTATACTGTAATTCGGGTATTCGGATATATCCGTATTTCCGAATAACGTAAAATTTGTCAAATATTGATTCAGAACAAAATGAAGACACTATAAACACTACTAATAAACAGGACCTTAGCAAATTACCATAAAAAATAATATATAAACTACAAGGTTTCTTGCAGTATTACTTACATCAAAATGCATTAAATATCTCTTTAGCTCTTTGCCGTAAACATAATGTATTGCAGTTACACAGACCCCACACTGCCTCACTGCACCACCATACCAAGAATCAGGCAAGACTACAGCCACCACTCAGTACTGCAGTGAAATAAGTAGTTTGTGAGGAAGCCAACCATGTTGCCCAAGTTTTATAAAACTTTGCTGCACAGAGTAGCTGGAACATCTTTACCAAAGACCAACAGGATGAGGAGCATAAGTCTTGATAATTATGAATTCATACCAAAGTATGGCAAAATTTATTTGGCTAAGAAGAAAAGTGGTTGAAAACATCGCAGGGTCAGTCAAATACCAATAAGGACTGGCTAAACAACACACAACTACTGCAGCAAAAATGACAGCAAAATGCAATCCACCTTAAAGGCCGTGTTTCCTCAAAAAACATTCAGCAGAAAATTCAAGTCAACATCCAAGAGATAAAATTCAGTTTTGATTTTCGGTCACTATTCTTCCTTTTTTTAAGAAGTTTTGCCATGTTATGCAAATATAACCATGGAGATTGGTAAACACCCAACAATTTTGCTGTATGGTTAGTATTAGAGAGTTAAATTGTATAAAACCCGAAGAAGGGACCTTATGGGTCATAAAAGATTGTAAAAAGTTATGTCAGCCAATAAAGGTTAAAATTTAAACTCCACACATTCTGCTGTTATAGTCTCAGACTCACAGTGTAAATGGGTACAAAAAAATTGTCTTCTTTGATAGTCTAAAAGTCTGACAAGTCACTCAATTTACTGTCCATTCTCAGTAACCAGTAACACAACATACGGTATATTACAAAAGCATACAAGCTAGAGGACACAAAGAAAAAAATAATAGATAATCACAACTTTTTTTTCTGTTCAGCTTACGCAAATAAAGTCAAATAAAGTTAAAGTGGAACTAAGATCTCTCTATCAACATTAACTTTTTTTAATCCTTATGCTGCTAGCATTAGTAAATATATAGGAAGGTAATATTATATGTAATTGCTTTAACCATTTTTTTATTTTTTTTTTCATTTCTTCAGTTTTTTCCTGATTTCTGGTCTAGGCCAAAATTATGTCATACATTCCAGGAGTCTTCATGGTCATTGTTGTTTCTTTCATCTGGAGGAGGGGCTTTCTCAACTAAGCACACCATCCTTCCTGCATGCCTGATCTAAGGTTATATAGATTCCAGGAAGTAAATGCTACACGAAGCATTTGCCATTACTCAAGATGGCCACTAGTGGCATTTTTCAAAGTGACTTCTCAACAAAATAAAGCATGGAGACATGGATGGGTGAGTGAGTTTGCTTGGAATATTAAGAATGAATTAAATAGCTTTTAGAATTTGTGGTGCTCCGATAGAGTTGAGTTCCACTTCACCCCTTGGCGCTGGGCGTACGTAAATGTGTGCCTGGTCCTAAGCGCTGAGGGGCCGCATATTTGCATTAATTGCCCCCAATACACCTGTGCGGAGGGCACACCCTTTGCACGTCCCCGGCACAGTTACCCTCAATTTACCGAAAGCTTTTGATCACTCATTGTGATTGGGAGTTTTTGGACCACACAACCTTAAGACGCTCCCCACCTCCTGGCGTCATAAACCTCTTAAAGGGCCAGGAGGCGCCAAGAGGTTAAACTGTATGTAAACCTAAAAGACAACTTTCCTTAATCAATTGATCAGTGAATGTAAACCCTCATAAATTCACACTTTTCTATTTCTATTTAATTCAGGCCAACAAAGTCCTATTATCTAGTGACATCAATGGTTAACACACCCACTAAACAAACCTGCCAAGGCACTGACCAGATTCTTCAGGCAAAATCATGGACCCTGCTTGTTTAGGAAATATGCTTCAAAGCCACTGTGTTCATCTGACTGTTCAAAAGACAACATTGAAAAAGGTATAAGCATAATTCGCAATATAATAGCAGTTTTATTATTATTGTTTTATTTATTTTATTGACCCTGATTTGCTCAGGTCATTTAGATTTACTTTACATATGCTTTGGGGGGGATTTACCAAAACTGGTGCACACAGAATCTGGTGCAGCTGTGCATAGTAACCAATCATAACCCTAGGTTTTATTGTCGAAGCTTAACCTCTCTGACAGTATGATTTTTGAATGTCAAAGCAGTACATTGTTTTGCATGGAAATTTGTTGATTTATATTGTAGGCCTGTAATTCTTAGGAACAACTCACTTGACCACTCGCCAATCAGCTCATGCAGATATACTGCGGCAGGTCGGCTCTCCTGCATACACCGAGGTACCTGTACGTTGGACTGTGAAAGGAGAATAGCGGGCGCGCTGTATCCAGTGTAGCCTATATCTACAGTGCATTCTATGGTGTACTGTTTCTAATACACTTCAGGCGGTGTATTAACCACTTCAGCCCCGGAAGATTTGGCTGCTCAATGACCAGAGCACTTTTTGCGATATGGCACTGTGAAGTTTAACTGACAATTGCGCGGTCATGCGACGCTGTACCCGAACAAAATTGATGTCCTTTTTTTCCCACAAATAGAGCTTTCTTTTGGTGGTATTTGATCATCTCTGTGTTTTTTACTTTTTACGCTATAAACAAAAAAAAGCGACAATTTTGAAAATAACACAATATTTTGTACATTTTGCTATAATAAATATCCCCAATTTTTTTTTAAAAAAAGCAAATTTTTTTCTCAGTTTAGGCCCATATGTATTCTTCTACATATTTTTGGTAATAAAAATCACAATAAGCGTATATTGATTGTAATGGAAATTTGTAAGTTCTGTATATAATTGTATTCTATTTTGTATGTATTGCACACTGCCCTCACTGTGCACACAGCACTAATAATGTTTTCAGTACATGTTTACATTCTTTCGAGTCCTGATTAGAATTAGCCTGCCTATGTAACGCCCTGTGTTACCATAAACGTACAATTGTAATATTAATGTGATACCTACGTAATCATGTGCATAAAAACCTTCAATTGCATCATAATAAAGCAGAACAGTTATTTGGAAAGATGCTGAGCGAACCTTTTGTGTCTGTTCCCTACTGCAATAGTTATTATTAATTTGGAACCACTAATCAATATGAGGATAGGAGTTGCCTATCATCAATTTAACCGAGTCAGTTTGCGCAAAAGTTATAGCGTCTACAAAATAGGGGATAGATTTATGGCTTTTTTTTTTTTCACTAGTAATGGTGGCGAACTGTGATTTTTATCATTACTGCAACATTATGGCATACACATCGGACAATTTTGACACATTTTTGGGACGAGTGACAATTATACAGCAATCAGTGCTATAAAAATGCACTGCTTACTGTATAAATGTCACTGGCAGGGAAGGGGTTAACACTAGGTGGCGATCAAGGCATTGACTGTGTTCCCTGACTGTGTGTTCTAACTTTAGGGGGAGGGGACTGACTATATGAGATGACAGATCGTGGTTCCTAGCTATTAGGAACATACGATCTGCATCTCCTCTCAGAACAGAACAGGGATTTGTGTTTACACACACATGTCCCTGTCCTGCCTCTTGTGCCGGTGTTCGCTCGTAGAAGGCGGTCATCGCGACCGCCGGTTACGAGCGTCCGCACTCCCCGAGTGCAGCAGGCGTGTGCATGCACGCCTGCTGTCCCGCTTAAATGTGCCGACTTATAGCTACAATGGCATGCGAGATTGTGCCGACCTGCCGCAGTATGACAGCGGCTGATCGGCAAGTGGTTACTATATATATATAAATATATACAGTCTTGTAAATGTATATATATATATATATATATATATATATATATATATATATATATATATATACGCTGCATTCAGTGCATTCTGTGGTGTACTGTTTCTAATACACTTCAGGCGGTGTACACAGTATCTAATGCAGTGTGTACACTTTCTACTACACTTCTGCTGGTGCACACAGTATACAATACAGTGCAGCCATAGTAGAGTTTCTACTACTTTTCTGGTGGTGTACACAGTATCTAAAACAGTGTGTACACTTTCTACTACACTTCTGCTGGTGTACACAATACAGTGCAGCCGTAGTGCAGTTTCTAATACAGTGCGGGCGCTGTACACAGTATCTAATACAGTGTGTACAGTTTCTAATACACTTAAAGTGGGGTTCCACCCAAAAAACAAAAATACCTGGAAAAATTCTAAAAAAAAACCAAAAAAAATGTGGATATTTTTTTTTTCACTTACCTCTAAATGCCTGTTGCTAGGTGGTCCCTCGTAGTCTGCCTGTTCCTTTGCCTGGGCTGGTGACATCACTTCCCCCTCAGCACAGGAAGGGCTCCGCTCTGCTCCCTCCCTCCTGTCAATCATCTGGGACCCATTACAGGTCCCAGCTGATTGAGCGGCCAATCACGCTCGCGCATGCGCAGTGGGTGCCAGGCTGTGAAACCACAGCCCGGCGCCCACAGTTGAAATGCCGGCACCGACGAGCGGAGGGGGGGGCGAGCGGGGCTTCGATCCCCCGCATCGCTGAACCCAGGGACAGGTGAGTGTCCAATTAAAAGTCAGCAGCTGCAGTATGTGTAGCTGCTGACTTTTAATTTTTTATTTTTGACGGCCCCCCCGGGTGGAACTCCTCTTTAAGGTGGTGTACACAGTATCGAATACAGTGTAGTGTGGTGTTGCAAAACAAAAAATACATCATGTCTGGAAGGCCACCAAGGAGAGGCAGACTCTCACAGGCCACTAAAAGAGGGCAAGCAGCCTCTGTGTCTAGAGTCAACAGTGGTGGTCGTGGACATGGTGCATCCTCTGCATGTGGCCTTGGGGCACTCTTGTCCTTTTTGTCTGCTGCTGGCCCTGTTATTGAGCCAGAACAAGCAGAAAAGTTGGTGGAGTGGGTAACAAAGCCGCCCTCATTCTCTGTCACCCAGGCTCAGAGTAGTTTGCCTTCCAATGCAGCTGCCAAAGTGGCCTATTTCACTGGCTCCTTGTCCACAGTCACTCCTTCCATAGCCCCACCATTATGCATGGAGGAGTCCCCAGAATTATCCGACCACAGTGTCGGGTACATGCTGCTGGAGGATGCGTAGCAATTTGAAGGCTCCGATGTTGGTTCCCAGGTTAAGAAAGGGAGTAACATGAGCCTAAAGAGAGAGGGTGCCCAAGAAGGGCAAGAAACTGGCAGTCATGTTCCCCCAGCTACAGCATACTGCCAAGTTTGCTCCAGTGACAAGGAGGGAGGGGATGATGAGGTCACTGATTGTACTTGGGTGCCTTGGGTTCCAATGAGGCAGGATGTCATCTAGAGGGCAGCCACCCTATTGCATCACACTGCAGAATCCCCGCTGACTTTTAAAAGTTCCTTAGTGTGGGCCTTTTTCGTCACGTGTTCAGCACATCACACCGTTGCTGTTTGCAACCTATGTCTGAAGCGGATCAAGTGTGGCCAGAACAGCAGCCACTTGGGCACCACATGCTTGTTCAGACATATGATGACCTGCCATGCAGTCTGTTGGCAACAGCACTTGAAAGACTTACATCAAAGAAAATGGCGGAATTCTCCTTGCTTCTCATCTGGGATCTCCAACCCTACTATACCTCCAGTCCTCTCAAAAACCTGCAGCCAGAGGAATAAAGGTATAGCAATAGGTGTCTCAAGTACTTGCAGCCAATCTGCTAGCAGTACACCACCATCTGATTTTAGCAGGCGAATTTCCCTACCCCAGTTGCTGAACCGCAAAAAGAAATTCGGTCCCAGCCATCCTCATGCTCAGCGTCTAAATGCTAGCTTGGCCAAATTGCAAGCACTGCAACTGCTGCCTTTTCAGCTGGTAGACTCTGCCCCTTTCGTGAATTTGTGGAATGTGCTGTACCTCAGTGGCAGGTTCCAAAATGCCATTTCTTTTCATGGAAGGCCATTCCAGCTCTCTACCGGCATGTGGAAGGCAATGTTTTGGCCTCGTTGGACAGGGCGGTCAGCAGTAAGGTTCATATTACCGCTGACTCATGGTCCAGCAGGCATGGATAGGGATGTTACCTTTCCTTCACGGTGCACTGGGTAACTCTGCTGGCAGCTTGGAAGGATGCAGGACAGGGTTCAGTGTTGTTGAAGCTTGTTCCGCCACCACGCCTCCAAAATGCTAGTGGTGATTCTGCCACAGCTCTCTCCTCCACCCTGCCCGCTTCTTCTTCCTCTATGGCCTCTTTTGCAGATTTGTCCTCTGAACCAGTGGTGCTACATAAGCATTCAAGGGGCTACACAAGCAGTCAGGCTAAAAGATGCCATGTGGTGCTTGAGTTGGTCTGCCTAGGGGACAGGAGCAACACTGGAGCAGAGATCCTGTCAGTTCTGCAGGGGCAGGCTCAGAGGTGGTTGACGACACGCCAGCTTCAGCCAGGAATGGTTGTATGTGACAATGGCACCAACCTTCTCTCTGCCCTCCGACAGGGACACTTGACCCATATTCCATGTTTGGCACACGTCCTGAATTTTGTGGTGCAGCGGTTCCTCAGCAGATACCCAGGCTTACAGGATCTCCTGAGGCAGGCCAGAAACATCTGTGGTCATTTCCTCCAGTCATATAATGCCAGTGCTCGGCTGGCTAACATTCAAAGGGAATGCAACCTGCCCACCAACTGCCTAATTTGTGACATGCCCACCAGGTGGAATGCAATGTTAGCAATGCTGCAGTGGCTGCACACACAGCAGAGGGCCATCAATGAGTACCTGTGCAAGTATGGCACCAGGACAGGGTCAGAGGGGCTTGGCTTCTTTTCACCACGCCAGTGGCTACTGATCAAAGATGCATGCATTGTCCTGTCACCATTTGAGGAGGCCACAAGAATGGTGAGCAGTGACAAGGCATGCATCAGTGACTCTGTCCCTCTAGTCTTCCTGTTGAAGCACATGCTTTGTGGAATCATGGACAGGGCACTTAAGGCAGAACAGTGGGAGGAAGAGAAGGACTTCCATACCTCTCAAGGCCCCCTTTATCCAGATAGAATTTCTGCAGGCCCGCCAAACACACAGGAAGAAAAGGAGGAGGATTGTGTCAGCATGGATGTAGAGGATAACACTCAGCAGCAGTTTCCAAGGGATGGTTTTCAGTCCCCAGAAACCAAAGGAGTTTTACATGGCTGGGAGGAGGTAGTTATGGATCATGTGCTTCTTAGTGACGCAGATGACTAAGAATCTAATGCCTCTGCAAACTTACGCTGCATGACCTCCCTGATTCTGCAAAGCATGTAAAAGGACACTGGGATTCGTGGTATCAAGTAGAGGAATCATTACGTTACAAGGATAAGGTTGCAGAACTCATTCTGCCTTTGCAGAGGGAGCAGAGGATGAAACATCTTCAGGAGGCCTTGAAGAAAGGTTTGTGCAACGCATTCCCAACCCTGGGAGTGGCCGGCTGCCCGATGCCTTTAAACAATTTTTCAGCCCTCAGCGCCAAGGTCTGATCGGTTCAAACAACCATTGCCAGCATCTGAATTACATGGTTCAGGCATATCTAGGGGCAAGCGCAGACTTGGAGACCTTTCCAACAGAACATCCACTGGGTTACTGGTCCTTGAGGATGGACCACTGGCCAGAACTTGCTTAATATACAATTGAGCTACTGGCCTGTCCTGCATCCAGCGTGCTTTCTTAACACTTCTGAACACTCATTCAGTGCTGTTGGAGGGTTTGTAATGGATCAAAGAGCGCACCTATCCACAGACTCTGTTGATAGGCTCACATTCATAAAAATGAATCAGTCTTGGATCAGTAGCTATCAAGCACCTGATGCTGATGTAACTGATTTAATTTGCTATGGATGTGGGATCCTTTTAAGACTGCCTATGCTGACTATCCTATTCCTCCTCAATCTTGATGATGCTAGCTTCCAACCATATTTTTTGTTTAGGGCACCACTACCACCCAAGGCCCAATTTTTATGCTCCTGTTCAACAGGGGCATGTAATTACAATTTTAGATCTAATATTTCACAGCAGGGCCCGTTCCTGCGCCCAACAAGAGTAACTATGAGGGCTTACAGTGTTGTGGCACCACCACCCAGGGCCCAATTTTTCTGCCCCATTTACGGGGGCATGTAATTCCAATTTTTGATCTAATATTTCACAGCAGGGCCCGTTCCTGCACCCAACAAGAGTATCTTTGAGGGCTTACAGTGTTGTGGCACCACCACCACCACCTAAGGCCCAATTTTTCTGACCCTATTTAACCACATGCCGACCAGCACACAACGATATATGGTACGACTGGGCAAATGGGCGTACAGGTACGTCCCCTTTAAATTATGGCATTGTGGGCGCGAGCGCCCACTGTGTACTCCGTGACCAAGCCCTGCGGACTTGATGTCTGCCAGGGGCCCGCGATCGTATCATGGAGCGGCAGAATGGGGAGATGGCTATGTAAACAAGTCATTTCTCTGTTCTGCCTAGCAACATGACAGAGATCTGCTGCTCCCTGTCATCGGGAGCAGTGATCTCTGTCATGTTCTAGTGAGGCAATCCCCCCACAGTTAGAATTACTTCCTAGGACACACTTACCCCTTGATCGCCCCCTAGTGTTTAACCCCTTCCCTGCCAGTGTCGTTTACACAGTAATCAGTGCATTTTTATAGTACTGATCACTGTATAAATGACAATGGTCCCAAAATAGTGTCAAAAGTGTCCCATGTGTCTGCCATAATGTCGCAGTCATGATAAAAATTGCAGATTGCTGCCATTATTAATAAAAAAATTAATAATAAAAATGCCATAAATCTATCCCCTATTTTTTAGATGCTCTAACTTTTATGCAAACCAATCAATATACGCTTATTGCAATTTTTTTTTTACCAAAAATATGTAGAAGAATACATATCGGCCTAAACTGAGAAAGAAATTTTTTTTTTATATATTTTTTGGGGATATTTATTATAGCAAAAAGTAAGAAATATTACTTTTTTCCAAAATTGTCGCTCTTTGTTTGTTTATAGCGCAAAAAATAAAAAACGCAG
Source organism: Lithobates clamitans (assembly GCA_037952925.1). Lineage (NCBI taxonomy): Eukaryota > Metazoa > Chordata > Amphibia > Anura > Ranidae > Lithobates > Lithobates clamitans. Next base: position 10,537,153 of record JBBGZY010000502.1, on the reverse strand, counting down.
AGGTGATAAAATACCACCAAAAGAAAGCTCTATTTGTGGGGAAAAAGGACATCAATTTTGTTTGGATGCAATTTCGCTCATCTGCGTAATTGTCAGTTAAAGCAAAGAAATGCCGTATTGCAAAAAGTGCTCTGGTCAGGAAGGGGGTAAATCCTTCCGGGGCTGAAGTGGTTAACAGGGGCATGTAATTACATTTTTAGATCTAATATTACACAGCAGGGCCCGTTCCTGCACCCAAAAAGAGCATCTGTGAGGGCTTACAGTGTTGTAGCACCACCACAGTTCAAGGCCCAATTTTTCTGCCCCTGTTTAACAGGGGCATGTAATTACAATTCTTGATATAATATTTCAAAGCAGCGCCGGTTCCTGCACCCAACAAGAGTAACTGTGAGGGCTTACAGTGTTCTGGTACCACCAACACCTAAGGCCCAATTTTCTGCAGAGTATATAGGGCAGGTCGTATACTGCTGTTCAGAGTATATAGTGCCTGAGGGCCTGGGGGACCCCAAAGCCATTTTTTTCATTTGGGTATGGGGTTCCCCTTAATAGTAGGTGACATCCATGCCATTTTTTTGTTGGTATTTTTATCTATATTGCCGGGACCTGACAATACATTACAGCCGCAAGCATTTTTGAATGACATTTTTTCCTTTAGAAATGTCATTTTGCTGTGGCACTGTTCTAAACATGTGAAAATTATAACATAACTACGCTAACCCAGTGAGAATCAAAAAGAAGAACAAAGCTGCTACACAGGAATGTGACACGTATTCAAATAAGACAGTGTACAAAATGTAGCACTCTAACAAAGTTTGGTTTGGTGGATACTGAGGTCGTTCCTGCCAAGAGGAGATGTCTTCTGAGATCCGGGGTCCCTACCTTCATCTAGCAGAGCCATCCATCTGGATTTCTAAGCTTGTCTGATTCGGTGTCGCTGACATCCCAATCCACCTGCTCCGGTAAGAGTGTTTATTCTCTTTCACTTTAAGGATTCACTAGCGGTTGAATCACATGTTGGAAGATTTCTTCACTTCTCAGCTGGACTTTTTATTCATTTCACTATTGGACTTTATCACATTTATATTATTTCAGTTTTTCACATTTATATTATATTGGTTGGATTTCAACATTCACCAATTTTTGAACACCATTAAGTTTTGATATATGTGTTCACATTATACTTTGTTATAGAGCTACATTTTTTACACTACACTACTGTTATAAACATGGGAAACATGGGAAAGATGCACTACTTTACAGGCATACTAAGGACACCCCCAGGCACGATATTTAAAGGAATATTTCATTTTTATTGTTTCACTTTAAGCATTATTAAAATCACTGCTCCCGAAAAAAATTGATGTTTTTAAAACTTTTTTCTGCATTGATACATGTCCCCTGGGGCAGGACCTGGGTCCCCAAACACTTTTTATGGCAATAACTTGCATATAAGCCTTTAAAATGAGCACTTTCGATTTTTCACATTCGTGTCCCATAGACTTTAACGGTGTTCACATGTTCGAAGAAATTTTTGCCTGTTCGCATGTTTTGCTGCGTACCGAGCCGGGGGGTGTTCGGGTCATCCCTGCTAGAGAGATAAAACTGATGTCAAATGATTTTATACAGTAATGTAATCCTAACAGATTACAATGTATTGTGTGTGTGTTATGTGTTTTGTACTTTTTGAATTTGCCTCCGGTTCCGCCCCCATGCGTCACAACGCTGTAGGGAACGGAACAAGATCTCCATCTCCCTCCCTCACAGAACAGTGATCTGCCTTGTTTACATTGGCAGACCGCTGTTCTGCCTCTCTTGTGAATGATCGCCGAGTCCTGCTGATTGGCTCCCGCTGTGTTCAATCACAGCAGGAGCGGGTCGCCGGCAGCACCTGCCCTAGACCCACTGCACAAAATCACATACCTGTACGTGAGTTTATGCAGGAGGGCCACTCTGCCACAGTATATCTGTGTGGGGTGGTCCTTAAGTGGTTACACAGTATAGCCCTTATTTCCAATGTTTTACATAGCTATACCTGCATAAGGGGCCAGCCTGAAGTAATCTAACAGGACTTAATTTTCTGCCTAAAGTTTCACTTTAAGTTAGACGCTAATTGGTTTTTATGCAAGGATACACCGGATTCTGTATGCACCAGTTTTAATAAATCCCCCCGTTAAGATGTGTAATACTGGTGTTCACTTTTTTGTGCCCACCTCCTATATAAATAAAGTGGCTGTCCCTTTGTACACGCAGCATCTATTAATTACAAACTATACATAGAAACCAGGTTAAATAAATCAGTGAAAATTGTTTATATCTATTTGATCTCTTTAACATACTTTAACATAAAAACACTGAAAAGACTTCATGTTCTTTTAAAGTGCACTATTACTGTGAAAATTATGCTATAGCAGATTATGTCTTCTACTATAGTATATCTTTACAAGGTGAAGCACATGTTATAAAAATAGAATGCAACGTCATAATGTTTCTGTCATAGTGTTAATTTTTGTCTGATATCATGATACACATTCTGTTTTGTCTTTAAATGTCTTTCAGACAATACTTTATAAAGCGCTCTTCTAATTTTAAAAGAAAAGGTTTAGGATGACATTACACTTCAGTGGGACTTGCATGTCCAGTGATTTCAATAGAGGGATTTATTTGCAATTGTTTTCAAACTGTGTTCTAATCAAAGGTTACTTCAGCGGCCAAAGGTTGCTTTGCACACAGAGACAATGACTGTTTTAAGCAATACTTTTCTAGTGTAAAATTGATCTTACTTAAAGCTCTAATGCTTTTATGGTAAAATTAGTACAGGGCTTGCATTTCATATTGTACTGATTACTGAAAAGCATTCTTGAATATTTTCATAGATACATTATAGGTATGCAGTAGCATTGTGTAGTCTCTTAAACCATTTACAAGATGCTTGAAATGGAATTTCTTTTTTTTGATTGTTTCATTTTTTTTTCTTTGTTTGTTTTTTATACATTTTTTCAAGCTTAAATTCTTTACAATATGAAAAGCGCTTACTATTTTTAACAGGTCAAGACCACTCTCCAATAGACAAATATGCTGATAAAAAAAGAAAAAAAGGTAATTGGTTTCCTGTGGCATGCCAACAACATACTTTGCATTATGCAATCACATAATACAATGAGTGGTCAGCCTTGAAGATGATTGATTCTTATGAAATGTACCAATGTGAATATTTAAACAAAATCCTTCTTTGCAAAACCTGTGTGATTATTTTACAGAATGAACAAGAACAAGGATCATACAATTTACATTATTAAAAAATAATACATAAAAATAATGTTTTGTTGTTTTTTTGAACAACAGGTAATTGTAACAGAGCAAAGCATATATAAAAGATTCCAGTTCACTGGTTTGATTGTGATTATTAAAAACAAAATATTTCCATTGGTCAATACTACTCTAAACATTTTTCAGTATGTTGAATCACCCTGTAAGTCTTTATATCTCCAGGGTACACTGGTGACATTTCCCTAAGATATTTTTTGTCTTTTCTACCCTCCTGCAAGGCCATTAAAAGTAAAGCATTCTCTTATAACTGAATTACCCAGTTATTTGACATATACAAGAAAACCAAATGTTATTTACATTGCCAGTAACCTCAAGTATTACTTACTAATGGAAATTTCCTATAATTCCTTTATTGCCACTGCCCTATTATGGTGCAAAAGTAAAGGATGTAAATAAACTCACAGCTGCAATAGCATTTTGAGCTCTTTAATTGCAGTATTTTTTTTTCCTTTAGGTCAGGAGACATGCACCCCCTCCCCCTTTCTACATTAGGGACCTGTGTCCTATGGGAGCCAGGGACATTTGCATCTATTTTCATAATGGAGAGTGTCAGGGAGACAAGAAATGTCCTTTTCCATATCTCTCCCATGAGGCAAGAACTTGGAACTGCTCAGCTTGGAGCACTTCCAGGTTCAGGACGGTCAGATCCCAGCCAGCATGGCCAAGAAAAGCAACACAGTACAGTATAGTTTGTGCTCAGTCTGTTTTAGATAATTACATAGGAGACATTACTGTAGGTCCTGCCGAAATTAACACTAGTATGTGTAAGTATGAATGTGAGTTAGGGACTTTAGATTGTAAGCTCCTTCTGGGCAGAGTCTGATTCAAATGTGCAATATACAGTGGGGATGGAAAGTATTCAAACCCCCTTAAATTTTTCACTCTTTGTTACATTGCAGCCATTTGCTAAAATCATTTAAGTTATTTTTTTTCCTCATTAATGTACACACAGCACCCCATATTTACAGAAAAACACAGAATTGTTGACATTTTTGCAGATTTATTAAAAAAGAAAAACTGAAATATCATATGGTCCTAAGTATTCAGACCCTTTGCTGTGACACTCATATATTTAACTCAGGTTCTGTCCATTTCTTCTGATCATCATTGAGATGGTTCAACACCTTCATTTGAGTCCAGCTGTGTTTGATTATACTGATTGGACTTGATTAGGAAAGCCACACACCTGTCTATATAATACCTTACAGCTCACAGTGCATGTCAGAGCAAATGAGAATCATGAGGTCAAAGGAACTGCCTGAAGAGCTCAGAGACAGAATTGTGGCAAGGCACAGATCTGGCCAAGGTTACAAAAAAATTTCAAAGAAAGAAACAAGAGAGCGCACCAGCCTAGCGCATTATCCCTGGCAAGTTTAATAAATTAAAAACAAGATAAAAAGCTACTCACAAAAGTCGCAGATAAAATGGCATATCAAACGCACAAAGGCAATAGTTCCAGTGGTAGGCAGCTATCCAAGTCCCAGGAGGGGGGCACACGGACCGCCGCTGGCTTACGCGTTTCGAAGGATTGACCTTCTTCCTCAGAGCCTTAGTGGTGGCAGTCTCCTGCCGACTTTTTATATACACATGTTGGGCTGAAGCAGACTGATCTGGTTGGTATCGGGACTCCTCCCTTAATTGGTGGGCGGTCCTCTGAAAGGAGGGGAGGGGAGGGGGGGTGTATTATGGATCTTGACAAAGTAAACATTGTTGGAGGGCCATATCGTATTGATTTATTAATTTAATAATTAATTAAATGGTGTACTTTCATAACCATTATTGTTAACACTAGTGAAATTGGTGAAATTAATCTTATCCATAATGGGTAAGCTGATAGGGTCGTACCAGTAGTTTCCTATAACCAATCTGTTGTTCTACCCTCACATTCTTACATCACATAAATGATACAGAATAGTGTGCCGTGATCAGAGGATTAAGAGTATGAGAAAGGGGGGGGGGGGAGGGTTTGTACCTTATCTTCTGTAGATCTAATGTCATCTCCTCTGCTCGAGTGCGTTTATCTTCTGCAGGGGCTGTGTCCGTATGGGCTGCCATTGCTGGCACGTTCGCTCCTGTGTCCCATGGAACTGGGTGGAACGCACGCCGCCGATTTACTTCCGGTTTGCGGTCCACAGGGCGGAAGTGCGGTCGTGATGTCACATCCCGTGCGCCGTACGGCGCCTGGGATGTGACTCAATAGAGTAAACAGTGGCCTCCATCTTGCTGTAGACACAGATAGAGGTCAAAGTCAGACTGATAGCGTCTGACTTCAACTAAAAAGAGTGGAAAAAAAAAAAAAAAAAGAAAGAATTTTTGTAACTAGATAAATGACAAAGATGAATAATAACAATAAATAGTATTGAGCAATAGTATGCAATAAAAGCAGGGAAATTTAAAGGGGACCAAGGGAGGGGAATGGTAGAATCTGGTCTAAAACAATAGTTGGAAATAGCAATGCTCAAAACATGTGTATATAGAAGCCAGCAGGAGACCCACTTACATAGTATTTAAAATAAATGATAATGAAATACATATAATACACCTTCTATAAAACGTTATAAATATATGTATACACTTATATATAGAAAATAAAAGCCTTATACACATCCATCGCATATCCATATATATGCATACGGTAATTATTAAAAAAGACAAATCTTTTTTTATGTATATAAAAAGCAGTTTTTAGTAAAAATTAGAATCCGTGTATAAGTACAACGGACTGTGTACCTTGCCTGTCTATTCTAAAAAGAGAGAGGGAAGGGAGGGGGGAGGAGGGAGGGGGGGGAGGGGAGGATTTTGTTGCTAACACCCCATATAGACATTCCTATAGTGGTTTGTACATTAGAGCGAATAACCCAGAGGTTATTTTGGTATAAATCGGTGAACGAGATATAGTATGGGGGGGGGGCAATCAACAACATTTAATACCAATATTATTATACTATTTTATGTACTTCTGGATCCTCATTTAGGCCTCCTGGAGTGAGACTACCGAGGGTAAAGATCCAGAAGGCTTCTCTTTTGCAAAGCCTCTGGTACCTTCTTCCTATATCCAGCTCCCTTCCAATCGACTCTATCCCAAATACTTTCATACCTGCAGGGTCCCCCTGATGGACTTCTACAAAGTGTCTAGGGACTGGGTATTTGTCTCTTAAGTTTATTATGCCACATTTGTGTTCACCAATTCTCACTCGCATTGGGCGTTGTGTGTGGCCAACGTATAGTCGCCCACAGGGACATACTATACCGTATACCACATATTCTGTTCCGCAGTTGATAAATTGCTTAATTGGGTGGATTTTTCCGTCTCTCCCAACCACCGTTTTTTTCCTGTGCCACATGTACATGCATGTGCCACAGTTCCTGACACCGCATCTATAGCAACCTTTTTGATCGAAAATTGTTGCCCAGCTATTGGTTGGTTTGCTAGTACATGTTTTTACCCTACTTGGGGCTATCAGGCTCCTAAGGTCTTGGGGTTTCCGAAAAACTATATTGGGGTGATCGGGGAGTGTCTTACCCAAAACAGGGTCGTGCTTCAGAATATTCCAATTCTTTTTGATAATATTCTGAATTTCGAACGCTTTGCTTGTATATTGGGTAGAGAAGCAGGCCTGATGAATGGCTGGGGTGGTCTGGTGTCGGGGTTCTGTGTTGTTCAAATCTTTACTAGATTGTTCGTCATAGAGAGCCAGATATTTAGAAAAGGCTGATTTTATGTGATTGGCTTCATAGCCCTTCTCACTGAATTTCTGCATAAGAAGTTTGCTCTGTTCTAAATAATCCTCTTTCTTGGTACACGTTCTTCTGAGGCGGCAAAATTGGCCGAAGGGGACATTCTGTATCCACCTGGGGTGGTGGTTGCTTTTAGCATGTAAGTATGAATTGCCCCCACTGGGTTTAAAATGAGTTTTAGAAAAGATGTTGCCATCTAGGTCACTCTGTAGTTCTAGATCTAGGAAGACTAGACATTTCTCATCTAGGACATGAGTGAATTCTATTCCAAATGGGTTGTTACTGCAATGTTCCAGAAAGCTCTGGAGACTTTGGTCTGACCCATCCCAGATGATCAAGATGTCATCAATGTATCTTGCATATAGAACCAGGTTTGCCCCAAAGGGATTGTTCTTCCATATGAATTGTTCTTCCCAAAATCCCATAAAAATATTTGCATAACTGGGGGCAAACCTGGCTCCCATAGCTGTACCTTTTATTTGCAAATAATAGTCGCCTAAGAAGGAAAAATAATTGTGCGTGAGGGAGAATTCCACACAATCCAATAGGAACTTAGCCTGCCGAGGATTCATCCTGTCATCCTTTAGTAGGAAATGGTTAATGGCTCTTAGGCCAAATGTATGGTTTATTGATGTATATAATGAAGCTACATCCAAAGAGAGCCATCTGTAACCAGGTAGCCATTTGTAGTTTGACAGTATCTCCAGCACATGGCCAGAATCTTTAACAAAGGATGGCAACTCGAACACGATAGCCTGCAGGAAGTGGTCAATATAGCACCCTAAGTTACTAGAGAGGCTGTCAATCCCAGATATTATAGGTCTACCTGGAGGATTGAGGAGGCTTTTGTGTACCTTCGGTATGTGATAGAAGTGCGGGGTGGCAGCATGTCTATTATACAAAAAAAGGTACTCATTTTTGGTGAGGACCTCTTTGGATAGAGCATCATCTAGAAGTATTTTAAGCTCCTTAGTGTATTCCAGAGTGGGATCTCTTTTTAATACAGCATATGTTTGAGTGTCGCCCAGGAGTCTTCTTGCCTCAGCTAGATATTCATCTCTATTTTGAATGACTAGACTCCCACCTTTATCGGCCTTTCGGATAATTATATCCTTATTCTGTTTGAGGGCATCTATAGGTACAGCATTTTTGTCTATATTCATACTAGTCTTCATAGATTTATCGAACTTTATTTTAAACGTGTTAAAAACCGTATCATAAAAAGTGGAGATGAATCTCCCTTTGGCCCAATGGGGGAAGAAGGAGGATTTTGGTCTAAAAGAGGTATGGACCATAGCACTTTCACATGGGGGGGCAAATTTGGGTTCAAAAGTTGTTTGACCCTCGAAGTGTGCTTCTTGATAGAGCTCTTCGAGAATATTAAGTATGGAGTCCTCTTCCATGCTAATATCAGATGGTAATGGCTCTTCCAACTCTACTCTCACATTATCCGTGCTATTCACATTCTTGGCTTCTTTTAATGTGTAGTATCTCTGTATAGTGAGCTTACGAATATATTTGTTTAGATCTATAAATAGTTCAAACAAATTTGGTACACTAGGTGGGGCGAAGTTAAGGCCCTTCCTAAGGAGGTCTAGCTCGGTTTCAGAGAAAACGGAGCTAGAGAGATTATAGATCTTAATAGTGGAGTGAGCGGTATCTAAAGTCTGCCTCTTTTTGTATCTCTCTCCTCCCCTTCTTCCTCTTCGTGTTCTTCTTCTCTTTTCCTTATTTTTTTCCCCGTGGACAGTATATGTGATAGAGGATCCGGTAAAAGGTTTGTTGCAGACCCCCCCAGGGTTGCAACTGCTTGTTCTAAAAAAACCAAAGGGGGTGTGATGTCTGAAATGCTTGTACTATTGGCTTCTAGATCGCCAAGAGTGGAAAAAGGATTATACGTGGGAATGCCCTTTAACAATTGACTGTCAATATCAGAGACAACATCAACATTCTCGGGTAAACCGCCTAAGGTGCAATTAGCGAGTAGAGGTACAATACCACTCCCATTGACTGATGGTATGATGGATGTTCCTCTTTCTAATTGTGAGTTTTCACTGACATTAGCGGTGGTTATATTTAAGGGGTCTCTTGTCATTGGAGGATTCTCTGTTAGTGGTTCTTCAGGTGAATTGGCCTTAGTGTCCATAGTATTAATCTTTTTATTGTTACATACAAATGATCTATTCGTAGTAGTTGTAGCTACTCGATTAGGTATAGTAAGGTTGGAGTTTTGTTGATTTTTGATGATAGAATGTTGTTGATGATGGGGTCTATTGTATGAATGGCCTTCCCCTGAGGTAGTCCGATTCGCAGGGGGATCTTTTTTGTGATCAGTTTTAGTGTTATTGTTTGTTCTGTTCCTATTTGATTTTGCTTTGGTATTGTGGTTTCTTGGTGTTTCTTTTTGATGTTTTCCCTGAAACTGTGTACCATATGTGTTGTGTCCTGACAATTGTTCGTTTGTCATACCCTTTCTATTTTTACTTCTATTGTCATTATTTTTATTTTTACTAACGCTTTCCCTATTGTTAGGCCTTTTCCAATTGAATTCTCGATCATTTAAATAGTCCAATCTATCTCGTTCAAACTTGTCCGATTTTTTACTTATGAGATTAGTCTCATAATCTGTTATCTGTTTGTTCACTTTTTGGTCCCAACTTTCGAAGGAACTGACGTCAGAGAAAGTGGATAATTCCTCTTGAAGAGTGTGTAAGTCTGCCCGAATCGCAGAGAGATTGCGTTCTCTTTGGATGATGATAAATTGTAACCATTTCTGATTATACTCGCGCAGACTTAGAATCCACTTTTCTCTGAGGTCTAGGTCTAAAAATGTACATATTTTAGTGATTCTTAAACCTCTGGGTATTCGTTTAAATTCTAGGTATTTCTGCAGAAGTAGTATATCCCACCACTGCAGCATCTCTCTTTCTAGTAGATCTTTAAGTCTGTGAAACAATGATATCATTGTATCTTCCCTGGCTGGAGTCTGTTTCCCATTGGCTTCCTCTGTGATTTCTTCGTTCATAGTCGTTTCTAGTTCAATGGTGTTTATACTGGTTGAAAAACCTTTTGCTAGAGAAGATCTTCTTAGTTGTCTTTCCTCTATTGATTTGACCTTCGCCATTTGTGAATTGTATGTAGCCTTGACCAATGGGGTCGTTGAAGCTTGCACACCTTGCTGCTAGAGCTCCCAGAAATTGTATAGAAACACGAAAAAAGTACTCTTGCGCACTGGTGTGTTAGCTAAAAGAATTCAAGAGGGGCTATGGACTTCGGCTTTGCTGCTCTCGAAGGATGGGATTGTCCTAATAGTGAAAAACAAAGAAAGAAACAAGAGAGCGCACCAGCCTAGCGCATTATCCCTGGCAAGTTTAATAAATTAAAAACAAGATAAAAAGCTACTCACAAAAGTCGCAGATAAAATGGCATATCAAACGCACAAAGGCAATAGTTCCAGTGGTAGGCAGCTATCCAAGTCCCAGGAGGGGGGCACACGGACCGCCGCTGGCTTACGCGTTTCGAAGGATTGACCTTCTTCCTCAAAGCCTTAGTGGTGGCAGTCTCCTGCCGACTTTTTATATACACATGTTGGGCTGAAGCAGACTGATCTGGTTGGTATCGGGACTCCTCCCTTAATTGGTGGGCGGTCCTCTGAAACGAGGGGAGGGGAGGGGGGGTGTATTATGGATCTTGACAAAGTAAACATTGTTGGAGGGCCATATCGTATTGATTTATTAATTTAATAATTAATTAAATGGTGTACTTTCATAACCATTATTGTTAACACTAGTGAAATTGGTGAAATTAATCTTATCCATAATGGGTAAGCTGATAGGGTCGTACCAGTAGTTTCCTATAACCAATCTGTTGTTCTACCCTCACATTCTTACATCACATAAATGATACAGAATAGTGTGCCGTGATCAGAGGATTAAGAGTATGAGAAAGGGGGGGGGGGAGGGTTTGTACCTTATCTTCTGTAGATCTAATGTCATCTCCTCTGCTCGAGTGCGTTTATCTTCTGCAGGGGCTGTGTCCGTATGGGCTGCCATTGCTGGCACGTTCGCTCCTGTGTCCCATGGAACTGGGTGGAACGCACGCCGCCGATTTACTTCCGGTTTGCGGTCCACAGGGCGGAAGTGCGGTCGTGATGTCACATCCCGTGCGCCGTACGGCGCCTGGGATGTGACTCAATAGAGTAAACAGTGGCCTCCATCTTGCTGTAGACACAGATAGAGGTCAAAGTCAGACTGATAGCGTCTGACTTCAACTAAAAAGAGTGGAAAAAAAAAAAAAAAAAGAAAGAATTTTTGTAACTAGATAAATGACAAAGATGAATAATAACAATAAATAGTATTGAGCAATAGTATGCAATAAAAGCAGGGAAATTTAAAGGGGACCAAGGGAGGGGAATGGTAGAATCTGGTCTAAAACAATAGTTGGAAATAGCAATGCTCAAAACATGTGTATATAGAAGCCAGCAGGAGACCCACTTACATAGTATTTAAAATAAATGATAATGAAATACATATAATACACCTTCTATAAAACGTTATAAATATATGTATACACTTATATATAGAAAATAAAAGCCTTATACACATCCATCGCATATCCATATATATGCATACGGTAATTATTAAAAAAGACAAATCTTTTTTTATGTATATAAAAAGCAGTTTTTAGTAAAAATTAGAATCCGTGTATAAGTACAACGGACTGTGTACCTTGCCTGTCTATTCTAAAAAGAGAGAGGGAAGGGAGGGGGGAGGAGGGAGGGGGGGGGGAGGGGAGGATTTTGTTGCTAACACCCCATATAGACATTCCTATAGTGGTTTGTACATTAGAGCGAATAACCCAGAGGTTATTTTGGTATAAATCGGTGAACGAGATATAGTATGGGGGGGGGGGACAATCAACAACATTTAATACCAATATTATTATACTATTTTATGTACTTCTGGATCCTCATTTAGGCCTCCTGGAGTGAGACTACCGAGGGTAAAGATCCAGAAGGCTTCTCTTTTGCAAAGCCTCTGGTACCTTCTTCCTATATCCAGCTCCCTTCCAATCGACTCTATCCCAAATACTTTCATACCTGCAGGGTCCCCCTGATGGACTTCTACAAAGTGTCTAGGGACTGGGTATTTGTCTCTTAAGTTTATTATGCCAAATTTGTGTTCACCAATTCTCACTCGCATTGGGCGTTGTGTGCGGCCAACGTATAGTCGCCCACAGGGACATACTATACCGTATACCACATATTCTGTTCCGCAGTTGATAAATTGCTTAATTGGGTGGATTTTTCCGTCTCTCTCAACCACCGTTTTTTTCCTGTGCCACATGTACATGCATGTGCCACAGTTCCTGACACCGCATCTATAGCAACCTTTTTGATCGAAAATTGTTGCCCAGCTATTGGTTGGTTTGCTAGTACATGTTTTTACCCTACTTGGGGCTATCAGGCTCCTAAGGTCTTGTGGTTTCCGAAAAACTATATTGGGGTGATCGGGGAGTGTCTTACCCAAAACAGGGTCGTGCTTCAGAATATTCCAATTCTTTTTGATAATATTCTGAATTTCGAACGCTTTGCTTGTATATTGGGTAGAGAAGCAGGCCTGATGAATGGCTGGGGTGGTCTGGTGTCGGGGTTCTGTGTTGTTCAAATCTTTACTAGATTGTTCGTCATAGAGAGCCAGATATTTAGAAAAGGCTGATTTTATGTGATTGGCTTCATAGCCCTTCTCACTGAATTTCTGCATAAGAAGTTTGCTCTGTTCTAAATAATCCTCTTTCTTGGTATACGTTCTTCTGAGGCGGCAAAATTGGCCGAAGGGGACATTCTGTATCCACCTGGGGTGGTGGTTGCTTTTAGCATGTAAGTATGAATTGCCCCCACTGGGTTTAAAATGAGTTTTAGAAAAGATGTTGCCATCTAGGTCACTCTGTAGTTCTAGATCTAGGAAGACTAGACATTTCTCATCTAGGACATGAGTGAATTCTATTCCAAATGGGTTGTTACTGCAATGTTCCAGAAAGCTCTGGAGACTTTGGTCTGACCCATCCCAGATGATCAAGATGTCATCAATGTATCTTGCATATAGAACCAGGTTTGCCCCAAAGGGATTGTTCTTCCATATGAATTGTTCTTCCCAAAATCCCATAAAAATATTTGCATAACTGGGGGCAAACCTGGCTCCCATAGCTGTACCTTTTATTTGCAAATAATAGTCGCCTAAGAAGGAAAAATAATTGTGCGTGAGGGAGAATTCCACACAATCCAATAGGAACTTAGCCTGCCGAGGATTCATCCTGTCATCCTTTAGTAGGAAATGGTTAATGGCTCTTAGGCCAAATGTATGGTTTATTGATGTATATAATGAAGCTACATCCAAAGAGAGCCATCTGTAACCAGGTAGCCATTTGTAGTTTGACAGTATCTCCAGCACATGGCCAGAATCTTTAACAAAGGATGGCAACTCGAACACGATAGCCTGCAGGAAGTGGTCAATATAGCACCCCAAGTTACTAGAGAGGCTGTCAATCCCAGATATTATAGGTCTACCTGGAGGATTGAGGAGGCTTTTGTGTACCTTCGGTATGTGATAGAAGTGCGGGGTGGCAGCATGTCTATTATACAAAAAAAGGTACTCATTTTTGGTGAGGACCTCTTTGGATAGAGCATCATCTAGAAGTATTTTAAGCTCCTTAGTGTATTCCAGAGTGGGATCTCTTTTTAATACAGCATATGTTTGAGTGTCGCCCAGGAGTCTTCTTGCCTCAGCTAGATATTCATCTCTATTTTGAATGACTAGACTCCCACCTTTATCGGCCTTTCGGATAATTATATCCTTATTCTGTTTGAGGGCATCTATAGGTACAGCATTTTTGTCTATATTCATGCTAGTCTTCATAGATTTATCGAACTTTATTTTAAACGTGTTAAAAACCGTATCATAAAAAGTGGAGATGAATCTCCCTTTGGCCCAATGGGGGAAGAAGGAGGATTTTGGTCTAAAAGAGGTATGGACCATAGCACTTTCACATGGGGGGGCAAATTTGGGTTCAAAAGTTGTTTGACCCTCGAAGTGTGCTTCTTGATAGAGCTCTTCGAGAATATTAAGTATGGAGTCCTCTTCCATGCTAATATCAGATGGTTTACTTTGTCAAGATCCATAATACACCCCCCCTCCCCTCCCCTCCTTTCAGAGGACCGCCCACCAATTAAGGGAGGAGTCCCGATACCAACCAGATCAGTCTGCTTCAGCCCAACATGTGTATATAAAAAGTCGGCAGGAGACTGCCACCACTAAGGCTCTGAGGAAGAAGGTCAATCCTTCGAAACGCGTAAGCCAGCGGCGGTCCGTGTGCCCCCCTCCTGGGACTTGGATAGATGCCTACCACTGGAACTATTGCCTTTGTGCGTTTGATATGCCATTTTATCTGCGACTTTTGTGAGTAGCTTTTTATCTTGTTTTTAATTTATTAAACTTGCCAGGGATAATGCGCTAGGCTGGTGCGCTCTCTTGTTTCTTTCTTTGTTTTTCACTATTAGGACAATCCCATCCTTCGAGAGCAGCAAAGCCGAAGTCCATAGCCCCTCTTGAATTCTTTTAGCTAACACACCAGTGCGCAAGAGTACTTTTTTCGTGTTTCTATACAAAAAAATTTCTGCTGCACTTAAGGTTCCTAAGAGCACAGTGGCCTCCATAATCCTTAAATGGAAGACGTTTGGGATGACCAGAATGCACAGTGGCCTCCATAATCCTTAAATGGAAGACGTTTGGGACAACCAGAATGCTTCCTAGAGCTGGCCATCTGAGCTATCGGGGGAGAAGAGCCTTGGTGAGAGAGATAAAGAAGAACCCAAAGATCACTGTGGCTAAGCTCCAGAGATGCAGTCGGGAGATGGGAGAAAGTTGTAGAAAGTCAACCATCACTGCAGCCCTCCACCAATCGGGCTTTATGGCAGAGTGGCCCCAACGGAAGCCTCTCCTCAGTGCAAGACACATGAATGCCCACATGGAGTTTGCTAAAAAACACCTGAAGGACTCCAAGATGGTGAGAAATAAGATTCCCTGGTCTAATGAGACCAAGATAGAACTTTTTGGCCTTAATTCTAAGCGGTATGTGTGGAGAAAGCCAGGCACTGCTCATCACCTGTCCAATATAGTCCCAACAGTGAAGCATGGTGGTGGCAGCATCATGCTGTGGGGGTGTTCTAATCCCAACCAGGTCACTACCTACCTTGAATTTGTAATTTCTCCCTGTACCTGTGTGGGTTTCCTCCCACACTCCAAAGAAATGCTGATAATTGGCCCTAGTATGTATTTGTATGAATATGAGTTAGGGACCCTAGATTGTAAGCTCCATGAGGGCAGGGCCTGATGTGAATGCACAATCCATATGTAAAATGCTTCTTTGGATTGGATTTCCTGCTTTCTTTCTACACCCCCTGCTAGTTTTCAAATTTTCTCCCAAGAGTTATGAAACCACCAGTCAACAGAGGGGCAGCTCTGTTATGGGGAACTGAGGCCCTGTTTCTACCAAGATGACAGCATCCACACAGAGACACAGTGCAGAACGAAGCATGGTGGGGTTGATTTACTAAAACTAGAGAGTGCAAAATCTGGTGCAGCTCTGCATAGAGCTTCCAGGTTTTTTTTGTCAAAGCTTAATTGAACAAGCTGAAGTTTGAAGCTGATTGGCTACCATGCACAGCTGCACCAGATTTTGCACTCTCCAGTTTAAGTAAATCAACTCATGTAAGTCAGTAATGAGGAAAAGGTTTAGGGGATAGAACATATTGAGAGCGACTTCAGGAACTTAATATTTACAGTCTAGAGGAAAGAAGAGAAAGGGGAGACATGATTGAAACCTTTAAATACATCAATAAGGCTCAGGAAGGCGGTCTTTTCAATATGAAACCAAAATCAAGAACATGGGGACATAATCTCAAACTCACTGGAGGAAAGTTCAAAACAAATCTTATACCGCGTACACACGATCAGCAATTCCGTCAGAAAAAACTTGAATGGTTTTTCCAACGGAATTCCGCTCAAGCTTGCCTTGCATACACACAGTCACACAAAATGTCTCAGAACTTTCGACCGTCAAGAACGCGGTGACGTACAACACTACGACGAGCCGAGAAAATGAAGTTCATTGCTTCTGAGCATGCGTCAAATTGTTTCCGAGCATGCGGGATATTTTGCACGTCCGAATTACATACAGACGAACGCATTTTCGAATAGGAACTTTTTCCGACCGAAAAATAGAGAACCTGCTCTCAATCTTTTGCTGGCTGGAATTCTGCCAGCAAAAGTCTGATGGAGCATACACATGGTCAGATTTTCTGACCAAAAGCTCACATCCGACTTTTGCTGGCGGAATTTCTGATTGTGTGTACGGGGCATAAGAAAGTATTATTTTACTGAAATGGTGGTTGATGATTGGAATAAACTACCAAAAGAGGTAGTGAGACAATCAACAGTAAACGGCTTCAAACATGTTTGGGATACACATAAATATATAGTTAGAGAACGAGTGGGAAAAAAATGGGCAGACTTGATGGACTACTCAGTACTTTTCTGCCGTCACTTGTCTATTTTTCTAAAAGATCATTTGCAGGGAAATCACAAGCAAAACTGATGGATCCTATTTAAAGTATATGTACACCTAATCACAAAATATATATATATATATATATATATATTTTTTAGTCTTTAACATGTTGTTAGTTTAAAAGTAATTTCCAGAATTCTGAAATATGCAACGTTTATAAAAATATTAGCTGGTTACAACCAAATGGTGCCGGAGGTGGTGGCTGGTTGGCAAGCAGTTAATAACAGTCATAGGACTTCCATTCATGGAGTCTGTCAATTTCTTCATCTGTTGATGATCAACTTTTTGTGCAGCAGTAACCACAGCCTCCCAAATTCTGTTTAGAGAGGTTTAAGGTTTTCCTTCACCATAAATCTCCCAAGAAGAATGGCCCAATAGGGTTTATGTCAAGTGAGGAAGGGGGCCATGTCATTATTCTTTCATCTTTACTGGACCTTTACAAGGTCTTTACTGGCTAGCCACACAGTGGAGTACTTTGATGCACATGATGGAGCATTGTCCTGCATAAATATGGTCTTCTTGAAAGATGCAGACTTTTTTCTGTACCACTTGAAGAAAGCATCTTCTAAAAACTGGCAGTAGGTTTGTGAGCTGATCTTTAATGCATATTTAACCCAAAAAGGTCCAACTAGCTCATCTTTAATAATACCTGCCCAAGCCAGTACCCCACCTCCACCTTGCCGGAGTTGAAATGGAGCTCTGTGCCTGTTAACCATCCAACCACAGGTCCATCCATCTGGTCCATCACTCTCAGTCTTGACATTTCAACTTATGTGTCTTGTGCAGCATTCTTTACCTTGGCCATGTCTCTGAGCACTGAATACCTGTCAGAGCTGGGCTCAGCCCTTCCTTCTCTGAGCTGGCCACTCAGCTGTTGGCTAATTGCCAACTCCCATCTCTTTCCACAGTTACTCAGCTGTTGATGATGTCCTGCTCGTCAGTCCTGCCTACTTAAGCCATCCAGTCCAGAGGATCTCTGCCTTCACCTTAGTCAACATCACAGAGATGCTCTCCTGCATTTCTGTTTAAAGACTTGCTTGGCTGACATCCAGATCCTGCTTGCTGCTTTTCTATGCTCATCTCCGGCTCCCTAATGTTTGGCTTGTCTGACTATCCGTTCCTGAACTCTGGCTATGTTTTGACAACGTTTGCTCTATTTACTAGTATGATTTAACTGTACTTCTGTCTCGGTCTGATTTCATGGTTTCTGACAGTAGGCGATGGCCAAGAATTCAGAAGATGCAGTCAATCCACTTGTTGGTAATATTTTTTCCAGATTGGATGAACTGGATCACCGCATGGATCAGTTTGCCATGGCATTACAAACGCTCCTGAGTCGCATGGCTTACCTGGAATCTCCCACTGTGGCTACCCTGGTACAACCTATGTTGCAGGCCAACCCTGCTGCTGCTCCAGTCTCTGTGCAGGCCTATTCATTGATGCTGCCTTTGTTTTGAAACACTTGATTCTGCTGCAGTTGCATGACACTCCACTTGCCATTGAGGCTCTTGACGGGAGACCTCTACAGCCTGCCCATGTGACTCATGAGACGGTTCCATTGTCCATGGCCGTAGGGGCTCTTCATCATAAGATAATCCAATTCCAAGTTATTTCCTGACCTAAGTTTCCGCTGGTTTTTGGTTATCCTTGGTTACAGAGGCACAACCCCTCTTTTGATTGGCTCTGTGCTGAGGTTCTCTCCTGGTCACCACAATGCAGTGAGACATGCTTCCAGAAGGTAGCCAAGGTTCTGTGTACCTCTTCACTCTCCTCCCTACCAGAGGAGTACCGCAATTTTAGCAATGTCTTTGACAAAGGTCAAGCCGGAAGTTTGCCTCCACACTGGCTGTATGATTGCGCAATTGACCTTCAACCTGGTGCCATATCCCTCGTGGCTCGGTCTTGGAGGATAAGGCCATGGAGGAGTATGTTGCAGACACACTTTCTCGAGGTTTCATCCGCAAATTCTCGTCTCCTGCTGGTGCCAGTTTCTTTTTTGTGAAGAAGAAGAGTGGTGAACTGAGACCTTGTATTGATCATAGGGATCTCAATCGTTTCATGAATCAGAATGCCTATCCGATTCCGTTGATTACGGAGTTATTTGACCGCCTCAAGGGAGCAACGTTTTTCATGAAGCTTGATTTGAGAGGGGCATAAAATCTCGTGAGGATTAAGGAGGACGACAAGTGGAAAACTGCGTTTAATACCAGAACAGGCCATTATTAAACATGTGCACACTGAAATATTTTGTTTTGGAATTTCGTTTTTGTCCAAAAAATAAATTAATTTAGTTACTCCCGAAATTCATTTTTCTTTATTTTGTTTTTCTTTAAAAACTTGCATTCGTCCGAAAATCCAAATTAAATAAGGTCGAATCTGTCATTGAAGGCTTATGGTGTCTGTCGAATGTTCAAAGAAGATCCGACGGAGCAGCTAAACTGTACGACGCCGCAATTGTACATTTCCGGTCGAATTTTCCGCCTACAAGCTAGCTGTAGTAGAATTCTAATGTTGTATGACTAGACAGACACCATAAGCCAAAGATTTGATGTTTGTATGTTTTTCGTTGCTTTGTCGAATCTTCGTTGTTCATTCATTGGTCTACTCTACCCCAACAGTCAGCTAACTTTCACATTCGTTTCTCAATCGCAAGTGCAATGGCAGGCATGGCATCCGACGTTGTGTCTGTGTCAGTCTCAAAGGCATCAATTCATTTCAACGACATGGAGGACGTTCCACTTCCTGGGCCTTCTATGGAGGCAGCAGCAGCAACATCCCCAACACCATCATCCAAAAATGGGCGTAGGAGGGGGACACAAGCTGCAACCAGCAGGAAGCATAACCTTAGGTCCTTGTAAAGGAAACGCTTCCTTGCTGGATGCCTCTGTGTGGCCCCCGCTCCAGGGAAGCCACTCAGGAGTGGAAGCGGGAGAAGTGGGAGGAGATCTCAAGAAGGGCTTAGGAGACCTATCGCCATTGGCGTGACCCGACTGCCTGTCTCAAAAAATTCTGCGTCATAAAATGGTAAGTAACGTGTCTGATTATTTTTTTTTTTACATTTTAACCAGCCCCGGAGGATTTGGCTGCCAAATGACCGTGCTACTTTTTGCGATTTGGCACTGCGTCGCTTTAACGGACAATTACGCGGTCGTGCAATGTGGCTCCCAAACAAATTTGACGTCCTTTTTTTCCCACAAATAGAGCTTTCTTTTGGTGGTATTTCATCACCTCCCCTTTTTTTTTAATTTTTGTGCTATAAACAAAAAAAGAGCGACAATTTAAAAAATAAGCAATTATTTTTTTACTTTTTGCTATATAAGTAATGTATCCCCAAAAAATACATAAAAAAACAAATTGTTTCCTCAGTTTAGGCCGATACGTATTCTTCTACATATTTTTGGTAACAAAAATTGCAATAAGCGTTTAGTGATTGTTTGCGCAAACGTTATAGCATCTACAAAATAGGGATAGTTTTATTTTTATTAATAATTTTTTTTGCTAGTAATGGCGGCGATCAGCGATTTTTATTGTGACTGCAACATTATGGCGGACACATCTGACACTTTTGATGCCATTTTGGGACCATTGTCATTTACACAATGTTCAAAGCTCAAAAAATGCACTGATTTTACTGTGTAAAAAATGACACTGGCAGGGAAAGGTTAACCACTAGGGGGCGCTGAAGGGGTTAAGCGTGTCCTAGGGAGTGATTTTAACTGTGGGGGGATGGGCTACCAGTGACACAACACTGATCACTGCTCCCGATGACAGGGAGCAGAAAATCACTGTCCTGTCACTAGGCAGAACAGGGAGATGCTGTGTACATAGGCATCTCCCCGTTCTTCAGCTCCAGAACACAATCACCGGCATGCGGCGGACATCAAGTCCGCGGGTCCCGATGTCATGTTACTTTGTGCAGCCGTTGGCAAGTGGTTAAAAATTAAATCACATATTATGCCCAAAAACAAATGTCCCCCTCCACACACACACATAAACATATATTATTGCTATCACATGTGATGTCAGTTAAGTTAAGTGAAATTTTTTACACATGAAAGCATAGTTTTCAGTTCCACATGTTAAATATATTATCGCCACGATCATTGTAAGAGGAATATTTCCATGGCCATTATTTGTTCTTAGTTGTCACTAAACTGAGCAGTAAGTGCTTTTAAGTTCCACTTGACCACCTGTAGGTTACGCCCCCTTTCTGACCAGGCCATATTCTGCTATTATTTACTTAGCGCGTTGCAGCTTTAACTGCACGCTCCTATGATGTACTACCCAAATGAAATTTATGCTCTTCTCCCACCACATATAGAGTTTTTATTGGTGGCATTAGATCACCGCTGGGTTTTAATTTTTTGTTATTGAAAAATAAAAAGAGTTAAATACATTAAAAAAAAAAAAGTGTTACGGTGGCTGGACTTAAGTGGGTTAATGCTTTGCAAAAGAAACAAGAAAGGAAATTTTACACCATACACAGTTCACACAAGCGCGCGCCGTGTAATAATTAGAAAGGTGGACTGGACATCTATATTTACTCGGCAGTCGGCACAATCCCAATCTTGTCTTTTATATTGTATTGTGCACCAAAAAAGCATACATTTTTCTTAAAAATAAATTTGGTTAATAAATAAATGTGCAAATCTTGTGCTACATGAAAATATGCGCCTAATCCAAAAATTCCATATGCATTGTTTCATTCTACATGTGTTTCATGTGTTGATGTAATTTTCAGATTACAATTGTAGTTTAATTGTGTTACCTGTTTCTCTTCTCTTTTTGTTTTGCAGTTCCATAGCATGGAAACGCAGGCAGTTGGGGCACAGAGGGAAGCAGGTGCCTCTCCTCCTCATGAGGCGGAGCTCCTAGCGGGTGTAGGGGAGGATTAGATCATCCAGCTCCTGGCTTATTAAGGTTGGTGTCAGCATTGCATTGTGCAATGTGTGCAGGACATTTTTTTTGTCAAGCATGCGATGCGACATTTACCATGATGTGTTTGATTTTATTTAAAGATTGTATCCAGGCCCAGCACTGCCGGAGGCAGAGGGCGGAGGAGCAGAAGTCCTCCACAACAGCAACGTGCAGTAAGTACTGTAGTAGTGACACTAATACAGTGGGTCCTTTTCAGGGGCGTAACTAGAAAATGCAGGGCCCCATAGCAAAATGTTGTATGGGGCCCCCCTGCAAACAGCCCCCCCCACAGCTGCCCTAGTGTCAATGCAGCGTGACCTGTGCCCAATACAGCATGACCTGTGCCCAATACAGCCTGGTCTGCCTGTGTCCCATACAGCCCCACCTATACAGAGGAAGAGGCAAGCCACCCGGATCAGCAGAGAGCAGGATTGCCCGCTGTAATAGCTTTCATTTGAATTTCCCGTCTTCCCAGGGCTCATCGTCACATAGCCCCACCTCTTGGCCTGACGCCTTTGATGACGTCACATGTCCCGCATTGGATCGGCATTCTGTCTATCAAAGGCACTGAGCCAAAAGGTGGAGCTATGTGACGTGAGCCCCGAGAACACTGGAAGTTCTAATGAAAGCTCTTACATTGGTCAATTCAGCTCTCTGCTGATACGGACAGCTCGCCTCTTCCTTTCCTCTCTCTTCCCCTGGCTGGGAGACTGTGCTGGCGGTGCTCTTATCCTCACTGGGCCCCACTGGGCTACGGGCCCCATAGCGCCCGCATGGGTCGCTACGGTGGTAGTTACGCCCCTGGTCATTTTCCATTTATCCAGCCTTCCATTTTCGATTCCAGTGTCATTGATTCTCGCTCAAGCAGTGACAGGTAGAGCCTCTGCGACGCTCTGTCAGGTAATGCAAGCGATTGCGTAACTTACGTAATCTGACATAACGTCACCGCTATGAACTGAGGCGTCTGATCAGTGGCGGTGCACCTAGCACTCGCCAGCCCTGCTGGAACCAGGACAGGTAAATGCCTCGTATTTTTTTTTTTTTTTTACTGATTTTTTCTAAATGGTGAATGCATGTCCCTGCCTTGTAGATAAACGTTAGTGACCTGCCCTGTATTGCCATGCTAATGGATAATTCATTTTTTCTTTATACACTACAGTATATTTATTTATAGTAACTTGTAGCTTGAACATTGTAACGTTCATCATTTCTCCTTTAAATAGGTGTCATCCAGTCAGAGGGGGAGACTCAGGAGGAGGAGGCTGAGGCAGCAATGCCCACATGTAAGTTAGTTAGTATAATCTTGCTGGTATCTGCTGAGTGATCATACATGTTTCAATGTTCTTGTACTAATGTGTGAGATTGTTGTACACTGCAGATTGTAATGTTCTTTTCTATCATTAATCAACAGCTGCTAATGCTGAGCAGGAGGTGGAGGAGACCTGCCCTGTAGAGGCTGCTGGGGATGCGGAAGTACAGCCAGATGCTGCAGATCCAGGGAGTAAGTATAACTTTTTTGGTATTTTCCAGACAAATATAGTATTTTAAATATGAAATGCTGATGGCATACCTTGTCTAGAAATGGTTGTGATTTATTCTGCAAGGCTTTGGTTTAGCTGGAATTATTAGTCCCCCTCTGCAGCTGATTCCAGTCTTCCAGTTAGCGTGACCTGTGCTTGTTATTTCCTCAATGTCCCTGATCACGCCACCTTCTTGCTGCAGTTCAGATTCCCAGTCTGAGCCAATCACTGTTAATCATTGTGAATAACACAGCAGGCTGGAGGGGGTTTGTCAGACAAGAATCTCCAGCTATTGGCTGGCAGTCCCTGGACATGTCCAATCTCTGGCATGCCCCTAATGCATGCATTAACACTTTTCTCATGATGTTATACCAGTTATTAGGGATGAGCTTCGAGTTCGAGTCGAACTCATGTTCGAGTCGAACATCGGCTGTTCGCCAGTTTGCCGAACATCAAACAATTTGGGGTGTTCGCGGCAAATTCGAATGCCGCAGAACACCCTTTAAAAGTCTATGGGAGAAATCAAAAGTGCTAATTTTAAAGGCTTATAGTCATGGTATTGTCATAAAAAGCGTTTGGGGACCTGGGTCCTGCCCCAGGGGACATGGATCAATGCAATAAAAAGTTTTAATAATGGCCGTTTTTTCGGGAGCAGTGATTTTAATAATGCCCTTCAGGTCTGGTATAGATATTAAGGGGAACCCCGGCCAAAATGTAAAAAAAAAATGGCGTGGGGTCCCCCTCAAAATCTATACCAGACCCTTCAGGTCTGGTATGGATTTTAAGGGGAACCACGTGCCAAGATTAAAAAAAAATACCATGGGGTCCCCCCAAAAATCCATACCAGGCCCTTATCCGAGCACGCAACCTGGCAGGCCGCAGGAAAAGAGGGGGAGACGAGAGAGCACCCCCCCTCCTGAACCGTACCAGGCCACATGCCCTCAACATTGGGAGGGTGCTTTGGGGTAGCCCCCCAAAACACCTTGTCCCCATCAACAAGAGAAAAAGATGAAGAGAAAAAGATGAAGAGAGAAGCGTCACACAGCGGGAGCCTCCCTGCATGCCATCATGGATGCGGAGCGGCCCGAGGAGAAGGGAAGAAGACGCCGACGCCGCGGAGGAAGATGCCGGACGAGAACACCGGAGTAAGAACCAGAAGAACCAGAAGAAGAAGAAAATGGAGGAAGAAACCGAAGGAAGATAGAAGAAAGAAGAAAGAAGATAGAAGAAAGAAGAAGCATTTAAATAAAGGAATTGTCAAAAATTGTCTCTTGTCATTTTTAACATTTTTGACAGTTTTTTTGTGAAATGGTAGGGGTACTTTTGTTCCCACTTACCATTTCACACAGGGGGGAGGGCCAGGATCTGGGGGTCCCCTTGTTAAAGGGGGCTTCCAGATTCCGATAAGCCCCCCGCCCGCAGACCCCCACAACCACCAGCCAAGGGTTGTGGGGATGAGGCCCTTGTCCCCATCAACATGGGGACAAGGTGTTTTGGGGGCTACCCCAAAGCACCCTCCCAATGTTGAGGGCGTGTGGCCTGGTACGGTTCAGGAGGGGGGGCACTCTCTTGTCCCCCCCTCTTTTCCTGCGGCCTGCCAGGTTGCATGCTCAGATAAGGGTCTGGTATGGATTTTTAGGGGGACCCCATGGCATTTTTTTTTTAATTTTGGCGCAGGGTTCCCCTTAAAATTAATACCAGACCTGAAGGGTCTGGTATAGATTTTGAGGGGGACCCCACGCCATTTTTAAAAAAAAAATTTGGCTGGGGTTCCCCTTAATATCCATACCAGACCTGAAGGGCCTGGTATGGATTTTAGGGGGACCCCCACATCATTTTTTTTTAAATTTTGGTTCAGGGTTCCCCTGTGGGGAATCCCCATGCCATTTTTATCAATGAACTTTTATGTGTATTGTCGGATCAGCAGTTCATTAATAGCCGCGAGTAGTTTTAAATGACTTTTCCAAAACGTCTTTCAGGACAGCACCCGAGAGAGATCATGGCTCCTCCTCCCACAGGAAACACCTCATCAATTAAGTCTTTAATTGGAGTCCTCCACGTTGCCTTGTCAGTTTTTTGTGTGTCCTCCAGCTGGAGGAACACCTCTGGTGGGAGCCATGATCTCTCAGGGTTTTTTCCTGGGAGACACAGGTTCTCATCTGTTAGGTCTTTTTGGCTAGGAGAGTGAGCCTCCCACTTGCCTCCCAGATGGACGGTCCTGTGGGCTCCCTCTCTCTCTTCCATGCTCGGGGAGAGCCTGTATGCCTGGGAGTGCTGCTTTCATTTTTTTTGCTAGACAGGCGGTCGTCTTCCGTTCCCTGCTGGCTGCATTAGAGGAACAAGCGGTGGCGGCCGCCATGTTTCTGGTGGCAGAGGAGTGCCTCAGCCACGTTCTGTATGGGAAGAAGCAGCACTTCCGGGTCGGCTCGCGCGTCATTTCCGGCCGCAAAATGCAGAGGGAGAGGGCAGGGTCACCTGACGCCTTATTCCCGGTTTCAGGTCAGCGTTTTCTAATCTGGAACCGATCGTCTCACCACGCGTCCGCAGACAGCTATGGATAGCGATGCAGCGGATAAGGGGGCAAGCCAAGGTGCCAGCAAGGCTAAGGTAAGGGACTGTGTCCTCTATTACTCTGGCCCGTTTTCTCCTGTGGGGGGTTACTCACCCTTTCCCCCCTCCCCCCACCCCCCATCTCCCTGGGAATGTATGTTGCAGTGGCTAGTATTAGTATATCTGCCCAGCAACAGGGGATTTGTAGGTGGTGGTGGTGGTGGTGGTGGCTTGCTGGGCACATGGAAGTAGGATGTTATCTTCCTTAGTGCACCTGGGTATTTTACTGGTGCTGTATAGCAGCCTTTTAAGCGTGGTTCCTTGTCTCTTTTCTGTTTGTCCAGGCCAAAGGTTCTTCCCAACCAGTCAAGAAAAGGTGCCCTGTCTGCAAAGAGAAATTAAGCGATGTTTGGAACAAAACGCTTTGTGCAGAGTGCATTACAAATTTAGTCAGAGAGGAGTCTCCATCCGTGAGTGGCGATTTGGTAGCAACAATAAAGGATGAGCTCCAGGCCACCTTTCAAGCTTTCAGGTCAAACCTAAGAGAGGAACCAGGTCCCTCAAGGGATCCTTCGGTTCCGCAGCCATCTTCAGTACCCCAAGGTGGCTCTCAAATAATTTTGGGGGGTCCGATATCCCAGGACACTACCCAAGGCTAGATGAAACAGATTCTGAGGAGGAGGAAAATGAAACAGATGCCGCTTCTAAGTACAAAATGTCGCTAGAAGAGGTGGGAGGACTCCTGAAGGTAATCCATACCACTTTGGGGATAGAAGAGGAAAAGAAGAAACTCTCCCTGCATGACCGCATGTATGCTGGTTTAGGAGATTCAAAAGGCCGTTCTTTTCCAGTCCATTCAGTTATCAATGATATGATTAAAAAAGAGTGGCTGGAACCTGAGAAAAAGCCATTCTTTTCCCGGGCTCACAAGAAAAGATTTCCATTTGAGGAAAATCCTAATTCTATATGGAACAAAGTTCCAAAATTGGACTCTGCCTTTTCTAAGGTCTCTAAGTCTACGGACCTCGCCTTTGAGGATATGGGCACTCTGAAGGAGCCCATGGATAAAAGGATGGACCTGCTTCTTAAAAGAACCTGGCAATCGGTGATGAATAATCTAAAACCGGCAATGGCAACAACCTGTGTTGCAAGGAATTTAGATCACTGGGTTAACCAGCTGAAGGTCCATGTTACAGCAGATTCCTCAAAACAGAAGATTCTAGACTCCTTTAAAACTCTGTCTGCAGCAATATCATATATTGCGGATGCGTCTGCTGAATCTATCCGCATGTCAGCCAGGTAAGCAGCATTAACTAACTCTGCTAGAAGGGCCTTATGGCTAAAGACTTGGCCAGGGGATGCTGCATCTAAAAATAGACTGTGTAGTATTCCTTTTGCAGGTTATCTGTTATTTGGTCCGGAGTTAGGGTCCATTCTTGACCGTACGGCAGATAAAAAGAAGTCGTTTCCGGTCAATAAGAAACAGGTGCAAACCCGTAAGCATTTCTTTCGGCCTCAAAAAGGACAGCAGGAAGGAAAAACGCAGGGCAAGAAGAAACCATGGTCTTCTCAGAAGCCAAAAGGTAGGAGTGGAGTGCTCTTCAATCCTCCTGCGGCCTCCGGAAAATCGCAATGACTCCCTCAAGGTCGGGGGAAGACTCCAAGAGTTCCTTCCTAAGTGGAGAGCCATCACTTCAAACCAGTTTATTGTAAATATGCTATCCCAGGGGTATGTGATAGAGTTCACGGAAGAACCTCCAAAAGGATTTTTGGTGACAAATGTCCCAAGGGATGCGGTCAAGGCTTGCGCCATGAAGTCCCTAATTCAGGAACTGAAAACCCAGAAAGTCATTGTTCCGGTCCCGACAGAGGAGTTCTTCCAGGGTTTCTACTCACATGTATTCCTCGTTCAGAAACCTTCAGGAAAGTTCCGTCTCATCCTGAATCTCAAAATGCTGAACAAATCAGTAGAGTACAGAAGGTTTCGGATGGATTCAATTTTTTTCAGTAAGAAACCTCCTGTATCAAGGGTGCTACATGGCATCAATAAATTTACAAGATGCCTACCTCCACATTCCTATTGCCACCAGGTCACAGAAATATCTGGGGTTTGCACTGAAAGAAGGGAAGAAGGTAGTACATCTGCAATTCAGAGCACTCCCGTTTGGTCTGTCATCATCCCCAAGG
This sequence comes from Lithobates clamitans, assembly GCA_037952925.1. Classification (NCBI taxonomy): domain Eukaryota; kingdom Metazoa; phylum Chordata; class Amphibia; order Anura; family Ranidae; genus Lithobates; species Lithobates clamitans. Next base: position 10,509,290 of record JBBGZY010000502.1, on the reverse strand, counting down.
GTGTTCATGAAAATAATGGCCGAAGCACTGGCGCCTCTGCCTCTAGAAGGGATCTCAGTTATTCCTTATCTGGACGATTTGCTGTTTTTTGCTCAGACCAGAGAAGGTCTTCAAGAAAACTTGCTCAGAGCCCGTGTTCACCTAGAGTCCATAGGGTGGATTTTAAACCTTCAAAAATCAAATCTGACTCACTCACAGGAAGTGTTATTCCTGGGTTTCCGTATCAACTCTTTGGAACAAAAAATTTTTCTTCTAGAGGAGAAACAGAAAAAGTTGGTACAAGTGGTGTCACTGCTACAGTCCAATCAATTTCTGTCCATCAGAAAGGTCATGTCAGCATTAGGAACCCTGACCTCTTCCATACCGGCTGTCCAGTGGGCAAAGTTCCATTTCAGACCTCTGCAAAGTTTCCTGTTAAAAACCTGGAATCACCAGCAGGATTCATTAGATTCACTAGTGAAGATCCCTACATCGGTGAAATAGAGTCTTTGTTGGTGGGAGAACCAGACAAGATATTCAGAGGGTCTGTTATGGTCCTTCCCAACCCAGGTGAGGTTAACAACCGATGCAAGTTCCTGGTCGGTGGGCCCAGGGCTCGTGGTCCACAAAAGATGCACTGAGGTCCTCAAATTGGAGGGAACTAAAAGCTATAGAGATAGCCTTACTGACCTTTGCAAAGGAAGTCCAGGGACAGCATACTCAGATCCTGTCAGACAATGCCACGGCGGTGGCCTACATAAACAGACAGGGGGGAACCTGAAGCAAAGTTCTGCAAATCCTAGCAAGAGGCATTCTAAGTTGGGCAGAGCTCCATACTCTATCCTTACCGTGGTCCATTTAAAAGGCACCCTAAACAGAGTGGGGAACTTCCTAAGCAGAAACCAGGTATTAGAAGCGGAGTGGCAATTGAATCCAGAAGTCTTCCATTTGATAGTGAAGAAATTGGGGCTCCCAAGAGTGGATCTCTTTGCGACCCAGGAAAACTTGCAAGTGTCTCATTTCTTCTCCCTGAACAGGAACGAGGCATCACTGGGAGTGGATGCTCTGGCACACAATTGGAAATTTCACCTCTGTTACGCATTCCCCCTGTTCCAGCTTATCCCTCGGGTCATAGCAAAAATCAGGAAGGAGGATACAACAGTGATTCTAATCACTCCCTTCTGGCCCAAAAGGCCTTGGTTTTCATCCCTTCTTCAGATGCAACTAAAACCATATTGGCACCTTCCGTTAAGGAAAGACCTTCTGTTACAAGGTCCTCTGCTTCACCAGGAAGTAGCATAGCTAAAACTCACGGCCTGGCTACTGAGGAACAGCTCTTTAAGAGAAAAGGTTTCTCGGATAGATTGGTGGCTACCCTCCTATCCAGCAGAAAGAAGGTTACAAGAGCAATATATTCCAAAATTTGGAAGGTCTTCAACTCCTGATGCACAACATCTGACAGATCACCAAAACAAATTTCCTCTGTTCTTGAATTCCTGCAAGAAGGAGCGGACAAGGGCCTAGCGGTCAGCACCCCCAAGGTTCAAGTTGCTGCGCTGGGGGTATTTCTGAAAAAATCCATTTCATCAGAACCCTTAGTAATTAGATTCTTCAAAGCTGTCACCTGGTCTAGACCAGTGGTGATCAAAAGCTGTCCAGCATGTTACTTATCAGTTGTTCTACAGGCCCTGACCAGGGAACCATTTAAACCCATTAATTTAGCCTCCCTGAAATTAGTTACTTTTAAAACAGTGTTTTTAGTTGCCATTACAACAGCTTGAAGAGTCAGTGAGCTGCAAGCCTTATCAATCAGGGAGCCTTTTTTTTCCATATTTGCAGACCGAATTGTTCTGAAGGCGGATCCTAGTTTTTTACCGAAGGTCGCTTCGATCCAGAATAGAATTCGAGATAATACTTCCTACCTTTTGTTCTAATCTATCGGGTAAGAAGGAAGAAGAATTCCATACCCTGGACGTTAAAAGAGCAGTCTTGAGTTACTTGGAAAACACGAAAGACTTTAGATGTTCAGATGCTCTATTTGTTTTATTTTCCAGTAATAAAAAAGGAAGACAAGCTTCTAGAGGAACCATTGCCAGATGGTTGAGAATGGCTCAGAAACCTATTCTCTAAGAGAGTCCCTAAGAGAGTCCAGTGAATGTCCGGGCTCATTCTATAAGAGCTTCGGCGGTGAGTTGGGCAGAAAAAGCTGGCGCCACCCCCGAACAAATCTGTAAGGCAGCTACTTGGACAAGTCTGACAACCTTTGCCCATCATGACAGGTTAGACCTCATGACGGCTGGGGACCAGGCTTTTGGAAGAAAAGTCTTACAGGCTGTTGTCCCACCCTAAATGGAGTAAGTCTCGATTATCCTCTCGGGTGCTGCCCTGAAAGACGTTTTGGAAAAATGCAAGTTAGACTTACCGGAAACTTGCTTTCCAATAGGCTTTCAGGACAGCAGTAACCCGCCCTTTTTTTATGCTGATGCTGTAATACTATGATATAACTGTCGCTTATGTGTTGCAGCTGGGACTGGAGTTCTCTACAAACAACTGACGAGGCAATGTGGAGGACTCCAATTAAAGAGTTAATTGATGAGGTGTTTCCTGTGGGAGGAGGAGCCATGATCTCTCTCGGGTGCTGTCCTGAAAGCCTATTGGAAAACAAGTTACCGGTAAGTCTAACTTGCATTTTTTTTCCTTTGAAATGTCAGTTTGCTGTCAGACTGTTCTAAAAATGGGAAACATGCGCCCCTTTACAGGCATACTATAGACACCCCCCAGGTACGAAATTTAAAGGGATATTACACTTTTATTGTTTCACTTTAAGCATTATTAAAATCACTGCTCCTGAAAAAACGGCCGTTTTTAAAACATTTTTTTGCATTGATCCATGTCCCCTGGGGCAGGACCCAGGTCCCTAAACACTTTTTTATGACAATAACTTGCATATAAGCCTTTAAAATTAGCACTTTTGATTATTCATGTTCGTGTCCCATAGACTTTAACGGTGTTCGCGTGTTCGGACAAATTTTTTGCCTGTTCGCAAGTTCTGTGCGAACCAAACAGGGGGGGGTGTTCGGCTCATCCCTACCTGTTATACCTCCTAGCCTAGACCAGGAGTGAGTAACCTACCTAGCCTAGAACAGAAGTGGGACTTATTCAATTAGTGGCCTTACAAAATTATCAACTTTAAAAAGTAGCCTGCTATATTTTATTAAACAACTTTTTATTAGGTCATCCCAAATGCAATGGCTTGAATGGCTTCTCTTTGGTGAGTGTAATGTTAAAAGCTGGTATAGCTGATATGTTTTTCTGCAAATGCAACTGATCTTCCATATTTGCGACAGTCAGTCAGTCTGGATGAGGTAGATTAGTTAGTGGTCGGCCAGCACTTAGGCATCCATTACACCTTAAGATTTTCTCCAGCCGGCTGTGCGACCAAGCGGATAAAATCTTTGGGAGATTCCCCTTTACACTGCTCAATGTGTAGAGGGGAATCCCTTTGTACTCTGGCTGAGGAGGACACTCAGCTCCCCCCCGGTCAGAGTACAGTAAAATACTACACCTTCCTGCACAGCTAACACCCTTTGCAAAGAACCCGCCTTCCAATGTTTGAAAGTATTTCCAAATGTTGCTGCGGTGGGATGCAGCCCCTTGACCCTGTTGATCTCTATTTAGGGCTGATATAGCTGCAGCAGGTAGCACACCAGTGGTGGAAGCTGTTGCCACTACAGTTACACTTGGTGAACTAGAACTAGTGCTGCTAATGGCAGGGGTGCTGGGGACTTGGAGGTCGGTGATATATCACAGGATTCTTCCTCCATAATAACAGAGGGAGAAGGGGAGTTAGCAGCAGATGAAAAAAGTGGACTGCTCCCTTTCCTATTCCTCACAGAATAGCCCTCTTGCACTTTCTCTAGGTCAAACTGTAAGTCCTGTGGGCTAAGAGTGTATAAAACATCTGCAGTGGTTGGGGAAAGAGGAGCATCACATTCAAAATCATTCTCTTCTTGGGCCAATGAAAAAAATGTCTCACACTCTGTCTCTGCTGCTGTCTCCCTCAATTGCTTCTTTGGGGAGCTGGGCAGTGGCACTGGCAGTGTGATTGGTGGTGGGGAGTGTAAAGGCAACTCCACTTTACTGGGTGTCTTGCCTATTCCATAAAAATAAGAAGCCATGACACCTGTATAAGTAGAAGGAGGTGCTGCACTGGCAGTGGAAGTGGCAGCAGATGTTGGTGGTCTGGCAGGAAAACTAATATTAGAACTGGTGGTGATGGAGCTAGCTTTGCTGGTGGCACTGGTGGTGACACCCACTGTTGTGTACAGCATGTTTGTGGCAGCAGAAGTGTCAGAGGAACTAGTAGCAGAGACCTTGCCACTTGTTTTAGCAAGGCACCACAACCGCGACCACGACCACTACCTCTACCTGCCTTCACTTTTCCATTAGAACGGTACATTGCTGACTTGCTGTTGCTGTATAGTTCAGAAAATAGACTGGTGATAGTGATCACTGATCAGACAGGTAACAAGATAGGGTATATAGAATCTACATAGAATCTCAATCTATAATATAGAATCTTTAATAATATATCCCCCCCACAACACGGGCAACCTCTGAGGCTATCACAACACTAGCAACAACACTAGTATCACTAGTATCTATCTATCAAATTCACAACACTAACACAATAGCAGCAGATTATTGTGAAAAAGTTAAGATGAACTGTAGCTTGCTTCACTATTGTTCTGCTGCTGTGCTTATGCTCAATTGATAAATAATTGAGGTTCTCTGACAAAGTGACAAACGGACCAGCTAAGATTGATTGTCTTCTGAAATGATTCAGCGTGTGTGTGTCTCTCTGCTAGCAAATCGTAAGTGAAAGTAAGTTGGCTGTATGTGTGTGGTTCTAGCTATTTTACTGCCCCTCCTCTTTGGTTACAATCGGCCAATAACATTCATCTTCATCATTATTTTTATTTTACTTCCCCCACCCAATTCCAGCAGCGATCTTTTCACTTTATGTCAAATCTTTACTCTCTATGTCGAATCTTTTAGAATAATCTTGGACTAGTATTTATGGACTGTAGAGTTAAGGCTAGGCACATTTGACCACAGGTTCGATAGACATAGATTGTTATTGTCAGCGTCATGTCAAATCTCCTATCTATATCAAACTGTTGTCACAACGAAAATGAAACTAAAGCATTTGTTTATGTCGGATCTTTCGGTTTTCGGATTCTGCGCTTTCGTTATCGTTTGTTAAAACGATAACCAAAATACCTGAAATTCGAACGAAAATGCATTCGGATGAAAACGAATGCACATGTCTAGCCATTATGAGTACCTTGTAATGCCTTTTGGCCTTTGTAACGCCCCGGAAGTTTTCCAGGAATTTATTAACAATGTCCTCTGAAATTTGTTGCAGTTATGTGTGGTGGTTTATCTCGATGATATGCTCATATTTTCCAAGTCCTTGGAGAGCCACCACACATATGTCTGTCGTGTGCTTCAAAAACTAAGAGAGGACAATCTCTATTGTAAACTAGAGAAGTGCGAGTTCCATCGTGAGCAGGTCAAATTCCTGGGCTATGTCATTTCCACTGCTGGTTTTTCGATGGACACAGAGAAACTTTTGGCAGTCCTACTGTGGCCCCATCCCGTGGGTTTTAAGTCCTCTGCAGAATTTCCTGGGCTTTGCCAACTATTATCGGAAGTTTATTGGTAACTTCTCGTCTCTGGTCAAGCCCCTGACTGATATGACCAGAAAGGACGGTAACCCACAGAGTTGGTCTCCGGAGTCCATTAAGGCCTTTGAGAGTCTCAAGGCTGCCTTTGTTTCTGCTCCTGTGTTGGCACATCCTGATCCTATGTTACCTTTTATCCTTGAGGTTGATGCTTCTGAGACTGGTGTTGGCACTTTCTGTCTCAACGTCCTACCTCTGAGAGCGCTATGCATCCTTGTGGCTACTTTTCCAAGAAATTGTCACCCGCGGAGTGCAATTACGAGATTGGTAGTAGAGAGCTATTGGCGAACATTTTAGCCCTGAAAGAATGGAGACATCTCCTCGAAGGTATCACTGTGCCGGTTCTCATTCTTACTGACCATAAGAATCTCACATTCTTGTCTGAGGCTAAACGCCTCTCACCCAGAAGGGTGCGATGGGCTCTTTTCTTGTCAAGTTTTAATTAAATTTTCTCATTCTTACCCGGTACTAAGAATGTAAGGGCTAATGCCTTGTCACAACAATTTTTCCTCCACTTCCAAGTTGGAGTCGGTTCCGGTTCCTGTGATTCCTCCTGATCATATTCTGGCTATGGTTCGCACCAGTCTCACTTCTCCTTTGGGTGACAAAATTCTTGCTGCTCAGGTCCATGCTCCTCCTGAGAAACCTTGTGACTGCTGCTTTGTCCCAGAGAGTCTCTGTAGTGCCGTGCTCCAGACTTACCATTCTCCCAGGGGCTGCTGGCCCCCCTGGGAAGAATCAACTTGTTTGGGACACTTCCCAACAATTCTGGTGGCCTAGTCTATGTGCTGATGTAACTACCTTCGTAGCTGCCTGTTCTGTGTGTGCTCAGAGTAAGACTCCACGACACCTTCCAGTGGGCCTCCTACAACCTATACCCAATGGAGAGAGGCCATAGACCCACCTGTCTATGGACTTCATTGTGGAGTTACATAACTCCCAGGGCAAAACAGTTATCCTTATGATGGTTGACCGGTTTGCAAAGATGTATAGAAAAAGTAGCAGAAGGGGCAGGACTTTGTATGAAGTGTGTGAGGAACAAAATCAGCAGTAATTAACATATTTCTAGTGTATGTTATACATTGTATTATATTTAATAATTAGTACATAAGTAAGTCTATCTTAATATAAAATCATGTATATACACATACAAGTAGATATCTGCATGATAGAAAATATTAGTATTCTAATCCCCATACATTGGGAGAGATGAAACAATATACAAAATAGACATGTGCATTTTGTTAAATTCCAAATTGAAATTTGGACAAATTTTTCATTATTCGGAAATTCGGAAGCAAAGTAATGAATTTAAACGAATCCGAAAAAAAGCGAACAAATTCGAATTGAATTTGAAAACAAATTTGAATCGAATTCGAAAACAAATTTGAATCGAATTTGAAAACATATTCAAATCGAATTTGAAAACATAATCAAATTCGAAAACAAATTCGAATTGAATCTGAAAACAATAGAAATCGATTTTCTAAAAAATACAATAAAATAGAATATAAAATCAATAGAATACATATATATAATATATTTTTTTAATTCTGTTTTATTGTTTTTCTATGCTTTTCTTTTCTATTATTTTCAATTCTATAATAGTCTTTTCTATTCAAATTCAAATTCATTCTATACGAAATTCTAATTTCGGAACATGGCTTCTGAAGATCGAATTTCATATAGAATGAATTTGAATTAGAATAGAAAAGATTTGAATAGAAAAGAATAGACTAGAAATTTGACCATCATATAGAATTAAATCGAATTAGAATATAATTAAATAATAGAAAATAATAGACTAGAAAAACAATAGGATAATATATATATAGATATATATATCTATATATATAGATATATATCTATATATATATAGCGATAGATAGATAGATAGATAGATAGATAGATAGATAGATAGATAGATAGATAGATAGATAGATAGATAGATAGATAGATAGATAGATAGATAGATAGATAGATAGATAGATAGATAGATAGATGTATATAGATATATCTATATATCTATATATATATATATATATATATATATATATATATATATATATATATAGATAGATATAGATATCTATATATATATCTATATATATAGATATATATAGATAGATATATAAAGTTCCAAAGGTTGCTGCACTTAAAAATGTGTTGCTTTATTCCATCAAATCTTTAGAAAAAGATTACAAACAAGTAGAGTCATTCCAAACAAAATCATTACAATCCTCTGTTCAGACAAAGATTATGTTTCAGGCTGATTTGTTTGCACCCTTCCTTAGATCAGTCAGAACACATCTGAACTTTATTTTTATACATACAAGGTCGGTGGGAGGACCTGTTTGCTGACACTAGATTGAAAGCCGTGTGTGGTTGGTTCTCCTCTACACTTCAATATATATATATATATATATATATATATATATATCTTATATATATATATATATATATATATATATATATATATATATATATATATATATATATATTATATTATATATTTTTTTCTATTCTGTTCCATTGTTTTTCTATGCTATTCTTTTCTATTCTAAACTTTTCTATTCAAATTTGAATTCATTCTATACGAAATTCGAATTTCGGAAGATGGCTTCCGTATAGAATGATTTTGAATTTGAAAAATAATAGAAAATAGACTAGAAAAACAATAGAACAGAATAGAATAAAAAAAAAATATATATATATATATATATATATATATATATATATATATATATATATATATATATAATGTTTTGTTTTATTCTGTTCTATTGTTTTTCTAGTCTATTCTTTTCTTTATATATTATTTTTTTCTATGCTGGTCTATGGTTTTTCTAATCTTTTCTATTTGAATGCAAATTCATTCTATACGAAATTCGAATTTCGGAAAATGGTTATATAGAAATAGAATTCTAATAGAAAAGACTAGAATAGAAAAAACAATAGAACACAATAGAAAAAAAAAATATATATATATATATATATATATATATATATATATATATATATATATATATATAAAAACATCTTCCGGAATTGGAATTTGGTACAGAATGAATTCGAATTTGAATAGACAAGATTAGAATAGTGTATATTTTATTTTTTTTCTATTCTGTTCTATTGTTTTTCTATGCTATTTTTATTTTCTATTCTATTCTAATCTTTTCTATTGGAATTTGATTTCATTCTATATGAAATTCGAATTTCGCAAAATGGTTATATATAGTTTACTTTTTCAAATTCGGTCAAATTTTTTCGAATGCGGTAGAATTTTTTCTAATTTGATACTTTTTTTCCGAATGCGGTAGAATTTTTTCGAATTTGATAGTTTTTTTCAAATGCAGTAGAATTTTTTCGAATTTGATAGTTTTCTTTCGAATGCGGTAGAATTTTTTCGAATTTGATAGTTTTTTTCGAATGCGGTAGAATTTTTTTCGAATCTGATAGTTTTTTTTCGAATGCGGACGAATTTTTTTCGAATTCGAATACGAAACTAAATGAATCCTGAAAACGAATGTAACGAATGCAACTAATTTAACTAAATGAATTTAGTTAAATAATGTATCGAAACGAAACAAAACGAAACAAATGTTTTCATCCTGCACATGCCTAATTTAAAAAAATATAAATAACAGCTTTACTGTGAAAAATTAATACATAGTTGAAAACAATCCATGCCAAGGGTAATATATTATATAGAATAATCATGATACAGTCCACGAAAATTGTACAAGAAAAGGGTAGGTGCATTATAGTTGGTAGGATACATATTAGAACACAATATCTGTTGGCTCTACGTGTTTCGCGACTTATTGTCACTCATCAGGAGCATAAGTGTATGGTATCTCTGCAATGACATAGAAACATTTTAGGCTAAACCAGTACATTCATATATTAAAAACAGGAGAAAAAAATCATAGATGGTACTTACAGGGTATCCATATGCTGATGGCATGACAGTCAAGCCAAGCTACCCAGTCGTTTACATACCCGGGTGACCCCGCCCCCCCTGACGCCATGGGAAGTTCCTGTGCATCAGTGGGGGCGGGGTCACCCAGGGACGTCACCGTGTGGCCCCGCCCTTAGTTATAAAAGAACTGTCATCGTGCTGAAGCATCATAAGGCGGGTGCCTCCTATGGAGGGGGATCTTTTTTATTTATTTTTTTCGGTTCGTCTGCGGAGCGAGAGAAGAAGATGAATGGACTTTGTGGGACATTTTTATTTTTTTATTTTTTATAAAGGACTTGTCCCAAGATGTGTCTTGTGGTTTTTTAACATTTTAAAAACCTTTTTTGTGAAAGGTTATGGGTACAATCTACCCGTTTCCATTTCAAACAGGGGAGCGGGATCTGGGGGTCCCCTTGTTAAAGGGGGCTTCCAGATTCTGATAAGCCCCCCCACCCGCAGACCCCTACAGCCACCCGGCAAGGGTTGTAGGGAGGAGGCCCTTGTCCCCATTAACATGGAGACAAGGTGCTTTGGAGGCTAGCCCAAAGCACCCTCCCCATGTTGAGGGCATGTGGCCTGGTACAGTTCAGGAGGGGGGTGCTCTTTCATCCCCCCTCTTTTCCTGTGACCTGCCAGGTTACGTGCTCGGATAAGGGTCTGGAATGGATTTTAAGGGGGACCCCTACGCCATTTAAAAAAAAAAATGGCGCAGGGTTCCCCTTAATATCCATACCAGACCTGAAGGGCCTGGTATGGAATTTGGGAGGACCCCCACGCAATTTTAAAAAAAAATTTTGGTTCCGGGTTCCCCTTAATCTTCATACCAGACCCAAAGGGCCTGGTAATGGACTGGGGGGATCCCATGCTGTTTTTTCAATTACTTTTATCTGTATTGCCGAGACCTGACAACTCATTATAGCCGCTGGTAGTTTTAAATAACTTTTTTTCCTTTAGAAATGTCATTTGGTGCAGGGACTGTTCTAAACACGAGAAAAATGTGCCACCTATAGGCATACTATAGACACCTCCCAGGTATGAAATTTATAGGAATATTTCACTTTTATTGTTTCATTTTAAGCATTATTAAAATCGCTGCTCCCGAAAAATGGCTATTTTTTTAATTTTTTTTGCATTGATACATGTCCCCTGGGGCAGGACCCGGGTCTCCAAACACTTTTTATGAAAATAGCTTGCATATTAACCCTTAAAATTAGCACTTTTGATTCTTCATGTTCGTGTCCTATAGACTTTAACGGTGTTCGCGTGTTCAAACTAATTTTTTGCCTGCATTTTTAGGTGCACTCTAGTTCGTAGGATACATATTAGAACACGATATCTGTTGTCTTTACGCGTTTCGTGACTTATTGTCGCTCATCAGGAGCATACGTGTATAGTATCTCTGCAATGACATAGAAAATTTTAGGCTAAACCAGTACATTCATATATTAAAAACAGGAGAAAAAATCATAGCTGGTACTTACAGGGTATCCATAAGCTGATGGCATGACAGCCAAGCCAAGCTACCCCCCATAAGCGGGGACCGTTCCCTCCCAGGGGACTGAGGCAGAGCGCCCCACAGTGGACAGCCCTAAACGGGCCCAACCATAGTAAGACAGGCACCAGGCAATCCTAAGTGTGTGGACAGACTGTCAGTGGCAATTGGTGACTGTGAAATGGTGGGATAATAAACCCAGGATATATAGCAGTTCCTGTGAAGTGAATGAAGGTATGTGTGATGATGAAAAATATTTTTAACAAGTGGGGCTTTACCATAACTGAAAAATAGGGAGGGGGAGGGGGGAGGGGGGGAGGCATAACAATGCCACCAGTAATTATAAAAGGTGAAGGTAAAAAACGAGAAAAACTGTGAATAATGTGGAAACTAATAGACAAAATGAGGGACAAGTGGTATGAGTATGCCCTATGAAGTGTGCAGCAGCCGCCGAGTGCCTGAACCATCCATGGATGGAGTCCAATTATAGGCGCCACCATGAGGAGCCAGCCTACGTCACGCATGCAAGCACACGGGGAGGGTCAGCGCCTAACCAATGAGGAAGAGCCGCCTTGTAATTTGGCGCCAAACTCACCCCGGTATAGCTTGTAGGTGGTCAATGCAGCGGAAAGGCAGGGTCACAGTAAATGATGCACTGCATCGAGGATGTCCGCTGTGGGGCACTCCGCCTCAGTCCCCCGGTAGGGAACGGTCCACGCTTATGGGGGTAGCTTGGCTTGGCTGTCATGCCATCAGCATATGGATACCCTGTAATTACCAGCTATAATTTTTTTCTCCTGTTTTTAATATATGAATGTACTGGTTTAGCCTAAAATGTTTCTATGTCATTGCAGAGATACTATACACGATACACAGTCGCGAAACGCGTAGAGCCAACAGATATCGTGTTCTAATATGTATCCTACCAACTATAGTATACCTACCCTTTTCTTGTACAATTTTCGTGGACTGTATCATGATTATTCTATATAATGTTACCCTTGTCATTTATTGTTTTTAACTATGTATCAATTTTGCACAGTAAAGCTGTTATTTATATTTTTGTATATTGTTTCATTTCTTCCAATGTTTGGGGATTAGAATACTAATATTTTCTATCATACAGATATCTATCCGTATGTGTATATAAATGATTTTTCATTAAGATAGTATTACTTATGTAGTAATTAATAAATATAATACAATGTATAATATCATACACTAGAGGTATGTTAATTACTGCCGATTTTGTCCCTCACACACTTCATACGAAGTCCTGCCTCTTCTGCTACTTTTTCTATACTAAAATAGAGATGGAGGTTTATGATAGTACCATTTACCTCATATAAAGTCCCACCATATATTTCTCTCTCTCATTTTTTTCTCAAAGATGTGACATTGTATTCCACTTAAGAAGTTGCCAACTTCTAAGAAACTGGCTTCCGTTTTTGCTCGGGAGATCTTTAGCTTACATGGGCCAAGCAAGGTGATTGTCTCAGACAGGGGTAGTCAGTTTGTGTCCCTGTTCTGGTGAGCCTTTTGTGCACAGTTGGGAGTTCAGCTTGCTTTCTCCTCTGCATATCACCCACAGTCTAATGGGCCACAGAACAAGCCAAACAGTCCTTGGAGCAATTCCTACATTGCTATATTTCTGACCATCATAACAACTGGTCAGACCATGGGCAGAGTTTGCTAACAACAGTGCCTTGAATTCTGCTTCCTGATTGTCCCCGTTTATGGCGAATTATGGTTTCCAACCTTCCATGTTGCCTGACTCGTTTGTTCCGCAGAGTATTCCTGCATTAGAGGAGCATCTCCATGGTCCTCATTCCACTTGGGCACAAGTCCAGGAGGATTTGCATCATGCTAATGATAGGTTTAGACTCCATGCTGACCGCAGACGCCTGCCTGCACCTTCCTATCACTTTGAGGACAGGGTCTGGCTGTCATCTAGCAACCTCAGACTTCGTGTTCCCTCACTGAGGTTCGCACCTCGGTTTATTGGGTCTTTCCGTATTCTTCGAAAGGATTAACCCAGTAGCTTACGCAATAGACCTTCCTTCTAATGTGTGTATTTCGAATGTATTTCATGTCTCCTTATTAAAACCTTTGGTCTCCAACCTCTTTACCACCTCGGTGCTACGTCCTCACCCTGTACAGGTTGAGAACCATTAGGAGTATGAAGTACAGCCCATTGTTGTCTCCCGTTGGCGCATACAGTACCTGGTGCATTGGAAAGAGTACGGTCCGGAGGAATGCTCTTGGGTCTCATCCTCGGATGTACATGCCCCTGTCCTCCTCTGTGATTTCCATAGACATTTTCCCCTCAGGCCTGGTGGTCCTCCAAGGAGGAGTGGTCGTTGAGGAGGGGGTACTGTCGTGGCTGGGCTCAGCCCTTCCTTCTCTGAGCTGGCCGCTCAGCTGTCAGCTAATTGCCAACTCCCATCTCTCTCCACAATTACTCAGCTGTTGATGATATCCTGCTCGTCAGTCCTGCCTACCTAAGCCATCCAGTCCAGAGGATCTCTGCCTTCACCTTAGTCAACATTACAGAGTGTCATGAGAGGGTTTACCCATTGGTGGCGCTATCGGTCTCTTGGATTGCAGTACCAGTGTCCATCAGCAGGTGTCTTCCAACACCTAGGACCTGCAGTAAAAGGTCTTTCCTGCTGGTGGCACTGTTGCATCCTTGGGCCGTAGTACCGGTGTCAACCAGCGGGTGCACTCTGGCAGTGTGGAGCAAACAGCTCACACTGCGCTCAGCTGTGACATGAGGTCAATTACCACAGCCTTATAAATACCCGGCAAGCCCTCATAGGCTTGCCTTGGTATCTCTCTCCCTGCATTCTGACCTTGCTGCCTGTTATTTTGACCTTGAGCCTGCATCTGCCTTGTCCTGACCTGATCTGATCCAATCCCTATCCTGAGGCCTTCCTAGTCCTGTCCCTTCTGTTCCTGGTTACCTTGGAGCCCTGCCCTGAACCCCATCCATCCATCCTCTCCCTGTCCTGTTCAGTTTCCCGTCCTTACCCTTCTGCTGACTTCCCTGTGTATGACCTTGGCTTGGCTTTGTTTACGATTACGGTATCTCCATTTACTTGTATATATTGTTGTTTGTAGTGGGTTGTTGTGTTGGTTTTGCACTGTTTATATATATTGTTGTTTGTAGTGGGTTGTTGTGTTGGTTTTGCACTATTTATATTCCTTTTACTTATCACTTGTTAATAAACACCATTATTTCACTTACATGTGTTTCTGGTCTCCTCTGTGCAGTCCACACAGTCTGGTCAATTAAATACCCTGACAGTATACCAAGGCCATCCCTGACCAGACGTGGCTGCACTGAGAAACCGTCCTGTTACGGTGGGCGCGCAAAATGGACTTTGATGAAATTGTCTATTATTCTCTGCTGGCAGCAGAGGATAATGAATATTGTTGTCAGACTCTTAAAGATTGGACCCGTGACCAACTGCTGGAAATGATACAAACAGCCCATTTACTTGTAGATCAAGGTCATGCGTTATTTGAGGATGTTCAGCCTTTGATCCAATTATGTACAAAGTCAGCCTTGTCATGCACTCCCGAAGGTAGTGACGATTTCTCCCCTCCTTTCAGTTGTGACCAGGTTGAATCCCTGGTATGGTTGTTAGAGGATGATCCGGCTTTCTTTGATGAACATTATTCCGCTTGTTCCCAGCAGGTGTTATCCGATTGCATTTATTCAGTACAATCTCTGGTTAGTCAGGCTGTGTGTGAATCAGCGTTTGTTCAACCTTTGCTGCAGGCATGGTCAGATCTCCTGTCTTTAGCTAAGCCACAATATTCCAGCCCTGCCATTAATCATCTGCCTTCCAAAAGATCTATCTCCCCGTCACCTATGGCAACCTCAGCTACAACCCAGTTTAATCAGTTCCCTACCAAATACTACCACCCAGTCTCCAAGTGTCGCACCTATCCTGCCTTCAATCCACCTGTCTCTTCTCCTCCACCTGTAACAGTCCCACAAAACCCTTCTCTAGCTACAGTTCCTTGGTCTTCCTTCTGCCCAGCTACTTTCTTTTCTTACAGCCCTGCACCTACATACAAGACTGCACGGGCTAAACCAAAAAAGAAACAAAAATCCTTCCCGACCCACACCATCTTGCCAGTAACCCAACCTGCTCCCACTTTACAGTCTGATGTGCCTGCCTCCCAGTCTGTTGTCCCGATGCCTGCCTTCCAGCTTGATGTCCCTGCCTTCCAGCTCGATGTCCCTGCCTTCCAGTCTGATGTGCCCACCTTCCAGTCTGATGTGCCCACCTTCCAGTCTGATGCACCCGCTCTCCAGTCTAATGCACCTGCTATCCAGTCTGATATGCCTGCCTTCCAGCCGGATGTCTTGAAGCTTGCCTTCCAGCCTGAAGTCCCGGTGCCCGCTTTTCAGTCTGTGCCCGCTCCCCAGTCTGATGTCTTCATGCCTGTCTCCCAGTCTGTTGTCCCGATGCCCGCCTTCCAGCTTGATGTCCCTGCCTTCCAGCTTGATGTCCCTGCCTTCCAGCTTGATGTCCCTGCCTTCCAGCTCGATGTCCCTGCTTTCCAGCTCGATGTCCCTGCCTTTCAGTCTGATGTGCCCACCTTCCAGTCTGATGCACCAGCTCTCCAGTCTAATGCACCTGCTATCCAGTCTGATATGCCTGCCTTCCAGCCGGATGTCTTGAAGCTTGCCTTCCAGCCTGAAGTCCCGGTGCCCGCTTTTCAGTCTGTGCCCGCTCCCCAGTCTGATGTCTTCATGCCTGCCTCCCAGCCTGATGTCCCGAAGCTTGCCTTTCAGCCTGATGTCTTGGTTTCTGCATTTCCACCTGATGTCTTGATGCCTACCTACCAGTCTGATGTGCCAGCTTCCCAGTCTGATGTGCCAGCTTCCCAGTCTGATGTGCCAGCTTCCCAGTCTGATGTGCCAGCTTCCCAGATTGATGTGCCATCTTCCCAGATTGATGTGCCAGCTTCCCAGATTGATGTGCCAGCTTCCCAGTTTGCTGTACCAGCTTCCCAGCCTGATGTCTTGCAGCTTGCCCTCCAGCCTGATGTCTTGATGCCTACCTACCAGTCTGATGTGCCAGCTTCCCATATTGATGTGCCAGCTTCCCAGATTGATGTGCCAGCTTCCCAGTTTGCTGTACCAGCTTCCCAGCCTGATGTCTTGCAGCTTGCCTTCCAGCCTGATGTCTTGATGCCTACCTACCAGTCTGATGTGCCAGCTTCCCAGTCTGATGTGCCAGCTTCCCAGTCTGATGTGCCCACCTTCCAGTCTGATGCACCAGCTCTCCAGTCTAATGCACCTGCTATCCAGTCTGATATGCCTGCCTTCCAGCCGGATGTCTTAAAGCTTGCCTTCCAGCCTGAAGTCCCGGTGCCCGCTTTTCAGTCTGTGCCCGCTCCCCAGTCTGATGTCTTCATGCCTGCCTCCCAGCCTGATGTCCCGAAGCTTGCCTTTCAGCCTGATGTCTTGGTTTCTGCATTTCCACCTGATGTCTTGATGCCTACCTACCAGTCTGATGTGCCAGCTTCCCAGTCTGATGTGCCAGCTTCCCAGTCTGATGTGCCAGCTTCTCAGATTGATGTGCCATCTTCCCAGATTGATGTGCCAGCTTCCCAGATTGATGTGCCAGCTTCCCAGATTGATGTGCCAGCTTCCCAGATTGATGTGCCAGCTTCCCAGTTTGCTGTACCAGCTTCCCAGCCTGATGTCTTGCAGGTTGCCCTCCAGCCTGATGTCTTGATGCCTACCTACCAGTCTGATGTGCCAGCTTCCCAGATTGATGTGCCAGCTTCCCAGATTGATATGCCAGCTTCCCAGATTGATGTGCCAGCTTCCCAGTTTGCTGTACCAGCTTCCCAGCCTGATGTCTTGCAGCTTGCCTTCCAGCCTGATGTCTTGATGCCTACCTACCAGTCTGATGTGCCAGCTTCCCAGTCTGATGTGCCAGCTTCCCAGTCTGATGTGCCAGCTTCCCAGTCTGATGTGCCAGCTTCCCAGATTGATGTGCCAGCTTCCCAGATTGATGTGCCAGCTTCCCAGTCTGATGTGCCAGCTTCCCAGTCTGATGTGCCAGCTTCCCAGTCTGATGTGCCAGCTTCCCAGATTGATGTGCCAGCTTTCCAGATTGATGTGCCAGCTTCCCAGTTTGCTGTACCAGCTTCCCAGCCTGATGTCTTGCAGCTTGCCTTCCAGCCTGATGTCTCGAAGATTGCCTCCCAGTCTGATGTGCCAGCTTCTCAGTCTGATGTGCCAGCTTCCCAGACGGATGTGCCAGCTTCCCAGACGGATGTGCCAGCTTCCCAGTTTGATGTGCCAGCTTCCCAGTCTGATGTGCCAGCTTCCCAGTCTGATGTGCCAGCTTCCCAGTCTGATGTCTCGAAGTTTGCCTTCCAGCCTGATGCCTCGATGCCTGCCTTCCAGTGTGATGTGCCAGTTCCCCAGTCTGTTGTCTCAGTGCCTGCCCTCCAGCCTGATGTCTCCAAGCTTGCTTCCCAGTCTGATGTGCCAGCTTCCCAGTCTGATGTGCCAGCTTCCCAGTCTATTGTCCCAGTGCCTGCCTTCCAGCCTGATGTCTTAATGCCAGCTTTCCAGACTGACGTGCCAGCTTCCCAGACTGTTGTGCCTGCTGCCCAGCTCAAGTGGTTCCTGTCGTCTGCTGCCCAGCTCAAGTGGTTCCTGTCGTCTGCTGCCCAGCTCAAGTGGTTCCTGTCGTCTGCTGCCCAGCTCAAGTGGCTCCTGTCGTCTGCTGCCCAGCTCAAGTGGTTCCTGTCGTCTGCTGCCCAGCTCAAGTGGTTCCTGTCGTCTGCTGCCCAGCTCAAGTGGTTCCTGTCGTCTGCTGCCCAGCTCAAGTGGCTCCTGTCGTCTGCTGCCCAGCTCAAGTGGTTCCTGTCGTCTGCTGCCCAGCTCAAGTGGTTCCTGTCGTCTGCTGCCCAGCTCAAGTGGTTCCTGTCGTCTGCTGCCCAGCTCAAGTGGTTCCTGTCGTCTGCTGCCCAGCTCAAGTGGTTCCTGTCGTCTGCTGCCCAGCTCAAGTGGTTCCTGTCATCTGCTGCCCAGCTCAAGTGGTTCCTGTCGTCTGCTGCCCAGCTTAAGTGGTTCCTGTCGTCTGCTGCCCAGCTCAAGTGGTTCCTGTCGTCTGCTGCCCAGCTCAAGTGGTTCCTGTCGTCTGCTGCCCAGCTCAAGTGGTTCCTGTCGTCTGCTGCCCAGCTCAAGTGGTTCCTGTCGTCTGCTGCCCAGCTCAAGTGGTTCCTGTCGTCTGCTGCCCAGCTCAAGTGGTTCCTGTCGTCTGCTGCCCAGCTCAAGTGGTTCCTGTCGTCTGCTGCCCAGCTCAAGTGGTTCCTGTCGTCTGCTGCCCAGCTCAAGTGGTTCCTGTCGTCTGCTGCCCAGCTCAAGTGGTTCCCGTCGTCTGCTACCCAGCTCAGGTGGTTCCTGTCGTCTGCTGCCCAGCTCAGGTGGTTCCTGTCGTCTGCTGCCCAGCTCAAGTGGTTCCTGTCGTCTGCTGCCCAGCTCAATGACTCTGACATGCCAGCAGTACCCACCGTCCAGTTTGATGTACCCGATGCCCGGCCTGATGTGCCCTCATCTGTTCGGTTGGAGGCCATGAACTTTGAACAGATGCACCTTGTTGGAGCGTCCGGAGGCCGCTCCTTTAGGGGGGGGTACTGTCATGAGAGGGTTTACCCATTGGTGGCGCTATCGGTCTCTTGGATTGCAGTACCAGTGTCCATCAGCAGGTGTCTTCCAACACCTAGGACCTGCAGTAAAAGGTCTTTCCTGCTGGTGGCACTGTTGCATCCTTGGGCCGTAGTACCGGTGTCAACCAGCGGGTGCACTCTGGCAGTGTGGAGCAAACAGCTCACACTGCGCTCAGCTGTGACATGAGGTCAATTACCACAGCCTTATAAATACCCGGCAAGCCCTCATAGGCTTGCCTTGGTATCTCTCTCCCTGCATTCTGACCTTGCTGCCTGTTATTTTGACCTTGAGCCTGCATCTGCCTTGTCCTGACCTGATCTGATCCAATCCCTATCCTGAGGCCTTCCTAGTCCTGTCCCTTCTGTTCCTGGTTACCTTGGAGCCCTGCCCTGAACCCCATCCATCCATCCTCTCCCTGTCCTGTTCAGTTTCCCGTCCTTACCCTTCTGCTGACTTCCCTGTGTATGACCTTGGCTTGGCTTTGTTTACGATTACGGTATCTCCATTTACTTGTATATATTGTTGTTTGTAGTGGGTTGTTGTGTTAGTTTTGCACTGTTTATATTCCTTTTACTTATCACTTGTTAATAAACACCATTATTTCACTTACATGTGTTTCTGGTCTCCTCTGTGCAGTCCACACAGTCTGGTCAATTAAATACCCTGACACAGAGACACTCTCCTGCATTCCTGTTTAAAGACTTGCATTGCTGACATCCCTTCTGGCTCCAGATCCTGCTTGTTGTTTTACTACGCTCTTCTCCAGCTCCCTGATGTTTGGCTTGTCTGACTATCTGTTCCGGTCCTGAACTCTATGTTTTGACTACATTTGTTCTATTTACTTTTATTATTAAACATGTGTGATTTAACTGTACTTCTGTCACGGTTTGATTTCATGGTTTCTGACAATACCTTGTATTTCTGGGCACTCCAGGTAGGTTGCAGTTCTGGAATATGACATCACTGGAAGATAATGAGTTCCTGGTACCTCCACGTTTGATTTTTCTCAAATCTTTGGCAATTCATTTGCATTTTTCGTTTCTCAACTTGTTTCTTGCAACCCTGTTGACTGTTTCCAACAAAACATTCGATGGTTCAGTGACCCCCCCCCCTAATATCTTAGCAATATCAAGAGTGCTGCATCCCTCTCAAAGACTTTTTACAATTTTTGACTTTTCAGAGTCAGTTAAATCTCTTTTTTGGCCTATGTTGCCTGAGGAAACAAAGCTGCATAATAATTATGCACGCCTTGATATAGAGTGTTAGGCCACACCCTCCCTCATTACACAAATACACGTGACCCGATAGACTTAAATCCAATAAGCATTCATTTTTATAAAGCTTAGAGTTGGACAATATGCATAAAAATGATGATTTGGTCAAAATACTCACTTGCCTAATAATTGTGCACACAGTGCATAAAGAAAAAATAATAGCTGGTTATCCTGCCATGAAGGTTCTTGTTAAAGGTTCATCAAGAAACCCACCCTGAGAACACCCATTCAGATTGCACTAAAAGCATTACATCAATATAAATGTGTTTTTTTTTTTATGTAAAGTTTTACATTTGAATTCAAGTGTGAATATATTAAAATATTTAGTTTCTGTATCCATGGGTCTGCACTAATTGTGCTTAGATTCTGGTTGCAATGAGTTAAGTCCATGACCAAAGAGGAAGCCTGCTACTGGAATTGCAACTACACTGACAGTGTAGGTATGCACAGATCTTGGATTCCACTTAGGAAGCTTGCAGTGGTAGAGCGATGGATTCAATTTATTATCTACCAGGAGATTTCAGTTAACAGATGCACAGAGAACACCTTTCTCATTAGGCATAAGAAACAACATCTTTCCATGCAAAAAAAAAAGGATTCTCTGCTGACAGCGGTCAGTGAGTAAAATCTAATTTGCTTCAGACTTTATTTTCTGTTTCTCCCAGTTGCTACAAGTAGATATTTTAATACAACACAAGTTTTTATTATTGTGATGTCTATGTTACTTTAATATCAAAGTGACTGTCTTTGTGGAAAATAGTCAATAATTGCCACAAACAGTTGGATGCGAGGTAGAGAGCGCAGTGTGCTTTACAATATGAGAATATAATAAATACTTTAAATGAATACATTAAGACATTGTGAAGATTTTAGGTGTTTTATTATTTTTTTCATATTGTTGCTGCAGCTTTAGTATTTCAAGTAGAAATATTTTTCTGCTAGTCCAATGTATTATTTTCATTTAGTATTCAATGCTTATAATTCTTTATAGCTAACAATCACTTCTTCCAATGTCATGTCAATATAGAAAGTTCTCATAAAAAATGTAAGGAAACCAACAATGTGAATTTCAATAGGCTGTATTCAATTATACATTGACTGGAGCTATAAAATACATGCTATGTTGCTTGAAAATGTTCCTACAGACATAAGGGGAACTTAAAAGAATTCTCAAGTGCATATAGAAAATACAAGTGCATATAGAAAATAAAAATCCTGGTACCATTGGAGTTATTAATAAAGGAATGCAATATAGGAAAAGAGTGAATATGCATAGATATCAAATAATGGACTTAAGTATTTCACCCTTCTAAAAGGAAGTGGCGCTCAAGCTAATGCTCCTTACAAGGCATGTTTTCAGTTCTTTTAACAAAATCAAAGGTAAGATGATTAGTGTTTTTCTTTTACACAAGTTAGTAATTCAACCTCAACTGTTGGTGGGGCTTGAGGACCAAATTTGAGCATCCCAAGAATCCTAGCAGTTTTAGACTAGGCAAGTAAAAGTTGGCATTTGAAATATAACACAGGATCACCGATTTAATAAATTTTATATCCCTTATGTGATGCTTACTGTAAATTTGATCTTATGTAGAAAAGATGATCAATCCATGATTGACATACTCTGCTTCTAAATTACAAATAGTTTGTTACAGGGAATGTTTAACTGTTGATTTGTTTCCCTGCATCTAACAATCTCTTGTTCATATGAAGGTCACATAAATTTACATTAATACTGAAAAAAGCGCAGTAAAATTTACATCAATAAATGCAAGATACCATATTTGTGTAATAAAAAAAATGTAAATCCATCTATCCTGGAAATAAAATGGAAAAGAAAAAAGGAAAAAATTAATCAAATGGAAAATTGATGGTGAAACCGTGACTTTATCCAATCAGATGCATCCACTGTTTGTTTGGGGATTCAGAAAGATGCTGCAGACGTCTGAATACAACAGCCGATGAGGGATATTACTCCATCCACACTGTTTAGCATTGATGAGGAAATCAACTAATTTCTGTCTTTGAGTTTATGGCTTCAGCCCGTGGCTAAACTAGAGGGATCAAGATGTGTATGGCTATCTTACTGAAGGTTGTGGTTATAGGGAGGTTTCGTTTCAAAAATTAGGGTTATATTAGTGAGGAAGTGTGGGAGATATGACTAAAGTTTTGTGCCTGTAGTTTCTGTTTCACCTTCACACAAACTCTCACAACTGTTTATACTACAAAGAGCATATAGAACACCATCACAGCTCTATCGTTGGGGAGACGGAATTCCCCCATCTTCCCTAAATGCAAAGTAGAGGCAGGAACTCTCATTCACTCGCTATTGGAAGGATGTAACTGATACTATCTATGATCAAGGTTCCACTAGATCCTTTGGTTTACCTACTGGGAGCAATAGATGAGGATATTTTTGTTCCCCCATGCAATATAGCTATACACAGGCTTCTGTATATAGCCCAGAAGCAAATAACCTGATTTTGGTTATCCCCTCACGTTCCCACTAGGAAACATTGGATAGAACAGGTCAGCAATATTTTGATCAGAGAACAACTGACATATCAACACAGAAATGCCAATCGTAAGTTTTCATCTATCTGGCAGGCATGGCTGGATACTCCTGGGCTAGCCCCATCTCATCTTTCTTCTATCTTCTATCTTCCTTCGGTTTCTTCCTCCATCTTCTTCTTCTTCTTCTGGTTCTTCCGGTTCTACCTCCGGTGTTCTCGTCCAGCATCTTCCTCGGCGGCGTCGGCGTCTTCTTCCCTTCTTCTCCTCGGGCCGCTCCGCATCCATGATGGCATGGAGGGAGGCTCCCGCTGTGTGACGCTTCTCTCTTCATCCTCTTCTCTTCATCTTCTTCTCTTCATCTTCTTTTTGGGCCGCTCCGCATCCATGATGGCATGGAGGGAGGCTCCTGCTGTGTGAAGCTTCTCCTCTTCTGACGGTTCTTAAATAATGGGGGGGCGGGGCCACCCGGTGACCCCGCCCCCTCTGACGCACGGGGACTTGACGGGACTTCCCTGTGGCATTCCTAGTGACGTCAGAGGGGGGCGGGGTCACCCGTTACTTAACCCCGCCCCCTTCTGATGTCACAGGGAATGCCACAGGGAAGTCCCCGTCAAGTCCCCGTGCATCAGAGGGGGGAGGGGTCACCGGGTGGATCCACCCCGTTATTTAAAAACCGTCAGAAGAGGAGAAGCGTCACACATTGGGAGCCTCCCTCCATGCCATCATGGATGCGGAGCGGCCCGAAAAGAAGATGAAGACCAGAAGATGAAGAGAAGAAGATGAAAAGAAGAAGATGAAGAGAGAAGCGTCACACAGCGGGAGCCTCCCTCCATGTCATCATGGATGCAGAGCGGCCCGGAGAGAAGAAGGGAAGAAGACGCCGACGCCGCAGAGGAAGATGCTGGACGAGAACACCGGAGGAAGAACCAGAAGAACCAGAAGAAGTAGAAGATTGAGGAAGAAACCGAAGGAAGATAGAAGATAGAAGAAAGAAGAAAGACAAAAGAAGATAGAAGAAAGAAGAAACATTTAAATAAAGGAATTGTCAAAAACTGTCTCTTGTCATTTTTAACATTTTTGACACTTTTTTAGTGAAATAGTAGGGGTACTTTTGTATCCCCTTACCATTTCACACAGGGGGTAGGGCCGGGATCTGGGGGTCCCCTTGCTAAAGGGGGCTTCCAGATTCCGATAAGCCCCCCGCCCGCAGACCCCCACAACCACCGGCCAGGGTTGTGAGGATGAGGCCCTTGTCCTCATCAACATGGGGACAAGGTGTTTTGGGGGCTACCCCAAAGCACCCTCCCAATGTTGAGGGCATGTGGCCTGGTACGGTTCAGGAGGGGGGCCGCTCTCTCCCTCTTTTCCTGCCGCCTGCCAGGTTGCGTGCTCGGATAAGGATCTGGTATGGATTTTTGAGGGGGACCCCACGCCATATTTTTTTTAAATTTTGGTTTGGGGTTCCCCTGTGGGGAATTCCCATGCCGTTTTAATGAACTTTTATGTGTATTGTCGGACCTGCAATTCATTAATAGCTGCGAGTAGTTTTAAATGACTTTATTTCCTTTGAAATGTCATTTTGCTGTCAGACTGTTCTAAACATGGGAAACATGCGCCCCTTTAAAGGTATACTATAGACACCCCCAGGTACGAAATTTAAAGGGATAATACACGTTTATTGCTTCACTTTAAGCATTATTAAAATCACTGCTCCCGAAAAAACGGAGTGAGTGAGAAAAAACACGAGTTCGACTCGAACTCGAAGCTCATCCCTAATCTTTAATAGCGGATAAATGTAAATAGTTGGTAAAATGTAATCTGCGGTATTTTCATAAGCATGTGTTAATACTTCTTAAAAGCAAATATCAGAATATATTTTTATTAGTTTTTTTTTTTTTTTTGTTACATTTAGTGAAATTTAGTTGAGAATCACAATATGTATATGTTTTTAGCAGAATAATGATTGCAGCTGTAGGCAAGACATGGCCTTGCCAATGAAAGCTTACATTCTGTAGGGATAAGGCACATTGGAAGCATCAGGGTAATAATATAGATTATTCTTTGTGTGTGCATATATACTGTGCCTCTTTGAAATGTATGTGATCAGTGAATGCCTACAGCTATGTGTTTGGGGAATGTCTGATCAAATCCCAAAGACAGCAAGACATCTCCTTTATGGTGAGACTTGCGGGTGATGGTTGGAGGGGAGTAAAGACAAAGGTCATTCTCTGAATAAATATTGGTGAAAGGGGTTCTGCAACAGACGACTAGGTACATTTTTTTCAGAGTACACGTATGTCTGTACAGGAGTTCCCACAGATTAGAGAGGCAATTTATTAAAGTGTACCTTTAGTTTTATATACAGTATATACATTTGAATATATTTCCTCAATGATAACTAAACTGAAGAACAAAAAAAATGTAATGTATTAAAGGTTACCAGTCCTTAGGTGTAGTGGCTGCATTAGTCTTCATTATTCAGTCTAAAGAATTTTCAGCAATTACAGAAAATACATCTATGCAATCTTGCAAAATGCAGTATCCTTGTAATTTCATATGGGATGAAGAGAAAGCACAAACGCCCTTATCTTTTTTTTTTCTAAACGAACAATCCCACCAAAGAGCATTAAACTTACATTAATACCGCGTACACACAACTGGACTTTCCGGCAGACTAGGTCCAACGGTCTTCCCGACGGATTTTCGGCAGAGTTCTGACGGACTTCCGAACGAATGGACTTGCCCACCCACCAATGGACTAAGTCTGTTCAAAAATTCGTTCTTTTGAACGTGATGACGTAAGTCAGGACTAAAAAAGTTCAATAGCCAGTAGCAAATAGCTGTCCTTGTGTCGTATTTGGTCCGTCGGACCAGCATACAGACGAATGGTTTTTCCGATAGGTATTGGGTCCGTCGGACAGATTTGAAACATGTTCTATTTCTAGGTCCGTCTGGTTGTTTAAATGAAAAACTATCGGATTAGCCCACACACGATCGGAATGTCTGACGGACTGATTCCATCGGACCTAGTCTGTCGGAAAGACCGGTCATGTGTACGCGACATAACATGTTAAAGTTTATATTAAATTTTATTGACTGGTTTTAAATCTACTTTTTTTTTTTAAATCAGGAAAAGGAGTTTATTAAGAATTAACAAACCATACAAAGCAAAACAAAATTCCAGAGAGTCCATGCAAAAGTCTACATAAGAACACAAAGTAATGATATAAAAATGCTCTCTCACTTGCCTTGACATAGTCCAGCGTGTAAAACATCACTTCACACATAGTAAAATACACAGAGTATCAAATTGTTTTATATCTACTTTAACCTTAAAGTGGTTGTAAACCCTTACATATACCCACAGAAGTGACTGGCCTCAGGTGATACACAGAGATTAAACAAATCCTCTAACATAAGTTGTACCTGTTTATCTACAATCTTCTCTACATCTGTTCAAAGTTTAGAATTTACACAGCATTTCTTAGCTTCATAAGGCAGTGAGCTGGGATCAGATGCCACACACTGCACAGCATAGAGCAGAGACCTGAGTGTAATCTGAGACCTGAGTGGGGGGAAAGACACACCCCTCTGTACACAGTCTAATAGGGAAACATGCACAACTGAGGCTGTCAGTCACCTTCTGTGTGCTGGAGGGGGAGGGAGGGGGAGGGGACAGGGCCACCTTCCAGGATTGTTTAGTGTGGGCATGGACTGTCAAAATTGACTCATGCAGATAGCAGTGGAAGGACACAGTGGACAAAAATCAAACTAGATGTTTTTTTTGGCTAGAGGCAAGTAAAAACTATAGAAGGATATGCTTTGTTCATTCTTCATTTCAGAGATTTGTAACCACTTTAAATAACATTACAGGTACATATGTCACACATTCAGAAAATGTGTCTTACCATATACTGTGGTATCGTATAGTTTGGCCATATACTGTGCCTAATTTCTTCATATTTGTGTTCTCATATACAAAAATTATCACTTATTCTATTTTTTTTTCATCATACAAAAAAGGCTCATATAAACTTACTGATGATAATTATAATACAGATGCTGATTTAGTCATTTCAAAAAAGCCATGGAGTCCTAATTAATGTCTGAATGGCCTCAATATCGCATTATTAGGAGACGAGGATAAAATTTGAAATGAGGACATCAAGCATGTTAAGAGGAAACATGAAAAACATGCATAATTCAGTATCACAAACCGTAAAGTCTTAGTGCCAACTAAAATTAGCTAAGAAAAAAAAAACATATTGTAAAATGAATACCAATAAGTCTGATTTTATAGTAATCACATAGTTAAAAGTGTACTCCAGTAAAACATAAAACATTTGGAGTTTAACAGGTTTGTAAATTTCTATATTTCTTGAGTGCTTTGACAGTGAGCAATCCTCTTTGTATCTCCTGATTCATCCATTGAACCAACCCCAAAGGTGTTATACTCTAGTTGCTGCTTTGCATGAAGGGGCAGACATACTATTTGTTAACACTGTATATCTGCACAAGGGCCCTTTGGAATTTAAGGGCCCATTTATACTAGATATGGACCAAAAACATAACATGTGAAAATATCTTATTACACACTAGTTTTATAGCTGTACTCTTTTTATAGCTAAATTCCTGGTTCTTTTTTTTCATATTTACATTGGTCCAGCTTGGACCAATGTAAATATGCATATTTCATACCAAGCCGATTCCTGTGGAAGCAGAGAATCACTGTAGTAACAGCTGCTACTACAATAGTCCTTGCTGTCTTCCAGGTCTCTTGCAAACACAGGTGCCGTTCAATTAATGCATTGCTTTTTTTCAATGAATGCTAAATTGTTCTCTGATTGGATGAGGTGGAGAGGCAGGGAAGTTATTTCTCCACCCCCTCCTCCCCAGCTCCCGTGTTTACTATGCAGCAGGTAAGCCACTCAGCATGGGACCACCACTCTCTGCTCTACCCCTCCAGTGCTCACTAGAGCACTAGGCAGGAGAGCGATGGGAGCGGCTGGCTCGGGCTCTGAGCAGCACACTGAGAGGCTGAGCCAGCTACCGATCAAGCATTTGGGTGGATCTTGACATTAAACCAAAATATGAAACAGCGCTATTACAACCTTAACAACATTAATCAACTAAAAAGTCCATAAATTAATGTGTTACATACCACACCATAAAAAATATGTGATCATCTTTATTCTGATGAGTGATCTTCCAAAGGAATACCAAATGCCACCACCACTGTGAGAAGTGCGCGCTCACCGTCACTCCAGAGACTTCTAAATAAATAAAGGCCAACAAGCGATTTGGGGTATTTGATGAGTCATCCAATTCAATCACAATCTCTCCATGAGATCCTCCAATAATGTCCTAAATCTGTCATCCTCTCTCCAAAGAATAAAAGTAAATATGGAAAAGGGACTTTAGAGGCAGTTAATTAAAAAGATTCTTTATTACAAAATTGGTTAAAAAGTAGCATGAGGGATACGTACCCCTAAAAACATGAAAAGCTTCTACAACCCATATTTCAACCAAAACACCCCTATAGATAGAGGTCCTTCCCTATGGACATTAGAAGAGTGATATCTATTTGATATACTGCATCAACAACAATTTTTTACATATAGGAAGGATAACGCATCCCAAAGCATTTCACTTTATCAGCTTCATTGGGGATGTGGTGTTGATTCTTCAACTGAGCTCATGCCTTTTTCATTGCACTCTCTCCAAAGAATATCACCACAATAAACCAAAGAAAGTACTATAGTGTAGTATTTTATTGCACCAGATTTAGAGATGACAAAAAAAGTATTGCACTCACTTGTATCTGTGCCCTAACTCGGCACACATGTATACAGCCTTACAGGTCTATGCACCAGGGTTCCACCAACAGAATGTCTGGGCTGGACATGACGACAATGTGCAGCCAGAAGTGATGATTCCCGTGGAGCCACCAACTAGTTTTGCAAACCGCATCCTCAGGATCTTGACATTATTGTTGGGATTTTTCCACAGCCTGGAGTGGCTATGTG
Source organism: Lithobates clamitans (assembly GCA_037952925.1). Classification (NCBI taxonomy): domain Eukaryota; kingdom Metazoa; phylum Chordata; class Amphibia; order Anura; family Ranidae; genus Lithobates; species Lithobates clamitans. Next base: position 10,480,589 of record JBBGZY010000502.1, on the reverse strand, counting down.
ATGTCAGCCAATTTTAGCTCTCTGACGTGCATTCTTGTGACCCAGAAGAGAATTATGACCAAAAAAAAAAAAGCTTTGGTCATATCTTTTAAACATGTCTTTTTCATGCACAACACTGAAAATTAGCAAGAGGTTGAAGACCTGCCTAAAAGTACAGTGAAAGTCCTGCTAAATCTGGCTGCAAAGGATAAAGGGAAAATAAAACAAAACTCTATTCGAAGTTTATTAAGGAGGCTCGCTTTCTTTAGCATTGTAGCAATATTTCCTGTAGAGCATAAGATAAACTTCACTCAGCAATTTTACTTGTTTCCTGGAATTGCTGTTCAACTTGTTGAAAATGAAATCTGGTCTCCAGATATCCTCTTCGGTTTATATTGCTAATAAAGAAAGTGCAAACAGCCACTGTTTGCTTCTGTTCATGCTCAGCTTTTCATCTGGGACTATAATCTCAAACTTAATAGAGTACAAAACTATAAAATAAAGAATATTCTACTAGAAAGAGCTGAAGTGGAACACACTCAGAATTCGCTATTCTATTATTTTTATATCCAATCTTTGCCACTTTACCTTTTTTCTATCAGAGCCAAAACTATTAGTTAAACCACATGGAATAACAATGAGTTGTCATGTTTTGGCTTCATTCCAAACTGATCATCATCTACTGGCTATGCTTTCTGGTTAAATGGAGCCTGTTGATTTAAAGCTCAGTCTTACACTGCCTGTTGTGGCTGGTATGCGTACGATATATTATAGATGAGAACCTCGGTTCATTGCTCCTTCATATTTTTTTACTATGCATTTGCTGCAAGTTTTTCAATTTTTCAGATATATTTTATTATCTTTCTTGACAATTTTCCATAATTCTTTGATGTGATTTGTCCCCATGTGTTCCGATTCTCCTGGTTTCCACAAGTTACAGTACCTGTCCACACAGAGACCTCCTGGGTACAAGGTAACTACTGGGTTCATCTTAACCAGAAAGTAGCTGCTAGTTTTGTACGGGTTACATAAAACTCAAGAGACAAACAGAGAATATACAGCAAGAAAATAATTCAATGTAACTCTGCATGCATGTTAAATAGCAGAATGTGAGCACTGAAATGCAGAATAAAATATATTTAGAGTTTAACTCTTACTGTACATTCACATTCAGGAAGATTTTTAAAAAATCCCTCTATGCAATTTTATTTCCAATGAATAGTACAGGCCATAGCACCTCCTGTTGCAAATGGTGAAAGTCCCCTGTTACAGATGCAGATTCTGGGGTCCTTTCCAGATAAAATGCAAGCGCCCCATTTTTCTCCATTCCGCTGTATGCAGGATAGGCTGAATATACAATAATGTACCCCTAGGGGCAGGGCCATCTTTAATATTGATTAGACCCTGGGCAAACATTTTCTTGGCCCCCCCATGGAATTTCGCTCTCACATTACACAGGACCCCTCATCCCCCATACTACCCCCATCATTATAGACAATCCCCTCCCCCATACTACCCCCATCATTATAAAGGACCCCCTCCTCCATCATTACACAGTACCCTTCCCCTATACTACCCCATCATTACACAAGACCTCCTCCCCCATACTAACCCCATCATTACACAGGACCAATCACCAGTACTCCCAACATTCAATTCTGCTCTCATCATCTGAATAATAGCCAAATCCACTTACGAATTATTTGCAGGCAGTGGTGCAGCACAGCCTCAAGTTGCGGCTCAAAAAAAAGAAAGAGAGAAGTAGCGCCTCTAGTTAAAACTGCTTACAATAGCCACTTCCATATCAGCAAGGAACGGTGCTCTCAGTGAGCCGATGGCTAAAAGGCAGGCTGCAGATGGGACACAAGCTGGTAGGAAGCCGGTATTCTGTGGTTGCGAGTGAGGGCAGAGAACCGGGATGGGAACCGCCGCTCGTGCAGGGAAGGAACGGGCAGCTCACTGAATCAGCGTGTGACGTCAGCCGGGTGGATGGAAACACAACGCCTTTGAGCATGCATAGCGACCTTAGGGCGCATGTGCGCTCCTTTGTCAAGTGTAGTGATAGAGAATAGACGGGAGAGTTTATATATGCATGCACCGGCTGCAAAACAACGCACTAGTGGCTAAACTAAAGGAGCTTTTAAGTATGGCATTAATAAATCTAAGTATTGCAGAATATAATAATAACATACGTTGGGGTTAAAAAATGGCAGTGACAATGAAATTAAAAATAGAATAGCAATAATAATAAGGATAATTAATAAAAATAAATATAAAAATATGGCAGGAGATACACTGACCTTCCCAAAATAGCATAACATTGATACACATATGGTAAACAGTATCATTATTGACAATAGAAAATTCATCATAGTAAAGGTATTATGTCAGGGTAAAAATATAAGTGAATGAAATAATTGACAGTTGTTAATAATAATGTAAAATTAATATTAAAAACAAAAATGACATAAATTAAAATGTATTAATTAGTTATAGCTAGATAAAACAATATATAAAGGGAATGACTAGATGTTTCTGCCTGACTGTTGTCACTCCATCAGGTACTCCGAGCGCCTTTCTTATATGTTTTTTTTCAAGTTGTGGCTCAGCTGCTTTGGACCCCTCAACAATGCCCCTTTTACCATATGTTAAAGACGCCCTGCCTAGGGGCTTATCCGGGCATTCAAATTGCAGACGCAGTGGGTCCTCTCCCAGATCCAACTTAGCTAAATAGCAGTTGTTCTGGGATCATCAAACTCCATGCTTTTGCAATGTGTGTTCTCCTTTGCTTGCTGTGCTCACATGCTACTATTTTTTCAAATCATCAATCATGTTTGAGGAGAGGGTGTACATCCTGAAAATGACAGCATGAAGAAGGAGGGGCCAGCACTGTTTCTAGAGAGGACCCCCCCCCCCCCAAAAGCTGCATCTGTAATGGGAGGACCTTCTACATTTACACCAGGAGGTGCTTTGGCGTGTACTATACTGTGTACTAGAACAGCATTGGGGGATTTCCTGAAAATCTTCTTTAAGGTGAACTCAATCTTTAAACACAAAGGTGATGCTTTTTCACATTTATAGAGCTGTACACATTAATATAGAAAACACAATTTAATCAAGCATCAGCATTAAATATTATTAGGGCCCTCAAGATCTTCCCTTGTGCCTAAAGAGCTGCACCATCTGCAGCTCTCACAGATGATCTGAAGTATGTTTATTTATGCAGTGCAGAGCTACGTGCATGTTTGTGTGTGTGGTGCCGATTATTTATATGCTTGTGTGTATTAATATGACAAGTATGTAAATAAGAAAACGGTGCCAATATATGTCAAAATCCCCTTGGTGTGAAACATGATGAAAACTGTGCTAATCACAAGAAAGCTGTACATTTTACATAAGCAAAAAATGTAATAAATATGCCAATCTCTTTCATATATGTTTTTTCCAACTTTTTCCCATTTAAATGCTCCTCTTCTTACAGTATGTGTTCTTTCATTAAATTGGTTCTAAAGGCTGAAGATTTTTTACCCCATTGGCTCCCAATGCTGTCAATCACGGCCAGTGAGCCAATCAGGAGAGTGCGCATAGAACAGTGGCTCTGAAGTGAGCACGCAGAGGTGCCCCCAGGGCAAACTGCTCTCGATGGGGGCACTGCTTGAGGGGGAGGAGCCAGTAGCACCAACGGGGGACCCAAAAAGAAGTGGATCGGAGCTGCTCTGTGCAAAATCACTGCACAGAGCAGGTAAGTATAATATGTTTGTTATTAAAAACAAAAAGCTTTAATACCACATTAATAGCAGCAGTCTCCAAACTAGGTCCTGCAGGTTACCATAGACCACCCCCTGCAGAGCATTCAAGAACTAGACAGACTGATCACCTCCCTAATGGTGCCTGTATAATCCCAACCCTGATGTTAATATGAGTAGTGACGTGGAACTAGGAGCCTATTGCTCCCAATGATCACCAACATAAGGGCATTTTTTATTCCCATTGACCTGCCAATCGTTCGGTACTCTGACAGAATGACAGTCTGCCTATGTAAAGCAGGAACACCGATCCATGTCTTTGCGTAGTAAGAGCACCTCCCCCACAGTTAGTAAACACTCCCTAGGCACGCAGATAACCCATGATGTTAACCCCTTCCCTGCCAGTGTCATTAGTACAGTGACAGTGTATATGTTTAGCACTGATCACTGTAATAATGTCACCGATCCCCCAAAAAATTGTCAAAAGTGTCAGTTTGGTGTGCGATTTGTCTGCCAAAATATTGCAGCCCCGCTATAATTTGCTGACCGCCACCATTACTAGTAAAAAATTAAATAAATAAAAATATCCTATAGTTTGTAGACTCTATGACGTTTGTGTAAACTAATCAATATTTGCGTATTGGGATTTTTTTACCAAAAATATGTAGCAGAATACATATATTTATGAAGAAATACAATTTTTAAATTTTTTTATTGGATATGTTTTACAGCAGAAAGTAAAAAGTATTTTTTTTTTCAAAATTGTTGATCGTTCTTTGTTTCTAGCACAAAAAATAAAAGCTGCAGAGCTAATCAAATACCACCAAAAAAAAAGCTCTATTTGTGGAAAAAGGACATCAGTTTTATTTGGGTACATCGTCGCACGACCGTGCAAAATGTCAGTTAAAGTAACGCAGTGTCGTATTGCAAAAAATGGCCTGTCAGGAATGGGGGTAAACTTTCTGGAGCTGAAGTGGTTAAGTTGTTAAGTATCAAATCCTTTTTGAGGGTTTCATTTGTGCACAAACATTATGACTGCCATTACAACCCACACAAAGAGGTCCCCTACAAAAAACTGTTTAGATAATCCTGATTTAACCCTTCCACACTCTTTATGAAACAAAGAAAAACTATTCCTAGAGCTATTTTTGAAATCAAAAAACAATAACTATTGGCCAAGCTTTTCAAATTTCTGTGATTGGTGTTTCTATCAATATCAGGTTGTCCAACAATTATCAAAAAACAGCAGAGCAACTGCCTTCTGATGTCTGTGGTCAGCTTTAAACTGGAGTTCTTTACCTTTTATTTTTGAATTATCACAGTGCTACTGATGCTAATCTTTCTGACAAAGCGAGTCCTGCCTTGTCCCAAAAATAATTGTTTGAACTGTTTTTTCTTGACAGGGTTATTTTGGTTTGCCTGCTATGATTTACCAAGTTTAGCCTTGAGTTTTGCTGGTTTTTGTCATTTGTGTTAAAAATTCACCATGAAAATAACATTAGAGAACTATTCTGCTAATTTTTGATGGTCCTTGGAAGATCGGTACTTATCCTTTTTTCTTGTGCCTTCTAGTAATTGCTTTGTTTACAGCTTGATTAGATAATTAATGTCCTAAAATGAATAGTCATGCAGAATAATTTTGCAAATTTAATTGTCTGCAGAGAAACAAAAGGCAACAGTAAATGGTCATGACAATTATTGATTAGTTGTGTCTGTTCTGCATTCCACTTTTTTATCTAATTATATTTACACTTAATTTTTTATATTTTTAGAATTTTGAACAGATGTATCATGATACTTATGGTAGTAGAGATGTTAGTAGACAATGTCTCTTACAAATTCATCTTTGTGTGTCTCACATGAAATTGTTGAACTTTCAGTAATGAATGATTCTATTTGTATGAGTGTAGTAGGGACATGAATGCAAATAAGAGGCTGCCAATTCTAGCTCCTTTCAAAAACAATGCTTTTTGCCCGTCTCCTGTTGACCTGGAACATGTATGCAGCAATTAAAGTCAGAGTAAAGACAGAACCTTTGCTCTAAGTTCTTGTCCATGTTAGTGACCAAGAAACTATTACCGTCACTAGAGCAGCACAGCAGCCAGGAAAGCAAGTCATTGCATTCTGAGAATATGGCAGTCTACATATTCAATTAGTATAGGTTTCCCTTAAAAATGGCAGTATATTGCCAATAATCAAAAAGAGAATCCCAAACGCAGGGGAGGGGTGGGTTTACCAGACATAAAAGCCTACTATAGGGCAACACATCTTACCAGATTGATAGACTGGTACTGTCACCTAGAGGCCAAACAATGGGTCACCATGGAGATGGAGGACTCAGACGGTACGGCCAGGAGTTGGCCGTGGCTTACCACTCCAATCCCGAAATCCATTGCCGAACACCCAACTCTGGGAAACACATTGAGAGTGATCAGAGAAACCTTTCGCAAAACCCTGATCTCACCTATCCCTTCCCCTATGGTGCCGATCCTGGGTAACCCTGACTTCATGCCGGGCTGCCAAGGGCCAATCTTTAGAGCCTTATCAGCGGGAGATAGATGGCCACACCTCCATGACTTCCTAGATCCCGGTGGCCAGCTCAGGACAACCGCGGGAATTGAAATCCTGGACAGGCCATTGGACTTCCTGAGTGGTCTCCAACTGCGTAATTTTTTACGCCGAAGCGCCCAAACTCTAGGTCCCCCACGCCCACTTACGGAATTGGAACGTATCTGCCACCGCAGAGAGCCCATACGCCACTCTTTATCCTTGATCTACCTCTCTTTGATCGCCCCGGCTGAAGGTTTTGTCCCACCCTTCCTTACTAAGTGGGAGACGGAACTGGGAGCACATTTTGATGAAACACAAAGGGAAAAGATCTTACACTTTGCCCAAAAATCTTCTCTGGCCACAAGGGTCCAAGAGACTTGCTACAAGATTGTGACCAGATGGTACAGAGTGCCATCCACTCTTCACAGGTTCCTCCCGCAGGTGCCGGACCTATGTTGGCGTTGTGGAGCAGGAGAGGGAACAATGTTGCACATTTTCTGGGACTGTCCCAAGATTAAACCGTTCTGGAAAGAGGTGACGGATACGGTCGAGCATCTGACGGGTGTCGCACTGGGGGGAGACCCCGGGGCCTGTTTACTGCACCTTTCTAGAAATTCAATTAAGAAATATAAAGCCTCACTCACCATACATCTGCTTAATGCGGCCAAGGCCTGCATCCCTCTATTTTGGAGATCGGTAATCCCACCAACGAAGATTCAGTGGTATGCGAGGGTCAATGATCTGCGGGACATGGAAGATCTTACGGCCACCCTGCACGACAGGGAGGAAGCCTTTCGGGAGACCTGGCGCCCCTGGCAACACTTCATCTACACCGAGGCCTACCTCCGAGAGATGACTTAATGCGGTCACTCCTTGATACGAGGACCCTGCCTGGCTGGAGGGTGACACCGCCACCCTCCTCTTTACCTCTCTCTTCCTCTCCCCCTCCACTTCGCCTCTCATTCTCTCTGGCCTCTCCCCCCTTACTGTCTCCTGCTTTCCTCCCCTTCCCTCCCCCCCCCTCCCCCTCTCTCCCTAGGTTCTCACACAACCCCCTATACTTTTTCGGCTAAGGGAAGATTAGATCAGATACGTTGAATATCATGGTATACATTACTTTACTTTCGTTACCCCTTGCCGGACTCCACTGATCGGCAAGGAATATCTCCATCCCCGGTCAGTGGAGAGTTTCTCTCTTTGTTATCTTGGTTTATCTATATACCTGTTGTCTAAGGATAAATACACGAGCCTTTAGTTTAAATGAGGCATACCGCAGGGAACTGCTTGTAAATGGATAGTGTGATAACCATAACATCAGACTTTCCCATTCACTCAGGCTCTGCTTTCATTATACAGACCGTGTAATACTAGAGGAATGAATATGTGTTCACGTCATTAGTCGACAGTAATTTTCTGTTAAAGTCCTCTTCATACCTCTGTTTTATCTTATTTATCACTCACTAAATGTTATACATCTTGATAACTTGTATATCACACTGTAACATACATTGTTGAAATAAAATAAAGGAATTTCAAAAAAAAAAAAGAGAATCCCAAAATGGTCACATTATATTTTGGATTCTATATATTACACAGATGTGAACACTTCCTTGAATATTTCTGAGGATTGTTTGAAATAATTAGGTGCACATTTTGACAATCCAACCACAACTGAAAAAAAATGCCTTGAATGCATAAAAGCCAATGCAGACTACCTACAGAAGGATAATCCAGGCATAACTTTAATGAGTCAGATTGACCCAGTGTGTAAAACCACACTAAGGGGAAATATTTTTGTAATGGTGCCCTAGGAGGTGTTTAAAGCAAAATAAAGAAAGCAGCTCTGGTTTCATTACTGCATGTGTGTGTACTGGGCGTCATGGACCTTCACCCTGAGAAAAAGTTTCCTGAGTGTTACATAACCCACTTAAAGATATTCGGAAACTGTAAGTATAAGGTTAAACAAAATACTACTGGTGGGACTCTCCAGGAAAGCAGGATCGGGGTCAGGGAGTAGATACTGCAGTTGGACTTTGAAGACACCCATTGACAATTATTTTCCATGTGCTCTCCTGCCACTTTGTTGTTTTAGCTGAGTGCTGAATCTAAACTATGTTTAAGTTCAATGTTTGACAGTGTTGGAGCTTACTCAGGGTTCATATCTTCCTCCTCATGTGACCGTATTCAGGCTCAACAATTGGCCATTCAGACTCAAGTGCTGTATCTTAGAAGGTCTTATGCCCTGTACACATGGTCGGACATTGATTGGACATTCCGACAACAAAATCCATGGATTTTTTCCGACTGATGTTGGCTCAAACTTGTCTTGCATACACACGGTCACACAAAGTTGATCGTTCTGAACGCGGTGACGTAAAACACATACGTCGGGACTATAAACAGGGCAGTAGCCAATAGCTCTTAATTTATTCTGAGCATGCGTGGCACTTTGTGCTTTGGATTTGTGTACACACGATCAGAATTTCCGACAACGGATTTTGTTGTCGGAAAATTTTATAGCAAGCTCTCAAACTTTGTGTGTCGGAAATTCCTATGGAAAATGTGTGATGTAGCCTACACACGGTCGGAATTTCCAACAACAAGGTCCTATCACACATTTTCCATTGGAAAATCCTATCGTGTGTACAGGGCATAAGGAGGTCAGAGGCTCCTTCATGAAGCACTAGATACTTTCTCAACATCCTTTAGTGTGCATATCTACATATTTTTTTATCCAACACAAAAAACAAAATTATAAAAAAGTAAGCATGTAAAAATGTGAAGGTCAAGTTAAAAATTACTTTACAGTAAATGTAGCAATAATGACTCAAATGCTTACTGAAAATGCACTTCAATCTTTCTAAAAAATAAAAAAAAAATACAAATCTACTTATTGTTAGCAATATGGAATTCCAGTATAAAAGTTTTACTAACTTACATGCCAAGTTTGCGTCACACATGTTTTTGTCTTTTGTTTAGATAGAGAAAGAAACCCATATTAGTTTTTGTTGACAATATGTATCCAATCCAAAGATTTTCCTTAATTTTCTCTGCAAGAAATACATCATCAGACAATTGTCACCAGAAGTATTCCATTTGAAAAAAAACTATTCTGTTTTGTATTTTCTCTCACTTTTAACTCCAATGACAAAGGTCGCCAAGACAAACAGAGGGGTTATTCTTTGTAGTGAGGACACTGACAGCAATAAAAACCTGACACATATTCTACCCCTCACCACTCCCAAGCATAATTAAAATGTTTTGCCTTAACGCCCCATACCCAAGATCCGAAAATCAGACGGCAGATCGTCCGACTTTTTTTTGCTTGCTAGTCGCAAGTACAAATTAAATATGTTACTAAAGTTAAGAAAATTCTCACAGGACAGAATAAAAATTTGGAAGCGATGTAATGTGTTGTAGTGTATTTGTATTGTATTTTCGGACAACAACTGTACTGATTAAACAGAAATCGTACAATCTGGTATCGTATGAGAAACATTTTCGTGCTTGTCCAATCGGATAATATCTGATGAACTGTCATGATCAGGTAAAACAAAATAACAACACTGCGCTTGAGTATTAAAAATCAATTGAATGCAATAAAATGAAAAAAATTAAAAGCAGCAACAATGAAATGTGAGATATGACACAACAAAATAATTGAACAAAGGAAAAGTGTCACTAATTGTGTATTGAAAAGTGACCAAAGTCCAACAGGTGATCTGAATGATCCATTTCGAATAAACAATAGGTGATGCAACTCATAACAAATGGTATGCAGTGATATCCTCCATCAAGTGACGTCACCAACGTTTAGTCAAGATGTGCTCTTACCCACATGGTGGACCCTCTAATTATGGAAGGTCAATCTCGTTTAGGATATACAGTATCACACAAAAGTGAATACACCCCTCACATTTTTGTAAATATTTTGTTATATCTTTTCATGTGACAACACTGAAGAAATGACACTTTGCTACAATGTAAAGTAATGAGTGTACAGCTTGTATAACAGTGTAAATTTGCTGTCCCCTCAAAATAACTCAACACACAGCCATTAATGTTTAAACCGCTGGCAACAAAAGTGAGTACACCCCTAAGTGAAAATGTCCAAATTGGGCCCAAAGTTTAAATATTTTGTGTGGTCACCATTATTTTCCAGCACGGCCTTAACTCACTTGGGCATGGAGTTCACCAGAGCTTCACAGGTTGCCAAGAAACTGAAGGAAGATAGAAGAAAGAAGATAGAAGATGGAAAAAAGAAGACTTTAAATAAAGGAATTGACAAAAACTGTCTCTTGTCATTTTTAACATTTTTGACATTTTTTTTCTGAAATGATAGGGGTACATTACCATTTCACACGGGGGGGGGCGGGATCTGGGGGTCCCCTTGTTAAAGGGGCTTCCAGATTCCGATAAGCTCCCCACCCGCAGACCCCCACAACCACCGGCCAAGGGTTGTGGGGATTAGGCCCTTGTCCTCATCAACATGGGTACAAGGTGTTTTGGGGGGCTACCACAAAGCACCCTCCCAATGTTGAGGGCATGTGGCCTGGTACAGTTCAAGGGGGGGTGCTCTCTCGCCCCCCCTCTTTTCCTGCGGCCTGCCAGGTTGCATGCTCAGATAAGGGTCTGGTATGGATTTTTGGGGGGACCTCACGCCAATTTTTTTAAAAATTTTGGCACGGGGTTCCCCTTAATATCCATACCAGACCTGAAGGGCCTGGTATGGAATTTATGGGGACCCCCACGCCAGTTTTTTTTAAAATCTTGGTTCGGGGTTCCCCTGTGGGGAAATCCCTTGCAGTTTTTATCAATGAACTTTTATGTGTATTGCCGGACCGGCAATTCATTAATAGCCGCGAGTAGTTTTAAATGACTTTTTTCCTTTGAAATGTCATTTTGCTGTCAGACTGTTGTAAACACGGGAAACATGCGCCCCTTTACAGGCATACTATAGACACCCCCCAGGTACGAAATTTAAAGGAATATTACACTTTTATTGTTTGACTTTAAGCATTATTAAAATCACTGCTCCCGAAAAAACGGCTGTTTTTAAAACTTTTTTTGCAGTGATACATGTCCCCTGGGGCAGGACCCAGGTCCCCAAACACTTTTTTATGACAATACCATGCATATAAGCCTTTAAAATTAGCACTTTTTATTTCTCCCATAGACTTTTAAAGGGTGTTCCGCGGCTTTCGAATTTGCCGTGAACACCTCAAATTGTTCGCTGTTCGGTGAACTGGCGACTTGTACTCGTTAGCTCATCCCTACTAGGAGTGAACCATCATGGCAGCCCAGCAGTACCCAAAAAATGAATAAAACAAGGGACCTCCGATAGTGTAAAACCTGTGAGGTATTTATTTGCACATCAAACAAGAAGACATTGAAGTGCATAAATTGAAATGCTGCACCAAGCGTAAAAGTTAGCAAAGCTCACAAAGCTAAAATCGCGGTGAAGTAGGTTAGTGTTTCCTTGCCCGACCGGTTTCGTCGCGGTAGGACTTCTTTCAGGGCATGGGAAACACTTCCTGTCACCGCGACAAATACAAAACAATCCAACCAAGCCTCGTTTTCACACGCGGGCTTGCACAATAGAAGCCCAGCCTCATTTTGAGTGAGCAGAGGAACTACGTGGTTGATTCAACAAACAGGAAGTAACAGTTGAACCAAGCCTCTGCATCACATTAGTGCGCGATACCTCACCATAGAAGGGAAGTCCACACTTCTATCTGAAGCAGCAAATGGAAAAAGTTGTGTATGGTTGGACCCTTCCACTTCCAAGAGAGGATCACAATGGCCATATTGTCCTGATCAGGTATTGAAAGTTGTGTACCAACGATCAGACTATCGTCTGATCGATTCGAAAGTGATATTTTTCGTATGATTTTCCAATAGTGTGTACGGGCCATTAGATACACTTTAACTGCACTCACTGTAGGCTAGTGGCTTCCTACACATGACGAAAGGAAAGTAGCACATCACAAACCAGAATGTTGTATGAACTGATGGAAATTAGTTACAGAAACTTACAGTAAGGGAAATTTAATCAAATTTTGGAATTTCCTGCACTTGAAATTAGAAGTTTGTAGACTTCACGTGTTGCCTTGAGTTGTATCCACCATTTAATGGACAGCTTTTTGTTATAACAAATGCTCTTAAAAGTTTCTGTTCAGTAAGAGTCTTTATTTTTCAAGAATTTGTTTCCATAAACATACAGCTAAACAGACATGGTGACATTTGTCTCTAATCAAATTTCAGTATCCTTGTTTAACTCTGGGGAGAATGTTATTGAGATTAACCTACAAAGTGACCTCGGGACATGATAATAAGGTCCTATAACATCTAGTTTTCAGCTTTGAATTCTTAAGAGTTTATTTAGTTTGACTGACTGTAGTAGATTAATGCCAGGCAAAGGACGCCTTAGGTTACAGTTGGTGTTCTTTAAAGAGGTCATGATTTTTGAGCATATGACAACATTTGCGGCTCGCCACTTGCAACGGCATCACAGAGATCTCATTGACTTTTACAGGGTCTCCTTTTACAATAAATGGTGACATGATGGGAATACAAAACAAAGAGTGCCCAAGAAAACATTCAACACAAGGTAATAACTTCTTAGCAAAATATGACATTTATATTCCAAATCAAAGGTTAAACAGCCATCTATACACTGTAAGCATAGCAAATATATTTACAAATATTTTAAAAATAATGTGTATTGGAGGGGGGGGGTAATTTTTATCTTGTATGACACTTGAAGATTGGCAGATGTCTTTCTGCCAATCATTGTGCAGAAGATACCTGCCTGTTCATCTTTTGGCAGGTCCTATGTGTGAAGAATATATTAAAGTAGATCTGAAACCAATCAATAAAATATTATATAATCTGTAATACGTTAATGTAATTTCAAAAGTTTCTTTTTAGCCCAGTCTGCAGCTTTCTATCATCTGCATTAAAAGAAACCGAATATAGCCACCACATCTAAGGATTAGTAAGCTGCAATATATTACATTTTTAGTTTTGATTTTAATAGCTCCCTAAAATGTATGCCAAGACATTTTTTTTCTTAGTTTTGGCTAGATGGGGATTGAGTAGAAGCTCTCCCAAATTTTTACTGCTGTTGGGACACATTTCTTTTTTTGCGGACCCCTGCTGCAAGTGTTTTACCAGACAGGAAGTGAGGGGGACTCTCCAACAGCATCAGCAGCAAAATCTCTGTAAATAAGTCCTGTTTAGCAGTGAAAACTAGTCAGTGGTTCAAAACAGACATGTGTGGTTTGTTTCATTCCAAAATAATATTTGGACAAGTTTTTCATTGTTCAGAGATTTGGATATATCCAAATACCCGAATTACAGTATAAACAAATTTGACCTAATGTTCCGAATAATGAGATGAAATTTGTACGAATTTCCAAAATTCGAGCTGAAATTCAAATCGAATTTTAAATCAAACTCCAGTTGAATGCTAACTGTACGCATATTGCTGAAATCAAAGACTGTGTGTGTTATTAGAGTACCATTTCAAAATAATGCTGTTTTTGTTAAGCCAAATGTGATTTAACCGCTTGCCAACCAGCCGCCGTCATTATACGGCGGACGGATCGGCCGTAGCTGTATGGCAGCTCGTGCAGGCGCAATAGTGGGCAGGCATGTGCCGCCGGCGGTGTGTGCTCACGTGTGCTGCGGGAGCGTGCCCGTGGGTAGGCCAGACTCGATGTCCGCCGGCGACCCACGATCGCCTAGTACAGAGGCAGAATGGGGATCTGCCTTTGTAAACAAGGCAGATCCCCATTCAGACAGAAGACATGACAGAGATCTACTGTTCCTAGTGATCAGGAACAGTGATCTCTGTCATGTCCCTGCCAGCTCATCCCCCATACAGTTAGAACACACCCAGAGAACACAGTTAACCCCTTGATCGCCCCTAGTGTTAACCCCTTCCATGCCAGTGTCATTTATACATTGATCAGTGCATTTTTATAGCACTGATCAATGTAATAATGTCACTGGTCCCCAAAAAGTGTAATTTGGGGTCAGATTTGTCCGCCGCAATGTCACAGTCTCTAAAAATCGCAGATCGCCACCATTACTAGTAAAAACAATAAAAAAATAAATAAAAGTCCCTAAATCTATCCCATAGTTTGTAAACACAATAAGTTTTGTACTAACCTTCACCTATTGTGATTTTTTTTACCAAAAATATGTAGAAGAACATATATCGGCCTAAACAGATGAATACATTTGTTTTTTATATTTTTTTTTGGATGTGTATTATAGCAAAAAGTACAAGAAAAGTTTTTTTTTTCAAAATTGTTGCTCTTTGTTTGTTTATAGCATAAAAAATACATACCGCAGAGGTGATCAATTGCCACCAAAAAAAAGTTCTATTTGTGGGGAAAAAAGGACGTCAATTTTGTTTGGGTACAGCATTGCATGACCGTGCAATTGTCAGTTAAAGCGACGCAGTGCCGTATCTCAAAAAATGGCCTGGTCGTTAAGGGGGCAAATCCTTCCGGGGCTGAAGTGGTTAATCACTTACAGACAGCCCGCTGTGGTTTTACGTTGCTACTTTGAAGAGGACTATCATTGTTATGGCAGCAGCTAGCCATGACCCCGGTATCCTCTTCTTCAGCGGGCGATCCGCTTTCAGCTAAAAGTGGTCTCTGCGGCGGATTCACTGCGAAATCACTTTTATCTGTGCCACCCGCCACACTCCGGTGCCCTCCGCAGCTTCCCGCAGCCATTGGTAGCGGTGGAGATGATCAGGTTCTTCTCCCTTCTAGGCATGGAGAAGAGTGAGGGGAAGATGGCCCCCACCTGTCTCCATATCATTGCAGGGCGGAAGCGACGTCAAAACGTCACTTCCGCCCATAGCCCTTAAAGGGACTTTTTTTTTCAAATGACATTTAATTATTTTATTTTTTTTATCGCATTTTAGTGTAAATATGAGATCTGAGGTCTTTTTGACCCCAGATTTCATTTTAGGAGGTCCTGTCATACTTGTTTCTATTACAAGGGATGTTTACATTCCTTGTAATAGGAATAAAAGTGACACAATTTTATTTTTAAAAGAACAGTCTAAAAATAAAAAATAAAAGGTAAAATAAATAAGAAAAAACGCACCCTGTCCCTTCGAGCTCACGTGCAGAAGCGAACGCATACCTGGGTAGCGCCTGCATATGAAAACGGTGTTTAAACCACACATGTGAGTTATTGCCGCGATCATTAGAGTGAGAGCAATAATTCTGGCCCCAGACCTCCTCTGTAACTCAAAACATGCAACCTGTAGCATTTTTTAAACATCGCCTATGGAGATTTTTAAGGGTAAAAGTTTGTCGCCATTCCAGGAGCGGGCGCAATTTTGAAGCGTGACATGTTGGGTATCAATTTACTCGGCGTAACAATATCTTTCACAATGTAAAAACATTGGGCTAACTTTACTGTTGTCTTATTTTTAATTACAAAAAGTGTAATTTTTCCAAAAAAAGTGCGCTTGTAAGACCGCTGCGCAAATACGGTGTGACAGAAAGTATTGCAATGACCAGCATTTTACTGGTCATTGATGGCGAACCTTGGCACCCCAGATGTTTTGGAACTACATTTCCCATGATGCTCCACTACACTGCAGAGTGCCAGAGCATCATGGGAAATGTAGTTCTAAAACATCTGGGGTGCCAAGGTTCCCCATCACTGCTCTAGGGTGTTAAAAAAATATATATATAATGTTTGGGGGTTCTAAGTAATATATTAGTAAAAAAAAACAGTTTTTAACTTGTAAACACCAAATCTCAGAAAGAGGCTCGGTCCTTAACCGCTTCAGCCTTGGAAGATTTTAACCCCTTCCTGACCAGAGCACTTTTTGCGATTCAGCACTGCATTGCTTTAACTGACAATTGTGCGGTTGTGTGACGTTGCACCCAAACAAAATTGACATCCTTTTTTCCCACAAATAGAGATTTCTTTTGGTGGTATTTGATCACCTCTGCGGTTTTTATTTTTTGCGCTATAAACAAAAAAAGAGCGACAATTTTGAGAAAAAAATGCATTATTTTTTACTTTTTGCTATAAGAAATATCCCCCAAAAATATATAAAAAAAAACATTTTTTTCCTCAGTTTAGGCTGATATGTATTCTTCTACATATTTTTGGTAAAAAAAATTGCAATAGGCGTATATTGATTGGTTTGCGCAAAAGTTATAGCGTCTACAAAATAGTGGATAGTTTTATGGCATTTTTATTATTCATTTTTTTTTTTTACAAGTAATGGCGGCTATCTGCGATTTTTATCGGGACTGCAACGGACACGTCGGACAATTTTGCCACATTTTTGCGACCACTGGCATTTTTCCAGAGATCAGTGTTATAAAAATGCATTGATTACTGTAAAAACTACTGTTACATTACTGTTACATAAGGTTGTTTCGCCCAGCCGAGCCATTCTGCCACAGTACAATTGGTTAAGTGGTTAAAAAGTAATTGTAATCATTTGATGAAGATTTTTCTTTTGTTTGTTCACTTTGCCACATTCGAATTGAAAAAAAAAATCTAAAGTTTTTGATTTGACCGGTTCAAAATTTATCGATTAGAATAGAAGAAATCGGTAAATTCTAAGAAAACAAAAAAATAAAAATAAAACTAATTCTCAATACAAATCCAAAATAAGTATCCAGAATACGAATCAACCGAATTTAATAAAACGAAATAATAAGTCGAAACAAAACAAAACAAATTTTTTTGTCATGCACATGTCCAGTTTAAAAGTTTCTGCATTCTATGCTAAACAGAAAAAAATATATATATACAGTTAGATTTCAGATCCATTTAAATACCTGTCATAGCTGGGGGTGAAAGAAACCAAAGATAAGTGTTCATAGGGAGTGCAAATTTCTATTCTTAGGCTCCGTTCACATAAATGCATTCCAAATCGTGGGCAGAATCATTGCGATTTGCAATAGTGGCAATATCGCGGTGTGCCTGTGCATTCCCGGTGCGTTGCATGTTGATTTTAATAGCTAAAAATGCGTGAACATCTAAATAATGTCAGTTACACGTATCTGTCCCTTTGTAGTAGACACTGTTATTGTGAGTGATTTTGAATACCACTGGTGTGAAATGATCAGAATTTAATCAGGCTGCAGATGGGCAGTGTTCAGGCTGCAATGGTGGGCAAGGCTGCAGATGGGCACTGATTAGGCTGCAATGATGGGCAAGGCTGCAGATATGTACTGATCCGGCTGCAATGATGGGCAAGACTACAGATGGGCAATGATGGGCAAGGCTGCAGATGCGCACTGATCAGGCTGCAATAATGGGCAATGGCGAGGCTGCAGATGGGTACTGATCAGGCTGCAATGATGGGCAATGGTGAGGCTGCAGATGGACACTGATTAGGCTTCATTAATGGGCAATGGCAAGGCTGCAGATGGGCACTGATAAGGCTGCATTGATGGTCCCTTATGCCGCGTACACACGATCGGCAATTCGGCCAGCAAAAGACAGATGAGAACTTTTGGTTTTGAAAAAAAGAATTCCCGCCAGCAAAAGATTGAGAGCAGGTTCCCAATTTTTAGGTCGGAAAAAGTTCCTATCCGAAAATGCGATCGTTTGTACAAATTCTGATGCGCAAAATTCGTACGCATGCTCAAGACAATTCAACGCATGCTCAGAAGCATTAAACTTAATTTTCTCGGCTTCTCGTAGTGTTGTACGTCACCGTGTTCTTGACTGTCGAAAGTTCAGAGAACTTTTGTGTGACCGTGTGTATGCAAGGCAAGCTTGAGCGGAATTCCGTCGGAAAAACCATCCAAGTTTTTTCCGACGGAAAATCCACTTCTCTCTTAAAATTAAGGTGCGTGTTATATGCCTGTGTGTGTTATACACCAATAAATACGGTACATTCCCTGATAAAGTATTGGTTAAAAACCTTATTCCAGCACTTGCATTTTTGAAATAGTCAATGCTGCTGGCTCCTGCTTTCTCAGTGCTGCTTCCCTGACCCTCCAATCTTCAAAGGTAAGAGTTTATAGTGGACAGGACAGTGTAGTCTCTGGTCGGTCTGTTAGTTGGAGTAGGGAGGAGCAAGGGCGTGTCCTGCCATCCTAGGCTACTGGACTGCGTGTTTCTATTGATTCACACAGTGTAGGGAGACACAACTCTAGTCCCTGCATGCAAGTGAGATTCCATAGGACACTGCAAGAGAAAGGACCCACCTTGAAACAAGTAAAATGGGGGCAGTGATTATGGCACTAGCTTAAACATGAAAATAGGTAAGGATTAAAAGATAAAGAAGTTGCATACTAAGCAAGTGATTAAATTATCTGCTGAAAGTGTTTAAAAATCTGAAAGTCAATTATTATCCTAACCTCTTCCCACTGACATAGCGCAAATATGCGGCTTCTCGGTTGGTGGGCTTTAAGGGCGAGAGATGTAAACACACTTCTATGCTGAGAGCGTTTGCCTTGAGCACTCCCAGCACAGTCACCGGCGGGGCCAGAAATCTTCCCATGCATACCAATCATAATCACAAAGGTCACATCACCAAAATGCCCACCTCTGCCTTCCAGTATTTAGAAGCTCCTATAGACCCCGGAGGAGGAGGCAGGAAGAGGTTAACGTCAGCTGCCCTACTCGACATGGTGGAAGACAACATGAGTGCATTCAGCCAGCTGAATTTTTCACAATTGTTTTTTGTGTTCTGTAAATTTTTATCCTCTTGCACAGTAACGTACCGACTGACAATGAGTGGGCACACATGTGTAAAGAATAGGGAAGAAGGGGGAACAAAATCTATTTTACAGGAGAAGAGAGACTTGCACTTACAATGTGAGACTCCTGCAGATGGCAATGATGTCAGAAACTGGGCGTGGTCAAGGGGAGCCTGCACACTTGATTCCCAAGTGTTGATTCCAGCATAACATAAACAGTGACTGTAGCGCCGATATGAGAAATTATTTTACCAAAGTAACAGTATAGATGGATGTTGAGTACCTTTCTAATGTCTTTCTTGTTGTGCTTAGCATATGAAGGTGGTGACAAAATCACTTTAAGCAAGGATGCTAATAACATTCTCCAGTATACAGATGAACAATAGAGGAAGCCTCTACAGGTTTTTCATTTGCAAGACAAATTTCAAAGTATGAAATGGCAAGAAAGTAAACATGTGATAGTCATGTCAAAAATGACTTCTGGGCACTTTTACCCCCTTCCTGCTCAGGCCAATTTTCAGCTTTCAGCACTCTCACACTTTGAATGAAAATTACGCGGTCATGCAGCACTGTAGCCAAATTATATTTTTATCATTTTTTTCACACAAAAATAGCTTTCTTTTGCTGGTATGTGGCACTGGTGGGCACTGATAGGTAGCAGACTGACAGTGATGGGCATTTATAGGCGGCACTGATGGGCACTGATGGGTGGCACTGATGGGCAACACTGATAAGCAGGCACTGATGGGCACTGAAAGACAGCACTGACTGGCAGCACTAATGGGCACTGATTGGTGTCACTGATGGGCACTGATTGGTGACACTGATGGGCACTGCTGGGGCTGTACTGATGATCATGATGATGAGATGCCACTGATCAGCTCTCCTAGCCTCACACTCGGTCAATGTGAGCCAAAGAGAGATGATAAATGGCACTTCCTTGTTTAAATATGACCAGTGCCACTGATTGGTGGCACTGATGGGCACTGCTGGGGCTGTACTGTAATCAGGACACTGATGATCATGATGATGAAGTGCCACTGATCGGCTCTCCTAACCTCACACTCAGTCAATGTGAGCCGAAGAGAGCACTTCCTTGTTTACATGTGACCGGCTGCGATTGAACACAGCTGATCACATGGGTAAAGAGCCACATTATTGGCTCTTTACCAAGACCGGGGTCGCGCCGTGTTCTAGGACCACGGCGCGGCCACAATCATGAGTGAGAGTAGCAGTTCTGGGGTGCCATCATATGACTGCCTCCCAGAACAAGAAGCATATCCCGCCTGCCGCCATTTTACTATACAGTGGGCGGGAAGTGGTTAAACAATATCCTTATTCTCTAAAAATAATCCATACACATCCACTAAATAATGGCCCATTAATATATTTTTTCCTGCTCACTCGTTTGGAACGAGCAGTGCACGATAGTTGCAGTTTGTGCATTGCTTTAGGCACACTACAAATCACATAGTTCGTAGTCCCTAGTGCATCTCAGGACAAGCAAGAGAAGGTGGTTATGTTCTTACATACAGTGGGTCCATGGAGAATGCCTGTAGCCACCCTCTAACAGGAAGACCGCTCACAGCAGCAAAAAAGGAATTTAGAGATTTGAACGAGACTAAGGGCAATAGAAAATACTTTTTTGAGTTAAGAATACAAACTTGAATTGATTTTTTTTTAAACTAGAGTTTGATGTGTGCTTACTGAAATTACACTATATTGTCCATTTTATATCTTCTACTAAAAGATGTTCGGAGGTAGCAAAATAAATTTTCTTTAGAAACAAAATTGTATTGTATACTGTATGTCTTTATCACCTTCTGAGTTTGGGTGGTGATTTTCCATTATCACTGCACATATGATGCCACTTTCCATAAGATGTTATTAATACTATACTGTAAAAAACACAGTATATTCTGTGTAGGTGCCATCACATGGAATAAAGCATTCTTAGATGTGTAAATGTAGGTGTTATTATAATTACAGGGAGAAATAGCAGTTCAAAATACTTGTTAGTTACTCAGTTCTGTTTTACACCTTACAGCTCACCTTACCAACTACAGTTGGAAACTACTCTATCACTAAAAGTGTGTAATGTTGCTAGCCTGACAATATTTGCTAGCTGCAGTTTGTGGCAATGAAACTAAAAAGTATGAACTATTGTTGAACTATTCATTTTTATACTACTGACATAATGAATAGAACTTTCCGGAGTATATTAGTCTTTGTGGTTCTTGAGATAAATGGGATACAAAGAGAGGAACAAGAGTACATGGGGAAAAGTATGTGCCAAAAAATAGCCAAAACAGTGTGTGTTTAAGTGTGTGTGTGTGTGTGCGGGGGGGGGGGGGGGCACTTTAGCATCTTAGAGAACCTTGCTACAGCACTGACAGGATACACAAACACATGGAGGGCAGACATACTAGATTATTTTCACAATCCCTGCACCAGAAGAGCTGAATGCATTTGCAGATCCAGGGGAATGCAGTTTTATGAAACCTTGTGTCCTGTAAGAATGGGGAGGAGAGTTGGACACATTAGAGGGAGGAAGACCGTTGACTCCAATCCCCCAAAATGCATCTTAAAGCACTGAGCTGCAAGGCATCTTGTGACCAGGGTTTAAATTTTTGTACAATTAAAGCCTAATTCCATAATTCTTTCCATTTGGGCCAAGCTACACTCCTATGAACACTGCATAATACTGCAGTAGCATTAGATACTGTACATACAGTATGCAGTGCTGTCTTCCAGCAACATCATGTCTGCTGCTGGAACAAAATTGAGTGCTTCTCAGCTATTCAGAAATAGTCTTGTATTTTTTTCAGTTGACCGAGGTGGAAATCCTGGCCACCTTTCCACCACAGCTGTTCATAGGAAACTTTGTATTCACTCATAAAAATACAAGATTTCCTCTGAATGGCTGAGAAGCACTCGGCTCAACTTGATTTTGTTTCGGCAGCACACCAGAAGTAGCCTGTGATGCTGCTGGAACAAGCACAGAGTACTGTATGTAGCTAATGCTACTACTACTGTTTGGTTATGGAAATGTAAAGTTAAAGGAAACCTGGCCTTGGCATTAACGTGACAATGTAGAAACCCTTGGCACAATGTGAAGTACCAAAATGAGTTTAAGTGCCAAAACAAACACAATTCAATATACATTTTTTTTTGTTTGTATGAAATAAAAGTTGAGGTAGTGTGAAAGTAATATTAAAGGCTACTTTTTTTTTCTAAATATAACAAACATGTCATACTGTACTTACCTGCTCTGTACAGTGGTTTTGCACAGAGCACCCCTGATCCTCCTCTTCTCGCCCCTCCAGGATATTGTATTCTGAAATGGTGTTGCTGACTGGCCACAGCCGCTAATCAAGAAAATCTTTCAACATGTCCCTTTAACAGAAGTTGATCAAGCGATTGACTTCTGTTGAGCAGGGATGACCACACATTGATCAAACACTGATCAGGGTATGGCCATCTTTAATTAGAGACCTGGAATCATTGCTCTCGCTATGACATGCACAGCATTATATTACGTGTGTGGTGCAATCGTTTACATACATGTGTGCGCTTTTTGTGTGCTTTTGCTTTCCTATGTGTGTGTGTGCAGTTTGATGGGGTACTTTTTCTTATTCAAATATTTTATTAATGACAAGAGTCAAGAATACAACGTGTATGTCATTATGATATATATGGCAGATGTAATAAAGTATAGCCACTCAATAGAAAAGTGGTTAGGATAACAAGCCAAACACCAATAAAGCATAGCAAGGTCTCCAACAACCATAACATCAGAATAAAGTAGAGTAGTTTTAATTTCATTTATTTTTTGTATCAAAACTTTTTTTCTTTTTTTCTTTTTTCTTTTCCCAAGCTCCTCCTGCTTGCTATCCTAAAATTGACTATTGTAGTTCAGGCTCCCATTAAGGGTGGGAGAGCACTGGAACCACAGAGCAGGGAGGTCTGGTGCAGGGAGTCACCGCCAATTTGTCCTATAAAAGTTATCAGGCAACTCCACAACCACCCAGCACACTTCTACAGCAAAGCACAGAGCCCGCTGAAGAAATCTAAACAGCTGGGAGCTTGTTTTAAACTATCTAGAAGTTGGACAAACTAGACACATCCAGAGTGCCAAATACGGTAAATAGTAGCTGCAATTCAGCAGCTATGCTGCCAGATTATAAACATGACAAGGAGCACAGACTGTGTTAGAATGGTTTGTAGTGCATAAAAGTCTAATACATATGACTCCACTGTCTTCCTATTTGTGTGTCCTCCTTGCCCTTTGTAATGCCAATGCCAGGTAACAGCAGATAATGTAATGGTGACCCAGGCTCCCTACAAGCCAGGCAACTTCAGCTGAATTTCTGCTATCAACAGGTAGCCATAAATACCACCTGTGGCAGGCAGGGCATTAAAAAATGAAATTATCCTTTAAATTGAATTTTAACTGGTCTACAAAGCTTCTATTATGACAACTGCTAAATTGCCTATTCATATCAATCACTACGTGTCTGTGGAGCACCATGGATCCTAGAGACAGGCTCTGCACAAAGATTTGATTACTCTTAAGTGTAGTACACATAATCAGAATATCGTACAAAAAATACTGCTTTTGAAACGATCGTGTGATAATCTAAACGTTAGTACGCAGCTTTCGTCCGAAATTATCCAAAGGGACAAACTTGAAAATTTTTCTCATACTATACCAGATCGTACAATTTTTGTTTAATCAGTACAGTTTTCATCTGAAAATATGATACAAATACATGACATCACTTCTGAATTTTTATTCTGTCGCATGAGAATTTTTGCACCTAATCATTTTTTATATAAAGACTAACATACAAAAAAAATGGATGATCATTAGTCCGATAATCTCATTGTGTGTACGAGGCTTTAAAGTCAAGGTTAAGTATTTTATTGTATTGTAACTGTACTGTCTCCCTTTTATATTGTAAAGTGCTGCACAAACTGTTAGCTCTATAATAATAATAAAAATAATGTCCACCCAATACGGGTGCTATGCCCTGTCCCTGTTACTGTGAATTGCCTGAGCCTCAGTGAGAAATGTATATGGTGCTCTAATGAGCATTACGGCAGAGCCCTAGATTAAAATTGGGGAATTTAATTTTTCAATATCAACATCACCTAATGACTGATAAAACAAAAGTTAAAATCAATTATGTAGCTTAATATGTACTGGCCCTACTGCAAATTTTAGACACTGTGGGAGAATGGTGCGCTTCTGCCAAAAAGCCCATCCAATAGGTTGTACCAGGAAAAACTTCATAAGTGGGGTAGTTTGCCTTCCAACGCAGAGTAGTTTGCCTTCCAACGCAGCTGCCAAAGCGGCTTATTCCACTGGCTCCTTGTCCACAGTCACTACATCCGTAGCCTCACCATCATGCACAAAGGAGTCCCCAGAATTATTCGACCACAGTGTCAGGTACATGCTGCTGGAGGATGTGCAGCGATTTGAAGGCTCCGATATTGGTTCCTAGGTTGAGGAAGGAAGTAACGTGAGCCTATAGAGAAGGGGTGCCCAAGAAGGACAAGAAACTGGCAGTCATGTTCCCCCCAGCTGCAGCATACTGCCAAGTTTGCTCCATTGACGAGGAGGAAGGGGATGATGAGGACACTGACTGTACTTGGGTGCCTGAGAGAAGAGCGGAGGAGGAGGCACAACTCCAATGAGGAAGGATGTCCTCTAGGGGGCAGCTTAAGGGAAGCCACTCTACTGCATCACACCGCAGAGCTCCGCAGGTGCAGGTGCGCTGCTGACTCCCCACTGACTTTTAAAAGTTCCTTTGTGTGGGCCTTTTTCGACACATGTGCAGCGGGATCGCAACCTATATCTGAAGCGGATCAAGTGTTGCCAGAACAGCAGCCGCTTGGGCACCACATGCTTGACCAGACATATGACAACCTGCCATGCAGTCCATTGGCAACAGCACTTGAAAAACCCACATCAAGAAAAAGGTGAACATCTCCTTGCTCCTCATCTGGGATCTCCAACCCTACTATACCTTCAGTCCTCTCAAAAACCTGCACTGAGAGGAATGAAGGTATAGCATTAGGTGTCCCAAGTACTTGCAGCCAATCTGCTAGCAGTATAACACATCTGATTTTAGCAGGCGAATTTCTCTACCCCAGTTGCTGAACCGTTGGGTCCGAACTTTCGCGGTGTTCGAAAGTTCTGGTGTGAAACAAACAGGGGTCCATTCGGCCTATCCCTAGTGAGCAGCCACAATGTATGCATCAGTGACACTATCCCTCTAGTCTTCCTGTTGGAGCACACACTTTGTGGAATCATGGACAGGGCACTTGAGGCAGAACAGTGGGAGGAAGAGGAGGACTTCCTTACCTCTCAAAGCCCCCTTTATCCAGATAACATTTTTGCAGGCCTGCCAAACACACAGGAAGAAGAGGAGGAGGAGGGAGATTGTGTCAGCATGGATGTAGAGGATAACACTCAGCAACAGTCTTCAAGGGATGGTTTTTAGTCCCCAGAAACCCAAGGAGTTGTACGTGGCTGGGAGGAGGTAGTTACGGATCATGTGATCCTTAGTGACCCAGAATTGAATGCCTCTGCAAACTTACGCTGCATGGCCTCACTGATTCTGCAAAGCCTGCAAAAGGACCCAAGGATACGTGGGATCATTACTGGCTGGCAAACCTTCTTGATCCACGTTACAAGGACAAAATTGCAGAACTCATCCTGCCTTTGCAGATGGACCAGAGGATGAAACATCTTCAGGAGGCCTTGAACAAAGGTTTGTGCAGCGCATTTCCAGACCCTGGGAGGTTACAATTTCCTGGTGCTGGACAACGTGTTGCTGAGGCTTCATTCAGTCAGAAGAAAAGCGGTGGAGAAGGTGGCCGGCTGACCGAACAATTTTTCAGTCCTCAGCGCCAAGGTCTGATCGGTTCAAGGAACCATCGCCAGTGTCTGCATTACAAGGTGCAGGAATATCTAGGTGCAAAAGCAGGCTTGGTGACCTTTCCAACAGAGCATCCACTGGGTTAATGGGTCTTGAGGATGGACCACTGGCCAGAACTTGCTCAATATGCAATTGAGCTACTGGCTTGTCCTGCATCCAGCGTGCTTTCTGAATGCACATTCAGTGCTGCTGGAGGGTTTGTAACGGATCAAAGATTGTGCCTGTCCACAGACTCCATTGATAGGCTCACATTCATAAAAATTAATCAGTCTTGGGTTAGCAGCTATCAAGCACCTGATGCTGATGTAACTGATCGAATTTGCTATGGATGTGGGATCCCTTGAAGACTGCCTATGCTGACTATCCTATTCCTCCTCAACCTTGATGATGCTAGCTTCCAACAATATTTTTGGTTTAGGGCACCACCACCACCGCTTAAGGCCCAATTTTTCTGCCCCTAATTAACAGGGGCATGTAATTACAATTTTTTTATATTTTTCACAGCAGGACCCGTTCCTGCACAAAACAAGAGTATCTGTGAGGGGTTACAATGTTGCGGCACCACCACCACCACCCAAGGCCCAATTTTTCTGCCCCTGTTTAACGGGGTAATGTAATTACAATTTTTGATATAACATTTCAATGCAGGGCCCATTCCTGCGCCCAACAAGAGTAACTGTGAGAGCTCACAGTGTTTTGGCACCACCACCACAAATTCCCAATTTTTCTGCCCCTAATTAACAGGGGCATGTAATTACAATTTTTGATATAATATTTCACAGCAGAGCCCGTTCCTGTGCCCAACAAGAGTATCAGTGTTGTGGCACCACTGCCCAAGGCCCAATTTTTCTGTCCCTGTTTAACAGGGGCATGTAATTAAAATTTTTGATCTAATATTTCAATGCAGGGCCCGTTCCTGCGCCCAATAAGAGTATCTGTGAGGGCTTACAGTGTTGTGGCACCACCACCACCACCAAAGGCCCAATTTTTCTGCCCCTGTTTAACAGGGGCATGTAATTACAATTTTTGATCTAATATTTCAATGTAGGGCCCATTCCTGCACCCAACAAGAGTAACTGTGAGAGCTTACAGTGTTGTGGCACCACCACCACCAATTCCTAATTTTTCTGCCCCTAGTTAACAGGGCATGTAATTACAATTTTTGATATAATATTTCACAGCAGAGCCCATTCCTGCGCCCAACAAGAGTATCTGTGAGGGGTTACAGTGTTGTGGCACCACCACCACCACCCAAGGCCCAATTTTTCTGTCCCTGTTTAACAGGGGCATGTAATTAAAATTTTTAATATAATATTTCACAGCAAGGTCAGTTCCTGCATCCAACAAGAGTATCTGTTCGGGCTCACCGTGTTGTGGCACCACCACCACCCAAGGCCCAATTTTTCTGCCCCTTTTTAACAGGGGCATGTAATTATAGTTCTTGATATAATATTTCACAGCAGGGCCTGTTTCTGCACCCAACAAGAGTAACTGTGAGGGCTTACAGTGTTGTGGCACCACCACCACCAAAGGCCCAATTTTTCTGCCCCTGTTTAACAGGGGCATGTAATTACAATTTTTGATATAATATTTCACAGCAGGGCCCCTTCCTGCACCCAACAAGAGTATCTGTAAGCTGTTACAGTGTCGTGGCACCACCACCACTGCCCAAGGCCCAATTTTTCTGCCCCTAATTAGCAGGGGCATGTGATTACAATTTTTAATATAATATTTCACAGCAGGGCCCGTTCCTGCACCCAACAAGCGTAACTGTGAGGGCTCACAGTGTTCTGGTACCACCAAAACTTAAGGCCCAATTTTCTGCAGAGTATATAGGGCAGGCCGTATAGTATATATACTGCTGTTCAGAGAATATAGTGCCTGGGGGACCCCCACAACATTTTTTTTTAAATTTGGGTGCGGGGTTCCCCTTAATATCCATACCAGAACTGGAGGGCCTGGTATGGATTTTGGGGGTGACATCAACGCCATTTTTTGGGGGTATTTTTATCTATATTGCCGGGATCCGACAATACATTACAGCCGCGAGTAGTTTTAAATTACATTTATTCCTTTAAAAATGTCATTTTGCTGTGGCACTATTATAAACATAGAAAAGATGCGTTTCATAACAGGCATACTAAGGACACCCCCCAGGCACGATATTTAAATTGAATATTTCCTTTTTTATTGCTTCACTTTAAGCATTATTAAAATCACTGCTCCTGAAAAAAAACGTCCGCTTTTAAAACTTTTTTTTGCATTGATACATGTCCCCTGGGGCAGGACCCTGGTCCCCAAACACTTTTTATGGCAAAAACTTGCATATAAGCCTTTAAAATTAGCACTTTTGATTTTTCATGTTCGTGTCCCATAGACTTTAACAGTGTTCGCGTATTTGAACAAATTTTTTGCCTGTTCACATGTTCTGCTGTGAACTGAACCAGGGGGTGTTCGGCTCATCCCTATTACAGAATCGTCATGGGATAAAATAATTATTTTCCCCACTGTAAATATCTAAACCCTATATGTCTTGTGAGCTTGGTTATGTTGTCTGTGACGTCACATGCTGTGGATGACCTTCCACCAGCACCCTTCCAATCAGTTTACTCTGTTGTTATGTTTACTATGTTATTACTGTAAGGAATTAAAGTCAGGAGGAGTGGTATGGCAGAACTGAGCCAGGTTCCCCTACACCACAGATGATTATTCTTACTATATTTGGAAAAATGCCATCTCTGGGTGTTTTCTGCTTCAGGCATGAATCTACTGAAACAGAGAAATGTAGCTCCATGAACAAGCTATTAGTTCCTATTGTTACCCTAAAAGTAGGGTAATTTGGGCTACCCACAGTGTAGTATATTTCTAATAAATCTAAAATTATAATCAATTTTGTTAATTTCTAATTTTATGCATATATATAGATATATATATATATATATATATATATATATATATATATATATATATATATATATATATATATATATATATATATATATATTTGTGACTGGAAGGTAATTTTTTATTAAAACAATTTATGTTTGGTTTTAGAGCATTTTGTAGGCCATAAGAAGGCTAGCTCACATTTATAAAAGCATTTTTGGCAATTAGTCATTCATTCTTTTATTTTGGTAATACAAAATATCTTGACATGTAATAAAATAGTTTTAGCATTTCCTATACACTTCTAGGCAACCAGACAAATATTTGCTGGGATGCCACAGAATACATTGTAGAAAATAAATATAATGTGCTGGTTTGGAAAATACAAGTCCATGTAGAAAAACACTATTTTAAAGAGGTATCACAGAAATGTTGAAATGGTGCTTGAGAATTAATGAAGTGTATAAAGTAGACAACCCAGCGCTTGTTGGTCTGACTCATGCTGAAGTACATTTTTCCTAAATGAAGCACATGTAACCTGAGTAGAAAGGTTCTCTGTCCTCTGCACTCTCTCATCAGATTGACGCCCTTTATACCAAAGTCCAGGCACCTTATAATTAGAAGCATATTCACAATGATGCCACCATTTTCAGATGTTTGTTTTGGTTGCAAGACCTTTGACCTTGTCCATGAGTGGCTGTTATTAACAGACCCTGAGTACACAACTGCTAAAATTGTAAAAGAATTTTACTTGATTAAAAATCTAAAACTATGCTAATTGAGTACAACTCATCACTTCATATTCAATTTGAATGTCCAGTACATATGGATAATGTTGACATAGAAAAAAGCATTGTTGTTGAGAAAACAGAATAAAAAATATGCTTTTTAATTAAAATTTACAAATGTTGGGATCATTGATGAACCATTATCAAACTTGATGCTTTTATTTAAATAGATAGGAGATGTAGTAGCACCTTTAAAAGAAAACATAGAGATTTTAACACAAATAAATAAAATTCCTACTGTGTAGTCTATCTATGATACAGTTTATAGGAAGATCAGAGTATCAGAGTAAAAACCTTTATATTTGTCTGTTTTGTAGAACCTTCAGAAGAAGAATGAAGTATTTTATTCAATTGTCAAAATGGTCATTACATATTAATATTTTGTGACCATTCAAGATTTCTTTTGTCAAGGCAACACATATCTAAGAGAAGTAAGCGTTACTAAACCCAGGACCCTGCATTTTCTATATCTTGTCTCCCTCAGTACACAAAACAAGGAAATGCAATTATTTTTGTAAATTTAAACTGTTAGATACTTTTTCTCATCAACAGTATATAGCAGTCTTGTGACTTCTATCAGTGTCTGGTTAAAGCTTGTAAGAGGAGTTTTCATTCTGCGCTGACTGTGCTATGAAGCTGCAGGACCCCTGACCCTCTGTCTGGACAGCGTTGATTGGCCCTGTGCTAATTACATTCACCCTCTCAAGAAAAGAAAAAACACTCTAGCAATACACACCAAACTGAGCATGTGCAGAATGACTCCAAAGGCTCTGTTCTATCAGGAGATGGGTTGGGGACAGTAAGAAGAAGGGGGGCGGTCAGAGAAAACAGGATTAAACAGCTTTTTTAAACAATGCACAGGATTAAACCCTTAAGTTCCACAGCGAGTATTTAATGCATTTTTAATGCATTTACAGACTCGTTTTAATGTTGTGTGTTTAGTAACATTTTAAAGCATATCTGAACACAAGAACAAAAATGTAATTCAATACTTCTTAGCAGTCCTTGAATGTATTGACTGCATTCATTTTCTTTTCAGGCTTTTTTCCTTTTTTTATGCTGCCAATACACTTTCTGTCATAGGAACGTGTTTGAACGAAATAACACTTCTTTGTAAGTTATTGACCTGCGAGCACTCACAATAAACACCGCTGCACCACTGTTATGTCAAAAGTTATATGGATTTACACCTTGGCAACGAATGATACACCATTACTGTGCATGCTTGAGTCCTCATTGTATTATAGGAATACGTTTTGATGGCACCATCCATCTTTTCTCTTGAGCACAAAGAGTGTCAGCCTTTATGGTGTGTAACTGACATGTTCTGTAGTGCTAATAATGCTGAAAACTTTTAATTATTAATTCCAGAATCCACAGAGTAATCTGGAAAAAAATGTTACTACTAGTACTACTACTACTAATAATAATAATAATGTTATCTTTTTTCATGCATAGTAACAAACATTACAATACTGTTAAAATATTGGTTGTTGTGTTCTAGAAGCTTACTTTTAAGATGACCCCGGATCGATAGAGTGGACCCCTCCAGGTACCTATTTGCAAGCTCACTCTATCTCTTGGGCACCTGGGTCGCACAAAACCCCAACATTCCGTTATGCAAATATAAATTACAATTTCCATGATTAGCATCTGGCTTTCTGTCCTCCCCATGCTTTTCTACTGGTCAGTAAGGCTGTCCAACACATTTGTGGGCTGATAGCAAATACTATTTTCTAAATGCACTAAATGCCTTGTTATATGATGTGACTCATTTATATTTTTATGGACTCATTATTGAAATAACTTAACATTTCCACATGCTTTTTTCAAGTGTGAAACAAATATTTGGAATTTGGCTTGATAAATAAATTCAGGCATAAAAAAAAAACATCTTGGCGGTCAAGGGCATTGATTAGAAACAGTAGACTTTCTGTAAACCTTGTTCTAAATCCAGTGTCAGGTCTTTAGTCCAAATTACATTCGTGTTTGTATGACACAGTATCCAAAAATAGAATAGATGAACCTGGTGTAAAAAAAGTAAAACTCAAACCTGCAAATGTTAAGGAAACTGTAGACATTAAGGAAATAGAGTTAAAGAACAGATGAACAAGCTAAAAATATCTTGTTATATAATATTACATTGTTTCTTTGCACAGTTAAAGCTTCAATTCAAGAACAGATGAAATATTAAAATAAATTTAGATATCGTAATGAACCTTGATTTTTTATCAGTCTACAACTTGTTCTTTTAATTCAATTTGCTTTAGAGAGAATATTCTTATTACCAATAATATTTTTTCCAAAAGCATTCAAAGAAAAGATGGTATAAATATCACTACATACGTTATCAACAATCATAGATATAACAGAGAGAGGTACAAGAGGAAACAGTCCTTTCAACGTTATTGCTTTGGACTGAGGATAATCAGGTCAAATGAACTATAATTAGCACTTATCTTTCCCTGTGTGTAAAACTATTGGATTTTTAGTAGATTGCTGGTGGGGCGAAAGGAATTTATTTCAATTATATATGACATTTTAGTTCAGTGGTGCTCAAACTTTTGTAACTATTTAATATTGTGATTTAATAATACGATGTACTTGAAGGGAGTGTGTAGTGTTTTTCTTTTGTTTTGTTTTTTTTTCCCGTTTCTTTAATTTTTTCTATTTTTTTTTCTTTCTTTGTAACTGTGTCCTTTTTTAATCAGAGAAAATGAAATGTTGCATATTGATATTTTATTTATATATATATATATATATTTTGATACAATTTTGATTTGCTCACAATACTATATGGCTCATCAGTAGTGACACATTCCTTATTAGTTGGCCAAAGTCACAGAGAAACTCAGCAGGCAGCTGCTTTTATGTTTTTCATAGCTAATCCACAGTGCTCTGAGAATCCTTTGTATTACAGTTAGTGTTTATTTGTAAATCAGGGATAATATACTGTATATGTTTACAAAATGAATGGTAAAAACGAAAAACAAATTTAGTAATAAATAAGTAAATAATAAATAAATAAGGTGGAAAAATAAAAGCTAAGGTCAGAGGGGGAGAATTACGTTATCTGTGGCTTATTAAGATTAACTGTGTTAATAAAGGTGTTAAATAGGTACAATGTTTAATTAAAAACATTTTTAAAGATTTACTATATTGCCAGGCTGCTTTGGCTGACAATTATGTGAAAATCAAAAGAAACTCTTGATCTGCACCCAAAAAGAGCTAATAAAAAAATGGAAAAATACTATTGGTATATTGGTTACAATGTATTTATAATCAAAGACTGCCTCAGTTTTGACATGCAGTCACAAGAATGGAGTAATGCACCTGAATTTGGGTGCAAGCCTTTAATGACATCCAAATCCATAGAGACATTTTATCATGCAAAAGATAAAGTGACCAAAGTCCTAAAGAAGGGGATAACCCTGTAACACATTGGCTGTATATTTACACACATTTTCTGTCAATAAACTCAATCACCAAAGTTGCCACACTTTTGAAAGGTCACCACTCCAAAAGCTCTCCATGAGTCAGACAACCGCAAAGATTCTAAATTTACATAAACTCGAAACCTGAATTATTCATCAACTTTCCGGTGTTGCCTCACTTATCCACATCTATGTCCTGTTTACCACTTGGTTACCACTTTACCACTTGTCCAGATTCCCCGCAGTACAAGCACAGGTTACCAGCCCGACGGCGTTGACGCTCTTCAGGCGTAAGTGAAGGGCGTAAGAGGCCCAACTGCATCGGTTCTGGAATGTCTGAGGTAACGGTGGTTGAAGCTGGTGAAGCAGATTGGGAAGAACTAGGCACACGGGGCAACATCCAGACAGGACGAGAAGGACCAGAGGATCGCTCCGTACGCCGTTCCCTCAGGCGTCTGTCTATCTGGATAGAGAGATTTATGAGCCACTCTAGAGTCTCTGGGATGCCCACTCGGGCCAGTTCATCTTTTAGAGATTCTGAAAGGCCCATACGGAACTGGTACCGTAAGGCAGCATTATTCCACTTCGTGACGGAACTCCAACGTCTGAATTCCGACACGTAGTCCTCCACAGGCCTGCAGCCTTGTTGTAGAGCATGCAGGGCTGCCTCTGCAGTGGCTGTTAATTGAGGATCCTCATATAGCAATGACATGGCCTGAAAGAAGTCATTTAAGGTGTCAAGTGAAACATCCTTCTTTTCTAGAAGACGATGGGCCCAGGACTGAGGCTCGTCTGACAACAGCGAGATCACGAACCCCACTTTAGTAGCCTCCAGAGAGAAGGTCCTTGGCTGAAGAGCAAAAAAGAGTTCACATGAATTACGAAAAGTCCTGAATTTACTCCGGTTGCCCGAAAATCTTTCAGGCGTGGGGACCCTGGGTTCAGGCAGCATCATCACCACTGAGGGTGCAGCAGGAGTCACGGAAGCAGGAGGTGAAGAAGCTGCTAAAGCTTGGACTCTGCCTTCCAGTTGGGTATAGCCCTCTTGTAGGCTCTTTACTGCTTTACTGGCAACAGGCAGGTAACAGATAACCAAAGGAGGAGGCAGGAGAGTAGTCAAACGAGCCGGGGTCAAGGACTGGCAGCAAACAGGAATATTCAGGAACAGGCCGGGTAACAGGAAGCAGGTAGGCAGGTATTCAGGTAGCTTAGGGTCACAGGGAACGCTGTAGACCGGACAGCAAGAAAGCATGCTGACAGGCTCCTTTAAATAGGCCTAATGGCGCCAAACGCTGTCACACTGCACGTCCGCGCGCATCCGCATGCACTCGTGCACGCCCGTGTACCGACCGTACGTGCCCGTTCGTACCATCGTGCACCCGCGTACCCCCGTTCGTAGGAGCGCACACCCGCCCGCATCTGTTCGTGCCAACGCGCCTCCGAACGCGTCCTCTGGCTCTAACAACAGTGGTTCTGCTAACCGATCTTCCGCCGACGGTTGTGCTAACAGGACGCCTTTCATGACACAGAGCCTATCAGGTGTACCCAGGCTTGGTCCACATACATCACAAAACACAAAGCATATAAAAATAAAATCTTAACACTAGTGCCGCTGTTGGCACTTAAACAAATCCACACGCTCCAGTAACTTCTGAGATTGTTAGAGTATTGTAGGTGTCAGCTACTCAGGGGTAGTTTTAAACCATATTTAATAAGATGGAAGTCACAATTGTTAGACATGTCGATTGGACGTGGGTTCAACCGCATATACATGTCCACTAATTAGGAGAATCAGGTTAGGTATTAGTAGACAGGTCCTCTACCTAAATGTCCCAAACCTTGTGGAATTTTTTAGGGCATCCTCTCGCTAAATAGGTGGCCTTGTACAGTGTTGATTTGACAATAATTAATTTATTTCCACAAGGTTAGGGTTGGAGCAGAGGGGGATTTCCACTAGAGAGAATAATTACAATAGTAATCCTATCAGTATCCTGGAGGCCCGAAGATGAGCCAGGGTGTCCACCAAACCCCGCAAACAAACCTCCACTGTCCGGGGCACATGAATAGTGGTCACAGATTGTATGACCGAGACCACCGATTCCCAGAAAATTTGAATAGTAGGGCATTGCCAAAATACGTGGATAAAGTCTGCTGAGTCTGCGGCACACCGCCAACACTCCGCAGAAACGGAGGGTTATATTCTGTGTAAACTTGCAGGTGTGAGGTAGATCCTATGTAAGATTTTGTACTGGATCAACCTGTCCTTTGCGGAAACCAGCTATAGAAAGGCACATTCCCATATTTCCTACCAACCTTCATCATCCAAGCTAGGGACGTCCAGTGCCCATTTAGATTTAAGAGCTTCCAACCCTGAGTGGACAGAAGAAGACATGGCCTTATACATAGCAGAGAGGGGTTTAGTGAGGGTGCCATCTCTGAGTACATCCTCTAGGATCGAGGTATAAAAAGCTACTGGTAACTGTTTAAATTGTATTTGAAAGATGTGTTTCAATTGTAGATATCTAAAAAAGTATACATAGGCGTGTCAAAGTGTACTTTTAAGGTGTCAAAGGGCTTTAGTTCTCCAGCTAAACATATCTGCTCTAAATATTTAATGCCATTCATTGCCCAAACCTGTGGATCAGGTATAGAGGTGAATTCCGGTTATAATAGATTGAGCCACAAGAGGGTATGTTGAGAGATATGATCGGGGGCTAGGACGTAGAGCCTGGGCCAGCAACTAGGCTTTCAATACGGCTTTCATGGCTGCAGTCAGAGGAAGGGAAGAAGAGCCCCCTCTGTATAAGAGGTTTTTAAAGACCTCAAAGGAGCCTACACAGGAAGCCTCTAAAAGCACCACTGCAGTGGTTTCATTCTGTGTGAGCCAGTTATGGGCACGTGTGAGCATGGCAGCCAAGAAATATTTGTAGAGATCTGGGAACGCCAAGCCTCCCTGTAACCACAGCCATTGCAAAACTGTCAAATTAAACCTTGGTTGTTGTGAGCCCCAAATAAAAGTAGTTAGAATAGAATAAATTACACAATATACAGTAGTGTAGTGGTTAGAAATTTCACCTAGCAGCAAAAGGGTTGCTGGTTCAAATCCCAACCATGACCCTGCCTGGAGTTTGCATGCTCTCCCTGTGCCTGCATGGGTTTCCTCCAAATACTCTGGTTTCCTCCCAAAGACATGCTGTTAGGTTAATTGGATCTTGTCTATATTGGCCGTGTATGTATGAATGTTAATTGGGGATCTTAGATTGTAAGCTCCTTGAGGGGTAGGGACTGATGTGAATGTACAATGTATATGTAAAGCGCTGCGTAAATTGACGGTGCTATATAAGTACCTAATATAAATAATTTTTTTGGAAATCCACACTGGCACATGTCAGAGCGCACAGAGAAAACCAGGTAATAACTTCATTTTAAACAGATTTATGCTTCCTATTAAAGGCAAAGGAAGATTGGCCCATCCTCATTTTGAATTTCATATTGTCAAGATGTGGAACTAAATTTAAGACACAATATTCCAAAGTATCTGGGGAAATCTCAATACCTAAGTATTTGATAATGGTTGACCATAATAGAGGCAGGGTAGGGTCAGCTCCATCTCGGGCCTCTCTAGCAATAGGAAAAAATTGTGATTTTCCCCAATTAATTTGTAGTCCTGAGTAAATGGAATATTCAGACAGTATACGAAACGCTTCCTTAAGAGATGGCCCTGGGTCATTCAGAAACAATATGAGATCATCTGCATACATGGCAATCTTTTCCTCCAAGGTTACCATACAAATGCCAACAACAGCAGAGGCCCTCTTTATGGGCACTGCCACCGGCTCCATCACAATAGCAAACAGAGACGGAGACAATGTGTCACGTACCTGGTAGGTTTTGAGCCTGAAGTGCAGAGAGAGACCTCCCTTACAGCTCCCACTCCCGTTCCTCTGGAATGGAGACAGAGGGCCCAGGAGTGAGGAGTGGTATGGGTGCCTGGCAGGATCAACAGTCACCAGAAGTTCAGGAGTGGTGGCACCCTCTGGAACCTGAAGCTGAAGAGGAAACTGGAGACTGGTATGCAGAATGGACCAGGAACCACAGCAGGTAAGTAGGCAGGAACTGAAGTGCTGGACAGGAACCAGGAACAAGCAGTAGGTAGTAGACTGGAACGCTGGGCTGGAACCAGGAACAAGCAGCAGGTAACAGACTGGATACTAGAGCGCTGGACTGGAACCAGGGACAAGCAGCAGGTAGTAGACTGGAATGCTGGGCTGGAACCAGGAACAAAGCAGCAGCTAGTAGACTGGAATGCTGGGCTGGAACCAGGAACAAGCAGCAAGGTAACAGACTGGATACTGGAGCGCTGGACTGGAACCAGGAACAAGCAGCAGGTAGTAGACTGGAACGCTGGGCTGGAACCAGGAACTAGCAGCATTTAACAGACTGAATACTGGAGCGCTGGACTGAAACCAGGAACAAAGCAGCAGGCAGTAGACTGGAACGCTGGGCTGGAACCAGGAACAAGCAGCAGGTAACAGACTGGATACTGGAGCGCTGGACTGGAACCAGGAACAAAGCAGCAGGTAATAGGCTGGATACTGGTATCAGGCAGAGGCATGGTCAAACAAGCCGGTGGTCGGTATCGGGCGGACAGCAGAGGTACCAGGGAATACACAGAAGGATGGTCAGGCAAGCCAAGAGGGTCTGGTGCAGGCGGATAGCAGGATGGTCTAACAGGAAGCCGGGTCAGATAACAGAGTACACAGATCAGATCAGGTTTAAGCACACAGAACGCTGTAGAGCAGACAGCGGGAATTGAGTGTGACAAGCCAGTTTAAATAGCCCGCCTGACACCAGCGGGAGTGCGCGTGCGCATGCCCATGCGTGACAGCACCCGTGAACGTGCGCGCATGCGCGGTAGAACCCGTGGCTGTGTTCCCGTGCGTCTGGATCGCCGATTACTGGCTTAACCTGGGCTGAAGTGCAGGAGTAAAGTAACTGCACCCATTTCAAAAACTCAGGCCTGAACCCTATAGCCTCCAGCACTGAGAGCATATAAGGCCAGGCCACTGAGTCAAAGGCCTTCTCAATGTCAAGTGCTGCCAAGACTCTAGAAGTGGATTCAGTTGGGGGTAGCTGTAAATGAGTGAAAACCTGGCAGATATTGATATATGTGGATTTCCCGGGTATAAACCCTGTTTAATCTATGCTGAGTAGGTCAGGAATAATTTTCATCAATCTAGTGGCCAAAATTTTTGTTAAAATCTTTAGATCGTAGTTTAGCAAAGAAATGGGCCTGTAGGAGGCACATTTGGCTTCACATTGGACCCTGGCGGACCCTCGGTGGGTGATCCTGCTGCATATCCCAGATTTTTTAATTCCGATAAGTCTTAACCTTACTTCTGTTTGTAAGTTGCCACTTGGCATTTTAACTTAAAAATTAAGTGCTTATATTAAACGTGATTCTATGGTCTGCATTTAGAGGCGCTTCTCCTTTGCTTTTGTGTGCTAACTATTTACATGAAGAGGAATTTTCCTGTCCATCTCATTTGCTGCAATAAAAACAGTTTTATATACAGCCAAGCTACACAATATAGGAAGAAACAAAAACAATGTTACTGTACAGATATGAGTGGAGAAAAATTAAGGAGACATCATTTCAAATAATCAGCCAGAAAATTGAAAATTCAGTGCAAAGACCAATGATGATGAAGTTTAGTAACCCATAGCCGCTAATCAGATTTTACCTTTCTGGAGACACATCACTGAAACATGATGTCGAATTGGTCGCATTTCCCTTCACCTTAGTTATGTTTATGGATCCTGCTAATAATTGCAAAATATCACTGTTCTGCAACAAACACAGACATAACATACCCTACTTTGTCATACACTGACACGTAACTCCATGTTAGGAAAGGAAATCACTTGCATTAATATGGAGTGCCAAAACCTATATACTTGTATGCCCTATATCTTTCTCAACAACACCTTTATCTAGAAATAATGGTTTGACGTTGCAGTGTAATTAAATGTGAGATTTTTTGCTGATGTGTGTAATGTGCTCTTCCATCACTATAAGATCACTTGTCATCTAATGTAATCAGTGCCTTCTACATGACGCTATTAGTCCCTATACAGTAGATAGCTGCAAATGGTAATTGTCACGCCAATCATATGCTACAGATGTGTCAAGTGGCTTATTGAAAAGTCATTGAGCAAATTGGCTCCTTGCTTTATCTCTGTATTAAATAACTGTTGCTTGCAAACAATCTCAACTATATAGATCAGTGGCATGGCTCACAGGTCAGTGTATTTATAAACAATATTGCGGTATTATATTCATTACGGGTATTTTGCATCCCCAGTCAGAGTGGTACTTTACTCTTTTTTTGCAGTCTATCCTTGGGAAGATTTTGATTCACTGTCATTGCTAGAAACACAACAGAAAATTTATGGAAATCTCTACAATCCAAAGGAAAATAACGTCTTAGTTGTCGCTAGTACAGAAGTACCCATGTCCTTTTGATGGTGACAACTGTAAAGTTTGGAAGTTACCACTATTTCTATACAAACAGAGAAGAAAAATATTCCCAGAAGAGATACAAACAGCAATAAAGACCAGACAGAGGTTGCACATATGATTTTTAGGAGTATAAAACTGTGGAAGAACATAGCCATTGTAGGAGAGTACAACAAAATGGCGCCCGGACTTTAGTTGGTGCTCTAGTGTCTTTGCATTATTCAGCAGCAGGTTATTTAAAGCAGAGTTCCACCCAAAAATGGAAGGTGACCCTCTGACATGCCACATTTGGCATGTAATTTTTTTGGGGGGGAGCGGAAACCCTCTTTTTAGAGGTTTCCAGCTCCCACTTCCTCTCGGGGCACCGCGGCACCAGAAGGAAGTTCACCTCTCCCTCTCGACAATCATCTGGGATCATCCCAGATGATTGCCCAGCCAGTCACAGCATGTAAGTGTTTGAGGCTCCGCCCACTCACAGTGCATGCGCGCGGGACCCCTCCATTCTAGCAAGTTTCGGCACGATACGCTGGACCTTCGCCGGACCTTGACTGTGCATGCAAGGTGAATAGCTCCATATCTGGAGATATTCATTTTACCTACAGGTAAGGCTTATTATAGGCTTACCTGTAGGTAAAAATGACCAGGGGGACAATACAACCGCTTTAAGGGCTTGTGCTGAAGGACTTTGAACCTGTGCTCATGACATCAATTTGACATTAAGCCAGTGTTCTCCAAGCTCAGGCCCGGGGGTTGGATGTGGCTCTTTGCTTGCCTTTATCTGGCCTTGGGGCACTATTCCTCCAAATGATACCAATAATGGAGCACTATTCCCCCTACTGACACCATCAATTGGGCACTATTCTTCTCATTGATATCAACAATGGGGCACGATTCCTCCCTTAAGATGTGTCCCTGATGCTGGAGCATTTTCTACTCCCACTGGCCAAAGTCTGCCCCCCCTAAAGCCCGAAGGACAGTAAATTGGACCTTTGCTTAGAAAGTTTGGAGGCTTCTCATTTAAGCAAGTCTGAGATGATTCTTCAAAAGGTGCATTTGACTTGCAGTTGACTTCCTTCTGGCCTGCATTTGACCTGCTTAAATGTTTTTTTTTTTTCATTCCCATGGACTTGTAAAGGGATGCAATACCCATTTAAAACAAACAACAGCCAGTCCACCTAGGCCCTTATAAAGCCGTGGTATTCTTTATAAATCAACTATACTTGCTTATGAATTCTGAAGTGAAACCCTTTAAAATTTTTATGAAGGGGAGACAAAAGTAAATTTTTCCTTGAATCACCATTATTTGCACCTTTATAGATGTAATGGATGTGATCATGGTGAACTGTCTATTCCAACACCTATCTTATATACCTAACATATATAAACTCAGCTTCTATGCTTATTAAGCCTTAAGACATTTACAGATATTCTGCAAAGCTCAAAGCTTGCTTAGGAACTGGACTGACTGCAAAGAGTTAATCAAAAAGTTTGCACCTGCTTCCCAGAATACATTCAGAATCTAACAGCATAGCACAATGGAACAAGAGAATGCTGCAAGAACAATTATTCACTTCTGCAAATGTGCATTAGCTGAAAGCCAAAACTTTGTCACATATTTGTATTTTTATATTTGTGGTTTGTATGCGCCAGTCTTGTTGACGTATCTCAATCTTCAATGGAATTGTACAAAAGTCCTGAGAAGCGGAAATATTAAACAGAAAGTAATTTGACTCTGAACTAAGCAGTCTCAGTGTGAGCTTACTTGAAGCATGCATGCTTTTGTATTCAACAATCTGATCAGGGGTAGATATAATAATATCGGAACTTTTGTTCTGAATCCAAAACATTTTGGCGCTCAAAACGTGGGGCTCGCGGCTAGGATCCCAAGGGATAGCCGATCCAGAAGGGACAAGCCAACACGGAGAGACAGGATATGGAGACTGATCACCTCTAAAAAACGGTAAGACACTTTTGATATCTCGTATATCTAGTCTACTGTTTACCCTGTACCCCTGTGGCTGGTCAACCCCTGTGCCCATATTGGCTTCCTGCGGCCCTTAAAGACAGGTATATATCTTGCCTTGAGTCTGTTGATAAATTAAGGAATCTGCAATTATATCTACTGCCTGTTTTATTCTCTTCTGTTTTGTTGATCGATCTTGTGTTTTGTGGTGGCTGTTGGGAATGAAGGATTGCTTGTATAGTCACGGATGAAAATAGTTGACGTGGTTAAACTTCTCCTGGGGGAAATAATTGTGCGGTAAAGCACGGGTGCAAGGAAGTGCACAGGTAACGTAACCAGGAGAGGGCGTCAGGAATAATGCGCCAAGCGGTGGCGTGGAGATCACGTGGGATCTGAGCAATCCTGTATTCCTTTACGGTTGTCACACATTGTGTTGTTAGTCACATTTTTGTTGTTGGTGGTAATGTCGTGCCCTAAGTGTGTTTGTGGTCTGTTATTTGCCATGTAAGAAGAGGGCTGGGGGTTGGTTAAAGTGGTAGAGCCAGGATATAGGGCTGAGTTTCTTGGTTACAAACCCCTACTGCCACATACTGCGTATTTATTGGTATTCAGATTAAATGTGCATTACCCAGTCAAACTTGAGGTTGGTAAGTCACCACAGGCTATAGAAAGTGAAGTTAGAAGGAGGGAACACGCAGCCGAAAGGTGCTCCTTGCAACCAGAGCAACCGCAAGGGTTAGAAGAAAGGAATGAAGACAGAGTGAGAAGTTTGGGTTTTGATTTGGAACATGTAAATAACATTTGAAGTGGTACATTATTAAATATTAACTGCTGTACTCCTTATCTGTTTAATAAGCTTGCTGAGAGGTTTTCTCTC
The DNA here is from genome assembly GCA_037952925.1 of Lithobates clamitans. Taxonomy (NCBI): domain Eukaryota; kingdom Metazoa; phylum Chordata; class Amphibia; order Anura; family Ranidae; genus Lithobates; species Lithobates clamitans. Next base: position 10,438,189 of record JBBGZY010000502.1, on the reverse strand, counting down.
TCTTTCTATCTCTCTGGAATGATGGGGCAAAAGTTAGTGAGGCCCAAAGAGGGCAGTTTGGCTTTTGACTTGGTATTAGAGTGGGAAGGAGAGGGTGCTGTTAAAAAGGGAAAGAAATTGGCAAAAGTGAGTGGTTGATATGCATTTGGGTGGGAGATTATTATAGACGAATGGCGCACTCTCTTAAAGGGAAAAAGGGGTTTGCTAAAAGGTGTTTCTTTTCTAATAACAGTAAATGTAGCAAATGTGCTATATTTATGCAAATGGGTTTTAATTGTGTTTAAGCTGTATTAGCAACAATTGGGGAGTTTAAAATGTTCAATTTCAATATTTAACAGTATTATAAATAAAGAGGAAGTTTATGTATTCTGGGCGTTATGCCAGAAGAACGAAAGAGGAAGTGCTTTCCTTGCTTAAATCTATGTGCTAGATTTAGGCCCCATTCACATCAGAGCGTTTTGTGTAAAAAAAACAAAACAATTATTCTGTATGTAGATGGTTCACATCTCCACTCTAAAACGCCTGAAGTCAATATGTGTACAAGAGTTCACACAAGAAAAGGCAAATCTGTTGAGAAATAGCACAAGAAGTTTACTGATTTGGGCTTTAGCATGTTGAACAGAGTGCATAGACACATGTTAGCTGCCGCATTTATTTCAGGTCTTAAAGAGTCAATCCGAAAGGGTATGAGTATAGAGTAATGGAGCTTGAGACGTTGTTATTAGTAGTTATTAGGTCCAGAATCCTCACAGAGGAGTAGCAGAGAGTAGCTCCTCCCATGATGGCCTCTGACACACCCTATCTGCGCCCACCATTATCAACTCCACGTGCCTGCTACAACTGCGGAAGACCCGGCCACTCCAGAAAGAAATACTGAAGCCCGTGGAAATTCACCCACAGTCAACCAAGCCCCAACGTTTCATCATAGGGACGTCAACTGAACGCTCCAGTTGACGTCCCTATGATGAAACGCGTAGGGCGTGGCCTATTCTGACGCTTTTGCATTATCTCCCAGAGGATCACCAACTTAAATCTGACGTGCTCCTGTTTTGATGACATTTGGTTGCCTATTGTAAACTGCTTAAATGTGAGTACCATTCTGTCATCTTCGTTCGTTAAAGAGTGTCTTATGGTTTTACGCTATGGAATCTCCTCTTTCTTCTCTTATGCCTAAAACGTCACCGTGACCCAGAAACTGCCTGTGGATTGCCGCACAGTGGCATACACTGTGACTGCGCATTACCCCCGCAGGGGTTAAAGAAGCTGCCTAAAACGTCACCGTGACCCAGAAACAGCCTGTGGATTGCCGCACAGTGGCATACACTGTGACTGCGCATTACCCCCCGCAGGGGTTAAAGAAGCTGGTGAGTGTCCGCATGATCACAAGACACGAGCACCTAGTCACCAAGATTAATACAAATACCTGCCTTGTTTTACAAAGATGTCAAGTTTTTCACTTAAGTTGCACTGAGCACTAGTCACGATTTAACCTATGTAATTATTCAGCAATGTTATGTTTGTCAATCACTATATGGGGTTTTTATGCGGATGAAATAGCTTTGGCTAAAGTCATTTTTTGATTTCATCCCCTGTTCCCCTTCCCCCTCCCCCAATTCAAAGGGGGCCAACCTAGCCGTTAAATTTGCTATATGCGATTTTGTTTGTATTTTGTTTATAATTTACATGCAACTTTACATGTGGGATTTGGCTACACACGATTTACAAAGTATTTTTTAAACTAGGACAACGTTACACCTACACACTCCAAAGGGGGTCACTTTGCTGTTTTATGTTTGGTTTTATTTTCGTTTTTATTTGCAACTTTGGTTTATACTTTATATGCGACTTTACATATGGGATTTGGCTACACACGATTTACCAAGTATTTCTATGAATTAGGACTGCGCCACACCCACACACTAACCCTTCACTTACCTTCTGTTTTTTCCACCTTGGTGGAAATCACATTTGTGGAGGCAGCAGTCCTTTATGCGATTTCTTCCATTGTCTCCATTTTTTTCCATTTTCTCCACTTTTTTCTCCACTAGGACAACGTTACACCTACACACTCCAAAGGGGGTCACATTGCTGTTTTGGTTTTATTTTCGTTGAATTTTTTATTTGCAATTTTGGTTTATGCGACTTTACATATGGGATTTGGCTACACACAATTTACCAAGTATTTCTATAAATTAGGACAGTGCCACACCCACACACTAACCCTTCACTTACCTTCTGTTTTTTCCACCTAGGTGGAAATCACATCTGTGGAGGCAGCAGTCCTTTATGCGATTTCTTCCATTGTTTCCATTTTTTTCCATTTTCTCCAATTTTTTTCCATCTTCTCCACTTTTTTGATTTTCTGTTCCGTTGCACGGATACACCACTCATATTTCAAAGAAGAAAAAGAAGTGTGGATCAAAAAAGGAGACACAGAAGTTGAAGGAATCATGTAATTAAACAAGAGACCGTGTCTGCCACGTGGGCCGGAAGACGGCAAAGACCACAGCTAAAAGACTTTTAACAGAAATAGTGTGCAGATATGGTGTCCCAGAGGTCATAGAGAGCATTCAGAGACCGGCTTTCACAGCCTCAGTAACCAAGGAGATATGGACAGCTTTAGGTAGGGGTCACACTAGCTTTCCACACCAGATGACCCATCCTCAGAGCAGTGGGAAGGTGGAAAGATTAAATAGCACAATAAAATCTAGAATACTGAGAATGTCTCAGGAAACGGGAATGGGTTGGCCTCAGACAGCCTACCCATTGCCTTATTCAGTGTTAGGTACACTCCAAGGGGAAACCATGGCCTGTCATCCTATGGGATATTTGGTTCAGCCCTCAGATTAGATTGTTATTTCCCACAACAGTTGCAGCTCCAATCTGATATATTGACTGATTATGTGACTGCTTTATCTCGAGAATTAACCCGTACCTATTCGGAAGTGTTTTCTTCCATTCCAGATCCTGAGCTAGATACAGGAAAGCACAAGCTGGTTCCTGGTGACTGATAAAGAAGTTTGTGAGAAAACATACTCTTGAACCCAGATATGATGGTCCTTTCTAGGTTCTCCTAACAACTGCCACATCAGTCAAAGTGGCTGGGAAGAACACGTGCACACACGCCTCCCACTGCAAGAAAGTCCCTGTACCTGAGGAAGAGGCCGAGGGGACCAAATGATTCTGTATATCCTTTTCATAGTAATCATTGCCCAGGCGCAAGAGGTAGCCATCAAACAAAAAGATGGTATAACCCAGTTCTAGTATAACTCATCCAATACACATGTTGCCACTTTTATATCATTTTATGAACAGATAATTCCAGGTACTATCTACAATATCCGGACCTGGGATGAAGCAGTAAGACCCATGACTGTGTATGTATGCGTCACTGACACCTATTGGGGTAACAACTCTGATTCCTGGGGAGCAGTGGGTCGAAACACTGGGGGTACAAACCTGAGAATGCCCAAAATAGGAAAGACAAAAATGGGAAGTCACTCTTAGATAGAATGACAATCAACAAACACACAGATCAGCCTTACACCAAAGAGTTCAGGCTGACCATTGAGAATCCTAGCCCAGAAGACAGTGGGACCTATGTTCTGGGCCTATGGTGGGGAAGTGGATATCCCGGTTTTAGAAAGCCTTTCCAACTGAAAGATATGTTCAATAATCCAGAGTGGGGAGTTCCCCAATCCACATCTAGTTCAAACCCCCTGAGGCCCCATATACAGACATTAAAGGACATGGTGGCCATAGCAGACCCTACCCTTGAGGATACCATGGCTGCAGAAACCGAGATCTCAGCTGTCAACTTGTGGCTCGAGTGGATGAGGTACAGTGCAGGAAAACACAATAAGACCAATTGCTATGTGTGGGGCGGGGCTAGACCACACTTAGGAATGGTACCCCTGAACATATCCCCTGAACATATCCCCTGAACATGAAACATGTTTCCTCAGCCTGTTTACCAACACAACCACTAACCACTCCCTGTGTGAACATTGGAAGCAGGAATATCCCATAGTTACCAAGACCCCCAAGCCAGGAGAAGGTATCACCATATATCCTGGCAATTACACATGCTATGGACGGTATCAGGGAGTAGGAAAACCTCTTGGGAATTTCACTAAGGGTTACTGTGGATTTTACAGTGAGGTGTCTGCAGATCTAGTGCAAAATCAAGTCCAGTCTTTGGGAGACATGTACTGAATCTGCGGAGACATGAAAATTAGGAGTAGATTGACAGGACAGTGGACATGAAAATGTGCACTGGCCAAGGCCATAATGCCTCTACATATTCTTTCGGAAAACCCAAAGCCAAATACAAACAACACACCCAGGCCTAACAGGAGGTGTAGGAGTGCCCCAGCTGGAAGCTTCGACCCACATGTATACTTACATAGGGGTCCCTAGAGGGGTCCCAGTTGAGTTCGAAGCAAGAGACCAAGTAACAGCAGGGTTTGAGTCTCTGATCCCCATCATCACTGTAAACAAGAATGTAGACTGGATAATTTACATCTACTACAACCAACAAAAATTTGTCAATTGCACCAGAGATGCACTCCAGGGTTTAGCCGAACAGTTGGAAGCAGCTTCACACATGACTTTCCAAAATCGTATGGTCTTAGACATGCTCCTAGCTGAAAAGGGGGGGTGTATGTAAAATGATCGCCGAGACAAGCACATGTTGCACTTACATCCCAGACAACACCGGCCCAAATGGTAAAGTGACTTTAGCCATCCAGAAACTAGAGGACCTGTCCTAAGAATTAAAACAGAATTCAGGGCTCACCAACCCCTAGGATCAGTATTTTACCTGGATAAAGGGAGGATGGCAGGGATTGTTGACCCAGATTGGAATAGCTATCCTGGTAATGGCGGCTATAATCTGCTGCATTCTCCCCTGCATCAGGAAGTGTGTGGAAAAGGCTGTTGACCAAACTACCCCCACGTTTATGAACCAAGAGCTACCAGATGATGATGACGATGTCTATGTAAGGCTTGATGAAAATTATGATGAAAATGATGGGTTACACTCCGTTACAGTCACCTTCCCCCGAGATGCAACACCGTAGGGCTATAGGGACAGATAGCACCTGGCCGCACTCCTCCAGCTGTATCGAGGTAGTGAACTAGTCGCTGCTCTTTCTCTACATACAGCTTAAAAGAGTTGCAGAGGGGGATGGGCCGGGTGTAGGACTTTTTAGTATGAGGGACAGTTTGAAATAGACAGCTTCAAGGGGGGACTGTAATGGAAGTGATCATGGTGAACTGTCTATTCCAACACCTGTCTTATATACCTAACATATATAAACTCAGCTTCTATGCTTATTAAGCCTTAAGACATTTACAGATATTCTGCAAAGCTCAAAGCTTGCTTAGGAACTGGACTGACTGCAAAGAGTTAATCAAAAAGTTTGCACCTGCTTCCCAGAATACATTCAGAATCTAACAGCATAGCACAATGGAACAAGAGAATGCTGCAAGTACAATTATTCACTTCTGCAAATGTGCATCAGCTGAAAGCCAACATTTTGTCACATATTTGTATTTTTATATTTGTGGTTTGTATGCGGCAGTCTTGTTGATGTATCTCAATCTTCAATGGAATTGTACAAAAGTCTTGAGAAGCGGAAATATTAAACAGAAAGTAATTTGACTCTAAACTAAGCAGTCTCAGTGTGAGCTTACTTGAAGCATGCATGCTTTTGTATTCAACAATCTGATCAGGGGTAGATATAATATCGGAACTTTTCTTCTGAATCCAAAACAGGTGCATTTGACCTGCAGTTGACTTCCTTCTGGCCTGCATTTGACCTGCTTAAATGTTTTTTGTTTTTTTTTTCACTCCCATGGACTTGTAAAGGGATGCAAAACCCTTTTAAAACAAACAAAAGCCAGTCCACCTAGGCCCTTATAAAGCTGTGGTATTCTTTATAAATCAACTATACTTGCTTATAAATTCTGAAGTGAAACCCTTTTAATTTTTATGAAGTAGAGACAAAAGTCAATTTTCCTCCAATCATCACTATTTGCACCTTTATACAGAGAACACTCTGAAGGACACCTCAGGCTTCATACTGTCACCTACATTGTATGAATGACTTGTAAATTGAAGGTGCAGTGGAGCAAACACTGCAGTGTCCAGCAGAGAGCAGATTGTAATATTCTCATTCTGTTTTAAATAGTCCCCTATGTGTTGTACTAAGAATATCATTTTCGGTGCATGATAAAATTGGGACAATATATGATATATAAAATAATATAATATATACGGTAAATAAATAATAATATACAATAATATATAAAATATGTACTTTGCATATATATTACCAGTAGTTATTTTAAAGCTACCCCTGGTCAAAATAGTAAACATTTTTTCCTTTAAACTGCATACAGATATTTTCATCAATAAACCAATTGCTGAATTGTAAAAATTGCTCTGGTTGATAAAGGATGCATAACCCTAATTCTGTAGCGGTTAATAAATAATAATAACAGAGACATCTGCTATCTAATCAATAATATTTCTTCTGTAATGCATGAGTTAAAAATATGAATTCACTTTTTTCACTCAAATTTTGCAAGTGAATGATATTATTGTGTTAGAGAGCCAGCCCATTAAATGTAAAGAATAGATTGTTGGTTCACATATATTTCACAGAGATAGCTTTCTGCCAAGTTGAAATACTTGCTCAGAGAGTAGCTTCACACGATGTATTATTTCCCGAGGGACCATTGTTTATTCCACAACAATGGCAAATAGAATATGTGTTCCAAAGACTGAAGGACACAGCTTTCTTTCTCATCTTTACACTATAACACAAATAATTGGAATAATTTATTTGAAAATAATAGGACTTGAAGAACAGTCATTTTCTTTGATACTTTAAAAGATTATTTTTTTCAGTAAAAAAAAAAAAAAAAAACAACCAGCTTCATATTTTCCAGTAGCCTCTGGTTTTAGTGAGCTGTTTGGTGGACTGAACATGCTTTCACTAAAATGAATCCTTTAGTAATTACCTATCATTATTAATATCCAGGCCTTCACTCATAAACTCTACTTCCTTTCTTCTGCTCCCTACTATACCACTTTATAACAATAAAGAAATATATATTTTCTTTAGCAAATGTCTTTTTTTTTCCAGTTCCATCCCCACACTTCTGGATTCCTTGCCTAGCTGTGGATGGCATATACCTGCCACCTGCATCTTCTCTTTCATTTGCCACACATCTCAGGGGGCTCTGCAGCCAGAATAATGTGTTGTTTTCAGCCTGAGTCATTTTTGAGTGCGCATGTGCGGGATCAAAATGGTGCCGTCTGGGGGCTGGTTGTGCAAATAAGGAAGAGGCAGCTGGCTCTCATGATGTCAATATAGTGGCATTGGCCCGAATGTGCACTGGAAGAGCATTGGGTGAGAAGGACGGCAGAGCATTTGTTGGGCTTGTTAGTATATTTAACTTGCATAATAATTCATCAAAGGTATGTGGTATAAGGAATGAAAAAAATCATGAGCAGGAGTGAAGTTTCTCTTCAAGTTATTGGTAAATGAGTATCAAAATCATAAAACTGGAACAGATTAGGTCAATGTTTCCTAATCCCTGGTTGATGTATTTTGCAAAACTGCCAACAGAGTCCATAAATGGTGACAGAGGTTGAACTAGTATCTTTCTAGAATTAGGGATAACTCCAGCTGAAAAAAAGATAGTTTTGGATAGTGTGGGGAAGGTTTTTATTTATGTGTGTAAGCCATTGGGGAGATTTTTCCTCATTTCATTCCCTGTGATGCCTATATGATCAATGGTGGAGCAGTCACTTATTTAGCAGCTTGTATTTTTCTTTCTCTCCTTTCAAGCCCTTAAAGATATTCATATATTTTAAAAGGTATTTCTAAGGTTTGAACCTAGCATAAGATACCTGTTTCTTTATATGAAATGCATACTGTATATGTTAACTACTTCAATACCGGGCACTTTAACCCCCTTCCTGCCCAATTTTCAGCTTTCAGCACTGTCACAGCTTGAATGACAATTGTGCGGTCATGCAACACTGCATCCATAAGATATTTTTAGTAATTTTTTTTCACACAAATAGAGCTTTCTTTTGGTGGTATTTAATCACCACTGGTTTTTTTTTTTTGCTACATTAATGAAAAATAAAATAATGTTTCTTCATAAATTTAGGTCAAAATGTATACTGCTACATTTCTTTGGTGAAAATAACCCAAATCAGTGTTTATTATTTAGTCTGTAGGAAAGTTATAGAGTCCACAAACTATGGTATATATATATATATATATATATATATATATATAAAGTGATCAATCCTGATGTCTCATTTACTGAGGGCAGAAAATGCCAGGAAAGTACAAATACCCCCAAATAACTCCTTTTTGGAAAGTAGACAGTCCAAGGTATTTAGTCAGGGGCATGGCAATTTTTTTTGAAGCTGTAACTTTTTGTCACAATTGTTTGGAAAATTAAGAAATAAAAAAAACTGCAATACAGTGTTATCATATAACTGGCGTGACAGTAATTAGGGACACTGACTGTTGATTAATATTTTTTTTTCCTTTTTTTTATTTTTTTACATTTTTTATTACATTTTTCTTTCCTTTTTTGTTTACATTTTTTTTCTAACACACTGTGACCAAAGCAATGCAGCATTACCATAGTAACACTGTACTACTCTGGGGAAGTGATTTTTTTTTCTTAGAAGCAACCATTTTTACTGAAATAAACTAGTTCATACAGTGTCTTTTGTTGTGATTAGCTGTGATTGGTCAAAGCAAATCACATGGCACAGATAGGCTGTGATTGGCCTGTTTGTGCTATGTGTTTACTGTGACCAATCACAGCTAGCAACACAATTGTACACAATGGATGGCATGAAAGGAAGCCATCCATTGTTTACAACTGCTATATGATCTGCTTTAATTGGTCAGAGTGATCCCATGAAACTGGCAGCAGTGCGGTGCAGTGATCATTCATTGGCTGTGTCCAGTGAACACAGTCGGTGACAGATAGCACTGCTGCACGGCCCTGCGGCTGTACGAGAGGCGTGTTATGGAGGATGTCACATGATGTCCTCCCAGAATAACAGTGCTTCCACCCTGCCATCATTTTACTATAGGCTGGGCGGAAAGGTGTTAAGTAATACTATATGTGCTGTAGGTATTCATATGCTCTCAAAGAATCACAGAATCCCTCTGACAATGCTTTATTCTGCTTTTCTCTCTCCATTTTGCGCCATCTTTGTTAAGGTATCATCCATGGTCAGCATCTGCTGCCTGAGCAGTTCCTGGCTGTGTTCACAAATGTCTGACACCAATGTACGACAATCTGATTACTGTAGGAGAGGAAGCTGAGAAATGCTCCCTCCTTCCTGCAGCAGACTGAGAAATTTATCTCAGTCTAAGCAAAATCATGTGACTAGAGCTTAAGACCTCATTCACAGAGGATGTACTACTATGTACGCCTGTGAAAGACTGTGTTTACCCACATGGGGATGCACAGGTGTTCCGTGCATCCCCATGCAGGCAGTTCCATTGATGTTAATTGGGATGTACTGGCTGAAGAGACGCAGCCACTGCTCCCAATTTGACATCCTTGTGGGTGTGCTGTGTGTCCCTGAATGTACACTGGGTGAGTTCAGGGACACACACCTGCATCATACGGATGTCTAATTGGGAAGCATCGGCCTGCCTGTACAGGGATGTATGGAACACATGTGCATTCCATGTGGTTATATAATGGGTATAAAAAGTCTACACACCCCTGTTTAAATGGGGGTGTAGCTGTGTTCAGATTTAAGAAATCACATTCAAACTCATGTTACATAGGAGTTAGTACACATCATGCCATCATTTAAAGTGCCTCTGATTAACCCCAAATAAAGTTCAGCTGTTTTAGTAGGTCTTTCCTGACATATTCTTAGTCGCATCCTACAGCAAAAGTAATGGTCCGCAAAGAGCTTCCAAAACATCAGAGGGATCTCCTTGTTAAAATCAGTCAGGAGAAAGATACAAAATAATTTCCAAGGCATTCAAAATACAGGGGGTCCCCGGATTACAAACAAGTTAGGGACTGTAGGTTTGTTCTTAGGTTGAATCTGTTTGTAAGTCGGAACAGGTAAATTTTGTGTAGCTCCAGCCAAAAAAACGATTTTTAAGCTTTTTGGATAGCATAGGGAAGTGTTAACACCCCTGTAACATTTGTTTTGCTGTGTGTGCCCCTGTTCAGAAGATTTCACCTCACTTTCTGTCCCAATGACAACTGCATATTGAAAATTTTGGGTTGTTGTGGAAACAAGCCTTGGTGATAAAGCATCAGTGGAGGTACCTTTTCCCCATAATAGCTCTTACAGAAGTGAATTTCCCTTCCTAGGGGTAGATTTACTCTCACTTCCTGTTTTCTCCCTCCGTTTGTAAGTAGGAGTCGTTTGTAAGTCGGATGTTTGTAACTAGGGGACCCCCTGTACCATGGAACACAGTGAAGACAGTCATCATCAAGTGGAGAAAGAATGGCACAACAGTGACATTACCTAGAACTGGACGTCCCTCCAAAATAATAAAATGATGAGAAGAAAACTGGTCACGGAGGCTGCCAAGAGGCCTACAGCAACATTAAAGGAGCTGCAGGAATAACTGGCAAGTACTGGCTGTGTGATATATGTGACAACAATCTCCCGTATTCTTCATATGTCTGGGCTATGGGGTAGAGTGGCAAGATGGAAGCCTTTTCTTACCAAGAAAAACATCCAAGCCTGGCTAAATTTTGCAAAAACACATCTGAAGTCTCCCAAAAGCATGTGGGAAAACTTGTTATGGTTTAATGAAACTAAGGTTGCACTTTTTGGCCATAATTCCAGAAGATTTGTTTGACACAAAAACAACACTGCACATCACCCAAAGAACACCATACCTGCAGTGTCATGCTTTGGAGCTGTTTTCTTCAGCTGGAACAGGGGCCTTAGTCCAGGTAGAAGGAATTATGAACAGTTTCAAATACCAGTCAATATTGCCACAAAATATTCAGGCTTCTGCTGGAAGGCTGAACATGAAAAGGAACTTCATCTTTCAGCATGACAACGACCCAAAGCATACATCCAAATCAACAAAGGAATGGCTTCGCCAGAAGAAGATTAAAGTTTTGGAATGGCCCAGCCAGAGCCCAGACCTATATCTGATTGAAAATCTGTGGGGTGATCTGAAGAGGGCTGTGCACAGGAGATGCCCCTGCAATCTGTCAGATTTGGAGTGTTTTTGCAAAGAAGAGTGGGCAGATATTGGCCAGTCAAGGTGTGTCAAGCTGATACTCATAAACAAAAAGACTGCTGTAATAAAATCAAAAGATGCTTCAACAAAGTATTAGTTTAAGGGTGTGCACACTAATGCAACCATATTATTTTATTTTTTTATTTTCACTTCCCTCCACCTAAAGGATTTCAGTTTGTTGTTCAACTGAGTTGTACAGTTTATAGGTCACATTCAGCCCTGGTTCACATTGATGCGATTTAGCATGCAATGTCAAAATTGCATGCCAAATTGGCGGCTATTGCCCACAATGGAACTGTCCGAATCAGTGTGACACCGACTTTGCTGCACCGCACCGATTCCTAAAAGTAGTTTCTGTACTACTTTTGGTGATTTCAGGTAAGATTTCAATAAACATCTGTGCAGGAAACCGCACAGATGTCTCTGAAATCGTTGGACTGACATGCTGGAATGAAATTGTGCGAGTTGGAAAAAGTTCTGAAATGATTTTTACATCACAGAAACCTGTCAATATCCCAGGGGTGTGTAGACTTTTTATATCCACTGTACATGGCCTTCCACGGGCATACGCTTTAGTATACCCAGAGTGAAAAGGCCAAAAGGACTCCTTATTCAATGGAAAGCTTTTTGTTAACTCTTGCTTTGTGTGATGATTTGTCAGGAATTTATTCAAGCAGTTATTATGGGGTTGATTTACTAAAACTGGAGAGTGCAAAATCTGGTGCAGCTGTGCATGGTAGGCAATCAGGTTCTAACGTCAGCTTGTTCAATTAAGCTTTGACAAAAAAAAAAAAAAAAACTGGAAGCTGATTGGTTTCTATACAGAGCTACACCAGTTTTTGCACTCTCCACTTTTAGTAAATTAACCCCTATGAGTCCACTTTAGAAGTGAACGTATATTGATTTGTTACTGAACACATATTGAGTAACCTTTGCAATTTTTAATGTATTCTTTTACATTTTTAGATTTTTTCTTGAAAGGTTATTTTTTTGCCACAAGAACATGTTTAGGATAGCTGGAAAGCATCTCAGCAACCTCTAGAAGTCATTAATAGCTCATTGTACCCTTTAAAAACCACTAAAAATCGACCACGTTCACCTTGTCTATTGACTTTAATGTATTTTTGTGAAAAGGCAACATTTTTCCTGAAATCTACCCCATTTTTTTCAGGGACACGAGAACTCTCAATTTTGCTCATTTCTACTCACCAGTGCACCTATCTATTAATAGCTGACCAGCTGTCAGCGCCTGCAGATTACCCCTTTAGGAGGCATGTATGTATTTGTCCTTCTTGAATACCAGTAGAAGCACATTGGAATCTTCCAACCACAGCTTGAGAACCATTATTGTATTGGGAAGATATTTTTTTATTTTTGTGGCATCTACCAAATTATTTATTATTTATCAATTTCTTTCTTTATTTTAACTTTTTATTCCTGCGTGGCACACACTAGAGCTGCAATCATATACTTTTACAATATGGAAGATAAAAATATAGAATTTAGTATTGTTTAAATGTAGCTGCTGTCTGCCATTTAGAGACTGCTGATCTTGCAGTATAGATTAAAATCACCTTTCCGTCTTCTTTTGCCCCTTTCATATAACATGATGTACAAAATATCATTGAACAGTCACAGCCTCTGTTAAGATTTAAGTTAAAGGTTAGACAGAGTCACAAATCAAATATACTAAAACATACTTAACTGACAGCCTAAATTAATTATATCAATTAGCTGAAAATAAATGTTTAGGGGGTTGTGAAAGATTTCTGATTCTGGTCCAAATTTCCAATTATTGCTAAATGCAAATTCTAAATCAGACTTTTTTACTTTTCTCTAGATTGACCCTTTTTCATTCGTCATGCAGCTTTTGGCATAAATTCATTCTCATACCTAACTACCAGAACAAAGTTACTAGAAAGGCAGAACTTACATATATTGTCTTAAAGCGGAGTTAAAAAAAAATAAATAAAAGTCAGCAGCTACAAATACTGCAGCTGCTGACTTTTAATAATCGGACACTTACCTGTCCCACGGTCCAGCGATGCGGGGAAACGAAGCCCCGCACCTCACCCCCCCGGAGTTAAAAAAAAAAAAATAAAAGTCAGCAGCTACAAATACTGCAGCTGCTGACTTTTAATAATCGGACACTTACCTGTCCCACGGTCCAGCGATGCGGGGAAACGAAGCCCCGCACCTCACCCCCTCCTCTCTGCAGCGCCGGCACTGTCACTGTGGGTGCCCGGCTGTGGCTTCACAGCCAGGCACACACTGCGCAAGCGCGAGCCGCGCGGCGCTGTGACTTGCCGGGCAATCATCTGGGACCTGTGACGTGTCCCAGATGATTGCTGAGAGGGAGGGGGAGAGGGTAACTTGCTTCCGGTGCCACAGTGCGTCTGGAGGAAGTGGGAGCTAAAACCCTCTAAAATGAGGGTTTCCGCCCCCCCCCCCCCAAAAAAAAACATGACATGGTGGAACTCCGCTTTAAAGTGATCAACTGATTGTTCTGATATAGAGAAATGGCAGCTAGAACCTAAATTCGTAAAGGAGCAATTATTGCCTTAAAATGGAAAAAAATACTGAAAAAAATGCTAGAATATAGAGCTTCTTATCAGAAGACAATCTGCATGTCTCTTCTGACAACAGAAAAACTCTTTTCCCTTGCTAGAAATGTTTTATTAGAGCACACCGCCTGTGGTGCATGTGCAGTGCTGTGTACACTCTTAGAACATCCTTGGTATCTGTAAGATGTCAAGAATGAAATCAGGACATTGTAAATTGCCTCATCAGTGGTCACTTATTGGCTGGAGAGAAGAAACCTACACAAAAGCAGCAACAGGAGGTGTTGCAGATCATCACGCTGTCATTTCCAGAGGAGGGCACACTGAGAGGTAAAGCCAGCCATAGTTGTATCGAATCTCAGCTGGTTCAGCAGGGACTGGTCGAGATTCGAGCCATCTATGGGCAGGCTGATTGTACCCAAGTTGATTAATCGATCATCTTGGGTACAATCAGCATGTCAGATTTTTAGCATGAGATTATTGCCAATGGTTATAGCCGCTAGCAGTAATCACTGTGTTGTCCTGGCAGAGGTGGCACCCCCCCACCCCCCCCTGGGAGAACCCAATAGCTAAGTGAGAGGGGTTCCCCTATCAACACTGACTGTATTCTTCTCTTGCATATTCTATGGTCTTCTTCAGTGTGACATAATGTGCCACAAGTCTACTGTATATATTTGCTAGTACGTCTACTTTACATATTTGCATAGTATGACAAAAATGACACACCCTCAGCAATGTTAGGCTCCTTCCACACAGGACCGATCCGTTTAGCGGAGTCCACAAGCTCAGCGGGAGATCACTCCGTTGATCTCCACTGAGCTGGCAGATAACAGGTCCTTATATATATATATATATATATATATATATATATATATATATATATACTGGTTCATTTGCAGTCCTAACACTATGTAGGCTCTGTGTCAGATGATATAAGAGCTTAGACAAGATTCATGTTCCCCATCACTTACATAACAATGCTCAGGCCTGGCAAATGGCTGCTAGGACAAAGCACTAAATCCATTTAGGAGGTCACATACCTGGTATTACTGCCCAAAATCTGAAATTTTGGAAACCTTGTCTTAAAGATGCATTCCAGACACAACTGAAAACTAAGCCTTGTGATATATCCTGGGAGCACAGCCTACTTGCTTCAGTTTTGTGTCTAAGCATTGCTGTGTTGCACCACTTCACCCCATAACTAGGGATGAGCTTCGTGTTCGAGTCGAACCCATGTTCGACTCGAACATCGGCTGTTCGGTCGTTCGCCGAATTGCGAACGATATGGGCCGTTCGCGCCAAATTCGTGTGGCGCGTCACGGCCCATAATTCACTGCGGCATCGCAGTGCATTGCTGGCTGATTATTGGCCAAGCATGCACTATGACTTGGCCAATGCATGCTTGGCCAATCACAGCGCCGTCAGTAGAGAGAGCTGTAATTGGCCAAAGCCAGGGTGGCTTTGGCCAATTATGGCTCAGGGGATTTAGTACACACCCCACACTATATAAGGCCGCCTGCACGGCGGCCCTGTGTAGTGTGTGTTCCGGTGTGCTGAGAGATAGAGAGAGAGAGAGACAGTGTCATTTGATTTGAGTTAGATAGATTAGGCAGAACAGTCAGTCAGTTAGCTGCACTTACAGTGTATTGTGTATATATATGCATCCCAGGTGTTGCATATATATATATACACTGTATTCAGTTTAGCTAGATCCGTTCCTGTTATCTTCTATCTAGACTATTTACATTTAGTGCAGTGTGTCCTGCTCACAGTGTTCAGCTAGATCCGTTCCTGCTATTTACATTCAGTGCAGTGCGTCCTGCTCACAGTGTTCAGCTAGATCCGTTCCTGGTATTTACATTTAGTGCAGTGCGTCCTGCTCACAGTGTTCAGCTAGATCCGTTCCTGCTATTTACATTCAGTGCAGTGCGTCCTGCTCACAGTGTTCAGCTAGATCCGTTCCTGGTATTTACATTTAGTGCAGTGCGTCCTGCTCACAGTGTTCAGCTAGATCCGTTCCTGCTATTTACATTCAGTGCAGTGCGTCCTGCTCACAGTGTTCAGCTAGATCCGTTCCTGCTATTTACATTCAGTGCAGTGCGTCCTGCTCACAGTGTTCAGCTAGATCCGTTCCTGGTATTTACATTTAGTGCAGTGCGTCCTGCTCACAGTGTTCAGCTAGATCCGTTCCTGCTATTTACATTCAGTGCAGTGCGTCCTGCTCACAGTGTTCAGCTAGATCCGTTCCTGGTATTTACATTTAGTGCAGTGCGTCCTGCTCACAGTGTTCAGCTAGATCCGTTCCTGCTATTTACATTCAGTGCAGTGCGTCCTGCTCACAGTGTTCAGCTAGATCCGTTCCTGCTATTTACATTCAGTGCAGTGCGTCCTGCTCACAGTGTTCAGCTAGATCCGTTCCTGGTATTTACATTTAGTGCAGTGCGTCCTGCTCACAGTGTTCAGCTAGATCCGTTCCTGCTATTTACATTCAGTGCAGTGCGTCCTGCTCACAGTGTTCAGCTAGATCCGTTCCTGGTATTTACATTTAGTGCAGTGCGTCCTGCTCACAGTGTTCAGCTAGATCCGTTCCTGCTATTTACATTCAGTGCAGTGCGTCCTGCTCACAGTGTTCAGCTAGATCCGTTCCTGCTATTTACATTCAGTGCAGTGCGTCCTGCTCACAGTGTTCAGCTAGATCCGTTCCTGGTATTTACATTTAGTGCAGTGCGTCCTGCTCACAGTGTTCAGCTAGATCCGTTCCTGCTATTTACATTCAGTGCAGTGCGTCCTGCTCACAGTGTTCAGCTAGATCCGTTCCTGGTATTTACATTTAGTGCAGTGCGTCCTGCTCACAGTGTTCAGCTACATCCGTTCCTGCTATTTACATTCAGTGCAGTGCGTCCTGCTCACAGTGTTCAGCTAGATCCGTTCCTGCTATTTACATTCAGTGCAGTGCGTCCTGCTCACAGTGTTCAGCTAGATCCGTTCCTGGTATTTACATTTAGTGCAGTGCGTCCTGCTCACAGTGTTCAGCTAGATCCGTTCCTGCTATTTACATACAGTGCAGTGCGTCCTGCTCACAGTGTTCAGCTAGATCCGTTCCTGGTATTTACATTTAGTGCAGTGCGTCCTGCTCACAGTGTTCAGCTACATCCGTTCCTGCTATTTACATTCAGTGCAGTGCGTCCTGCTCACAGTGTTCAGCTAGATCCGTTCCTGCTATTTACATTCAGTGCAGTGCGTCCTGCTCACAGTGTTCAGCTAGATCCGTTCCTGCTATTTACATTCAGTGCAGTGCGTCCTGCTCACAGTGTTCAGCTAGATCCGTTCCTGGTATTTACATTTAGTGCAGTGCGTCCTGCTCACAGTGTTCAGCTAGATCCGTTCCTGCTATTTACATTCAGTGCAGTGCGTCCTGCTCACAGTGTTCAGCTAGATCCGTTCCTGCTATATACATTTAGTGCAGTACGTCCTGCTCACAGTGTTCAGCTAGATCCGTTCCTGTTATCTTCCTACTGACAGGCAGGCTTGTCTGGTTACAGTATATAAAGCTACCTGAAGAAAATTACAGGTGTTCTTTTTGATCCTATTAGTACCACGGTCAGGCAGCTAGACTATTTACATTTAGTACAGTGTGTCCTGCTCACAGTGTTCAGCTAGATCCGTTCCTGTTATCTTCCTACTGACAGGCAGGCTTGTCTGGTTACAGTATATAAAGCTACCTTAAGAAAATTACAGGTGTTCTTTTTGATCCTATTAGTACCACGGTCAGGCAGCTAGACTATTTACATTTAGTACAGTGCGTCCTGCTCACAGTGTTCAGCTAGATCCGTTCCTGTTATCTTCCTACTGACAGGCAGGCTTGTCTGGTTACAGTATATAAAGCTACCTGAAGAAAATTACAGGTGTTCTTTTTGATCCTATTAGTACCACGGTCAGGCAGCTAGACTATTTACATTTAGTACAGTGTGTCCTGCTCACAGTGTTCAGCTAGATCCGTTCCTGTTATCTTCCTACTGACAGGCAGGCTTGTCTGGTTACAGTATATAAAGCTACCTTAAGAAAATTACAGGTGTTCTTTTTGATCCTATTAGTACCACGGTCAGGCAGCTAGACTATTTACATTTAGTACAGTGCGTCCTGCTCACAGTGTTCAGCTAGATCCGTTCCTGTTATCTTCCTACTGACAGGCAGGCTTGTCTGGTTACAGTATATAAAGCTACCTGAAGAAAATTACAGGTGTTCTTTTTGATCCTATTAGTACCACGGTCAGGCAGCTAGACTATTTACATTTAGTACAGTGTGTCCTGCTCACAGTGTTCAGCTAGATCCGTTCCTGTTATCTTCCTACTGACAGGCAGGCTTGTCTGGTTACAGTATATAAAGCTACCTTAAGAAAATTACAGGTGTTCTTTTTGATCCTATTAGTACCACGGTCAGGCAGCTAGACTATTTACATTTAGTACAGTGCATCCTGCTCACAGTGTTCAGCTAGATCCGTTCCTGCTATTTACATTCAGTGCAGTGCGTCCTGCTCACAGTGTTCAGCTAGATCCGTTCCTGCTATTTACATTCAGTGCAGTGCGTCCTGCTCACAGTGTTCAGCTAGATCCGTTCCTGGTATTTACATTTAGTGCAGTGCGTCCTGCTCACAGTGTTCAGCTAGATCCGTTCCTGCTATTTACATTCAGTGCAGTGCGTCCTGCTCACAGTGTTCAGCTAGATCCGTTCCTGGTATTTACATTTAGTGCAGTGCGTCCTGCTCACAGTGTTCAGCTAGATCCGTTCCTGGTATTTACATTTAGTGCAGTGCGTCCTGCTCACAGTGTTCAGCTAGATCCGTTCCTGCTATTTACATTCAGTGCAGTGCGTCCTGCTCACAGTGTTCAGCTAGATCCGTTCCTGCTATATACATTTAGTGCAGTACGTCCTGCTCACAGTGTTCAGCTAGATCCGTTCCTGTTATCTTCCTACTGACAGGCAGGCTTGTCTGGTTACAGTATATAAAGCTACCTTAAGAAAATTACAGGTGTTCTTTTTGATCCTATTAGTACCACGGTCAGGCAGCTAGACTATTTACATTTAGTACAGTGCGTCCTGCTCACAGTGTTCAGCTAGATCCGTTCCTGTTATCTTCCTACTGACAGGCAGGCTTGTCTGGTTACAGTATATAAAGCTACCTTAAGAAAATTACAGGTGTTCTATCCCAGCTTAGTGCAGCTACAGGCCATTAGTATGTCTGGAAGGCCAAGAAGGAGAGGCAGACAGTCACAAGCCAATAAGAGAGGGCAAGCAGGCTCTGTGTCTAGTGCTGGTCGTGGAGACGGTGCATCCTCATCAGCACGTGGCCATGGGACACGCTTGGCCTTTTTTTCGGCAGCTGGCCGTGTTGAGCCGCAACATGCGGAAGACTTGGTCGAGTGGATGACCAAGCCGTCCTCATCCTCCTCATCCTCTCTCACCCATGCCCAGGGTGCTTTGTCTGGCAAAGCAGCGGCCTCTTCCCTCAGCTCAATGTCATCAGTGACTCCTTCCCTAGCTCCACCATGTCCTCATGAGGATTCCCTCGAACTGTTTGACCACAGTGTTGGGTACATGCTCCAGGAGGATGCCCAGCGTTTGGAAGGCTCTGATGATGATACTGAGCTCAATGAAGGCAGTAACATGAGCACGGACAGAGGGGGTGCCCAAGAAGGACAGCAATCTGGCAGTCATGCTCCCCCTGCTGCAGCATACTGCCAGGTTTGCTCCAGTGATGAGGAGGGAGGGGATGATAAGGTCACTGACTCAACGTGGGTGCCTGATAGGAGAGAGGAGGAGGAGGAGGAGGAGGAGGAGGTGGCACATCACCAACTAGGCAGGATGCCCTCCAGGGGCCAGCCTAAGGGCAGCACATTGACTGCATCACACCCCAAAGCTCCACATGTGCAGGGCGCTGCAGTCTCTGCGCGTTATTCAAAAAGTTCTTTGGTGTGGGCCTTTTTTGAGACGAGTGCATCAGATCGCACCGCTGCTATTTGCAACATATGTCTCAAGCGTATCTCGCGTGGCCAAAACATCTCCCGCTTGGGTACCACATGCTTGACCAGACATATGTTGACCTGCCATGCAGTTCGTTGGCAAGCGTATCTAAAAGACCCACACCAAAGAACAAAGACGATCTCTCCTTGCTCCTCATCAGCTGAGATTTCCAACCCCACTAGACCTTCAGTCCTCTCTGAGACCTGCAGTGAGAGGAATGAAGGTGTAGAATTAGGTGTGTCACAGCCAAGTACTTGTGGGCAATCTGCTTTTGGTACACCGACGTCAGATTGTACCAGGCAAATTTCCCTGCCCCAGCTGCTGCACCGCCGAAAGAAGTTTGCTCCCAGCCATCCACATGCCCAGCGGTTGAATGCTAGCTTGGCAAAATTGCTAGCACTTCAACTGCTGCCTTTTCAGTTGGTAGACTCTGCCCCCTTCCGTGAGTTTGTGGAATGTGCGGTTCCTCAGTGGCAGGTACCCAAACGCCACTTTTTCTCACGGAAGGCGATTCCGGCTCTCTACCGGCATGTGGAAGGCAATGTCCATGCCTCGCTGGACAGGGCGGTCAGCGGTAAGGTGCATATTACCGCTGACTCATGGTCCAGCAGGCATGGACAGGGACGTTACTTAAGTTTCACGGCGCATTGGGTGACTCTGCTGGCAGCTGGGAAGGATGCAGGACAAGGTGCAGTAGTGTTGGAGGTTGTTCCGCCACCACGCCTCCAAAATGCTGATTGTGACACACCTCTCTCCTCCACCCCCTCCTCTTCTTCTTCCTCCATGGCCTCTTCCTCGGAACCAGCGGTGCTCCGTAGGCGTTCAAGGGGCTACGCAAGTACGCAGGCCAAAAGATGCCATGCGGTGCTTGAGCTGGTGTGCTTGGGGGACAGGAGCCACACTGGGGCAGAGGTTCTGTCAGCTCTGCAGGGGCAGGTTCAGAGGTGGTTGACGCCACGCCAACTTAAGGCAGGAATGGTGGTTTGCGACAATGGCACCAACCTCCTCTCTGCCCTCCGACAGGGACAACTGACCCATGTGCCCTGTTTGGCTCACAACCTTAACTTGGTGGTGCAGCGGTTCTTGGGCAGGTACCCGGGCTTACAGGATGTCCTGAGGCAGGCCAGGAAAGTCTCTGTGCATTTCCGCCGGTCATATAATGCCAGTGCTCGGCTGACGGACCTCCAAAAGGAGTTTAACCTGCCCAAGAACCGCCTAATCTGTGACATGCCCACCAGGTGGAACTCGACGTTGGCCATGCTGCAGTGGCTGCACACGCAGCAGAGGGCCATCAATGAGTACCTGTGCGACTATGGCACCAGGACAGGGTCAGGGGACCTTGGTTTTTTTTCCCCACGCCAGTGGGCCATGATCAGGGATGCATGCACTGTCCTGTCACCATTCGAGGAGGCCACGAGGATGGTGAGCACTGACAGTGCATGCATCAGTGACACTGTCCCCCTTGTCCACCTGTTGGAGCACACGCTGCGTGGAATAATGGACAGGGCACTTGAGGCAGAACAGAGGCAGGAAGAGGAGGACTTCCTTAGCTCTCAAGGCCCCCTTTATCCAGACAGTGTTCCTGCGTGCCCGCCGATCACACAGGAAGAGGACGAGGAGGAGGAGGAGGAGGAGGAGGAAGATTGTGTCAGTATGGAGGTGGAGCCTGGCACTCAGCATCAGCAGTCTTTAAGGGATCAGTCCCAAGGAACACATGGACTTGTACGTGGCTGGGAGGAGGTGGCTGCGGACGTTGTTGTCCTTAGTGACCCAGAGGACTCCGGACCGAATGCCTCAGCAAACCTACGCTGCATGGCCTCCCTGATCCTGCAAAGCCTGCGTAAGGATCCTCGTATTCGTGGTATCAAGGAGAAGGACCAATACTGGCTGGCAACCCTCCTTGATCCACGTTACAAGGGTAAGGTTGCGGACCTTATCTTGCCATCGCAGAGGGAGCAGAGGATGAAACATCTTCGGGAGGCCTTGCAGAAAGGTCTGTGCAACGCGTTCCCAGAGACTGGGAGGTTACAAACTCCTGTTTCTGGACAACGTGTTGCTGAGGCTTCGGTCAGTCAAAGAAGGAGCGGTGGAGAAGGTGGCCATCTGACCGATGCGTTCAGACAATTTTTTGGTCCGCAGCCCCAAGGTATGATCGGTTCCAGCAACCATCGCCAGCGTCTGTTTTACATGGTGCAGGAATACCTAGGGGCAAGATCAGACTTGGACACCTTTCCCACCGAAAATCCTCTGGGTTACTGGGTCTTGAGGATGGATCACTGGCCAGAGCTTGCACAGTATGCAATTGAGCTACTGGCCTGTCCTGCATCCAGCGTTCTTTCGGAACGCACATTCAGTGCTGCTGGAGGCGTGGTAACCGATCACAGGGTGCGTCTGTCCACCGACTCGGTCGATCGGCTGACCTTCATAAAAATGAATCAGTCTTGGATCACCACCAGCTACCAAGCACCTGATGCAGATGTAACCGAATAATTTTTTTTGAAATCTCAGATCCCTTCAAAGACTGCCTATGCTGATGCTGAGTGACTATCCCTGAGTAATTATCCTCTTCCTCCTCAATCATCACGCTGATAGCTTGTAAGAACATTTTTGGTTCTGGGCGCCACCACCAGTGCCTAAGGCACAATTTTTCAGCCCCTGTTTAACAGGGGCGTGTAATTACAATTTTTGATGTAATACTTTGCAGCAGGGCTCGTTCCTGCATTCCAACTAGAGTGTCTGTGAGGGGTTGCAGTGTTGTGGCACCAGCACCAGTGCCTAAGACCCAATTTTTCAGCCCCTGTCTAACAGGGGCGTGTAATTACAATTTTTGATGCAATACTTTGCAGCAGGGCTTGTTCCTGCGTTTCAACTAGAGTGTCTGTGAGGGGTTGCAGTGTTGTGGCACCAGCACCAGTGCCTAAGACCCAATTTTTCTGCCCCTGTTTAACAGGGGCGTGTAATTACAATTTTTGATGCAATACTTTGCAGCAGGGCTCGTTCCTGCGTTCCAACTAGAGTGTCTGTGAGGGGTTGCAGTGTTGTGGCACCAGCACCAGTGCCTAAGGCCCAATTTTTCTGCCCCTGTCTAACAGGGGCGTGTAATTACAATTTTTGATGCAATACTTTGCAGCAGGGCTCGTTCCTGCGTTCCAACTAGAGTGTCTGTGAGGGGTTGCAGTGTTGTGGCACCAGCACCAGTGCCTAAGGCCTAATTTTTCAGCTCCTGTTCAACAGGGGCATGTAATTACAATTCTTGATCTAATATTTCACAGCAGGGCCCTGTGAGGGCTTACAGTGTTTTGGCCACAGCAACACCTAAGGCCCAAATTTCTGCTGAGTATATAGGGCAGGACCCTACTTTCAAACATCTAACTTACAAACGACTCCTACTTGCAAACGGAAGGAGACAACAGGAAGTGAGATGAAATCTACCCCTAAGGAAGGGAAATTCTCTCCTGTAAGAGTTAATATGGGAAAACAATTTCTCCTTTCCACTGATGCTTTCCAATCCTTGTTCCACAAAAAAACCCAAATTTTCAAAAAACATTTTTCATTGGGACAAAAAAGTGAGGTGAAATCTTCTGAAGAGGAGGAAAGACACAAAACAAATGTCACAGGGGTGATAACCCTTCCCTATGTTTTCCAAAAAGCTTAGAAAAGATTTTTTGGCTGGAGCTAAACACATTAAAATTGTTCAAAATTACAAACAGATTCTACTTAACAACAAACCTACAGTCCCTGTCTTGTTTGCACCGCCTGTATACTGCTGTTCAGAGTATATAGGGACCTTTCCTTATTTTAATTTGGGTGCGGGGTTCCCCTTAATATCCATACAAGACCCAAAGGGCCTGGTAATGGACTGGGGGGTACCCATGCCGTTTGTCTCACTGATTTTCATCCATATTGCCATGACCCGACATGACATTAAACCCGCAAGCAGTTTTAAATGAGATTTTTTCCTTTAAAAATGACATTTGGTGCAGGGACTGTTCTAAACATGGGAAACACGCGTCACTTTACAGGCATACTATAGACACCCCCCAGGTACGATATTTAAAGGAATATTTCACTTTTTTTTTTTTACTTTAAGCATCATTAAAATCACTGCTCCCGAAAAAACGGCCGTTTTTAAAAGTTTTTTTTGCATTGATACATGTCCCCTGGGGTAGGACCCGGGTCCCCAAACCCTTTTTAGGACAATACCATGCAAATTAGCCTTTAAAATGAGCACTTTTGATTTCGAACGTTCGAGTCCCATAGACGTCAATGGGGTTCTAACGTTCGTGCGAACTTGCGGTCCGTTCGCGGGTTCTGGTGCGAACCGAACCGGGGGGTGTTCGGCTCATCCCTACCCATAACCTTGTCTGTAATCTGGTGATTTGGGAACCCCAAAAGATAACTTCCTGAACTATTCCTTCACACATCTGCTTCCTAATGTCTCTCACAGAAAGCCTGTTATATCAAAGTGTTAAAACTAAAGCCAGCCATACATGGATCAAAAATCGGACAGTTCAACAGGAATTGGCTCTGGCACCGACAGGAAGGCTCCCCACCGGCAGAACACAATAGGGCTGTGGGAGGGATTCAACACTGGGCGGCTGATTTACTAAAACTGGGAGTGCAAAATCTGGTGCAGCTGTGCATAATAGCCAATCTTATTCCAGTACAGAGGCTAAGTGGTTAGCACTTCTGCCTAGCAGCCTTGGGGTTGTAGGTTCAAATCCCAGCCATGACACTAACTGCCTGGCATTTGCATGTTCTCCCTGTGCCTGCGTGGGTTTCTTTTGGGTACTCTGGGTTTCAACTACACTCCAAAGACATGCTGGTAAGTTAATTGGCTCTAGTATGTGTATGAATAAATGTGAGTTAGGGACTTTAGATTGTGAGCTCCTTGAGGGCAGGGACTAATGTGAATCTACAATATATATGCATAAATTGATGGAGCTATATAAGTAATAAATAAATAACTTCAGCTTGTTCAATTAAGCTTTGACACACAAAAAAAAACTGCAAGCTGATTTGTTTCTGTGTAGAGATGCACCAGATTTTGCACTTTCTTAATTTTAGTAAATCAAATGAAACTGGTTGTTCAGGGAATCAAACAATTTTTTTTCCTTCCACCCATGGTGAAAGGAAAGAAAGTTGCATAATCTATGGCCTGCCTAAGAAATGTTTTAAAGCCACTAATCAGTCCAACCTGAAAAACTCTGCTTGGTGATACAACAAGCTGTGGAAGAAGTTACTTTACACAGATCCAGGAGCACACATGCCCACCCACCTAGCTCTAGGGAGCTTTCAGCAATATGCCTGCAGTGGAATACAGGCGGTCCCCGGGTTACAAATATCTCACTTACAAACAAGGGAAATTCTCTCCTGTAATGCCCTGTACACACGGTCAGACATTGATTGGACATTCCGACAACAAAATCCATGGATTTTTTCCGACGGATGTTGGCTCAAACTTGTCTTGCATAAACACGGTCGCACAAAGTTTTCCGAAAATCTGATCGTTCTGAACGCGGTGACGTAAAACACGTACGTCGGAACTTTAAACGGGGCAGTAGCCAATAGCTTTCATCTCTTAATTTATTCTGAGCATGTGTGGCACTTTGTGCATCGGATTTGTGTACACACGATCGGAATTTCCGACAATGGATTTTGTTGTTGGAAAATTTTATAGCAAGCTCTTAAACTTTGTGTGTCGGAAATTCCGATGGAAAATGTGTGATGGAGCCTACACATGGTCGGAATTTCCGACAACAAGGTCCTATCAAACATTTTCCGTCGGAAAATCCGACCGCGTGTACGGGCATAAGAGTCATAATGGGAAAAATGTGTCTCCACTGAAGCTTTATCGCCAATCCTTGTTTCCGCAATAATCCTAAATTTTCAAAATCCAATTGTCATAGGGAAAGAAAGAAAGGTGAAATCTTCTGAACAGGGGTACAGACAGCAAAACAAACGTTACAGGGGTGTTAACCCTTCTCTTTGCTATCCAAAAACTTTTTTTTTTTTGCTGGAGCTACACTTAAAAAATGTACCTGTTCCGCCTTAGAAACAGATTCAACTTAAGAACAAACCTACAAACAGACCCTATCTTGATTGTAACCTGGGGACTGCCTGTACATATTAAAGTCTAACCTGGTAAAAGAGGAAAAGAAAAGAAATTGCATAGCACAGGTGAAAAGGGATTTAAAAAATAATTAGCTCTCACTGCAATACTTGTCTCATTTTTGGTGCTGTTCCCCCCACAAACTCACCACTCTTAGGTCCAGTACCGGTCCCAACATCATTCAACTTTTCTAACTTCCTTAGAGTCCAAGGTATCATGCACATACCTGCTTAGGGGTGTGCCACCAAGCTAGCCTAAGCATACAAGAGAATGCTGTCAAGAATGGTGCTCACATCATTAGGTAAATGACATTCTTCTCAGCATTCAGGACTGCCCTCCAACGATTCAGGAAAAGGGCCCTTGATATCAAATGACTATACAAAAGCCCCAAAGTTGGTGTTTCAAAGTTGTTTCTAGATGGAGCTTCCTGATTGATTGACTAACTGCCTGAAATATTCCACATTTACCAAAAAAATGGCAGCTTGCTGCATAAAATCATTGGCTCTATAAAAATAGTAAATATGAAATAATATGTATTTGCCCATTTCATTTGCTCATACATATCTACGGTTATTACTTTTTTTTTATTATTTACATCTTCATTCTGTAGACAAGAATAAAAAAAAAATCAATTATGTTGAACTCCCAAGCAATACTAAATATAGCTATTAATACAGTGTTGATATCTATGTTCTGCTTTTGTCACAAACTCGATGCGATGCTGTGAAAAATTCCTTTAACATAAAATCTACTGAGTGTGTTATGAAATTCCTGCCAGGACAGATGGTCAGATGCTGTCATTGAAAATAAAAGTAATGCTATAAGTGTATAACTCCACTGGGGAAATTGAGTACCATAATAAAGTAGACTTCCACTCTGTGCAATGAAATTCAATGACTGTTGAGGAGTTTAGGGTTTAGAAAATTGAAAAATGAAACCTTTGGTTTTTTTTCCGCCCGTGTTTGATGATGTGTAGCAAGTCCCTTTATGGACTGAGGCTAATATCCAAATAGTAACAAGCTTGCAGTGAATAGAGCCCACAGAGGATAAGCTACTAAATCTTGCAATAAAAGCGCTGTGATTTACAGTAAATTCCAGAGGGCTGACAGAACCACAGCTGAGGGCATAAACACTTCTTTCATGGTCGAAGCTTCAGTCGGCTCTGTCTGCTGTGAAGCACAATCGGGCACTGAAGCATGCTGCTTAACGGCAATGACTTTGATAAATAACTAGGAAGTCCCACTGTTGGCTTAAAACTAGAAGTTGTTCAGTTGCAATTCTGCATTTGTCCCGCGTTAATGGCTAGAGAAGTGGCTTTAGCTGTAATCTGTCAGTGATTGATTGGACCTTGCTGAATCCCAGGTTTCCACTCCCTGTGCAATTTTCCAGCCTCGCTGCTGTCTCAACAAACTTGTAACATGTGCCGCTGTCGTTGTTACCAGCGCGGAGGAACGTGTAGGGCTTCTGTAGGTTGATAAATAGCCTGGGTATGTTTGCAGAGAAGCGAGGTCAGGCGCAAAGCCTTTACATTAGTTGTGTTCTGAAGAACACTGCGGGATGGGAGGAAATTTAGAAAAATACTTAAAGTGTATGTAAACCCTAACAATGACCTTTTCTTATTTGCTCCTTTTTTAGTCTGATAAATATACCATTGAAAGCTTTTTGTAATACCTGTTAGATAAATGCAAAAAATCGGGTGATCCTGCCAAAAATCTGATGATAACATCTTGTGATCTCTGCCTCTGTTGACTTTTAACAGTTAGAATTGTTTCCAGGTCGAGAAGAGAAAGCAATGCTGCTCCCCAACAGAATTAGAAGAGTGAGTTAGTATTGTCACCCTAGGACGGGAAGTACAGTAAAACCTTCGTTTGAGAGTAACTTGGTTTGAGAGCGTTTTGCAAGACAAGCAAAATTTTTAAATACATTCTGACTTGATATACAAGCGATGTCTTGATATACAAGTAGCCTCGTGTCACAACTGAGTATAAAAGAGAAGAGAGGCGCCTCTAAGTGTAGTAATATGGTTACATTTAATGAATGTACAACATGTAGCAAGTCACATGGTTGATGATTAAAACAGGTACATCTATGTATGCAGGCATCCGGGTAAAGCTGTCCACATAGACCATCCCCCGCACCGCCATCAATGTCATCCCTTCCACGCTGCCCTCCATGAGCCCTTCAAGCCTCGCTTTCAAATTGCTCTACTGCAGGGTAGTCTTCCTAGTCATGATTGCAGACTGACAGCGGTGAGAGCCGGCGGTGCACCGTCTATGTGGACAAATTTGTACCATCATTAAATGTAACCATATTGCTACACTTAGAGGTGCCTCTCTTCTCTTTTATACTCTGTAGCTCCTGCTGGATTTTGCTTCTAATCCCCTTGTGGAGGCTTCCATTTGTGGATGAACATTTTATGGTTACATAACCTATCACATTGCTATAGCATTTTTATATGGACTATAAACTGAAGGACTTATGAATAAATGGTTGTGGAACAAATCATCTGAGTTTCCATTATTTCTTATGAGGAAATCCACTTTGATACACAAGTGCTTTAGATTACAAGCATTTTTCTGGAACGAATTATGCTCCCAATCCAAGCATTGTATAGCCTGGTACACACTATCAGGTTTTTTTTTTTTTTTTTCGTTCAACCCAGTGGGCTGAATGAAAGAAAAACTGAAGTGCTCAGAAGGAGCTCACTGTACTAACTATTCAGTGTTAGTACAGTGCTGTCCCCACTGAGCTATTGTGTTCTAACATGGGGACTGCCCCCCCTGACACACCAGTCAGCGTTCGCAGCCATTGGTTGCCAGCACTGATCAGATGGCGATCGGATGCTGGTTTTCCAACATGACTGTTTGACAGGCTGGTTGGAAAAGACTGGTGTGCACACAGACCGAATGTCGATTCTGTTGAACCGGATGATACTTGGCCCGTGTGTATCAGGTTTAAATGTAATACAATCTAGAACAACAATTTTCAACCAGGGCACCCGGGGGGCCTGGAGCTTTCTTTAGGGGTGCCTTTGCAAAATGCCTAAAAAATATACAAGCCAGCTGTGGATCAAGCCTGCGTATTAGTTACACAAAGCCACAGGTTTTCATTGTGCACCATTATGACCTTCTAGCCACTGGCATCCTAACAACCAATGACATCATCAGTTGACAAGGAGGATGTCGATCCTCTGCACAACATCCTTATTTAGTTCTCCCCTGCCCCTCTCTGTCAGCACTGGAGTCACATTAGCTGAGTGATGGAAAAAAAATGGAGGAAGAAGAGAAAAACTGGAATACTAGTCAGTGCCAGTATGCAAAAGTGTATTTGATTTGGAAGATTAAATCACCTCTAACGTTGGGTGTCCTATGTGTGTGGATGTTGCTGCATTTTGAAAAACTATTAAAATAGATTTATTTTTATATGTTAGAATGAAGTGCCTCGAGGCAGTCCATAATTTTAGAGGGTGCCTTGAGATTGTCCGTAAATTTAAATGGTGCCTTGACTGAAAAATTATTGAAAAACACTGCTCTACCCAAAAATAGTAAGATAAGAAAAAAAAGCTCATTCAAAGATAAAATAAAAAACAACATTTGCTGCAATTTTCTGCTATGATTCAGAGATTTCCCCATGGTAATTTTTTTCTTTCTGCCTCAGTCTGATAACCAGCATCATTTAACCCATCTTGTCTGAGCCCAGATTGTCCTGCAACTACAGTGCCTTGCAAAAGTATTCACCCCTTGGCTTTTTACCTATTTTGTTACATTACAACCTTTAGTTCAATGTTTTTTTAATTAAGTATATGTGATGGATCAGAACACAATAGTCTAAGTTGGTGAAGTAAAATTAGAAAAATATATACATAAAACTATTTTTCAGAAATAAAAAACTGATAATTGGCATGTGCGTATGTATTCACCCCCTTTGTTATGAAGCCCGTAAAAAGCTCTGGTGCAACCAATTACCTTCAGAAGTCACATAATTTGTGAAATGATGTGCACCTGTGTGCAATCTAAGTGTCACGTGATCTGTCATTACATATACACACCTTTTTGAAAGGCCCCACAGGCTGCAACACCTAAGCAAGAGGCACCACTAACCAAACACTCCCATGAAGACCAAGGAACTCTCCAAACAAGTAAGGGACAATGTTGTTGAGAAGTACAAGTCAGGGTTAGGTTATAAAAAAATATCCAAATCTTTGATGATCCCGAGGAGCACCATAAAATCTATCATAACCAAATGGAAAGAACATGGCTCAACAGCAAACCTGCCAAGAGACGGCCGCACACCAAAACTCACGGACCAGGCAAGGAGGGAATTAATCAGAGAGGCAGCACAGAGACCTAAGGTAACCCTGGAGGAGCTGCAGAGTTCCACAGCAGAGACTGTACATAGGACGACAATAAGTCGTATGCTTCATAGAGTTGAGCTTTATGGCAGAGTGGCCAGAAGAAAGCCATTACTTTCAGCAAAATACAAAATGACACATTTTGAGTTTGTGAAAAGGCATGTGGGAGACTCCCAAAATGTATGGAGGAAGGTGCTCTGGTCTGATGAGACTAGAATTGAACTTTTTGGCCATCAAAGAAAACGCTATGTCTGGCGCAAACCCAACACATCACATCACCCAAAGAACACCATCCCCACAGTGAAACATGATGGTGACAACATCATGCTGTGGGGATGTTTTTCAGCAGTCGGGACTGGGAAACTGGTTAGAGTTGAGGGAAAGATGGATGTGCTAAATACAGGGATATTCTTGAGCAAAACCTGTTACACTCTGTGTGTGATTTGAGGCTAGGACAGAGGTTCACCTTTCAGCAGGACAATGACCCCAAACACACTGCTAAAGCAACACTTGAGTGGTTTAAGAGGAAACATGTAAATGTTTTGAAATGGCCTAGTCAAAGCCCAGACCTCAATCCAATAGAAAATCTGTGGTCAGACTTAAAGATTGCTGTTCACAAGCGCAAACCTTCCAGCTTGAAGGAGCTGGAGCAGTTTTGCAAGGAGGAATGGGCAAAAATTGCAATGGTAAGATGTGGCAAGCGCATAGAGACTTATCCAAAGTCACTTGGAGCTGTGATAGCTGCAAAAGGTGGCTCTACAAACTATTGACTTTAGGGGGGTGAATAGTTATGCCCATTGACTTTTTCTGTTATTTTGTCCTATTTGTTGTTTGCTTCACAATAAAAAAAAAAAATCTTCAAATTTGTGGGCATGTTTTGTAAATTAAACGATGCAGATCCTCAAACATTCTATGTTAATTCCAGGTTGTGAGGCAACAAAACACAAAAAATGCCAAGGGGGGTGAATACTCTTGCAAGGCACTGTACATCCAAGACTGGACAGAAGCAGCACAGTGATCAGCTAATTTTTCTGTGAATCTTCTCTCTCCTTCTATCAATTTACTTATCAGCACATGAACTGATTGGCTCATTGGACTGTGTCTTCCTCTCAGGCTCCAGCTCTGCTATACATAAATTGCAAGGCTGATGCCAGGACAGATTCAGGTACATACTCTGCTTTTATTTAACAAATACATTTAATGATGTGTTAATAATTACAGAACTGCATTTTATTTGTGTTTTTATATTTATCCAGATTTCAGTGTTAAGGGCTTAGATCTTTATATACATATAATATAACACAAGCATAGAACACATGCATACACTTATCATAAGCACTCAGGCGAGACCCTTGACCAGTTCTCTAGTTTTACTGAATAACAAATCCTTCACTAAAATGACATTCTCACTGGAGCTCAGGGTTTGTTTCCAAGGCCAAACACCAAGCACATATACAAACACCAATTAATTGTGTATTCATTTTTAAATCATTAAACCTGTTTTAAAGAAAACTAGTTTAGGTGATTGAATTTCAGCATCCTATAATCATTTATGTAGCAGAACTCAGATTAAGAGAGGCAGAAACAGCAATAGCAGCCAATCATGCTCTGTTGTGGTGCACATGTGCTGACTGAAAGCATACTAACATGAGAAAGGTGCTAATTGGGCAGAGTGATGTCAGTGTCCTTTACCTTGTGCAGTCAGCAGACAGAGAATTTGCCATTCCTCCAACCAATGTTTTCACTGCAGTGGAGGTCTTGGGCAAGGTTAGGCTGTCTGGCAAGGGTGTGTGAGTCATAAGGCTGGCTAAACGTTAAATCCTTTGGTAAGTAAGACAGTTCACATTTATGTATTCCAACGCTGTATTTAGCAGCTTTCCTGATGTTCAGCATTAAATACAGCATTTTACTTAGAAATGTTTGTTTCATATTTTTTTTGTATCGTGTGACTTATTTTATTCACACAGATGAACATAAAATGCACATAGTTAACTTGAAACTGACCTTTTACATAACATACACATTTGAGTTACAATAACATTATTCAGATTGTGACTGTAAAGGACAGTTATAAAAATAAAGGCTAAAGAGCATTCTGTAACAGTTCGAGACAAAGTCATGTCTACTTAAAGGCAGAAAACACATATCCATTGGTTGGACAGTCCATCAAGAATTGACGATGTTACCAGGTAGTGAAATCTATAATGAATTAGAAGCTGCTAAGAAAAGGTAGATTGCCTAAACTTTTTGCAAGCAAGAAGGAGATTGGAACTACAGAGAGGTCAAAAATCAAAACAGGGCATCTTTCAACCATCCCCAGTCTTCTGCAGACCTTTGGCTTATAATGAGGGTTTGAAAAGTAGAGCCTCAGATATAACCCTGGTTGTGGTAAATGTATGCTGTGGGGCTGCTTTTCATCACCAGGGACAGGTGTCATGGTAAAACACAAACAAGAATGCATAGTGCAAAATGAAGATAGTTTGGCCACCCGGAGTTCCCATAGAGGGTCTCATGTCTCCACTGGCATTCAAAGATGACTGAAACAAAATAATTACTGGCTGTGAGATTACTACATCTTCTTATCGTGTCTTAGTTGAGCTTTGCAGAACTGCATCTGGTACCAAAAGCTGCTAAACTAACTGCTAAAAAGACTTGTACAGATCCTCACACTTGTGAAAATACCAACCAAGTCCCAGTTAATATTCAGTTCTATAAATTGACTTCAATTCCAAGCCCTGGTAAAGGCAATGTTTTTGGACCCCTGAAACATGTAAGATATCCTTTTAATTGCTTTTCTGTCCTTTACTGGAATAAAACATTAAATGTAATAGATAATACAGGTGCTTTTTCCAAGAAAGCAGTAGGGCTTATTCTCCCATTTGAACAAATGTGATAATTCTGGATTGGGAACAGATCCATATGACAAAGAGATGCTGAATCAATAAGCTGATACTGATCACCAGATATCAGCTTTTTGATTCTGCATCACTGGAATAAAACTGTATCTGGACTATTGAGCAGTGGTGTGGCACTTCCGTTCTCATTTATACTGTGTACATATCAGACCAATGAAACCAAGGAGATCCTATGAGGTGTAGAAGCGCCATGCCTTGTAACATGCCTTGTAACAAGATCACCTACACTAACATCATTGCAATGCTTTTAGATAGCAACGTCAATAGGATAACCTTGCTATATTTCCATTTTCTTCAGGTACTAAAGAATCCTTTCTTCCAATGACCCAATAGAAGCTCTCTTTCTCTGTTTCATTTCACAACAATAATGATACATTGGTGGGATAGGAAGAGGCACAGCACGGCTCCTAGTGATTGACAGGTATCTCTGAAACAAAGCAGCCACAAATATTATCAGCATCGCTATATGGGGTGCTCCTCTCTATGTATGTAAATATTAGAAAACCTTTGAGAATCATCATTATCTGACAAAGGCTCTGACCATTCCCAACAAAGTTTTGGCTGGAGTTGGACTTCATTGGTTTTCTAGGTGCCCTATTAACACCCTACATGTGCCCTGGTGTGCAAAAAAAAAACACAGCTCAATGGACATGGTGTGAACAAGCCCTAAGTGAACTAAAGATTCAGTAATAACGTATTATGTTTGATTCCTGTAGTAGGAAGTGTACAGCATTTTTGCAGCAGTAGAAGTGAGAATCACAGGTGGGAAGGTACTGAGATGGGAAATTGTTTCTACTGGAGTTTGCAATATATTAGGGGTTCAAAGCTAAGGGTATCCATACTTCTCGAGGGTAAATTAACTAAATGAAAGAGGTATGGGACGGGATGTCTGAACAACTAAAACAAAAAATTCTCTATATTATTAAAGTGGTTGTAATGGCATACATTTTTTTTACTTTAATGCATTCTCTGCATTATGTTAAAAAATCTTCCATGGGGGGCGTGGCTTGAGATGGACGCCTGAGCTGTAAGCTCCGCATATCAGACCAGACAAAAAGTGACGATCGAGCCCTATCACAGCGACATCCAGAGACGTGATCGCCTCTCCCGAGCCCTACATCCACAATGTCCTGCAAAAGACTCCAAGAAAAAGGACCTAAAAGGCTGGAATCTTTCTCCTTTCAGCCCCGCCGCCTGCAGCACAGAAGCCAAGATGGCGCCAGCCCAGCGCGGCATTCCCTGAACTTCTCAGACCATCCATACGCTGTTACACAAAACTTGCACCAGGAGAAGATGCCTCCCTTCCCAGGCGACCCCTCTCCTACATCTCCAACCTTGCAGAGCCCAGCAAAATCGAAGATGAGGATGGATTCACTCAACCAGGCCTCAGACACAGTGAGAACAGGCCTACACAATGCCTCTGCTATCTCCTCACTACAATCCTCCATAGCACAGTTTCCAACCTCAGGTCAACCAGTGCTGGACACTACTATGAAAGATATGCTCCTATCTTTGCAATCCTCTCTTATGTCCAACCTGTCATCCCTGATTAATCAGTTCTCACTAGAAATGAAACACATGGATAATAGAATGCAATTTATGGAAAACAAAATGGAGGAATGCACTGATACTGTGAATGAGCTGGTGGACTTTTATGCTGAACAGAAGGATGACTCCCTCTGGATTAAAGCAAAGCTCGCGGACCTCGAGGACCGCTCCAGACGCAATAACATTAAAATTCGTGGGATTCCTGAATCTGTCCAACCCAAAGAGCTACAATTTTGCCAGCACCATGTTCGCATTCATAGAATTCCTAAACCCTGCCACCTAGAAGCGGGATGTACTTCTAAGAATCCACTTTTTCCAA
Source organism: Lithobates clamitans (assembly GCA_037952925.1). NCBI lineage: Eukaryota > Metazoa > Chordata > Amphibia > Anura > Ranidae > Lithobates > Lithobates clamitans. The sequence continues at coordinate 10,403,080 of JBBGZY010000502.1, read as the reverse complement.
GCAAAAGAACAAATTCTTTTCAAAGCAAGAATAATATCACCACTTCCGGCACCATATTCAGGCATCCAATTATACGCTGACTTATCACAATACACACTTCAACTGCGGAGGCAGCTTAAAACCGTGACAAAAGCCATGAACAATCATAAAATCGCATACAAATGGCGCCACCCAGCCACAATTCTGGCCACCTATAATGGTATACCCCATACCATCTCCACCTTGGAAGGTGGCATGAAGCTTCTGCATGCCTGGGGGATAGTGGAGGATCACCACCACAATCAGCCGGATCCTCCTGGAAAACCAAACCCTTTTTCATTTGGAACGGGCCAGGAGAAATACAATGACAAGCATCATTAACTACTCAGACCACCTATGACTTTGAGCGACTCTCCAAGTCCGGTCTGGTAATGCGCTTCTACATCTGCTTGCTGAACTCTTCCCCAAAAGTTGGTCAACAGCTCAGTTGAGCTTCTTATGGTTGACCCACCCGTAAGCATCACCACAGGGTGTGTTAGTTATATTGTTTTACCGCAGTTATCTTTCTTTTTCTTTTTCTTTTGTTTGTGTGTCTCCTCATATACTTGCAGTAACCAGCCAGCCAGAATCCTCGAACGTCCAAGAAACAACAGCTTGTCCATACCAACATCCACACCATCTGACCTGCCCTACAAGTATGCGGAATCTTTAGCACAACGCTCTTCAACAAATTGGTGAACTTTGACCGCAGCCTTCTCAACCAGCATTACCTTACCCTCTACAATCAACAGCAACATCCGACAAACTGTGAGTTGCTCATTTATCTGGTACATCGTGCCTACTCTTACCATGGGAATCACCATCCTTTCCCTTAATGCTAAAGGGTTAAACCACCCTGCGAAACGGGCCTCCTTATGGAAAATGGCAACTGCCCACAATTGTGACGTGCTGTGCGTCGAAGAAACTCATTTTGCCCTTAATGCATCTCCCAAATGTCACCACAGCCAATTTCCGCATATTTTTCAAACCACATATCCCAAAAAGCAACGCAGAGTGTTGATTGCCATCAAGAACACTGTGACTTTCCAACTTCAGGATTGCGTCTTGGATCCAGAAGGTCGATACATTCTTCTATCCTGCAAGATCAATAATGTCCCGTACACACTAATGTCTGTCTATGCTCCTAATCACGGCCAAATGATCTTTCTTAGGAAAGAGTTACGTTTAGCACGAAAATCCCAACAGGGTCATTTACTATTATGTGGGGACTTCAATATGGTTCCAAATAACTCAATGGACTCTACAGCAGGAGTTAAACGACATGTTTCTCCTCTAGATAAATTTATCGCTACTAATGATCTATTCGATGTATGGAGGTGTTGTCTTGCGAATGAGAGAGACTTCACCTTCCTCTCGTCGCGTCACAACACATATTCACGCATTGTCCTTTTTCTTTCTGACAAATGGTTATTACAAAAAGTGTTGAGCTCTGTTATCCACACCACCACCTGGTCAGACCATGCCCATATCAGTATTACTATTTCCGACCACTCACCCAAACCCAATTCATATATTTGGAGAGTCAATAACTTCCTGCTCAATACTCCATCCTATTCAGCCCCCATCAAACAACATCTCGAAGAATATTTTTCACTAAACCAAAACTCAGTGTCTGACCCGCTGGTGGTGTGGAATGCTCACAAGTCGGTAATAAGAGGTGTGTTCATCCAAATGGGTGCTAGGGCTAAGAAAAAAATGACTCAGAATATAGACGAACTGACAGCTGACATTTCCAAGACTGAATCCCTAAACAAAACAAATCCATCTCCTACTCTTAATTCCAAAATATTCAACCTCCATCACGATTTGAGGTCCCTCCTCCTTGAGAAATATGAAAAATCATATAAAATCCTCAAGGCTAATTCATACACCACTGGAAATAAGGCAGGTAAGGCAATGTCCCGGCGAATCAAAGGGCATAGGGATAAAACAAAAATCCCATTCCTACATCATCCCCACTCTAATGAAAAAATCCTTAAACCACACTCAATAGCAAACGCCTTTAGCTCATACTATGAAGATCTATATAATCTTCCGAAAGATCCAACTACCAATCAACCCTCCCCCGAGGCAATCCAGACCTTCCTAGAGGGTACTAGTCTCCCGTCCTTAACCCCACAACAGACCTCTTCGCTGAATGAACCCTTCACAAATGCAGAAATCTTGAAAGTAATTAATAAACTCCCTAATTCCAAGTCCCCAGGACCCGATGGATTTACTGGGGAATACTATAAGCAATTCCAATGTATTCTAGCTCCCAATCTTTGTAACATTTTTAATTCAGCTGCTGATTCCGCAACATTCCCAACTGAAATGCTTAGCGCCATGGTAGTAACTTTACCCAAACCTGGTAAAGAACCTACATCCCCAAAAAATTTCCGCCCAATCTCACTACTTAATTTGGACGTAAAAATATATGCAAAAATCTTAGCCAACAGAATTGAAGACATACTCCCCTCCCTTATTTACCAAGACCAATCTGGCTTTACTAAAGTTCGCCAAGCCTCGGATGCCACTAGACGCATGATCAATATAATCCATCATATAGAATCTAACAAAATCCCCTCCCTCCTCCTTTCCCTCGATGCTGAAAAGGCATTTGACAGGGTCCACTGGGGATACATATCAGCAGTTTTGACCAAATTTGGCTTCACAGGACAAATACATAAAGCAATAATGGCCCTGTACTCCAACCCATCAGCCCGAGTATTTTCTGGGGATACTCTATCTGTACCTTTCATAATATTGAATGGTACAAGACAAGGATGCCCATTATCGCCACTAATCTTTAATCATATTATGGAACCACTAGCCGAACGTATCAGAGCCAACAGCATAATATCTGGGATCTCTTTAGCCGGTATGGAACACAAAATCAGTTTGTTCGCTGATGATGTGATACTAATGATCACTGACCCTGACCGATCCCTACCCGAGGTTGAAAAGACGCTCACTTGGTTCAGCGACATTTCTTATTACAAAATCAATTAAACTAAATCATATATATTGAATCTTGGCCTGGACAAGCCTACTTGCAGGCGACTTAAAACAGAATTCTCATACACATGGGTGGATAAAAGTATAACATACCAGGGCGCATGCGCGGCGCGAACCGAGGAGGAAGCAAGGGCTGAGAGCTCCGTGAGCCGCGGAGACTAACGGCACTTCCCCGGGGCGATCAACACACACAATCTACCTAACTTTCCCCCGCACCTGTCACTCAGCGCATGACGGGCACCAGAAATCGCCGTGGAAAACCGGCCCAAAGATCCCTAACGACATACTTGCTGAGAGAGAAGGAGAGAAGCATGCAGGCCCAAGATGGCGCCCGAAAGACACAGACTCAGGCACATTCTCCTGCAGCAGCTCCCTCACCACCGCACTCCCAGGGAGACAGTGAGTACTCATTTCATCTTACTAAAGCTGATCTGGATGAGAGCCTGACGCTAATGTATGACAAGATCGCCCAGAAATTTCAATCTGAGCTCCACAAGTCTACCAACACGCTGTCCCTGGAGATTGCGGCCCTGGGTAGCAGAACTGATTTACTTGAAACAAAACACGATGAGCTCTCCTTAGTGTATTCTGACCTAAGGAAGGAACATGAGTCCCTATCTGAAACGGTCCAGCAGCTACAGGCCCACATTGAGGACCTCGACAACAGAAACCGCCGTAACAATCTCAGGGTACGCGGAGTGCCTGAGTCTGTTACAGATCTACTACCCACGATACAAAAGATCTTCCAATCCCTCTTACCAGACTCCCCACTTTCAGCCTTCTCCTGCGATAGGATCCACAGGGCCCTTCGCCCCCCCCCTCCCCCAGAAAAACCACCAAGAGACATAGTACTCTGTCTTAAGGACTTCCTGATTAAAGAGGAAATACTTAGAGCCTCACGGAACAGCCCAGGCATTCGTCTGGAAGGTACCCAGATTCAAATCTACCCTGACATCTCCCCTACCACCCTGGATAAGCGCAGAAGGATGAAGGAAGTTACTTCGGTTCTCCAGGCTGCCAGTATTCGCTATCGCTGGGGTTTCCCATTCAAGCTCCAGGTGCCCCACAACGGCACAACATACACCGTAACCTCACCGATGGAGGGAAAAGAATTGCTTGTGAAGCTGGGCCTCCTTGATGCGGCTTCCCTGCCCAGACTACCCTCCACTCCACGTCACTCAGCTATTTGGGTGACCCCTCCACCAAGAAGAGACCGCCGCGACCAACGCCGTGACTGACATCGAGACACACTTTTTTCTTTTCTTTTTTTTACTTTTTCCCCTACCCCTGTTTTTCTCTTTGTCTCTCTCCCACCAGGGTATCAAGATTAGAACATCCCCCGTCGTGCTTAGAGAACAATGGACTCTCCCGGCTCATTACGGACTCCCGGATGCGTCCGCATGATTGTCCCCACACTCCTTATCAATGAGAACTGACTGGCTTCTCGTCTGGTTAGTGCTGTCGAAGCTGGTTGATTCCCCGCAGGTAAATTCCCCAGCAGAATTTATGTCTGCACGGATGACACGAACATTACTGCTCAGAGTGTCGGACCCTATGGTCCGAATGGACATTTTTTTTTGGGTCCATGGGATGTTTTTCCCCATGACCCCCCAGAGCTTTGTTTGGCCTTTTTTGGGCCTAGTTTTCAGGCCTCTAGTTTTTCTATTTCTATGTGGTTATGATTTTATGTTTTTATTCTCTTTTTATGTTATCCGAATTTACTGGCTTTTCTTTTGTGATGTATGTGCTACCATCTCAGGGTTTCAATACGTGCAGACTCACGGGACTGTACGTCTAAGCTGTACGTCTAATCATGGGCATTAATATAATTTCCCATAACGTTAAAGGTTTTAATACCCCCCAGAAGAGGAGAAAAGCGTTCAAAATGTATAAATCTCTTGGGGCGGATATAATTTTGCTCCAGGAGACTCACTTCTCCAGAGATAATCACCCATCACACTTTGACAAATCTTTTAATCAAAGCTATTTCACCACTCATGGGTCCAGGTCTAGGGGGGCGGCCATCTTTATCAAAAATTCTGTGATGTTTCAGGCTCAAAAGATCTATAAAGATCCCAATAGTCGCTTCGTGATAGCTCAGGGTACCATCCAAAACAAACTTCTAACTTTGGCCTCAGTGTATGCCCCAAACACCTCACAGGCAACATTTTTCAAGGAATTCTTCCTAACACTAGATAAGTTCCACTCCCCTCATATGCTAATTGGAGGGGACTTTAATTTGGTTGCCCACTCAGGACTTGATAGAAGCCGAACATGTCCAACGTCCCAGGCCTTTCCTAAATCCCTTCAACACTCCTTAAAATCCTCCCAACTTATAGACATATGGAGAGCCCATAATGTCGGCTCTAGGGAATATACGTTCTACTCCCACCCCCATGACAGTTACTCTCGTTTAGACTATATTTTTGGCACCCCCTCTCTAACAGTGAACTGAACTACAGCCAACATTTATGTGTGCCCATGGTCGGATCACCACATTGTATCCACCCATATCTCATGCTTGGGCCTCCCACATGTAGCCAGGTCCTGGCGCCTCAATGACACACTACTCACAGATCCTGTGATTATGGCTCAGTTGGTGGAACGTCTTAACGAATATTTTAGGCTCAATAATGTAGAGAACATTTCCCCTACCTCTTTGTGGGCAGCCCATAAGGCTGTGATGAGGGGCCATCTAATAGAGATCTCCACGACCCAAAAAAGACAGAAACAACAAGACACCCACAAACTTACCTTAGAACTGGAACAACTTTATCATAGACACACACAGACCCCTACACAGGAATTGCTCCTTCAAATCACAGAAAAAAGAAGGGCTCTAGATGATATACTGTCAGATCAGATAGAAAAGTCTCTTAGATGGTCTAAAGCCCGCTTCCTTCTATACAGTAACTCTGCTTCCACGCAGTTTGCGCGAAAGCTTAAACAATCCATCCAACCGACCCATCTCTATAAACTAAAAGATAGCCATGGCAACATAACCTCTCATCCAAAACATGTTCTGCAGATCTTCTCCACCTTCTACCAAAAACTATTTTCTGGCCCAGACCCCTCACGCCCTCCCCCTATGCAATCATGGCTGGATTCCCTCTCGCTCCCTCGACTTTCAGAGGAGCAATTGGACATCCTTAATGCTCCTTGCTCATCGGAGGAGGTGGCCTCTATTATCTCCTCTCTCAAACCCTCTAAGGCCCCAGGCCCAGATGGCTTTTCGCCTGTTTATTACAAAAAGTTCGCTGAATCCCTACTCCCCACACTCACAAATATGTTTAATCAAATACTCAAAGGCCAATGTTTCCCTGAAGAAATGCTATTGGCCAACATGTCCCTCATTCCCAAGCCTGGCAAGGATCATACCCTACCCCAAAATTTTCGCCCCATTTCGGTTATTAATAACGATCTTAAAATATTTGGGAGGATCTTGGCCGACAGGTTGGCCAAAGTTATTACAACCTTGATATCACCCGATCAAACCGGATTTATCCCATCGAGACAGATTACTGATAATATACGTTTGGCCACCAATATTTTGCAGGACGCCCATATGAACTCTAACTCAGTATTGCTTTTAAGTTTAGATATAAACAAAGCATTTGATAGTGTCCTCTGGACATATTTAGATACAGTGTTGGCCAGATTTGGGTTTAGTGGGGCATTTTTACATGGCTTTAAGGCCCTCTACCATAACCCAAAAACCCGAATTAAACTTCCAGGATGTTACTCAGATTATTTCTCTCTGGGCTGTGGCACTAGACAGGGGTGTCCTTTATCCCCGCTTTTGTTCGCATTGGCTATGGAACCCCTGTCTAGATCCATCTCTAATGACCCAAACATCAGGGGCTATAGTAAGGGAGATCAGGAATTTAAACTTAGCCTGTACGCAGATGATGTACTACTGTTCATCTCAGACCCCTTAATCTCCCTCCCTAACCTTATGTCCTCTCTTGACTCTTTCCACAAACTATCAGGCCTGAGCGTTAACCCCTCCAAATGTTCGGCTCTACCAATTCACCTTCCGCAACCCCTATTGACCACCCTTACAGAAAAATTTAAATTCTCATGGAACCATATCTCTCTACAATACCTAGGAGTCAAATTAGCCCCCTCTTTAAAACAGTTATACTCATTGAACTACCCCCCAGCTTTCTCCAACGTCAAATATCTGCTAAATCAATGGTCCTCCTATCACATATCATTCCTAGGGAGAATCCAAGCAGTGAAAATGAATATCCTCCCTAAACTCCTATTTCTCTTCAGATCTCTACCTCTATATGTCTCACGATCAATCCTTCAGAAGGTTCAGATAGACTTACTCAGATTTATATGGCAGAATAAAAAGCCGCGAGTGGGACGGGCACTGATCTATAGAGCCCAGAGAAGGGGGGGATTGGGATGCCCTGATCTATGGAAATATTTCCTGGCATCTCGGCTTACCCAAATGGCGCAGTGGCATTCCTTCCCGACCCCAGTGCCATGGCTACAATTTGAGCGGATCTCAATAACTCCTTATTATCTCCCCGGCCTTCTCTGGTCCCGTTCAGTCTCCCCTAAAGATATTACCCCATTGAACAATATTGTTGGTCAGTCACTTTATCTTTGGTCCCTTTACCGTAAAAAGTTCAGGTTGCATTCTGACGTCCCCCTCTTGTCCTCTTTTTTGGGAGAACCCTCATTTCCCCCAGCTTTTCCCTCTAATCTGCCATATCTTAGATGGATTGCATCGGGCTTGGTGGACCTCGCTTCTCTGCTGCAGAACACCTCCTTCTGCTCCTTCACCCATTTGCAGCAGACCTATGGGATGGGTAGATCCGAGTTCCACCAATTCTTGCAAATTCGACACTTCTACTCGACTCTTTTGAGGGGTGGGGTGGAGGTGTCGAAAACCCCATTTGAACATCTGTGTGGGGAGGCGGCAAGAGATAGGGGGACAATCTCCGTACTTTATCAATACCTCAATGACTACAACTCCCCTCGAAAGTCGTTGGCGATGGTAGCCTGGGAGGCGGAGTTGGCCCAAGAGATCTCAGATGGTGATTGGCAAGACATGCTAGATAACATGCACAAATGTACACGTTCGGTGTCAATAAAAGAAACAGTGCTTAAGCTTCACACTAGATGGTACTACACTCCGGAGCGTCTTCATAGAATATATCCCCTGGTCGCTGGCACATGTTTTAGAGGATGCCAGGACAGGGGAACGCTGTTACATACGTTCTGGAGTTGTAAGGCCTTGGACACTGTTTGGCACAAAACTACATCCCTTATCAGACTTCTCTCTGGAATATCACTTACCTTGACATGTCAGATGTGTTTGCTGTTTGCGGAGCTTCCAGATGTTCCCCACCCCTTACAAAAATTAATCCACACACTCTTCAGTGCAATTCAATGGGCAATAGCTTTGAACTGGAAACGCCCCCAGGTATCCTGGTCACAGGTGATTTCCCGTATGGAGTCTATCAGATCTATGGAGAGAATACATCACACTCTCCTAGATTCCATGCCTATATTTGACCGAAAATGGAACATCTGGACAGCTCATCTATTGAGCAACAGACTGGAGGATCCCTCAGATGCTTCGGCTGACCCTCTATAAAATGAGGGTTAGCTTTATTTGTTAAGAACATGCTAAGGGGACACCCCAGGGCCTTCACAACATATTAGACCCTTACAATAATAGGTACATTGTGTCTTTCTCCCTGACTGTAAACCTATTTTACTAGAGATACACATCGATCACAATTGTATGATTTTGATTTTCTCATTTTTTCTTTATTCGTTTGTCTTTTTATTTCCTTTTTATTTTATCATTTTACTACTATTGTTTTATGGGCTCAATTTATACGCTTGTATGAGCTATGATCCGCACTGTGTGTGATACTTCATTTATCTGTTAAATGCTTTCATACCATTATGTTTCATGTCACTACAGTGCCTGTACACCCAAATGTTATATTTTTCTACAATAAAAACGTTTGAAAACAAAAAAAAGTATAACATACCTGGAAATACAACTTTCCAGCTCAACTAAAACATTGTATACGTTAAACTACTTACCGCTTAGAACCAAATTACAGAGCGATCTTACCAAACTAGCGTCAGCTGAACTCTCGTGGTTGGGATGCTTAGCGGCGTTTAAAATGTTCCACCTCCCACAAGTACTTTACTTATTCCGTACCCTACCCATTCCTATACCCCTTAGCATCTTCAAATCACTGAAAACTATCCTATCCAAATATGTTTGGCAGGATAAGAAACCCAGATGTAAACAATCCCAATTAGCCAAACACAAACTAGCAGGAGGTACAGGTTATGTTGATTTCTTTGACTACTACATAGCATCCATTCTTACCCAAACAAAAGAATGGTTTTTACCCTCCCCCCCCCCCCAAGATCTGGGGCAAAATAGAAACATTAACAATTCCAGGTGACAACCTATCATCTTGGTTATTAGCCATTACATTAGGGGCAAAACCCCTCCCCCACCTCTCACCGACAATAATGGTGACGTTAAAGGCGTGGCTCAAACTCCAACAGGAAGCTATGTCCCACACTATAAACTCAATAGTTCACATCCCTATAGAATCTCTTAATCACCTAATGACTGCGACATCTTATTCACGGTGGAAAACCAAGGGCATTACATACATCTCAGACTTGATACCCAAGGGAAAAATTAAACCATTCCCTGTACTGCAAAAGGAGTACCAACTCCCAAACTCTGACATATTCTTATACATTCGCACATGTCACTGCCTATCTTCACTCAAATCTTGGAAATGTACCCTACCCCAGGAAGCATGGATCTATTTTAGGTCCCCTGTGACACACCGGAAAGGAATATCTTTATTTTATAACCTACTTCAATATAAGACCACATTTACCAGCTCATCACCATTACTCAGCTGGAAAAGAGACCTAGGTCAATCATTCACAACTGACAAATGGGAAAAAGCATGTAGATTCACATATAAGGCCACGTGTTGCTCCAACTTATGGGAACTAGCACTTAAGCTGACTTACCGATGGTATCTGACCCCTGACAGACTGTCCAAATTTAACAAGTCCATAGACAACACTCGTTGGAGAAACTGTGGGAAAAAAGGTGGCTTGTTACATACATTCTGGAACAGCCCCAAACTTACACATTACTGGCGATCCATTTTTCATCTAATCACAGAAATCACAAAATTGACATTACCAGAACAACCCTCCCTGGCACTACTATCACTAGGTATAGAGCAATTCACTAATCCGATGAGGAATTTAATAACTCATATACTCCTTGCAGCAAGACTCAGTATTACTAGGAAGTGGAAAAACCCAGAACCCCCCATGTTTCAGGACGTAGTTCAAATCACACATGTTCACTTCATCCAAGAAACAACTCTAGCATTACGCAATGACAAAAAGCACATGCTCCTCATGTGGCAACCATGGACTAACTAGGTTAACTCATCAAATATAGTCAAAGTTTTCACCCCTTAATTGTTTCTTTACTTGACTCAATCTTTGGTTAAATACCCTGAGTCTCTAGACAGGAGATTAAACAACAGGGGGAGGGGGCAACCTTGCTCAGACACAGTTTAGCACCCTCATGGGGTGTACGGGTAGGGTCATCGCTCAAACCCCCTTGGGTCACTAGATGGGTCAAATGGTTTTCAAAGTTTCTTACAATTACACGATGGTATAATGCTTGCTAGTATTACTATATACTGACCTGTTCTGGCTGTATGGTTTACGTTTTGCATACTCATCTTCTTGTTAATTATTACTTTGCAAGTGGTAACACTGTTCATAAAATGATTTGTAACCTACAACGAATTACAATGCATTTGTTTCCCTATTTCTGTAATATTTAAAAAATTTTCAATAAAAATCTATTGAGGAAAAAAAAAATCTTCCATGATCAGCTACGCCCAACCCTTCCCAAATACTAACTTGGCTCCCCTTTTGAACAAGCACTGTGCCCTAGAGCAGCAATGCTGTTCTTTTTCCCTCTCCTCATTGGACACAGAGACAGCAGCCATTGGATCCTGCTACTGTCAATCATATTATGTGAGGAAGGTTGGGTGGGACCAAGCTGCATTGTGTGTGTCGATGGACTCATGCAGCCTGGCTCAGGAGCAAGCCTGCACGTGTGCCCCCAAGCAAGTGCATTGTGTGTGTCGATGGACTCATGCAGCCTGGCTCAGGAGCAAGCCTGCACATGTGCCCCCAAGCAAGTGGTTTGCTATAGTTGCATATCCAGAAGAGGAGAAGCAGCAAGAGCTGGCAGGGGAGGTTTGAAGGACGCTCTGTGCAATGTCATTGCACAGAGAAGCTAAGTATAACATTGGTGTCAGGAGCCATTGGTGTCAGGAGTGCACCGCTAAGGTAGTGGACCTTACGGCTGACTGCCGCGGATGGAGCTCTGGGTGGTTCAGGAGCACCAACACGGATCACACTGGGAGATAGAACATGAGATTCCCTAGGGCGCGGAGTCTAAGAGCCAGCAGGTGTTCACCAGAGCCCCTAGTGGTGGAGATGGACTTCGCTGCAACTGGCTCCAGGTTGCGGCCCCCAGGGTCTTCCAGCTCACGGTAGGCTCCTGGAGGATAGAGAGGAAGCAGCAGAACAGGACAACAAGAGATAGTTAGGAGATAAGCCAAAAGTTTGGGGCAACAAGCAGACAGGAATAATCAACGAACACGCTAAAGGTCAGGGTATGAAGCAGACAAGGATAGTAAAGAACAAGCCAAGAATGGTAAACAGAGTCAGATGTAGAGCATATGGCAAGAAGCCCACAGAAAGCCAAGCACACAATATTGATCAGAGCCTTGGCTGCAGTGCACATGTTAATATAGTGTTCCCTGTTGGAGGCTGGGGTGGAGCCCTGCTTGAGGGAAGATTACTTAAGCAGACAGGTAAACAGGGGTCGGTTGCTAAGCTGAACACAACAGAGAGGTAAGCAGAGAGACATGAACATTACTGCAGACTCATGACAGCTCTGTGTGTCTTAGGGATACACAGAGTGGGGCTCAGGAAAGAGAATGCACGAGTGCTTGCTATGGGGGCACTCTGCAATAGGGAGGGGCCAGGTGGGGGACTCAAGAAGAGGAAGATCAGGGCTGCTCTGTTCAAAACCATTGCATAGAGCAGATAAGTATAACATGTTTGTTAAATTTAAAAAATAAAAACTGTGCCTTTACAATCACTTTCAAAAAGGCTAAGTGCACTAGATAAAAAGAACACAAACCAAAAAAAACTATCTTATGCACTCAAGAGGAATGCACTGGCAATGGTAGACCACAGATGTTCAGCTACTCCAATGTTGGCAAAACTTTGCTGCCCCCAAGGGTTGGTGAAGCGTAGAAGTTACACTGGAAAACAAAAAACAGAGGGTGCCCCCAAGCCTTAAGTATTACCTTTCCGATACTTTTTTTATGAAAATAAAACAGATATATACTCCCATACAGCATCAACTGTCAAGCACATCAGTATCCATAGTGTCCTACATGACCTGGTCAACTGAGCAGGTCTCAAACACAAGAATACCCTCAAAATAACTGACGTGTTTTGACGGGAGATCCCTTCTTCCTCAGAGACAATTTTAGATGTTGCATAGTGAGTCCTTACATAGCATATAAACCACATTACTTGATACCCCTTGAACTCATCACACATGCAGGTGGGTGGGTGTGATATCACCAATGTGACACCAAACATGTGCGAATAACAATACTATATACACATTTATATTTCATGATCTCACACATATTTCACATAATGGTTATAAATTTGACAGATCAGATTGACAAGATAAGATAGATGTACTGAATACGAAGACATACCAGATTGAATTCAGGCCTATAGAGCATTCTTTACAGTGCTCTAGTCTTTACAATGATCCATAGGCCAGAATTCAATCTGGTATGTCTTTGTATTCAGTACATCTATCTTATCTTGTCAATCTGATCTGTTGAATTTATCACTGTTATGTGAAATATGTGTGTGAAATATGAATACTCAGCGAGTGGGAGGAGCTCTTGGTGTATCATGTGATGTGGCCTATATGCTATGTAAGGATTCACTATGCAATATCTGAAATTGCCTCTGAGGAATGGGGGTCTCCCATTTAAAAGTGTCAGCCATTTGGAGGGTCTTCTTGTGTTTGGGACTCACTCAATTGACAGATCGTTTAGGACACTGTGGATACTGATGTGCTTGACAGTTGTTGCTGCTTGTGAATATATATCTGTTTTATTATTATTATACAGGATTTATATAGCGCCAACAGTTTACGCAGTGCTTTACAATATAAAAGGAAGACAATACATTTACAATACAAAAAAATAAAATAGGGTTCAAAGGGCCCTGCTCAGAAGAGCTTACAATCTAATACATTGGGGCAAGTGGTACAAAAGGTTGTAACTGTGGGGAATGAGCTGATGGAAGTGATAAGAGATTAGTTGGAGGTGTGATAGGCTTCCCTGAAGAGATGAGTTTTCAGGGATTGCCTGAAGGCAGCCAGAGCAGGTGATAACCAGACAGATTGAGGTAGAGAGTTCCAGAGGATGGGAGAGGCTCTGGAGAAGTCCCAGAGATGAGCACGGGAGGAGGAGACAAGGGAGCTTGGGAGCAGGAGGCCTTAAGAGGAGCAGAGAGGACGGATTAGGTGATATTTGGAGATAAGATTGGTGATGTAGCTCAGGCCAGAGTTGTGAATGGCTTTGTATGTTGTAGTTAGTATTTTGAATTTAATTTGCTCGGCGATTGGAAGCCAGTGTAGAGATTTGTGGAGAGGGGTGGTAGACACTGAGAGGTTGGTAAGGTAGATGAGTCTTCCACCAGCATTTATGATAGACTGAAGAGGGGATAGCCTATGGAGAGGTTATTTTATAATAATAAAGGTATAGCAAAGGTAATGCAAAAGGCTGGTGCGCCCTCTGTTTTTTACTCACTAGATAAAAAGAGTCTGATGATGACTCAGACCCCTAGAGTCCCCCATAACCAAAATATTATTTTGAATGGACCAGTGCTTTCAAAATAACGATTAAGCAAGCTTAGTCTGTATGTTCAGTATCCACTGAGCTGTTTTTCTGATTTTCTATCAGACTTGCATAATTCACCATTGTATTGTCATCATACTATACTATAATATATGCCATCTACCCCATAAGATATTGGGTAAAAATAAATAAATAAATAAATAAAACATAAAGCCATTAATAACTCTGTGATTTCTTATTACGATGAAACTATTTTTATCATTTTTAACAAGTCGATTAGAAAATACAATTTATATTCTCAAAGTATATTTTGTCATTTTCAAGTATAATTTTTTGCATTCATATTTCTTGTATGAATTTTAATGGAGACACTTAAATTGTAATTATTCCTCTCAGCTCAAACACAGGTAACAAATGGAATTCAATCAGTGTTTGCGCATAATGACCATCATTAAGAGGGAAATAATAATGACATTCTATCTGCATTACACTCGCACTCTTTACACAATGATCTGAATCCCATTATCGATCTCCATGGAGATAGGCAATTGTCACCTATTCCACATAGTATCTGAATGTTAAATACACTTGTTTGGAACAAATATTTTAATGAATATACGCAGTTCCACTTAATTAACTATGTGATAGCTGAAGGTTTTTACTTAATAATGAAACATTCATCATGCAAAATGGTTTGCTAGGGAAAATGATGAAGGAAGGGAACAATAACAGTCGGAGGCTTTGCAAAGTGTTGGAAGACCTTTAATGCAAAGAGAATTGGAAAATTTCAATCATTTTACCACAATGCAGAAAACTTTGAGATACTGCTATATGGCATATTTAAATCACTATGTTGACATCTTTCATAGAAAACGTCAGTTTTGATCGTTCTGCTTTATAAATAGGAGCACTGTATTTTTGAAGCTAATGTTCACCATAATGCAACAGTAACTAGCTTAGCAAAAATCTATTCTACATGTATAGAGGAGCTGCTGTTGATTGGGCCCTTCTGCTTCTGGGGATAATGACCCATTAGGATAGCATCTGAACTCTCTGAAACCCTTAGGGTTTTGCAGAGGTTTTATTGGTAGGTTGTGCATACTGTTCAAATCTCAGCTTGAGAAGAGCTCCAAGTCCCACAGAGGATCAATGGTCATCAGAAGGAGGCAACTGAGACAGGCTCAATCATGTTGGCTACATCAAAAAATAGGGGCAGTCTGTCATAGATTGGTCACATACTAGTCGAAAAAACATGCCTGATTTATTCAAAGATTACATACTAAGATAAGTTAGAATAAAAAGAATAATAGTTAAAGGCGATCATTCAGGCAAGTTTGTAACATAACAGTATGTGAAAAATACATACCTGGTTTAAAAATGGGTAACCATATGAGAATGGACTGGGTGGTTCAAGAAACAAAGGGAAAATACATTTACTTACTATTATTCTTTTTATTCTTATGCCCCGTACACACGGTCAGACATTGATCGGACATTCCGACAACAAAATCCTAGGATTTTTTCCGACGGATGTTGGCTCAAACTTGTCTTGCATACACACGGTCACACAAAGTTGTCGGAAAATCCGATCATTCTGAACGCTGTGACGTAAAACACGTACGTCGGAACTATAAACGGGGCAGTAGCCAATAGCTTTCATCTCTTTATTTACTCTGAGCATGCATGGCACTTTGTGCTTCAGATTTGTGTACACACGATCAGAAATTCCGACAACGGATTTTGTTGTCGGAAAATTTTATAGCAAGCTCTCAAACTTTGTGTGTCGGAAAATCCGATGGAAAATGTGTGATGGAGCCCACACACGGTCGAAATTTCCGACAACAAGGTCCTATCACACATTTTCCATCGGAAAATCCGACCCTGTGTACGGGGCATAACTCTTATTATGTAATCATTGAATAAATCAGGCATGTTTTTTTCAACTAGTATGTGGCCAATCTAAGACAGACTGCCCCCAATCAACAGCAGCTCTTCTATACATATAGAATAGATTTTTGCTAAGCTAGTTACAGTTGCATTTTGGTGAACATTAGTTTTGAAAATACAGTGCTCCTCTTTAACTCATCTTAGTATGTAATCTTTGAATAAATCAGGCATGTTTTTTCAACTTTTTGATGTAGCCTACATGATTGAGCATGCCTCAGTCTGATGACCATTGATCCTCTGTGGGACTTGGAGCTCTTCTCAGGCTAAAACTTGAACAATATGCACCATTAGCTATCTTTGCTGGTCTGGACATTTGTTCATGTTCATTTTTTTCTGTAAGTTCAAAATATTTTTGTGGACATTGTATGAGACATTGTTACCATATGTAATTTGGTGAAGTTAATATAAAATTGTTATGTGCCTCTTTTTCTTTTTTTCTCATGTATGTAGGATTGCTCCCACCTTTCCATCCCCTGAAGAAGACTTTATATAAGTTGAAATGGGTTGGGTTGATATGGTGGTTATGAAATTTAATTTTAATCCTTCTTTTTTATTTATCATGAACTGTATAGATCAGCCATTTTTAATTTATTGTTCAATAAAGATTTCATATTTTTTTATATACATTTTCATTGTGTGATTTCTATTGCTGCAACAAAGTCCCATGGGAAATATCTTTTCTACTCTCTAAACCACTAGCCAGTGGATTCTAAACACAACCAACACTGGGGCCCTGTATCTTTGGTTAGAGCGCTAACTCCCAACTGCGAGTAAATGTAATACCAAGGGTTAACACCAGGTGATCTGTCCAGTAACACAACTCCTGTATTAGAGTGCCCCCCACTAGGGGCGGATTGACCATCAGGGAAATTTGGGCACTGCCCCAGGGCCCGTGGCCAGTAAGGGGCCCCATGACAGCTTCCACTTCGATCTACCCATCGATCACAGCTAGCTGACGGGTAGATCTGGTCCCAAATCCCTGCTCCCTGCTAAGAAACTGCAGTGTAAACAGACCTCTCATGATGCGCTCCTCTCCACCAGCCCCTCCTTCCCTCCCGTCCACCCCAGGTGCTTTGTATTTGTCATCACCTCAGACGGAGGAGAAGAGGGGGGGCTGGAGGGGAGGAGCACATCATGAGAGGTTTATTTACAGCCGCCTCCCGCGCTACTCTGCATATAGGAAGGAAAGTGCAGCAGCTTTTATGCTGTCCTGTGTCCCTCTATCTGCCCAACATCCTGCTCTGTGCCCCAATACCCTGATGTCTGCCCCATGCCCTATAGTCTGCTCATACCCTGCTCTGCAGCCCATGCCTTGATATCTGCCCCATGCCCTGAGATCTGCCCCATGTCCTGATGTCTGCCCATGCCCTGCTCTGTGCCCCATGCCCTGCTGTCTGCCCCCATGCCCCGCTATTTGACCCCATGCCCCGCTATTTGACCCCATGTCCTGCTCTTTGCCCCATGCTCTGATGTGTGCCCCATGCCCTGCTGTCTGCCCCATGCCCTGCTCTGTGCCCCCATGCTTGATGTCTGCCCCATGCCCTGCTCTTTGCCCCATGCCCTAGTCTGTGCCCCATGCCCTGTTCTGTGCCCCATGCTCTGATGTGTGCCCCTATCCCCTGCTGTCTGCCCCATTCCCCGCTCTGTGCCCCCATGCCCTGTGCCCCCATGCCCTGCTGTCTGCCCCATGCCCTGCTGTGTGCCCCATGCCTTGATGTCTGCCCCATGCCTTGCTCTTTGACCCCATGCCCTGCTCTTTACCTCATGCTCTGATGCATGCCCCCATGCCCTGCTGTCTACCCCATGCCCTGTTCTGTACTCCCATGCCTTGATGTCTGCCCCATGCCCTGCTCTCTGCCCCATGCCCTGCTGTCTGCCCCCATGCCCTGCTTTTTTCCCCTAATCCCTAGTCTGTGCCCCCATGCCCTGCATCTGTGCCCCATGCTCTAAAGTGTGCCCCCATGTCCTGCTGTCTGCCCCATGCCCTGCTTCATGCCCACCATACAGAGCCCTATATGTGCCCTCTTGCCCCATGTAATATCCCCTGCTGTGCCCCATAATATATCCTCTTGCCCCCATGTAATATGCCCTGCTATGCCTCATAATGTGCCCTGCTGTGCCCCATAATATGAGATTGTATCTCTCCTAATGTGTTCTGCTGTGCCCCTTAATGTGCCCTCATGCCCCATGTAATATGGCCTGCTGTGTCCCATTATGTGCCCTCTTGCCCCCATGTAATATGCCCCATAATGTGCTCTGCTGTGCCCCATAATGTGCCCTCATGCCCCTCTGTAATATACTCTGCTGTACCCCATAATGTGCCCTCCTGCCCCATGTAATGTTCCATGCTGTGCCCCATAATGTGCCCTGCTAGCCCCGGTAACGTTCTCTGCCATGCCCCATAAGGTGCCCCTCTGCTTCCCCTATGTAATATGCCCTATATGTTCCCTGCTGCCCCCATGTAATGTGTCCTACTGTGCCCCCCAACCTGTAATGTGCCCTGGTGTGCCCCATACTGTGCCCTGCTGCTCCCCATGTAGTGTGTCCTCCTGCCCTCCACACACACATATTGTGCCCTCCTGACCCTCTGTGCTCTGACCTGCTGACTTCTATACTTTGCCATGGTTCCCCCATGCTCTGCCCTGCTGCCCCAAGTGTACTGTGATTGCTTGACACCCCATGCTCTGCCCTGCTGCCCCCTGTGCACTGTTTAACTCAGGTTCGACTCAGAATTTAGGCATCCACACAGTGCAAGCTGGGGGTGGGGCTTGAGTGTGGGCGGGAACACAGAGGGCCCCATGATCTCCTGTTGCCCCATGAGTTGTCAGTCCGCCCCTGCCCCCCACTCTGGATGAAGGAGCACAGGAGCACCTTTGAACAGGAGCATTCGCCAGTCTAGAGGGAGGACTGACTGATTTAGATGCACTAACAAATTGAGGCAAAATTCTAGCTTACACTGCAGTTACAGCACAACTTTATTTTCTTTAGGGTTAAAGGTTTCACAGTGGCTAAGTAGTTAGCACTTCTGCCTAACAGCACCAGGGTTGTTGGCTCTAATCCCAACCATGACACTACCTGCACCTGAACCTGCCTGTTCTCCGTGTGCCTTTGTGGGTTTCCACTGGGTACTCTGTGGGGTTGATTTGGAGGATAAAGTTGTACATGGCAACCAATCAGCTTCTAACTTCAGCTTGCTTAAAGCATAAGTTCACCTTTCATAACATGTCACCCCATATTCGGGGTGTAACATGTTATGAAAGCACCGGTCCCTTTCCCCCACTCTGACAGCTAGCGGGAGATCTTCTCTTCCCCGCTGTGAAAATTAAAAAAAAACATGGCCCGCCCAGCCACGCCATTCATTCACACTGCTCTGTGAATTGAAAAGTCCCGATAGCCTTAGCGCCATGGTAGTTCATTCATGCTTCCTATCAGAATGTATTGGTTTCCTCATGCTTTGTACAAGCAAGCAGGTACACTGACAGGCTGCAGGAAACCTGCGTGGCTTCAGCGATCTGCTGATTGCTGGTGCAATGCTTTACAGGCCCTTGCAACAAAAAATAATAAATGCACACGTTTTCACCTGCAAAAAAATATGCATTTATTATTTTTTGCAAAAGGTGAACTTATCCTTTAATTAAGCTTTGACAAAAAAAAAAAAACTGGAAGCTGATTTGGCAACGAATGTTGCACTCTCCAGTTTTAGTAAATCAACTCCTGTTTGCTCCCACACTCCAAAGACATACTGATAGGTTAATTGGCTTCTGTAAAAATTGGCCCTAATATGTGTGAATGTGAGTTAGGGACTTTAGATTGTAAGCTCCTTGAGGGCAAGGACTGATGTGAATATTCAATATATATGCATAGTATATGTAAAGCGCTGTGTAAATTGACAGTGCTATTAAAGTACCTGAAATAAATAAAAGCTGATCATTGTAAGCACCCTTGTCTCAACATTCTAACTGAAAAAACAACAGACTTACTGATTGAACCACCAGATGCAAACTAAAGAATGAAAACCTAAAAAAGAAAACAAATGCAGACATCACAACTAAGAATTGGTAAGCTGCAATATATTAAATACTTGCCATAGGGTTTAACCTCCCTGGCGGTATTCCCGAGTCTGGCTCGGGTTGGATTTTTTATACCAAAAGCGGTATCCCCGAGCCAGACTCGGGCTTGCATCGCAGGATCCAGGAAGAGCATACTTACTTTGTCCCCTGGATCCTGCGATGTCTCCCCGCTGTGATCGGCGAGCCGCTGTGTCTCGCTCGATTCACAGTGCCGAGCTCCGTTCCCTGCGAGCGGTGCGACGCACGGGGACGGAGTTCGGCGGTAAATTCAAAAGTGAAACACATAGTATAGATACAGCATACTGTAATCTTACAGATTACAGTACTGTATCAAATAACTACACATCCCCCTTGGTCCCTAGTGGTCTGCCCAGTGTCCTGCATGCAGTTTTATATATATAAAACTGTTCTTTCTGCCAGGAAACTGGAGATTGTCCATAGCAACCAAAACTGTCTCTTTACATCAAAAGTGGTTTTAGAGCAGCTAGAAAAAAGCGATAATAAATTAGAATCACTCGCAGAATTGAGCGATAGTGATTTGTGGGGAAATCCGTCATAAAACACTAAAAGTAACAAAAGCGACAATTCTGCAACTGAGCAAATTTCAGTGTTTTTGATTTGATTACATTATTATATAATTTTTATTATTATTATATTATTATTTGTTATAATTATTTATAGTTATTTATTATATTATAATTTTTTATTTCGTTTTTCAAACTTTATCATACCCGGGATGTCTACTAGACTATTGTTTGGACAGATTTAAGTGAACTATTCCTAAGAATTACAGGCCTACAATATAAAACGCCAAATTTCTGTGCAAAATAATTGTACCGCTTTCAGCACCTAAAATCAGAAATAATCATACCGCCAGGGAGGTTAATGATGGTTTAATGAATACATATCTCCATGACCTTGTGTTCGATTCACCTGAAGTTCAGCTTTATGCAGGTCTTTTTTGTCAGTGAATAGGGGCAGGTATATGCTCCCCTTTTCTGAGCCCTAGAGGACAGTAGTAAAGTGCAGCCAAATAGGGGTATGGCCGAATGTGAGGTTTGTCATTATTAAAAAAAACTTGAAACCCCAAAAAGCAGAGTCTACTTGCTGTATACACAGCACAAATATGTCACAATCCTTTTATTTTCACATTATGCTAATTACAGTGAAAAATAAATAAATACATAATAACTGCGCTTGGACAAAATATTAAACTAATAAAAAATATATAACATATTTAAAATATTTAAAATGTTAATGACCAGCAGCCGACAAGAAATTAATTTGATCTTGAATTGCGAGTTAATGTAAAAGTATACAAGCAGCGCTCAGTCTAAAAAATCAATATTATATAAAATAATAAATACATAATGGTGTTTAAACAATGAAGTCCATTTGGATGGTACAAGTGACAGGAGAGCCCAACACCAGCTTCATTGTAGAAATAACTACTCAGCACCACCGTAAACAATCCAAGCATCTATACCAGATGGTGTGGACCCTCTAGTTATAGAAAGGTCACAAAGACTTTAATGATGGAAGCTCCAAAACTCCTAATCACTCCAATGTAGAGAGAGATAGTAACTTTAATCAGAACACCAAATGCTTCATCTACCATTCCGTTGGAAAGTGCATCCACACATAAGCACCCAACTCAACCTCATGGAAGTAAGAAAAGAAAAACTCTCATAGCGTAATATATTTAATACCAGATAAATATTTATTGAGGTAATAAACTCACATATATAAAATGTACAAAGCACTTGTTTCAAACCCAAAAGAACGTCATACGTCACAGGTCCCACCTAACGCATATGATGCCTCTGATGATGTCAACTGAGTGTAAGGGAAGAAAATCGCTTGATTCCCCCATCAACATAATCAGTGTTGACAGGAGAATGCCTATTGTGTTCTGCCATTTGGTGGGTTTGGGGGGGGCATGGGGAGCCTTCCCGGTAGGCAGAATACAATAGTTACTGATAGCAGCTATACCTGCTGGTGGTAATCATATGAAGAAAAATCTGGCAAGCTGGTTGTACCCAAGTTGAGTTGGGTAAAATCAGCCTGCCCATACATGGATTGAAATTCGGCAGGTTCCAGCTGGATCAGTCTTTAGCCAGTCATATAGTAGATAGATTTTTTTTTTTTCATTCAACCATTTTTTTCATTCAACGAATGAATTCCTCCATCCATACAATCGTAAAAGATTAGAGAAATCCTCCCCACTGAAACATTGCATTCTTACAGTGGGGACGCTCTGCTGTCCGAATACACGGCGGGCGCAATCCATTGGCTGCAGCCGCTGATTGAGAAAAATTTTCTAACAAGCGCGTCTGATTGAAGTCCATCATCAAAATTTGTCCAGTCCCCATTAAACTGGATGAATTTTGATCCAACTATGGCCAGCTTAACAAACATGTGCAACCATTACAAATAAAACCAAAGAATTTCCAAGCTCAACTTACCAACCAGCCTGCGACCAACTGAATTAACCTAATGCCGCGTACACATGAGTGGAATGTCCGACAGAAAAAGTCAGATGGAAGCTTTTCATCGTCTATTCCGATCGTGTGTGTGCTTCATCAGACTTTTTTTTTCGAAAATTCTGATGGACCTAGAAATAGAACATGCTCTAAATATTTCCGACGGAGCCAATTCCTATCGGGAAAACCGCTCATCTGTATGCTGTTCCGACGGACCAAAAACGGCGCTTGCTCTGAAGCAAGTACGAGACGGAAGCTATTGGCTACTGGCTATTGAACTTCCTTTTTCTAGTCCTGTCGTACGTGCTGTACGTCTGCGCGTTCTGGAAGGTCGGACTTTGGTCGGACTTGACCGCGTGTAGGCAAGGCCGCTTGAATGGAATTCCGTCGGAGAAACATTCGGAGTTTATTCCCACGGCTAAACCGGTCCTGTGTACGAGGCATAAGAGTATGCGTTAATAACAGGGGTTTAGTTGCACACATTTGCAAATGCATGCGTAAGCTGCAGGCCCTATCAAGGCATCCTATATCCTGTAGACCCTACCTCTAACTTTGAAGAGTCTCCACTCCACTCAAAATTTGTCCGGTCCCTGTTAAACTGGATGAATTTTGATCCAACTATGGCCAGCTTAACAGACATGTACAATCATTTTTTTTTTAAAAGTGAAACTCCTAATTACAAATGATTTTCAGACCACCTTAAAAAGAACTTCATAAAATAGTCAGTAAATACTCAGTACTCAACAAATGCTGAGACAATAAAAACTTTGGTCAGAAGTTTTGAACATAAGGTATAGCATAAAAGAGCACAGTGGCCAGGAGTATGAAATGTACAACAAAGTGTAAAGAAGTGCAGAGCTCAGGTATTCATAAGACCTTGTTTATAAAGGAGGTAAAGAGTGGTATAAACAGGCTCTTGATCTGCATTTTTTTTACTGCCCGTGACCACTAATCTAAAGCCTGAGCGGCAGGTACATATGCCATGAATACAATGCTTAGCTTCTCAGCAAATTTAACTTGACATGCCGAGTTTGACAGGTGATATCACCTTCAAAAAAATAGTGCGCTATTTCTTTAGCCACTTCAATACAGGGCACTTAGACACCCTCCTGCCCAGGCCAATTTTCAGCTTTCAGTGCTGTCGCAGTTTGAATGACAATTCAGCAGTCATGCTACACTGTACCCAAACTACATTTTTATCATTTTGTTCCCACAAATAGAGCTTTCTTTTGCTGGTATTTGATCACCTCTGTGGTTTTTATTTTTTGCTAAACAAATTAAAAAAAGACCGAAAATTTTGAAAAAAATAAAAGTTTTGCTTTTGTTTCTGTTAAAAAAAATTTGTAAATAAGTAAGTTTTCTCTTTCACTGATGGGCACTGATAAGGCGGCACTGACAGGCACTGATACGGCGGCACCGATGAGGTGGCACCAATGAGTGGGCACTGATGGGCACTGATATGCAGCACTGATGGGCATTAATAGGCGGCACTGATGGGCACTCATGGGTGGCACTGAGTGGCACTGGTTGGCAATGATGGGCACTGATAGGCAACACTGATGGGCACTGAAAGGCGGCACTTCTGGGCACTAATGGGCACTGATAGGGTGGCACTGATAGGCAGCACTGATAGGCAGGACTGCTGGGCACTGATGAGCACTGATAGGTGGCCCTGCTGGGCACTGATGGGCACTGATACGTGGCACTGATGGGCACTGATACAGGGCACTGATATGCGGCACTGATAGGCATCCCTGGTGGCACTGGCAGTGGTAGGCAGTGGAGTGGGCACTGATTGGCAGCTGCCTGGGCGCAGATTGGCAGCTGCCTGGGCACATATTGGTATTTTCCTGGGGGTCTAGGGGGCATACCTGGTGGTCCAGTGTGGTGGCCATCCTGGTGGTCCTGGGTGGCTTCCCTGGTGGTCCTGGGTAGGATCAGAGGGGGGCTGTGCTGATAAACAATCAGCACAGACCCCCCTGTCAGGAGAGCAGCCAATCAGCTCTCCTCTACTCGCGTCTGTCAGACGCGAGTGAGGAAAAGCCGATCACCAGCTCTTCCTATTTACATCGTGATCAACCGTGATTGAACACGGCTGATCACATGGTAAAGAGTCTCCGTCAGAGACTCTTTTCCTAGAACGGTGTTGCAGGGTGTCAGACTGACACCCCGCAACAACGATCGCCACGATGCGCACCCCCGGGGATGCGCAGCGGCTCAATATCCTGATCACGTCATATAATGACCGGCCAGGAGTATCAAACCACTTTGCCGCCATCATTTTGTAATAGGGCGGGCGGCTAGTGGTTAAATTAGAATCTGTGTAGTGGTCTATGTATACATTTAGAAAAAAACAAAATACAAATAAAGTGCAAACAATATGGACCTTGAATGTCTCTCCAGCAAATTATAAGTGCAAACAGACAAATATGTAATTTAAACAATGTGCAAAATCAGTAGTGACTGAAATTGAAATAATCCTGTAAGACAATTCCAAACAATAAATGACGGGTCAAAAAACTGCAAAAATTAGTCCATATGTGAAAAGTGCTCAATGTGCAGTAGAATGTCAAAATGCTGAAGTGCTCAAAAGTGTTACTTTAAAAAAGGATGGCCTCTTCCCACATGGTGTGGATCCCGGATTACAGGGATCAGACAAGCATATTAACCATCCAACAATAGGTGACACCCATATCAGATTAGCATCCTGGAAGTTTTATTTCATATACAATCGAATCACATAGAGTCAGCTTATGATCTTCCATGGATCAGTCATCACAGAATCACATATACAGCAAGCAAGGAGAAGCTCATAGCGCAATACAGCATAGTAAGTTTATTTAAAAATAGTCATATCTATTTACACTGAGGTAAAGAATGACAGGTTTCACATTAAAAACACGCCGGACACAGTGTCTCACACCTCGCCCGCATGCGGTGACATCACCCACACTCTCTTACCAATGGGTTTCCCCTAAACTGGTGTCATCTGGGATTGGAGATGATGCCAGTTTTGGGGAAATGCATCGGTAGGAAAGTGTGTGTGATGTCAACGCGTGCTGGTGAGGTGTGTGTTTTTTTAATTCAATAAGATCATAATTTTGGGTGTACCAAATGCAATCATTTTTTTATATTAGGTGATATCACCTGTCAAACTCTTCGATTGATGTCAATATGACAGCACCTCAATTATGAGCCAGCTTGCTCCTTGGAATAGTATTGCACTGCAAAATCCCCATTCTGCTTAAAAAAAAATAATAATATGGGCACTCAGGAGGTATTGCCTCCTGAACACCTGAAAAGCACTGCCATCCTCTGAAAAGTAATCAGTCGTGGACCTCTTTTCTGTGGGGCAGTAGATGCTGCCACAGATTTCAATAAATGCCTACCATGAAGAGTGCAGTGTTTAGTAATGTGTAATGCACAGAGTGCAGTGCTCAGTAGTGTGTAATGCACAGAGTGCAGTGCTCAGTAGTGTGTAATGCACAGAGTGCAGTGCTCAGTAGTGTGTAATGCACAGAGTGCAGTGCTCAGTAGTGTGTAATGTACATGGTGCAGTGCTCAGTAATGTGTAATGCACAGAGTGCAGTGCTCAGTAGTGTGTAATGTATACGGTGCAGGGTTCAGGAGTGCGTAACACACAGAGTGCAGGGGTCAGGAGTGTGTGCAGGCCTCAGAAATGCATATTACACAGGATGCATGGTGCAGGGCTCAGGAGTGTGAATACATGGCATGTCCGAAAAAGTTTTGGAACGCCTGCCTGCACACGCACATGAACTTTAATGGCATCCCAGTCTTAGTCCATAGGGTTTAATATTGCGTTGGCCCACCCTTTGCAGCTATAACAGCTTTAACTCTTCTGGGAAGGCTGTCCACAAGGTTTAGGAGTGTGTCTATGGGAATGTTTGACCATTCTTCCAGAAGCACATTTGTGAGGTCAGGCACTGATGTTGGATGAAAAGGCCTGGCTTGCAGTCTCAGGAGTAGGTTACACATGGGCCAGTCTTCAACCAAAAATTACTCCATAGCAGTACCCCACTTACTATGTCCTTTGTTTCACAATAGCTTTCTTATTAGCCCTACAAATGGCAAAAAACATAATAACAAGATTGGTCCCCAGTAGATTTCCTTTGGGGTTCACCACAAAGTTCACAAACTTCAAATTTCAATAAAGATTCACAAAACTGTTTACAAAACAAGAGCAGGCTGATTAACTTATTCCTTCTAACAAAGTGAGATTCCTGTTATTTGCTCAAATTCTTATGCTAATGATGTTAGCAACTGTGGACAACTGCGCCCCTCCAGCTGTTGTGGAACTACAAGTCCCATCATGCCTCTGCCTCTGGGATTCATGCTTGTAAATGTCAGTCTTGCAATGCATCATGGGACATAAAGTTCCACAACAGCTGGAGGGATACAGTTGCCTACTCCTGTAATATACAGATGCCATTTTTAAATCCACATATGTAATACATAGAAATGCAATCACACCAAAAACTACTTCACTCATGCACTCATGCATTCATGAGTGCACTCATTGAAAAAGCACTGTAACTAAATAACTGTATGCAAGGTCTAATATATTTAGCAGTATCAACTGAATCTGAGTACTACTTGTGATTGTCAGGCAGTATAGGGTTTAATCACTGATCTTTAAGCAAATTAATGTCTGAAATGCTCTTTGTTGCTTTCAGAGAATACATGGCATGTCCGAAAATATCTGTGATTAATGAAAGCTTTCTCCTTTTTCCTCACAGAATGAAATAACGTTCCTAAAGTAATCTAATTATAATGAAAATAATACATTTAGCCTAATTTAAAGTCTTTATTTATATTTTATATACATATCAGTGCACCTGTGTTAGTTGCGTTTTTAAATCTGTGACAGTTTAACAATTCACTGTCATCTTACTTTCTGGTTAAACCAGATCTTGTGTCAGAAATACCTTTCATGTTAAAGCTGATCTACCGACAAAGAGCTAAACATGAGGATGAAATACAGTATACACTATATTGTCAAAAGTTTTGGAATGCCTGCCTGCACACGCACATGAACTTTAATGGCATCCCAGTCTTAGTCCATAGGGTTCAATATTGCGTTGGCCCACCCATGGCAGCTATAACAGCTTCAACTCTTCTGGGAAGGCTGTCCACAAGGTTTAGGAGTGTGTCTATGGGAATGTTTGACCATTCTTCCAGAAGCGCATTTGTGAGGTCAGGCACTGATGTTGGATGAAAAGGCCTGGCTCATAGTCTCCGCACTAATTTATCCCAAAGTTGTTCTATTGGGTTGAAGTCACCTCAAACTCGCTAATCCGTGTCTTTATGGACCTTGCTTTGTGCACTAGTCCAAATCATTTGGTGGAAGGGGGATTATGGTGTGGGGTTGTTGGGGTTGTTTTTCAGAGTTGGCCCCTTAGTTCCAGTGAAGGGAACTTTTAAGGTGTCAGCATGCCAAGACATTTTGGACAATTTCATGCTCCCCCTTTGTGGGAACAGTTTGGGGATGGCCCCTTTCCGTTCCTACATGACTGCACACCAGTGCACAAAGCAAGGCCTATAAAGACATGGATGAGCGAGTTTGGGGTGGAAGAACTTGACTGGGCTGCACAGAGTCCTGACTTCAACCCGATAGAACATCTTTGGGATGAATTAGAGCAGAGACTGCAAGCTAGGCCTTCTCCTACATTAGTGCCTGACCTCACAAATGCACTTCTGGAAGAATGGTCAAACATTCCCATAGACACACTCCTAAACCTTGTGGACAGCTTACTATTATCACTTCTTGGTTTGCATGTCGGTTTGAGGGGATACTATTGGATAAACCTTATAACTGTGCATAAGTAAGAGGATTTCTCTGAAGCAAGATTGTTTGCCCACATCTAAGGGGTCAGTATGCCGAAAGGAGCAAAGGAGGATTTAAAGAAACAAAGTGCAAAGTAACCTCCTTTTTTTAAAAAAGGTCATTGTGTTCTGGTGAGTGATTCATTCACATGAGCACATCGGGTGTAAAGCAAATTGCATGGTGGACGTATTTTTATTGGAGCACACAGAATAATTTTGATTTTATGGACACTAATAATAAGGACACTATACTTAAAAATTCTTTATAGCAATATCACAGTATACGGTTTAATTCACATATTTTATTGCATATTGGTATTCTGGATTATTATATCTAATTGTTTGGGCAGAAACAGTACATTTGTGGTATAGGGTTAAATACCAGCACAATAGCACCCCCTTAACATTTCTGTTGATATGAGATCAAATTCAGGCACTTACACTGCTTACATAAAAAAAAGATAATGTTTGTGTTGGAGAAGGATCTGGGTGTTCTTGTAGATCATAGGTTTAATAATAGCAGGCAATTTCAAGCTACAGTTTCCAAAGCGAGCAAAGTCCTTTCTTGTATTAAAAGAGAGAGGTATAGACTCCAGAGAGAGAGATATCATTTTACCCCTGTACAAATCATTAGTAAGACCTCATCTGGAATACTCAGTTTAGTTTTGGTCACCAGTTCTCAAAAATGATATTGGGGGACTGGAGAAAGTATAGCGAAGGGCCACCAAACTGATAAGAGGCATGGAGGAGCTCAACTATAAGGAAAGATTAGAGGAACTGAATTTATTCTCTCTTTAGAAAAAGAGATTAAGGGGGGATTTGATCAACATGTACAAATACATAGGTGGCCCATATGGTGAACTTGGTGTTGAGTTATTCATTTTAAAGTCATCACAGAGGACCTGGGGGGCACTCTTTACGTCTGGAGGAAAAGAGATTTGTTCTCCAAATATGAAAAAGACTTCTTCTGAGTAAGAGCTGTGAAAATGTGAAATAGACTTAGTTCTGGTCAACTCTGTAGATTGTTTTAACAAAGCCCTGGATTCTTTCCTAAATGCATATAATATAACTGGATACTAACATTTATAGGTAAAGTTGATCCAGGGAATATCCAATTGCCTTTTGGGGATAAGGAAATATTTTTTCTCCCCGCTGAAGCAAATTGGATTTTCTTTTTAGGCTTTTTCCCTCTGTTTTTACCTGGTGATCTGGACAGTAACACACCTCCTGTATTAGAGTGTCCCCAGTCTGGGTGAAGGAGCACAGGAAGCATATCAGACAGCAGCATTGTCAGTCCGGGGGAGGGGAGTGTTATATAGACTAGCAGATTTAGACACTCTAACACATTTAAGCCAAACTCCAGCTAATACTTTATAAGCAGTTACAGCAAACATTTCCTTTTGGGATAAAGGTTTTACTAAAATAAATAAAAGCTGATCATTGTAAGCACCCCTGTCAGTGGTAAATGGTTGGTCTTATCCCTGTAACGCATACATTCTGCTGGAGAGCTTGTTCTTTTGAAATTAACAAACTTACTGGCAGGATCATCAGATAAAAATAGGAGAAAGAAAGCCTAAAAAAAAGAAAACAAATGCAAAAATCATATCTAAGAACTAACAAGCTGCAATAGAATAAATATTGCTTTTAGGTCAATATTGGTTCATATTGCACTTTTAGGTGGCATGACTTTTTGATAGATATCTTTAAAAATCATTTTGATAAATGCATAACTACCTAACTGTAAATAAAAAGCTCAATATTGATTTAAATATGACAACAAGGTAAGTAGGAATAAATAGCTTGCAACCAATTCAGCAGAGCCAGCTTCGACTTTCTTTTGTAACATTCATATCCATTTTGAATTATACAAGACTTGATTGTTTTAAATATTCAAGTGTAACCATTAAACTAAATTCTGCACAGCAATGATTGCCTCTCTTTCAGACAAGAGCTTATTATCATTAAATGCATTACTTTCTCATTCATCAACTCCTTGTACATAATCTACAACACTTTTTATATTTTGAAAGGGGTGCTGCAATATGCAGGATTATCTTCTCTTGAGTGTCGATTCCTAAGTGTTCTACATAAATGAAACATTTCAAATTGTGATACAACACTGCTATACACCTTTAACATTACTGTTAATAGAATAGCCCTACATATAATGTGAATGTTTTTTTCAGAATTTAGTAAGTTGTGTCTTTTTGACATGTCCTACTTCACCAAAATAATTTGATGTTTTGAAAGTTCTTGAATAGTTTTAATGAGAATTTTACCTTTGTATATCCTTTTTGCTGGGTAGTATTACTTTAAAGTAGACATAGACCCAATCGCTAAAATTTTATATAAGTTTCAACATGTTAATCTAATTTGAAACGTTGTTCATAATCTTGCAGCTTTTATTAAAATAATACCTGTCCCCCACATGGGTCCTTGTTTAGGCACTTCCTGTTATGGAGTGCCAACTGTCTCCCATGTGCTACTGCATTGTCACCCATGCAAACCTGGTGAGGGCTACAAACATCTCTGCAGGCACACCTTGCACAGTCTTAATCCACTATTGTTGCTTACAGAAAGCCGGTCCAGAGCAATGATGTGCAGCCAATGCTGGAATGAGTGCATGTAGACAGGAATTAGCTAATTGAGGCTGGAGGAGATCAACAGCACTGAGATATAAAAAAAAGCTTTCAGTTCAATGTTTTTTCACTAAGTTTTGACAATGTACAGTGAAAAGTAGACAATATACACCAAAGACATTCAAAATGTGTCCACCTTATAGGGAGATACTTAGAGCGATAGAACATAAACATGAAAACTTGGGAAAGATACATCAAGTCCAATAGACAATTGTCTGTTCCGATTCCCTAGGGAGTATATACATCCAGTAACAGCTTCATTGAAAAATATACATAGTAACAACAGAGAGGAAAAAGGAAAGAGAAAGAGGAACGGTAAAGTGCACAGTAAATACTAGGACCTTATGTGAGAAGTATTCAGGGTTACTGAGCCCCTGACCTAAATTGCTGCCATACTGATCATCTATCGTGTAACTGAACTGGGGTGCTCATTTTATACGCCATCATTCACTCAAAGTAATGAACTCCATGTGATTTTTTTTTCAATAGATTTTATTGAAATAAATTGCATCACAAGATATGATAATGACGATAAGGCATTTTCATATTTCGCTAGGCATATACAATGTTGACTAGGCGTTGTTTACATGGGTGGATTGTAAAACAGGAGTAATAATAAACAACATCATAAAAGAAGAGCTTCTGAGCAGCAGATAACTGGATGGATCCTCTGTGGAGGGTTCCTAAACTACAAGGTGGAAAATGAGAGGGAGGAAGGGGGGGCGTACAACAACTACATTTTAGAATGACACAAGGACTGTCTATAGTCATGAGCTGAGTGCTCTCGAATTGTGATGCTGGTGAGGAAGGAGAATGATCGAGCTGGACGTCATTGAGGACTGTGAGTCCTACTAGGAGAAAGTCAATTGCTGGATGTGTCCTCTTTCCCAAGCGGTGTTGGGAGAGCCTCATAGTATGAGAAGGAATTTTCAAAGTTATCAAGTTCCTCTTGAGATAGTGTCGGTTTCATGAAAGTCTGCCATCTGGAGTAGAGACGTTTGCTAGAGGCTTTGTGTTTGAGGTCGGTGTCGAGTTTGTCCTTGTGTAATAACTGTAGGAGCTCCCGTTTGACCTTTGAGATCTTTGGACAGTAGGGGGAAGTCCAATTCTTTAAAATGGATCTTCGGGCAACCAGGAGACAGATCACGATCCAGTCTTTGTGTAGGGAGTTAGCACTGGAGGACCATGTTAGGAGTTGTTTGTCCCAATACCCAAAGATGAGAAGCAGGGGGTCTTTTTGTAGTTTCAGCAGGGTTATCCCATATATGAAGGATATGACTTGATCCCAGAAGGTGGAGATGTATGTGCAGGGCCAGAAATGGTAGGTCAAAGAAGGTCTTGCCTGATGGCATAGAGGGCAGGTGGCGGAGTTCTGGATGTTTTTTTCTGAGAGGAAAGGTATATAGGCACGGTGAAGAATTTTCAGTTGGGTTTCATTCCAAGATTCGTTGGGGATCAGTTGCAAGATTTTGTTGTAGCCTAGTAGGAGTTTCTCTATTATATCTGCATCTGGAAAGTCTCTGCCCAATTTGTTGCTGATGAGGATGCTATAGTAGGAGTGATCTTTTGAATGAGAGGTTTGTAGATGTCAGATATAGTAAAGGAGCAGATGATCTGTAATAGTCGCTCTGAATCTTTTGCCCTCCTCTCTGCATGAGTTGCAGATGAAGCTGACACATTGACAAAAGTGGAAGGCATGTGACTGGGGAAGAGAGAATTTCTCAACAATGACTGTGAAGGTTTGGGGTAGCCCTGTTTCCAGGTTGCAAAGGGTAGAGAATTTTGTGAGGCCTTTTTGTTGCCAAATAAAGAAGGGTTTGTGTTCCATCCATGGTGGTAAATTTGGGTTACCCTGGATTGGAAGGTGCCTGGACATAAAAGGGGACAGCTTCAGGCATTTTCTTACTTCTCTCCAGGCTATGGCAGTATCCCATAGGAGGAGATTGTGTTGCATGGTTAATGGTATAGATTCCCACTTGCAGTGAAGGAGGGCTACTAAAGAGTAAGGGTGGGCCATCAGTGATTCAATGGAGTTATTTGAATAGCGGGAGGATTGTGATATTCAATCTAGGCCTATTCTGAGAAGACACGTTAGGCTGTAGGCTCTGACATTGGGAAGGCTAATACCCCCTTCGCGTCTGGAAAGATATAATTTTGTAAGTGCAATGCATGGTCGCCTATTCTGCCAGATAAATTTAGAGATAGCTTTGTTTAGTAGCTGAATATCCTTGTGTTTCAGGAGTAGTGGGATCGTTTGTAGTGGATACAATAAGCATGTAAAGCTGACCATTTTTATTAAGTGGCATCTTCCCAGGAGTGAGAGAGGCAGATCCATCCAGTTTTCCAGTTCTTGAGATTTTTTTTTGATCAGAGGGGGATAATTTAGGTGGTATATAGAAGATGGCAGTTTCCCTGTTTTGATGCCTAGGTAAGTTATGTGTGATTTGGCTACTGTGAAAGGGGAATGGGAGGCCCAAGGAGGATTTGAAAAAGAGCCTATGGGTAGGATTTCACTTTTATTGTGGTTTATGCGAAGACCTGAACATAGTTTAAATTCATCAAATGTTGTTTTGATAGTGGACATGTCAGACGAGGGGTTCGCTGAGAAGATGAGAAAATCATTGGCTAAGAGGGAGGTGCGTAGTTCATGGTCGCCAATGTTGATCCCGTGTAGTGGGGCCTTTTGGGTTAATTATCTAGAGACGTGTTCTAACTCAGGATTAAAGGGCAGTGGGGAGAGGGGACAGCCTTGTCTCGTGCCCTTGTGGAGGTGGAATTCATCAGAGAGAAGGCCAGCCACCACCAGTCTGCCCGCAGTAGATGTGTACATAGCGTTCACAAGATGGTTATAGGGGCCAGTAAAACCCATTTTTGTGATGGCCATCGAAAGCCATTCAAAGCTAACATTATCAAAAGCTTTCTCCGCGTCTAGAGTGATGATGGCAAAGTCCCCCCCTGGGTTGCACTTGGCATGTTCTAGGACCATCATTACTTTTCAGATATTTAACGTTGCTGTTCTCCCTTTTAGGAAACCTGACTGACCGGGGTGTATCAGAAAGGGGATGATGGTGGCAAGTCTGGTGGTAAAAATTTTTGAGAGGATCTTGATGTCTAGGTTTAGAAGTTATATGGGCCTATAGGAACCAGGTTCGAGGGGGTCTTTTCCTTTTTTTAAAAGTAATTTGATGATGGCTTGGTTCCCTGTAGGTAGGTAGGGGCCATCTGACCATATGCTCCTATAGACATTGAGGAGGGTGGGTTCTGTTATTTTTTGTAGGGTTTTGTAGAATTCCCCTGTAAACCCATTGGGGCCCGAGGCTTTAGAGGGAGCTAGATTTCGAATGGTTGAAGATATTTCGGATAAGGAAATGGGTGCATTTAAGGTCTCGAATTGGGAAAGTGTAACCGTTGGTAGAAATATTTTATCAAGGAAAGTTTGTGCAACTTTCTTGTCTATAGGGTCAGTGGCATACAGGGATGTATAATATTGTAGCATGACTTTATTGATCTCTTATTGCGAGTATTTAAGGGTGCCTGAGGTGTCTCATAGAGAGGTAATTCATGGGGCAGTAAGGGCCTTTGCAGAGCCTTGCCAGCAATTTGTCTGCTTTGTTGGCAAATTTGTGGAGAATGGCATCCATATGAACCCTTTTTGTCAGTTTGAGCGTGTCTGCCCAGGTGTCAAAGGCTCTTTTTGCTGCCTGCTATTCTGTTCTGTTTTCAGGAGAGTCTAGGGCATATAGAGAATGTTGTGCCAGTCGGAGTCGGAAGCTTGCTGTCTTGTAATTTGCTAGGGAGTGTTTTCTGTAAGAGGCGGCATGTGAAATGATGAAGGCCTTGCCAGCTTCCCAAAATAGGTTTGAGTTGTCAGCGTGGGATGAGTTGGCTGAAGAAAATTCTTTCCATGCCTCCCCTATGTATGATTGGAAGTCAGAGTTGTTGTGGAGATAAGATGGGAAGTGAAAAAAACTGGGGTTATTGTGGAGGTCGGGGTTGTCAAGAGTTATTGAAATTGGGGCGTGAGCTGATATGGCTATGTTGTGAATATCTGCTTCAGAGATCATTGGGAAAAGGTTTGAGGTACATAAAAGGTAGTAAATTCTGGTGAAGACATTATGGGGAGTAGAGTAAAAAGTGAATTCCCTGTCCACTGGGTGGAAGAGTCACCAAATGTCATGGAAGTGGAGAGAGTCCATTGTAGAGGCAAAGTATGTTGAGTTGGAAGTTTTGGGCAGTTCACAAGGGCGTTTGGGTGTGGATCTGTCATCTGTCAGATGTAGTGTAGAGTTGAAGTCACCACCAACTATATGAGGGATGTGCGGGGTTTTTAGTAACTTAGTGGAGATCTTACCAAAGAATTGTTTTCCGAGCTATTGGGAGAGTATATATTGGATATCATGAGATCTCTGTTCCCTAATCGGATATGTGCAGTGAGGAAACGACCCTGACTGTCGGGGATCTACAGACACGACTTCACACGGGAGGTTTTTGTGAATCAGGATGAGAACCCCGGCTTTGCGCCAAACAGCATCGGATCCAAGGACAGTGTCCACCTAAAGTTTTTTCATGCAATGAAAGTCGGGGATAATAGGTGGGGCTCTTGAAGTAGGGCAATGTAGGTTTTTAGTCTCTTAAGATGGCGAAGTATTTTAAGTCTTTTAATGAGGGACCTAAGCCCTTTCATGTTCCAGAGGTGATTCTCTTGGGGGAAAAATTTTGAGGGGGGCTTTGGCTGGTATTACATTAGTGTAGGATTTTGACCTGATGAGAGAAACTGTAACGTTAGTACAGAACTATGCGGTTATCTTATGAGAGTCAACTGCAACCTGAGTGTCTGGTGTGTGACGGGTGGTGTAGGTGCACTTTCGTCAGTTTCTTCTGGGACTAAGTCTTATGCTACATATCTATGGGATTACAGAAGTTTCAATGTCACCTTTATTATGCCTTTTTGGATACGCAACACCACAGTCTAGGGTTTGTGCCTCGTCGACACACACGGTACCCTCTTGGGCCCTTCTGTGTCTATTGTCACCCACGATGGGCCCTTTTCAAAGCCTGGACCTTGCCAAACTGTCAATGTTGATCAAGATCTAAAAGCTCTGCTTTATTTGGATGAACTTAACCCTATGATCCAAAATTATGGACCCACCAAACGTCTTTTTGCCCAATTCTTCATTGAATCCATCTTTTTAGCTCAGGGAATAACCCAATTAATGTTCTCTTTCCAGTTCATGGAATGGTGTGCAAGGGATGACTTGCCAAACTCACTAGCTCAAAATCTACTCTTATACATCAGGGGTAGGCAACCTTGGCACTCCAGATGTCGTGAAACTACCACTCCCATCATGCCTCTGCCTCTAGGAGTCATGACTGTAATTGTCAGGGTCTTGCAATGTCTCATGGGACTTGAAGTTTCACCACAGCTGGAGGGCTGAGGTTGCCTACCCCTGTTCTACATATTTTCCCAGACCTGTTTCCTCTTCTTCTGTTTTTAACCACTTTGCCACCGCCCCATAGCAGATATGCTGCTACAGGGTGTCTGTTCTGTGCAGAATCACATACACCCTGTTCCAAATTATTATGCAAATTCTATTTTAGTGTCGTAAAATATTAATTATTTTGTTTGTCAGT
Source organism: Lithobates clamitans (assembly GCA_037952925.1). Lineage (NCBI taxonomy): Eukaryota > Metazoa > Chordata > Amphibia > Anura > Ranidae > Lithobates > Lithobates clamitans. The sequence continues at coordinate 10,366,421 of JBBGZY010000502.1, read as the reverse complement.
TTACCTCATAGATGGCATTGTGTCTCAGGGCTCTTTTGATCACTGAAAACAATCTCGGACACCTGTGATAATTAGATTGTCAGGTGAGCCCAATTAAAGGAAAATCTAATAAAGGAGGGTGTTCCACATTATTAAGCAGAGCACCATTTTCAAGTAATATGGGGAAGAAAAAGGATCTCTCTGCTGCCGAAAAGAGTGAAATAGTTAAATGCTTTGGACGAGGTATGAAAACATTAGATATTTCACGAAAACGTAAGCGTGATCATCGCACTATTAAGATATTTGTGGCCGATTCAGAGCACAGACGGGTTTCGTGCAGATAAAGGCACATTGAGGAAGATTTCTGCCAGATCCATGCATCGGATCAAGAGAGCAGCTGCTAAAACACCATTACATAGTAGCAAGCTGCTGGTGCCTCTGGAGTCCCACGAACATCAAGGTGTAGAGTCCTCCAGAGTCTTGCAACTGTGCATAAACCTTCCATTCGGCCACCACTAACCAATGCTCACAAGCAGAAATGGCTGCATTGGGCAGAAAAATACATGAAGACTAATTTTGAAACAGTCCTGTTCACTGATGAGTGCCGTTGAACCCTGGATGGTCCAGATGGATGAAGTAGTGGATGGTTGGTGGAAGGCCACCCTGTTCCAACAAGGCTGCAACGTCAGCAAGGCGGTGGTGGAGTCATGTTTTGGGCCGGAATCATGGGAAGAGAGCTGGTCGGCCCCTTTAGGGTCCCAGAAGGTGTAAAGATGACCTCTGTAAAGCATGTGGAGTTCCTGACTGACAACTTCCTTCCCTGGTACAGAAGAAAGAACTATGCTTTCTGTAATAAAATCATCTTCATGCATGACAATGCACCATCTCATGCTGCAAAGTATACCTCTGCATCAGTCGCTGCTAAAAGGAGAGAAAGTCATGGTGTGGCCTCCATCCTCCCCTGACCTCCATCCTATTGAGAACCTTTGGAGCATCCTCAAGCAAAAGATCTATGAGGGTGGGAGGCAGTTTACATCCAAACAGCAGCTCTGGGAGGCTTTTCTGACGTCTTGCAAACAAATTCAAGCAGAAACTGTCCAAAAACTGACAAGTTCAATGGATGTAAGACTTGTGAAGCTGCTATAAAATAAAGGGTCCTATGTTAAAATGTAACGTGATCTGTTAACATATTTAAAAAGTTAAAATGTTGTTCAAAGTTTGATTGAAATAGCTTTTGATTACAGTAAATATGCTGCAAACACAGCAAATAACAATTTTCAGTTCTTTACAACCTATAAAGTGTTTTGAAACTTACTGTGCATAATAATTTGGAACAGTGCATTGTAAGTTTTTTATTTTGAAAAAAAAACTGTTATCATTAGGAGGTTTGTTCAATAAATTTTGAATTGTACTCTTAATAGTTGATAACATGAGAATTATGCTAACTGTTGTTTACATCAATTATTTAGGTAAATGAGAAAAATATCATTGGCATAATAATTTGGAACAGGGTGTATATCTACATGATTTTGCACTTCCAACTAGGGGACAAATGCACGTAGTGCCGGCAGGACGATTACTCACAGCAGAAGCCGTTCTGTGGGTGCCGGACAATGGATGTCCACCGGGACCCGCCGAACGTCAGGCAGAGACACAGGATGGAGCTCTGCCTATGTAAACAAGGAAGAGCTCCATTTTGACAGGGGCAAAGTGATTTTTTGTCCCTGCAAAGGAATAAAATCCATCACTTTCCTTAGTAAAAGCAGTACACAATTTACACGAAAACACTGGTTAGGCACACAGTTGACCCTTTGATCATCCCAGATGTGTAACCCCTTCCCAGCCAGTGTCATTAGTACAGTGAAAGTGCATATTTTTAGCATTGATCACTGTATTAGTGTCACTGGATCCCACAAAGTGTCAAAAGTGTCAGTGTCTGATTGTCTGCTGCAATATTGCATTCCCGCTATAAGTCGCAGATCACCGTTATTACTAGCATAAAAAATAAAATGAATAAGAATTCCAAAAAAAATCCCCTAGTTTAGACGCTATAACTTTTGTGCAAATATATGCTTATTGGGATTTTTTTTTTACCTGTTCCATTTCGTATTAGCCGTTAATTCGTATTTCGTAATTTGTGTCCGAAATTCAATTTCGAAATACGAATTTTTGTTAGGTTCGTTAACTTTTCGTAACAATTACGAACGTTCGTTATGATGAATTTAAAAAGCAAAAAATACCTTACTCAATATGGCAGTCGTCGACTCATTATGCTCATTATAAGCAAAAAAGAGACCCCCTGAGGAATGGGACTTTAAAAACTAACTGTAAACATGTGAGTATAAAAAATATATCAATCTTTATTAAATACTGACAAACAACAATCTAAAGGAATAAAAGGTCACGTCAAATATACAAATCCATAAATAGTTGGTGGTTGTAGATAAATGTGAAACAACTCTCTTTACTTGACCCAACCTTTCTGGCTGAATGCCCTTCTTCAGGGTTTTTATTCAAGCATATAGAGTCATATATCTAAGAAAACATATATTTCAGGTATTAGTGTATAGTAAATATATATTAAGTTGTACTGGAAACATCTACCTCTTTTTCCCCCTTGTTTTTAACCATCAACATCGCTCCTTGGTGTCCGTTTGCTGTCTCACATGACATACTGGTTTATTTTAATTTTTTGTCTAATATTTCTCCTCCTCCATCCGAGATCTGAAATATTCCCACGTCTTGCACTGAGGAGGTTTTACAGTTAGATCTATCTCGCTACAGTTTGGGCAACTCTTCATCAGTCACATTTCTTTTTGAGAAAGCAGATTGAGAGAGGGATTACCTACTGTTTACAATTTCTTTATTGTTTCTTGTTGATGCCCCTTGCAGCATGTATCTATCTTGTCATTTTTGCTTTTCTCGTATACTTAAAAAAAGCACACATTTCCTAAAACGCACTAACAATTGTTTATGTGCGTTGAACATGGTAGTTATAGAGGTTTTAACATACTAAGAGACCAGAAAAATAGTAAGGCTTCATGTACATGGGACGTTGTTTAACCTCTCCTGAACGATTTAACTTGACAGCTAGAAACCTGCGTCTAAAAACTTACGTTTAGCCGCTTTTGCGTCTAGAAGCGTTTTGTCAAAATGAAAAATGTCTGTAAATGAAACGCTGCTCTGAACATCCTTCTGAACCCATTTTTTTTGCGTTCCAAAAAATGCTTCTAAACTCAACTGCCTACAAACGACTATAAATGACCCTGTGTACATGTACTGATAAGACAACATAGAGGAGAGTGTACATGACGCTTAGTCTTGTTTTTAACTGCTTTTGACTACCCCTGGTCGTTATAGCAGCAGCCAAAAATCTTGACTTTAAAAAATTCCTGCAAAATTCCAGAGTTAATTAAATATGAATGCTTGGTTATTGTTGAATTGTGCAGCTGCCTAAGGTTGATTTACTAAAGACAAATAGATTTTGTAGAGTGTAACTGCTCTTGCAAAGTTCATAGTCTATTTGTCTTTAGTAAATCAACTGTATTGCATTCACAATCATTCTGATGCTGCCCTGTATAAATCCTGATACTTCTAGCATGTAGGCACATGTGAACATCCATATTGGCTACTATATGCTACTCTATAACAGAGAGTGTCTAGGACAGAGAGCAATTTGGGGGCTTTGGGGGATTTTTTGCCCTGGCAGATTTAATTTTTTACCCTGGGTTCCTGAAGGACTGGGCCGACTTCTCAGTCAATAACCAGTACTATAGAAGGGATGGACTGCACCTAAATGAGGAGGGTGCAGATCAGCTGGGAATGAAGATGGACAAAAAGTTAGAGGGGTTTTTAAACTAGGCTATGGGGGAATGTCCAGAGGTAGAGATAGTCAGCGCAGAACATATTCCAGAGGATAGTATTGGGGGCATTAATTGTAGGTTGACCAAAGCACATAAACCCAAGGTAAGTATAGTAGCAAGTCCTAGCTGCACTCTCGAAACACCCAATAAGAGGATAATATGCGACTGGTCTAAACTACGTGGCATGTTCACCAATGCCAGGAGCCTGGTGGATAAGATGGGTGAACTAGAGATACTCTTGTATGAGGAGGATTTGGATTTTGTGGGAATTTCAGAGCCCTGGTTCAACAGCTCTCATGATTGCCTGGCAAACATTCAAGGGTATACCCTTTATCACAAGGATAGAGAGGGAAAAAAAGGGGAGGGGTATGCCTATATATCAAGAATAATGTACAAGTGAATGTGAGAGATGACATCACTAAGAGAGCTAGGGAGGAGGTGGAATCCTTATAGGTAGAGCTCCAAAGGGATGAAGCTATGGGGAAAATAATACTGGGAGTATGCTATAGGCCCCCTAACCTGAGGGAGGAAGTGGAGACAGATCTCCTATCACAATTTGGATTAGCAGCAAGGATGGGAAGTGGTCAGATGGTAGACGCAACAACTAGAAATAAGGCGTACTGGATCTACTGATTACCAACAATACAGACCTGATCACGGATGTGGAAATACTGGGCAATTTAGGTAACAGGGAACTCAGTCAAGTAATTGCCAGACCATTGTTCCTAATTTTTACTGACAGTCTACTGACTGGAAGGGTACCAGCTGATTGGAGAAAAACCAATGTAGCACCAATATTTAAAAAGGGCCCAAAATACATCCCTGGGAATTACAGAAAAGTTAGCCTAACATCAATAGTATGTAAACTAGGGTTGTCCCGATACTAGTATCGGTATCGGCACCAATACCGAGTATTTGCCCAAGTACTTGTACTTGGGCAAATGCTCCCGATTCTTCCCCGATACCTGGACTGTCAGCAGTGATCGGCACGTGGGGGAGTTACAAGCTTCTCCCCCCGCAGCTTTCAGCTGCTTTAGTGACATACAGCAGTGATCGGTGCTTGTAACTCCCCCACACGATCAACGCTGACTGTCACTGCATTCTCCTCCATGCCCACTCCGTTTCTCTGTCCCCCTCCGCTGTCCCCTCTGTCCCGCCGTTCCCCTCTCCTTCTCTGTCCCCTCCGTTCTGCTGTGCTTCTCCGCTGTCCCCTCCCTTCTGCTGTGCCTCTCCGTTGTCCCCTCCGTTCTGCTGTCCCTCTCCGCTGTCCCCCTCCCTTGTGCTGTCCTCCTCCTCCTTCCTTTGTGAATGGACAGAGTCAGCTTACTCTGTCCATTCACATAACTGAAACATTGTAACCTCCTGTGATTACGATGTGTCAGTTAATGAATGGAGAGGAGCCACTGTCTTCTCTCCATTCATTTTCACTTCAGTTGAGGCCGCAGAGAAAGGGACTGGGAATCTCTATCCTCTGTCTCTTTCTCTGTCTCAAGGGGGAGATATCAGAGGTCTGTTAAGACCCCTGATATCTCACCAAAGCCCCCCAACAGGGCTGGTTAAAAAAAAAACACACATATTGCAATAAGGAATAAAAAAAAATATTGTAAAAAATAAAAATAGTAAATAAAAAAAACACACAGACAACGTTCCCCCCCCCCCGCAAAAAAAGAAAGCATGGTTAAAAAAAAAACAAAAAAACACTGTCACATAACATTACAAAAAAAAAGTATTGGTGATCGGTATCAGCGAGTACTTGAAAAAAAGTATCGGTACTTGTACTCGGTCCTAAAAAAGCGGTATCGGGACAACCCTAATGTAAACTCTTGGAGAGGAGGATATGGGACTATATACAAGATTTTAGTAATGAGAACTGTACCATTACCAGTAATCAGAATGGATTCATGAAGAATCATTCTTGCCAAACCAATCTATTAACCTTCTATGAGGAGGTGAGTTGCCATCTAGATAAAGGAAGGCCCGTAGATGTGGTATATCTGGATTTTGCAAAAGCATTGACACAGTTCCCCATAAAAGCTTACTGTACAAAACAAGGTCCGTTGGCATGGACCATAGGGTGAATACATGGATTGAAAACTGGCTACAAGGGCAAGTTCAGAGGGTGGTGATACATGGGGAGTACTAGGAATGGTCAGGGGTGGGTAGTGGGGTCCCCCAGGGTTCTGTGCTGGGACCAATCGTGTTTAATTTGTTCATAAACGACCTGGAGGATGGGGTAAACAGTTCAATCTCTGTATTTGCGGAGAATACTAAGCTAGGCAGGGCAGTAATGTCTCCGTAGGATTTGGAAACCTTGCAAAAAGATCTGAACAAATTAATGGGGTGGGCAACTCCATGGCAAATGAGGTTTAATGTAAAAAAATGTAAAATAATGCATTTTGGTGGCAAAAATATGAATGCAATCTATACACTGGGGGGAGAACCTCTGGGGGAATCTAGGATTGAAAAGGACCTGGGGGTCCTAGTAGATGATAGGCTCAGCAATGACATGCAATGCCAAGCTGCTGCTAACAAAGCAAACAGAATATTGACATGCATTAAAAAGGGGATAAATTCCAGAGATAAAACGATAACTCTCCCACTCTACAAGACTCTGGTCTGGCCGCACCTAGAGTATGCTGTCCAATTCTCGGCACCAGTTCTCAGGAAGGATGTACTGGAAATGGAGCGAGTACAGAGAAGGGCAACAAAGCTGATGAAGGGTCTGGAGGATATTAGTTATGAAGAAAGGTTGAGAGCACTGAACTTATTCTCTCTGGAGAAGAGATGCTTGAGAGGGGATATGATTTCAATATACAAATACTGGTGACCCCACAATAGGGATAAAACTTTTTCGTAGAAGGGAGTTTAACAAGACTCGTGGTCACTCATTAAAATGAGAAGAAAAGAGGTTTAACCCTAAACTACATAGAGGGTTCTTTACTGTAAGAGCAGCAAGGATGTGGATTTCCCTTCTACAGGCAGTGGTCTCAGCGGGGGGCATTGATAGTTTCTAGAAACTATTAGATAAGCACCTGAACTACCGCAACATACAGGGATATACAATGTAATACTGACATATAATCACACACATAGGTTGGACTTGATGGACTTGTGTCTTTTTTCAACCTCACCTACTATGTAACTATGTGACTTTAACTTACAGAAAAATGAATTGAACAATTTACCATATAGTGAAGAAGTAGCTGTCCTCTATTATAAATCATACAGCCAAAAGTGTGACACAGAGTTGTTCCTGATATTGGTCCCTGCTCCTAAATTTGTGTTGTGATGGTAATTGCTGTACTGTGGACTAGCAATTTGAACGCATCACCTGAGCTATGCAATGGTTTCTACATTCATTCTCCAAGCAGCGATGGCCAGTCCATAAGGGACGCAGAGGCGCCGCCCCCCTACTCTCCATGCACCGGCCCCTAATCTCCATGCGGGACACCGGATTTCTATGAGTTTTTTTTTGAAGCACATGATGAGAGCCTGAGGTTCTAATTGGCTTCAAAAAGGTTAGGCTCGGGGCGCAGAGACCACCCCTTTGTGACATTAGCGAATCAATATTCGCTATTGTCTTCCGGTCAATCAGGGCAGGAAGCAGGCCTTAAGACTGTATTGGCCGGGAGGAGAAGCCGGGGAAGCCACGATCTGGATGGGGATAGGTGTGGACCTGGCAGGTGGGTTTGTTTGCCCCCCCCCAAAAAAATAGAGCACCGGTCACCACTGTCTCCAAGGATCACCTCCCAACAAGATGTTTTGATGAGAATTGTTTTTTATTCTTGTTGATCTTAAAGACTGCAACATTCAGAAAGACCAACAACCCTACAACCTTGGCGATGCTCAAACCTGGATAAATGATGCTAAGAACTTTTCCCTATCTCAAAGTCTATTAAAAAACAAAATAAAAACAAAACATTCTTCGCCTATGTAAAATAAGTTAGCTTTAATGCCCCTTGCCAACAGCACAAACACATCTTTCCTACAAACTGCAGGAAAGAGAGGTGTAAGGACAGCAAGTCCTGTTTAAAGTGTTAATAAACCCGCTACAGTAAAATCAATCTGTATATGCAGTAAAACATGCTTGTTATACTCACTGTGGAACCTAAGGGGTTAATCCTTCGCATTGTGTAAAAAGGCTGTGTGATCCTGTCTTCTCTGATCCTCCCCTTCTTCCACAGTCCCCAGTCCATCTGCTGATAGAACAGAGCCTTGGAGGCACTCTGCACATGCTTAGTTTGGTGTGTATCTTTACAGAGTTTTTTTTTTTCTGGGGAGGGTACATGTCATCGCCACAGGGCCAATCAGCACTGTACAGACAGAGGGTCAGGGGTCATGCAGCCTCATTGGACAGTCAGAGATGAATGAAAACTCCTTCTACAAGCTCCAGTGATAAAAGTCACAAGACTGCTATACGTTGCTGATGGTGTTTAGCAGTTTATATTTACTAAAATACGGTAATTACACCCCCATGTTCTGTGTACTGTGGTTGACCAGATATAGTGAATGCAGGTTCCTGGGCTTAGTAACACTTTAAGCTCTGAGTCATTCTGTTTACAGCTTATGCAGGGCTGTGGACTCCATCTCATCTCATTGTGACATCACTGGACTAATCACTCAGCACTGTCACATGAGAAGAAGAGCAATAAGTCACATGCTACTGAAAGGACTAGATAGTCCTAATATTGTATGCTGACCATCCCCTACCCCTCATATCTTTACTTACCTGGCATCCTGCACTCCATGTGGACCAGCAGGCAAAAGTCTAAGGCCAGGCTGCCTGTGCTTGTGAACCAAAGTCCCCAAATTTTAATTCGATTTACCCGTACTGCAGGAACATTGTCCCGTTCAAGTCTATGAGATATTGGAGTGTAGGCACAGGCAGCCCAGTACTAGAGTTTTATTTACCGGATGGAGAACACAGCTTTTAGAGGAGGTAAGTTAGGATCTGAGGAGTGTGACATAGTTGACTCTATTTAGGAATAGGAATAGGCCCGATATTCGAGTTGAATATAAGTTCGACTCGAACATCAGGTGTTCGCTTGTTCAAACAAACTAACATATAGGGTGAACACGGGATGTTCGCCTGCCACAATGCGCTCCATAATGCACTGCGAGGTTACAGTGCATTGAAGGCTGCTGATTGGCCAAAGCATATACCTGACCTGTATGCTTTGGCCAATCACAGCGCGATGTGCTGTGAGAGCCATGATTGGCCAATCATGGCTCAGGGACTAAGTCCACACTCCACACTATATAAGGCTGCTTACACGGCGGCCCTATATAGTGTTTATGAATGGAGAGAGATTAGGCAGGTTAGTTAGTGGATTGAGCGTGCAGTCAGTGTAGAATATATAACCCAGTGCAGAGTATATAGTGCAGTCAGTGTAGAATATATAACTCATATAGTGTAGTCAGTGTAGTGTATATAATACAGTGCAGAGTATATAGTGCAGTGTAGTATATATAATGCAGTGCAGAGTATATAGTGCAATCAGTGTAGTGTATATAACCCAATGCAGAGTATATATTGCAGTCAGTGTAGTGTATATAATACAGTGCAGAGTATATAGTGAAGTCAGTGTAGTGTATATAACGCAGTGCAGAGTATATAGTGTAGTGTATATATTCCAATGCAGAGTATATAGTGCAGTCAGTGTAGTGTATGTAACACAGTGGAGAGTATATAGTGCAGTGCAGAGTATATAATACAGTGTATTGAAGTGGTTAAGGGGAACCCTATGATAGAATTAGGGAAAAAACAGCATGGGCCCCCCAATTCATGCCAGGCCCTTTGGGTCTGGTATAGATTTTAAGAGGAACTCCATGCCAAAATAAAAAAATTACAAAAATTGGCGTGGAGTCCCCCCAAAATCCATACCAGACCCTTATCCATGCAAGCAGCCTGGCAGGCAAGGAAAGGGGGGATGAGCGAGCGCCCCCCCTTCTGAACCATACCAAGCCGCTTGCCCTTAACATGGGGAGGGTGCTTTGGGGTGTTGATGGGGACAAGTGCCTCTTCCCGAAAACCCTGGCCGGTGGGGCGGCGAGTGGGGGGCTTTTAACAAGGGAGCCCCCAGATCCCCGCCCCCCCCTATGTGAATGGGTAGGGGTACATCGTACCCCTACCCATTCACCAAAAAAGTGTCAAAAAAGTACAAACTACAAGAGTCAGTTTTTGACAAATCCTTTATTAAAAAAGAGAAAAAAGTGTCCTGCATTGTAAATCCACGTCAATCACACCACCCGACAGACCCGAAAATAACAAAAATTTAAATGCTCCATCTCCAGGGGAGGCCTCCCGCCGACTGCTGTCTCTTCACTTTGACAGCTCTTGTATAGGCAAGGGCAGGGCTACCCAGTGACGTAACCGGGTGACCCCGCCCCTTCCTGACGTGATGTGATGCCGTTTTTTTTCTCATTTTTATCATCTATATTGCCGGGAGCTGGCAATACATTACAGCCGCGGGCAAGTTTAACTGACATTTTTTCCTTTGGAAATGTAATGTTTGCTGCAGCAAGTTCTATACATTGTACAGATGCAAAACTTTACAGGCAGACTAAGGGGACCCCCCAGGCACAATATTTAAAGGAATATTTTATTTTTATTGTTTCACTTTACACATCATGAAAATCACTGCTCCTTTAAAAAACAATAATTTTAACAACTTTTTTTGCATTGATGCATGTCCCCTAGGGCAGTACCCGGGTCCCCATACACTTTTTATGGCAATAACTTGCATATAAGCCTTAAAAAGGAGGACTTTTTATTTTTCATAAAAAACAAGAAAAAATACTGCGCTACCACTAAATCGATAAACCCCCCAAAAAACAGCTGTTAAACAGTGAGATGTGCACCAAAATGACAAAAGAAAAAGAAATAACCGCGCTAAAATATATATGAATAAGATATGTGAAATATTCTTATATCGATGCCCCAAAAACCTCTGTTAGAAAATTCATGTATGTATGTGAAACATTGCGATAATCAGAAAAATATATATAAGTCCATACATATAACTGTGAATCAAAAGGTGATGTCCATATGTGGTAGATGGAAATCTTTATATATGATAATTGACCAGAATCAGTCCCAGAGAGAAGCCCATGAATGGACACAACCAGACTTGGTTGTAAAGATGAAAGAGACACCACACTCAGTGATCCGCCACCACACAAATATTGCACTTACCACAAGGCAAGCAAAAACCAGCCTATGTTCCGTCCTGGTATGGGAAAATCCAGCTGGTGTGACTTGACTGCATACAGCGTGGCTAAGAGGATGTAGCAAGGACCCCAAACTCTCGCCTCACAGGCATGTGAATGAAAAGAAACTGACCATAGTGTAATACTGGCAGGACAGTTTAATAAAAAAAGGTAGAAAACTTACATAAGTAGATTAAAAACAGCAAATAGCCGGCCTGCATAGCGAGCACCCATCCACACTAGGATGGCGATGACGTCAGAGCGTCAACCTCCCGACGTACGTTTCACCACAAATGGCGTCGTCTGGGGAACGGCTGGAGGGAAGTGAAGTTGTAGTTTGCTAAATAATTTTCCCTGGAGATTAGCGAATGTGGTGAAATTTCACTTTGCAGAGAATGCCCAGTCATGTGAAAGTAAAATAAGAAGAACAGTATTTTTGCTTGCACATGATTGCAAAGTGAACAGTTTATTTGTCTTTAGTAGGGATGAGCTTTACGTTCGAGTCAAACCCATGATCGACTCGAACATCGGCTGTTCGATCGTTCGCCAAATTGCGAACGATATGGGCCGTTCGCGCCAAATTTGTGTGGCGCGTCATGGCCCATAATTCACTGCGGCATCACAGTGCATTGCTGGCTGATGATTGGCCAAGCATGCACTATGACCCGCATGCTTGGCCAATCACAGCGCTGTCGGTAGAGAGAGCTGTATTTGGCCAAAGCCAGAGTGGCTTTGGCCAATTATGGCTCAGGGGGTTTAGAACACGCCCCACACTATATAAGGCCGCCTGCACGATGGCCCTGTGTAGTGTGTTCCGGCGTGCTTAGATAGAGAGAGAGAGACAGTATCATTTCATTTGACTTAGCTAGATTAGGCAGGACAGTCAGTGAGTTAGCTGCACTTATAGTGTATTGTGTATACATATGCATCCCAGGTGTTGCATATATATATATATATATATATATATATATATATATATATATATATATATATATATATATATACACTGTTACACTGTATTCAGTTTAGCTAGATCTGTTCCTGTTATCTTCCTACTGACAGGCAGGCTTGTCTTGTTACAGTATTTACAGCTACCTGAAGAAAATTGTTGGTGTTCTTTTGATCCTATTATTACCACAGTCAGGCAGCTAGACTATTTACAGTTAGTGTAGTGCGTCCTCCTCACAGTGTTCAGTTAAAGCTTCAAGTTAGTTTAGTGTGACCTCTGCACAATGTTCAGCTAAAACTACAAGTTAGTGTAGTGCACAGTGTTCAGCTAAAGCTACAAGTTAGTGTAGTGCGTCCTGCTCACAGTGTTCAGCTAAAACTACAAGTTAGTGTAGTGAGACCTCTGCACAGTGTTCAGCTAAAGCTACAAGTTAGTGTAGTGCGTCCTCCTCACAGTGTTCATCTAAAACTACAAGTTAGTGTAGTGAGACCTCTGCACAGTGTTCAGCTAAAGCTACAAGTTAGTGTAGTGCGTCCTGCTCACAGTGTTCAGCTAAAACTACAAGTTAGTGTAGTGAGACCTCTGCACAGTGTTCAGCTAAAGCTACAAGTTTGTGTAGTGCGTCCTGCTCACAGTGTTCAGCAAAAACTACAAGTTAGTGTAGTGAGACCTCTGCACAGTGTTCAGCTAAAGCTACAAGTTAGTGTAGTGCGTCCTGCTCACAGTGTTCAGCTAAAACTACAAGTTAGTGTAGTGAGACCTCTGCACAGTGTTCAGCTAAAGCTACAAGTTAGTGTAGTGCGTCCTCCTCACAGTGTTCAGCTAAAACTACAAGTTAGTGTAGTGAGACCTCTGCACAGTGTTCAGCTAAAGCTACAAGTTAGTGTAGTGCGTCCTGCTCACAGTGTTCAGCTAAAACTACAAGTTAGTGTAGTGAAACCTCTGCACAGTATTCAGCTAAAGCTACAAGTTAGTGTAGTGCGTCCTGCTCACAGTGTTCAGCTAAAACTACAAGTTAGTGTAGTGAGACCTCTGCACAGTGTTCAGCTAAAGCTACAAGTTAGTGTAGTGCGTCCTGCTCACAGTGTTCAGCTAAAACTACAACTTAGTGTAGTGAGACCTCTGCACAGTGTTCAGCTAAAGCTACAAGTTAGTGTAGTGCGTCCTCCTCACAGTGTTCAGCTAAAACTACAAGTTAGTGTAGTGAGACCTCTGCACAGTGTTCAGCTAAAGCTACAAGTTAGTGTAGTGCGTCCTGCTCACAGTGTTCAGCTAAAACTACAAGTTAGTGTAGTGAGACCTCTGCACAGTGTTCAGCTAAAGCTACAAGTTAGTGTAGTGCGTCCTCCTCACAGTGTTCAGCTAAAACTACAAGTTAGTGTAGTGAGACCTCTGCACAGTGTTCAGCTAAAGCTACAAGTTAGTGTAGTGCGTCCTGCTCACAGTGTTCAGCTAAAACTACAAGTTAGTGTAGTGAGACCTCTGCACAGTGTTCAGCTAATGCTACATGTTAGTGTAGTGCGTCCTGCTCACAGTGTTCAGCTAAAACTACAAGTTAGTGTAGTGAGACCTCTGCACAGTGTTCAGCTAAAGCTACAAGGTATGTAGTGCATCCTCCTCACAGTGTTCAGCTAAAACTACAAGTTAGTGTAGTGAGACCTCTGCACAGTGTTCAGCTAAAGCTACAAGTTAGTGTAGTGTGTCCTGCTCACAGTGTTCAGCTAAAACTACAAGTTAGTGTAGTGAGACCTCTGCACAGTGTTCAGCTAAAGCTACAAGTTAGTGTAGTGCGTCCTGCTCACAGTGTTCAGCTAAAACTACAAGTGTTGTGGCCACAACACCTAAGGCCTAAATTTCTGCTCAGTATATAGGGCAGGCCCTTACTTTCAAACATCTAACTTACAAATGACTCCTACTTGCAAACGGAAGGAGACAACAGGAAGTGAGATGAAATCTACCCTTAGGAAGGGAAATTTTCTCCTGTAAGAGTTAATATGGGAAAAACGTTTCTCCTTTCCACTGATGCTTTATCACCAATCCTTGTTTCACAAAAAAACACACATTTTCAAAAAACATTTGTCATTGGGACAAAAAATGAGGTGAAATCTTCTGAAGAGGAGCACAGACAGCAAAACAAATGTCACAGGGGTGATAACCCTTCCCTATGTTTTCCAAAAAGCTTAAAATAGATGTTTTGGTTGGAGCTAAACACGTTAAAAATGTACCAGTTCAAAATTACAAACAGATTCTACTTAACAACAAAACTACAGTCCCTGTCTTGTTTGCACCACCTATATACTGCTGTTCAGAGTATATATGGCCTGGTGGCCCCACGCCTTTCCTTTTTTTAATTTAGATGCGGGGTTCCCAATAATATCCATACAAGACCCAAAGGGCCTGGTAATGGACTGGGGGGTACCCATGCCGTTTGTCTCACTGATTTTCATCCATATTGCCAGGAGCCGACATTACATTAAAGCCGCAAGCAGTTTTAAATTACTTTTTTTCCTTTAAAAATGACATTTTGTGCAGGGACTGTTCTAAGCACGGGAAACATGCGCCACTTTACAGGCATACTATAGACACCCCCAAGGTACGATATTTAAAGGAATATTTCACCTTTTTTTTAACTTTAAGCATCATTAAAATCACTGCTCCTGAAAAAACTGACATTTTTAAAAGTTTTTTTTGCATTGATACATGTCCCCTGGGGCAGGACCCGGGTCCCCAAACCCTTTTTAGGACAATACCATGCAAATTAGCCTTTAAAATGAGCACTTTTGATTTCGAACGTTCGAGTCCCATAGACGTCAATGGGGTTCTAACGTTCGTGCGAATTTTCGGTCCGTTCGCAGGTTCTGGTGCGAACCGAACCGGGGGGTGTTCGGCTCATCCCTAGTCTTTAGTAAATCAACTCCTTTATGTCAGTCTCTAATGGTGGGATTGCCACATACAGCACACTTCCAGTGGTTACATTTAGGGGTCTAAAAGTCCTGACATTAAAATATACTGCTAAAATAGTTTTTAGACTGTACCCAAACGTTTACATTTTCAACTCCAAACAGAATTCTAATGTCCTAGCACATTATTCTGACAAGCTACATTGCAGTATACATAAAAAGCACACAGTTGCTTAAAATCTTCCAAAATATAAATTCCTTTACGGCTTGTGTCATTCAGAATTACTCCAACAGGATGATGAATAGGGTCTTATGGGAATATTTTATAATTAGTATAAAAAAAAATTAGTGGACTCATTTCAAAAGACACAATTGTGTTACATTTACAGATAAGCATGTCCCCAGTTGCTCTCTAGAAATGCTTTGAGCGAAAGAAAAGCTGTTACATTTCACAGACTGGGATATGTGACCATTGGATGGGTGCCTCCGCTAGCAAGGGCCAAGACCCCTTCAGGAGTTCACTATCTCTTGTGTTGTTTCTCAGAGAGTTAGCCTTTTCAAGAGCTGCCAGCAAAAGATGAACCTGGGTCTGCTGACTGCTCAAGCTGTTGTACACACTCTAGGGAGTGCGACATGAAGGTTGCAAGTAGAAAGGCCAAAAGAAAGGAAACTATGCTTAGGGACAAGGAATATCTTACATATCTACTGGAATCCACGAAAGAACAACAATCAGAAACTTCCAGAAAACTAAAAGGGAAATAGTTCCTTATTACAATTGTGTTATACCAAGATGACATTTTTGATAGATATTCGGACCACATTTCCCACAGTGTGAGATCTTTACCATCAGAGGAACACATCCACAATGTGAGCAGCACAATTGTCAAGCACTAGAGGAGCATGTAGATCTATACAGTCTGTTGACCAAGAGATCCTACTTTAAAGGTTCAATATGACCATTAAGGAAAGTTCTAATGAAAGAGCGAAGGAGGCGGTTTTCCAGCTGAAAATGCTAGGTGCAAGTGTTTTGTGCTTACACACTCGTAACAACACGAAAGCGTGTACATTTTGGAAAGTGAATTTTCACTGTACCAGGGAATTTTCCCTTTAAGGTAAATCTGTGCTGACTTTTATCTCCAATTATATGCAAACAAAAATCACGTTTTTTTTTTTCCTTGCACGCAATTGAGTATTCTTTGCCCACATTCACTAGCCTAAAATTGCACAGTAAAAATTTACTTTGTAAAGTGAACATACTCGCCACAGTGACTTTAAGAGTCTTTTTATATCATACTGTACATAAAAATGCACTATAACACACTGAACATGCATATGCATTAATGCACAATTGCATGCATTTTTATGCATGTTGTACTGCATTTTTATGTGCACTGGGGTTGATATACTAAAACTGGAGAGTGCATAATCGTGTGCAGCTCTGCAAAGAAATCAGCTTCTATTCTTTTTTTTTTGGCCAAAGCTTAATTAAACAAGCTGAATTTAGAAGCTGATTGGTTACCATGCTGAGCTGCAACATATTTTGCACTCTCCAGTTTTAGTAAATCAACACTATTGCACTGCATGTGTATGCGCTGGCATGCATTTTAATGCTCAACAGTCGATGAGCATTTTTCAGGCGATTTTTCATCATTCTCAATTCCCTGAAAGGCATGAAATAAAAAAAGGTTTTTTTTCCCTTCAAGTGATTGTGAAGTCTAATTTTTTTTCTATAAAAGTAACAAACTTGTTATACTTACCTGATCTGTGTAGTGGGTTTGCACAGAGCAGCCCGGATTTTCCTCTTCTCGGGTCACTCTTCTGTGCTCCTGGCCCCTCCCTCCTGTCGACTGCCCCCACAGCAAGCAATTTGCTATGGGGGCCCCAGAGCTGAGTCACAGCTCCCTGTGTCCATTCCAAAACAAAGCTGCCACCCGGCCCGGTCCCCTCTCTCTCCTGATTAGCTGACTGACTTTGATTAACAGCAGTGGGAGCCAGTGGCACTGCTGCTGTGTCTCAGACAATCAGGAGGGAGAGTCTCGGATGGCCGAGACACTTGTAGATATCGCTGGACAGAGAGGGGGCTAAGGTAAGTATTGGGGGGGCTGGGGGGGGGGAGACTACTGCACACAGAAGGCTTTTTATCTTAATGCATAGAATTCATTAAGATAAAAAACCTTTTGACTTTACAACTCCTTTCAGCACTTCAAGTTGCATTGTGTTGACATATATTAATGATAGCATTAATTTTCACATGTAGGGCTCATTCATACATAGTGCAGTGACATTTTTCCACACTGGATGAAAGCAAGTCACTGCTAAGGCACTTAGGAAACAATTTTTTTTATGTGCCCTGTTTGCAGGGTGATGCAGCCCAAAGTTGTGATGCAGTGAGCTCCATTAAATGCAGACATGCATAAACCGCAGCACACTGCTAGGCATTGCATGTCACTGCGCTGCTGTACAGTGACATGAATGAAGTGTCACTTTGTGCACTCCAAATAAAGTTAGAAAAAAATATATAAAAAAGTAAACTGTGATGCAATGAAACACATATCACACTGCTACTCTCAACAAGCCTCACTGAAGCCAATACTGACAGCTGCCTGCACACTAAACTGGAGCACTTAGAATGCAGGCAGTGTGAATGGGCCTTTAATGTCAAAATTCATTTTCACATTGCAAGGGCATTTTCACCTTGTTTAGCGAATGAGGTGAAGCGCTGCTGACTTCAATCATCCAATTGTAAAAATCCACTTTTTTTCCTTTTATGTTATTGGGTGTTATTTACAAAGTGCAATTTCACCACATTCACTAAGCTAAGTGTTAAATTAAATTAGGTGTAAATTCCCCTTGAAGTGACCATGCTCTGGTCCTTAAGGAACTCAAGCCCACTGACCCAGACTGAGTGTGTAGATCAGGGAAGAAGTCTGAAGTCTTTATTTGTATACTTGCATGTTTTTATTGCACTTTATGTTTCTGTCAGGGGGATTATACTCACTTCCTCTTTCAGTGATAATATTATCACTGACACAGGGAGTCAGGAAAAATCTACCAAGGATGTACCAGCTATAAAAACTTCTTTGGTAGAGTTGGATGGGAGTTGGCCTGAATAAACTTTCTATTGCATTGTGTGTCCCTGTTGAGAATCTTATCTAAATGCAATGTTTTTATACAGAAACAAAGATTAATCTTCTCTTTCTCTTTGCACATTGTGACATTATCCTGCGGGGGCCCATTTTTTTTTCTTTTTGCACAAGTTTACTACCACTTTAACACCAATTTCTCAAGCCCTGCAGAAGGGGAAGGTTTTTTTTTCTTCTGAAATGCATTGGCTGTATCTGATGCTCTGAGCCATTAAATGTTTCAAAAAGTTCTTTGAGTGAGATGTACTTTTGTACAAGATTCTCCTCCGTACACATTCAAGAATTGCCCCTCCGTTGGTGCTTTCTCCCCACCAAGGCAGCAGCAGCTCACTGACACGGGGAAGCTGCTGCAGCTGGATTCCATGACCACGCTAAAGCAGATCAAAGAAAAGTTATTTACATTGATCCCTTTTATAAACAGTATGCAGCATAGATAGGAGGAGGGGGGAGGCAGCATTTTTAACAAGTATATGTATTTAGCCTATACTTCCATTCATTCTGCTGCATTTTGTTGTTGCCCTGACCTATAATGTATATAATTGTGGTGGGAATATCCATGTTTCTCTTACATACTCTTGGTCTCATATAAGCTCAATGTAATACCTATTTTTTGTATCAAATCATCTTTTCTCTATCATGTCCCTAGTGCCATATTGGAGAAAACTTTCTTTAGGTTCTGAAGATTGACATGCCTGAAAACTATTTTCTTAACTGCTTTATCATTATTTTTCTCCAAATTTTTTTTTTTTTTGTGGATACAAATATAACTTTCCATATTCAAATTATCAATGTTAATTAGATAATTTTCTCTTTAGTTCACAAATTTACCACATTTTCCTTTGTCAAAATCTGTTAAATTAACCTTAGAAAGAATTCTATACAACACATTTTACATATTAATGGAGATGGCACTGATTTAATTAAATTATCTGTACTATTTATTTTGACACATATTTCAGTCTATTTAATTAACACCAAACTTAAAAAGAAAAACATGTTAAATAATTATTCACTGTTATAAATTCTAATATGGTTTGTGTAGATGACTATCACCTGTATTATGAATATGGTTTATAAACAATACAATTCTTTAGACATTCTAAATTAAAAAAAAAATTCTTTCCTTGACTCATCCTTGGTTCATATGGTGGCATCCTCTATCAAAGGCTTTTATAATTGTAGTCAGAATTGTAGTTAGAGTTCATCCTTCAATAAGCACATCATAACTTATATAATCATGAAAGCTCCACCCTTTTGCAATGTTTTTGTCTAAATTATTTATATTATTAATGATGAGCATGTCTCATCAACTGCACCCTGCTAATCATTTTATATAGGGGGAGATTTACTAAAAGTGGAGAGTACAAATTACTCAATTACCAATTAATTTCCTTTTTTTTTGTTAAAGCCTAATTGAACAAGCTGAATTTAGAAGCTGATTGGCTATTGTGCACAGCTGCACCAGATTCTGAGTGCACCAGTTTTAGTAAATCTCCTTCATAGTATGGATACCAGGATCATTATATTAAAATGGACAGGCACCAATGTAACATTTTACCAGCAATAATGAATGATTGAAACATGGTTCACCTGTACATAAAAAAATATGGCAAAAGGAGCTTGCTTACACATGTGGCAGCCATTTGCCTCCTCTCTGAGAAGCGACTCACAGTAGATTATTTTTAAGAAGGCAGTTGATAGACAGTTGGGAGATTCAGATAGGAGTGGACAGCTGCCAGAGCGCTTTACCTGTCCTGTAGCTGTCTGTTTCCGCTGCAGTAGGGGGCAGTGTTATGTGTAATTCAGCGCATTACATGGCTCCCTTTTTATTTCTCACTTAACTTTATTTGAAGTGTACAAAAGTACACTTCATTCATGTAACTGTACAGCAGCTCAATGCGCTAAGCTGGGGTATGATGACATGCAATCCTGTGTGATGTGGTGTGATAAAATGCAGCATGTCTGCATTTTATTACAGCTCACTGCAGTGCAGCTCCAGGTGAATAGGACACACAGCAAGCAATTGTTTTCTGTGTGTCTTTACAGCGTTTTACAGTGCAGTAAAACAAAACCAAAGAAAATCCCAGCTCAACCTGTCAGCCAGCCTGCAACCAACTGAATTAACCTGTCTTACAGTTTGCATTGAAAACCGGGGTTTAGTTTGCACACATTACATGCATAAGCTGAGATCATGACAAGGTACCCATTTATTATCTGCAGGCTTAACTCTATACATTTTTAGAGCCTACATAATAGAAGCACATGCATTATAATAGATAGGCAGAGGGCAGGTGAGCCTGGAGGGAGCCCATCCCTCTTTAACCGCTTCCGGACCGCCCATCATACATATACTGTGACAGGGCGGCCCGGCTGGGCAAAATCACGTACCTGTACGTGATTTTGTGCATGCTGTGTAGGGGGCGCACGCACGCCCACGAAGCATCACTCCCACTGTGATTGGACACAGCAAGAGCCAATCAGTGGGTCCAGCGGCTCCGATGGCCACTGCGACCTGACGATCATTCACAGGAGACATGGAGCAGCAGTGTGCCCATGTAAACAAGGCACACCGCTGATCTGTCAATGAAGAAAAGAGAGATCTTCAGTTTCAGCCAAGCTGAAACATGATCTCTGTTTTCCTCCAGTGTAACACTCCCCCCCCCACAGTTAGAAAGCACCTTCATAGAACAGACTCAACCCTTTGATTGCCCCCTAGTGTTAACCCCTTCCCTGCCAGTGTCATTTATACAGGGATCAGTGCATTTTTTTAGCACTGATCACTGTATTGGTGTCACCGGTCCCCAAAAAGTGTCACTTAGGGTCAGATTTGTCTGCCACAATGTCGCAATCTTACTAAAAATCGCTGATTGCTGCCATTACTAGTAAAATAAAATTTTTAAAAAATCCCATAAATCTAACCCATAGTTTGTAGACGCAATAACTTTTGCGCAAGCCAATCAATAAGCACTTATTGGGATTTTTTTTTACCAAAAATATGTAGCAGAATACATATTGACCTAAACTGATGAAGAAATAAGATTTTTTCATTTTTTTTATTGGGAATGTTTTATATTATATATATAAGCAGGGAATATTGTTTTTTATTAAAAATTGCTGCTCTTTTTTTGTTTATAAAATAAAAACCGCAGTGAAGTGATCAAATACCCCCAAAAGAAAGCTCTATTTGAGGGGAAAAAAAGGACATCGATTTTATTTTGGTACAGCGTGCACGACCACACAAATATCAGTTAAAGCGACACAGTGCCATATCGCAAAAAATGTCCTGGTCAGGAAGTGGGTAAAACCTTCTGGGCCTGAAGTGGTTAAAGGCACGGGGAGCACTGGACACCCAGCATATAGCACAATAGCAGCAAAGGTGTCCAGTGTGTCCCCTCACCAGTATTCCAACAGTATAAACATATCGCCACTGTCCCCACCTATAACGCAATGCAGTAAAACACCGATCACCCCACCTAGTGTGAATACAACCTAAATGTTGCCAAACCATGTTGTTTAACCCTTAAAAACCTCCACCAAAGCACCAAAACTGGGTGAAATGCCCACAGTTGCAAGGCGGTTGCGGGGCAGTTGTGGTATGTTTCCATTCACTTAAATGGGACATGTTTGTGGTAGTAGTGTCTGCTGAATGGTATAATTTTTGCAGTGCAATTTGAACAACCCCTTCCGACTACCTTTTCAGTAGGTAAACCCATAGCTCAACTGCCCAATTTTACCCACCCCGGACGCAAGTGTATACTACCCCTAAATGTATTTTCTGTGATTTGTAAATCTTACTTTTGCTAAGGTTCTTACATCTTTGCTAATACACTGTTATTTATAATTTCTCCATTCAAATGTTCCAATGTACTGTATTTTGGCATAGCCTAATTGGATGAAATTGTAAGACATCATACCATACATTTGTAATGTAATGTGCCATTTACATCTTAGCTTAAGTCTCTGTAATTGGTAAAACCTTCCATTACTTGTTAAACCTCAATAAAAACAATTGAAAATGAATGCATTTAGGCATTCTTTAAATTAATATTTTCATTTCTTTTGCTGCGCTAAATATGTTGACATTTTCACACACATTTTCAAATGACATAGCTGAGAAATGAACCTGTAATGTGTAACTTTTTATTTCAAATGTACTAAATGATGTCGTTTAACCTTTAGAAATTGTGTTGACATAACGGTATATAAACAAGCATTATGTATGTAAAAATATGCAAAGAAATTGCAGAAAACTAGAGAACTAATAAACGTTCAAATCATTCAAGCTTCAAGTTTATGTCTCACCTCAAACTGAATGCAATGCCTGTGAAAGTCATTAAGATGCACCATAATAATTATAATCCTTGGGTTTTATAGTGTTTACAGATTTCTTCAAGGTTTTTCAAAAACATTATTCTCGCCCAATCAAGCTTAAAGTAAATCTGAACTGGTGCAGATATAGTTTACTAACAATCATTATTTGCAGCAGGATTCCTAAGGTGCCACCTATACCCTAATGACATCTCACTGCTCCAATATGCCAAATATCAAAGTTGGTATTGGCATAGTGACGCGCACCTTTCCACTACAACCCACCACAACTCACATGATGGCCTAGGGGTCTGCTTATGCTCCTCCCTGGTTTTGAGCAGTCATTTCAGTTAGGTTGGGGTAGCCTCATACATGCCCCATACCCTCTATACCCCATAACCAAAAGTACCAGACTGAGGATAAACAGGGAAGCAGGGGGAATGGGAAAAGTGGTTATAAGCTCTCTTTTTTACATACCTGCTATTCAGCAAAAAAAAAAAAAATATAGCATATACAATGGCGACACAAGTTATATTGTAATTGAATGTTATTAAAAATTACTTGTTCAATCTGCAGCTGTTGTCATTTTCTGTGAAGTGCAATGCAATATGCTACCCAGAGGTGTTCTGTACACAAAATGTGTACAGAATGCCCCCCAGAAACATCATTTCCTGCTTGTGTGATTGGCTCACTGAATTTCCCAAAAGTCTACACTAAGATACAAGTCAGATTTGTGGCATCCCCTGCAACAAAAATGTAATTTTTAATACTCCCAATAGGAAATAACTGCATAAGGAATGCAGACCCTGCAGTTTTCCTCATCAGTGCCCTGATTCTGGGAGGAGCCGGGTGACGTCACTTCCAGTCTCAGCCGAGACTGGAAGGTTTGAATTCATCGCTGTTGCTTGATTTTAATTTTAGTTGTAAGTTCTTACTTTTAATAAAGCTATTGTTTTTATGAAACTGATGGAGCTTTAATTTGTTATAAATGGTCCGTGAAGTGAGGAGAGGAGGAGAGGAGGAGATTGAACACAGCTTAGTGCTGGATTGCTTTATTACATAACATAGTCCTGGTCTGATGGTTATAAGGAGAGGAGAGTTGAAATTGAGTTTTCTTAAAAGTGATCAATTTAACAAAGTGCTGCTAGACCTGCTGTGGTCTCTGATCTGAGAAAGGAGAGTGGAATGTGCTCTGTCGTGAAGGATTATCATACCAAAGCACTTTTAGACCCACTGGGGTCTTTGATTAAGGTGAGCTGCTAGGGCACACTCCTGGTGGATTTTAAGATGGTGGAAGTATTAGTGACCACAACTTTTATTAATTGATGTTGATTGGGCACTTGAATATTCACATTTCATCATATATATTGAGTTGAAGCACATGCACTTTTTTCTTTTGGACTGTTTGTCTGACATGTTATCTCACTAAATGAACTTTTATTTTGCTAGTTATTATAGCATATGGACATCTTTATATACATTTGTTCCATAAAGTGATTTATTTATTTGTGTTTACTATTTTAATGAACTATTCACATTATGTATGGTACACTATGAAAATGTTTTGCGCCTTATTTGAGTAAGAAGGTTTATCTACACATATCAATGATCAGCACGTTGTAAGTAGCGCCACATTTTTTCTTTTCTATTTAAAGTGCCCTGATTCTGCAGCTGCTGGTTGATAATTATGAAACCACTCCCATTATACTCGCTCAGCACAGGGGCACAGAGGAACAAACAGGCATTTCTTCTGAATAAGTGGTACTTCATTCCACTTAGACTTCAGCCCATTGACTTGTTTAAATCCCCCCAAGTCGCCGCAGGAGGCTCCACTGGGTGTGCCCTGTGCCCCGCTAGCACCAGGATTTGCGTAAGCAGGCAGCCTTATACTTATATTACCTCCCCCCCCCCCCCTTCACCCAACTGTACAATTTTTACTATTGTTGTATGTATTTTTGATGATAACATCATTGACTCTGTGTCTACTTTCAGATGTATTTCTTGATGAAGCCGTTTACCCCGTGAAACTAGTCGAAGTACAGTACTATGTATGATCAAGTCACCCTTGTTTTTAAATCTATTGTTATGTATTCTGTATTAATAAATTTTTTGTATTTTTTTTTACGATTGTCTCTATACTTTATTTGTATTTTCTCACACTGTACCAAGATAGTCCACCTGCTCCTTTGCCATTGGTGAACCCTGGTTGGGGACCAGGTTCCCAAACCATTATCCCTGAATGACAAAAGGTAGTTATTTGCAACAAGGTTGGTTATAATCCTTGTAATGTACATAAATCACCCAGAGGGGAATTTTTTTTGTTATAATCCTTGTAATGCACATAGATCGCCCAGAAGGGAATGTTTTTTTTTTCTTAACAAAGGTGGAGTTACGCTTTAAGAATACACAATATAATCAAGTCATGCAGTTATTAAAAAAACCTTTCAGTTCATATAACTCTCCATATTCATATATTCATGACAATTCACATAGCTAACACAAGTACCTGAACTTGTGCTAATATTAGAATTATGTACTCCCCTGTACAGCAACTCTTGGGTTGGGACTGGGAGGGACAGTATTCAGAGCCAGTGAGGGCTTTATTGTTCTGCATGCTGCTTTTAATCTAACAGTCTAAGGAGGCAAAATAAGGATTCGCTTTCAATGTCCATTCTCAGAATAGGTTAGGTCCTGGACCAGGCTGTAGTGCTCAACTGCAGTGCTTTCTGGCAAGGTTGCCTGGATCATAAGACTGGCTTAGGAGAATACAGCAAACCACCTCTGGCTTTTATGTCATCTTTTTAAGCTGTTTTTATTCATGCACCATTGATTGTGTTTAACCTTTTCTGGCTGCCTCTCGGTGTCCCTTTAAGTGTCTGGTAACATCCGTAGACAAAAGCTGATCCTTGATCAGCTGATTTTTGTGATTGGCTGTCACATGATCAGGACCCCATCTAATTGCAAACATGGATGGATGCATACATGTGGCAGCAATGCATTAATGCATCCCTGTGCCCCGCCCCTTCACTCTCAAAGGGAAATCAATTGATTTTCTTTCTTGTAACTTGTGGAAAATTGCATCATCTATGTCTATGTAAAGCCTGTCTTTGTTTCATGGTGTGAACTGGCCCTCAGGTAATGTAAGAAACAAATTAAAAAGTTAGTTGGTAGCTAAATGTTTCAATCACATCTGTGTGTATATGAGGTTACCAGTGAAGCATGTCCTGTTGTTAGGGGGGTATGGAAAACATTGATGTAGAGGACGTGTTTTATACTAGCACTGTATCCAATAAGGTGAAATTTACTGGACAGTTAATTAGCTGTAGGTAAATGTGGGAATTTGTGGTAATTAGTGATTTCAGCAGCTCATTATTCATATTTATTTGTATAGTTATTTATTTCCCTAATTTATGTAACTCCAACATATTATGCAATATTTAATATAGAAGAAGGAGCCATATACATAAAATAGTACCCAGCAGACTTGTAAACCAAAATTATAATTTTTTTTTAAGAATAGCTATCCAAAAAAGTCATAGATGGGTCAATTTTAATAACTGAACATAACATTCCACAATAATATGATAAGGTCATTTTTGGCAGGGATCCTTATTAATAAGCCTTTAGTGATAATATGGCAGGGACAGGTCAGGTTGACATCACTCTGTGGAGAGCTGTGTGATGCAGAGACACCTATCCTCCAATCCAGGAGTTCACAGCAAATACATTTTTCAAATGATCATTGCATTTAGATAATCATACTCAACTATAAATACTATTTTATGGACTTTTTATTTTAAAGTGTTACTAAACCCACAACAGTAAAATTAGTCTGTAAATGCAGAATAGCATGCTTGTTATACTCACTGTGGAACTTAAGGTTCTTTGATCCTGTATGCATTATGCATAGATACTTCCCTCCTGCACTGTCTATCTGGGGAAGGCCAGCTAACACACAGGCAGGGTAGCCAACCTGCACATGTTCAGTTGTGTCTTTTATGCTGGAGAGAACATTTCCTTGTTCTCAGAGCTAGCCAGGTCACATGATATTGACATCACACACAGTGGCGGCTGGTGGGTTCTTCTTTTGGGTGGGCGGCAAACAAAGAACACCCCCCGGTGGCGTGGCACGGCTTTAAAACACCCCCCGGGTGGTCCAACACTAACCCGCGGGGCTGTGGTGTCCTCTACTCCTCTCCTGGAGTGCGGGCAGCGGGCAGCGGCAGCTCCGATGTCCGCTCCTCCAGCTTCCTCCGCTGTGTGCCTCCCCTTCTGCCAAAGCGCTAGGCATCCAATTGGATCATCTTACAATTTGGCCAATCGGGAAATAGGTCTCACAGACCTGCCTCCTGATTGGTGGGAAGGAACTTTAGTGTGAAAAAACAGCAAAAAATAATTCGCTATAGTCACACAACTGGGTGGCCTCGGAGCGCAATGCTCTGCACTCCGAGGCCACCCTTTTTTGAAGCCTAATAGAGCCTCTGGCTCTAATCAGGTGCTTAAAAAAAAACCCCACCCTACATTAAAATCCATGGTGCAGCGCAACTGATATGTAGATCAGGGGCCAGACACATGGATAGGAGAGGCGGCACCCGTGTGCCCTCTATGGATGGGCTGCCACTGATCACACATGTGGGCGTGTATACAGGCTATAGTGGAAATCTCCTCCTACCTGAACACACAGCTCTGGACAAACTCTGCATGTTATCATGTGACCGTGGTATACGGATCAGCCAAAAAGGTATATAGTGGCAGTATTTTAATGTAAAAAGAAGATTTATAAGCTGTGGGCACTGTGGGTGGGCAGATGAACTATTTTCATATTACTGGGTTTAGTAACACTTTAAGCACAGCATTCATTTGTCTGCAGATGTTCTGTACTTTTCACACATTTCTTCGTGTTTTTGGAATGTGGGAGGAAACAGCTGGAGGAAACCTACACAAATGTACCTGTCCCATGATATAACAATATTTAACAATATCTCCTTTTAGAGACTACAAATTCAGCAATTAAAGCCTAAGTTTAGTCAAAAGGAAAAAAAAACAGATCAGTGCAAGGGACATTACTTACACATGAAGTGTCCTTTGTGCCCCTGGCTCCTGGTGCTGCTTAGTCCATTGACCCCCCCCAAGTCCTCATCCTCGCTGCCTTAATCATCCAGTGCAGTGGGGGTTAATAGTGCTGAGGGAGCTATGAAAGGCACTCATCAAGCATGTATGATTTTGTCCACTCTTTCCACCTAACTCCTCCATTCATAGAACCTGTACTATCGCCTCTATGAATAAAAACAGGATCTATGATTGGAGGTGGCAGCACTTTCATTTATCCACCCATCCTCCATTCAGAGATAATGCTTCATTCACAGAAACCTCCTTGAAGCCCAACTGAAGTTTTCGTTCAAATCAGCTAAATACATTCCAGGTGCACCAAGAAGTGAATATTACAGTTCACTCTTTTTTTTTAAGCAGCCACAGCCTGATCTGAAGATACTGTATGAGCATACTGTAGAGGAGGACCCTTGTTTGCTGTGTGGAAGAAGTCATCTCTTTGGCATTTGGATCTCTGTTGTTAGGCTACCGCTTCTACACAGAGAGTTAGGGTCCTTCTCTTCAGTGGGCTGGAAGGAACAGACTTTTCTAATCAAGCTGTGGCTGCTTACCATAGAAAATAAGCCGTAAGACATTGAACAACTTTTGTTTAGATGCACCTGAAGTGTATTAAACTGATTTCAACTGTAAGTTCAGTTGAACTTTAAAGTGTACCATACGTCCATTAAGCCACTGGAAGGGAGTAAAGAAAGTAATGTATAAGCTCTAGTCAGAGCTTACTCAATGCTAAGGATTGTCTACCACTGGCATGTAACAGTGCTGGGCCAAGCATCACCATTATCACATGAGAAGGAAGAATACTGGGTCACATGCTCCTCCATACCCGGGCAATGAAAAATTGTGAAGGGTCTGAGGGATAAAACATATCAGGAGAGATTTCAGCAACTTATTATGTGCAGTCTGGAAGTAAGAAGGAAAGGGGAAACATGGTTGAAAACTTTAAATGCATCAAGGGGGTGAATAAGATTCAGTAAAGCAGTATTTTCAATATAAAGCCAAGATCACTACAGGGACATGACCTCAAACTAGCAGGAGGAAAGTTCAAAACTAATCTTAGATTTTATAAAAAGAGTAGATGATGCATGGAATAAACTTCCAGCAGAGGTAGTGAGTCAGTCAACGGTGAGTATATTCAGACCTGCTTAGGACAAACACAGAGCCACGCTATGGCAAAAAATTTAACAAAAAACCCTTAAAAAAAAAAAACATACATAACAACAAAAAAATAAATGGGACTTAATGGACCACTTGGTCTTTTTTCTGCTGTCCCTTCTATATTTCTACCTGGATATCAGGAGATGTTAAAACAGAGGCAGTGAAAGACAATGTGCTGCTTGGGTGTGAAACCAAATCTGCACAAGCAAAGCACAAATTTGTTTTAAAGTCCATCTCTGGGCAAAATTTAAATCTTCACCCACATCTTCACCCTGCCCCCTCTAACCCACCCAGCAATTAAAAAAGAAAAGAAAAACCTTCATCTTTTGTCCAGATTCCATGTCTGTGCTATTACCTTCTGGTACCAGATATCCAGCACTGCACAAGTTACAGTTCACACCTGGTACTCTCGTGCTGATGTCATTGCATGCAGACCCTCTTTTGGATCCTGATAGAACTCAGGTGCTGGACAGCCAATAGGAAGTGTCCTGCAGGTGGTGACATGGGCAGCCGAGGAAGGACTTTGCCTCCAGATAAAAACTAGGGACAGGAACATCACATGATTGTGGATTTATGTGAGCAAAATGAGCCCCAAAAATGGCTTGAAAGAAAAAAACCCAGGCAACAAGTAAAAGCATTTAACGAGCTATCCATAATATCCAGAAAACAATCCAGTCGAGATAAAGTCAGAATATTTAGTTAGTTTACTATATTCTGAGTTTTGTGTAATACCCTGCAGAAATAGGCACAAACAGCTCCATTAAATTTCAAAGGACCATTTGAATTCTGTTGGTGGCTGTGAGGAATCACCTTAAAAGAGGCATTCTCTTTTACCTTACTGCTTGTGGAACAGCAAGAAGAGTATTCTAGTATGACCAGCAGATGCGGGCCAGCAATGACATGCAATGCCAAGCTGCTGCTAACAAAGCAAACAGAATATTGGCATGCATTAAAAAGAGGATCAACTCCAGAGATAAAATGATAATTCTCCCGCTCTACAAGACTCTGGTCCGGCCGCACCTAGAGTATGCTGTCCAGTTCTGGGCACCAGTCCTCGGGAAGGATGTACTGGAAATCGAACGAGTACAAAGAAGGGCAACAAAGCTAATAAATGGTCTGGAGGATATTAGTTATGAGGAAAGGTTCCGAGCACTGAATTTATTCTCTTTTTCGTAGAAGGGAGTTTAACAAGACTCGTGGCCACTCATTAAAATAAGAAGAAAAGAGGTTTAACCTTAAACTATGTAGAGGGTTCTTTACTGTAAAAGCGGCAAGGATGTGGAATTCCCTTCAGCGGGGGGGCATTGATAGTTTCAAGAAACTATAAGATAAGCACCTGAACGACCGCAACATACATGATTATATAATGTAATACTGACATATAATCACACACATAGGTTGGACTTGATGGACTTGTGTCTTTTTTCAACCTCACCTACTATGTAACTACGAATCATTCTTGCAAAACCAATCTATTAACCTTCTATGAAGAGGTGCGCTGCCATCTAATTAAAGAAAGGCCTGTAGATGTGGTGTATCTGGATTTTGCAAAAGCATTTGATACAGTTCCCCATAAACATTTACTGTACAAAGTAAGGCCTGTTGGTATGGACCATTGGGTACATGGATTGAAAACTGGCTACAGGGTCGAGTTCAGAGGGTAGTGATAAATGGGGAGTGCTCAGAATGGTCCGGGGTGGAAAGTGTGGTCCCCCAGGGTTCTGTCCTGTGGCCAACCCTATTTAATTTATTCATAAACGATCTGGAGGATGGTATAAACAGCTCAATCTCAGTATTTGCGATCGATACGAAGCTAAGCAGGGCAATAACTTCTCTGCAGGATGTGGAAACCTTGCAAGAAGATCTAAACACATTAATGGGGTGGGCAACTACATGGCAAATGAGGTTTAATGTAGAAAAATGTAAAATAATGCATTTGGGTGGCAAAAATATGAATGCAATCTACTCACTAGGGGGAGAACCTCTGGGGGAATCTAGGATTTAAAAGGACCTGGGAGTCCTAGTAGATGACAGGCTCAGCAATGGCATGCAATGTCAAGCTGCTGCTAACAAAGCAAACAGAATATTGGCATGCATTAAAAAGGGGATTAACTCCAGAGATAAAACAATAATTCTCACACTCTAAAAGACTCTGGTCCGGCCGCACCTGGAGTATGCTGTTTAGTTCTGGACTCCAGTCCTCAGGAAGGGTGTACTGGAATTGGAGAGAGTCCAGAGAAGGGCAACAAAACTAATAAAGGGACTGGAGGACCATAGTTATATGGTAATACTGACATAAAATCACACACATAGGTTGGATTTGATGGACTTTTGTCTTTTTTCAACCTTGCCTACTATGTAACTATCTAACTATGTAGTGCAGTGTTTCACAACTCCAGTCCTCAAGGCACCCCAACAGGTCATATTTTCAGGATTTCCCTCAGATGAAATGGCTGTGGTAATTATTAAGGCAGTGAAACTGATCAACTCACCTGTGCAAAATAATGGACAGCCTGAAAACATGACCTGTTGGGGCGCCTTGAGGACTGGAGTTGAGAAACACTGGTGTAGGGAGACAGCCCTATTCTCTGCAAGCAAGGGAGGCTCCATAGGATGCTGCAAGAGGAAGGAGCTACCCCGAATCAGGAAAACTTGAGAACTGTTCATGGCACCGGCTTAAACAGGAACATAGGCAAGGATTTAAAGGTAAAGAAGCTGCATACTCAGTAAGAGTTTAAAGTGTTACCAAAACTCATAGCAGTAAAATCAGTTGTATCTGCAGTAAAGCATGCGTGTTATACTCACTGTGGAACATAAGGAGTTTAACCTTCACATTGTGTAAAAAGGCTGTGTGATCCTGCCTTCTCTGATCCTCCCCTTCTTTTACTGTCCCCAATCAATCTGCTTATAAAACAGAGCCTTGAAGTCACTCTGCACTGTTTGGTGTGTATTGCAAGAGAGTTTTTTTTTTTTTTTTTTTCCTGGGAGAGTGCATGTGATCAGCACAGGGCCAATCAGCAGTGTCCAGACAGAGGGTCAAGGAACATGCATTCACTTAGCATAGTCAGATAGAATGAAAACTCCTTCTTCAAGCTTCAACCATACACAAGACTGCTATATACTGCCGATGAGAAAAGGTATTTAGCAGTTTATATTTACTAAAATAATTGAATTTCCATGTTCTGTGTACTGTGAGAAACCAGATATAGTGAATGCAGGGTCCTGGGTTTAGTAACACTTTAAATTAGTTTCTGAAAGTGCTTTATAAAACTGCGGGTTTAGTGTCACTTTAATTTTTAAGTTTGGCTGGAGTCAACTTTTACATTACGTTGTTTTCTTATCTGGGAGATAATGGAGGTTATTTACTAAAGGCAAATCCACTCTGCACTACAAGTGCACTTGGAAGTGCAGTCACTGTAGATCTGAGGGGAAGATCGGAAATGAGGGGAAGCTCTGCTGACTTTGTCATCCAATCATGTGCAAGCTAAAATGCTGTTTTTTATTTTCCTTGCATGTCCCCCTCAGATCTATAGCGACGGCACTTGAAAGTGCCCTTTCAGCGCACTTTCAAGTGCACTTGCAGTGCAAAGTGGATTTGCCTTTAGTAAATAACCCCCAATGTCACTTTACATAATAATTTAAATTTAAACCATGTATCGTGGAGACTGACACATTGTAACAAGAAGGTCAACAGCATTAGTATAAAATTTCTGGCAATCTTACAGTTACCAGCCAGTAATACTTTATTGATCAACCTATCCTAATCAATGATCCTCGTTCTAGATTATTGATGCAAAGGTATTAAGTAACATTTTTTTAAGCAAACTTGTTGGCTCGGATGTCAACTGAAAGTCGTTTGTCCAGTCATTTAGGCGAACGATAAATCTGAGGGAAAAGAGCAATCTGAGAACTTTTTTCCACCTTTCTCCTCCTTTGTGTAATTAACACAAAAATCCTGGTAATTAAAGTCATATTTTGACTGAACAGCCTTAAGAGCTAAGCAGTTTAGCTGAATGAAAGACAGAACTGATCTCTGGAAGACATATGAACAGCATTCTTTTTTTCCTCTATGTACGGTAGTGATCTAGGTGGTCATTTAAAATGTTAGCACGGCCGAATGAATAAAAAAATCTATTTTCTTCCCAGCTGGTTTAAATGCAGAGGTTAAATCTTAATACATTTATTTGATGAATGTAATTGTACCCATGATAAGAGGTGTGAAAATTATAATTTTATAGTGACAAGTTGCCAACAGCGAAATATGTTATACGTAGAGATACTATTTTTGAACTCTCTAAAAATATATTTTATTGATATCACACTTTTGCATTTTTTTAATGCCTTCCTTTAGCTCATTATCTAAACTAAAAGCCTTGTCAGATCAATTTAACAACACGTTGCTCAGTGATGACAGTAGTTCTTCGCAATTCTAGCTACCTTAAAAATAGGTAAAAATTACTAGAAATAGCTGAGTTTAACATGGAACTCATGGCGTATAAATAATTTCGCTATTTTGCCCATCGGTAAAAGTAGCCCTAGGTAATTAGTTGCTTATATTAGTTTGTCTGGTAGCCCTAGAGAGAATCCTAAGCCAGTTATTATTTTTAATTGGCTATAACTATAGCTTGGGAAAAATAATAGCTTCTATCCATAGATCTTGTGTTTTACAAATGTAGCTGGTAAAAGGAAATCCATTGTAAACCAGGATCACAGATCGCAGATTTGAAGTATATGTAAACCCTCACCTTATACAACAACCCATTCAGTTTAAAATAGAAATGAAAGACAAAATATTTGGGTATTTATAAAAAAAAACATTTTAAATACCTTTTATCCTCTTTAGTATAAGGGATCACAAATCAGCTGCATAAGGAGTTCAGAGAGCTTTGCTTTAACTGTAAGCTGTGTAGGGGGTTTTTCACTGTCAGGGCGGTAAAGGTGTGGAACTTTCTTCCACAATCGGTGGTGTCTGCAAGAAGTATGAATGGTTTTAAAAGCCACATGGACTGGCATCCTAGAGAAAACAATATATACAGGGATATGGAAAATTATTCTCTATAGGCACATACACGCACACCTAAACAGATTGAACTGGATGGACTGTTGTCTTTTTTTATCCAATAGTTTTTATTATCCAGTTCTGGACCAGCTGCCGCAGTTATACTGCGGGAGGTTGGCTCGGCTGGGCGAAGGGTCATAGATGTACGGCAGCTGGGACAATTGGATTTGCTTTAGAACTTATCAGTCTCCAGGCCCAGGCCAATGATTTCTGTCCTGGACCTGGTGATTGGTTCTGGCGAAAGAAATGCTCCCCTGCCTGTATAAGTGTAAACACAGGCAGGGGAAGTGATGTCATCTCCCCTCGTGGAACTCTTTTCCGTTCCAGTGAGAGGAGAGAAGACATCTCAGAGTAAGTTGCACCAACACTACACTGACACAGTACACATAGGCACACTTGTCACCCCCGATCACCCCCCGATCGCCCCCCCCTCCTAGTTAAATCCTTCACTCCCTGTCACTGTTTCACCCAGTGCAGTGTTCATATTTTTTTTTTATCACTGTACTGGTGTCATTTGTGACAATAATCAGTGTTAGGGTACCTAGTGGTAGGCCCAGATAGGTCTAGGCACCCCCCTAATAAAGGTTTAACCCCTTGATCACCCCCTGTCACCAGTGATCACCGTAAAAGTGTCAAGGGTGACGCTGGTTAGCTAGTTATTTTTTTATAGCGTCAGGACAACCGCGGTATATTACCTAAATAAACGTATAACCCTGAGATCACCTGGTGGGTGATATTAGTTAGGTTTTAGCGTCAGTCAGGGTCTGCGTCGCTCAGGCAGCTCAGATTAGTGGCATTAGCGCTAACACCCACGCATGCACGCACCATACACCTCTTAGTAGTATAGTGTCTGAACGGATCAATATCTACTCTGATCAGATCTATACTAGCGTCCCCAGTAGTTTAGGGTTCCCAAAAATACAGCGTTAGCGGGATCAGTCCAGATATCTGCAAGCACCTGCGTTTAGCCCCTCTGCCCAGCTCAGCCCAGTGCAGCCCACCCAAGTGCAGTATCAATAGATCTCTGTCACTTAAAAAACACAAAACACATAACTGCAGCATTTGCAGAGTCAGACCTGATCCCTGTGAATGCTAACAGTTTTTTGGTAGCGTTTGAAGCAGTCGCTGACAGTCAGGTGCTCTTTTTACCTTGAGTCTCACTAGTGTACCAGTAAATTTAGAGGCCAAAATGTCCAATCGAAGGTACACTAGTGAAGAGGCTACACGTTTCTGAGCCTGACAGATGAGAGTGAAGAGGAAGTCACCCATCTGTCCAATTCTCACTCAGAATATAAACCAGTAGGCAGCAGCGGCACACAGACAGATAGCTCTGATGATGGAGTAGTGGTCCCGGTCAAGATCAGGCGTACCCGACCCGTTCTTCTGCTGTTGTTGAAGTGCAAGAACCGCCGGGCTCTCGTATGAAGCAGAGAGCCAGTACTAGTGCTGCTCATCCCTCTGGTGAACTGGTAAGCACCAGCGGCCCAGTACATCCTGGTCATACATCCAGCACTGCAGTGACACTTGGTGACATGGCGAGTCCCATAAGTGCAGTTGAAGCTGGAGAGGTGGCTAGCACAACTAGTGTCCTGCAGCCACCAAGAAGAAGACAAACACAGGCCCATCAAGCCCATAGTGCCCTGCTGCATTTGCCAATCCGAATTGGGAGCCCACCACTTCTGCGGCACCCGTACTTCCCCCATTCACTGGCCAACCCAGAATTCAGGTGGAAACAGTTGATTTTACGTCACTTGATTTTTATTTGCTGTTTTTCACGGAAGATCTCTATAGCTCTATTGTGGACTAAAGAAATTTGTATGCTGGTCAATTCATCAGCGCTAATCCCCAGTTGACCCTTACCAGAGATTGGAAACCTATTACGGTTTCCGAATTTAACACCTTCCTGGGCCTGTCCCTCCTCATGGGCATAACTAAAAAGAGTGAGTTGCAGTTATATTGGTCCACTGACCCAAATCACCATATGCCGTGTTCTCTGCCCCCATGACCAGGACATGATATAAGCAGATCTTGCGGTTCATGCATTTCAATGACAATGAACTCTGTTGTCCTCGGGGTGACCCTGGATATGATCGGCTCCACAAAATTCGGCCCCTCGTAAACCACTTCAACCAGCAGTTTGCAGCTCTGTTTACTCCTGATCAAATTGTCTGCGTTGATGAGTCCCTGATTAAGTTTTCTGGCCGCTTGTCTATCAAACAGCAAGTGTGCCAGATATGGGTTCAAGGTGTATAAGCTCTGTGACAGGGCAACAGGCTATACATATAGTTTTATGTTTTATGAGTGAAGAGACAGTCATGTGGAGCTGGAGAACTGCCCTACATAGGGAGCGCTGGTAAGATTGTGTGGGACATAGTGTCACCCTTATTCAGAAAGGGGTACCACTTGTACGTGGACAATTATTACACAAGCGTGCCACTTTTTAGTCACCTTTTTGATTGTGGGATTGGAGCATGTGGCACCGTGCGATCTAATTGCTGGGGTTTCCCCCAATGGCTTGTAGAGTCCCGACTAACACGGGGGGAGAGAGCCTGCTTGAAATATAATAATTTGTTAGCAGTGAAGTGGAGGGATTCACGGAAAGTTTTTGTTCTGTCCTCCCTTCACGCAGATATGACAGTTCAAATTCCTACGGCGACTGGTGTTGTGGAGAAACCCCTCTGTGTCCACGAATACAACCTTAACATGGGAGGGGTGGACCTCAACGACCAGTTGTTGGCGCTGTACCTAATTACCCGTAAGGCCAGACGCTGGTATAAAAAAGTGTCTGTATATTTATTACAATTGGCTCTGCTAAATGCTTTTATGCTATACAAAGCTTCAGGATGAACTGGATCCTTCCTAAAATTCCAGGAAGAGATCGTCACAGCCCTTTCCAGACGGTGCTATGGCCCATGTTCCCAATGCAAATGCAGTGAGCCGGCTGCATGAGAGGCATTTTCCGTATGTCCTCCCTGGTAACCCTGCCCACAGAACACCCCAAAGAAGATATCATGTCTGCAAAAAATACGGATTTAGGCATGACACCCACTTTTATTGTCCCTCCTGTCCTGACCAACCTGGTCTCTACATCAGTAACTGTTTGAAACGTTACCACACACTTGTATTAATATTAGCATAGGGTAGAGTACTACACAGTCCTAGGGCACACTTACACAGGGTCTCGAAAGATGAGATGGCCATCACATTTTGAGAGGCCCTAATCTGGAATGTTTACAGTTTATATAAAAGTGCAAAACCTCACAAAAACACAAAAAAAAATTAAATAAAAAGCCCCAAATAGTTGTGGTTTTATTTTTGTTCTCTCTCTAATGTTCACTCTCTATTGTCCGCTCTATTGTTCAATCTCTATTGTTCTATATCTATTGTTCTCTCTCTATTGTTTCTGTATTTTAGAACTGTAATGTTTTATTTTTACTATGTTTTATTGTATTTGCTTTGCAGGTATGGTATGTCTTACTGTTATACTGTAATGTTACTTTGTTTTAACCATCAATTGCTTAGCAGGTATGCCATTCAGCTGCAGCACGGGTTTATTTATTCTGACAGCAACAGCGTTTGCTCCCACGATATGTAAAGCCGTGACTCCAGGGCTGTACGAGGTGATTTCACCAACACAGTTCAAAAAAAGAGCATATATGCCGAAGCATGTGGGCAGTGGTGGAGGAGCGATTTGCTCCTAACATTAGGGGTGGATTGCCCCCATGCTTCAGCATACAGTGCCTTGCAAAAGTATTCACCCCCTTGGC
Source organism: Lithobates clamitans (assembly GCA_037952925.1). Lineage (NCBI taxonomy): Eukaryota > Metazoa > Chordata > Amphibia > Anura > Ranidae > Lithobates > Lithobates clamitans. The sequence goes on along the minus strand of JBBGZY010000502.1, from coordinate 10,328,980 downwards.
TTTTTACCTACTTTGTTCCATTGCAGCCTTTAGTTCAATGTTTTTTTTAAATCTGAATTATATGTGATGGATCAGAACACAATGGTCTAAGTTGGTGAGGTAAAATTAAAAATATATATATACATAAAACTATTTTTCAGAAATAAAAAACTGATAATTGGCATGTGCTTATGTATTTACCCCCTTTGTTATGAAGCCCATAAAAAGCTCTGGTTCAACCAATTACCTTCAGAAGTCACATAATTAGTGAAATGATGTCCACCTGTGTGCAATCTATGTGTCACATGATCTGTCATTACATATACACACCTTTTTGAAAGGCCCCAGAGGCTGCAACACCTAAGCAAGAGGCACCACTAACCAAACTCTGCCATGAAGACCAAGGAACTCATCTGGGGACTCCCCAGATGAAGTCACGAGCGGTGACGTAACGCGTAGGGCGTGGCAGAGACCAAAACGTAACCGGAAGTTAGTAAGGAGGCGCCTCGGACGCCGCTCCAAGCTTTCTCTCATGTTTTTATGCTGTTTTATCATGTTTTAAATGTAAGAGACCACCCTTATTCTTAATAAACACTACTTTGGTCAAATTTACTACACCATTGGAGGCTTTTCTCTTTTCCCTCTTTTCTTTTTCCACCGGACCGGTGGAGCCCAAGGTGGGCAACCCCCCCTTCCTCCCCTTCTCTCTCTTTCCCTCTCTATCCTTATAGGCATCTGTACGCCAGGAAGATTATCCTATCATTTGAGGCACATCACCCGGATTACCTTATGCACTGCACTTTACAGGACCTACTGCAGCAGACACCTGATGCCTTTATCCTTCTTTTTTAAGGTGAGAGGTTAGAGAGCCCGGATACACCGGACCCCCCATTTATAGACTGTCTTCATTGTCCCCCCATACTTGATCCCAGCTACAGCCATATAGGAATTTTTGCTTTTAAGAAGAGAACAATATGAACTTTTCACTTATGAAGAACATGTGTGTCACTAGCACATTTGGATTTGTTTGATTATTTTTTATGCGTGTTCATTCACTGTTGTGCTTATTCACATTGATGTATATGTTTACAGCCACTATAGCTGCACCTTTGTAGGTTGTTATACTGTCACCTTTTTATGTGATAGATTTGAAGCGCGAAGTCCTTCCACAGGTTTCGTTTGCTGAAGTGTAGTGTAACACTTTTGACTTTGCTGCAGTCCTGAGAGACATCATCACATAATACTCACGTCCACTTACCCTTATCGTTTCATTTCACTTATTTATTATTTTATTTAGATTGAGACACATTCCTTTATTCTTTATAGCGCTAGGGACACTACCACATTCAATCCTAGTTGCTAGACTGCATTTACAAGCAGTGGAAGTGAACGCCCCCCCCTCCCACCATCTTCCATAGTTTTCTAGGGCTCTCCTGTCCCAACAGGGAACCCGAGAATGCAGCCGGTGGTTCCGCCAGTTGACCATAGAGCTGATTGGAGACCAGAACGGCTCCAATCATCACTATGGCCTAAGAAACTGGAAGCTACGAGCATTTCATGACTTAGGTTTTATCACACTGATCGTGGTGTGGTCAGATGCTTTGAGGGCAGAAGAGAGATCTAGGGTCTAATAGACCCCATTTTTTTCAAAAAAGAGTACACTACCTATTGCTATCATAGGGGATATTTACATTCCCTGAGATGACAATAAAAATGATAAAAAAAATGAAAGGAACAGTTTCAAAATGAAATAAAAAAGCAAAATTAAATAATAAAAAAAAGCACCCCTGTCCCCCCGTGCTCACCCGCAAAGGCGAACGCAAGCGTCGGTTTGGTGTCATATGTAAACAGCAATTGCACCATGCATGTGAGATATCACCGCGAAGATCAGATCGTGAGCAGTTATTTTGTCAGTAGACCTCCTCTGTAAATCTAAGTGGTAACCTGTAAAGGATTTTAAAGGCTTTTAAAAATGTATGCAGTTTGTCGCCACTGCACGTTTGTGTGCAATTTTAAAGCATGTCGTGTTTGGTATCCATGTACTCGGCATAAGAACATATTTTTTATTTCATCAAACATTTGGGCAATATAGTGTGTTTTAGTGCATTAACCTCCCTGGCGGTTTTCCCGAGTGTGGCTCGGGGTTAAAAATCAGGACCATTAGCGGTAACCCCGAGCCACACTCGGGATTACATCGCAGGATCCTGGTGTGCCTTTACTTACCTTGTCCCCGGGATCCTGTGATGTCCCCCGCAGTGTCCGAGGGCTGTGTCCTCCTCCGAAGCCTCTGCTTGCCAGGCTCCGTTCCCTGCGAGCGTCGCGATGCACGGGGGCGGAGCCTGGCGGCAAATTCAAAAAACTGTCAAAATCATAACACATACAGTACTGTAATCTTACAGATTACAGTACTGTATGAAATGGTTTCACATCCCTTTTGTCCCCAGTGCTTTGGCCCATGCCCTGCATGCAGTTTTATGTGGTATATACTGTTCTTTCTGCCTGCAAACTGGAGATTGTCCAGAGCAACCAAAAAGTGTCCCTTTACGTCAAAAGTGGCTTTAGACCAGCTAGAAAACAGCGATAGTAAATTAGAACACTTGCAGAATTGAGCGATAGTGAATCGTGGGGAAATTTATTTTATTACTATTTATTTTTATTTTTTTTAATTATTTATTTTTATTTATTATATTATAATTTATGTTTTTGTGTTTCAAACTTTATCATACCCGGGATATCTACTAGACTCTTGTTTGGACAGATTTAAGTGTGTTATTGTTAAGAATTACAGACCTACAATATAAAACGCCAAATTTCCATGCAAAATAATTGTACCGCTTTCAGCACCTAAAATCCGAAATAATCATACCTCCAGGGAGGTTAAAATAAAAAAAAGTGTTTTTTTCTAAAAAATTGTATTTGAAAAATCGCTGAGCAAATACTGTGTGGAAAAAAATTGCAACACCCATCATTTAAATCTGTAGGGCCTTTGCTTTGAAAAAATATATAATGTTTGGGGTTCAAAGTAATTTTCTAGCAAAAAAAAAAAAAATTTCATGTAAACAAAAAGTGTCAGAAAGGTCTTTGTCTTCAAGTGGTTAGAAGTGTGGGTGATGTGTGACATAAGCTTCTAATGTTGTGCATAAAATGCCAGGGCAGTTCAAACCCCCCAAATGACCCCTTTTTGGAAAGTAGGCACCCAAAGCTATTTGCTGATAGGCATGTTGAGTCCATGGAATATTTTATATTTTGCCACAGGTTTCAGGAAAATTACAAACTTTTTTTTTTTTGCACAAAGTTGTCACTAAATTACTGGTATATATTGCTCAAACATGCCATGGGCATATGTGGAATTACACCCCAAAATACATTCTGCTGCCTCCCCTGAGTACTGGTATACCACATGTGTGAGACTTTTTGGGAGCCTAGGACCCCGAAAACCAATCACCGCCTTCAGGTTTTCTAAGGGTGTAAAATGGTGATTTCACTTCCTCACTACCTATCACAGTTACGGAGGCCCTGAATTGTCAAGATAGCACAAAACCCCCCACAAATGTCCCCATTTTGGAAAGTATACACCCCAAGGTATTTGCTAAGAGGCACGGTGAGTATTTTGCAGCTCTCATTTGTTGTTGAAAAGGAAGAAAGAAAAGAAAAATATTTTTTTCTTTTTTCAATTTTCAAAACTTTGTGACAAAAAGTGAGATCTGCAAAATACTCAACATGCCTCTCAGCAAATAGCTTGGGGTGTCTACTTTCCAAAATAGGGTCATTGGGGGGGTGTGCTATCTGGGCATTTCATGGCCTCTGAAACTGTGCTAGGCAGTGAGGAGTAAAATCTAAAATGTACGCCCTTAGAAAGCCTGAAGGCGGTGCTTGGTTTTCGGGGTCCTGTACGCGGTTAGACTGCCAAAAAGTCTCACACGTATGGTACCCCTATACTCAGGAGAAGCAGCAGAATGTTTTTTGGGGTGTAATTCTACATCTAACCATGTCATGTTTGAGCAATATATCATTTAGTAACAACTTTGTGCAAAAAAAAATAAAGTTCTTCATTTTCCTGCAACTTGTGGCAAATAATAAAATATTCCATGGACTCAACATGCCTCTTAGCAAATAGCTTGGGGTGTCTACTTTCCAAAATGGGGTCATTTGTGGGGGTTTGTGCTATCTTGACATTTCAGGGCCTCCGTAACTGTGATAGGTAGTCAGGAAGTGAAATCACCATTTTACGCCCTTAGAAAGCCTGAAGGCGGTGATTGATTTTCCTAGCTTCCCAAAATGTCTCACACATGTGGTATCCCCGTACTCAGGAGAAGCAGCAGAATGTATTTTGGGGTGTAATTTTACATTTGTCCATGGCATGTTTGAGCAATATATCATTTGGTGACAACTTTGTGCAAAAAAAAAAAAAGTTTGTAATTTTCCCGCAACTTGTGGCAAAATTTAAAATATTCCATGGACTCAACATGCCTCTCATAAAATAGCTTGGGGTGTCTACTTTCCAAAATGGGGTCATTTGGGGGGGTTGTGCTATCTTGGCATTTTATGGCCTTCGAAACTGTGATAGGTACTGAGGAGTAAAATCAAACATTTACGCCCATAAAAATCCTGAAGGCAGTGCTTGGATTTTGGGGTCCTGTACGCGGCTAGGCTCCCAAAAAGTTTCACACATGTGGTATCCCCATATCTCAAGAGAAGCAGCAGAATGCATTTTGGGGTGTAATTCCACATATAACCATGGCATGTGTGTGCAATATATCATTTAGTGACAACTTTTTGTAATTTTATTCTTTTTTTTTGTCATTTTTCAATAACTTGTGACAAAAAAAATAAACATTCAATGGGCTCAACATGCCTCTCAGCAATTTCCTTGGGGTGTCTACTTTCCAAAATGGGGTCATTTGGGGGGGGGGGGTTGTACTGCCCTGCTATTTTAGCACCTCAAGAAATGAGTCATAAACTAAAAGCTGAGTAAATTCCAGAAAATGTACCCTAGTTTGTGACACTTTTAACTTTTGCGCAAACCAATAAACATGTGCTTATTGACATTTTTTTACCAAACACATGTGGCTGAATACATCTTGGCCTAAATGTATGACTAAAATTGAGTTTATTGGATTTTTTTATAACAAAAAGTAGAAAATATAATTTTTTCAAAATTTTCGGTCTTTTTCCATTTATAGCACAAAAAAATTGCAGAGGCAATCAAATACCATCAAAAGAAAGCTCTATTTGTGGGGAAAAAAAGGACGCACATTTCCTTTGGGTACAACATTGCATGACCACGCAATTACAAGTTAAAGCAGCACAGTGCCAAATTGTAAAAAGTGCTCTTGTCATTGAGCAGCCAAATATATCAGGGCTAAAGTGGTTACATTTTTAACAATTTACAATATATGATATAACACAAGTTGGAGGCATAACAGCATTAGTTTTCCACTTTTTGAACGAACAGTACAGCTCATTGAACATGACTAAAAACAGAAGGGTAGTATATGACATTTCAACATTGTTATATGTACAATGATACTCTAGACCAGTGGTTCTCAACCTCAGTCCTCAAGTACCCCCAACAGGCCATCTTTTGGGAATTTCTCTTAGATAAAATAGCTGTTCAAAATACCAAGCCATTGACTCTGGTTTAAAGTACCTGTGCAAGATAAAGGAAAACCTGCAACCATGGCCTGTTGGGGGTACTTAAGGACTGAGGTTGAAAACCACTGCTCTAGACCATTGCGAACAGTGTTGCCAATCTTTTTGTGTTTTAGCTAGGAGGCCCCTACTAGAGGCCATCATTATTTCGTAACTGTAAGTGTAAGTTTACCAACTCAAGAGTGTTTTCAATGGATGGGATCTGATTAGATTTCCATAGCCTTGGTAAACTAATGCCGTGTACACACGGGCGGACTTTTCGGCATAAAAGTTTCCGTCAGTCTTTCCGACGGATTTTCCACGGACTTTTGACAGATTTCCGACGGACTTTCGAATGAACGGACTTGCCTACACATGATCACACCAAAGTCCGATGGATTCGTACGCGATGATGTACGACTGGACTAAATTAAGGAAGTTGATCGCCAGTAGCCAATAGCTGCCCTAGCTTCGGTTTTCGTCCATCAGACTAGCACAATGCCATACAGACGAGCGGATTTTTTCGACCGGACTCGAGTCCGTCGGAAAGATTTGAAACATGTTTTAAATCTAAAATCCATCTGACTTTAGACGAGCGGATTTTTTCGACCGGACTCGAGTCCGTCGGAAAGATTTGAAACATGTTTTAAATCTAAAGTCTGTCTGATTTTCACCCAAAAAAGTCAGCTGCAGATCCGATGAAGCCCACACATGGTCGGATTGTCCGACGGATTTGTCCTGTCGGACCAGTCCGGTTGAAAAGTCCGCCCGTGTGTACACGGCATTAGTCTGGCTGCCAGAAGAATTTGCTTTACCACTTGTCTGAAGGGTGTGTGGACCTCAGTAAGATTGTAAGTTAGGTAAAGGACCATAAAATGTGAAATAGGTCACCTTTTGTTGCGTTACATCTCCAACAGGAGTCAGACCTGTTAGGGCTGAAGGAGTCTAGTCTTGTGGGTGTTAGGTACCACCATAAGTTTTGTGGGTGAGCTCCCACAGAGCAGAGCATTGGGTAGATTTGTATATCGATTGTAGGGTCTTTCACCATTGTATTTCAGTGTAGCACTTTCCCAGATCTGATTCCCAGTGGAGGTGTGATGTGGATTTAGTGAATACTCGTTTTAGATGGAAGGAGTCATAAAAAAGTGAGATTTCTTAGTTTAGTAAAGGGGTTGGTTAGGTAGGACAAGACAATAGGGGGTAAGGTATATAAAGGGGTTGAAATTGAATTTAGGCAGTGTCTTACTCGTAAGTGTAGAGTTCTGAGAGAGGGAGGTGATATTGTTTCTGCAGTTGAGAAAATGTCTTTTTTTTTTGTGATGGACTGTTGTCTATATTCAACCTACCAACTATGTAACTATGTAGTTGGGGGAGGATAAACGGCACCACACTGATTTTTACAGTGAATTGCTATGCAGGGGTGGAGGGTGGCATGTCAGTACAAGTCTGATCTTTGGAGGAGAGCATTTATGTATTAATATTTTTGTCTGGCACTGTGCGTTAAGACAATGGGTTAGCCAGGAAGCTTGCATTTTCAGAAAGAGAGGTTGGTAATTGCAAAATTAGTTAATGAAAAGTATGTTTCTCTAGATTAGTAAAATAAATACTGCTATTTTGCTGATAATTCAATTTTATGTTTTATTCAGTTTCCAGAGCATATTGTTAGAGCTTTATTCTTTCAATTATTTATTATGTTCTTTTGGGAATAATTGACTACAAAGTTCACCCCTAAATGATATGTATATCAAGTGAAAATGTATCACTTGCAAGCTCTGATATTATTATTATCATTATTATTATTATTATACAGGATTTATATAGCACCAACAGTTTGTGCAGGGCTTACAATACTGTATAAGTTTTAATATTAAAGACATGTTAATCGAAATTTAAATCAACAAAGTATTTCTATTATTATAAAGGTGTTACTCAAATGAGATCAGATCAAGTAGATCATAATCAGATAAATGTATAAGTGATATGAAAATTGCACCAAGTTGATTTTTGCTCAGGCACTTCTTGTTATATGGGGACAACACTCCTTATGATGCCATATCATCAGTACACTGCTACATTCCTTAACCACTTGCCACAAAATCACCTACCTGTACATCATTGTGCTTCAAGTGCTTGTACAGGGGTGATGCCTGCAGCTGCAGGCATCACCCTGGTACCATTTTTTAGAGCCTACAGATGCGGCTACCCCCACAACAACCACTGGCCAGAGTTGTGCAAAGAGACCCTTTTCCCCATCAACATGGGCACAAGGTGCTTTGGGTGGGGGGACAGAGCACCCCCCACATGTTGAGGGCATGTGGCTTGGTATGGTTCATGGGGCTCTCAATCGCCCCCCCTCTTTCCTGACCTGCCAGGCTGCTTGTTCGGATAAGGGTCTGGTATGGATTTTGGGAGGGGACCCCACACCATTTTTTTTTTAAACTTTGGCGTGGGACTCCCCTAAAAATCTACACCAGACCCGAAGAGTCAATTTAAATGTGATTTGACTTGTTTTCTTTAGAAATGTAATTTTGCTGAAGCATGTTCTATGCATGCTACAGATGTGCCACTTTACAGGCAGGCTAAGAGGACCTATATTTAAAGGGATTTTTCATTTTTATTGTTGTACTTTAAGCATCATTAAAATAACTGCTCATGAAAAAACTATTGTTTTAAAAAAATTTTTTACCTTAATACATGTCTCCTATGGTGGTACCCGGACCCCTATACCCCTTTTATGGCCAATCACTTGCATATAAGCCTTCAAAATGGACACTTGGTTTTTCCTGTTCAGCTCCCATAGGATTCAATTGAGTTTGCGTTTGAGTTTTGGGTTAGAACCTTTCTACTGTTTAGGGGTTTTGCTGTGAATAGAACAGGGGGGTGTTTGTCCCATCTCATTGCAATGGCATGCTGTCGGTGGCAGCAGCTATTCATGTTCGTAATTAGCTTCAGTGGTCATGTCTGGGCGCACACTGTCCCGCTGCAATCACTGCAGGTAATCTCTGGCTGTGCAAACAGCCAGAATAACTGCAGCTGTCATCAATTAGACTCCTGATGCCTTCCCTGCCTTCCACTGAAGCTAATGGAGCACAGATCATGCTGCATTAGCTTCTTCCCTGGCCACAGCAATCAGGGAAATTGACAGCTGAACCCGGAAGTGATGTAATACTCATCACTTCCCATGTTCATTCACTGGTCACCCTTCATTCCACCATCCAACAACAGCTTTGCCAGTATATGTCTATAGTTGGGACAGAGGAGCCCAGGATACATGAGGCAGTTGAAGGAGGGTGGGGCATTACCTTCAGTGGCCAGATGAAACGATCAGGTAGCTTAAAAGCCACCTGAGTGGCTTCCATATGAAAGCCTGCTCTACAAATAGAAACACACTTGTGGCTACTATAACAGTCAAGTTTGCGTTTAAAATCCGGTCTACCAGCCATTATTTATAAATGGCTGGTAGACTCTTCTAAAGGAAAAATACCTGCAATTGAAGAGTTGTTCATGTGGACCAATCAGCTTCTATCTTTTATTTTCAAAGCTTAACCCAACAAGCTGTGGCTAGAAGCTGATTGGCTAATACACACATTCTGCTCAAGTTTTGATAAATGACTGCAATAGTGTTTTATTAACCTAGAAGTCATCTAATTAGGGTTTACATATAGATAATATATTTCCGACTTCAGTATTTATTTCACTTTTTTTATTTATTTTTATTTCACTTATTGATTTTATTTTGCACTAAGCACAGTTTGTTTTTTATTTTTTATTATATTAGAATACATTTAGGTTTGTACGTGGGTTTTCATAAGCCAGAGGGTTTGAAAACTAGGTAATTGACAAATTATCCAATCTTGATCTTCCTGCATATATTTGATTTGTCCAATCTGCAAAGAATTCTAGAATTTATGAATCATTGCGCTGTGATCAGGAAGCTACAAACCAACTCTCATAACACTTGAAAATATAAAGATCTTACCTTGTATTTATCCTGATATGTTTATGTTATTCATATTCTAATAGATACTGTTAACATTTCCTATTTTCAGTAAACCTAGACAACGACTGCAGCAATGATATATGTTTACATTGTTGGCTAAAGCACTTTATTCCTAGCCTAGGAAAAAAAAACACATGAATGATGTTCCATATACCCCCTCTCTGTACACTGCTCTTCCTCAGAGAACATCATAAAACTAGTCATCTGTGTCCTGGTGTGAATTTCGGGATATCCTGTCAAAATCTGTTTGCAATTAACCATCCAGTTCCCACACATGCGGGATCTGTGCGGGGAAAATAACACAGCTTAAGGGCTCTAATTACAGCCTGCAAGAATCAAGCAAGTCAAATAATGTCAAAAACAATTATTTTCCTTGCTGAAAGAAAAATTTTGAAAAACCACCGGAGAAAATACAAATGGTAATTTGTGAGCATTGCCGACTGCAATACAGACAGCAAGCATTGGTTCCAGTTGTGATCATACTTGTGCTGTCAAAGCACTAATGTATATATATATATATATATATATATATATATATATATATATATATATATATATATATTCTATCATTTTAATGGTAGGTTTATTCTACCAGTGAGAGACAGAATAACAACAAAAATATCTAGAAAAATGCATTTCAAAAAAGTTATAAATTGATTAGCATTTTAATGAGTGAAATAAGTATTTGATTCCCTATCAATCAGCAAGATTTCTGGCTTCCAGATGTCTTCTATAGTTCTATACAGGTAACGAGCTGAGATTAGGAGCACTCTCTTAAATGAAGTGGTCCTAACCTCAGCTTGTTACCTGTATAGAAGACATCTGTTCACAGAAACCATAAATCAGATTCCAATCTCTCCACCATGGCCAGGATCAAAGAGCTTTCCAAGGATGTCAGGGACAAGATTGTAGACCTACACAAGGCTGGAATGGGCTACAAGACCATTGCCAAGCAGCTTGATGAGAGGGTGACAACACTTGGTTCGATTATTTGCTAATGAACATCTGAATGATTCAGAGGTGAACTGGGTGAAAGTGTTGTGGTCAGATGAGACCAAAACCAAGCTCTTTGGCATCAACTCAACTCATCGTTTTTGGTGGAGGAGGAATGCTGCCTATGACCCCAAGAAAACCATCCCCACTGTCAAACATAGAGGTGGAAACATTATGCTTTGGGGGTGTTTTTCTGCTAAGAGGACAGGACAACTTCACTGCATCAAAGGGGCCATGTACCATCAAATCTTGTGTGAGAACCTCCTACCCTCAGCCAGGGCATTGAAAATGGGTCATGGGTAGGTATTCCAGCATGACAATGACCCAAAACACATGGCCAAGGCAACAGGCTGAGATGTGTGTAAACCTGGTGGCCAACTACAAGAAACGTCTGACCTCTGTGATTGCTAACAAGGGTTTTGCCACCAAGTACTAAGTCATGTTTTGCGAAGGGGTCAAATACTAGAATAGAAGACACCTGGGAGCCAGAAATCTTGCCGATTGATAGGGGATCAAATACTTATTTCACTCATTAAAATGCAAATCAATTTATAACTTTTTTGAAATGTGTTTTTTGGAATTTTTGTTGTTATTCTGTCTCTCACTGTTAAAATAAAACCACCATTAAAATTATAGACTGATCATTTCTTTGTCAGTGGGCAAACGTACAAAATCAGCAGGGGGTCAAATACTTTATCCCCCCTCACTGTATATATATATATATATATATATATATATATATATATATGTAGAGTATATTACCAAAAGTATTAGGACACCTGCCTTTACACGCACATGAACTTTAATGGCATCCCAGTCTTAGTCCGTGGGGTTCAATATTGAGCTGCCCCAACCTTTGCAGCTATAATAGCGTTAACTCTTCTGGGAAGGCTGTCCACAAGGTTTAGGAGTATGTCCATGGGAATATTTGACCATTCTTCCAGAAGCGCATTTGTGAGGTCAGGCACTGATGTGAACGAGAAGGCCTGGCTCACATTCTCTGCTTTAATTCATCCCAAAGGTGTTCTATCTCTTTTCTCTTTTCCTCCTCTACATAGATTCTTCCCCCCCCCTCCCTCCCCCCTCCCCCCTCTCTCTCTTCTCTTCTCCTGCATGACACCAGTTTTTTCTTCCTTTCTTCCCTCTCAGCTCCAACTTTTTTCCCTTTTTCTTTCTCTTTTTTTCTTTTCACTCACTGTCATCTCCTTCTCTTCCTTTCTTTATTCCTTCTTTCATGTCTGCACTTTCCATTTGGCTGTCTTTCTTTCCTCCCCCTTTTCACTTTTCAACCTATCACTCTCACTTTTTCCTTTAATCCTCCCAGGCTTGGGCTGTGTGTCAGCTCACTCAGCGCACCCGGGGGAGACTGAGATGCGCTCTCTTCTGAGCGCACCCGGCCCCCCCTCTCTCTGGCAGTCTGTGTCATGAGTTTCCATAACAACGGGCACGCCAGCTCTGCGCTGCGGGACTTCCAGACGCATGGGGGATCTCTCCACGTCGCGCTGGCTCCACCCCCGCCGAGCGCTGCGCCTCTGCACACGTCCATCTCTGCCCTGTTGTGGATGGTTCCACTCCAGGGAGTGCATCGTGGAGATGACGCTGTACGTCGCTCCGCCCGGGGGATGTCCTTGACAGACACGTCTTAGCCTCCCTGCTTGAGACCGCCCCCTACCCCTGGCTCAGCCAATCAGGCTACTGATTGGGCACCAACTCCCACTCCAGCCAACACACATTTAAACCCTTCTGGCGCTGCACTCATCAGCTGTTGCCTATACCACACAGACGTGCTGGAAGGAAGCTAAGACAAGCAGGTAAACCTGAGGATTCGTTTTGGCTGGGATTTTTGCAAATCATATAGATGATTGATTATCTATTCACTTACAATATTTCCCTGATGTGTTTTATAATCTGCAGACCTATGCGGGCTTATACCTAACCAGGGAACCTGCATACCCTCTTGGACCTTGGCCCACTTTAATTTGAGGTTTATCAAAATATCTCCTTGGGGCTCAATATTGGGATCCGTGACCTGATTCCACTCACCTTTATTTTCTTAGGTATTTGTCTGACATATATTACATGTACAATTTTGGGTGGTCTTTATCTGCTTACCCCAATATTACCTCTATTTTGGAGATTAATATTGTACCTATACTAGGTTCTTCTCTGAGATTCTCATTGAAGTATTTTTATTGCAGCGGGCTATTACCCCCCACCTTCCATACTCTATCAAGCAGGCTGTCCTTCAAGCCCTCATAGGGGAAAAGGGGAGGACTGTGTCTGTTTCTCCTTATGGGGGACATCCTTTGTGAAGCAACCTCAGCCCACCCTGGCTTTCACTCCTGTGGTCTACTTGGTCTTTTCTCTATCTGCTTGAACCTTGGTTTTGTGATTCCTGTGTGGCCGTGACGGACGGCAACTTGCTTGAGTCGCACTGGATGCTGGAAATGTCCTTAGGAAGTTTTACATGATTTTCAAGGGGTCAGTATGAATTTTCTGCTTGTATATGCCTAGAATTTACCAATGATGTAACAACTGTTTAAATGTGAACTGAACCTTGCAATGTAAACCAAATGCTCTCTACTGCCTCCTGTTGTGAATATCTGAGAGATTCATTCACTTATGTTTGCTCTGCTTTTTTGTTAACTTTTTAGATGAAACACCCACTCTGACCAATTATCGTTACCCCTGAAGAAGAGGTCAACTCTTTTGCATACCTCGAAACGTTGGGTTTCTATGATCATTGGTTATTTACCTGTATCATTGCAATTGGTCAATTTTCCTATACAATTGTTTCTTCCCATTATATGCATCCATTTTATTGTATATACGGTTAGGTCATGTGTAATGATTTTTAAATATTAAATAAATAAACTACAATATTTTTATACACAAATCAAAAATTTCCTACTATTTTCTACTTTATCAGAGGTGACCCCGCTAAAAAGTCCCGTTAGAGGATTGCACTCCGATAGGGGGTGCTTGTGTTTGGCAAGAAATTGGGATGGGGGCCCACCTCTAGAAATATACAGTGCCTATTGGGATGACACCTCTCTCCTTTCTATCGGGTTGAGGTCAGGACAGTCATGTTCCTCCACCCTAAACTCACTAATCCATGTCTTTATGGACCTTGCTTTGAGCACTGGTCCAAATCATTTGGTGGAGGGGGGATTATGGTGTGGGGTTGTTTTTCAAGGGTTGGGCTTGGCCCCTTAGTTCCAGTGAAGGCAACTCTTAAGGCGTCAGCATACCAAGACATTTTGGACAATTTCATGCTCCCAACTTTGTGGGAACAGTTTTGGGATGGTCCCTTCCTGTTCCAACATGACTGTGCACCAGTGCACAAACAAGGTCCATAAAGACATGGATGAGCAAGCCATCTTGTCCACATCAGTGCCTGACCTCACAAATGTGCTTCTGGAAGAATGGTCAAACATTCCCATAGGCACACTCCTACTCCTTGTGAACAGCCTTTCCAGAAGAGTTGAAGCTGTTATAGTTACAAACAGTGGGCCAACTCAATATTGAACCCTACGGACTAAGACTGGGATGCCATTACATTTCATGCGTGTATATATATATATATATATATATATATATATATATATATATATATACAGTATCTCACAAAAGTGAGTACACCCCTCACATTTTTTTAAATATTTTATTATAACTTTTCATGTGACAACACTGAAGAAATGACACTTTGCTACAATGTAAAGTAGTGAGTGTACAGCTTGTGTAACAGTGTAAATTTGCTGTCCCCTCAAAATAACTTAACACACAGCCATTAATGTCTAAAACTGTATACAAGTCCCAGTGCTGTTGGATTCTGCATGACTTTCAGCAGGCACTTTTTCTTCACTACTAGAGAGTTTAATTTGGTAAGCAGCAGGAGAGGACAGAATATAATGGTGTTGACTGACTAAAGACAATTAGGCTGTTCACTTTGCAAGGGAAGTTGCACTTTGGAATGGAATTTGCCCTGGAGCTTAGAGAATGTGGTGAGATTTCACTTTGTAAAGACTGCCCAATCACATGCAAGGAAAGTAAAAAAAACTGCATTTTTGCTTGCACATAATTGGATGATGGAAGTCAGAAGAGTTTTGCCTCATACATTAAGTTCTGGGGAAAATTATCTTGCAACTGGCAAAGTGAACAGTCCATTTCAATCAACCCCATTGTCTTCTTCGCAAAGAGCCTTTTGTATTGAAAATTGAGTTTAGTCACAGGATCACATAAAAGTTAAACCTGTGTTAAATTTTTTAAATCAGTAATAAATGGAAGGTGTGTAAACTTGTGATAACATGCAACTATGCATGGAATACTTACACATAATGGTAAACTTACCTCTGTGAGGTTTTTGTTCCAGCGATGGCAACTATGCTAGCTCTTTTGCTACTCTAGAGTCGCTGCTACCATCTTCACAAAGCTTCTCCTGCTTCAGATGACTTTGTTTTTTTTATCCAGGCGTGCCTTCAGGTTTCTCCAGGGGTGCCTTGGCAAAATGCCTAAAAATTGGCCAAAAATTGTATACAAGTCAGTGGATGGATGGACCCTTCTTTTTAGTTACACAAAGTCACAGGTTTTCATTGTGCACCATTACAATCTTCTAGCCACCGGGTCCTAACAACCAATAATGTCATCAGTTTGTAAGGAGGTCATCGGGGGCCTGCACAGCATCCTTGTTTGCCCCTTCCCTGCCCCTCTTCATCAGCACTGGTATCACATTAGCGCTCAGTGAGGGGTACAAACTGAGCGGGGGGGGGGGACACTGGAATACCAGTCAGTGCCAGTGTACAAAGGTGTAACCAGGCATAGGATTGGGAATGGAAATCGCTGTTTGCACTATTAAGAGCCCTAATCTTTGAGGCTCTTGGGGAGCACTACAGGCTGTGTAATAAATAGGGGGAGATCTACTAAAACAGGTGCACATAAAGTCTGGTGCAGCTTTGCATAGTAACCAACCAGCTTCTAAATTCAGAAAATAATAAAGTGGATCTTACGAGCCAACAATGGAATAGTACTAAAAAAGTGAGCACATATCGTAACCAAGCTGCAAACGCTAAACACGTTTCATACTCGTGCAGGTACACTCATAAATTAAAATAAGATTGCATTTGCGCTAGGAATAACAAACAGTATAAATAGATAATTATATAAAGTGCTTAGCTATCAAAAAGGAACATACTCAAAAATCTAATATAATCCGTGTAACATTAATATTGTGATACAACTAATAAAGTGCAACTTGTGAAAGATATTAAAAATGCAGGTGTAAACTCAGGATAAAAATGTCCACTCCTTCACCAGATTAATTTATAAAAACCATAAACGCTCATCAAAATGAAAGTTTTTAGTGCATAAATCCAGTGTTCATAAAAAGTGCTTTTCATCATGCTCTTTAAAACCAGTGCAGAACATATAGCATGCTTCAGTGCTTTTCCAGTGTTCCCCAAAAGCCTATGCGCTCACCTCAGAGCATGTGACACAGTACCTAAACTATGCCAAAACACGCTTGGGAGCTACTCCTGGGCTTTAACGATATGCAGGTGATGAAATCCAACTCGCTCAATCAGTAGCATTCCAGATCATGGATAAAAGAGAAAAAGCTCCATAGTGTGATATTGTAAGGACTTTATTGAAAGTAAATATTCCCTTCATAAGGGTACTCACATGATATAGGTGCGTGAGTGCACCATCCTATTCAGGGCTCTGTATGTGTGAACCAAATCGTAGGTACGGCGTGCGGTGTGGTGTGTCTGTCTCGTCTCACTACCTTTGCTGACAGCTCCGTCCTGGCCCCTCCCCTGACTCGTCTTCGGCACAGGGATCACGTGCCCTGAGATCCCCCTGAAGAAGGCACGTGATCCCTGTGCCGAAGACGCGTCAGGGGAGGGGCCAGGATGGAGCTGTCAGCAAAGGTAGTGAGACGAGACAGACACACCACACCGCACGCCGTACCTACGATTTGGTTCACACATACAGAGCCCTGAATAGGATGGTGCACTCATGCACCTATATAATGTGAGTACCCCTATGAAGGGAATATTTACTTTCAATAAAGTCCTTACAATATCACACTATGGAGCGCCGAAGCGGCGCCGTTTTTTTAATGGAGAGGCCGGGCGTGACGTCATAACATCGCGCCCGGCCTCCGACGATCATAGAGACTCCGGGGACCATCTGATCCGCCGGAAATCTCTATGATCTACATCCGGCGCCGGCGGATCCACTCTCCGCCTCACCGATCGTAACGGTGAGTCGGAGCAGGCACCGGAGGGCGGCGGGAGGGGGGGACGTCCCCTCTCGCCTCCCATAGGAGCGATCAAGCGGCGGAACGGCCACTATGATCATTCCTATGGTGAAGAGATTCACTGGCTGAAACCGGCAATATCTGAATGATGTTTGTAACTACAGGCATCATTCAGATATACCTGCTCAAAGCCAAGGACGTCATATGACGTCCTTGGTATTGAAGTGGTTAAAGAACATGATGAAAAGCACTTTTTATGAACACTGGATTTATGCACTAAAAACTTTAATTTTGATGAGCGTTTATGGTTTTTATAAATTAATCTGGTGAAGGAGTGGACATTTTTATCCCGAGTTTACACCTGTATTTTTAATATCTTTCACAAGTTGCACTTTATTAGTTGTATCACAATATTAATGTTACACGGATTATAATAGATTTTTGAGTATATTCCTTTTTGATAGCTAAGCATTTTATATAATTATCTATTTATACTGTTTGTTTTTCTTAGCGCAAATGCAATCTTATTTTAATTTATGAGCTTCTAAATTCAGCTTGTTTTAATAGGCCCCTTTCACACTAGCCGACTCCAAAGTTGCATGATTCCAAGTGCAACTTTGGAGCCTTACTTAGTTATACACACAACAAAAAACAGAATTGCCCATGGGACTTTTAAAGAGTACACCTCTAAAATGTATAAATGCTTTATTTAACATACATTTAAAAACAACATGTAATACACAAAAAAGAAAATATATTAAATGTCAACATTTTGGTAAATTTTACATTCATATAATGAACCTTTCCATGAGACCTGGATATGTCACAAAGATGACTGTCAGTAATCTGGGATAGCTGTGCTAGGTCTCAACGCCTTTCATGAGAGGAGTCTCGCTTCTTCAGGGGAAACACAGATAGATGCAGTTAATGAATGACTCCTGGCCTTCTAGCATGGCATAGAAGACTTTTTGTAAAGTATCCAAAAGATTTATATAGGTGGGTATGCTTCCTTAAAATTATAAGATAAATTTCAAAATCGAACGTCCATACAAGTAGTTGGACAAATGTATAAAATTCCAACCATGCCACCAAGCTTCCCCCCGGGAGCTGTGTGAGGGTGGGGAGATGGAAACCAGTGGGAAGCCACAAGAGACTGGAACCAGAGCAAAGGTTGTAAATCCCACAACAAAGGTTCCCACAATCTGGGAGGGAAACAAACAGTGACTGGTGGCCAGTAACTTTGTTATATGACTTTTTACACTCTGTGGCATTGAAGTCATATCAAAATCAGACGAGAGTAGTGCAGGAACCTTTTCTAAAGTCAGACAAACTTGTGTAGTATCAGTTAAGACAGCTCCCATAGGGAAACATTGAATTTCACATGTCATCCGGTCTCACAAGTCAGATCCTATGTCACATCAGTGTGAACCGAGCCTTAAGCTTTTACAATAAAGCCTATAAGCTAATTGGTTACTATGCACAGCTGCACCAGATTCTGTATGCATCAGTTTTAGTAAATCCCCACCTAAGTGTCTGCTATACATGTCTGCCTTCTGCTTGATAGATTCAAAGTTAACTCTGGACAGATAGGAGAAAAACTTATAATACGACATTGTATTTATTTTGCATACAGCTGACATCTTTCTCAATTTTTGCCTCCTATAATTTCTTGCATGGCAGCATTAAGACTGAGCAGCAGAGACAGCATTATCATCCACTTTACTGCATTGCACAGTGCTGCCCACACTGAAAGCTTACTGACAAGAAGAACAACAACCGCATCTACGCTATATTGTCAAAAGTATTGGGACATCTGCCTTTACACGCACATGCAATGTAATGCTTCCCAGCCTTAGTTCGTAGGGTTCAGTATTGAGTTGGCCCACCCTTTGCAACTATAACAGCTTCAACTCTTCTGGGAAGGCTGTCCACAAGGTTTAGGAGTGTGTCTATGGGAATGTTTGACCATTCTTCCAGAAGCGCATTTGTGAGGTCAGGCACTGGTGTTGGACAAGAAGACCTGGCTCGCAGTCCACTCTTATTCATTCCAAAGGGGTTCTATGGGGTTGAGGTTAGGACTCTGTGCCAGGCCAGACAACTTCCTCCACCCCAAACTCGCTCATCCATGCCTTTATAAACCTTGCTTTGTGCAATGGTGCACAGTATTATTGGCATAGGAAGGGGCCATCCCCAAACTATTCCCACAATGTTGGGAGCATGAAATTGTTAAAAATGTCTTGGTATACCGACGCCTTAAGAGTTACCTTCACTGGAACAACGGGGCCAAGCCCAACCCCAGAAAAGTAACCACACACCATAATCCCCCTCCACCAAATGATTTGGACCAGTGCACAAAGCAAGGTCCATAAAGACATGGATGAGCGAGTTTGGGGTGGAGGAACTTGACTGGCCTGCACAGAGTGTTCAATATTGAACCCCTACGGACTAAGACTGGTGTGCCATTAAAGTTCATGTGCATGTAAAGGCAGGCGTCCCAATACTTTTGACAATATAGTGTATGTGCAGCTACTCCTTCCTTGTTCCCTTAAAGTGGAACTTCAGTCAGAAAATTAAGTCCTGCTAGATCACTCCATACTGGCCTCTTTTGCAGGTAGAGCTTTATAAAACATTAAAAACAAGAGCCTGTAGTACACTGTCTCATCCTGCTCTGTAAATGTTCATTCGCTCTCTATTTTTTAGCACTGTGCCCAAAATCAGCATCATTAGAGGCCAATCTGCTGGCAGCCTAAAAATTTACTGCTGCTCAGGGGCTCTGGGCTTCAGCAAATGGCAGCCTCTGGAAAGAAGAAGCAGTATCAGTGCTGGAAGTAATTTACAGCACACAGTAGTTTTGGTAAAATGTATGTTACTTGCCAAAGAAATTTATTTTTGTCAAGTTCTTATGGGTTAAGTTCCACTTTAAAGGCTGGGGCAGACTCTTTACCAGGATATATTCCAGTGTAGTTTGCAGTGAGGTCATGACCTGACTGTGCTGACTGGCAAGGTTGTTAAAAGCACAAAGTTACATATTGTGGCTTATTTACTAAAGGAAAATCCACTTTGCACTGCAAGTGCACTTGAAAATAAAGTCGCTGTAGATCCGAGGGGAGCATGCAAGGAAAATAAAAAAACGCATTTTAGCTTGCACAAGATTGGATGATAAAATCAGCAGAGCTTCCACTCATTTCATATCTACCCCTTAGATTTAGAGCAACTGCACTTCCAGGTGCACTTTCAGTGCAAAGTAAATTTGCTTTTCGTAAATAACCCCCATTGTGTGGTAGGCAAGGCAATCTCCAGATATGCATTTCATGAGTGTACCTAGCAGCTTGCTATGTATACTATGGGGGTTATTCACTAAAGGCAAATCCACTTTGCACTACAAGTGCACTGCAAGTGCACTTGGAAGTGCAGTCGCTGTAGATTTGAGGGGGACATGCAAGGAAAATAAAAAACAGCATTTTTGCTTGTACATGATTGGATGATAAAATTAGCTGAGCTTGCCCTCATTTCAGATCTTCCCCTCAAATCTAAAGCGACTGCACTTCCAAGTGCACTTGCAGTACACTTGTAGTACAAAGTGGATTTGCCTTTAGTAAATCAACCCCAATATCTGAACTGCTAACACAACCCCAGTGTAATTTCCAAATATTTCTGTAAAAAAATAAAAATAAATAATACTTTGTGTTTGTGAGATTTTAATGGCTCAAACAGTCAGGCACACGTGAAAGAATTAGGAGCTGCATGCCGTAATTCCTCCTGGTGTGCCCCATAATGATGAGTTTTCTAATAAGTCACACCAATTTGCACCTGGACGTTCCTGATCCTTATTTCTAAGCTGCTTTTGACTGTCACTTTTAATGACAGGTTTGCTTAAAATAGCCTTTAAATCCTCTTTAAACATTTTTTTTTCACTTTGTTATTTTTTTTTCTTAAAAATGAATTTAAAAAAATAACTGAAGGTTAAACAGAAACGTCAATGTCCCTTTAAAGTTTTTCTTTATACGATCTGTCTGCTGGGAGACCTTCCATCCATCCCTGAAGGTGTTAAGCCATTGAGCGCTTTGCCCACATTAGTATTAAATATAAACCGTTTCCATACATCTCTAGCCAGAAGCAAAGGAGCCTGTAGTAGAACTCCTCTATAATAGAATCATTTAAAATCATGACCTAGTCCACGGTCTCAGGCAGCTGTGCATTATTTTTAGCTCAGTCTGTTATCCTTCACTCAAACATGTTAATAGCGGGAAGCAGGAATGTAAAGATTTTTAAACTATTTAGTTCTGTGAGATGAGATTAAAGAACATTACCTAGGGGATATTTGTCCTTAATATGTAGAGTGAATTATTAGAATAAAATTAATTCTGAAGCATGACAGCTTCATATACAGAAAAAAAAAATGTTATCATTAGACTACTGGAAACTGCTAATTATATGAATGTAGTGAAGAAAAACTAAAAAACTAAAGGAGAATCCCAGCTTCTGGAGAATTACAGATTTTAAATAATACACCTTTGACGTGACTATATTGTTACAGCCCAATTGAAATCTCATACCTGTATATTTCCTAATAGCCCTGACCATCCACAGTTGATTTGTTTCTGATTTTTGTTTAATGCCGCGTACACACGACCGGACTTTCCGTCAGAGTAGGCTCTGACAGTCTTTCTGACGGAGTTCCGACGGAGTTCCGCTGAAACGGACTTGCCTACACACAATCACACCAAAGTCCGTTCGTTTAGAACGCGATGACGTACGACGGGACTAGAAGAAGGAAGCATACAGACGAACGGTTTTCCCGATAGGAATTGAGTCCGTCGGAAAGATTTGAAACATGTTCTATTTCTAGGTCCGTCAGAATTTTAGAAAGAAAAGTCATATGAAGCCCACACACGATTGGAATGTCCTCTCACTCCAGTGATCTATGCTGGCATAGCTGAGTAACGGCCACACCCCTGAGCACAGGTATACTCACATAAAGTTGTATTGCAGAGGAAGAAAATGAGTGTGTGGCTTAAGGGAGCCAAGAGGGAGGGGCAGAGCTTCCCTGCTGATGTATGTAGTCAATGAAGGCTGTAGTAGAGGGTGGGGAAGAGATCAGAGGAGAGGGGCAGGGAGGAGAGGGGTGAGGAGGAGAGGAATGGAGAGTGAAGGGGCAGGGAGGAGAGGAGATCATGTTCTCACTGAACACTAAGGAACTGACAGGGAGAGAAGGTGGGGGGAAGGGGGGAGAGGGGGATGCAGAGACACACAGGGGAAAGCTGTCATGACAGCGGCACGTAAGTTGACCACGCAGTCACGGTTCAACCGCCATGATAAACATGGTCAGCACACAGAGGGGAAGTCAGGACCAGCAAGGATCAACCAGGTACTGTAGAGGAAACAAAGGTACAAGTGCCTGCCTTAAAGGGACAGGACCAGGATTTCTTTTTCTATTAAAGCAACTCGTTCATCAGTATCCTTAAGTAAAGCCACCCTATATAAGCAGATAATGCAAACATGCACTACCCACCCAGTGTTGGATACCTGCAGTGGTCAAAGATCAGCAACTTAGCAGAGTGGAACTACAAACCTATAGCTAGGCTCATCCAACTACAGCAGACCTGGTGGTCACATGTGGCTTGTAAAAGCATTTTTTTTTCTGATGTTTTGCTAAGGTAGGCATTTGGGTAAGTAGGTTTGATGCCAAATATGAATGTTTGATATGACTCCTAAAGAAGCATTTCAGGTATATAATTTTATACATAGTTACAATGGTGTAACTTTGACCAGCACCAATGTAACTATGCATATATCATATCGGTGGGATCCCTTTGGAACCTGGAAATCACTGTAGTAAAATCTGCCACTCCAGTGATCTCCACTTGCTCCTGGATCCCATGCTGGGCAGCTGCCCTGCTGCATTGTGAACACAGAAGGTCAGCTGCTTGGCATGGGTCAACTGCTGGTGCTATATAAATCCTGTATAATAATCATAATATAATAATAATAATAATAATAATAATAATAATAATATTACAGTGGATGTTTTGCCTTTTCTCAGAGAATGTAGGTTTTTAAATTGCCATACCTGCAATTCTTATTTAACCACTTCAATACCAGGCACTTAGACACCTTCCCGCCCAGGCCAATTTTCAGCTTTCAGCGCTGTCGCATTTTGAATGACAATTGCGCGGTCATACAACACTGTACCCAAACAAATTTTTTATCATTTTGTTCCCACAAATAGAGCTTTCTTTTGGTGGTATTTGATCACCTCTGCGATTTTTATTTTTTGCAACAAATAAAAAAAATTTGAAAAAAAAACAAGTTTTTCTTTGTTTCTTTTAAAATTTTTTGTACATAAGTATGTTTTCTTCTTTAATGATGGGCACTGATAAGGTGGCACTGATGGGCACCGATGAGGTGGTACTGATGAGGTGGCACTGACGGCATCGATGATGGGCACTGATAGGTGGCACTGATGGTCACTGGTATGTGGCACTGATGGGCACTCATAGGCGGCACGGATGGGTACTTATGGGTGGCATTGATGGGTACTTTTGGGTGGCACTGATAGGTAGCACAGATGGGCACTGATGGGCACTGATAGGAGGGCACTAATGGGCACTGATGGGCATGGATGGGCACTGATAGGTGGCACTGTTGGACACTGATGGGTGGCACTGATGACACTGATGGGTGGCATTGCTGGGCACAGATTGGGCATCATTTGCACATGTGGATGGCCATGGGGTACATACCTGGCCATCCACATGTTGCCCACTTCCGTAGTGGCCCTAGTGTGGGCATCCGAGGGGGGGCTGCACTGATAAACAATCAGCGCAGACCCCCCCTGTCAGGAGAGCCGCCAATCGGCTCTCCTCTACTCGCGTCTGTCAAATGCGAGTGAGGAAAAGCCGATCAACTGCTTTTCCTATTGACATCATGATCAGCCGTGATTGGACATGGCTGATCATGTGGTAAAGAGCCTGCACCGGAGGCTCTTTAACGAGATCAGTGGAGCGGTGTGTCAGACTGACACACCGCTCCACTGATCGCCGTGATGCACGCCCCCATGGGCGCGCGGCGGTATGTTATTCTGAAGGATGTCATATGAAGCCCAGTCAGGATAACAGAACCACTTCCCTGACGTGAATCTGCTATTGACCGGGTGGGAAGTGGTTAACCTGCAATTCTGCATTTTTTAATTTTAGTGATATTTAAAATATATGCCAAGACAAAAACACTTTTTTAGTGTTCTATAGAGAACTACTAAGTAAATGTCTCTTCACTTCCATTCATGGCAAGACAGCAGGAAATAAGAAATCTCTCCAAAGTGGGGTAAATATCCTCCTAGGCAGTTGTCATCTGAGCAAAGGCTCCCACTTGAATGATGTTCCCTCTATTCTTGCTGTAGTGACAACTGAAATTTTTGCATTTCTCACCACTCACAGTGGTCTCCAGTGGTCCAAAAGAGAGTAAATCACACCTGAAATGACACTAACAACAATAGAAAGTTTGCAGGGGTTCTAACCCTGCACTACTTCTACTACTACTACTCCAAAACTTTAAAGAAAGTGACTTTATATGCACATTAATTCTTAATGTGCAAGCAGTACTTACATTGACAAAGAGCACCCTTTGCCACCAAGACCAGAGTGGGGAGGTTAGATGTATAAGCAAAAGTATTAAAATGAGGAAAATAAATGGATTATTGTACATCTGTTCTTAAAAATGTACTCTGAGACACATGTTTTCAACACCTGGAATTCAATCCAGATTGTAAGAAACACTAGAATTGTAGTCTCTTAAAATTCAGGAGGAGGCATTATTTTTTAATCTATGAGTTTCTTGTTAATGGCAAAAGAATACCATTAAACTCCCATCATTTCAAACTGATGGCTGTCTTATGTCTACATTATGCTTTAAAGCTATCTGAAAGCTATTTAAGCTGTTTCGATTTTCCAGCAGGCAATTTATTTTTGAAACAAAAAAAAAAGATTTTTGATATCAGTGTGGGCTAAGGAAAGCATCTTTGTTAGGAAATGTACATGAGCTATACATTGAATACATGCAGCATGAAAAAATCTCACACATACTGTATGTTGGCCTTTTAGTACCATTATATTTTTATGTGAAAAGCTGATCCCATTTTTGGAACAGGCAGGGTAGCTCAACCCTGCCCCCTGCTCCTTTGAATTTGATTGACAGCAGGGAGAACCAATGGCTTCTGCTGTTATCAATCTGTCCAATGAGAAAGGAGAGAGCGGGGAGAGAGCCACTGCACTCGGGCACAGTCCTGGATCGAAATTGGGCTCAGGTAAGTATAAGAGTGGGAAAGGGCTGGGGCTTCCTCTGGTACAGAAGGTTTTTTACCCTAATGCATTGTATGCATAAAAGTAAAAAACCTTTAGCCTTAAGGATACTTTCACACTCAGATCACCCGAGCTTTAGTAGCAAAGCTTTACCTGCGCTGTGTGGGCTGCAGTGGGGCGCTTTTAATCCCAAAGAAGGGGTTAACAAGGAGTTAAAAGCACCCAAAAAGCACCACTGAAAAAGCTTCGGCAGCGCTGCCCATTGATTTCGATGACAGGGACAGTTTAGGAGGTATACACCGTTCCCGCACTACCCCAAAGATGCTGCTTGTAGGACTTTTTTACCGTCCTCCAAGTGCACTGCCCCAGTGTCAAAGCACTCAGGCTTTCACACTGGGGAGGCTTGAGAGGCGCTTTTCAGGTGCTTTACAGGCACTATTTTTAGTGCTAAAACACCTGAAAAGCATCTTCAGTGTAAAAGGGGTCTTACTACCACTTTAAAGAGGCCCTGAATTGTGAAAGCTGTGCCAAAAAAGAGAGTAGTTGTTAAAGGACTAGTCGCCACTATTGCCTGGGTGCTCACTTGAGATGATTTTTTTCTCCATTACTATTATATAGGTATGAGGTATGAGCTCAGGACGATGCAGGGGGGCCCTAGCTGTTTGCGCTTCAGGGAACTAAACGGCCTGTTTGCCAGCCCTCCACAGCAATCTTCTTGCTGCTCAGGAAGCCATTCCTTAGCAGTGGTTTTACTGCTACCACTAAAGGAATGACCATTTGATACTCAGGGCTCATGGTTGCTAGGATGCTGGCATCTGCTAGCATCCTAGCAACCAATGACGCATTCCATGTTCTATTTGCTGCCAGGTAGGAAATTTCTTAGCTGGCAAGTGAATGTGGACAACGGGCCAGTGAATATGTAGATTTATTAAAGGGACACTAAAGGTTTGTGTTTTTTCACCTTAATGCATCCTATGCATTAAGGTGAAATAACATCTGTCCGTGACGGCCCCCCCAGCCCCCCCCCGTTTTACTTACCTGAACCGTCGAACTTGTCCCACGGGGACGCGCTCATCCTCTCTGCAGGGGGGTTTTCGGCTCTTGAATGGATAGATTGAGAGCAGCACAGCCATTGGCTCCCGCTGCTGTCAATCAAATCCAATGATGCGGCCTCCGGGAGCGGGGCCGAGTCCTGCATTTGGCATATATGGATGCTGAATGTTGGAATCAGGAGCGCACCCGCAAGGTAACCCTCCGGGAGAGCGCTTCTCCCAGGGGGTTATCTGATGCAGGGAGGAGCTGAGAGAGCCGCCGAGGGACCCCAGTAGAGCAGGTTCAGGGCCATTCTGTGCAAAACGAGCTGTACAGTGGAGGTAAGTATGATATGTTTGTTTTTTAAAAAGAAAAAAACCCGAACCTTTAGTGTCCCTTTAACTGTGAGGATGATAGCGGCTGCTTGTGTCCTAGCAACCAATGATGCTGTGCATTCTAGATATATGTAGTCACTAATGTCACTTGGGGATGCCCACCTGCTTGTCTATAATCTGAAACAAGCTGGCAGGCAGTGGAATAGTGGTTGCTAGTACGCTCGTGTCCTAGCACATGTGTTTTCATTCACGCTGCAGATATACAGCTATGAAGCTGTAAGCACAGGCAAGGGAATATTCAATGCTACAATGGGTTCACAGGGAACCCTGGGTTTTGTAAATTTCACAAATAGCAAAATTTTGGCCAAAAACTTTGCAGGTTCACCACCAAAAATAAGAAACAGCAATAATTCAGTGCATAACCTTCACCCCTGTTCAAATGAGTCAGAAAAGCCAGTAATTCAAGGGGCTGTATCAACTGCCTTTTGATAAAACAGTGAGCTCACAGCAGCCACATTGTTAGTCTGTTAGGTAGATGACAATTCTGTGTAGCCGGAGATGCTATTTTGCTTTTCCAAATCTGAACTCTGGGCTCGAATACTCAAATATTCTTGCAGTGGAGTTTCCACTGCACTGCCAGGGATAAATGCTCATTATTTCTAGGGGATGGAGGAATGGGCAGCATTAATTAACCTTTTTTTCTTTTCCAATGGTATCACATACAATGCAGGGCTATTAACCCTGAATTGTATGTGGAGGGGAGAGTGTGCAACTTGCAGCCATGAGCAGTTTAGAGCAGGGGTCTCCAAACATTCTAAACAAAGGGCCAGTTTACTGTTCTTCAGACTTTAGGGGGCCAGATTGTGGCCATCGGGAGTACAAAATGTGCCAGCGTCAGTGGGAGTAAACAATTCCTCTTCATTGCTGTCAGTGAAAGGAATTGTGCTCCATTATTGGCATCATTAGACCCCATTGTTGGGTAGTTAGATGTTAAAACAGTCTGGAGTTGGGGTTTAAAAATGGAAAAAAAAACAGAACAAAAGGTTTGTGAATTGTCAAATTGATATGCTTCCTTATTTTTCAGTTAAACATCTTTTTTGTAATCTGGCTATTCCGTAGAGACCAAATGATGTACCATAGAAACAAAATCGCAACCAAGCCTGACCATGTGACCTACAATTGCCTCACCAAGCATGGTCTTTATGGAATAGTATCCCTTTTAAGCCCCTGCATAGAAATATAAAATACATAAAATGTATCTTAACTACAGGTGGGAATATAAACTAAACATTTGAAGTCAAAACCCACAGAAAAGGATCAATGGAGTACTGTAGATTCTATTTTAATAAATACCATATACAGGTGAATCTCATAAAATTAGAATATCGTCAAAAAAGTTAATTTATTTCAGTAATTCAATTCAAAAAGTGAAACTCATATATTTTATATAGATGCGTTACATGCAGAGTGATATATTTCAGGCTTTCCTTTTTTTTTTTTGGGTGAAGATGGCTTACAGCTAGTGAAAACCCAAAATTTAGTATCTTAAAAAATTGGAATATTACATAAGATCAATAAAAAAAAAAAGAAATGTTGGCTTACTGAAAAATATGTCCATGTACAGTATAGCTTGCACTCAATACTTGGCCGGGGCAGGTGCCAAGTCCTGCTGGAAAATTAAATAAGCATTTCCATAAAGCTGGTCAGCAGGTGGTCAGCAAAGGGAAAGATGGAGTGCTCTAGAATTTCCTGGTAGAGGACTGCGCTGACTTTGGACTTGATAAAACACAGTTGACCAACACCATCAGATGACATGGCCCCCCAAATCATCACTGACTGTGGAAATGTTTGCATTTCATTTGGAAATCAAGGTCCCAGAGTCTGGAGGAAGAGTGGAGAGGCACAGAATCCAAGTTGCTTGAGGTCCAGTGTGAAGTCTCCACAGTCAGTTATGATTTGGGGAGCTATCTGCTGGTGTTGGTCCACTGTGTTTTATCAAGTCCAAAGTCAGCGCAGCCCCCTACAAGGAAATTCTAGAGCACTTCATGCTTCCCTCTGCTAACCAGCTTTATGGAGATGCTGATTTCATTTTCCAGCAGGACTTGGCACCTGCCCACACTGCCAAAAGTACCAATACCTGGTTTAATGATCATGGTATCACTGTGTTTGATTGGTCTGCAAACTCACCTGACAAAAACCCCAAAGAGAATATGTGGGGTATTGTTAAGAGAAAGATGAGAGACACCAGACCCAACAATGCAGAGCAGCTGAAGGCCGCTATCAAAGCAACCTGGGCTTTCATAACATCTCAGCAGTGCCACAGGCTGATCGCCTCTATGCCACGCCACATTGATGCAGTAATTCATGCAAAAGGAGCCCCGACTAAGTATTGGTATAGTGCATACTATACTGTACGTGGACATACTTTTCAGTAAGCCAACATTTCTGTCTTAAAAAACCCTTTATGTAATATTCTAATTTTCTGATACTGAATTTTGGGTTTTCACTAGCTGTAAGTCATAACCATCAAAATTTAAAAAAAAAAGAAATGCTTGAAATATATCACTCTGTTTGTAATGCATCTATATAAAATATATGAGTTTCACTTTTTGAATAGAATTACTGAAATAAATTAACTTTTTGATGATATTCTAATTTTATGAGATGCACCTGTATATAATTTTTTAATCTCAACGTTTGTCCTCATTTGGGAGGTATTTCAATTACTTCTCCTGTTCTGCCTGGCACTTGTCAAATAGGTATGGAGAAGAAACATTTAAAATCAGGACATAGACAGCAATAAAAACTACCAAGCCCATGCTGATCCCTTCCCCACTCTGTTTAAATTGGAGCTGAGCTTTAAGGCCAACCTAGATTTTAAGCATTGGGTTTATTTTAAAGCATTATAAAACCACCATTTTATTTTTTGAAACTGGCAATGCAAAGTTATGTGTTAGTATGCATCGCATACTAGCACATTATGTGAAACTTATCTTAAAACCTAACCTAGTCCCGAAATACCAACCAAGCCGCTCTCTTCGGTCCTCCCTAGACCTCTTGCTATCTAGCTCCCTTGTCACCTCCTCCCATGCTTGCCTCCAGGATTTCTCCAGAGCTTCTCCCATCCTTTGGAATTCCCTATCCCAATCTGTCCGACTGTCCCATAATCTATCCCTCTTTAGACAATCCCTGAAAATCCTTCTCTTTAAAGAAGCATATCCTGCTTCTAAGTCTGTGGGACGAAACATGTCAGGGATGTGGCTGTACGGTAATCATCATCACTGACGTGTGACGCGTGACGTCGAACCAGGAATTGGAGACTCAAGATTGTGATCTGATACCGAGGAGGGGGTGAGAGTGATACACATGCCTGCACACCTCGGGTCCGCCGTGACCGCGGTTTACCACTGTGCTATTTGTTTGGAGATTTGCTGTGATGTTCATTTTGCTGGCTTTGAGTTTTTGAAATGTGAGTGTAACGGTTAAAGATTTTAAGTGTTGTTATTAAACTGGTTTATACGTTATCACACTATTGGAGCACCTTTATTATTTACATGTGGATAAATCCCTTACATGCACAGTTGGATATTGGATACTCGTTTAAACTCCTTCTGTGTGGTTTGAAAGCGTCTTAGCCTAACACGAGAGTGTAAGCATTGGAATTTGGTGAGTGCATTTTCTGAAGGGAGTGGAGTCACTTGCACACTTGTGTGGTGGATGAAATAGGAAGATACTACACTGAATAAGGATTTACTGGATCACTTTATGGACATTTTTTGTGTATTATATTGATTTTTCACTTGTTATAGAGTGACTTTAGTGTATATTTAATTTGTTTTTTGTTTTTTTTTCACAATTATGTTGAACAAACATTCATATTGATTTATTTAGCACCACTATTTTATGTTTTTATCACCATTTCCTTTGATAAGGGTTAAAATACAGTTCACACGCTATATATATCCTGTATAATAATAATAAAATAATTAAAACGAAGCCCTCCAGCGGCATGCTGTCACCGCTTACAGGGCTTCCATCTTCACCCGATCTTTCTTAATGGTTGGCGGACTCCGGTTCTTTGATTGGATGAGCCGCAATGACGTTCTCGGCACAGGGCTCTAAAGGAACAGCACGGATTTGCCGTTCCTTCAGAGCTCATACGCCAGTGATGTCACTGGCAGCTTCACATGTAAAATATCTCCTAAATTGTGCATGTTTATGCACAATAGGTAAGCCTTACTATAGGCTTACCTATAGGTAAAAAACATCCAGCTCCACCAGCTGCACATAAATAGCTTTCCTTATCTCCTCCACCACTCTTCACCAATAGAAGTGAAGAGAGCAATCCTTGTGTAATCTATAAATCATGACATGGAGCTCACAGTGGACTGAGGACACTCTCTTCACTCCCATCAAACAGCGCTGTAAACCAGAGCGGCCAATTTAGAGGCAGCAGAGTTATCACATTGGTGGCATGAGAGTCACATTCTCCTCCGCCCCACAAGTTCTGTTACACAAGTTGGCTTTAAGTACCGTAGGTCATTTTGCTACACACTTTCCTAATCATAAAGCGAAGCTTTGGTCAAGTTTTCAATAGCCATATAAATATGAAGACATCCTGCCTTACTTTTAATGTCATCACTTGTGTATAGAGATGCTCACCGGCTGAATTGGTTTAATGATTTCCAACATATACCAGTTATGCAGCCGGAGAGTTAGTAAAAGACCATTTAGTCATTTAGATTGCTACTGTAAGAAAACAATTCTTCCCAGGGTGATTTAAAATAGCACTAAATATTTATGTATTTATATTTGTGTACAGAGGAATAACATATTCACATTTAATGAGGCCAAACCAGGGAAGTGAGAATACATCTTGTCCTGGCAATACACAAATTCTAAAGCCCAAACAACAATATTCTAAGCTAATAGGACAGCTTTTTTTTTTTTTTTTAATCAAAGCAGTCTGGTAAGAATAATCAATTAAAGAACAGTCTGATTTTCTGTGACATCAATGTATGAAATTCTGTGAGACGCCAGATTGTGTCTCAGGACACATATGATAAACTGAACAAAATGACCTACTAATGGCTTTTACTGGTAATAAATGCATCATATTATTGGTAATAATTCTGCAAATGGTAAATCAGGCTAAACCCCCGCCTGAAACAAACCAATTGTTAACTGTAATCCTGAGCATTGTCTTTGATTTTTTTTTCTTCAGTGATGTGAGACTATTACCATCCCTGGGATTTAAAGCCTGCGTTCTCCTTTTCATATTTTATGCCTTTAAGGTATTTTCTGTTCAGTCTTTTTTTTTCTATTGCATTTAAAGTGGTTGTAAACCCTCCCTCCTGACTTTTAACTATAGGTAAGCCTAGAATAAGGCTTACCTTATAGGTAGTGAAAATATCTCCTAAACCTGCGCCGTTGGTGTAATAGGCGCATGCTCTGTGAAGAAACGGACCTCCGTGCCAGTCACAGAGCCGGAGTCCGCGGCCCCCGGAAAGAGGAGGGGGAAAGATGAATGCAGCCTGCACAGGGGACAGCGGATTTGTTTGCAGGTAAGTGTCACATAATGGGCTAGTATGTGATGCATACTAGCCCATTATGCTTTTAATTTGCAGGCTTTGCAGGGAGCAAAAGAGGAAGTAAAACCCATCAGGGTTTACTTCCTCTTTAAAGAGATTTTCCACTTTGAGCTAGAAAATAAAATGTTAAAATTGGTTTCTAAACTGTCTCTGAGGCTGCATCTGCAGCTATTTTATTTATTTATTTCTTACAGGTCACTTGCAATTTACGCAAGTATATTGTACATTTACATCAGTCCCTGCCCTCAAAGAGCTTACAATGTAAGTTCCCCAATTCACATTCATACACATACTAGGGCAAATTTAGACACGAGTCAATTAACCTACCAGCATGTCTTTGGAGTGTGGGAGGAAATTGGAGTACTTGGAGGAAACCCATGCAGGCACAGGGAGAGAGTAGTAACTTGGTTAGGATTCAAACCAACGACCCTAGTGTTGCTAGATCACCCCCAAAACCCTAGTGTTAACAGAACTATCAGGATTTCAGGTTTAATAAAGTTTAAAGAGAGAAAGAAAAAAACACTATGATGCAATGTGCACAATGCACACAAGCATGCGCTCAATACATTATGCACACCTTGAACTTCCGCTGAACTGAATGGGCCCTTATTGCAGCACCATCAGAAGGCAAATAGAAGGCTGTGTCATCATCACCCCCCCCAATGTTATATGCCATCCCCGCACCACCTGTCATCAAAGAATAAGGATGAGCACAACTTATTCTTCACCTATAAGTGCTTGTATGAATATAGAAAAAAAAATGAAAATGAAAATAATTAACTCAAAGTATATTAACTCCCTTCTGTGTCAGGTCTGCTCCACAAAGAAACAAAGTCCATTCAAGGTCATATACAAGATTGTTCAAAAAAGGGTTACCATGGGATTTATTTTTTGATAAGCAGTGGGGTACCATCAACTCATGGTGGTATGTGTATTCATTTATTTTGTCCTTATTTATACCTCTATTATATCAGTTTTAATATTGATCCAAACTTTAATAGTGGGTATATTGGTGGGGAAGGCGGAACTAAAATGAAATCTGCTTAATTAGCTTTAATAATTAAATAAACTGACTACTCTACCCCCTGCAAACTTTGCCTATTTTGCTAAACCATTCTGATGTGCCGAATATTCACACCACCTTGCTGGTCTTTATTTGGCATTGCATGAAATCTAGCATTGCACTTCAGAAACTGTGTCTCCCTAAGAGCAAGGGTGAATCAGGCGTGCCCAATATAAGGTTCTGTAATCTTTCTTGTTTTTGAGATTGCCCTGGTGGCTCAATTTAACCCTTCGGCTGTTCTCTATTCAAAGCTCCAATGTCTGCCCACCTCCAATTTATTGATCAGAGATACCGTCTTAGCCTGGCGGGAGGTGCGGAGTAGGGATGGGCGAACGGTTTGGCCTGAGCATAAGTTCGGGCCGAACTTCGGTTGTTCGGATGTTCTGCGAACACCGAACAATATGCGCTGTTTGGAGCAAATTCAAAAGCCGCCTAACACCCCCCGGTTCGGTTCGCACCAGAACATACCAAACAGGCAAAAAATTTGGCAGAACACATGAACACCGTTAAATTCTATGGGACATTAACATGAAAAATCAAAAGTGTTCATTTTAAAGGCTTATATGCAAATTATTGTCATAAAAAGTGTTTGGGGGACCTGAGTCCTGCCCCAGGGGACATGTATCAATGACATTTTTTTTTTTTTAAATGTCCGTTTTTTCGGGAGCAGTGATTTTTTTTAATGCTTAAAGTGAAACAATAAAAATGAAATATTCCTTTAAATATCATGCCTGGGGGGTGTCTATAGTATGCCTGTAAAGTGGCGCATTTTTCCTGTGTTTAGAACAGTACCACAGCAAAATTAGATTTCTAAAGGAAAAATTGTAATTTAACCGGTTCCCGACCGGCTCCTGTAGATATACGTCGGCAGATCTCCGTGAGTCGGGTCGCGGGTCCCGTGGACTCGCTCGCAGCGGGCATACCCACGATCGCCTCACGGAAAGGACGAATGGGGAGATGCCGCTGTAAACAGCATCTCCCTGTTCTGCCTAGTGACAGGTGTCACTCGATCTCTGCTCCCTGTCATCGGAGCAGAGATCAATGACATCACACGCCAGTCCATCCCCCTGACAGTTAGAAATCACTCCCCTAGGACACACTTAACCCCTCCCCGCCCCCTAGTGGTTAATCCCTTCACTGCCAGTGTCATTTATACAGGAATCAATGCATTTTTATAGCACTGATTGCTGTATAAATGACAATGGTCCCAAAAATGTGTCAAAAATGTCCGACATGTCCCCCATAACGTCGCAGTCACAATAAAAATTGCTGATCGCTGCCATTACTAGTAAAAAAAAAATATATTAATAAAAATGCCATAAAACTATCCCCTATTTTGTAAACGCTTATTGCGATTTTTTTTTACCAAAAATATGTAGAAGAATACAGATCGGCCTAAACTGAGGAAAAAAAAATTTTTATATATTTTTTGGGGATAATTATTATAGCAAACTGTAAAAAATAATGCGTTTTTTTCAAAATTGTCGCTCTTATTTTGTTTATGGCGCAACAAATAAAAATCGCAGAGATGATCAAATACCACCAAAAGAAAGCTCTATTTGTGGGAAAACAAGGACGTCAATTTTGTTTCAGAGCCACGTCGCACGGCCGCGCAATTGTCAGTTAAAGCGACGCAGTGCCGAATCGCAAAAAGTGCTCTGGTCAGGAAGGGGGTAAATCCTTCCGGGGCTGAAGTGGTTAAAACTGATCGCGGCTGTAATGAATTGTCGGGTCTCAGCAATATAGATAAAAATCATTGAAAAAAAGAGCATGGGATCCCCCCGGTCCATTACCAGGCCCTTTAGGTCTGGTAAGAATATTAAGGGGAACCCCGAACCAAAATTTAAAAAAACAAATTGTGTGGGGGTCCCCCTAAAATCCATGCCAGACCCTTCTGGTCTGATATAGAAATTAAGGGGAACCCTGTGCCAAACTTAAAAAAAAGTGGCGTAGGGGTCCCCATCAAAATCCATACCAGATCTTTATCTGAGCATGCAACCTGGCAGGCCACAGGAAAAAAGGGGCGCCCCCCCTCCTGAACCATACCAGGCCACATGCCCTCAACATGGGGAGGGTGCTTTGGGGTAACCCCCTAAGCACCTTGTCCCCATGTTGATGGGGACAAGGGCCTCATCTCTGGGGGTATGTGGGCAGGGGGCTTATCGGAATCTAGAAGCCCCCTTTAACAAGGGGACCCCCAGATCCCAGCCTCCCCCCTGTGTGAAATGGTATTTCACAAAAAAGTGTCAAAATGGTAAAAAAGACAATAGCCGGTTTCTTGATAAATCCTTTATTAATAACCACTTCTTCTTTCCCCCGCTTCTTCCTCCATCTTCTTCTGGTATTCCTTCGGTATTCTCCTTCTTCCTCCATGTTCTTCTTCCCCCGCATCTTCCTCCATCTTCCTCTGCTTCTTCCTCTGGTCTTCTCCCTCTTCCTCTGGCTTCTTTTTCCCCGCTTCGTCCTCTGCCTCAATGGGAGGCTCCCACAGTATGATGCTTCTGTGTTACTTGCTACTTGTGATAGTTCTTATATAACTGAGGGCGGGGCCACCCTGTGACCCTACCCCCTCTGAAGCCACGGGGACTTCCCTATGGCTTTTTTTTTTTAATTTTGGCACAGGGTTCCCCTTAAAATCCATACCAGACCTGAAGGGTCTGGTATGGATTTTGAGGGAGCCCCCACGCCATTTTTTAAAAAAATTTGGCGCAGGGTTCCCCTTAATTTCCATATCAGACACAAAGGGCCTGGTATGGATTTTAACGGGACCCCACGCAATTTAAAAAAAAAAAAATTGGGGTTTCAGGTTCCCTTTAATATTCATACCAGACCCAAAGGGCCTGGTAATGGACTGGGGGGAGGGGAATCCTCTTTTTTTCAATGATTTTTATCTATATTTTCATTACAGCAGTGATCAGTTTTAAATGACATTTTTTCCTTTAGAAATCTCATTTTGCTGTGGTACTGTTCTAAACATGGGAAAAATTTGCTACTTTACAGGCATACTATAGACACCCCCAGGCATAATAGTTAAAGGAATATTTCATTTTTATTGTTTCACTTTAAGCATTAAAAATATCATTGCTCCCGAAAAAACGGCTGTTTTACAAAATAAAGTGCATTGATACATGTCCCCTGGGGCAAGACCCGGGCCCCCAAACACTTTTTATGACAATAACTTGCATACAAGCCTTTAAAATAAGTACTTTTGATTATTCATGTTCGTGTCCCATAGACTTTCATGTGTTCTGCTGAATTTTTTGCCTGTTCGTTATGTTCTGGTGCGAACCGAACTGGGGGGGTGTTCGGCCCATCCCTAGTGTGTAGACTCCAGGGTCTCCTCTCAGCCATCCCCCCATTACCTGCCCATACATGGAAACCCCATGTTTCCCCCTTCCTGTAAGTACAAGACATTTACCCAGTGGATGTTCTGTGGTCTTACTAAAGCTGCAGCAGTCTTTGATAATACCCATGGATCCTTCAAATTATTTACAGACTTGTCTACACAATATTCTCTCCCTGGATTTTCCATTTTCACTATGGTCAACTGCTAATCTATCTCAGGACTTGCTACAGCCCTCGCCAAGACCGCCTCAAGAGCTCATTGAGTTGAGTCTGTGAAACATGGTGAAAAACCCAATTTAAAATAATTTATCAAGCTTACTACCCTTTCCGCACTAATAAGGCAGATCCCTCACAATCGGCATGCCCATGGTGTGGTGCTCTTCGCCGACCTACCTTATTTACCCCTTATGGGACTGCCCATCAGTCTCCATTGTTTGGGACAAAGTCCTGACAGATATCGCTCAAGTCTTTAGGGCCGACATCCCCAAAGACCCTATGTTGTGTATTTTCAGATGTGAGGATTCAGCGGACTCGGCACAGCCGTCTAAAACTTGAAGCTTATCCCAATGGACCCACATCTGCCTCATGGTGGCCCACAGGGCACTCCTGCAAACATGGATTCACTCCACTCCACCACATGTAGCTGCAGTGAAACAGGCTCTGATGACTCTTCTTCTTAGAAAAATTGCATTCCATTGTTCCAAAATTTAAGTCCACTCTACGCTTCATCGCTAGATGATGACATTTTATGGAACAATCCTTCTCTCCAGCGGTGCTCTCATCCCACATGTAACCTTTTCGTTACACTGACTGGTACCTACCAGCTGAGCATACTGACTCCTTGGGTAAACTCAAAGTAACTGACACATGCAATTCCTCTGCCCCTTTCGTTCTCCTTTCCCCACCATCTCAGGGATCCCCTAACTAATTGAAAATCTCAAACAGCCTATAGTCTTATTGCATGGATTAGGTTTTCATGTCAATTGTCAGTCCAGGTTATCTATGTAATCATTGGCTGACCTTCTTCTACTCCTAAGGGTTAAGTGGTAGAGTTATTTGTTCTGTGTCCTTGGCTATTATATGCTTTAACACATTTCTCGGTTTATTATCTCTGTTTAAATCACCATGTTTTGTATGTCCTTTCTGTTTCTTCATGTGAAGGCGACTTTGCCTATACTCGCAGCCTTCACAGGCTCTTTTGTATTCTTATTTCCTTGAAATATCTATAAAGAAATATATTTAAAAAAATGTAATAAACTGATGGAAAAATATTTAGTTATTTTAGTTTAGGTTGTGTTTATTTTTTAAAACCGAAATTTTCTAGTCCCCCACCACTTATTTTTTGAAAAATGATCCAATAACATACAGTTTATTCAATACGGTCATGAGTTGAGCAGGGGTTCCTCTTTATCCGCTTCAGTGTGGTCAATGGGAGATCTTCTCTGATGCATTATGAAGTCAGCACTGATCTACGCAGTATTTCATAGTAAGCCCAGGCAGATGTGATGACCCAAGGACACTCTGATTTCATAGGTAGTAGGCTGATAGAATATCAAAACCCAAAAACAAATATCTTATAAACTGCAGCTTGCAAGTTCTTAGATGCTTAGGCTGCATTTGTTTTCTTTTTCTGCTTTCTTTTTCCTTTATTTTCACAGGTAATCTTGTGAAAAACACACTTCTTGTCCAATAATGTCTACACTTATTCCTCCATTGCCTTTCAGAAAAAAGCAATGAAGGAAGTGTTTAGAACCTGATCATAATGCACCAGTTTTAAATGAAACAGAGTACTGACAAAATACTTGGTACTAGCCATGATCTGTATATAATGCCCCAGCACATTGCCCTGAGTTAGAGGAGAACTGCCTGAGCAAATTAGCAATTGGGAACCAATTAGCATGGCTTCCGATCATGTGATCACTATAACAGCCAATTATACTGGTTACATGAGTTTGCTGATCAGGCAAACCCACCCACTGAGCTGAAAGAGGGAGGCACATTGCTAGTTACAGGAAAACGCTGGTAAAGTCAGAGAAAAAAGCTAAAAAGTTTTAAATAAAATAATGAGCTGTTAAAGTGGTTCTAAAGGCAGATTTTTTTTTTATCTTAATGCATTCTATGCAATAAAATGAAAAAACCTTCTGTGTGCAGCAGCCCCCCTCAGCCCCCCTAATAATTACCTGAGCCCCATATTGATCCAGCGATGTTGCAAAAGTCTTGGCTGTCTGGAACTCTCTCTGCTCTTTGGCTGACACAGCAGCAGACGCCATTGGCTTCCACTGCTGTCAATCAAAGTCAGTGAGCCAATAAGGAGAGAGAGGGGGCTGGGGCAGTCCCGCAATTCCATGTCTGAATGGACACACACAGCAGCGGCTCGGCTCAAGTGCCCTAATAGCAAGCTGCTTGCTGTGAGGGCACTCGGCAGGAGGGAGGGGCCAGGAGTGTCGGCGAGAGACCAGAGAAGAGGAGGATCGGGGCTGCTTTAAAAAAACAAAAAAAACAAGACTTTAGTTGCAAATTTTTTTTTAATACGTTTATGTCAATATAAAATGTAAAACAATAGCGTACCAAGTAAAGCCATATATGTTCTTGGACAACTATTTAAAATGTTTTTGGGTGGGCAAATTGGCCAGACAGTTATTGTCAAGTTAAATGACAAATACAGATGCTGCTAAATTGGCCTGGGCATTTGAGTACTAGTGATCTCCAGTCACAAAGTGAGAATAAAATAAGAGTCTATGTTTATTTTAGCAAGTCAAATGTTGGAGATGGAGTTTAACTTCAAATGCCCTAATTTTAAAGTGCCACGTTAACAAAAAAAGTGAGCTCTATAACAATGCCAAATGCCCTGTTGAAATACTTGTTCATAGAAATTTGGATTTGTCAAAGAAATTTGTAGTAAAGTAATACAGTCTTGTCCAAGACCACAAAGTGTGACTATACAATGGGGGAGCAGCAACCCACTGTGGTCATCTCTGTATTTTCCTCTACCTGCTAGCCTGTGATAAGCTAGCAGCATTGTGCACAGTAATATAGCCCAAATGGCTGAGAGCACTGACCCTCCTCCTAGTCTGATTGCTGCATTTATGGCCATTAAATGCAAAAGCACATTTAATAACTTTGTTAGTTATTTTTTTTGTTTGTTTTGTTAATTTAATTTAACAACAGACACCTGGTATGCTCAAAAAGAAGAAGAAAGAAGAAAAAAAAGGACTGGAGGGGAATGGGGCGGTAAGAAGAAGAGAGAGAAAAGGGGGAGGGGTGCTGAGTGCCCCCACAGCAAGAAGCTTGCTATGGGGGCACATGAGCCGAGCCACAGCTCCTTGTATCTATTCAGACACAGAGCTGCACCCCGGCCCCACCCCCTTTCTCTCCCCATTGCTGACTGATTTTGATTGACAGCAGCG
Organism: Lithobates clamitans; assembly: GCA_037952925.1. Taxonomy (NCBI): domain Eukaryota; kingdom Metazoa; phylum Chordata; class Amphibia; order Anura; family Ranidae; genus Lithobates; species Lithobates clamitans. The sequence continues at coordinate 10,289,051 of JBBGZY010000502.1, read as the reverse complement.
GGAGCCAATGGCTCCATGCTGCTGTTTCAGCCAATGAGGAGGGGAGTCCCGGTCAGCTGAGACACTGCTGCAACATCGTTGGATCTAGATAGACCTCAGGTAAGTATTAGGGGGGCTGAGGGAGCTGCTGCATGCAGAAGACTTTTTATCTTAATGCATTATGCATTAAGATAAAAAAAATTCTGAATTTACAACCACTTTAATTAAAATCTGAAATAAAAAGTATTCTATGAATGGAAACTGGGTGGATAAATGAAAGGCTTGCATCCTGCATTCAGAGAGTTTTTCATTGATAGAAGCTATAGTACAGTTTCTATGAATGAAGGAAGGAGGTGAAAAGGCAGTACTCCTGACAAGTGCCAATGGCATGTCCAGCAATAATATTAACCCTTGGCCCTTGCAGCACTGGAAAAATATGGTTGTGGGGTTATGGGTAAGGCAGAAGACCTTGAATTTCAACTAAGAAAGCAGCCAGCAGCACAAGGGACTCTTCAAATTTAATGTAAGTCCTATCCCTTGTACAGATTACAAAAAAAAAAAATGAACTACACTAAGGCTTTAAATTTGCAAACAAATTTATTAAAGGGATTGCAATTTTTTTTTTTAAATAACAAACATGTCTATACTTACCTGCTCTGTACGCCCCCCCCCCCCCCCGGCTCTCCTGGCCCCTCTACTCTGTCCAGTGGCCCCACAGACAGTGGGACTCGGCCTCACCCCTGTTCCTCAGTCACTGACTTTGATTGGCAGCACTGGCAACCAATGGCTCCCGATGCCTCAGCAAAGCCAGTGAGACCCAGAAGTGAGGGGAGAGAAAATCTGCAGAAATGCACACTGCTGGATCGACTAAGGGCTCAGGTAAGTAAAAGGGGGGGGGTGGGTGAGGGGGGATGCTGATGCCTAAATATTTTTAGGCTTTAGAACCATTTTAGGATATGCCTATCACATGTTATTGAGGACTGGGTTAAAATTTTATGTTTTTAATAAATTTAGCTCTATGTCTATTATTAAAAATATTATTGTTTTATGTGTGAATTTTATGGTAAGATTCCTGTCTCCAGTGCTAAATTGTAATTTACAAATAGCGTGAATACAGCAGTTCTCATGTTAAAGTTTAAGCCTGGGGGCTATGTATTTATTTAGGTTATTAGTCTCTGGAATGTAAATCTTAAAATATACATGGGGTAATTCTCTGGTCACCTACTATATGATGCAATTCAAAACCAATTTAAAGAATAATGAAGCAATGTATGTGTAATAAGGTTTAGCAATAACGGCATAACCATATAGTCTTGATGCAATTCACCCATGTTCAGGTAATTTAATTTCTATTTCAGTAAATTATATTATGTTTTTCCTTAAAGTGGTATTAAATGTAAAACCAAAAATGTGATAAATTGCAGCTTACCAGTCCTTATATGTGGTGGCTGTATTAGTTTAAAACCTGGTGATCTGGCCAGTAACACACCTCTTGTAAAAGGGTGCCCCTACTCTGGATGAAGAAGCAACAGAGACATTTTTGTACAGCAGCATTGGTAATCTGGGGGGAGGGGAGTGTTAGATGTCATAGCAGATTTACTGGCTCAATCATCAGTTGAAAATAAAAGAGACACTGCCTAAAAAAGAAAACAAATGCGTATAAGAATTGGTAAGTTGCAATATAATAAATGTTGGCTTTTGGTTTTAATATTACTTTAAAGACCAAATAAACTTTGAGCCTAAGCAATTATTTCACCTTTAGTGAATTTTTTTAAGAAATCGGCATGCATTACAGCTCTGTTTGCACATTAAAATGCTGTCCCCCCCACCCTATTTTATAAAAAAAAAAATACTTTTCTTTTGACGTTGCTTCTAAATATGCTGTCTCTCTCCGTTCTTCACTTGGACACATGACCTCAACACATCACCAACAAACACTCAGCAATGAGATTGTGGCTTGCCTAACCACACAAGCGCAGTTTGTTTTCTTTCACTCACAGATTTGCTGACTGCAGCCATTGAAGCAAGAAAGATGGACTGCCCATGCATGGAGCTCTTGAAACCATGATTTGTATCTTAGATGTTGGGGCTGTATTTCCAAAAGTTGGTCCATCCTGCCATCTAGATAGGATGGAGAGGGGAAGCCCACAGTAGAAGCAGCATTAAAAGTAAAGATAATTTTTAGAAATGGAGGACAGTAGAGAGGATGTGGATGGCAAGCACTTGTTCGTGAGGTGTTGGGGACACATATCCAATGGTCGGTCCCAGCTGCCATCCAGGCAGGACAGAGAGGGGGGGCCCACAGTAGAAGCAGCATCAAAAATGGAAGACAGCATTTTTATATACAGGCAATGCAGGCATCACACCGGTATTGTTTTTAGAGCGGGGTTCAGCTCTCTTGTAATAGCAATCGGAGCAGCTTACTAGTCACGATTGGTATTACAAGCAGTGGGAGGGGATGTCCCCCCTCCCGCTGCCTTCCATGGCTCGCTTGCGCTCTTTGAACTTTTTCAAGCTTATTTGAGCTCCTTTGAGCTTTTTTAGAGCATAAGCGTTTTTTTTTTTTTATAAACTCTCCTTAAAGTCTATGGGCAAAATTCGGATAGAAGTTGCCTTGCAGTAGTACAGGAAACTTTTCTAAAGTAAGAGCGACTTCATTAGTGCTAATTAGGACAGCTCTCATTGACTAAAATGGGACGTGGCCCTACTCGTATTGCAAGACCTCGCTTGTTTATCAAGTTAAAATTTATAAAAAAGTTTTCCTGATCTTGTAAAACACTTGCAGACCAAGTTGCTCACAATTCAAGGTTTTACTGTCTACAGTATGAGTGTGCCTAGGCACTTCTATGCTTACAAATATATAGCTGTGTATCTGCAGCATGATATGTAAACCCCTTCTACCTCTGACTGCCAGTCAGTTTCAGGAGATTTGCAATCACATTTGGTAGTGTCACTACTGTACTACTCACAGTTCTCCTTGCTGAAGGCTCTGACATGAAGAAGTAAAGCCTGCTGCCTCAATCAAGATGGTTGCACAGTACAGAAAGAATAGCTGCAGGAAGACCACAGGTGATTCTGGTGACTAGCCCTATGGCCTCTGCACACATTTTGTAGATATGGCTTTTAGAGTTCTGTTCCTTGTTAAAGCATGCAGTCTGAACATAAATCATTTACAAAATCCTCCAGAATCTCAAAAGCTTAGCCACAAATATAAAAAGCAATCAATAATGTGGAGCTATAACTGGAACCCTTTGGGGGTGGTTTGTACTGTAGTTATTGTATCTATTGTCATTTTTGTCTGTTGGGGGTGTCGTTGTTTCTAGTCCACGTGAATTTTCAACCATGTTGTTGTTTTGTAGTTCTTCATAAGAATGAAGTGAGTGAAAGGACTGGTCAGCTGCCCTTGTCTACATTTATTATCCCATCTGCCTCCGCTTATAATTGAGTTTTACATTTCTTTTTTTTTAGCAAAGGATGTTTGATGCACAGTATTCAAAGCCTACAAAAAGCAATTTAGTTTTATCTTAAGCCTCAGCGATTGTAGTAATTATGCTATTAAATGAGTAGGTGAGCAAGAAGCAGATAATGGCATTGTAGGATGAGTTCAGTCTATGTTTGCTGGCTGTCAAACCATCAATGAGTAAGAGATTACTATATAGACAAATGTAAATGCTTTAAATTATATAGGATTAATAATAGGGAATAAAGTAACAGAAAATCTACAACTTTGTTCTTGTATTAAAAAACGAATAGGTTGATTCTGAGTGGAGAGCATGCCTATGGCAAGGACACTGAGTATACCGAAGATAGAAAATCACTAGATACATATTGCCTTGTTCTTGTGATCTTTACAATAAGCCTTTTTATATGGAAAACCCTTACTGCCATACATTTGTCAGCCCTTTATCTGAAATCTTCATTCCATTTTTTACTGTTCTCTACCACCTCTTACAGTGGCACTGTGGGATTTTGCTTGTTGACCAGGCAGGGATGCTTGTATGAATCTAGCTTTCACATTCCTAATTTTGAATTTCCAAGCTTGAGTGAGATTATTGGGTAGATTAGTAATAACAGTATTAAAGATTGGAAAATAACATTGTCACTTGGGAACCATATTGAAAATGTTGGATAGTTTCTAGGGACAGATAAACAATTCACATCCCTTGGTAAAGGACCACAAAAAGTGTTAAAATATTTAAAGATTTATTACAAACAGTTATCATAAAATTGACATTATATTAATTTCATAGGTCAGATAAAAATATGACCAGAAAATACTTAATGCACACAATATAACAAAATGCTTGGAATATGCTAAGGGGCCGACGCGTTTCACAAACATGCTTCTTCAGAGCGACTCGGCATGCATCAGATTTGTGGCATAGTTATAACTAACTTAAGACAACTGCAAGTACAAAGGGTAGTACAGAAAGATAATTCCCATGGATAATTGACGGTGAAGTCAGATACACCGAACAAGTCTGTTGGACATCGGACTGTGTGATAGAAGAAACTTGTCGGATCAAAAAATGATCTTTAAGTATCACTATAAGTGAACTAACCAATGTCTCCGATGTGTGCTCCACCGTCGCAGTGTGCCTGATCAACTTGGGAACCATCTCCTTCTCACGCACATTGCTTGTTCAGACTTGCCAGGTCTACAATCAATCATAAAATTTATCACAACCTACACTTAAGTTTTTCTGAAATTGTATTCATAAAAATTCATATTATTATTTTTATTATTATTATTATTATAATACAGGACTTATATAGCGCCAACAGTGGAGATTTTTAGAGGATCTGTCATGCTTCTAAAAATGCTAGTAAGTGATATTATAATGGTGAATATAATGGTGATTAGGGATGAGCCGAACACCCCCCTGTTCGGTTCGCACCAGAACATGCGAACAGGAAAAAAATTCGTTCGAACACGCGAACGCCGTTAAAGTCTATGGGACACGAACATGAATAATCAAAAGTGCTAATTTTAAAGGCTAATATGCAAGTTATTGTCATAAAAAGTGTTTGGGGACCCGGGTCCTCCCCCAGGGGACATGAATCAATGCAAAAAAAAGTTTTAAAAACGGCCGTTTTTTCAGGAGCAGTGATTTTAATAATGCTTAAAGTCAAACAATAAAAGTGTAATATCCCTTTAAATTTCATACCTGGGGGGTGTCTATAGTATGCCTGTAAAGGGGCGCATGTTTCCCGTGTTTAGAACAGTCTGACAGCAAAGTGACATTTTGAAGGAAAAAACACATTTAAAACTACCGCGGCTATTGCATTGCCGACAATACACATAGAAGTTCATTGATAAAAACGGCATGGGAATTCCCCACAGGGGAACCCCGAACCAAAATTAAAAAAAAAAAATGATGTGGGAGTCCCCCTAAATTCCATACAAGGCCCTTCAGGTCTGGTATGGATATTAAGGGGAACCCCAGCCAAAATTAAAAAAAAAAATTGACGTGGGGTTCCCCCTAAATTCCATACCAGACCCTTCAGGTCTGGTATGGATTTTAAGGGGAACCCCGCGCCAAAAAAAAAAAAAAAAAACGGCGTGGGGTCCCCCTAAAAATCCATACCAGACCCTTATCCGAGCACGCAACCTGGCAGGCCGCAGGAAAAGAGGGGGGGACGAGAGTGCGGCCCCCCCCCCTCCTGAACCGTACCAGGCCACATGCCCTCAACATTGGGAGGGTGCTTTGGGGTAGCCCCCCAAAACACCTTGTCCCCATGTTGATGAGGACAAGGGCCTCATCCTCACAACCCTGGCCGGTGGTTGTGAGGGTCTGCGGGCGGGGGGCTTATCGGAATCTGGAAGCCCCCTTTAACAAGGGGACCCCCAGATCCCGGCCCCCCCCCTGTGTGAAATGGTAAGGGGGTACTTACCCCTACCATTTCACTAAAAAACTGTCAAAAATGTTAAAAATGACAAGAGACAGTTTTTGACAATTCCTTTATTTAAATGCTTCTTCTTTCTTCTTTCTTCCTTCATCTTCTTCTGGTTCTTCTGGCTCTTCTGGTTCTTCCTCCGGCGTTCTCGTCCAGCATCTTCTCCGCGGCGTCTTCTATCTTCTTCTCCTCGGGCCGCTCCGCACCCATGGCATGAGGGGGAGGCTCCCGCTCTTCTCTTCATCTTCTTCTCTTCTTCATCTTCTTCTTCATCTTCTTCTTCTTCTTCCTTCTTCTCTTCTTCTCTTCTTCCTGTCTTCTGCGGGCCGCTCCGCAGCCATGCTGGCATGGTGGGAGGCTCCCGCTGTGTGACGGCGTCTCTTCGTCTGACGGTTCTTAAATAACGGGGGGCGGGGCCATCCGGTGACCCCGCCCCCCTCTGACGCACGGTGACTTGAGGGACTTCCCTGTGACGTCACGGGGAATGCCACAGGGAAGTCCCGTCATGTCACCGTGCGTCAGAGGGGGGCGGGGCCACCGGGTGGCCCCGCCCCCCGTTATTTAAGAACCGTCAGACGAAGAGACGCCGTCACACAGCGGGAGCCTCCCTCCATGCCAGCATGGCTGCGGAGCGGCCCGCAAAAGACAGGAAGAAGAGAAGAAGAGAAGAAGGAAGAAGAAGAAGAAGATGAAGAAGAAGATGAAGAAGAGAAGAAGATGAAGAGAAGAGCGGGAGCCTCCCCCTCATGCCATGGGTGCGGAGCGGCCCGAGGAGAAGAAGATAGAAGACGCCGCGGAGAAGATGCTGGACGAGAACGCCGGAGGAAGAACCAGAAGAGCCAGAAGAACCAGAAGAAGATGAAGGAAGAAAGAAGAAAGAAGAAGCATTTAAATAAAGGAATTGTCAAAAACTGTCTCTTGTCATTTTTAACATTTTTGACAGTTTTTTAGTGAAATGGTAGGGGTAAGTACCCCCTTACAATTTCACACAGGGGGGGGGCCGGGATCTGGGGGTCCCCTTGTTAAAGGGGGCTTCCAGATTCCGATAAGCCCCCCGCCCGCAGACCCTCACAACCACCGGCCAGGGTTGTGAGGATGAGGCCCTTGTCCTCATCAACATGGGGACAAGGTGTTTTGGGGGGCTACCCCAAAGCACCCTCCCAATGTTGAGGGCATGTGGCCTGGTACGGTTCAGGAGGGGGGGGGGGCCGCACTCTCGTCCCCCCCTCTTTTCCTGCGGCCTGCCAGGTTGCGTGCTCGGATAAGGGTCTGGTATGGATTTTTAGGGGGCGTTTTTTTTTTTTTTTTTTTGGCGCGGGGTTCCCCTTAAAATCCATACCAGACCTGAAGGGTCTGGTATGGAATTTAGGGGGAACCCCACGTCAATTTTTTTTTTCAATTTTGGCTGGGGTTCCCCTTAATATCCATACCAGACCTGAAGGGCCTTGTATGGAATTTAGGGGGACCCCCACATCATTTTTTTTTTTTTATTTTGGTTCGGGGTTCCCCTGTGGGGAATTCCCATGCCGTTTTTATCAATGAACTTCTATGTGTATTGTCGGCAATGCAATAGCCGCGGCTAGTTTTAAATGAGTTTTTTCCTTCCAAATGTCATTTTGCTGTCAGACTGTTCTAAACACAGGAAACATGCGCCCCTTTACAGGCATACTATAGACACCCCCCAGGTACGAAATTTAAAGGGATATTACACTTTTATTGTTTGACTTTAAGCATTAATAAAATCACTGCTCCTGAAAAAACGTCCGTTTTTAAAACTTTTTTTTGCATTGATCCATGTCCCCTGGGGCAGGACCCAGGTCCCCAAACACTTTTTATGACAATAACTTGCATATAAGCCTTTAAAATTAGCACTTTTGATTTCTCCCATAGACTTTTAAAGGGTGTTCCGCGGCATTCGAATTTGCCGCGAACACCCCAAATTGTTCGCTGTTCGGCGAACTTGCGAACAGCCAATGTTCGAGTAGAACATGAGTTCGACTCGAACTCGAAGCTCATCCCTAATGGTGATTATTTGCTACTATAGTGAGGGAAAAAAGTATTTGATCCCCTGCTGATTTTGTATGTTTGCCCACTGACAAAGAAATGATCAGTATATCATTTTAATGGTAGGTTTAGTTTAACAATGAGATACAAAATAACAACAAAAATATAAGCTATAAATTTATTTGCATTTTAATGAGTAAATAAGTATTTGATCCCTTATCAATCAGCAAGATTTCTGGCTCCCAGGTGTCTTCTATACAGGTAACGAGCTGAGGTTAGGAGCACCCTCTTAAAGGGAGTGCACCTAATCTCAGCTTGCTACCTGTATAAAAGACACCTATCCACAGAAGCAATCAATCAATCAGATTCCAATCTATCCACCATGGCCAAGACCAAAGAGTTGTCCAAGGATGTCAGGGACAAGATTGTAGACCTACACAAGGCTAGAATGGGTTACAAGACCAAGCAGCTCAGTGAGAGAGTGACAACAGTTAGTGAGATTATTTGCAAATTGAACAAACACAAAATAACGCTGGCCATACACTATTCAATTTTCCTGTTCAACTTTCCTTTAGATTTACCAAAACCATATAATAGGAGGTCAAACCTAAACACTTTCAATTTGGATGCAATCAGGCAGGCCCTTGTACTACATAGTTGAAGGTAAATCTAAAGAAAATTGAACAGGAAAATTGTATGGTGTATGGACAGCTTAACTGTCAATCTCCCTCAGTCTGGGGTTCCATGCAAGCTCTCTCCTCCTGGAGTTTCAATTATTATGATAATGGTGAGGAATCAGCCCAGAACTATGCAGGAAAATCTTGTCAATGATCTCAAGGAAGCTGGGACCATAGTCACCAAGAAAGCAATTGATAACACACTACACCATGAAGGACAGAAATCCTGCAGTGCCTGTAAGGTCCAGCTGCTCATGAAAGCACATGTACAGGCTCGTCTGAAGTTTGCTAATGAAAATCTGAATGATTCAGAGGAGAACTAGGTGAAAGTGTTGTGGTCAGATAAGACCAAAATCGAGCTCTTTGGCATCAACTCAACTCGCCATGTTTGACTACATTCCCACCGTCAAACATGGAGGTGGAAACATTATGCTTTGGGGCTGTTTTTCTGCTAAGGGGACAGGACAACTTCACCGCATCAAAGGGACGATGGACGAGGCCATGTACCGTCAAATCTTGGGTGAAAACCTCCTTCCCTTGGCCAGGGCATTGAAAATGGGTCATGGCTGGGTATTCCAGGATGACAATGACCCAAAACACATGGCCAAGGCAGCAAAGGAGTGGCTCAGGAAGAAGCACATTAACCACTTCCGGATCGCCCACCGCACATATACTGTGGCAGGGCGGCCCGGCTGCATGAACCCATGTACCTGTACGTCGGTCCGTGCGTGAGATACATTGGGCGTGCGCTGTGATCGCCGTACAGAGAGGCAGAATGGGGATCTGCCTATGTAAACAAGGCGGATCCCCATTCTGACAGGGGACAATACTAAGATCTGCTGTTCCTAGTGATCAGGAACAGCGATCTCTGTGTTGTCCCAGTAAGTACATTCCCCGCACAAAAAACACCCAGGGAACACAGTTAACCCCTTGATCGCTCCCTAGTGTTAACCCCTTTTCATGCCAGTGTCATTTTTTTTAGCACTGATCACTGTATTAATGTCACTGGTCCCCAAAAAGTGTCACTTGGGGGGTCACTTGGGGTCAGATTTGTCCGCCACAATGTCGCAGTCCCGCAAAAAAAATCGCAGATCGCCGCCATTACCAATAAAAACAATAAAAAATAAATAAAAGTCCATAAATCTATCCCATAGTTTGTAGACGCTATAACTTTTGCGTAAACCAATCAATATACGCTTATTACCAAAAATTTGTACAAGAATATATATTGGCCTAAACTGACAAATACATTTGTTTATGTATATATATATATATATATATATACACAGGTAAAAGCCAGTAAATTAGAATATTTTGAAAAACTTGATTTATTTCAGTAATTGCATTCAAAAGGTGTAACTTGTACATTATATTTATTCATTGCACACAGACTGATGCATTCAAATGTTTATTTCATTTAATTTTGATGATTTGAAGTGGCAACAAATGAAAATCCAAAATTCCGTGTGTCACAAAATTAGAATATTGTGTAAGGGTTAAATTTTGAAGACACCTGGTGCCACAAACTAATCAGCTGATTAACTCAAAACACCTGCAAAGGGCTTTAAATGGTCTCTCAGTCCAGTTCTGAAGCCTACACAAACATGGGGAAGACTTCAGATTTGACAGCTGTCCAAAAGGCGACCATCGACACATTGCACAAGGAGGGAAAGACACAAAAGGTTATTGCTGAAGAGGCTGGCTGTTCTCAGAGCTCTGTGTCCAAACACATTAATAGAGAGGCAAAGGGAAGGAAAAACTGTGGTCAGAAAAAGTGTACAAGCGATAGGGATCACCGCGCCCTAGTCAAGATTGTGAAAGTGGACAGCTGCTGGAGTCAGTGCTTCAAGATCCACCACCAAGAGACGCTTGAAAGACATGGGTTTCAACTGCCGCATACCTCGTGTCAAGCCACTGTTGACCAAGAAACAGCGCGAAAACCGTCTCACCTGGGCTAAGGAAAAAAAGAGCTGGACTGCTGCTGAGTGGTCCAAAGTCATGTTTTCTGACGAAAGCAAATTTTGCATTTCCTCGAGGTCCCAGAGTCTGGAGGAAGACAGGAGAGGCACAGGATCCACGTTGCCTGAAGTCTAGTGTAAAGTTTCCACCATCAGTGATGGTTTGGGGTGCCATGTCATCTGCTGGTGTCGGTCCACTCTGTTTCCTGAGATCCAGGGTCAACGCAGCCGTCTACCAGCAAGTTTTAGAGCACTTCATGCTTCCTGCTGCTGACCTGCTCTATGGAGATGGAGATTTCAGGTTCCAACAGGACTTGGCGCCTGCACACAGCGCAAAATCTACCCGTGCCTGGTTTACGGACCATGGTATTTCTGTTCTAAATTGGCCAGCCAACTCCCCTGACCTTAGCCCCATAGAAAATCTGTGGGGTATTGTGAAAAGGAAGATGCAGAATGCCAGACCCAACAACGCAGAAGAGTTGAAGGCCACTATCAGAGCAACCTGGGCTCTCATAACACCTGAGCAGTGCCAGAAACTCATTGACTCCATGCCACGCCGCATTAATGCAGTAATTGAGGCAAAAGGAGCTCCAACCAAGTATTGAGTATTGTACATGCTCATATTTTTCATTTTCATACTTTTCAGTTGGCCAACATTTCTAAAAAATCCCTTTTTTGTATTAGCCTTAAGTAATATTCTAATTTTGTGACACACGGAATTTTGGATTTTCATTTGTTGCCACTTCAAATCATCAAAATTAAATGAAATAAACATTTGAATGCATCAGTCTGTGTGCAATGAATAAATATAATGTACAAGTTACACCTTTTGAATGCAATTACTGAAATAAATCAAGTTTTTCAAAATATTCTAATTTACTGGCTTGTACCTGTATATATATATATATATATATATATATATATATATATATATTTTTTTTTTTTTGGATATGTATTATAGCAGAGAGTAAAAAATATTGTTTTTTTTTTTTTTTCAAAATTGTCGCTCGTTTTTTGTTTGTCACGCAAAAAAATAAAAACCACAGAGATAATAAAATACCACCAAAAGAAAGCTCTATTTGTGGGGAAAAAAGGACATCAATTTCGTTTGACTACAATGTCGCACGAGCGCACAATTGTCAGTTAAAGTGACGCATTGCCGTATCGCAAAAAATGGCCTGGTCATTAGGGGGTAAATCATTTTGGGGCTGAAGTGGTTAAGGTCCTGGAGTGGCCTAGCCAATCTCCAAACCTTTATTCCATAGAAAATATGTGGAGGGAGCTGAAGGTTCGAATTGCCAAATATCAGCCTTAAAGCGGAGTTCCACCCTAAAGTGGAACTTCCGCTCATCGGATTCCTCCCCCCCTCCGGTGTCACAATTGGCACCTTTCAGGGGGGAGGGGGGTGCAGATACCTGTATAATACAGGTATCTGCATCCACTTCCGGGTACAGCTAGCCGCAGCTAGCCGCAGCTAGCCGCAGACACCCCGCCCACCCCCGTTGTGTTGTGGGAAATACACAGTTCCCACAACACAACGAGGACCATTGAGAAAGCGCAGCGCGACTCGCGCATCACTTCCTGATTCCCTCAGTGTGAATGGCGGAGGCAGCACCCGAGGATCGAGGGACGGCTCGGTCTCGGGTGCCGACATCGCTGGACCCCGGGACAGGTAAGTGTCCTTATGTTAAAAGTCAGCAGCTGCAGTATTTGCAGCTGCTGACATCTAATTTTTTTTTTTTAAGTGAAACACCGCTTTAAAACCTTAATGACTTAGAGAGGATCTGCAAAGAGAAGTGGGACAAAATCCCTCCTGAGATGTGTGCAAACCTGGTTGCCAACAGGTTTTCTCCACCAAGTACTAAATCATGTTTTGCGAAGGGGTCAAATACTTATTTCACTCATTAAAATGCAAATCAATTTAGAACTTTTTAAAATGCGTTTTTCTGGATTTTTTGTTGTTATTCTGTCTCTCGCTGTTAAAATAAACTTACCATTAAAATTACATTCCCCTCCTCCCCCTTCCCCTCCCCCTCTTCTTTCCAAAAGTATGATATAGATTTATGTGGACAGTTTTCAGAATAATTACCTAGCCTTCTATATCTGATTACTGATGACCAGTGTGTTTTGTTTTTCTCTTTATGCCGGATAACATATACAGGTGCATCTCATAAAATTAGAATATCATCAAAAAGTTAATTTATTTCAGTAATTAAATTAAAAAAGTGAAACTTATATATTTTATATACCGTATTTATCGGCATATAACACGCACTTTTTTCCCCTGAAAATCAGGGGGAAATCGTGGGTGCGTGTTATAGGCCGATACCCCCCCCAATTGTGTGTGATCGGAGCGATCGCGGCAATTGCCGCGATCGCCGCCGACATACACAGCCGTGTGGAAATTCAAATACGGCGCCGAGACTGCAGTGTCTCGGCGGAGCGGAGCTACACATAGACGAGAGTCTTCGGGTTTTCTCGGCGCCGCTTACAGTCCCGCCCATAGAGCGGAACTGGGCGGGACTGTAAGCGGCGCCGAGAAAACCCGAAGACTCTCGGCTATGTGTATCAGCGCTCCGCCGAGACACTGCAGTCTCGGCGCCATATTTAAATTTACACAGGGCTGTGTATGACGGCAGGGATCGCGGCGATCCCACAAAGCTGGACGGGGGCAAGGCTGCACGGGGGGGCAAGGCTGCATGGAGGCAAAGCTGCACTGGGGCAAGGCTGCACTGGGGCAAGGCTGCACTGGGGCAAGGCTGCACTGGGACAAGGCTGCACTGGGGCAAAGCTGCACTGGAGCAAGGCTGCACTGGGGCAAAGCTGCACTGGAGAAAAGCTGCACTGACATGGCTGCACTGACATGGCTGCACTGACATGGCTGCACTGGGGCAAAGCTGCACTGACAAGGCTGCACTGGACACTGGGGCAAGGCTGCACTGACACTGACAAGGCTGCAGATGGACACCGATAACGCTGCATTGATGGGCATTTTATTGTAAGTCTTTCTTCCTTAAACTTTACTCCTAAAAGTTTTTTTCCTTAAAATTCCCTCCTTAACTTGGGTGCGTGTTATACGCCGGCGCGTGTTATACGCCGATAAATACGGTATATGTGTTACGCACAGAGTGATATTTTTCAAGCATTTGTTTTTGTTTTTTTACTTTGATGATGGAACAGAACAGAAGCAGGGGATTTTAAGATCTGTAATGCTGAGCGTTTATTCTTGTATAATGTTTATAGGAAACATTCCTAAAAATGAAAAAAGGCAGGGATTTACTAAAGCTGGAGAGTGCAAAATCTGGTGCAGCTCTGCGTTGAAACCAATCAGCTTCCAGGTTTTATTGCCAAAGCTTAAAGTGGTTGTAAAGTCAGAAGATTTTTTTTTATCTTATTACATTCTATGCATTAGAAAACCTTCTGTGTGCAGGAGCCCCCCTCAGCCCCCCAATACTTACCTGAGCCCCCTTTCTATCCACAGATGTCAACTAATGCCTCGGTCGTCCGGGACTCTCCCTCCTGATTGGCTGAGACACATTGGTTCCCGCTGCTGTCAATCAAACTCAGTCATCCAATGAGGAGGGAGAGGGGGAGGGGCCTAGGTGTGGCTCCATGTCTGAATAGACACATGGAGATGCAGCATGGCTTGGATGCCCCCATAGCAAGCTCCTTGCTGTGGAGGCACTCAACAGGAGGGAGGGGCCAGGAGCTCCAGCCAGGGATGAGAGAAGAGGAGGATTCGGGCTGACTTCTTCAAAACTACTGCACAGAGCAAGTAAGTATAACATGTTTGTTTTTTTAATAGAAAAAAAACAAGACTTTACAATCATTTTAACTGAACAAGCTGAAGTTATAAGCTGATTGACTACCAAGCACAGCTGCACCAGATTCTGAGTGCTCCGGTTTTAGTAAGTTACCCCCACAGAATCCTCCATTGCTGACAGTAATGATTTGGGGAGCCATGTAATCTGCTGGTGTTGGTCCACTGTGTTTTATCAAGTCCAAAGTCAGCGCAGCCCTTTACCAGGAAATTCTAGAGCACTTCATGCTTCCCTCTGCTGACCAGCTTCATGGAGATGCTGATTTCATGTTTCAGCAGGACTTGGCACCTTCCCACACTGTCAAAAGTACCAATACCTGGTTTAATGATCATGGTATCACTGTGCTTGATTGGCCAGCAAACTTGCCTGGACTAAACCCCATAGAGAATATGTGGGATATTGTCAAGAGGAAGATGAGAGACACCAGACCCAACAATGCAGATGAGCTGAAGGCCGCTATCAAAGCAACCTGGGCTTCAATAACACCTCAGCAGTGCCACAGGCTTATTGCCTCCATGCCACGCCTCATTGATGCAGTAATCCATGCAAAAGGAGCTCCGACCAAGTATTGAGTGCATACTATACTGTACATGGACATACTTTTCAGTAAACCAACATTTCTGTATTAAAAATCCTTTTTTTATTGGTCTTATGTAATAGTCTGATTTTCTAAGATACTGAATTTGGATTTTTTACTAGCTGTAAGCCATAATCGTCAATATTAAAAAAAAGGAAATGCTTGAAATATATCACTCTGTGTGTAAAGCATATATATAAAATATATGAGTTTCACTTTTTGAATTAAATTACTGAAATAAAAAAACTTTTTGATGCTATTCACATTTTTTGAGATGCACCTGTAAATACATGTAATAAATAATAAAATAACAGACAGGCACACAAAATTTTAAGAAGAAGGTTAGCAATAGAAGCATATTTCTCTTAGGAATTCCTAACTTTGACGCTGTTGTTTTACCATTTGTATTCCCTTGCTTTGTGTAATGATTTGGATGATTTTGGGGAATATATAAATCAATAACAATAATCCCAAAGAAACCTTGCCAACATTGCTATGCTACAATTTCTACACAGAACTGTCTGTGTTGTATTAGTTGGATACTGAATCTGCTCACTGTTTACATACCTTAGGTGTTTTATTGGTGTTATCTACAACTTTTGCTTCTGGGCTGCCTTTCTGCACCACTGTGGCCATAATTACCTTATTCAGCTTAAGGCCAAATGTTGTAGCTAAGGCTATGTGCCCTGAATTCTTCATAGGACTGATTAGAAAATTCAATACAGGGCTGCTTGACCACCACAAGCTAAACATTATTATAATATCTGCTTGGGGGAAACTCTGGCCACTGGAGCTCCATATACATGTATATGCAGTCAGGCACTCTAAAATAGCTACATGCCCATGAAATGCTGAATTACCAGATCTTGGTCATTTTTTTTTCCTTTAAGTCTCACGCCATGCCAAATGCAAATTTAAGCCTTAAAGTGATTGTAAACAATCACTTTGTAAAGCAGCCAATTCAGTTTAAAATAAAAATTAAAGGCAAAACATTTGTGTATAGTTATATATATATATATATATATATATATATATATATACACACCTTTCTTTCCCTTTGTTATAAGTGATCACATTCCCTCTGTTTCCAGATGCATAAGAGCTAAGGGAGGAAAAGCAGCAGTACACTGAGCATCCCAGTGAAAGGCTGTGCAAGGAGGATGTGTCAGAACAAGTCTGATCATTGGAGGAGAGCAGGTTCCCAGCATAGATAGATAACTGACCACGCCATGTTCTCCTGCTTAGTGTGGTTAGTTTTTAATAGGAAGGCAGTGGGACTGGCAGGGACACCAGGGATTTCACACAAAGCAAGCAATACAAAGAGGACAGGATACTTTCTCATACAAGTAGGTGGACCAACAGGCAAATATCAGGAATATGAAATGTTGGGTTTATATACTCTTTAAAGTTGTTGAAAACCCTCACATATACCTAGTGAAGTCACTAGCCCCAGGTGATACACAGAGATAAAATATATCCTCCTACATATGTTGTACCTGTTTATATGCATCTTCTTCTTCTGTAGATCATTCTAAAAACACACAGATCAAAGGATTTTTTCTCAGCTCTAGCAGGGGGGGGATGTGAAGTCTCACAGTGCAGATCTCAGTGAGGACATCTCTGTGTCCTAACTGGAGGGAAGGAACACATCCCCTTCACACGGTGCATGGAGAACATGCAGAGCTAATGATATGAATAACAGGCTGTGTGCTGGAGCTCTCTTCCCCTTCACCCTTTTATTGATTGGTGTCAGGAAAACCTCTCAGAAATTGCTCATGCTATTAACAGAGGAACAAGGTAGCAGAGAGAAATCCCACTCAGGGTTTTAAATAGAGGAAAATACTCAGCATAGAAGGATGTGTTCTGTTCATATTTCATGCCTAAGGTTTACAACTACTTAAATGTTTATTGAGAAGTAATTCTAATAATTCAGAATTTCAATCAAGCATCAATAGAGGCCTACCCCAGTCCCTTTTGTCTAATCTGGGGTTCTGAGAAGTCAGCAGCTACAAAAACTTTTTACAGGTGACTAAAAAAAATACTTTAAATACTGTAAAGCATTTTGGGCTAATAGGTAAGGGGATATAAAAAAAAATGCATAGAGGGTGGGCACTGTCCAGAAATCCATTCAGCCAGGAGCAGTGATTGTTTAAACGTTATAGTGAAACATTAAAGTAAAACTATAGGCAAACTTTTTTTTTTTTCATTTTTTGATAGAGTAAGGGAGGGTCACAACACCTGTCAGTTTATTTTTTGCCATCTGTGTCCCATTGGGGAGATTTCCCTTCACTTCCTGTCCCATAGCCAAATCAGGAAGTGAGATTAAATTCCTTTAAATTAAGGAAATTCCTTGGGAACCCCCAGGTCACCAGAACTAGTGTCCAGATTGGAAGATTTCCCCTCTATTGCTTTTCTGCGGACAACCCAAAATTTGGGATTTTCTTTTACTTTCACATTCAATAATAATGGTAAACGCGAGAAAATAGAGAGGATAAATCTCCGTAACAGGGGCACAGACAACAACAACAACTGACAGGTGTTCTAATCCATTTTCACTCTGTCCAAAACAACAACAAAAAAAGCTCTCTCTCTTCCTTTAAGTTACTGTACATGTCATTGACAGTTTTAAAAAAAAACAGCACACAGACCCCTCCAAGGGTCTGCTGAGTGTTTTGGAGGACATTTAGGGGTCTAAAAAAAAAAAAAAGATGCTGGCAACTAATTTAATTTGGTGGCAATTTATATTGTAAATGTACTTTTGCCCCTCAGGTCTGTTACAGATTTTAAGTGGGACTTAACACCAAAAAAACAATCCATTCCAAACCCTAATCCGGGCATGCAGATTCAGAGTAAGAGTAGAAGGGGGAAGAGCATGTGCCCCCCCCCCCCCCCAGAACCATGCCAAGCTTCATCCCCACAACCCTGGCTGGTGGTTGTGGGAGCCTGCGGGTGAGGGCTCACCAGAATATGGAAGATACCTTTAATAATAATGGGGGCCCCAGATACCACCCCCATAGTACCACTACCCATTCACAAAAAAAAAGTATTCTATTCACAAAAAAGTTTTGTATACCAGAAATAGACAATCAAATGTTTCTAGGTTGTAACTAAGAAATAAAGACACCCAAATGTTTGACAATTTCTTTATTAAAAATACAATTCCCCAAAAAAGTCCCTCATTGTAAATCCATTGTCAGTCATGATGCCCATCACCTGCCAACTCACCAAAAAAAGACCTGAGGGCACACAACTGATTCCAACGGTACACGTAGCCCAATGTTATCTCCCCAAGCTGTCATCATATACAAGGGTAGGGGGCGAGGATAGTGGTGACATCATTGACAAATGATGGCCATGACAGTATTGTTAATGCTATTTACACCCCTTTGCCTAAAAGGAGTGGGGGATTCCCAGTGATGTCAGTGCTTCCTAAGAATGCCCAGCAGGTGCAAGTGGGTTTATTGTAGGTTTATCGCATATTAGGTTGTGGAATGCAGTTTTTGTTGCTGCTGAATTTCAACCAGGCAAACATGTATAAGTTATGATCAGCTAAGATGGCTGCACACTGTTCTAGCCTGGCACAAGATATCCTGGCAGCCAAGGTACCTATCCAGGAACCACTGCACCACTAGATTCTGGACAAGTCCCTGCCAAAACCAACAGGTTTGTGCTATTGTTACACCTGACCTTACCTGGCATAGATGGCATAGGGTAAGCCATCCTTCTGTCTGAACCTGAAGATCAACAAGAATTTCTAGCCCAGTGTGGCTCCTGTCTCTCCGGCATACCAATGGCAAAACAGCATGGCAGCTTTTTGGTTGGGCCAATGCATATGCTCTAGATCTAAGGAGTCAAACGAGGAGGCCAGGTCAGGCCTACTGGACCAGGTTTGTGTCTTCAAATGTACCCTGATGCTTACAGCATGGCCCAGTGACACAGACACATTACCTTCAACATACTTGTGGAGGGCAGGAATAAACTTCTGAGCCAAAAAATGGTGATTGGGTATCTGCCACTGTGATGCAGCACAGACCTTGAGGAAAGGCTCCCTGCACCCCCCCCTCCCTTCTGGCAGAACACATAAGCAATGTGGGAGGGATTCCCCCATCAACTCTGATTTTTACTTGTTACCTGTAGTTGAAGATGCAAATAAATGTAATAATCCATTATAATAATATTAGATCATGTCACCCTGTCGTATGCTCCCCTGGTGGAGATTACAAGTTGTCATGTTGATGCACATTGGACACGCATAGTTCATCATTGTCACATTTAGGAATGTGATATAGAGCAATGTTGTGAAGCCAATGCTGGATGTCGGCAAGAAGTAGCTAAAAAATTGATGGACGAGATTAGTCATGCTAGGATGTATAAAGGATATAAAAAAGGGTAAAAAAAGTCTTTTGAAACAAAAATTCAATTGATTATGATATACAATACTTTGGTAATCCAAATGTCATTCAATTAGGGTTTACATTTACTTTCAATTTATTTCAAAGATGACAAACTGTCTAGTTTACCTAATACAACTTTTTAAAATGCATAGCTGGACACTATTGGTTTTTGTGCAGTGGAAATTGACATAGCCATTGATAGATATTGGTCTTTACATGTCTGCTAAACATTAAACATGCAATATCAATTTTTTTTCAAATAACAAGGTTAAGGCTTTTGTGTCATCCTTCTCACAAGATCTCCGAGTCAGCTATCTAAAGGTGAAAGTCCGAACGGATTTGTGTCCATCCAACATGCAATCTGTTGGCTTTAATGTGTTACAGTATAGCCATCGACATGATGCAATAGCCAGTCTGTTTCTTGGGCTGCCAGATGAATATCCAAACATGATGATTGTGCTTTTGGTTTCACTCCAACTGAGTTCTGTTCCCACATAAAACAGCCTTAATGCTCTGTGGGCAGAACACTTATTGTTTATGACTTAGATCTTGCTATGTAAACTTTCAGAGAGGAATTTCAGTAGCAAGTAATAAAGAGACACTTGAAGAGCCAAGTATGTTCAATAAGTTGTAAAATCTTAAAATACCTTAAAGTAAACTTGTCACAAGTCTAGACAATTCAAACTCAGCATACAATGAAAAAAAAAAAGTGTAAGCAGAGGCTTAGTTGAAATCTGCATGTCAAAATGTTTCAAAGATTAGGAGTGTGCACACCTTAGAGAAAAAAATGGTGGTTGTTGCAGTACTTTCCGTCACACCGTATTTACGCTGTGGTCTTACAAGCGTACTTTTTGGGGAAAAAATACATTTTTTGAATTAAAAAAATAAGACAACAGTAAAGTTAGCCCAATGTTTTTTTTTTATATTGTGAAAGATAATGTTACACAGAGTAAATTGATACCCAACATGTCATGCTTCAACATTGTGCCCGCTCGTGGAATGGCGACAAACTTTTACCCTTAAAAATCTCCACGTTTAAAAAATTCTACATGTTTTGAGTTACAGAGGAGGTCTAGGGATAGAATTTTTGCTCTCGCTCTAACGATCTCGGCAATAACTTACATGTGTGTTTTGAAGACGGTTTTCATATGCGGGCGCTGCTCACGTATGTGTTCGCTTCTGCATGCAAGCTCGGCGGGACGGGGCGTGTTTAAAAATAGTTTTTCTTATTTATTTTACCTTTATTTTTGTTTTTTACACTGTTCTTTTAAAAAACAAAAACAAATTGTGTCACTTTTATTCCTATTACAAGGAATGTAAACATCCCTTGTAATAGAAAAAAAAGCATGACAGGACCCCTTAAATATGAGATTTGGGGTCAAAAAGACCTCAGAGCTCATATTTACACTGAAATGCAATAAAAATAAAAAAATTAAATGTCATTTGAAAAAAAAAAAAAAGAGAGAGCTATGGGCGGAAGTGACGTTTTGACGTCACTTCTGCGATGCAATGGTATGGAGACGGATGGGGGCCATCTTACCCTCACTTGTCTCCATACCACACATGGAAGAGGACGCGATCGCCTCCGCCGCTACCGACAGCTCCGGTAAGCGGCGGAGGGCCCCTCTCCCGCCGCCAATAAAAGTTATCTTTGCCGCACAGACCACTTTTATCTGAAAGCGGACCACCCGCTGAAGAAGAGGATACCGGGTTATGGTAGCTAGCTGCTGCCATAACAACGATATTCCTCTTCAAAGTACCAACGTATAACGACGGCCGGCTGTCCGTAAGTGGGTAAGTTGTTTTTAATAATGCTTAAAGTGAAACAATAAAAATTAAATATTCCTTTAAATATAATGCCTGGGGGGGAGTCCTTAGTATGCCTGTAAAGTAGCACATTTTTCCCGTGTTTATAACAGTACCACAGCAAATGACATTTCTAAAGGAAAAAATGTCATTTGAAAACTACTCGTGGCTGTAATATATTGTCGGGTCCCGGGAATATAGATAAAAATCACTGAAAAAAATGGCATGGGTCCCCCCCCAGTCCATTACCAGGCTCTTTGGGTCTGGTATGGATATTAAAGAGAACCTTGCACCCAAATTAAAGAGAAACTGCATGGGGGTCCCCCCAAAATCCATACCAGGCCCTTCAGGTCTGCTGCAACAATAATTTTTCCATGTATGTCTTGAATTGTATATTTATTACAATTATTATATGTTGTATCACAGATATTGCTCTCCTGAGGAAGCGGTGAAAACCGCGAAACCGGTCGAGAACCCAAGCTTTATTTGTGCCCACCATCACTATGGGGTGTAATCCTCTTGGTTGTATTTACTGCTTTTGCTTTTAATTACAACTGTATGTGACACTGTTATAACTTTTTAACTATGTTTTCAATTAAAATGGAATTTTATTATATTATTACCTTTCTCTTTACCTTTTCTTACTAAATATTTGGCTATACCTAGTACCGCAATAGTCCCCCCCCCTTTTGGGTTTTCCTTCCCTGCATGGGGTATCGAGATACTGGCCGACAGAAGCAGCTAACTACGGCCGTTCCCTACCCCCTGCCTTTCCTTGTACTAGACAATTGGGATGATGGTACTCCTATGTGGTAATTCAACTCTTCTGATCTAGGTGCTCTCCTCTATGGAAAAATACTACATGTAATTAGTATTACAGGTTACTTAGATTTTTTAATTGATGACATAATATCAAAAATATAGCACTAATGTTTAAAATATGAGCTGTGGTACAGGAGATATAAAAGCAACAGCACAGGTGAGACTATACACAAATTACATGATTTTCAAACGCTAAAATTGTTAATAATGAACGAATCTTGGCGCGTTTCGACCCCGCCGGGTTTTCTTCAGAGGATTAATACGCTGTGAAAATATTTACAAATTCATAGACATATCACAAAATAAAATAATATAGCGTAGTAATGAACATTTGTTTATATAGTTACCAATCACACTGTATTGTGCGATATCTCCTGAATCTGAAAACTTCTAAAGACCCCCCTCCACTCAGCCCTACCGGGAGTCCCCGGCCGCCAGGCACACCAGCGAAAAGAGCCTACCATTCATGCGTGGCTTACGAGGAGTTACAATACAGGATAATCACAAGTGCCAGGGAGGAGCGTGGAGGCGAAAAGGCAGCACCTGTGGTCAAAGCATCAAATAGCCATGCTATAAGTACAATTGTGTTTGACACAAGTAAACATGTTTCATAATTCCAATACTAAAGTATTGGAAATACTAAGTAAATAACTGGATCTTATATATTGTATGTTGTTTAGGGTTTAACAAAAGTAGTTTTTTCGTGTTTTTTACAGCGAGCGGCATGTGGATGTTATAGTAATCAATTAAGGGGATCCCCAAGCCAAAATGTAAAAAAATGGCATAGGGGTCCCCCCCAAAATCCATACCAGACCTGTATCTGAGCACACAACCTGGCAGGCCGCAGGAAAAGGTCTACAGACAGGGGGCTTATCTGAATCTGGAACCACGCTTTAACAAGGGGACCCCCAGATCCCAGCCCCCCAAGTGAAAATGGGTATCGGGTACATTGTACCCCTACCCATTCACCAAAAAAAGTGTAAAAATTAAAAAAATTACAGTAGACAATTTGGGACAAGTCCTTAATTTTAAAAAAAACTGTCCTGCGATGTCCATTCATCTTCAATCACAGCGTCAGGCGACCCGATAAAAAAACAAAAACGGAAAAAGCTCTGCCTCCATGGGAGGCTCCCGCTGACTGAAGCCTCTTCGCGATGACAGCTGTCCTATAGCTGAGGGCAGGGCCACCCCATGATGTAAACGGGTGACCCCGCCACCCTTTGACATTACGTGACATCACCTAACATCAGAGAGGGGGGGTCACCCGTTTATTTTGTGATTTTGGGGTGACCCCCACGCAAACATTTTTTTAAATTCTGGGTGCGGGGTTCACCTTAATATCTATACCAGTCCCAATGGGCCTGGTAATGGACTGGTGGAGGGACCCATGCCATTTTTTTCAATGATTTTTATCTATATTGCCGGGAGCCAACAATACATTACAGTAGTTTTTAGTTAAATTTTTTCCTACGTCATTTTGCTTTGGTACTGTTATAAACACGGGAAAAATGCGCTACTTTACAGGCATGCTAAGGAAACCCCCCAGGCATGACATTTAAAGGAATATTTCATTTTTATTGTTTCACTTTAAGCATTATTAAAATCACTGCTCCTGAAAAAAACGGCAGTTTTTAAAACTTTTTTTTTGCATTGATACATGTTCCCTGGGGCAGGACCCAGGTCCCCAAACACATTTTTTATGGCAATAACTTGCATATACGCCTTTAAAATTAGCACTTTTGATTTTTTATGTTAGCGTCCCATAGACTTTAACAGTGTTTGCGTGTTCGCATAAATTTTTTGCCTGTTCGCAAGTTCTGGTGCGAACCGAACTGGGGGGTGTTCGGTTCATTCCTTAGGCCTCATGCACACGGACGTTTTTACAGCCGCTTTTTTTAGCGTTTTTTGCAGCTTAGAAAGGCCTGTCTATGTTAGTCTATGGCTTCATGCCCACCTAAGTGTTTTTGAGCTGCAAATGGCATAGGCGTTTTTAAGCTGTAAAAAAAACCCAGGACCAGTGGGTTCTGAGAGACTTTTTCAGCTGTAAAAACGCTCTAACACTGATTAACACTCAAAAATGCTCAAAACGCTCAAAAACGTCATTCACCAACATTTTTTAACATTTTTGAGCCATTGAAAAAGAAAAAAAAATTGAAAAAAAAACCGCTAAAAAACGCTAACGCAGAAAAACGCTCATAAATGCTAAAAAACGCTGAAAAAAGCTGAAAAAACTTTTAAAAAATCACTGCAAAGATACTGGCGTTTTCATAACGTTATTTTAACATCCCCTGAATGAGGCCTAATTGTCACCATTGCTGCTGCTTTAGCTGCTTAGATGTTGCCACTGTTGATAACATCATCAGTGCGCCACCCTCACTCTGCCCACAGTCTTTAGATTGACAGCACATTGCTTTACTTACAGGAGTTCGGAGAAATTATGGAAAAGCCCTGCTCAGGCCAGCACTATCCTACAGGGTGAAAGAGGAATCCATCTTCACAAGAAGCATTTACCATTTAAAAGAGGTGAATTTCATTTCTTTTAACACATTTAACATGATAACTTGCATTGAAAATGTCTGTTTATCACTATAGAAGGCAAAAGCTAGAGGCTTCAAACGAACTTTAATCTCACTGCAAAATTACATTGCTGGTGAAATTCTGCCAAAACAGAAGCTCTCAATTGCATTCATTGAGCTGCTTAAGCAATTTTTTTTCTTTACAAAAAATACTCTCTTTATTTAGAAAGTGTGTGTGTATTTTTGATGTATTCAAAGTAGTTTTTTTTTTGTTGTGCTCTTTGTATGTGCTGTTTTTGTTTTTCCTTTTATTATGTATTTGATTGCTCTTTTACTTCTTTTAACCACTTGCCAACGGCCGCGTGCAGTTTTACGTCATCAGAATGGCACAGGCAGGCAAAAGGCTGTACTCGTACATCCCTTTGAATGTGCTGCCTAGCGGGCTCACATGTTTTGCCGGCGGCGTGCTGCGGGACCGTGCCTGCAGGTTCCGCAAACTCGATGTTAGCCGGTGGCTGGCGATTGCTGCAAGGAGAGGCAGAACAGGAAGATGCCTATGTAAACAAGGCATTTCCCTGTTCTGCCTAGCAACATGACAGGGATCTACTGCTCCCTGTCATCGGGAGCAGTGATCTCTGTCATTTTGTAATGAGCCCACCCCCCCTACAGTTAGAACACATCCAGGGAACACACTTAACCCCTTGATCACCCCCTAGTGTAACCCCCTCCCTGCCAGTGTCATTTATACAGTAATCAGTGGCTATTTGTAGCTCTGATCGCTGTATAAATGCCAATGGTCCCAAAATAGTGTCAAAAGTTTCCGATCTGTCCGCCATAATGTCACAGTCCTGATAAAAATCGCAGATCGCTGCCATTACTAGTAAAAAAAAATAATAATAAAAATGCCATAAATCTACCCCCTGTTTTGTAGATGCTATAACTTTTGCGCAAACCAATCAATATACACTTGCTTATTGTGATATTTTCTTAACAAAAATATGTAGAAGAATACATATTGGCCTAAACTGTGGAAGAAATTTGTTTTTTTATATATTTTTGGGGGTATTTATTATAGCAAAAAGTAAAAAATATTGCTTTTTTTTTAAATTGTCGGTCTTTTTTGTTTAGAGCACAAAAAATAAAAACCACAGAGGTATGGTGGTATGATCACATACCACCAAAAGAAAGCTATATTTGTGGGAATAAAAGGACATAAATTTTGTTTGGGTAAAACGTTGCACGGTCGCGCAATTGTCAGCTAAAGCGACACAGTTCCGAATTCTCAAAAAATGCTCTGGTCAGGAAGGGGTTAAATCCTTCCGGGGCAGAAGTGGTTAAACATACAGTAACGTTGCCAATAAATACACAACATTCTGGGAATGGCTAAGGTGAGAGAGAGGCCCTGTTCCCAGAGTTATGCTTTTCATTCATCTTCTCTACTGACTCCAACACATTTTGCAGATATTTTTGAGAAATGGAAACTCCCAGTTTTGATCATCCCTACTAGAGATAAAAGACAGCTGAGGTTACAAATAAATCTTGATATTCATGTTTAACCAGGCTCAACTTCAGCATCAGGTACTTTTGTAACCATCCCTTTCCACCGGTATGAAAAAAAAAGATTTCCAAGCAGTACTCACCCTCACCCAACTTAATTCAACCCACTTTATTTGAGCCAAAGGTATTAAAGCAGAACTTTACCCATAACAGCTTGATAACAATTATTTGTTCTTTAACAAAAGAACCTACATTCCATATTTATAATTATGCCACCAAAATTAGTGTGTGTTGTAAATTGCCTCCAGCATTGCTCCTGTTTCTTCTTGCTGGAGGCCGCCATTTTGTTGAAGCCGAAAGCAGTAATTTCTTATTGGAAACTCTACCTCTCTCTTTGGTCTCAAATACTATATGTCACTTTCAGTAACTAAAATGTGTGTATTTCCAGCCATGATTGATGATGTCTTGGCTTAGCTAGACAAGAAGGCTGACAGAAGTTTTACAGTGCTGAAGTTCACAAGGAGAAAGAAGGGGATATCAGAATCTATCCTGGTAAGTTTTACTCTTTTGTGTCTTCCTGGCAGCAGAGTTTGCCCTGTTATCTCTCCTGTTTTTTTTTCTCCCTTCCTAATCTGTGTTTCCTCCACACAGTCTGTTTCATTCCTGTTTCTTTCTTCACCCTTCAGCAGCAGTAAATTTTAATAAAGCTGTCACAAAATTGGCCTCTAGCAGCTCTGATTTTAAACACAATTCTGAGAACAGCTGAGCATGTGCAAAGCAGAAAGAGACAGGGCCTTGATGGATTTTAAACAGTAAAGGCAGTTATTGTTAAAGTGTTTGTTAACCCACAACAAAAATATACAGATCCTGGTCAGTTAAAGCGGATTACACAGCACAGCACTTGTGCTGTGTAATATGCCCCCCTCTAAACTGTAAAACAAAAACCTGAATCTGCCACTTCCTGTATGCCCTCTCTATTCTGACCATGAAAATCAAGGCTGCTCAGCCCTGATCACCGTGGTCAAAGTACGTCCCCCTATCATATGCTGCCCTGCTCTGCTCTCCTCTCCTCTCTCTCCCCCCACACCCCCTCTTTCCTGCCTGTCAGCTGTGTCTCTGTCTCCACCCCGCCCCCCCACCACTGCTGTTACTATTAAATAGAAAAGCCTACAATGGTCACTGCCAGACCCTCTATTAGAGGCTGGCATAGCACACGTATGTACTTAGTTTTAAAAAATGAGCAGTCTAAATACTGAATTGCAGCTGTCTTCAGGCCGGTCACGTGATTTGCGGCCCCTTTACAGTTCAGAGACAGCAGCCACGTGATCTCCCTGACTGACGTCAGAGGGAGATCATGGCACCTCCAACAGAAGACATCCATCGGAGCTGTAATGTGGACACGAGTCATGTGACCGGCCTGAAGACAGCTGAAATTCGGTATTTAGACTGCTTGTTTTTTAAAACTAAGTACATAGTGTGCTATGCTAGCCTCTAATAGAGAGGTTGGCATAGTCTTATATAAATGGGTTAACAAACCCTTTAATGTTTTACATAGCTATACCTGCAGAAGGGGCCAGTCTGAAGTGATCTATAGACTTAATTTTCTGACAAAAGTTTCACTTTAAGGACCTGACCCACTGGGGGCACATCTTGTACTCATGTCATGCCATGTCACCCTGTACTCATAGGACAATGCTGCAGAAATAGGTGTACTATAATTCCATTACATGGGTCCATTCTCTGCAGTACTCAGGACCCATTCATTGTAGCGGGAGGAAGAGGCTAATGTAGACCCATAGGGGTGGATTTGACAAAGGCAAATAGACTATGCACTTTGCAGTTGCCCCAGAGCTTAGTAAATGAACATAAGTTTTGCTGACGTCCATCATCCAATCACGTGCAGGCAAAAGTGCTGTTTTTTTAATTTTCCTTGCATGTGATTGGATATTCTTTGCAAAGTGATGGTTTACCACGTTTACAAAGCTCTGGAGCAACTGCACTTGCAGAGTACAACAGCACTGTGCGAAGTGCACAATCTATTTGCCTCTAGTAAATCAACCCCATAATGTCAAATGAACAGACCAGAGACACCAGAGTTTTGGTTTGAGACAGGAAAGAATAGGGAAGATGGAACCTGAAATCTTGCTTGAAGTATCAGTTTTTGGTGGAGTTGTTCCTGAGCCGCTTTATACCTGCATGGGTTATTCAAGGTATAGAAAGGTATAGAAGAAAAGCCAGTAGGTATCCTGTGTATGCTGAGTCATATCAGATGCAACATTTTCCCACATGACCGGTTTTTAGGTATATTGCATGATAGTCTATTGTAAAAATGGAGGCTTGTTTATCACATCACATATCTGCCACCTGTCTTCCATCCCACAGGAAAACTGCGCAATCACTAAAGACGATAACCTAATTGATTGGGTTAATCAACTGATCAAACAGAAATCTATGGACATGAGCAAAGGCTGTAAGAAGAAAAAAAGGATTCTTTATGCATGCACTTAACCTTTGTCACGACGGCATAAACTAAGAGCTGTGTCAGTATTTCTGGTATATCTGGGGACTGAACGTAAACAACATGGTACAATTCTGGAAACTGCCATCATAAAATATTTTAAGCGGCAAGGAAGAGTAAAATAACATAAAAATGTCTTTCGATGTGATATCTGAGAGTAATTCAGGATTTATGACACCTTAACCTTTAGAATCCAAAATATTAAGCCATGTTTCTTAGCGATAATAACTTGGTTGTCCTCACTTATGTGTCTTAGATAAAAGCCTACTGCCACAGAATCCATGAATGCTCAAATACCCTGGCGGGCCTTTAGTAGTAAATCTTATAGAATAGCTTATGGCCAATATAATGGGCCTCAGTAGCCTGCGAATATCATGAATTCTAATATTACTTACATCAGTAGAAACATGAAGTAATGTCTCCATTGTAATTAAATGATGTATTTAGAGGCAGCGCTCTAAATGGTCCCCTAGTGTGCCGGTGATATATTCTAATAGTCTTCTTTTTACGGCCCCACAAGGTAATATTCATGTTTTATTCTTGAGGGTTTTTGGGCTTGCTCGAGGAGATTTGAATTGCAGCATTAAGTGGCAAAGGGCGTTTTAGGAGAGCTTTATGAAAATAGGTGTAGATCGAGAATTCATGGATATAAACATAAAATAATCATAACCTTCTCCAAAAAATTGGTTCTGAAAATATTTTTTACTAGCTGCAATTTGCTGTTTTAGATTTGTTACATTTATGAAACGTGATTCTCAGTTTCTGGAATAGGAAGCAAAGATTTGATCATTTACAAGGAATCTTTAATTTTTGTTAAAGGAAAACATACAGTTTTGTGTAAAAAAAAAGAAATTTTGTAGTAGAAATGTAGAACATCAGGTACACGTCAGAATCTCAAGATCTCAGTTATATGGCCACATACTGTATATGCCCTTCTTATGCCCTTATGCCCTTCAAGCGTTTGGCACCCTGCTCTTTCCTGTAAGCATACTCAGAAATGACCTAAAAGTACTACTCAAAAGCAATAGAGATCTGAGTATTGTCAACTTCCTACCTGTCACATTCAGCCTACTGATTGGATAGTAAAAGAATAGCAATACAATGATAACTTGTCATTTCTGATCTCTCTACTCTCTTCTTCTGACAGCACATGTGAGTGCAGCAGAGTCTGATTGGTTCCTAGTGTTGGCCCTCTCTCTTCCAGTCTGAGTGCTGCTGTGCAGTGGATTTCATTAAGCTGACATCAAGAAAGAACCAGGTACAAATGGTTGCATTTCTGCTTCACGATTTCTTGTTTTAGCTTTACAAAGGCTAATGCTGAGGCACAATAAAATATTGATGCAAAACTACTGAAAACACTGTATGTAGGTGTTTTGTGTGTGATTTAATTCATCGACCTGCAACTTCATTTGCTTAATATTAAATCCATGAGAAATATGGCAGCTACTGTTGCTAATTTGTTTTTTAAAGGTGCCAGTTCAGGGACTATCATCCTGATCCTGTGTTCACTACCTAGTAAAGCTAAGCATGCAGCCAGTGAAGAGTGAAACAATCTAAATGGCCCAAGCTAAATGCTTGATCAAGGTCAGTGACTCACTAGGTAGTGAAGACAGGATGAAAGCTCCTGAAACTGCACATTTAAAACCCGAGCCAATATTGGCAGCTCCTATATTCCTATCCTTATAGATTCAGCTGAACTCCAGACAACTAGATAAATAGACAGATAAAATCAGGGCTTTTTTTCTCAGAAAATAGGTGCAGGAACTCAACCATGACCTCTCAAAAAAACCCTCCCCCACCCCACACAAACCCTCCAAACCGCATCAAAAAGTGAGTGTGGTCAGATTTTACTAACAGTGGAAGGGGTGTTCTGACAAAATAGGACAGTGGCAATAAATACCTGGAGTGCATTATGTACAGAGTGCAGAGTTTCGAGGGGGGGGGGGGAATGAGGGAGTTACACAGAGTGCAGAGTTCAGGTGGTGCGTTCGGGGGTGGGCTATGTACATAGTCTAGAGTTTAGGGGTGTTCTGCATACAGAGTGCAAGTTCAGGAATGCACTACACACAGAGTGCAAAGTTCAGGGATGCACTACACACAGATTGCAAAGTTCAGGGATGCACTACAGCCTTCTTCCACAGCTGTTTACCTATGCACCCCCTATCCTCTTCACTTTCCCCCCTCTTCAACTCTGACCTCTGCATGCAACCCCCCTTCCACTGTCTCCATCTTCTCCTTCCTTCCTTAAAATCTCCGCCATCTTCCACATGTCTTACTTGTGTTGGTGTATTAAGCTGAAGCACCCAGCCGGCTCTAGTACCTCCCCGCACACTGTAGGTGGCTCCACCTCGCTCACTTGCAGAGGGGTCATTCAGTTGGGGTGTTGGGATCTGCACCTGCATCTCCCTTGGCCCCATCCTGCACTCAGTGGCAGTTACTCAGGAGATCAAATCTATGGGAGTCGTTGGGAGACAAGCTTATACTTGTAAACACAGAAGCCGGACTTCTGTTTTTGCAACGGATAGTGGTGAGTAGGGAGCAGAGGGCCTGAGCCAGAGGTGGTGGAACTAAGCTGAAAAAAAGCCCTGGATAAAATATATATAAGGGATTTGTCTTACCTGCCAGGGTATTAGTATTTCTGTTCATCCGGTTCAGAGATTCAGATGACCCGACTATTTTCTGATGCTGTTAAGAATCACAAAAAAAGGTCCGCTCTCCACCCCCAGCCTGTGATTGGACAATGAAGGAGTAGCAACAGCCTAAGGAGGTCATTCTTGTACTTTCTTTTCTTGTACACATGTTCCTTGTAATCACATGAGAATGCGGAAAACCTGATTGGACCAAAATACTGCCCCTCCTTCTTTCTCAGGAGCCCAAATCAGGTCAAATTTTGATAATTATACTAGTTACATTTAAAATTAGCCCTGGTTCGCACTGCAGCAATTTGGCATGCGATTTGACATGTCAAATCACATGCCAAATCTGCGGCTATTGTCCGCAATGGCACCATCCGAATCGGTGCGATGCCACATTTGTGGCGCCACACCGATTACCAAAAGTAGTTTCTGTACTACTTTTGGCAAATTCGGTGTGCGATTTTAATAGACATCTATTAAACCCACACAGATGTCTCTGAAATGGCCCCCGAAGTTGGTACTGACATTCAGGAATGAAATTGTGCAAGTTCAGCTGAAGCACGATTTCATTCCTGCTGTCAGTGTCAACCTAGGCTCAGTGATTTGTAATAAACACATTAATAAATGCACCAGTGTTTTTAATACACATTTTTTAGAACACATTTTTTTAAATTTATAGTTTGCAAACATTTGTATTATTTTAAAACAAGGTATAAGCTGTAAATCCCTTTTACATGACCAAAATTTTAATGCAAGGTCCCCTACAAAACATAGGTTCAATGGAAATCGACCATAAGAAACCTGGTGTCTACTGTGTTACCTTGGTCAACTCTTGCTTGATGCAATGATCTTGCTGCACTTACTTGGAAGGCTAATGGCCACCAAAAAATCATACGAAAAATACCACTTTCAAAGCAAACATACGATAATCTGATAGTTAGTACACAGCTTTCGAGTTCCCATCGGCAGTTCATTGAATATTATTCATTGGGACAAGCACACATTTTTTTCTGGTATGATAAAAGATCGTATGATTTTCGTTTAATCAGTACAGTTGTCGTTCGAAAATACAATACAAATATACTACAACACATTACATCACTTCCAAATTTTTATTCTGTTTTACGAGAATTTCTGTCACTTTAGTAAACTCTTCATTTTCAATTCGAAACTAGCAAAAAATTTACAATCATAAGTCCGATAATCTCATTGTGTGTACCAGCCATTATTACAGTGACCCCAGCAGTGGCCACTGTTTATCACCATCACCATTATCATTGCCGGCAAGGTCATCAATGGCTCAGGTCAAAAATGTCAAACTGTGCCCGCTTGAATATATCAGTACTATTTGTATATAAAATGCAGGGATTAGGAGTATACATTTTAAATAGTGCAGTATGTAATGTACAGTCCAGCATACAGAGTGCAGAGACCATGAGTTTGTAACATAAAATAGAGGAACGTGTTTACCTTACATCACGGTGTACAGAGCATATCGGTCAAGAGAATGTAATGTACACTGGGGGGGGGGGGCAGATTTGGTGTACACAAAGCTGGTGCAGCTGTGTACAGTAACCAATCAGCTTCTAAGTTTTAGAGTCTATTCCCACTTGTGTGACTTAAAAGTCGTGCGATTTCCATTCCAGTTTTAGCCTACGACTTGTTGCAATGTTGATGCGATTTTGATGCGACATTGGATGAGTGCGACTTTGTTACGAGTTTGGCTTTGATCAATGTGATCGTTTTGTTTTTGCTCTACAAATTCGTTAGACATGTGCAGAATGGAAAAATGTGTTTAGTTTTATTTCGTTTCTTTATTTTCAAATGAATTTCAATTTTTCATAACCATTTCAATTTGAATAGGTAGAAAATTGATTGATCAATTTGAATTCTTTGAATTCTGGCTTTCACCACTAACAGCTGAATGTAAACAGAAGAATGCCGGCAATGAAAAATAAATTTAAAAAAACAGCGTGGAGTCCCCCCCATCCATACGTGCCAAATTTTTTAAAAAACGGTCATGAGGTCCCCCCACGATCCATACCAGGCCCTTATCTAAGCTTGCAGCCCAGCAGGTCAGGAAAAGGTGTTCCTTCTGAACTATACCAGGCCACATGCCCTCGACATAGGGGAGGGGGTGCTTTACCCAAAAGCATCTTGTCCCCATAGGCACCTGCCTATATGCTTTTGGGGGGCCAGTAATATAACATTGGCACCCGCAGCAGATCGCAAAGGCAGTGCGTTTTGAGCATGTTGCAGGAAATGTTCATGGAACATGCCTTTAGAGGAACCAGCCCTGAAGGTTTTGGACTCAGACTCTTCAGATAGATTTAATACTTACAGTATAGTGCATGCACACCACGCATTCTGAACTGGAAGTAATCATTAAAGTGTTTGTAAAGGTATTTTTATTTTTATACAAACATCTCATACTTAATTGCTCTGTGCATGGGTTTTGCACAGAGCAGCCCAGGTCCTCCTCTCCTGAGGTTCTTTGCTGGCACTCCTGGCTCCTCCCCCCTTCTGAGTGCCCCCAGAGCAAGCTGCTTTCTATGGTCCCGTGCCAGTCTCTGTGTGTCCATTGACACACATAGCACAGCTCAGCCATGCCCCCCGCTCTCTTCCAACCCTCAGAGGCAATGATGGACAGCCAAAGGCTCCTGCTGCTGCTTCCATATCCAGTGAAGAGAAAGAAAGGGGAGAGAGCCACTGTTCTTGGGCACAGCGCTGGATTGAAATTGGGTTCAGGTAAGTCATTGGGGGGGGGGCTTAACACAGGAGGTTTTTTTACCATAATGTAGAATGCATTATGACAAAAGAACCTTCTGCCTTTAGTACAACTTTAGAGAGGACATTCATAAAGGAAGAACAGAGAGCTTGTTAGCTATTGATATGAAATTAATGGAAGCTACGGTTTCTGCCACAAGGAAAACTACTCAGACTTGGATGGTATTGCAGTGCATATTTTCTGTACTAATATGTTGCTAAAATAAACTATATCCGTTTTTTGGTAACTATGTTTGTATTGTTGTTAGTGAACCATTTCTTCTCTGCTTATACAGTTCTCTGCTGCTTTGCTAACTGCATTGAGTAACTGATGACTCATTCATTTTTGCCCATTCCAGTGCATTGCATTAATGCACATGCCTTGTACCATGCCTTAAAGTATAACTAAAGGCAAACTTGTTTTTAGTTTTGGATAGGGTGATGAGAGATTAAAGCTCCTGTTAGTTTTATATTGCTGTCTGTGCCCCCATTAGGGAGATTCACTCTCTTTATTTGTCCTGTTTAACAATATTATTGAAAGTGAAAGTAAAGAAAATCCTAAATTTTGGGTTGTCCCTGGAAAATTAATAGAAGGGAAATCTTCCAATTGGGACACTAGTTCTGGTGACATGGAAGTCCCCAAGGGATTCCCTCAATTTGCGGGGATTTCTTCTAACTTCCTGTTTGGCCATGGACAGGAAGTGAAGGGAAATCTCTGAAATGGGACACAGATGGTGAGAAAAAAAATCTAACAGAAGTTATAATCCTCCCTTGCTCCATCCAAAATGAAGAAAAAAGTTTTGCTTAGAGTTTAACTTTAAAGTGTGATGTGTTTAGACGGCTCATTTTGGGTAGGCTGCCAATGCAGAGGAGCAGACTAAAAAAATGGACATTTTGTCCAAAGCAGTACACCACAATGCACAGTAATGTGCTACCATACGCTGTAGTGAGCTGCAATGATTGTCCTTCAAAGCTGTATCGTCTTAGTGCATTAGGGTACCATTCAAATGAACAACAACACAACATACTAACATATGTAAAGTGTGTTAATGCGCATGTTATGTGCACATGACAAAAATACACCACAGAGCAAAAGTGTTTTAGCCCTGCAGATCATTAAAAGCCACACAGACAGACTCACAGACATTTCATAAAAGCTTTAACATGGTAATGCCATGTCAAATGTTTTTATTTCAATCTTTTTTTAATATAAGGCTTTCATCAAAAAAAAAAAAAAATGGTGATACTATTGTAGCACCCTCTGGCTAGTGTGCTAGAAGTAGTGGTTAGTGTAGCAAACCTCCCAACTTTTTGAGATGGGAATGAGGGACACCTATTAGTAAAAGTATGCGGGCATAGGACTTACACCCTGCCAGGCCCCCTTAAGGCTCTATTCACAATAATGCGTTTTTTGATGCATTTTGCAGAAATGCAGGGAAATTGTTTAACATAGGTTCCTATGGAACATATTCACTGCATTTTTGTGCCGCTGCATTTTTGAAAAGGGTCGGGGATTTTTTTCCAACAAAATGCAGCGTTTTGCATGTAATAGATTTCAATGGATCCGCATCCAAAACATCCCATTTTGAGGCGATTTGCAACCGATGGGGACGTGGCCTTGTGACATCACCACCCAAGGCATGATGGGTCCGTGACGTCACAAGGTGTGAGGCTTCCGTATGACATAATCTGGTGGCCACGCCCCCATCGTTATCTAAGAAATGCTTGACATCGACGCAGACAGATCAGCGGGACGCATCATCGGAGGAGGGTCGGTGGCGGCAGAGGAAGAAGAACACTGGACAAAGAAAACAGATGAAAGAAGAAGAGCGGAAGAAGAAGCAGGAGAAGCCCGGAGGATAAAGATGTGGGAGAAGATGGAGGAAGACCGGAGGAAGAAGAGGGGAAGAAGAAGATATTTTTAATAAAAGACTTGTCAAAAACTTTCTACTGTATTTTTTCACACTACACTACTTTTTTTTGGTGAATAGGTAGGAGTACAATGTACCCCATACTCATTCAAATGGGGGGCAGGATCTCGGGGCCCCCTTGTTAAAGGGCGCTTCAGATTCCGATAAGCGCCCTGCCCGCAGACCCCGACACCACCGGGCAAGGGTTGTCGGCAAGAGGCCCTTGTCCCCATCAACATGGGGGCAAGGTGCTTTGGGGTGGGGGGCATGGAGCGGGGGACCCAATGCGCTTGGCCAGTGGTTGCGATCGCCACCGGCCATGTGGTTTTGTGTGTGTAAACATACAAATCCCTGTGATGTCAGAGGAGAGGAGACATGTCATTTGTTCCTAGTAAGTAGGAACAGTGAAATGTCTCCTCTCCTACTCAGTCCTATCCCCATACAGTTAGAACACACATGAGGGAACACACATTTAACCCCTTGATCGTCCCCCTAGTGTTAACCCCTTCCCTACCAGTGTCATTTACACAGTAATCAGTGCATTTTTATAGCACTGATTGCTGCATAAATGTCAATGGTCCCAAAAATGTGTCAAAAATGTCCGATCTGTCCGTCGCAATGTCGCAATATGGCTAAAAATCGCAGATCACCACCTTTACCAGTAAAAAAAGAAGAAGCTATAAAAATGCCATAAATCTTTCCCATAGTTTACACTATAACTTTTGCACAAACCAATCAATATATGCTTATTGCGATTTTTTTTACCAAAAATATGCAGAAGAATATATATTGGCCTAAACTGATGAAGAAATTAGTTTTTTTAAAACATTTTTGGGGATATTTATTATAGCAAAAAGTAAAAAATATTGCTTTTTTTTTCAAAATTGTCGCTCTTTTTTTGTGTAAGCTCTATTTCTGGGAAAAAAAGGACGCAAATTTCATTTGGGTACAACATTGCATGACCACGCAATTGTCAGTTAAAGCGACGCAGTGCCAAATTGTAAAAAGTGCTCTGGTCAGGAAGGGGGTCAAACCTTTTGGGGTTGAAGTGATTAAGAGCTTCATCATTTATTATCTTCAATTTGTTTTTTGTTAGTTTTTTTTCGTGAAGTTGAGCTTTAACAGCATAACAATAGCAACAAATCGTATTCCACTTGTACGGTCAATAAATATTTCTATACACAACTAGAATACATTGTGCTTGCACAGGTTTAGAAACGCATTCACAATTTTTACAAAGCATAAAAAAATCATTGGAGGATTATCTGTTGATTATTTCATGATACAAATTGCTAATATATGTTTTAATATTGTATATGCCCCCAGTAGAATCAGAACAATAAAGCAAAAGCTGGGAAAATGAAAGTCCTCGGGCAAAGCTAGAGGCAATTCATTGCATGCAGCCACAGTAGGAACTGGAGAAGTTAAACATAATGTTTGCCATCCATTTTACTGTATGAGTATCTCAACCAGAGATTTAAGTTAAACAAACGTAATCTATATCAATGAAAAATATGTTTTTGACATAGAATAATATAAACAAGCACACCAACTTCAACAAAAAATGTATAGAACTTCTATTGGTAGAGCTGTTATAAATTCCAAAACTTATCAATGTGTGTTTCTACATCTGTGGTCAAATTGAGATAACATTTAAATTTGTTACATGTTTACATTCATATAGTAATTAAACAAAAATAGAAAATTACTACCTACCTTTTAATTTGAAGAATACTTCTAAAGAATTGTTATTTTGCTTTCCCCTTTCATGTATTGTTAAGAAGGGGGCTATATTTACCATAATTAAAGTGGTTGTAAACCCTTACCCTGCAGTCTTCTTATCCAGAAGTCCAGAATTTATAAAGCTTGTATGAACTGTCAGAAAAAAGAGACAGAGAGCTGAAGTTACACTCAGTGAGGAGAGCTCACTATGATATGGCGGCACTGATGGGCACCAATGAGGTGGCACCAATGAGGTGGCACTGATGAGGTGGCACTTATGGGCACTGATGATGGGCACTGATAGGCGGCACTGATGGGCACTGATAGGTGGCACTGGTATGCGGCACTCATAGGTGGCACCGATGGGCACTCATAGGCGGCACTGATGGGCACTCATAGGCGGCACTGATGGGCACTCGTAGGTGGCATTGATTGGTACATATGGGTGGCACTGATGGGTACTTATGGGTGGCACTGATAGGTGGCACTGATGGGCACTGATAGGTGGGCACAGATGGGCACTGACAGGTGGCACCGATGGGCACTGACAGGTGGCACCGTTAGTGGATATATGGCACTTTAAATCCCCCCACCCTTTTAATAAAAACACCACAATCACTGATAGTCAGTGACATTGTAAAATTCCCCTACTTAAAAAAAAAAATACCACAATCATTCGTGGTTATTACAATTTTATTCCCCCCACCTTATAAAAAAAAAATCCACAATTATTGGTGGTGAGTGACTACTCTTTCACCCCCCCCCCCACCTTTTAAAAAACAATCCCACAATCATTGGTGATCAGTTGCACTTTAAACAGTCCCACCTTTAATAAAAATCCCACAATCATGGGTGGTCAATGGCACACCCCCTCACCTTTAAAAAATACGAATTTATCCGAAGTTACGAATTATTCAAAATAACGAATGCCGTATCTAAAGGAATGTAATTAATTAACAATAATAAATAAGAATATTAATAACTTTTTATTATTATTAATTAATAATTTGTTACATTCCATTTGTTTCGAGGTGGCATTCCTCATTTTCGGATAATTCGTAACTTCGGATAAATTTGTATTCGTTACGTTCACTAACAGCAAAATTTGAAAGAAAATTTCAGTACCTATAATTTAATAGTTAGTTATTATTAGTTACTTAGTTAGTTAGTTAGTTAGTTAGTTAGTTAGTTAGTTAGTTAGTTAGTTAGTCTTTAAAATTTTTGGATATTCTTTCTTATTTTCGAATTTACGAGTTTACGAAATTTCAAACTTACGAATTGCAATCATAACGAATGACCCGAAAAAGGAAAAAAGAAAAAAACGAATGAAACGAAAACAAACAAATTTTTGGGCAGTGCACATGTCTAATCCCTGCCACCTCCACTGTCCCACAATAACCTGCTTACCTTTTTGGAGGCCCATCTCCTGGACACAGATTTTAACCTCTATAAAGCCATTTGTGTAGCGGGTTCGGCTACCATGCTGCTGGTCTAAAATTTTTCAGTTATTGTGTTATGTGCAAAACGTGTAATGAGGCCATTTGTGAGGCCAAAGAATAATAAATTTGAAAGAAAATTCCAGTACCTATAATTTAATAGTTAGTTATTATTAGTTACTTAGTTAGTTAGTTAGTTAGTTAGTTAGTTAGTTAGTTAGTTAGTTAGTTAGTTAGTTAGTTAGTTAGTTAGTTAGTTAGTTAGTTAGTTAGTTAGTTAGTCTTTAAAATTTTTGGATATTCTTTCTTATTTTCGAATTTACGAGTTTACGAAATTTCAAACTTACGAATTGCAATCATAACGAATGACCCGAAAAAGGAAAAAAGAAAAAAACGAATGAAACGAAAACAAACAAATTTTTGGGCAGTGCACATGTCTAATCCCTGCCACCTCCACTGTCCCACAATAACCTGCTTACCTTTTTGGAGGCCCATCTCCTGGACACAGATTTTAACCTCTATAAAGCCATTTGTGTAGCGGGTTCGGCTACCATGCTGCTGGTCTAAAATTTTTCAGTTATTGTGTTATGTGCAAAACGTGTAATGAGGCCATTTGTGAGGCCAAAGAATAATAAATTTGAAAGAAAATTCCAGTACCTATAATTTAATAGTTAGTTATTATTAGTTACTTAGTTAGTTAGTTAGTTAGTTAGTTAGTTAGTTAGTTAGTTAGTTAGTCTTTAAAATTTTTGGATATTCTTTCTTATTTTCGAATTTACGAGTTTACGAAATTTCAAACTTACGAATTGCAATCATAACGAATGACCCGAAAAAGGAAAAAAGAAAAAAACGAATGAAACGAAAACAAACAAATTTTTGGGCAGTGCACATGTCTAATCCCTGCCACCTCCACTGTCCCACAATAACCTGCTTACCTTTTTGGAGGCCCATCTCCTGGACACAGATTTTAACCTCTATAAAGCCATTTGTGTAGCGGGTTCGGCTACCATGCTGCTGGTCTAAAATTTTTCAGTTATTGTGTTATGTGCAAAACGTGTAATGAGGCCATTTGTGAGGCCAAAGAATAACATGTATTCCTGCTGTCAAAGCTTCCACACTCTTATCTTGCATGTGCACCACTCCACACTGGAGAGACAGGAGAGGCACTTTACAGGTGCTATGCAGGCGCTATTTTTAGTGCTGTAGCACCTGTAAAGTGCCCAACTGTCCCTGAATTCGAGGGACAATCCCTGATTTGGAGCAATGTGCCTATGCCCCCCTCATTCGTCGCTCATTTTGGTCTGATGCATATAGTTGTATATAAAATGTACTTTTTATCTTTCAAAAAGTGTTTCCCAGTGCTAAACCTTTGATCAAAATTATAAATTGCTGCATTTGTAAATTTTAAAAGCCAATATAAAGGAATAGTAGTGGTAAAAAAAAGTCCCTTGTGGATTTAATTAACCTTTGTGTCCTATGCCTACATACATTTGCTAGTGAGGTATGCAATAAACATTGCGACCTATCTATTATTCTTAGGCCCTTTCTAAACCACTGGCCAGTGGAGGATGAAATATACAGTCTGCTAATGATGGGGCACTTAAAGAAGTTGTAAACCCCAAGAAGAAAACAAACAAACTGTAAGACAAAGGCATAATGAGCTAGTATATTGTGATAAAAATTACAGCAAAATAGTTAACAGAAAAGTGGTAGTGTGATAATTATGATAGCTCGCCTACACCAGTAGGTAAATGCTAAAGCCCTCTGAGTGTGGGCATCAATCCTACACAGGAAAACTTATCACCAAAAATGTAATTACCCTTTATAAATTAGTGGATCCCATAATACTTTGTACAAATGATAATGAATCCTCTCCTTATATCAATGCATATAAAATCCAAAGATTAAGTTGCATGACAGTAGAGTGATCATCTGCTTATAACAGTACATATAGTGTCCAAACCCTAAATTCAAAATGGATGTAGACCCAGAAAAGAAAAAAACAGAAACCAAAAAACAGAAAAAATTTTAAAACAATTAAAAAAAATCGCACCAAAATTAAAACTCGCACCAAAATGCGATTTATTGCACCGTATACAAAAAGCACATAGGTGCATTCATATAGTGTCCAAACCCTGAATTCAAGATGTATGTAAACCCAGAAAGCAAAAAAACAAAAAAAAAATGCAAAAAAATTGCAACAAAAAAACAAAAAATGTAAAAGATCGCACAAATATTAAAAAATCGCACCAAAATGCAATTTATTGCACCGTATATAAAAACGCATAAGTGCATTCATCCCAGTGAAAGTGACTGTTCGTGCTTAGAAGAATTGTAGCAGGTGACTTTAGTGCTCACAGAATCTAGACAGGTGACTTGCGTGCTCCCCCTCAAGGGTCCCCACTCACCAGCTCCTACTACCCCTACAGGGGTAATACGTATGTAACCACTGGTGTCAGCCTCTGCAGTTCCTCGAGCAGCCTTGGGATATCCGAGTTGTA
Source organism: Lithobates clamitans (assembly GCA_037952925.1). NCBI lineage: Eukaryota > Metazoa > Chordata > Amphibia > Anura > Ranidae > Lithobates > Lithobates clamitans. The sequence goes on along the minus strand of JBBGZY010000502.1, from coordinate 10,247,613 downwards.
GTAAATGTAAATATTCATAATCCTCATAAAAAAGAGAAATTGGCTCCCATAGTGCAGTATTTCCAGAACATCCGTTTATTAAAAAATTGTAAAAATATATAAAAGCAAACAGACAAAAAATGCAGTTCAAGCAGCGTGATTCCTAATCCCATAAGGGGCTGCACTTGCCTGTACAGAGCATAAGGCGACCAAGCTATGGGTGGGCAGCGTGCACTCCACCTGCGTTCCACCCACTCACTGAGTTTCTTGGAAGTCACGTGATGTGCGTAATGACACCGGCGTCACTACGCACATCATGAGGGCCGCTTAACCCCACTGGGTTCAGTCAATTCAGTCAAGAAATATGGAAGCAGACACAGACAATTTCAAAAGTAAACCAGGTGTAGAAAGCATTGCGAGCCGTGGGTTTAATGAATTGAGCATCTGTGCCCAATGCACCATGCTTCCCATGCATGCTTGTACATATTGTATAATAAGAACATTTACTGATTTTTTTATTATTTTTTGCATTTTTTTTTTTTTGCTGCTTACTGCTGGTGTCATAATATTGGAACTATGGGAGTCCTTTCTACTGCACATAGATTAAATGCTCAGCTGTTATTCTGTATACTCTTTCCTTTTTGTTGTGACTACATCCCGATATGTAGCCCAGGAATCTGCCCACTGGTTAATACCATAGTACGTACAGTACAGGGGCGGACTGACCATTCGGCCACTCGGGCACTGCCCGAGGGCCCCGGGCCACTAGGGGGCCCCATCAAGGTTGCCAGCTTCAATAAAACCAGGGACAGTATGTAAATATCTGTGTTTTTTTTACATCTGTCTCTGAAATGTCCCTTACTGACATCCTTTTGGTCTAAAAAACCTGAGATTATAGCCGCCCCACCTCTCCTGTACCTTCTCAGCCAATAGAAACATGTCTGTGTATACTGTGTGTACGTGTATGTGTATACTGTGTGATTGTATACTGTGTGTGTGTATATACTGTGTGGCCCCATAATCTCTGATTGCCTGGGGGCCCCATAATCTCCTATTGCCCGGGGGCCCCATGAGTTGTCAGTCCACCCCTGGTACAGTACCTGTGATTAGGATGATATATGTTCTAATCATATAGACTCTACCTTCATGCAGATGGGTGATGATATTGTTTAAGTTGATCTGAGTTAGACACGGTTATATCTACAGCAATTTTTTATTTCTTCTTTCTTCCTTCAGCCCTTTTCCCCATTCTAGTATGTATTCTGACACTTACGCAGTACGTTATATGGCAGGAGGACATAACGCATTTGCATAGCATCTTTAGATGCTCTAGTCCACTCACATGTATTAGCTTGCATTGCTAATATAAGTGCACATTGACTCTAAAACGAGTGGTACCTGTTTCTTTGTTAAAGTGGTAAACCTCAGACATGAAATATGAACAAAGCATCTCCCTCTATAGTGTGTACTTGTCTCAATTAAGATAACTAAGGGTTTTTTTTTTAATCAAAATTGGAGAGTGCAGAATCTGGTGCAGCTCTGCATAGAAACCAATCTGCTTTCAGGTTTTATTGTCACAGCTTCATTTAACAAGCTAGAACAAGTTAGAAGCTAATTGGCTACCAAGAACAGCTGCACCAGATTCTGAATGCTCCAGTTTTAGACTTGGTTCACACAGGGACGACTTGTTAGGCGACCTAGTCGCCTGACAAGTCGCCTCCCGTTCTGTACAATGGAACCGTTCTCATCAGAGCAACGCAAGTCGCTCCGACTTAGAAAAAGGTTCCTGTACGACTTTGGGGGCGACTTGGGGCGACTTGCATAGACTTCTATACAGAAGTTGTTTTGCAAGTCGCCAAGGAAGTCGTTTGTGGGTCGCCTCGCTGAGGCGACCTGCAAGTCGTGCCGCCCCGTGTGTGAACCGGGTCTTACTAAATCTCCCCCTAAGGCTGGCCATACACTATACAATTTTCTTGTAAATCTAAAGGAAAGTTGAACAAGACAATTGTATAGTGTATGGCCAGCCTAAGCCCAGGTTCACATTGAGGGTGGGTTTTAAATTGTTTCAAACCGCCAATGCAGTCCAATTTCGTGGGCGATTTGACAGACATCTGTGCGGGTTCCTGCACAGATGTCTATTCAAATCGCCCCCAAAGTCATCAAAAGTAATACGGGTACTACCTTTGGGAATCAGTGCGGCGCCACAAAGTCGGCGTCGCACCGATTCGGCCGTTGCCAGCAATAGCCAGCGATTTGACATGTGATTTGGTGTCAAAATGGCCCTATGTGAATGTGGGCTGAAAGTCATTTCTATCTGCTGCTTTGTCCTGCTGTTATCAGTACAAATCGCTTCTGACCAGTTTTTTTGACACCAAGAGAAAAATGTTGACAGGGGAGGAATCTTCAGCGGATTGACAGCCTCAGATCTGTTTCTGTGTGCTGTGTGAGGGGGGTGTGTCCCTTCCCTCCAATCAGCTCTCAGAGCTCTCCTCACTGAGCTCTGCAGAGTGTAACTTCAGTTCCACGCCCCCTTTATTTTGGTAAATCAGACAAGCTTTATAAATTCTGGATTTTGAAGGAATGTAGAGAAGAGACATCAGCTGATAAACGGGTAAAACTTATGTAGGAGGATTTGTTTTATCTCTGTGTAACACCTGAGGCCAGTCTTTTCGCTTGGTATACGTTATGCTGCGTACACACAAAATCCTGCATTTATTTTCGACGGATGTTGGCTCAAACTTGTCTTGCATACACACAGTCGCACAAATGTTGTCGGAAATTCCAAACGTCAAGAACGCCGTGACGTACAAAACGTATGACGAGCCGAGAAAAATGAAGTTCAATAGCCAGTGCGGCTCTTCTGCTTCATTCTGAGCATGCGTAGAACTTTGTGTGTTGGAATTGTGTACACACGATTGGAATTTCCAACAACGGATTTTGTTGTCTGAAAATTTGAGAACCAGCTCTCAAATTTTTGTTGTTCCGACAACAAATGTCTGATGGAGCCTACACACAGTCGGAATTTCTGACAACAAGCTCCCATCGAACATTTGTCGTCAGAAATTACGACCGTGTGTACGCGGCATAAGGGTTTACAACCACTTTAATGTAATATATATTCAATTCCGTAATACATAAATTAACCGTGGATTTATTATGCTCAAATAGCAAATTCAGATATGATTTTAAAATATTTCTAAATATTTATATTATCTTATCATTTTAGAAATAAAAATTGGCTCATAGGAAACTATCTCCTATTAGTGGATAATTTCTGTTTGTTTTTTGCTTTACACATGCCTAAAGAAGGGCCCCTGCATGCTCCTGAAACATTGCCTTTCTACGTCATCATATACAAATAAATAGCTTTGCACTTTTAAACAAGCATATTAATGTTGTACACCGTGACCAGTCAGGAGTTGTTGCAGCACTCTTTCAACCACATGGTCAGTTCCATAATGGTATGCAAGAGGAATAGGCTACATGCCATCTTACCTCTGGATCCAACTCCTGCCATACTGCCCACTGTCATAACCCCTGTACTCTTTTCCTGTACATAATTGCCCCTGCTATACCCTTTGCTATACCCATTCCTGCACATACTACCTGCTGCCATACATTTGCACACTAGCCTCCTGCATATATTGCCCCCTGGCATACCCTCCTCTTCTATACATGCTGCTCACTGTTATACCATCTTTACATTTCTCCTGCACATATCGTTTGCTATTATACTCTCCACATTCTTCTCCTGTACATACTACCTGCTGTCATACATTCTGAACTCCTCTCCTGCACATACTTCCTGGTGCTTTACCCTCCACACCCCTCTCCTGCACAAACTGCCTGCTGTCATACCCTAAACACTTCTCTCCTGAATATGCTGCCTGCTGTCACACCCCCTGCACCCCTCGTCTGCACATTCTGCCTGCTGTCATACCTCCTGCACCCCTCATCTGCACATTCTGCCTGCTGTCAAGCACTCCGTACTACTCTCATGCACATACTGCCCTTTGTCATACCCTCCACACTTCTCCCCTATACATTCCGCAATGCTCTCCTGCACATATCGCCTGCTGTCAAATCCTTCACATTTCTCTCCTGCACATACTGCTTGCTGTCAAACCCCCTGCACTCCTCTCCTGCACATACTGCCTGTGATCAGATCCTCCGCACTCTTCCCTTGCACCTACTGCCCACTTATATACCCCCTGCACATTTTACCTGCTGTCATGCCCTCTGTGCTACTCTCCTGCACATACTGCCTGTTATATGCTCTGCACTCACCTTGTGGATATAGTGCCTGCCAAGACACCTCTTTATGATTGTTTGTTATATCCCCAAACTTTTCCTCTCTAGAACAGGCATACTTGGAGTCAGCCCTGCACTAGTATTAAAACAAAAACAAAAAACCTTTTTGGATGCAAGCTTGGGTCCAGTCCTATGACATCACAGCTATGGAGTTGACACCTGAGACACCTGCAATACATAGGGGGGAGTTTTACTAAAACTGGAGAGTGCGAAATCTGGTACAGCTCTGCATAGTAACCAATCAGCTTCCAGGTTTTATTGTCAAAGCTTAATTGAACAAGCTGAAGTTATGGCCCGTACACACGATCCGAATATCGGACGAAAACGGTCGTCCGTGGAAGAATCGTACGATTTTCGGATCATGTGTACACTACTTTCGACATCCAATCACGACAGTTCATTGGATTGCACATGCACGAAAATTTTCCTTGTACGATTCCAGATCATACGATTTTCGTTTAGTCAGTGTAGTTGTCGCCCGAAAATACAATACAAATACATTACAACACATGACATCACTTCCGATTTTTTTTTCTATTGTAAGAGAAATTTTGTGACTTTATCTACCTATTCAATTTCTACTTGCGACTATTAAGCGAAAACGGTCATACGATCTGTTGTTCGATATTCGGATCGTGTGTACGGGCCATTGATTGGCAGACAGCTGCACCAGTTGTGCACTCTCTAGTTTTAGTAAATCAACCCCATAGTGTTGTGACACATCTATGCATTGGTGGATCAATGATTTTGCAGGGGACAGTGCTAAAGATCAGGTGAGTGTAGCAGCAGTAATTATTATTTTTTTTTGGGGGGGGTTGTTTTTTTTTACTCTCTGCGTGGAATCAAGTTTTTGCTTTAAGCTCTTTGAACATTCACTTGGCAGAGTGAACACAACAGTGCATAGAGTTATATGACGGAGAGTATATTTTATATATACAGTATGTATATAATGTATATACTATGTATATATATATATATATATATATATATCCCACGCATCCTTGTTTTCTTTAAATTTATGTGCAGGCACATACAGAGAAAGTATAGGCGAATTGCTTTCCAATATGTAGTGTGACAGTCAACAGGCATTTACAGTATCATTCTCACTCTATACTACCACTGGATATATCCCAGTAGAAAGTAGCAATTACCTTCAATCTCCCTGATCTCAACTAATCCTTGCTACACGCGTACTTCATTGTGAGTGATGAGGCCTCCTGTTTGCCGAGACTAAAACCAAATGGGCTTTCACAAGCAAAATTTAAAGTTGAAATAGGATTCTCAGGCTCCTCATTCCTCGTCTATTTTTTTTGTGTCCTTTATATATTCCAAATAAGGTTCTGTCTGGCTACAGATGGTTCTGGTGTGTAATGAGTAGTGCTCGGGAACAGCTCCAATTCCCAAGTGAGAGGCTTGTAATGGAACTAACTATGTATTGTCCACCTCATAGAGTAGATTTGATTCCAGACTATTTGCCCATCTGTGTTTGTTTATTGCTTAGTAGTGAAGGGCCTTCCATTAACTCTGGCCTGATTGAACATAGGCTATGTAACCAGGAAGAACAGAATTTTTTTTTTCCATCTGAATACTGATGCAGTCCATTTCTTCTACCATGCACAGACCAGTGCTTTTAACTAGATGCTGGGTTACAAAAGAAGTAGTGACACAGGAAGAAATTGTAAATCATGTTTCAAAATGTGCTGGGGAGCAGAACACAAAAAATAATTCTTCAGCTGAAAAAAAAATGTATATATGTATATATGTAAAAGATATATATGTAATAGATATATATGGATTCCCGACTCCACCCACCTAGATCTTTTACAGGCAGGGAGGAGGCAGCAGTACAAATCAGACACACACTGTAATGCCCCGTACACACGGTCGGATTTTCCGACGGAAAATGTGTGATAGGACCTTGTTGTCGGAAATTCCGACCGTGTGTAGGCTCCATCACACATTTTCCATCGGATTTTCCAACACACAAAGTTTGAGAGCAGGCTATAAAATTTTCCGACAACAAAATCCATTGTTGGAAATTCCGATCGTGTGTACACAAATCCGACGGACAAAGTGCCACGCATGCTCAGAATAAATAAAGAGATGAAAGCTATTGGCCACTGCCCCGTTTATAGTCCCGACGTACGTGTTTTACGTCACCGCGTTCAGAATGATTGGATTTTTCGACAACTTTGTGTGACCGTCGTGTGTATGCAAGACAGGTTTGAGCCAACATCCATCTGAAAAAATCCTAGGATTTTGTTGTCGGAATGTCCGAACAAAGTCCGACCGTGTGTACGGGGCATAAGAATGTAAGGTGGTTACACGGGATTATCAGAGTTAATAAAAATCATTATAGTAATGAAATGTCTCATGGATAGCATTAGTAGCTAAGTAATTTAGACAAAGACTATGCATTTTTTTTTTAAAGATGTATGTTTAACTAATAAAAAGAAAAACAGTGGTTTTCCACTTGGTGCAAGACAGTAACTACTGACCATGCTCTGAAGAAATCCCTGTGTCGGATGAAACGCATCAGCATGACGCCATCACGCTCAACTTAGCATACACACGGATTCACCCACAAGCCTTGGGTATCCCATCCGCCTGCTGGTGAAGCCCCGTCGACGGAATCAGGAAATGGATGATGATTTACACCGCATACATGCGGTACGCCTCAACACGCCTCCACTCCCCATGATCCTTGCTGGCATCTGACTACACAGACCCATGAGTTACATCAAGTCGGCCTGAGAAGGACTTAGCTGTCTCGCACAGCCTGAGATGGTCTGAGCAGGACCGGAGTGCTCTGCATGCCTGCCGTACATCGATGTCCATGGATTGGTGAGACTGTACCTGTTTATTTCTCTAATCCGTGACTGCTGTCACTACAGCAATAATGTGTCTCCCTTCCATGGTTCAGCAACTACGCTGTGTTCATTCATCACTATCGATGCATGCACACTCCCATCTTTTCCTACGCACAGCTTCCACATAGCGTCTTATCCATATTTCCGTTTACTGTGGGGTTGTTAGTTGCAAGTGCTATAATCAGCTACCTCCATGGCCCATACTACAAGATTCAATTAAGGTCTGTTACTGGTACCCTGCGGGGCGGACTCCCATCATCTACGGCTGCACACACTTACCCCCTGACCCCTTTCAGTATTTTTCAGATACATATTCATAAGACTGTCTTTTTCAATTTATTGATCCAACCAGGTGTATGTATGTGTTTAGTGGTGGCCATCTGTGTGTTGTTCTGTTTTTAGACAACGTTGTCTATTTTATTTTTTCTGTGGAGGTTTTTGGTTCACTTATTGTCATATTATTTGATTTTTTGATTGGTGTATATGTGGTGTCATTTTTCTAAAATAAATTCATTATATTTTTGCTACTCTGCTGGTTCCTTGTTGAAGAATTCTTTTTCCTACCCCCCCCCCCTTTTTTTTTGATATGCTCCTTAATTCAGAGGAACACACCCCCTTGTGATTCATAGATCCTCTGGGTGTTCGCGATTAGCTCTATGTGTATACAGATGCTGTAAGGGTACTTCCCTCATCTGTTACTACCTATATTGAATTAAGCAAAGGTCCTTGGTTCATATGTTCTCTCTTGTTTGTTTACTGACTATGCTGCCCTAAGACAAAGTAAATTAATTTGTTTAGATAGGCCCATCCCTTTTGTTGGGTTGTTGTTATTCTAATGATTTCTAAAATAAAATAAGTTTAACAGATATGTTCATTAAAAAAAAAGTTTGGTATGTGGACAGCAAGGAGGATGATCTCTGTGCAAGGGCTGCGGCGAGAAATATGTACATACTGTACTTAGACGCATATTTATGAAGCAGTTCCAGCATGTGGGTCTGTCACATATCTGGTGATTGGCAGGCGGCTTGTGTTACCTTTGCATTTTGGCCAGGTGAACACTTGCTGGGTATGACCAACTAAAGTTGATACAAACTCTTCAAGTCTATCACAGGACATCCTGGAAACCAGGGTACCTAACCAGGTGCCACTACAGCACCAGGTTGACATGTGCCAGGCAAGGCAGGTGTGTGAACATTCCCTGCTAAAGTGCAGCCAGTATGTTGGTGCCATTATCAAGCTTGCCTACTGTACATATTCCCATCACACACATTCCTGGAATGAGCTCTCAGAAGCACCGGATGCTACAGCTACCACTAGCTGGATACTAGAGCATGCACGACAATGTGTAAATATTCCCCTCCACACCACAAATCTTCAAAAAAGTCCAAATGTTTTTTTTATTGAAGAAACATCACATTACAAAAAGTGCAATGTTTCAGAGCTGTGCATGGCTCCTTCGTCAGGTCACATGCCTGACAAAGGAGCCCTGTGCAGCTCTAAAACGTTTTGTAATGTTATCTATCTTCAATAAAAGGACCATTTCGACTTATTTAAAGAGCTGTGGTGTGCTGGAAAATATTTACACATTGTAAAACTTGCCTGGCACAAGATGGCATAGAGTCAGCCGCCTCTCAGCCTACCTTTTAAGAGCTGCCAGACTCTCTGGCTTCCGGAAATGAAGATCTACATAGTTACATAGTTACACAGCTAGTCAGGTTGAAAAAAGACACAAGTCCATCTAGTTCATCTAAAAAAAAAATACAATGCCATATACACAATCCTAGACCCACAATTGATCCAGAGGAAGGTGAGAAATCCCAGCAAAGCATGATCCAATTTGCTATAGCAGGGAAAAAAATTCCTTCCTGATCCCCCAAGAGGAAATCAGATTTTCCCTTGATCAACCTTACCTATAAATGTCAGTACCCAGTTATATTATATTATTATGTACTTTTAGGAAAGAATCCAGGCCTTTTTTAAAGCAATCTACTGAGCTTGCCAGAACCACCTCTGGAGGGAGTCTATTCCACATTTCCACAGTTCTTACTGTGAAGAAACCTTTCCGTATTTCCGTATTTCCTCTAGACGTAAAGAGTGCCCCCTTGTCCTCTGTGATGACCTTAAAATGAATAACTCAACACCAAGTTCACTATATAAACCACTTATGTATTTGTACCCCCTTAATCTCCTCTTCTCAAGAGGGAATACATTAAAAAAAAAAAAAAAAAAGAAGGTAAATGTTCACTGAGCTTAGTGAATTAGGTGAAGCGGTATTCAATGTAATCCTCCAAATATGTGCCAGTAAAAATCTTAAATGTTAAAAAAAAAGGGAATACATTTAGTTCCTCTAATCTTTCCTCATAGCTGAGCTCCTCCATGCCTCTTATCAGTTTGGTTGCCCTTTTCTGCACTTTCTCCATTTCCCTGATATCCTTTTTGAGAACTGGTGTTCAAAACTGAGCTGCATATTCCAGATGAGGTCTTACTAATGATTTGTACAGGGGCAAAATTATATCTCTCTCTATGGAGTCCATACCTCTTTTAATACAAGAAAGGACTTTGCTCACTTTGGAAACCGTAGCTTGGCATTGCATGCTATTATTGAGCCTATGATCTACCAAAACCCCCAGATCCTTCTCCACCATTGATTCCCCCAATTTTACTCCTACTAGTGTGTATGATGCATGCATATTCTTAGCCCCCAAGTGCATAACTTTACATTTATCAATATTAAACCTCATTTGCCACTTAGTTGCCCAGTTAGACAGTGCATTGAGGTCGGCATGTAAATTGGAGACATCCTGTAAAGACGTTATTCCATTGCATAGCTTAGTGTCATCTGCAACAACAGAAATTGTACTTTTAATCCCAGACCCTATATCATTTATAAAGATACTAAAAAGTAAGGGTCCTAACACTGAACCATGGGGTACACCACTGATAACCTTAGACCATTCAAAGTAAGAGTCATTAACCACTACTCTCTGAATCTTGTCTTTTAGCCAGTTTTCTATCCATTTACAAATTGATCTTTCCAAGCCTGTAGACGCTACCTTACACATTAGTCATGTGTGGGGAACTGTGTGTCAAACGCTTTTGCAAAATCCAAGTATACCACATCCTCAGCCACCCCGCTGTCCGAGGTTCTACTTACCTCCTCATAAAAAAAATCAGGTTTGTTTGACAACTTCTGTCTTTCATGAATCCATGCTGTCTGTTGCTTAAAATATTTTTTTCCAGCAAGAACTCGTCTTTGTGTTTTTTTTATTAAACTCTCCAGTATCTTCCCAACTATAGAAATAAACTAACAGGTCTATAGTTACTTGGCAAAGACTTTGATCCCTTATTAAATATGGGCACCACTTTGGCCCTGTGCCAATCCAGTGGTACTATTCCAGTCATTAACGAGTCCCTAAATATTAGAAACAATGGCCTTGAAATGACAGAGCTCAATTCTTTTAGGATCCGTGGGTGGATGCCATCTGGTCCAGGTGCTTTATCTAGCTTTATTCTGTCTAAATATTTCTGGACCATGTCACTTTTGAGCCATTTTGGATCATTTGGGGCAGTGTCACATCTACCCCCATTATGGACATGAGCTCCCCCATTGCTCCTTTGTATACACTGAGCTGAATAAAGTATTTAATACATTTGCCTTCTCTTTGTCCCCAGTCACCCACTCTAGATTATTTTGTAAAGTGCCTACATGCTCAGACCTGACCTTTTTACTATTAATATATTTTAAGTATTTTTTGGGGTTTGTCATACTATCTTTTGCAATCTGTCATTCTTTTGAATTTTTGCTTTCTTGATTTACTTTTTACATATTCTGTTATATTCTTTGTAACATTTAAATGATGATAGCGTTCCTTCATTTTTATATTTTTTTATATTTATATTTTATATTTTTTAAAAGCTCTTTTTTATTATTCATATCCATTTTAACTTTGGCCATGAGCCACATAGGTTTTATTTTTAGCCTTTTAAACTTATTGCCCATTGCCCAACTAATTCCCATCTCTGTTCTGTGTCCATTGATGCCAATATTCCCTCCCAGTCTAAATCCAGTGCATGCATATTTTGGTTGTGAAAAAAATAGTGAGGTGGAGGGCATGGAAAAACATTGCCAAAAAAAATGATTTTCTTACAGAAGATGTCTGTTTTCTGTGCTGTTTATATCTCTATTTATCTTAATATGCTCTTTAAAAGTGGGAAAAAGGTCACATTATTGTGTAACATACTGAACCAATGAATAAAATGCATTTTTATTATTAATTATTATTTTTGGGGATTTGTGGTGAATGAATATACTGTATTCAGATCTGTTGAATCAGGTTCCGATTGGGTTATCAGCAGGGTCCTTTTCATTACAATGACCTGGCAAAGGGGTCCTTGGGCCCGTTACCTGTTTAAAACCACACCCTCTGCTCCATAATGAAGAGCATAAACCTGCCCACAAATGCTGGCCTCCAATGAGCAAGATAGGGTACTCCTGGGATTACTGCCTGATATACAGAGACAGTGTGGAGCAGTCTTGTAGGTACAATGATTCATTATCATGTAACTGGCTTTGTATGAACCATAGTAATTCCAGGTGTTTTTCTCTTGAGAGCATATTTGATTAAATAAATAAAACACAGAAAAATAAAGGACATTATGAATGGAAGTCTGAGTGACCAAAGTTTGTGGTGTTTTATTTTATTATATTTTAGGTTAAAAGAATACCGTATGTTAATTTGTGATGTTAATTTCTGTATCTATTTAGATAACTCGGTACATATACCATAGGAAAATGTGGTCGCTTTAGGGATCTTATGCAGTAAGTTACAGTGATGGAGCATGACAGCCAGAATAGGACAAGCTATTAGCTAGCCTTCAACTCTATTACATTGCTATGCGCGGTGACATAGAATCGGGAGACTCAAGGATGCAGGGGTCAAAGGTAGCACAACATTACATTAATCTGTTCAGTTGGTAGACACCACTCGTTTGGCCTTTAAATAAACCAAGATATTCATTGTTTAATTAGGAAAAGCATGGACACTGGTCTGGAATTAGGAACTTATCAAAATATGACAAGTAATTATTTTAATATTTTAAATGATTTTTTTTTTCCTGTCACTGCCCATAAACAATTACTGGAAACCGATATGATTCATGCACTTATCACGTTATCATTTTTACATTTTGCTAACTTAAAAGGAAACAAAAAAGCAAGGAAAGAAAATATAATCCAGCATGTGCCACACGCCTCAAAATACAGCAGAACTCCAACTAAAAATAAAAATGAATTAAGAGCTTATTAAAAGATGAAGTGTGCGGCAGAGTTCACATATGTGCGAATTGAATGCAGATTTCCCCACATCCAATTTGCATGACATGTGAGTGTGACTTGTTCTCAATGGAGCCGGTTTACACAGGTCCAGGGCGGGCACATTCCCCATTCTAAAAGGGTCCTGTGTGTGCTTGGGTCCGGTTCAGGTGCAAATTCAGGCAAAAATTCGGACCTGATTCGCACCTGAACCGGTGAACAGGAATGCTCTGGGCCCCATGCTGGGAACCTCTATCCCTGAAATACTCACCTTCAAACCACAGCTATGCCTTGCATTACTGCTATTCCACCACTACTCCTTTTTTTTTTAATCACATTTCATTTACGTGTGAACCAATCAGTGTAGTAGTAAGCACCACTCCAGCACCACTGGAGAAGAATAAGATGTTATAGGACTAACTAAAAGCCTCTGGGAAAGTCTTTTAACTTTTTCTATACAAGTTGGTATTTTTAAGATCCTAAATATATTATCTTGCATACACTATCTTTTTCATCATCAATATACGGGTTATTTTTATCAAATGAGTAAATCTTTTTTTTTAATTAAAAATGGAGTTCTGAAATGATGGTGTGACAATCTAGCAATGTCAATATAGCAGGGGCATAGCATGAAATGAGTGGGCCCATGTGCAAGATAAAAATTGGGCCCAAGCATTAATAAAAAAAATGTGGCGCGTGTAGCTTAAAGTGTGCTAAATATTGGGTGTGGCTTAAAGAGGGTGTGGTTTTTTATATAATCTTTATTTAGTTTTACATTTTGACATTGCAATGAAAGAGAGCAAAAAATGGACAAGGAATAAGAAGGGTTCATCTTATATGGTCCCAAAGAAAACAATAAGGGATATATTACCATATTGTGTTAGCGGAGATACCTCCCCTATCCCGGACATGGGTCCATGTGGACAGATCTCCAGGGAGAGAATACGAGGATCCCAATCTTAACTAGGATCGATAAGTAGTGACTCAAAGTTTGTTTAAAACATATGACATCTCGAGATACCATGAACTATTATGAATTAGGTTACCGCTCATATATCCATAACAAAAATAAAAATGTACCAAATGTACAAAAAGTTCACACCTGGTTCCTTAGCTGATTGTACGCAACCTTAGTAGGGTTGTTGACCATAGAACATTGGTTTATTTAGACAATTCGCTTAAATGCTGGGTCTGCCAGGGCCAATAATGCAATGTCTAAGCTAGACGAGACTGGATCCGAACCGTGTATGTAATCTCTTCAGGCTGCCCAGGTAGATTCAAATCATTCTCGAGTGACTTTACAAATAGCAAGCCAGTCCTCTGCCTCCATGATCTCCCTCCCCTTCCCAACCCAGTCCAGCTTACTCAGGATGCACAAGCTTTTCCAGTTAATAAGGCATTTTGCAGCATTGAAAAGGTGGGGGAGAGCACTGCGTTTGTCGCAAGACATTGGTATGGGTGGAATGTGGAGCAAAAAGGTGTTTTGGCGAGGTAGGAATATCCATACCAAGACATCTGATATGTGTTTACTAACCATTGACAAGAAAGGGGTTAAAATTGGGCACTACCACCATATATGTAGGAATGAAAACAAGAGAAAAAGGGGATAGCGCCACCTAATTAAATAATAAATAAATATATATGTGCCAGTGCTGCTCCTAAAATTAGTAGATGATTAATGAAAAGTGAAAGAGATCAAAATGACGCTATCTGGTCTTACAAGTAAAACTGTTGTGATTAACAATCAAATAAATAATGAACCAATGATTAATTGATCAAAAAACTGTGGAAAATATACATATGTAAAAAAATATTATATATAGGAAAGTGCACAATAATAAATTCATAAAAATGCTAAAAGTTCATATTTGTTGTGATTCCTCAATCCGAAATAAATTCTCCAACACAGTGATTCTATGAATAAAAAGTGATTCAGTGATCCAAATTTAAAGTTCTCCACCCAAAGTGAGAAACAGATTGCGCTCACCAGATCAGTTTGGCCAACAGGTGACCATAAGGGATGGATATTTAAGATACCAAATTCTTCATTTCATGGGTAAATCTCCACCATATTCAGCATCTATCACCTCTCCTCATAAAGATGTGACCAGCCAGTAATCATAAAATGTGAGTATATGGGTATACCTCTTCAGTCAGTGAGTATATCCTCCACAATATTCAACTCCTGTCTCCTTTCCCATCAAAGAATCTGCAGACTTGGCTCCATCAAATGAGCCACAAAAAGCAAATATAGTGTAATACTGCTTTATTGGTTAAAAATGCCTCACTTACATGAAAATGTGGTAGGTGCTCAGCACATTAGCAGCTCTAGGGTCTGTGAAAACTGATCCCGTCCGCTGTATGACTTGCGGTGTACGGCGTGCGATTCAAAGCCCAGGCGAAAGTGAGGAGCTCCTGTGTATTTGCGTGTCAAGCCTCTCTTCTATGCATTTCACACTCTGTGCATCATCAGGAAGAGATGAACAACAAATATGAACTTTTATCATTTTTTATGAATTTATTATTGGGAACTTTCTTATATATAATATTGTTTTACATATGTACATTTTCCACTGTTTTTTGATCAATTATTCATTGGTTCATTATTTATTTGATTGTTAATCACAACAGTTTTACTTGTTAGACCTCTTTCACATATATGTATGAATGTTCCCCTCTGTCCACATCCCCTCCAGCACAGGTCGGAGGTGGAGGGATAAATTCTTGCAAGAGACGAGCGCTCCCTATACCACCTCGATAAAAGCTTATACTTATTCTCTTGTGTCTTGGCGTGCACTGAATTAGAATGAGTCAGGTGGTACAAGTTATGCAACTGCTCATTAGTAAATTCATGGGGGCGTGGCTTACTGGCGCCAAAGATGGACGCTTAGTCTCATAGCAAGTCAGCCAGGGGAGAGAATCCGAGTGACACAGGCCCGATCTAGATAGCAATCTGAAGCCATCCTCATTCACTGACATCCAGGACAACACAGCAAGCCATGTCCCACAAGAGGATGAATGAATACAAGCTGAAAAAAACTACCTTCTTCTTTAAGCCCGCGGTGCAGGTCAGTTATAATCAAGATGGCGCTGGCCCAGCCGCGCCACGCGAGGCACACACGGATCTTCCTGACACACCAGCTCTCCCTACATCCCCTACACAGGCCCCGGGAGATGATCCCCTCCCAGGCAGACCAGCTAAGGCCCGCATGCGGATGGATGCGCCGTAGACATGTGCATTCGTTTTCGTCCGAATGCATTTTCGTCCGAATTTCAGGTATTTTCGTTATCGTTTTAACAAACGAAAACGAAAGTGCAGAGTTCGAAAAACGAAAGATCCGACATAAACAAATGCTTTATTTTTGTTTTCGTTGCTACAACAGTTCGATATAGATAGGAGATTCGACATGATGATGACAATAACAGTCTGTGTCCATCAAACCTGTGGTCGAATGTGCCTAAGTTTAGCTCTATTAGTCCAAGATTATTCTACATAGAGAGAAAAGATTCGACGTAGAGAGAAAAGATTCGACGTAGGGGAGAAAAGATTCGACGTAGGGGAGAAAAGATTCGACGTAGGGGAGAAAAGATTCGACGTAGGGGAGAAAAGATAAATAAAAATAATGATGATGATGAATGTTATTGGCTGATTGTAACCAAAGAGGAGGAGCAGTAAAATAGCTAGAACTAAGTACACACGTAGGTGTCTGTTGAAAGTTCTAAGAAGATTCGACGGAGCAAGTAAACTATACGGCGTTGTACAGTTTAGCTGCTCCGTCGAATCTTCTTTGCACATTCGACAGACACCATAAGCCTTCAATGACAGATTCAACCTTAATTTGGATTTTCGGACAAATGCAATTTTTAACGAAATACGAGATAAATAAAAACGAATTTCGGGAGTAACTAAATACATTTATTTTTCGGACGAAAACGAAATTCCGAAACGAAATATTTCAGTGTGCACATGTCTAATGCGCCGCCACTGCCACAAGCACAAATTGAGGCCCAGGCTTTTAATCCCCTTCTGCCCAACCAGGCCCTGCATACATCCATGCCATATTTTCCCACCACAGGCCAGCCAGTGATGGATACCACATTAAAGGACATGCTGCTGTCACTCCAAACATCCTTAATGACAGATCTCTCTTCATTGTTCACTAAAATATCTACAGATATACACAATCTAGATGACAGAGTATCCTACATTGAAAATGTCATGGAGGAATGCACCACAACTTTAAATTACATAACAGACCAGTGATGGCGAACCTATGGCCACAGCCGGCATACCGAGACCTCTCTGTGGGCATGTGAGAAAATCCTGTACGTGGTGTATCTCGTCCACACCTCCCCTCCCCATAGAACTACATCTCCCACATGGCTCTGGGGCCAGGGGTGACGTGTCTGGGGTGGGCGTGGATGAGATGGTGCTGCCGGGTTGGATGGCAGGCGGAACACGTGGTGGGGATTGAGCCAATGGGGGACCGTGATGGTGCCTACTGAAGAAGCCCAATCACAGGCCGTTCTCATGTCGGGACCTGAGTCTGCTGATGTATGTATTATTAAAGTGCTGTGGCAATCATTGTTAAAGTGTATATGCTGTGTGGGAAATAAATGTGCTTAGCTGTGTACACTATGTTTCTGTGCCTCTTCTAATAGAATCTATTCCTTAGGGACCTTTTTTTTTCTTCTTGCTCCCAACATTGCCACAAAATATTAAAGGGCATGGCCAGAATAATGTTGTGTATATACTGTCTGTGTTACTCTCTATCAAAGCTGTTAGAGCAGCATTTTTGTTATGATATGAAGAGGGAATAAATTAAAGTGGCAGACATCTCATGCTTTGTGTTGGCTATTCAGGTTTATCTGGCTAGGAATGCCTCCTAGATTTTACAGAGACCACTTCAGTACAGTGAGATGTAAATACATATAGTTTTTGTCCCTGCCATCCCCCTGTATTTTATGACATCAGAGTCACATGACAGACACAGTCCAGAATCACTGGCATAATGGGAGAAGGTGTAAAGCTGCTGCTGCTGGGAGTGCGCATTCGACGTGCAATGAACTGCACAGGCATTGTGAGTGAACTGCATTAGTAAAGCATTGTTACAGTTGTCCTTGAGTGTTTACGTTCAGAAGGATGTTTCCTGGACATATAGGACTAGGAACCTAGTCAGGAATAAGAGATTTTCTAAGTAGTTTTCCACTACAGCAACACAGGGCAACCAGTACATCTTCAACTGGAGTAGAACTACAGATCTCAACATACTGTGGCAGCAATAGAGTGCATAATGTGCCCCAGCAGAGCAATGAGGGGACTGGAAGTTCTGCTGCAGCTGAAGAGTTGCTAGTTGCATGTCAACCCTGTAACAGGATTTCTGTATCATCCAGCCAATACTTCTACTGAACAACTAGTAATTTAAAGTGCACCTGTCACACAACTTGAGTGTATTGAATATTAATGTTATAGTTAGTAGAATGGTGATACAGGAATTTGATTGCACAATGCTAGGACAGCTTCCATAAAATGTAACTTTTGTCAAAATGTGTTCTAGTTTTAGATCTTCTTGTACAATACACTATGTGAAGGTCACTGATCTCTAGTTACCATTTAGCATATTCCATTTTCTATTTTAGCTGTGTTTGGTCCACATGTATAGGAGTTGCACCGTGCTAGTCTGCTTTTCTCATCTGTTGCTCTTCTTGAAAGTAAGTGTAAACTCTTATTGACTTTTGTATCTCTTGCTTTTAGCTTGGTGTGTCACAAACATATGACATATAAAAAGGATTGACAACATTATTACCTTAAAAAATACACTCAAGGGCCCAGGCACTGTACACATGTGTTCCACTGTCAAACATGCACAGCATTGTGGCTATATACATATATAGCTGCAATCAGATCACTGCTTCTCATCATGACACAGCCCAATGATTTCTGATGTGTCCCATGTTCACCACCAGACATCACAGCACACGCTCATCAAGTTCTGTATATGTTGGCACTTTGAAATAAATACATTGGTTTTGTGTTGCAGTTTGGGCACCCGGGCTTAAAAAGGTTCGCCATCACTGTAATAGACATATATGAGGAAGTAAAAGAAAAAGAATGGGTCCGTGCCAAACTGGCAGATTTAGAAGATAGATTTCGTAGTAATAACTTTAAACTGTGAGGGGTCCCTGAATCTATCCAGCCAGCTGTTCTTCCCAGATATGCCAGAGCTTATGCACACAATCCTACCAGATGCCTCTTCAAGAGATCTCACCATTGACAGAATCCACAGAATTGCAAAACCACCTCACCTGGCAGCATCGGTTCCTGGGGATGTACTGATGAGGGTACATTTCTTCCACATCAAGTAGAAGCTGCTCTCAGGTGCTAGAACCAACTTACCATTTCCCACACCTTATGAGGGAATACAATTCTTTCCAGACCTCTCCAAATATACCCTACAACTAAGAAGACAACTCAACCCGATCACCAAGGGTCTTTACAACCACAAAATCCAATACAAGTGGCATTACCCAGCAACATTGTTCATCACCAGAAATGGTGCATCACACGTAATTGACAATCTCAAGAATAGTATGCAACTCCTACACACCTGGTGTATCATCCTGCAACCCCCTACAGATGCGAATCCACCTCTACAACAACGCAGACCATCGACTTCATGTCGCAATCAAGGAAGAAAAAACACTGGATAACAGTTCTGGCACAGATTTCAGATGGGCCAACATCATATTACAGTAGCTCTCCCCAGCTACGATCTAACAAACCCATAGTTCTTCTCAGTATTTAACTGATATTACCCCCCACAGCGGTTTTAGCTGAGTTCAGCTTCTTATTTCCACTCCGCCTAAACTAGTGATACAATCACATAACAGAAACGTTCGATAAGTTCCAATTGTTATTTTTACAATTAACTTTGTTGCTCTTCTCGCAGCTCTAGTTCCATGACTTGCAAACGACAACACAAGGTATCCAGCGGATCCAAAGATCCCACTTTTTCGCTACACCATCCAGTCAGAGCTACACGCCGCCTGATTCATTTCATCTAACTGTAAGTGGTTACCAATCCTTTTCACACCCAGCCTTCACTAAAGATGCCACATTACATCTCATCACTTAATGCCAATGGGCTAAATCATCCGGCCAAAAGGCATTGACTATGGAAAAAAGCCCAAGACCTACAATGATATATCATCTGTGTCCAGGAAAAACATTTTTTAGCAACGGCCACACCTTCATGCACTAATATTCATTTTCCTCCCATCTACAAAGCCTATTACACCTCTAAAAAATAGGGGGGCCTAGTGGCGGTGAAAGACACAGTAGACTTCCATCTCAAACAAGAAATCTCAGACCCCAGCGGTCGTTACCTCATTCTTATCTGCACCATTAAACAAGACTGAATACACATTACTGAACATCTATGCCCCCAATGTTCACCAAATGAGATTTCTTTGCAAAGTCATGCGTACTGTCCAATCAAAACAACAAGGTGATCAAATCATTTTGGAGACTTCAACTTGGTATCTGATATAAATATGGACACCACATCCGCAGCAAAAAGAAGGGATCCCCACTGAAAAGCTTTCTCGCCACCCATGATATATTTGATATATGGAGATGTCATCATGGATCCGAGAGATACATATTTTCCCCCGCATCACAAATCCTATTCTCGAATAGATATGTTTCTTACAGATAAATGGTTACTGCAAAAAATAAGCACATCTGTAATCCACACCACGACATGGTCAGACCACACCCCTATCACAATATCTATAGTAGATTCCACACAACAAAAAACACATATGTCTGGCGTGCAAACAACTTCATATTACAACACCCAAACTACACACCAGAGCTTTCAACCCAGCTGACCGAATTCTTTGAACAACACGGTGTGCTCGTTGTCTGACCCCAGCGTGGTGTGGAATGTGCACAAAGCTTATATATGAGGTACATAGGTGTGCGCAGCTTCTTGCATTAGGGTGTGCACCCCAAAGCTCAAATACATATGCATGTGTATATGTACTGATGGTGTCAGTAGGGCAGTGGACAGTGTAATTTTGTTTATTTTATTTTTTAAAAAATTATTTTCTTTTGTAACATTTTTTTGTGGGATGAAATATCAGTGGTCTAAACAGGGGGGGATATGCACCACAGAAGGCGATTAGGGTGTGCCCAGGCACACCTGGCACACCCTGTGCGCACGCCTATGATTAGGTATATTGATATTGATGATGAAAATGAGCTTACACTGTGAAAAGAAGAGGATGCAGCATCTTAACACCCTTATATTACAAATTGCTAATATGGAAAACCAACATAAAGCTAATCCACACCTGACACAGTCAGCACAACTACTGTCTTTAAGACAGAAACTCAGAATACTTCTTCTCCACTCTTTTGAAAATATACAGCGCAAAATGAAAGCCACATCGTACTCCACCTCAAGCAAAGCAGGTAAAATACTTGCAAAACGCATCAAAGGGAGGAGAATTAAAACTAAAATTACACATTTATACCATCTACACACTAAAGAGAATCTAACTAATCCCCAGGACATAGCCAACGCATTCAGCACTTAATACAGAGACCTATACAACAGAAGACAAGAACCCTCCACATTACAGCCCTCTAAGAATGACATAAATGCATTTTTAAACAAGATCAAGCTTCCAGTATTAACAGAGAGTCAACTCTCCTACCTGAATAATCCCTTCGCAGAAAATAAAATTCAAATGACTATTAAAACACTTCCTGCAGGTAAAGCACCAGGCCCTGATAGACTTTCAGGGGAATATTACAAACAATTCTCCCGACATTTAACACCACACTTAACAAACCTATTTAACAACGCTGCCTCCTCTTCTGAGTTTCCCTCTGAATCTCTAAAAGCCCTGATTATAACACTTCTGAAACCAGGGATGGAGCTGACTTCACCCCAGAATTTTCGCTCATGCTTCCTACTGAATCTAGATCTAAAAATTTATGCCAAAACAATCGCCACACTGACACCATGCCCACTCTTATCCACCATGATCGGTCGGGTTTCACTAAAGGGAGACAAGCGTCAGACACCACCAGAAGATTGATCAATGTGATACACCATGCTGAATCCAGCGGAACGCCTTCTCTGCTTCTATCTTTAGATGCAGAGAAGGCATTCAATAGAGTTCATTGGTCCTATCCACAGATAGTCCTACAAAAATTTGGCTTTAGCGGACACATTCTTAGGGCTATTTTGACACTCTATACTACCCCGTCAGCACAAGTTTTCTCAGCAGATATCCTATCCCAATTATTCCCCATAACAAATAGAACGAGACAAGGCTGTCCATTGTCCACATTAATCTTCAACCTACTTATGGAACCCCTAGCGGAATACATCAGGACAAACTCCTTAATCTCGGGCTTGGTAATAGGCAAAACACCCCACAAAATAAGCCTATTTGCAGATGATGTAATCCTAATACTCACAAACCTGGCTTCTTCACTGGCAGAAGAAGCCAGGTGTCATGGTTATGCAACAGAGTTTGTCGATCAGCATACCTGTCTCCATGTGTTCATCTCTAGAGACCAGCTCACCCTCACCTGACTGCTTTTGTAACCTCTCCTCTAAGCATGGCCCCACCCCAGGCCCTATCAGGGAACCCTATATTAACATGTGCACTGCAAGCCAGCAGTGCTGATCAACCATTGTGTGTTAGCCTCTGTGTACTTGCTGTGTTTCCTACGGCTGATTCCTGTTACCAACTTTGGCCTGTTCTTAACTATTCCTGTCTGCTCGTGACCCTGACCTTTGCCGTGTTCCCGACCATCCCTGTTTGCCTGTGACCCTGAACCTTGGCGTGTACTCTGTTGTCCTTGTCTGCTTGTGGCCCCAACCTTGGCTTGTCCCTTACTTTCCTTGTTGTTTCAGCCTGCTGCCTCCTTCCTCTTTTCCTGTAGTCTACCGTGAGCGTGAGCTGTGAGACCCTGGGGGCCGCGACCTGGAGCCAGACTGCAGCTCAGTCCATCCTTACCATTAAAGGCTCTGGTGAACACCTGCTGGCTCTTAGACTCCGCGCCCTGGGGAATCTATGCTCTAGCTCCCAGTGGGATCTGTGTCAGTGATCCAGTAGACCTGCTTCCTGAACCTCCCAGGGTTCAATCCGCAGCAGTCGGCCGTAGGGTCCACTACCTTGCGGTGCACTCCTGATCCCAACAGGGTGCATCTGTCACCTGGATACCGGTGACCTGACACCAGGTTTGTGAGTACACTGGTACAAAAAAACTCTTCAATGGTTTAGCAATGTTTCTTACTATAGAGTAAACACGACCAAATCACATCCTTGACCTAAGGCTTGATGCCACAACTAAGAATCTGCTACGGTTGCAACATCCCTTTACCTGGGCAGACAAAAGCATTACCTACCTAGGAGTTCAATTAACAAAATCAGTAAAAAGCCTTTTCTCAATCAACTTTAAACCATTCCTCACCAAATTACAAACAGACACCCAACATCTAACGAAACAAAAATATACGTGGCCTGGGAGACTTGCAGCATTCAATATGATTCACTACCCCAAATAATGTATCTATTCAGGACCCTCCCCTCAAATAATTTTAGATCCCTACAGTCCATGCTCAACAAATGTATCTGGAAGGGTAAAAAGCCACAGACACTAATTGTGATTTAAAAAGCCACAAATGTGGGAAATTAACCATTAATTGTCATTTTAACCTGTGTGTGCCACCTTCTGTGTCTGTACCAAAGCCAAAAATTCCAGCATATGTAAACTTTTTATCATGGCCATTTAGGTGATTTCTGTTATCATTATGATTTAAAAAGGATCCAAAAAACGATGGGATAATAAATGGCTTCATGTGATTGCTATCCTTAAATAAAAGACAGTTTTTTGGCATGATCAGTCATATTTTCAATATTAATGCCAACATTTCACAATTTCTGCCAGGATATGCAAACTTTTGAGCACAACTGTAGTTATGTGTGTACAGGGAATATAAGCAATCAGTGAGTTGGACGCCCAAGTATAGCATGGAAGGGGATACCTATGTGAAAGGGAAGGATCCCTTCAAGGAGGAAGCCAGAGCTGAGGGAACAGTGATCGGCAGAATCTCAGATTTTATGTAATTAATTCAAAAATTGGACACTTCACTATACGCTGACAGTTCTTCCATCAGGTTTGACAGTGAGAGAAGTGGGATTCACGACGTGAAAAAAGACATTGTCTGCATATGCAGAAATCAATGAGGCTATAGCAACTAGAAAAATGGACTTTCAAGGCACATGGATATACTGACTATAAAAGATAAAAATGGTTTTATTGGATCAAATAAAACCATTTTTATCTTTTATAGTCAGTATATCCGTGTGCCTTGAAAGTCCATTTTTCTAGTTGCTATAGCCTCATTGATTCAATATTGGGATGTTGGCACACTACTACAGATGTACCTACAGTGTCACGCTGTCTTTAGGTACACATTTATTTGGGAATTTCTCAAAAAATGCAAATGCAGAAAGCTTATGTTCCAGAGAACTCACAGGAACTCCCTAATGTTCAGGTTAGATCAGATTTTCCATAGCAGCGGTTCCAAGACCAGTGCGTATAGGAGGGGTGATAGTGGACACCCCTTTCTCATGCCATTCCGGATGGAGAACACCCAGGAAAGGCTGCCATTTACCCTAACCTGAGCAGTGGGAAATGTGTATAAAGCCTAGATCCAGCACAACATGTGTGGATCTAAACCTAACTGCACCAACACTGTGTTAAGGAAATCCCAGTTGATGCGATCAAACGCATTCTCGGCGTTGGTAGATAGGATCGAATAGGGAGGCAAATAATCCCGTGTACGGGCCCAGTGGATGATCTGGAGAGCCCTGATAGAGTTATCCTTAGCCTCACAACCCACAATAAAGCCTGTCTGATCAGCATGGATTACGTCAGTAAGGAGGTGTTTAAGGTGGTTGGCAAGTATTTTAGCGAATAACTTGAGGTCTGTGTTCACTAAGGAAATAGAGCGGTAACTCTGGGGGAGAGTGTGGTCTTTCCCCTCCTTCAGGAGGACCGTAATGTGAGCCAGTGAAGCCCCCAGCAAGAGACCCATTAGTGGCAAGAGAATTAAGAAATGTACACAAAAGGGGCCTGGAGCTGATCAAAGAACTTTAGATAGTAAACCTTTGTAAAGCCATCAGGTCCTAGGCTTTTCCCGTCAGAGAGAGACTTCACAGTGGCCAACAACTAGGTCGTAGATATAGGAAGCTCAAGTCCTGCTTGCCGTTCAGGGGATAAATTGGGGAGCCCTACAGAGGAAAGCTAAGCTTCAATACGGGATTGCTTAAGTGCAACTTCCGTCGGTGAGAAGGCAGAATCCAGGTTGTACAGGGCTGCATAATAATCCGTAAACAACAAAGCGATTTTCGAAGTATGCTGTACCGTTGCTCCTGACGGAGAGTGTAGCTTGTGGACATGAGTAGTAACACGTTTCTTATGGAGCGCCTTTGCATTTGTTGCCATTCTCATAATACTTATGAGCAACGTAGAGTAACCTTCGGTAAATTCTGCGATCCAAAAGTTTTGCAAAAAGTCAGACTGCAAAACGCCTCAGGGTCTGATGTTTGTTTATGGCACAACTCTGCCCGTTGCAAAGCCTGAAAAATTCTCTGGAAGTCCGCCCGTCTTTCCTTCTTCAATTTGGTGCCCAAAGCAATAAGGGTGCCTCGCACTACACTGCATGATTTGCTCCTTGACCATATCCTTGTGTAGTTTACAAATTATGTCACGGTGATTCTCAGCATCCTGTGCGGGGGGTCTGAGGGCCCTATGTGCCCTATAAATCTCAACTGCGACAGTTGGGGAAAGGCCCAGTACCTCTCTAAATATTTCTTGCAATGTGGGGACAATGTCCTTAGAGCGGCGACTATGATTTTCGTAATCATTTAGCTGGGATATGAAAGTCTCAATTCTCTGGTCCTGAGTCATACACTTATCCCTAAGCTGAGTGAAAGATGGGATTGTATCTTCCACGTTCTGCTCTAAGGTTTCCAGCCTAGAGCCCAAATGAGTGGTGTTCGCCTTCAGCTGCTCAATGTCCTGCCTGAAGGCCTTCTCTACACTACAGACAAAACGTTCCAGGTCATCCCTTATGGGTAGGGACCATATATTATTGCTTCAGGTCCCGGTCACCCACCTGCTCTGAAATGTCTGAACCCTGCTCTTGTGAGGCTGAACAGCCAGGGGAGGCAGGGGGAGCTGTGTCTCTTACCAGCTGTGGAGATGCGGTAGGAGAAACAACAGGGTGCTGGGATGTTCTGGTTGCCACTGCAGGGTCCTTTCCATGATCTTTCCCGAGTGGCATCTTGGATGTCCTGCCATGCGGCTGCCCGCCGCTGCCAAAGAAGGAGTTTATGGAGCCCTTGCCCTGCTTGTTGGGCCCCCATGGCTGCAAGGAGGCTCTCCTGTGCTGAGACATTGCAGCGGGCACCGTGTTTGTGCGGTAATTCCCCCGGACGTGCTAATGTAGCTGCGGTCTGTGAGGAGCTTTGTAGACCTGCTTCCACACGCAATCATGTCCAAGCCACGCCCACAATTTAATTTTTTTATTTTTGTTGCAATTTTCATTTTAATCAGCCCTGTTGGTTTGCTTTGGTGAAATATCAGGGGTCTAAACAGAGTGCTGACATCTCCCCTTTGAGACAGAGGAAGGGACTGAGGACAGAGATTCCCCAGTCCCTTTCTCAGCAGCCTCAGCATTGAAAATTAATGAACAGGAGGTTCCTGTTGATTCCCAAACTGAAGCAGAGCAAACACAGGTTACTCTGCTCAGTTATCAGAGGACATAGGAGTTATCAGAGGACATAGGAGTGATCAGTAGCGATTGCTCACTGTGTCCAATTCAGAAAAGAAAGGGGTCGGTAAATTTCCTATTTACTGGCCCCTTCCTCCACTCTCCAAGCTGACAGATCCCCCCAGCAGTCATTGGGAGAGGAGAGTGAACAGAATTTTATTTTAATTTTTTACACATTATGATTGCTTAAACCAGTGAATTTCACTATTATAAGCAACAATTTTTACTGAATGAAATTGATTCATTCAGTTTTTACCATTGTGATTAGCTATGATTGTCCACTAATCACAAGGTAGAGATTGTCCTTGATTGGTCCTGTCTGTACCATGTGTTCACTGTGACTAATCGCAAAGAACAACACGCTAGTACATAATGTATGGCATGAAAGAAAGCTATCCCATGTATACAATTGTCATGTGATATGTTGTGATTGGTTACAGCAATCACATGGTACTAGCAGCGGCCAAGTACACTGATCAGTCATCAAAGATTACATTGCAGCATGGCCCACGGGTCACGGGCAAGGCGCATTCTGGGTGGAAGTCATATTACGTCCACCCGGGATGGCAAAATGCTCTGCCCCCCCCAGCTCCTTGGTCACAGAATTTGATTGACAGCAGTGGGAGCAAATGGCTCCTGCTGCTATTCATTTTCCCTGTAAAGAGGGAGAGAGCAAAGAGAGATGCTGTTCTCATGCACAGCACGGGATCGAGCTCAGGTAAGCATAAGGGGGTAAGGGGGAGATCCTGTGACACAGAAGTTTTTTCTAATACTGCTTTAAGAGAAAACATAACATGTTTATTATTGTCATTATTATCAAGAAAATCCTCTTCTATGCACCTCCTTGATTTGGTTTCCTTTAGGTACTGTGGCCTGGGTTTCTGTGATTTAATTGTATCTCTAGGTAAGACCTTTTTTATTTGAGAGGAGATTCACCTCTTTAGTAAAACTGGTGACTACCATCGTCAGTCGTTCTAGGGAAGATTTACCAAGTTAGGAAAAAAAAGTTAAGAAAAAAAGAAAAAAATATAATATAAAATGTATGTATGTATATATATATATATATATATATATATATATATATATATATATATACCCACATACTGTATATAAAATGTATTATAGATGATGTATTATTGCATAGATGTCGTTGCTCATACTTCTTCATATGAATAATAACTGTGATACTGGCATCAAAGCTTTTGTGATTCATTGAAGTTGATTTACTAAAGTCAAACAGATTGTTCACATTGGGAGGGAGGTGAAGTTCAGTTTGCATCATCCAATCATGTGCAAGAAAAAATACTGTCTTTTTGGCGCAACATTCAGTAAGCTGAGGAAAAATTATCTTGCAAAGTAAAAATTCTCTTTCAAAGTGAACATCCTATTTGCCATCAATAAATTAACCCCATATAAAGAAATATCTGTAATTATTATTGTATACGTGAATATGTATTTGCATTTCCTTGAAAAATAAACGTTCTTTCTCTCTGACTTTTCTCTGTCTCTTATTCTCTCTCTTTCTTTCTCTCCCTCTTCTACACTCCTTCTTACTTCCTATCTCTCGTTATTTAACTTTCACTCTAGCAGGCACACAAGAACCCAGCACTACAGTGCAAATATTCACATAAAATATCTGTGAATAGAAAGACCCAATCAAATCCCAAGATGGAATGTGACACAGACACCACGAGAAAACATGAGCCACTCTACCACAGAGCACAAAGTTACTCTTTCTTTTAACTTCCTTAGTTACTCCAGAGCTATTTTCCAAGGAACACATTTGTAACAAAGAATTTTTGGCTCGGAGAGTGAAGGCTAGACTGACGCCATGGGCCTTTCCTCACCCTAAGAGTCCTTTGTTTGGTGCCAAAAGAATCACTCCATTCATTATCCCCACAGATGCTTGGCCTGAAGGCAGAGAGAGCTGGTAAAAACAACAAGTAGCTAAGTTCCCCTCCAGTCTAGGCTATCATTATCTACACGAGAGATGATGAGTTTGTAATGAAGTTGACGAGGCTTATTCAGACACTCGCAGATTGGCAAAGGGATAAAAAGTGTGTTCAATTTTCCTGTTGTCTGATGTTGAAGTTAGCTGTCATCCTCCACTATATTAGTCACACTTTAAGGAAGAGCCTTGGAGGAAGGGTCAGAACAAAGCTACTGTACGCTGATATTTCACAGCCAGAGGAAAAAGGCATAATAAATGTGCTCTGTAATTTAAATCACGCTGCTGCTGCTGTGGGAAACCTCTGCTGAGGAATTAGCGCGGTGCACTGAGCTTCTTGACATCAGCCTGCGGAACACAGAAGTCCAAAGCACTTTGCTCTTCTAATTGGTATGAATGCAGTCATTATATTGAATGACTCTTCTGAAACTGGCAGAAGAAAGACTTCAGTGTATGTTAGATGATATGTTTTTTTGCTTTCATAATTCAATTGCAAAACTGGCTAAACACCAAGAAATCTTCATTAGAAACACTTCACACATGTTAAACACAAATTGCCTTTGTGGCTTTTATTGTTCTTATACAGAGAGAAGAATGCATTGTTTAATTAATTTAGACTGTATTTATAAGAATGCATCAGTATCACTATTACTATTATAAACCACTTCCCGTAAACTGTATAGGAAAGTTGTAATCTGTATACAGGTACTCCTCACTTAACGACCAGGTTCTGTTCCAACGACCAGGTCGTTAAACAAATTGTTCGTTAAACGAGGAGCCATAAGTAATCAATATTTTAAGCATTCTTAACTACTGTACTGTACTGTATTGTGAAAAAAAAGGTCTAAACGTAAAACTCCATCTCAATAACATTGTTTAAAGTTGCATAAGTACAGAACAAAAAGGAAATTGTGTACTGTACTGTACAAAACAATGATGTATAGCGGGTCGGTAAGGAGAACTGGTCATAAGTCCGAGTGGTCATTAAACAGGTAAGTCATTAAACAAGGAGTAACTGTATCTAAGGATGCATTATGATGTCAGAATACTCTGTTTTTACCGTTTATTGTGGTTCTGTTAAAACTTAAAAATCCCCAAAATGTTTGCAAAGTGCCCATGGTATGTCTTGCCAACAATACCAGTAGGTTTGCCATTAAAAATAATTTTTGGGTGCAGCTTTCTATACCTCTTGTACTATGCCATGGAATTCATTGCCACATATAGTTATATTTTTATAGTCACTAAATACCTAAATGACTCCTAATATCCTTGCAGGTCATTATTTAGGCTACATGAGCAAACACAAAATGCTGACGTTTTGTATATAATAATAATCAACTTTATTCTATAGGCCCCTTTCACACGGGGTGGATCGGTCCAAGCGATCAGCAGGGGATCTGTCCACTAAACCCCACTGAGCAAGCGGATGACAGGTCCTGTCTCCTCCGCTATGCAGAGCGGACAAGGATGGAGCCTGTTCTACCCTATGGGACAGTTGGATGGAAAGGGACTGCATGTCCGTTTTCATCCGATTGTCATCTGATCCGACCCACTTAATGGATGGCGAATGTATCACTATACGTCTGTTTTCAGTGGATTTTGTAAGATCTGATGCCAGGCGGGTGTCAGTGGGCAACCACTCCCTGTAGAGGACAATGGGTGGCCCAATCGGGCCCACCTGAAAGATGGTCAGGCAGAGTCGATTGGCCCTATCGTGTGAAAGGGGCCATATAGCGCCCTTTAATGCACCTGATGTTCTTTGGAAGTGAATTACAGAGCTTTGGAGCACAGCAGGAGGAGCCTCTGTTTCCCATTGAGTGTAGAAGAGTGGGGGGGGGACACACAGAAGACCAGAATTTGAGGAGCGGAGGTTATGAGGGGGGAGTAAGTTTATAAAAGGTCAGACAGATAATGGGGTGCCAAGCCATGAAAAGCCTTATAGGTGAGCAAGAGGATTTAAAATCCTATGTGAAACCTGACTGGTAGCCAGTGCAAGGACTCCAGGATTGGGGTAAAATGATCACTTGTACCAAATACAGTCAGGATTATGGCTGCAGAATTTTGTACATATTGTAGTCGATTAATAGTGAAATTTGATACACCAGCGAGTAGAGCATTGCAGTAGTCAAGTCGGGAGAACACAAATGTATGGATTAGCTTTTCAGCTACAGTGAATGATCAAATATGGTTTGAAGGTGAGAGAGTAAAAAATTATGGTCACAGTATCAAATTCAGAACTAAGATCCAGTAGTATAAGAATAGTATATGTACAGTAAATGTTGCCCCAGTTCTTTCCCAGAACAAACCAAGTTAAACAGCAACATAAAAAAATACAGGGAAATTATTTTTGCACATAATGCTCCAAAACGGCCTCTTACTGCTACGAATACTATTCTTAAAGCAAGCAGGCTGGTAGACATGCCAAATAATATCTAAAACCAAGAACAAAAATGTAATATTGTGCAGCTTACCAGTCCTTAGATGTGGTGGCTGCATTCATTTTCTTATTTCAGGCTTAGAACATTTTTCGCAAGTAGAGAAAAATCCTTGTTGATCTTGCCAGAATTTCCAAGTGTCCTTTAAACTTCCTGCACTCTGAACAAACAGTATATCTCAAACAATGTTATCATCCTTCTTTGCTATATTCTGTCAACTAGATAAGACCTCCTCCTGTATGTAATGGAGATGAAGAGAGGTTGCCATCCTAAGACAGGAAGTGCATTACTGATGGGATCACCAGCAGGAGCCTAAAAAAGGAAACAAATTCAGCCTAAGGACTGTTAGCTGCAATATATGAATATAGCACCCTCCTAGTGTAGGGTAGGCTGGTAGATAAATGTACTTGCTTACTTTTGGTTCCCCTGTATCTGTGGAGCAGGGATTGATTGTCTAGGGTTGCTCAGTGTTTCACTGACTGCTGCTCTGTTACTTCCCCCTGTCTTCTAGAGGATTCTAGAATTATAGTGGAAAAAAGGACAGTGCGTGTAGCTTTAATATTTATAGGACTCTAGCTAATCCCTGGGGCGGTGTACCCGGTAGGTGGTTAGCGAGCCTATCAGTAGTCTGAGGCCTGGGCAACAGTGTGCATTGTTTCTTGGTCCAATCCTGCAGGAGGAGACCCCTGTGTGTTTTTTCTGCCCCCTGGTGCAGAATCTTAGAGGAAGTCTTCAGGAAAACGTTGAGGTCCCAGTTATGCTTAGCTAGAGGGACTATTTGCCAATCCATGTCCAGGGATCAAGTAAGGTCTGGAGAAGCTCACTGAAGAGAGCCAGGAGGAGGTTGGTGGAAACGAGTCCAGCTGTCCTATGGTGGTGTGAGTTTACAGTACATCTCCCTCACTAGGAAGAGCCTGGTGGATATTGGCAGGAGGCAACCGATGATTCTGTTGGCTATGTGTGTAGATGTTCCCAGTGCTAAAGAATAGTGACTGTGTGCAGCTTTTAACTCTGGAAGGAGTACAGCTCACCAACAGATAGAGATCCTGTGGGACATGAATTTGTGTGCACAGCCAGGGGTTGAGCAATCCTCGAGATGTTCAGTTTTGCAGTTTATCATTCTTCTTAACCCTATCCAAGTTCATCGTTCCCAATAAAAAGAAACTGCTAGACTGTTCTTTGAGGCCAGTGGAAGAGTGCAATGTCCAATTCTGAAAATTCTTCAAGCAGCAGTTTCTTTACAATACAGTGGTTATCGGTGGTTTAAGGGAATATAGGGTATATAGGGGAAGGTGAGTATTTTATTAACCGATATATAAAAAAGAGTGCTGCGCTGCTGTGATATACCAGTGTGTGCAATGAAAAATACTATATATATATATACACATCCAAAAAGTGTGAAGTAAAAAGAACTATTTAAATAAAGTACTAATATTCATACAAAAACTCCAATGAAATCCAGTGATCCTAAATAAATACAATAAATGTCCACTGCTGAAAAGTCCAAACAACACTATTAGATAATAATGTATTGAAAATGTTCAATCATTGAAATATTCCACTCACTGGGGTTTATTTGCTAAAGCTGGAGAGTGTAAAATCAGACTCACTTCCGCATAGAAACCAATCAACTTCCAGGTTCTATTGCCAAAGCTTAATTGAACAAACTGAGTTTAGAAGCTGATTTGTTTCTACACAGAAGTGAGCCTGATTTTGCGCTCTCCGACTTTAGTAAATAAACCCCACTGTGTCTCTTTTAGGCTGGGTTCACACTGGTCCGACAAACGCTCCGACATTGGGAGCTCATGTCGCATGACGTGTGAAATCCAATGTTTTCCTATGGGAGCCGTCCTAACTGGTCCGACACAAGTCGTTCCGACTTTAGAAATGCTCCCTGTACTACTTTGATCCGACTTTGATCCTACTTCAGCCTATTGACTATCATTGAAGTTGGATCAAAGTCGGATCGCGGTCTTGCATGATCCGACTTCGGCACGCGACTTGTGCTCAGATGATCTTGAAGGGGAACTCTGCTCCAAATTTTAAATAAAAAACCAGCATGGGTTCCCCCAAGAGCATACCAGGCCCTTAGGTCTGGTATGGACCTTGAGGGGAACCCCCTACGCCGAAAAAACGGCGTGGGGGTCCCCCCCAATCCATACCAGACCCTTATCCGAGCACGCAGCCCGGCCGGACAGGAATGGGGGTGGGGACGAGCGAGCGCCCCCCCCCTCCTGAACCGTACCAGGCCGCATGCCCTCAACATGGGGGGTTTCCGGCCCATGCCGTTTTTTCGGCGTAGGGGGTTCCCCTTAAGGTCCATACCAGACCCAAGGGCCTGGTATGCTCTTGGAGGGGGAACCGATGCCGTTTTTTTAATTTAAAATTTGGCGCAGAGTTCCCCCTAAAGATTCATACCAAACACAGTGCTGGGCATTGGCGGGGATCCAAGTCGGATCCCCGTTCATTGAAAGTCGGACACATGCCGGCTTCATGTCGCAGGGCAAAGTCGGATCCAAAGTAGGACGGCTGTTGTGTCGCACCAGTGTGAACCCAGCCTTATGGGTGTGAATTCCACCATTAGCCTTCACCTGTGATAGTCTACATCCAATATTCTACTGGTGTTTAAAACCCAAATCCCAGGGCTGTAAGTGATTTCTGTATCTTCTCCAGTGTTCCACCAGCTTGTGAAAATATACAATATATATATACTGTGTGTGTATATATATATATATATATATATATATATATATATATATATATATATATATATATATATGAAAATATAAGGATCATCGTTAAAGAAATCTACACATTTGATTACCCCTGATATTGGGGAACAGGTGTTAGGTCTAGGCAACAGGTACGGGGACACTCTAATATTTTCACCAGCTGAAGCATTGGTGAAGATATAGCAAGCATTTACAGCACTGGGATTTGGGTTTTAAACACCAGTAGAATATTGGATGTAGTCACAGGTGAAGACTTTACCTAATGGTGGAATTCACACCCATTAAAGATACACAGTGAGTAGAATATTTCACTGATTGAACATTTTCAATACACTATTACCTAATAGTGTTGTTTGCACTTTTTAGCACTGGACATTTACAGTATTGTATTTATTTAGGATCACTGGATTTCATTGGAGTTTTTTTATGAGCATTAGTACTTTATTAAATAGTTATTTTCTTCTCACTTTTTGGATGTATATATAGTATTTTTCATTGCACACACAGGTATATCACAGCAGCACAGCACTCTTTATTTATATATTTGTTACTTTATGTGAGGAACACACATTTAGTAATTGCAGCAGCTGTCAGTTTAACTCTTTCGTTTCATCACATTTTTTTGGCAGCGCACAGGTTTTTTCTTTATATATTCATTTTATCAACCGAGTCACTTTGGGGGCACATGTACACTGTTGAGTTTTAACGCAGATGTTGCAACTCCCCATCGTGAATTAAAATACAACATGCCCATTTTTTCTGCATTTTAATGCATTGTGAGCAATAATTAAGACCCCATTCACACTGGGCGCTTTTCAGGCATTTTAGCGCTGAAAATAGCACCTGTAAAGCGCCTCTCATGCCTCCCCAGTGTGAAAGCCCGAGTGCTTTCAAACTAGGGCAGTGCGCTTGCAGGATGGGAAAAAAAGTCCTCCAAGCAGCATCTTTGAAATCATTGAAATCAATGGACAGTGCTGCCGAAGCACCTGCAAAGTGCTTTGGCAGCACAGCGACATGGGCACTTTTAACCCTTTCCTCGGTCGCTAGCGTGGGTTAAAAGTGCCCCGCTAGCCATCAAAAAACGGCGCTATAACACCGGTAAAGCGCCGCTTTACCGCTAACGCCCCCTCGCCCCAGTGTGAAAGTAGCCTTAGTCAATAGCATAGTATCAAAATGCATGTTATCTGAGTTTTCATGTATTTTAAAGCATTGAGAATAGTTATTAACAAGCCTTGGCCAATAGCTGTTAGCTCTAGCCACTACAAATCCTATAGTGAAAAATACATTGAAAACACATAACAATGTGTGTCAATAATGCATGTCGACGCACAAAGGAAATGTAAGTTGATAATAACTGCCTAATGCTACAAAAAAACTAATCTTTATGCACAGGCATAGATCTTAATGAACCCTAAAAGCCAACAGCATAATAAATACTGATCATGAATAAACACAAAGCATAAATACGAAAAAGTGTCATAAACAGCAACAAAATGCTTTTACTCGCTGTTCATTTTTTAACCTGTTTCATTCTCCTTGACTCAGCAAATACATACAGCATTGCTGGAATGAAAATAAAGACATTGGACCCAGGCTTCACTGAAGATCCAGAATCCTGATGCTGATTATCGATCAGATGATTAAGGCAGATGAAGAGGTTTTTTGAAAGTGAAGGTTGTGTGATTGTGTATCTCCAGTTTGCCCCAAAAGGGGGTTGAGAAATCAATACTCTCAATCACAGTGGAAAGCACTTCCCTGTCAGTCACACTGACTGAAATGATTAGAATTGAGTCATAAGACAATGAATCACTCCAGCCTGGCTTCCTATCCCTTTTACATGGCACGGAATGGGGAGTCTAATGAACTCTTCTGGCTAACTGACTACGGGGCTTTTTACAGCATGTGGGCAGATCAGTATTCTGTGTGATATTCCGAAAGAGCGCTGTGTTTTCTGTTTAATACATCAGAAACCAACATGCTTATTAGTGATAATCTCAATTTATCCCTCCACTTCTGTTAAACAGCTACAGGCCAATACACTAGAAGTGAGAATATATATCAATATAGACATCTAGATGAAACAAAATGTTTGCTCTTATTTATGTAACTGAAATGTTATCAGTGATGCATGTAAGAAGGCAGTACTCAAAGAAAATTTAAATTTACTCCCATTGTTATTTATTATTATTGTTACTATTATTTCTCTTTAAGGTCCCTTTCACATGGGCGTCTCCGTGCAGAGGATTCTGCATGCTCAGCGGTCAATGGTCCTGTTCGATCCATTATGCAGAGCGGACACAGACTCAGTCTCGTTCTGCTCTATGGGAAAATCGGATGAAAATGGACCACCTGTCCGTTTCAATTCGATCCCATCCGATCCGCCAGTCAGATGGAAAATAGGACCACCATCTTATTTGGATTGCTGACGCTTGAAGTTTGATTGTTCCTGCTCCTACCTGTGGGGCTATTTTAACCGATTGGTCATACTGATTGATTCTTGGGAGGAAAAAATATATTTGCTGGAGCGTGACACCTACATTCCCATGGATTTAGGATATAATGCTCACCTCTAATTGTCATCTGGTAAGCAGATTCAACACACCTGGGTGTTGTGTGCTTCTTTCTTCACATACTGGAAGCGGTGAAGGGCTCTCCTTATCAGTGGTGGAAGGCTCTCCCTACTATCATATATTCTCCAGCTTTACTGAATGACCTTTGATTTTGAATAAGCGCTGCATACTGGACTATATTTTACTGAGTTTTGAGGACCACCATCCGTCTGGTTTTTGTGGGCAGGATTGGATCGGATAGCAGCGGGTGTCAGCGAACATGTGTCCACTGACATCTGCCGCTCCATAGAGGAGACTGGAGGGTCCGATCAGGTCAGCTTGAAAAACTGACAGGCGGACCTGATCGGACAGCCTGCGTGAAAGGGCCCAAAGGACCCAATGCTGTGTTAAGTTGCACTTACGGATGCATGTTGTGTCACATATTATTGTGAATTGCATAATTACAGTCCTTTCATTTTAATTGAGTTACCAATGCACCAAAACATTGCCAAGAATAGACACAGCTTATTTTTTTAAAAATGCAGCATATAGGTTGTAGTAGGATGCGGTGTGGGCTGTCACATAGTGAGAGTTCAAAGATAAAAGATATTGGGCCTCTTCAAGCAGTTCAGGGACAAGGCCATCTACTGCCCAGGGTGAAGGTACCAAACGGCACCCTCCCTCCAGATGTATGAGCATTGTTTGTGAGCAAAAACCCCCTACCTGAAAAAAATGTATTTGCACGCTTACCCCCTAAGCATAAATTCCCATTAAAAGCCAAAGTTCTCCCAAAAACAAAAATCCCCCCACCCCCAAATTCCCACTCCCAGCACAAATCTCCCCTCATTTTCGCTTCCAGCACAAGTCCCCACCCTTCCCCTTTTTCAGCACAAATCCCCCCGAACCCACCTGCTAGCACATAACCCCCCATCCACCCTACTAGCACAAATCTTCCCCCTCCAATCACCATTCCTAACACAATCCCCCCCCCCCCCCCAAGTTTTCCCTCCTAGCACAAATAATCCCCACAAATCTCCGCTTCTAGCTCTGCTCCCACAAATCTCACAGCACAAATCCCCCCCCCCAGATTTTTCCTTCTAGAACAAATCCTACCCCCCGCTTCCCCCCACATTGCTCCTCCCAGCAAAAATTCTCTCTTCTCATCCTCCCTCCTTGCACAAATCTTCCTCTTCAAGCACAAATCTCTCATATCACCCCTCCTAGCATATTCCCTACAAATCACCCCCAGCACAAATTATCTCCCTTCCCAAAAATTTCCACCCCTAGAACAAATCTTACGTCACACCCCCAAATTCCTTCTGCCACTATAAATCTTCTTCCCCAATCCTAGTCCTAGCACATATTTCCCCCTCTTCCATTCTTCCAGTACAAATACCCCCAGTCCCTCCTCCTAACACATTCCTCCCCAAACCCCTCCTCCTATCAATAATACACTTCTCCCTCCACCTCCTAGCATAAATGCTATCATCCACAGCATGAATATTTACTACTCTGTCCCCCCTTCCCCACTCCAGTTATGTCCCCAGTATAATTCCCCCCTCCCTCACACACACACAGACCTCACATACAATGCGTCAGTCGTCTGTGGCATGTTCTTTCCTCCCAGGCTCCACCTCATCTTGAAACCTCATGGTTGAGAAGGAGCCTAGGGGAAGCTGCTTTTAAAAATGTTGACAGGCAGCCGGCAGGGAGAGGTGCGGGTATATGTGATTGCGGCCATGGGAACTCACAATAGAGATGCCTCTAGCTGTCACTTGGACTAAGCAGGGTTTGCTTACCCGCCCTCTAACCACATTCTTTGCTGGGAGGAGTTGGGGGCGGGTAAGCAAACCCTGCTCAGTCCCGTTGCAGGAAAGCGGAAGTGACAGAAGGGAGAACCTAGAGGGGACAGAGAACACAGCCTGAACCTCCTCCCAGCTCTGTCCTCCTCTTCAGATTTGGCTTTGTCACTTCTCATTCAATGCCGACATTAGTAGTATTGCTGCTGTCAATACTTCTGTCATATTGTAGCTGCAGCAATTCTCCATGGGGCACCCCCACCTCACATGATGTCATTGCATCCACCCTATCTGCCCACACCTAGTCCCTGCACTGTCTCCAAGTCCTGAACTTGCTCCTCAGGTCCTCCACTGATCTGGGTGTTGGTAAACAAAGAGCTCATCCAGCTCAGCAAATGTAGCCTCTACGAAAAAGCCCAATTCATCGGAGGGGCATGGCTTAGGGAAGGGATTGCGTTGGAAGCCAGCTAAACTGATTAGACCTAATAGGAAAATTTCTATGGAGTTCGGTTCTGTATCTTACTCTTGCTGAGTTGTTACATAGTTAAGTGGAAAAAAGACACAAGTTCATTGAGTTCAAATAAATAAATAAATGGAATAAAAAAAGAGAAATCTTCATTTAGGCCTGGTTCATACCTATGCGTTTTTTGGTGTTTTTTGCAGAATTGCACTACAGTTCATTTATCATGGTTTCCTATGGGACACGTTCACATCTATGCTTTTTTCAGCAGCTGCATTTTTGGAAAGGGTCAGGGACTTTTTTAAATGCAAAACGGTGCTTTTTTTTGCTATTTTGGTTCCATAGACTTCAATGGAGAAGCTATAGAAAAGCATGTAGTGCATTTACTGTGATTTTGCCGTGATTTGCGTTGTGTGTCTTTTAATCTGCCCAACAACAAATTGGCCCAAAAAAAAAGCAATTTTTAAATTTTTTAAATTTTGTAATTTTTTAAAAAAGCTAATCCTTCTGCAGGTGGTTGTCCGCTACTGTATAATTGTATTATGGTGCCATTCACACATTACCATGTTTTACAGCAATTTGCAGTAAAATTCATGTTTTACCTTGCATTACCGCAAAGCATACGTGTGAATGGGTAAATTTTTTTTAGTGTGCGTAACTAAAAAAACTTTGATTTATTATGGTTAAATATGCAACAAAAACAACTTCCACAGAGATGAATGCTAGAGCTTGTAAAACACATAAAAAATGCAGCTGCAGTAGATGAAAACTGCAAAATTGTGACAAGGCCATAAGAAGCAACCAGTGGCAACAAGTGAAAGCTTTCAGTTAAAATGTCTCTGTGGCTAATAAAAAAAAATCCTTGCAAAGTAAAAGATTTAGGCTAGGTTCACACTTGTTTGCATGTTCATAAGGTTTTCTGCATGTTTTTGATGTATGTTTTTCAAGCATACTCCACACATTTCCAATTTGTGTTTTTGTGCACTGCCACTGAAGTCTACTTGACCTGTAGAGATGTTATAATAGGACCGGTAAGTTTTAAACTTTTTCTTCATAGGGATTTTTTTTAAGTTGCTCTCCTCACTATTGATCTAGCAGAGTAGAGCTTTTGGGCATGGTGAAGCATGTGACCTCCACCATGTGACAGTGCTCAAGCCTGAGGGCCCAATTTCTAGGTCCCAACATTGTCACATAGGGAGAAGTGAGCAGTGAGGTCTTTCCCCTGGTTACGTTTCGACACTATCCATTACTGGAGCTTTTTAAGGGTGGACTACTGCAGTGGAAAGGTGGTCATTGGAAAGGTGAGTATATATTGCTAAGGGGGAAGGGAGGGGGGTTGAAGAGTTTACAAAGATGTTCTGGGGTGCTGAATGACTTGACTTAGCTTGAACCTGCAATACCTGCCTTTTCCAAAGGATAGTGATGTGGACAAAGAACATGCAAGGATACAGAAAACCTTGATACACTAAAACTAGGGCAATCTAATACAGAGTATTAGTATTATCCTCCCTCTGCATTGAACTTTGTTTCTAATTACATGCACATGTGTTTTAAATGCTTTGTCTCTTCATAGGTTTACTATTTAATGCTGTGTAGCTGAGAGAACCACTTTTATACTTGAATATGAATACCAGCTTACATAGCCAAATTGTTTTCATGCTTGTCTAACTGTTGTGAAAAGCGTTCCTTCTGTTACTTCCCGTGCTTGTTGAATCTCTGGCTCTTCTAGTTAGCATAGAGCCACTCATGGTCTGCAGTGATTGAAAGCTCTCAACCATATCATAACATCTTCAAGACACCTGTATTGCCTGTCAGTTATCCTCCCTTGACTTCCCATGTCTTCCTTCCTAGAAAGCAGTCTTCATTCATAGACATGTTCTGTGATATCAGGCATATTGCTGTGTCTAATGTTTGTCATTTATCATGTTAATGTCTCCTTATTTGCACTTCACTGGCAAAAAGATCCGCTGATATGTGGAATTCCCCTAGCGGGAACATCGGAATATAAAAAAGCAATGTGAGCACATCGTAACGATTGAGCAATAGGTTAATGCTTTCTAACGGTTTCTCCATGATGGTATATTCCAGTCAGAACATAACTGTAATACCTTATTGTATATAAGGAAGACAGATTACAAACTCTGAGATTCTGATTAATTTATTCAGACATAAGTATAGCACACAAGGGGGATATTTACTAAAACTGATGCACACAGAATCTGGTGCAGCTGTGCACAGTAACCAGTCAGCTTCTAAAGTTAGCTCGTTCAATTAAGCTTTGCCTATAAATCCTAGAAGCTGATTGGTTACTATGCACAGCTGTACCAGATTCTGTGTGCACCAGTTTTAGCAAATCTCCCCTAATGCGTAATACACTATATTTCCAAAAGTATTGGGACTCCTATCTTTACACAGACATGAACTTTAATGGCATCCCGGTCTTCGTCTGTAGGGTTCAATATTGAGTTGGCCCACCCTTTGCAGCTATAACAGTTTCATCTCTTCTGGGAAGGCTGTCCACAAGGTTTAGGAGTGTGTCTATGGGAATGTTTGGCCATTCTTCCAGAAGCGCATTTGTGAGGTCAGGCACTAATGTTGGACAAAGAAGGCCTGGCTCGCAGTCTCCCCTCAAATTCATCCCAAAGGTGTTCTATCGGGTTGATGTCAGGACTCTGTGCAGGCCAGTCCAACCCAAACTCCCTCAGCATGAAATTGTCCAAAATGTCTAGTTCAATATGTCTTGCCTTGCTTTGTGCACTGGTCCAAATCATTTGGTGGAAGGGGGATTATGGTGTGGGGTTGTTTTTCAGGGGTTAGGCTGGGCCTTTTAGTTCCAGTGAAGGGAAGGCATCAGCATACCAAGACATTTTGGACAATTTCATGCCCCCAACTTTGTGGGAACAGTTTTCGGAGGGCCCCTTCCTTTTCCAACATGACTGCGCACCAGTGTACAAAGCAAGGTCTGTAAAGACATGGATGAGCGAGTTTGGGGTGGAGGAACTTGACTGACCTCAACCGGATAGAACACCTTTGGGATGAATTAGAGGGGAGATTGCGAGCCAGGCCTTCTTTGTTCAACATCAGTGTCTGACCTCACAAATCCGCTTTTGGAAGAATGTCCAAACATTCCAATAGACACAGTG
This sequence comes from Lithobates clamitans, assembly GCA_037952925.1. NCBI lineage: Eukaryota > Metazoa > Chordata > Amphibia > Anura > Ranidae > Lithobates > Lithobates clamitans. Next base: position 10,206,208 of record JBBGZY010000502.1, on the reverse strand, counting down.
CTAAACCTTGTGGACAGCCTTCCCAGAAGATTTGAAGCTGTTATAGATGCAAAGGGTGGGCCAACTCAATATTGAATCCTACGGACTAATACTGGGATGCCATTAAAGTTTATGTGCGTGTAAAGGCAGGCATCCCAATACTTTTTGCAATATAGTGTATGTGTACTCTAGTGTTCTGGGAGCACCAATCACTGAGCATGAGAATCTGCACGTTTTGTGTTTCTAAGTCTGCCCACTGTAGGTTCCTTGCTGTCTTTCAAAATATTGATACAAACTACAATGCAATATTACAGTCCTCCAGGAGCCCAGGATTTGGCTTGATTATACTGGCTGCAATGGGTTTAATAAGTATGAGATTAAATCAAACCTATATTCTAAATTGAAGTGTCTTATAGGAAAAATCTAGAAAGTTTAATTATATTTGTGCTGTGAAAAAGCAATTTTTTTCCCTTGATTTCTTGATAAGTGGTTGAAATGTACTTCCTGCCATATGACACTGCCTAGGCACATCAGTTCCTATAGCCTGTTTGCTGCATATCTTCTGTGTAGAATCACCTAAGGCAGGGGTGCCCAACCCCTGGGCTGTGGCCCAATGCAGCCGGGCCACTAAGGCTGCACTGTCAGATGTGCGGCGGGAAGCAGAGAGATGGCATCTCTCTCTGACCGCCCCACATCACCGCTCTTCCGCCCTCACAGCCGGGCCTCTTCAATAGGGATGGGCGAACGGTTCGGCCAGAGCATAAGTTCAGGCTGAACTTTGGTTGTTCGGATGTTCTGCGAACACTGAACAATATGCGGTGTTCGGGGAAAATTCGAAACACTGTTAAAGTCTATGGGACACTAATGCTGCGTACACATGAGCCGTCTTTACGGCAGACTTTGCCCGGCAGACGGGATTTCGTCTGACAATTTGATCGTGTGTGGGCTCCAGCTGACTTTGTTTGCTCAAAAGTTGGACGGACTTGGACGGATGTTTCAAATCTATCTGACGGACTCAAGTCCGGTCGAAAAGTCCGCTCGTCTGTATGCTAGTTCGACAGGCAAAAAGCCACGCTAGGGCAGCTATTGGCTACTGGCTATGAACTTCCTTATTTTAGTCCGGTCGTACGTCATCACGTACGAATTCGACGGACTTTGGTTGATTGTATGTAGGCAAGTCCGTTCATTCAGAATGTTCGTCGTAAAGTCCGTCGAAAAAGTCCGCTGGGCAAAGTCTGCCATAAAGTCCGCTCGTGTGTACGCGGCATAACATGAAAAATCAAAAGATGCCCATTTTAAAGGCTTATATGCAAGTTATTGTCATAAAAAGTGTTTGGGGACCTGGGTCCTGCCCTAGGGGACATGTATCAATGCAAAAAAAAAGTAAAAACGGCCATTTTTTTGGGAGCAGTGATTTTTTTAACGCTTAAAGTGAAACAATAAAAATTAAATATTCCTTTAAATATTGTGTCTGGGGGGTGTTTATAGTATGCCTGTAAAGTAGCACAGTTTTCCCGTGTTTAGAACAGTACCACAGCAAAATGACGTTTGTAAAGGAAACTTGTAATTTAAAACTGCTCGCGGCTGTAATGAATTGTCGGGTCTTAGCAATATAGATGAAACTCATTGAAAAAAAGAGTATGGGATCAGTCCATTACCAGGCCCTTTGGATCTGGTATGAATATTAAGGGGAACTCTGAACCAAAATTTAAAAAAAAAAAATTGCGTGGGGGTCCCCCTAAAATCCATGCCAGGCCCTTCGGGTCTGATATGGAAATTAAGAGGAACCCTGCGCCAAATTAAAAAAAAAATGGCGTAAGGCCCCCCAAAATCCACACCAGACCCTTCAAGTCTGGTATGGATTTTAGGGAAAACTCTGTGCCAAAATGTAAAAAAAAATGACGTAGGGGTCCCCCCCAAAATCCATACCAGACCCTTATCCAAGCATGCAACCTGGCAGGCTGCAGGAAAAGAGGGGGGATGATAGAGGGCCCCCTCCTCCTGAACCTTACCAGGCCACATGCCCTCTACATGGGGAGGGTGCTTTGGGGTAGCCCCCCCAAGGCACCTTGTCCCCATGTTGATGGGTAAAAGGGCCTCATCCCCACAAACCTTGCCAGGTGGTTGTGAGGGTCTGTTTGCGGGGGGCTTATCGGAATCTGGAAGCCCCCTTTAACAAGGGGACTCCCAGATCCCAGTCCCCCCCTGTGTGAAATGGTAATGGGTACATTTTACCCGTACCATTTCACAAAAAAAGTGTCAAAATGTTAAAAAAAAGACACAGCTTGGGGACCTTTATTAACCACTTCCCACCCGGCCTATAGCAGATTGATGGCCGGGCGGTGGTTCCGTTATCCTGACTGGGCATCATATGACGTCCAGCAGGATAACATGCCGCCGCGCGCCCACAGGGGTGCGCAGAGCAGCGATCAGTGGAGCGGTGTGTCAGTCTGACACACTGCTCCACCGATCTTGGTAAAGAGCCTCCAGCAGTGCCACCAATCAGTGTCATCAGTGCCACCTGTCAGTGCCCATCGGTGCCACCTGTCAGTGCCCATCAGTGCCCACCCATCAGTGCCCATCCGTGCCACCTAACAGTGCCACACATAAGTACCCATCAGTGCCACCCATAAGTACCAATCAATGCCACCTACGAGTGCCCATCAGTGCCGCCTATCAGTGCCCATCAGTGCCACCTCATCAGTGCCACCTCATTGGTGCCACCTCATCGGTGCCCATCAGTGCCGCCGTATCAGTGCCCGTCAGTGCAGCCATATCAGTGCCCATCACTGAAGAAGAAAACTTACTTATTTACAAAAATGTTTTACAGAAACAAAGAAAAACTTGTTTTTTTTCAAAATTTTCAGTCTTTTTTTATTTGTTGCATAAAATTAAAAACCACAGAGGTGATCAAATACCACCAAAAGAAAGCTCTATTTGTGGGAACAAAATGATAAAAAATTTGTTTAGGTACAGTGTAGCTTGACCGCACAATTGTCATTCAAAATGTGACAGCGCTGAAAGCTGAAAACCGGCCTGGGCGGGAAGGTGTCTAAGTGCCTGGTATTGAAGTGGTTAAAAAATAAAAATATAAAAATGTCCCACGAAGTCCATTCATCTTCTTCTATCGCTCCACCGACGGACCAAGAAGTAAAAAAAAAAAAAAACGTCACCGATCCGCCACCATGGGAGGCTCCCATCCTCTGACGCCTCCTCGCAGGCGACAGTTCTTATATAACTGAGGGTGGGGCCACACGGTAACGTACCTGGGTGACCCTGCCCCCTCTGACTCACAAGGACTTTCTCATGGCTTCCTGTGGCATCAGAGGGGGCAGGCCCACCCATTTACGTAACCGGGTGGCCCCGCCCCCCTCTGAAGCCCCGGGAAAGCCATGGGGAATTGGATAAGGAACCTGAAATGGTCTGCACAGAATCCTGACCTCAACACTGCTGAACATCTTTGAAATGAATTTAGAACATGAAATGCAAGCCAAATATTCCCATCTAACAACCTGACTTCACAAATGCTCGTTTGGGGCTGAATGGGCACAAATTTACACACACACGCCACAATTTTATCGAAAGCACCATATTAATGCACATGCTTTTGGAATCACGTGTCCAGCAAGGGCATCCCATTCTTGTCCTTCTTACTTGCACCTCTAGTTTTCTTCAAAGAGAATACACAGCTCATGAATCCAGCATTGTCTGCTGTAACCTTCACTTTAGATGGCACACTCTGGGTCTCCCGCCACCATGCTCTATACAACATCATCAGGGGCCAAGTGTCTCTTCTGGTTCTTTCACTGGGACCCCTGATGATGCATCAGTGTACATGAGATTGTCTAGTGCATGTGTAGTGTGCTAGAGATACATCCAAAGCCTCCTGGAATTGATGACGCATGTATCCTAGGAGGTTCCAGGTAGGCAGGATACACCATACTTTCCTATATTAGATAAGTAAGAAGAGTGCACCTGAGTTCCTCAAAAAAGGTATTTAGAGTGAGGAAAAAATACCAATTTCTGATTTTGTAACAAGAGGGAGGTAGAAAGAAAAATATTTAAAGAGCACAAGGAGGATGAAGTTCTGCTCTAAATTTAAGGGACTGCATATGGTTTCATGGCATTAACTGATAAAACTTACACTGTTTCACCTACACTTAGTTGGAATTCTTATACTTTAAATTAGTAGTTCAGGCCTGTCAGCCTACATATACTTCCTATGTGTTGCAGCAAGGGTTATAATACCATGTTCTGGCATTAGAGAGTTGGACTGCTGCTTTCACACACAAAGCAGTGACCTGGGCCTCCTGCTGGCCATTGGCGACCCAGACTGCTTCATTTTGTATGAAAGCAGAGGTCCAGCTCTCCAACATGCTGCTAGCACAAAGGTATTTTAATCCTTGTTGCAGCACATAGCAAGTTATAAAAGCTAAAAGAACAGCATATTTATCACTATGCACTGATCAGCCACAACTTCATGACCAGTGACACGTTAAGTGAATAACATTGATTATCTTGTTACCATGGCATCCGAAAGTCAGTGGTATGTATATGGTAACAAGTAAACATGTTGTCCCTGAAGTTGAGGTGTTGAAAGCAGAAAGAAAATGGGCATCACAGTTTGTTGCATTTGGCGCTGCATAGCCTCAGACTGATCAAGGTGCCCATGCTGACCCATGTCCACAGGCAAAGGCGCCTACATTGGGCATGTGAGCATCAGAGCTGGATGAAGGAGCAGTGAAAGAAGGTGGTGTGGTCTGATGAATCAGGTTTTCTTTTACATCATCTTAATGGCGGGTTGTGAGAACATTGCCTATCTGGAGAAGAGATGAAACCAGAATGCTGTATGGGGAGGAGGAAAGGTGGCGGAGGCAGTGAAATGCTTTGGGTAATGTTCTGCTGGTAATCCTTGGGTCCAGCCATTCATGTGGGTGGTACTTGACACATACCACCTACCTAATTATTGCTGCCAATCAAGTATACCCCTTCATAGCAACAGTATTCCCTGATGACTGTGCCCTCTTTCAGCAAGATAATGTGCCCTACCACACTACAAAAATGTTTTAAGAATGTTTGAGGAACACAACAAGTTCAAAGTGTTTACTTGGCCTCCTTAGTGCCAGATACCAAAATATACCTTCAGAGGCCCAGTGGCCTCCACGCCTTGACAGGTCAAGGCTGTTTTGACAGCAAAAGGGGCTGTTTTTCTGGCAAAAAGGGAGCCTATTCAATATTAGGTGGGTGGTCATAAAGTTACGGATGATCAGTGAATATATGCAGACTAAATGCATTACAATAAAAAAAAACAGAGGGTTCAGTTGGGACTTTAAGTTTATTGATTTATACATTCTTCCATGGCTTATTAATAATTGCCCTAACAGTAATGATGAGGAAAATAAAGTTTGATATACCAGGAACTTACAGTAATTGGGAAGGCCAGAGTGTGATGTCATTGTGTGTGCAAAACTGTGTGCAGTGCAATACAGTTAGGCAGCTGATAGAGAGGAGATTCAAGACTTCTTTATCCTTAGAGGAGGAGGCTGACCTTCAGCTTCTGCAGTACCACTGTTTGATAATACATATTACTATAATCTACATTACTTTGATCATGTTTGTTATAAAATATATTTTTTAGAAAAAAGTAACAGATTACAGCAAACAGAAAGAATTTTTACATTACTAATGTCACAGTTACATGATTAGATAGGCATATTGTCTCTGCAAATGATGGCATTGAGAAGTTCAAATACTAAGTATTGTGGCATTTAAATTTGCAGAGCCCATAGCCCTAATCATTTTGTTCAGTGCTGAATTGTTATCTTTGAAAATTAGATCATTGTCTATGAGAAGGAGGTAAAAGGGCACAATGGGTAATAGCAGCAAGCAGCTGCCCAGAGGCTCATTCTTTTCTTGTAGTTTGAAAACTGCCATCCTCAAACTCTGGCTGTAGGCAATGTAATCTGAACTTTAAAATTGTCTCTAGTGCTGTGAATAGGCCATTACTGGTTTCACTTACTGGTATTTCAAATATGTTCAAAGTTTGTATGTGGTATACCTCTTCCTGATCTAATGTATGTGTTTGTGTGTGTGTGTGTGTGTGTGTGTGTGTATATATATATATATATATATATATATATACACGGAATACACTCTCTTCTGCAGCTATAAAAATTGCAGCCTAATACTATGATAGTTATGTGTTTTTATATAAATGGTTATTTAAGGTTAAAGGGTACTTTAAAATATCAATTATAGACCATTTCCAACCTTCGCTCCCACCCTGCATGCACTTTTTTAAATTTATTTTTAGGTATACTTACTTTTTTCTCCAACGTCTTCTGGTCAGACAACATGATGTGCAAAGTCCTCTTCTGTCCAATGATGGCTGGTGCTTGATGATGCAGAGAGTAGCATCTCTTTTTTTCCTATCCTCTGTCCAGCGATAGCTGTTGCATAAAAAGGCAGAGAGTGGTACTGTAATCTTCCTCCTATCTTCTGTCCTTCAAAAGGTGGTGCTCAGTTATGCAGAAAGTGGTTCTGATATAAAGATGTCAGAATTGTTCATGGCACCATTGTACTATGATTGCAGGGTGTCATGATAACACCCCAACCAGGGTTGGGTCTACACCGCACTTTGTCAACAGGAGTTAGGTTAAAGGCTGCCTAGTAGAAGAACAATAAGTCTTTGGGGGACAGCAATGTGGAGAAAGTGAGCATTGCAGAGCAAGCTGTTTTTTTTAATCTTCAAAACTGCTGTGAAATAGAATAGAAAAGCCCCCACTGTACCATTTAGGCTCTGAAACACAATAAGATGCTGGGAATTAGTCCCTGGGCGCATACTGAACTAAACATAAGTACTACTAGTTAGACATGTGCGATTAGTTTCGTACGAATTGAAAATTCGTACAAATTTCCCTAAAATCGTACATTCGGGAGGATCCGAAATACGAATTGCTATGCTTCCGAATTTTGTACGAAATACGAAATTTCGTTTACGAATTTCGGATCCAAATTCCTAACGAACATTCGTAATTGTTAAGAAAAGTTAACGAACCTAAATGTTAAAAACCCAGGAAGTCAGCACAGCACGGGGATGGTGGGAGCACCTCATAATGATAAATTCATCATAACGAACATTTGTAATTGTTACGAAAAGTTAACGAACCTAACAAAAATTTGTATTTCTTATGAAATTACGAAATTCTAATTAATTCTAATATGAAACGGAACAAAACAAAACAAATTTAATGACGGCGCACATGTCTACTACTAGTTGCATTGCCCAGCCTGTCCACTGCAGCAGCTGGCAACCTCTCATAGAGTTTGACAGGCTTCCGGCAGCAGGGCTGGACTCTTCCCATGACTACATGCTGGAGCCCCAAGCACCAGGGCTAAATTCCCAGTGTGCATGGGGCCTAAATATACATTGTAGTTTACAGTAAATAACAGAGGTCAGATTAAGATAAACTGAAGGAAATTTCAGATTTTAGCACATTGCAGGGTTTACTGGATAGCATTGGTAGTCTAGCATTTAGTTTTCACTGTAAAGGTACTAACTACGTTTCCTAGCCTAGCTGTATGGTTTGTTTTTGATGCTGAATTAGTGTATTGGGTATTCACCCAAACTGGGAACCAAACTTATAGCAGAACAAGGTACCAGTTTGCCTTAGTAGTCTAGTCATAGAGGTGTAAAGATGCAGAGGGGGCAAACTGTCTCTTTCAGCTTCTCCAACTAAAGCTTCAGCAATCTTTGTGTGTCTGTGCCATCTGATTTGGTTAGTGTGATATTAAGGCTAGCCAGCACAAGACAATCGGCCTTGGTTTATTTGTTGAATACATTATCATTATCATTTTTATATGTACAATTTGAGATTTATTGATTTAGGATATGTTGTAATTTTGGTATAGTTTGAATATTTTCAGCACTACAATAAGGTATTACATACATAGTCAGTGGTGTGTGAGAATACTTATGCCCCTTACACACGGTCGGACATTGATCGGACATTCCGACAACAAAATCCTAGGATTTTTTCTCGACGGATGTTGGCTCAAACTTGTCTTGCATAAACACGGTCACACAAAGTTGTCGGAAAATCCGATCATTCTGAACGCGGTGACGTAAAACACGTACGTCGGGACTATAAACGGGGCAGTAGCCAATAGCTTTCATCTCTTTATTCATTCTGAGCATGCGTGGCACTTTCTGCGTCGGATTTACACGATCAGAAATTCTGATGACGGATTTTGTTGTCGGAAAATTTTATAGCCTGCTCTCAAACTTTGTGTGTCGGAAAATCCGATGGAAAATGTGTGATGGATCCCACACACGGTCGGAATGTCTGACTACACGCTCCGATCGGACATTTTCCATCGGAAAATCGGACCGTGTGTATGGGGCATTAATATTGCAAGCAGAAGCAGTAGTGGTCTCTTAAAAGATATTATTTGAAAGATTGTGCAGATTGTGCAGAGTTTTTTCACTTTATTCAATTTTCCTCACCCTCCTCTTAGGCAAAGAAGAACTTTTCTTATAACTGCCATTGTCAATTAGAAAGTACGCCATTTTGTTTGGTGGATTGTGCAGCTTTTTGACTGGCTTGGAGAACTGACTTAGGGAAAGGGGATATTTTATATGTTGCCAGAGGGTCCTTATAATGTGTTACAATTGGAATCACACCTTCTTTGATGATAGAAATTGCTGTGGATACCAATGAATAGAGAGATCAATGCGTTCATCTAATATTTAGAAGCCCAGCCATCTGTTATCTTGGCTCTGTTGGTTTTCCTACTAAGAATTACTATAAAAAATTTTTGGGGCCATATCATTTGTCACTTTTTGAAGGCACGAATCCTGAGGAAGCAACAACGTCAATCCTTTACATCTTGTTGGAACTATAAAATGATGTGTTGATCCAAACAAGATGTGTTCACCATGGTCAAACTAATGTAGCATTTGATATATTGTTCTTTCAAACGATTTTAACTATGTTTTTTTAATGATTGTAACAAAACATTTTTTTCAGGAATTTTATTCATTTGGTATGCTTGTCTTGCTATGGCACATTTAAAGTCTCTTTAATTATTATTTTCCCATTTCCAAATGTTTTGAGGGTGGAGGAAAGGCTTGATACTATTTATGTTAGGGATGGAGCCATAACAGAAATATAAAAATCTGGATGACTATACCCTCACTCTATTACTAGATCATTTACCAGTTTCATATTCTACACTCAGTTTCAGAACTCGAGGAGCACTGGTCTCCCATCAATCCTTGGCAACTAATTTTGCCAATAACCAATTTTCCACAGCCTTATGCCCCATACACACGGTCGGATTTTCCAACAGAAAATGTGTGATAGGACCCTGTTGTCGGGAATTCCGACCGTGTGTGGGCTCCATCACACATTTTCCATCGGAATTTCGACACACAAAGTTTGAGAGCTTGCTACAAAATTTTCCAACAACAAAATCCGCGTCGGAAATTCCGATCGTGTGTACATAAATCCGACGCACAAAGTGCCACGCATGATCAGAATAAATAAAGAGATGAAAGCTATTGGCTATTGCCCCGTTCATAGTCCCGACGTACGTGTTTTACGTCACCACGTTCAGAATGATCGGATTTTCCGACAACTTTGCATGACCGTGTGTATGCAAGACAAGTTTGAGCCAACATCCGTCGGAAAAAATCCATGGATTTTGTTGTTGGAATGTCCGATTAATGTCCGGCCGTGTGTACGGGGCATTAATGTAAAGTGATAATTCCTATTGGCCCACTCATTACCAACCAGAAGACAAATCAGTGAAAGGTCCAAATTGCCCCTTTTCAAGTTTGATTTCTAACTAGTTAATTTGAGTCTCTTAGGCCTAGCCAAACTGGTTCACAAGATTACCTGTTAGAAACACATAAAAAAGGGTCCTTGTACAAATAAGTTTAAAAAAAAATAAACTTCTATGGAAGTTATTTACAAACTCTCAGTAGTTGTAATTTAAACAAATTTGTTAACCAAACAGACTTTTTCTGCTACTGTGAACATGAATGTGAAGATCTCAAGGAGTTTAATTTTTTCAATCCCTTACTATAAAAGCTGAGGGATTTTAAGACTTTCAACCAGAGCGATTCAAATGGCATTGATCACCAACTGGATGGCCATTCACAAACCAACAGGGGGTTATCAATTCACACTTAACAATGGGCTTAAAAATGGCATGGTTGAATAGAGCCTAGGCTTATTCACTGTATTCATTGCACACCTATATGCCATAGGGCTTGTACCCACAAAATAGGCCTGATTTACTGTCTAACAGGCACAAGTCAAACAGACACACATAAACCTCAGGGCAAAGAATAATTTTTTAAAACTGAAACTTCCATTACATACGCTTTTCTGCACACATAATATAGGCATAGCATTACCTCTTCATCTAAGTCTACCTTTAAGAACAATTTCATTAGAATAGCCAGGAACTATTTAACAGCCAACAACTGTAAAGCTACTGTAGATGTATATTGCATACTATACATAATGGCAAAACGGGTGCAGCTATCAAGAATGTTTTATTTATGACACTGCATACAGAGTGCAGTGGTAAAGAGTCTGTATCGCACAGCACAATGTGTACCTTGCAGTGGTTAGGGGTATGCAAAATGTAACAGTGTATAGAATGCAGTGATCAAAAGTCTGTAAAATACTGCTTAGAATATAGAATAAAGGAGTCAGAAGTATAAACATCCAGCACAGATTACAGAATGCACTGGTCATGGGTATGTAGCACACAGCACACCCTATAAAGTGCAGCAGTCAGTGTATTGTAACATACAAGACAGCATACAGAGTGCATTGGTCAGGAGTAAGTAACATACAGTGCAATGTGCTGAGTGCAGCAGTCAACAGTGACATAAAGCATGGCAAACAAAGTGCAGCACATTCAAGAGTATGTAACTTACATCATTGTGTACAGAGTGCACTTGTCAGAAGTATATAACACATGGCACAACATAAACAGTGCAGTGGTCAGGAGTATGTAATATAAAACATAGTGTGCAGAGTGCAGTGAACGGGGGTATGTAGCTTACTACATAGCACATGGTTTAAAGCAGGGGAAGGCAAACTTTGGCCCTCCTACTGTAGAACTATAAGTCTGATCATGACTCTGCATCTGGAAATCATGTTTGTGGTTGTCAGAGTCTTGCAATGACTCATGAACTTGTAGATTGGCAACAGCTAAAGGGCCGAAGTTTGCTTACCCCTGGTTTAGAGAGTGAAGTCATCAGAAGTATGCAATGCATAGTATAGCATACAGAGTGCAGTGGTTTAGAGTATGTAAGGTACAGCACAGCAAACAAATTACAGCAATCACAAATGGACTGTTTAGTAGGAAGTGGATGGAAGGCGCGTGATCAGACGCTTACATCAAGAAATGTATGGTTTATTTATGTAAAAGAATACAGACATATAGTCATATAGATATAAAATCATACAAATACTACATAATATTATAAAAAAAGAATAAAAACAGGTAACAAAATAAGTACTAGGAAGTTAAAATTGGGGTGTGCCCATATTGAGGTAGGTATTTAAGAAAGGCTGACGCGTTTCGAGGAAAACCTCTTCATCAGAGCCAGGAGAACTGGAACGCAGTCTGTATGGGCCGGTAGGCCGACATGTGTACATGGGGAGAGGTGGTGTGGCTAGTAGGAGGATGTGTCCTGTGATGGACAATTGATTATTCCAAGTTCCATACCCAGGTGTTCTAGATGGGGTATAAATAAGAACAATATATACCATACACTACAGACTGGAGACGTCTGGAGATAAGTTTACATTGAAAGATGCATTCATAAAATGATAAAAAGTACATAATATAAATATATTAGGAATAAAAATTACCATATCAGTACAAAAAATGAATGATAGGTAGTGGGATTTTGAAGCACAGAACATGAGATTGTAGTCTAAATACATACAAATGAAACAATCTACGCATACATAAGTGTACACACACATGCATGCATATACATACACGTGCATAATACAAACGCATGTGAATGCTTAAAAAAAAAAAAAAAAAAAAACACACATATATGCATATGGGGGGGGGGGGGGGGTGGTAAATGAAGTAAAAAGTGCACTGAGACACATTGAGAGATATTGTCTCTCCGCATGGTAAAACCGGTTGTGCTTTTGTCCAAAGGACATGCACATGCGTGTAAAAACTCTGCCAGCACGTAAAACGCTGTGCTGGAACAGATATGTAAAGGTATGCCCCTGTTCACTGAAAGCACAAATGGGGGCACAAAGATGGCCATGTGGTTTGTGCAAAAACAGAAATGTGTTCATTCAAATGGAAATCCACAAAAATATATACAAAAATGCATATATCAAATGTACATAAAAATCTAAAACGCATATGTATATATATACATAGATAAAGAAACAATATGCACAAAATAAATTACAATATGCACAAAATAAATATATGTATATATTCACATAAATCTGTACACATATATATACACATACACACATATGCACACATATATATACATATATACATGCACACATATACATGTCCACATGCATACACACACATGTGGAGACCACCCCTACACAGCATGTATTGTGCCTTTGTAGAACCAGTGTCATGGCGGTAGGGTGGGAATGTGTAGTTTGTGCAACGCAATAGCGGAGAGTGGCGGGAGTGGATAAATTAGGGGGATAATCTGGTGTTGGTGACCAAATATTGGAGGTGGCAGACAGGTGGGCTGATGACAGAACCTACCTATGGATGTAAATAGATTGTATTTTCTTTTTGCGGTGCTGTTAGGCTGTCAGATGTGCCTGTAGTGAAACATAAGTTGAGCAGGGAAAGTAAGCAAGCTCTACCCTTCTTACTGCTAGGCGAGAGTGCTGCCCACTGCGCCACTGTGCCGCCCATATATATGTATGTGTATATGTATATATGTATATATATATATATGTATATATATGTGTGTATGTGTGTGTGTGTGTATATGTGTATATGTATATGTTCTGCACAAAATACCTCCGGTTCACTATTCAAATCATAGTCACATTTTTCATATCACATTACTTTATATGGCTTAATTGGATTCAATAATAGCCTTTTCATTCATGCCCTCGGACCCGCCCCCCAGAGTCTTTTAAACCCCCAGCACAACCTCATCACAAAACCTTTCCTATCCCTAGGCAGCAAGACGCTTTCTATCCAGGCATCAGCTGCCTCAAGGACACCTCCTCCTTCCTCCTCCCCCTCTTTCTGCTGCCAGGATCACACGGCTCTCCACTCCAAAGGATTTCTACAGTTTGCAGCTGTGTCTACACACTTCTCCTGAGACAGGTTAGCCACAATGGTCTTTGTAACTTCCTTATCCTGTTAAACCCAGCAGTGTCCATAAGAGCTTGCTTACTTTCCCTGCTCAACTTATGTTTCACTACAGGCACATCTGACAGCCTAACAGCACCGCAAAAAGAAAATACAATCTATTTACATCCATAGGTAGGTTCTGTCATCAGCCCACCTGTCTGCCACCTCCAATATTTGGTCACCAACACCAGATTATCCCCCTAATTTATCCACTCCCGCCACTCTCCGCTATTGCGTTGCACAAACTACACATTCCCACCCTACCGCCATGACACTGGTTCTACAAAGGCACAATACATGCTGTGTAGGGGTGGTCTCCACATGTGTGTGTATGCATGTGGACATGTATATGTGTGCATGTATATATGTATATATATGTGTGCATATGTGTGTATGTGTATATATATGTGTACAGATTTATGTGAATATATACATATATTTATTTTGTGCATATTGTAATTTATTTTGTGCATATTGTTTCTTTATCTATGTATATATATGCATATGCGTTTTAGATTTTTATGTACATTTGATATATGCATTTTTGTATATATTTTTGTGGATTTCCATTTGAATGAACACATTTCTGTTTTTGCACAAACCACATGGCCATCTTTGTGCCCCCATTTGTGCTTTCAGTGAACAGGGGCATACCTTTACATATCTGTTCCAGCACAGCGTTTTACGTGCTGGCAGAGTTTTTACACGCATGTGCATGTCCTTTGGACAAAAGCACAACCGGTTTTACCATGCGGAGAGACAATATCTCTCAATGTGTCTCAGTGCACTTTTTACTTCATTTACCACCCCCCACCCCCCCCATATGCATATATGTGTGTTTTTTTTTTTTTTTTTTAAGCATTCACATGCGTTTGTATTATGCACGTGTATGTATATGCATGCATGTGTGTGTACACTTATGTATGCGTAGATTGTTTCATTTGTATGTATTTAGACTACAATCTCATGTTCTGTGCTTCAAAATCCCACTACCTATCATTCATTTTTTGTACTGATATGGTAATTTTTATTCCTAATATATTTATATTATGTACTTTTTATCATTTTATGAATGCATCTTTCAATGTAAACTTATCTCCAGACGTCTCCAGTCTGTAGTGTATGGTATATATTGTTCTTATTTATACCCCATCTAGAACACCTGGGTATGGAACTTGGAATAATCAATTGTCCATCACAGGACACATCCTCTTACTAGCCACACCACCTCTCCCCATGTACACATGTCGGCCTACCGGCCCATACAGACTGCGTTCCAGTTCTCCTGGCTCTGATGAAGAGGTTTTCCTCGAAACGCGTCAGCCTTTCTTAAATACCTACCTCAATATGGGCACACCCCAATTTTAACTTCCTAGTACTTATTTTGTTACCTGTTTTTCCTCTTTTTTTATAATATTATGTAGTATTTGTATGATTTTATATCTATATGACTATATGTCTGTATTCTTTTACATAAATAAACCATACATTTCTTGATGTAAGCGTCTGATCACGCGCCTTCCATCCACTTCCTACTAAACAGTCCTTTCCAGACCACCCCTGGTCAGCTAAGGCAGCGGGACACGCTCCATCATCTCCCCCAGTCCTATCTCTGACTACAATACTACCTTTGTTTTACAGCAAACGATCTCACAAGCGCAGGAGTATTTTTCACGATATCTTGTTCACACTTCAGCAATCACAAATACAGTATGTAACATATTGCCCTTATATATGTAGTCGTGGCAGAAAATGCCTTATACAATGAAAATCTGCCAGTGTCCCAGTTGGAGGGACTTCCCTTTACACCCACTTCTGTCTTACTTTCCTGCAATCGACAGGAAAACCAGCGAAATCTCCCAGATGAAGACACAGATAGCCATACAAAGTTCAGAGTTTCTAACACTTTCACATTGTATTCAGCTAAACTTTGTGGCTTGTGTTGAGCTTTAAGGTGTCTTTTACTTGGAGATGGCAGCTGAGCCATGGTTTTACCACCCACACCCACCTAAAGTCTACAATACAGCTGTTTACATTCTGTGACAAATTCAAAGTGGCTTGTTGGGTTGATAGGCAACACCACCTGTCAAATTCAGCCATTCTAACTAATAGGGCCACCCCACAACTGCATTTGCATCACTTTAGCCCAATTTTTTTTTTTTTGCAAAAAAAGGCATTTAGGAGGCACCAGGACTGCCTCATGAACACCTGGCAGCATCAGTGCTTTTCATAGCATGGGCTAGTGTGGATCTTAATCTCAAGTTACAGGATTTCTTTTTATACGGGATGCATCTCCCTGTATATGTTTATTAATAGCTTCTTATAAAGTAAAAAAAAAAATAGCATTAAATGTTTTATGGAAGAAGTAGATTTAATTAAAAATATATTGCTTTAAGTTGCATGTTACATAATTATATTTACAAACAAACGTGCGTTCATAATTTATAAACTACTTAACAGATTGTTCTTTTGAGTGTTTTATTGCTCCGACTTCCTTTGAAACACAAACAAAAGCTGTAGAATCCAGAAAAGAACTCTGAAGAGGTTTTCCAGGCTGACAGCTAAGTCAATCAATATTTCCTTGGTCGCAATTACAGACTTAGATGCAAATTGAGAACAGAAGTGATGCTTGCAGTGGTGGCATCTGGCTCCACAGCAAGCTCCAAAAACATTCTGTTAGTGACTGTGCAGGTGCTGCGAGCTCCAACATATGTCCAAGCTGTTAATTTCATGAGTGGTCTGTCGCTGGCTCTCAGATGTCACAGTGAGAAATTATTCCACTTCTATCTACTTAAAATCATTTTAGTATACTGTAAAAGTCAGTATCCTCTTTCATAAGTGAAAACTGTATAATCCATTAAAAGGGGAACATCAGGCAAACAGCTAAATACACAATTGAAATGCATATATGTTTACTTTACCTGCCAAAGGATTTGTAATTTTACTTAGTAAATATTATAATATGCACACCAGCCATTAAATCTGAACCGGAGGATAAGCAAACATTGTTTAAAAGATCCATGTGTATTCTTTCCTGAATCTTTGCATGTGCGTTTGTATTTCTTCCACATCTGTGCAGTAATCCAGGGTGATACTTTCCCTCCATGCAGGAGCTTCCTGTAATTAAGGCCAGTCACTGCTGCTCTCTCCCCTCGTGCAAGGTGATTGGTCTCATTTCCGCCCCCTCCTGTAGTTATCTGCAGGAGGCCTGTAATGGGTCGAGCCTGCTGGGCCCCTCCCACAACTTTGCTTCCAATGTACAGAACATTGATGATATCACTTCTACTTTACAAGACAATATCTGGGTCTCCAAAGGCATCTGGTGCACACAAAATTTAGTTTTGTTCTTTGCCGTAATTGGGGAATACATTTAAATGAATGTTCTTCTTCTTGGAGTTCAGCTTTGGATGGGCCACCACTGCTCGGATGGCTGAGACACACGTGGACATCGCTGGGCAGAGATGGGGCTCAGGTATTAGGGGGTGCTGGGGTGGCTGCTGCACACAGAAGGCATTTTATCTTAATGCATAGAATGCATTAAGATAAAAAACCTTCTCCCTTTACAACTCCTTTAAGGTTAAAAAAAAAAAATGTTTTACTTTACAACTGAGTTATATCAGCAATGGTAGTCCAGAGGATATTGCCTCATTATTCTCTGGAGTAAAGCTAGATACACACTATACAACTGTTGTTCAATTTCCTTTAGATTTACCTTCAACTATGTACTGCAATAGCCTGCCTGATTGTAGAGCTGCACGATTCTGTCCAAAATGAGAATCACTATTTTTTGCATAGAATAAAGATCACATTTCTTGTGGCGTAACATCATCTTTCACATTATACAAAAAAAATTGGGCTAACTTTACTGTTTTTTTTTTTATTCATTAAAGTGTATTTTTTTTCCCCAAAAATTTCATTTGAAAGACTGCTGCACAAATGCAGTGTGACGTAAAATATTGCAACAACCACCATTTTATTCTCTAGGCTCTCTGCAAACAATCGCGTCATGGAGCGGCAGAACGGGGAGATGCCTTTGTAAACAAGGCATTTCCCTGTTCTGCCTAGCAACATGACAAAGATCCACTGCTCCCTGTCATCGGGAGCAGTGATCTCTGTCATGTTCTAGTGAGGTAATCCCCCCCACAGTTTGAATTACTCCTTAGGACACACTTAACCCCTTGATCGCCGCCTAGTGTTTAACCCCTTCCCTGTCAGGTACACAGTAATCAGCGCATTTTTATAGCACTGATCACTGTATAAATGACAATGGTCCCAAAATAGTGTCAAAAGTGTCCGATGTGTCCGCCATAATGTCAGTCACAGTCATGATAAAAATAGCAGATCGCTGCCATTACTAATAAAAAAAAATGAATAATAAAAATGCGATA
The DNA here is from genome assembly GCA_037952925.1 of Lithobates clamitans. Classification (NCBI taxonomy): domain Eukaryota; kingdom Metazoa; phylum Chordata; class Amphibia; order Anura; family Ranidae; genus Lithobates; species Lithobates clamitans. The sequence continues at coordinate 10,188,446 of JBBGZY010000502.1, read as the reverse complement.
CATCTATCCCCTATTTTGTAGACACTATAACTTTTGCGCAAGCCAATCAATATACGCTTATTGCAATTTTTTTAGCCAAAAATATGCAGCAGAATACATATCGGACTAAACTGAGGAAAAAAACAACTTTTTATACATTTTTGGGGATGTGCAACGTCGCACGACCATGCAATTGTCAGTTAAATTGACGCAGTGCTGTATCACAAAAAGTCCTCAGGTCAGGAAGGGGGAAAATCCTTCTGGGGCTGAAGTGGTCAAGTTTTTAAACATCCCTCATTTACAGACCAAAGTTCATTCCTTTGATCTAAAGAACAAAACTTTACAAGTTAGCTCAGGGCTGAGGAATGTTGTGATACTTGGCAGACTGCCTGTTTTGTTTTTTGTTTTTTTGACAGCTGTTGGCTTGAGCAGAGTATTCTCTGCATAGAAAGAATCGGGAAAGTGCTTTGTTAAGATCGCGAGGGGGAAAAAATAGCGATCTTAATTCTTTTTTTTTTTTTTTTTTAAATTCCTTTATTTTATAATAAAGAAGGCATGGATACATAGTCCAGTATAAAACAGGTCATACATTTTCATACATTGACATGTTTAGGATACAGTAGATTGAGATTGTAGACCCAGACTCAGGTTGTCCACCAAACAATTGGGGTAATACATGTGTGTTCCAGCCAACTATACATCATTCCTAAACATAATAAAGCAAGGTAGCCTACAAATGGGCCTCCTTGTATAAACCTTGAACAGATCTTAAACAGTATTAATGCATAATGTAATGCTTAGGATTTTTTTAAGACAGATGTGTCTAATGCCATACGAGCATGTGTTTCCTGCTCACCGTGGATAACATATTCTCATTAATTCGTTAACGCCGTCACCACGGCTACCTGGTGAGCTTATCAGCACAAAAGAACAGAGAGAAGGGGGTATAGTGTAGAATCAGAGGGAAAGCGGGGGAAGGAAGGACAGGAAGGGCTTAGGGAGGAGGGGGAGAAGAGATCAAAGGAGGGGGTTGGAAGGGTATGGCTGCGACATCGCCCCCCCATCAGACCCACTCGCCAGACCCCAAAGGGGAAAGTACAGGTGCCTGTTTTAGTAATACCTACGGGGATGTCCTCTCAAGTAGGTTGAGTTTGCGATCTTAATTCTTAACGATTAATCATGCAGCTCTACCTGCTTGCATACACATTGAAAGTGTTTAGGTTTGACCTCATATTATATGGTTGTGGTAAATCTATAGGAAAAAATCTAAATGGAATTGTACAGTGTGTATCCAGCTCATCATTGTGAAAAGTTGAATATAATAGAAAAAGTCAGTAGATTGAGTAAGGTAATCATAAATTTGTTTGCCAGATTAGATTTATCTGGGTCAAACCTAAAAAAAATGTACTCATCTCTACATTTTGGAGATATGTACATCCTTCTCTTGAAAACTGTATCACAAAATAGTATTGATGCTGACTTTCAATGATTTACTCATCTCCATTGGATAGGCATTGCCTGCTATTTAATCCCAGCACTTCCCACTAGTGCAAGAAGCATAAGAGTGTATTTTATAGCCTGTATTAAAGACTGTGTGTGAAGAGTAACAAGCACACATTCTATAAAATCATAAAATGAGAAGTTAGGCATGACTGCCTCTCTCACCTCCATCTCCACCACATGCTTCGTCTTTTCTATCAGAAATAAAATTACACACTATAAAAGTATCTAAAGCACATCTCATCTACACCCCATCACAGACTATGTTGAGGAGAAAAATACAATACTGTATATACTTTCTCAGCCCAGAAGATGAAATTGAACTTAGTGATATGATACGCATAGGGCTTACAAAGCAATGCAAAGACTCAAGATTTATCCTCAGTATCTGTTTTATAATGTTTATCTTTTCCTAAAAAAAAAAAATTATTTAGAGAGCCAAATGAATGTAAGAAAGTCACATCACACCTTAGGATAGAGCCATTGATTGTTTGGAAATTTCAAATAATTATTATATCATTAATAATTATAATATTATTAAAGTTTTTACCTTTTAAATTTGTATGGAATGTTCCCATAAATATTATAGAATTATTTTATTCTAGGTCTAGCAGATCCCTTTATGACATCCTTAGTGGGTGTTATTATTGTAGACTTAACCACTTCAGCCCTGGAAGGATTTACCCCTTTCCTGACCAGAGCACTTTTTACAATTTGGCACTGCGTCGCTTTAACTGCTAATTGCGCAGTCATGCAATGCTGTACCCAAATGAAATTTGTGTCCCTTTCTTCCCACAAATAGAACTTTCTTTTGATGGTACTTGATCACCTCTGCCATTTTTATTTTTTGTGCTATAAACAGAAAAAGACCGAAAATTTTGAAAAAAAAATGATATTTTCTACTTTTTGTTATAAAAAAATCCAATAAACTCAATTTTAGTCATACATTTAGGCCAAAATGTATTCGGCCACATGTCTTTGGTAAAAAAAAAAATGTCAATAAGTGTTTATTTATTGGTTTGCGCAAAAGTTATAGCGCCTACAAACTAGGGTACATTTTCTGGAATTTACACAGCCTTTAATTTATGACTGCCTATGTCATTTCTTGAGGTGCTAAAATGGCAGGGCATTAAAAAAAACCTCCAAATGACCCCATTTTGGAAAGTAGACATCCCAAGGAAATTGCTGAGAGGCATGTTGAGCCCATTGAATATTCATTTTTTTTGTCCCAAGTGATTGAATATTGACAAAAAAAATTTTTCAAAAAGTTGTCACTAAATGATATATTGCTCACACAGGCCATGGGCATATGTGGAATTGCACCCCAAAATTCATTCATTCATTCATTCATTCATTCAGCTGCTTTTCTTGAGTACGGGGATACCACATGTGTGGGACTTTTTGGGAGTGTCTACTTTCTAAAATAGGGTCATTTGGGGGGGTTTTGTGCCACCTGGGCATTCCATGGCCTCCAAAACTGTGATAGGCAGTGAAGAGTGAAATGAAAAATTTACGCCCTTTAGAAAGCCTGAAGGCGGTGCTTGGTTTTCGGGGTCCCGTACGCGGCTAGGCTCCCAAAAAGTCTCACACATGTGGTATCCCCATACTCAGGAGAAGCAACAGAATGTATTTTGGGGTGTAATGTCACATATTCCCATGGCATGTTTGAGCAATATATCATTTAGTGACAACTTTGTGCAAAAAAAAAAAAAAAATTGTCTTTTTCCCGCAACTTGTGTCACAATATAAAATATTCCATGGACTCGACATGCCTCTCAGAAAATAGCTTGGGGTGTCTACTTTTCAAAATGGGATCATTTGGGGGGGGGGGTTTGAACTGTCCTGGCATTTTATGCACAACATTTAGAAGCTTATGTCACACATCACCCACTCTTCTAACCACTTGAAGACAAAGCCCTTTCTGACATGGTGGGTGTTTCATTTTTTTTTTCCACACAGTATTTGCGCAGCGATTTTTCAAACGCATTTTTTTGGGAAAAAACACACTTTTTTTTAAATTTTAATGCACTAAAACACACTATATTGCCCAAATGTTTGATGAAATAAAAAAATGATCTTAGGCCGAGTACATGGATACCAAACATGACATGCTTTAAAATTGCGCACAAACGTGCAGTGGCGACAACCTCAATACATTTTTAAAAGCCTTTACAAGCCTTTACAGGTTACCACTTTAGATTTACAGAGGAGGTCTACTGCTAAAATTACTGCCCTTGATCTGACCTACGCGGTGATACCTCACATGCATGGTGCAATTGCTGTTTACATTTGACGCCAGACTGACACTTGCGTTCGCCTTTGCGCGAGAGCAGGGGGGGACAGGGGTGCTTTTTTTTTTTTCTTTATTATTTTTTTGCTTTTTTATCTTATTTTTAAACTGTTCCTTTTAATTTTTTTAAAATCATTTTTATTGTTATCTCAGGGAATGTAAATATCCCCTATGATAGCAATAGGTAGTGACAGGTACTCTTTTTTGAAAAAATTGGGGTCTATTAGACCCTAGATCTCTCCTGTGCCCTCAAAGCATCTGACCACACCAAGATTGGTGTGATAAAATGCTTTCCCAATTTTCCAATGGCGCAGTTTACATCCAGCGAAATCTAAGTCATGAAATGCTCGTAGCTTCCGGTTTCTTAGGCAATAGAGATGATTCTGGTCTCTGATCAGCTCTATGGTCAGCTTGCCGAATCACCGGCTGCATTCTCAGGTTCCCTGTTGGGATAGGAGAACCAGAGAAAAACATGGAAGACGGTGGGGGGGGCATTCCTTCCCACTGCTTGTAAAAGCAGTCTAGAGGCTAATTAGCCACTAGGATTGCTTTTACATGAAAGCCCACCGCTGGCTGAAAAGAATGATACCAAGATGATACCTAAACCTGCAGGCATCATTCTGGTATAACCACTCAAAGTCCAGCAACATACCAGTATGTCGCTGGTCTTTGTTGGGCATATATTGTAATCTTTTTTTTTTTCATGCAGCCTGTGGGCTGAACCAAAAAAAAGAGATTGATCAGTGGGTATGCCCACCATTAGAATACCTCCCTTCATCCACCCACTTCTAATGATGGGCATACATGCACCGTTTATATATGCCGAAGCATGGGGGCATCCTCCCGCAAAAGGTAGGAGCAAATCGCTCCTCCGCTCCTGCTGCCCCCATGCTTCGGCATACATCACCTCTGACAGCGCTGGAGTCACGGCTTTATATATCGTGGGAGCAAACGTTGTTGCTGTCAAGATAAATAAATCCGTGCTGCAGCTGAATGGCGTACCTGAAGACAAAAAAATGGTTAACAATAAAACACAGTAAACAGTAAAGTATAAAAAATTTCATACCTGAAAAGAAAACATGATAAAACATAATAACAATAAAACATTGCAGAATACAATACAGTAAAAAAGAACAGAACAATAGAGAGAACACAGAGAAAGAGAACAATAAAACAACTATTTTTTTTTTATTTTATATTTTTTTTGTAACTGTAACTTTTGTAACTGTTACCGGTTCCAGGTTCGGGTCTCTCAAAATGTGATGGCATCTTGGGAGACCCTGTGAAAGTGCGCCTAGTCTGTGCAATGCTGTACGCTAATACTCAACTAGTGTATGGTAGCATTCAAAACATTCACCAATGCAAAGACCAGGATTGTCAAGACAGGAGGGACAATAATAGCCCAGTAATAGACCGGACAGGAGGGACAATAATAGACCCCAGATGATGTCCAGTAGAACGAAACGAGTCGGGACCGTTTGCTGGTGCCACCTACACTGCCTTGTTTTTTATCTACTCTCAGCGCTGTATTTTACCTTCACAAATGTGAGTGTTTTATTTTAATAAATGGGCTGTAAAGCATTCTTTCTACAGTATTATGCTATGTGCTTTTTCATCCTTTTTTATACATGCTGTGGATATCTGACCGGATTTACTTCTGCCATATACAACCCCTACAAGCATCCTGGTCATCTTTACCACATTTCCAGAGATCCTCATCTATACAAGCCCTATTGGCACAGTAGGTGTACGCCTGTCTGTGTCCAATTGTTCTGGTACCCCCCCATTTTTCCATATGGAGGTGGATCTGCTATCAACACTACAGTATCATCTTTCCATACTCTGTTTTTCCTCACCGCATCTCTAGAGATTCTATTTACACAAGCCTTATTGGCACAGCAGGTGTACACCCGTCTGTGTCCAATCACTTTGGTAAGCCCCCACTTTCCTACACGGTGGTGGATCTGCTATCAACACTACGTTATATTTCTCTACACTTTTTCCGGTGTTTATATACACCGCAATGAACGATTTATAAACTCACTATTTTCTATTTTGATGTACATACATCTAAGTGGACATTTTTTGGACTTTACTTTCAATCAGTGTGCCAATTTGATTATTTGTTCAATCATTAACAACCCTTGTCTCTATGTATATTAAGAACTACAGCTAATCATCATATATCTTCCAGCGCTGCACTTTTATATAATTTTCAATAATAGCGGGTGTCACGCCTATATCCGCGCTTGCTGCAGACACAACATCTTTTTTGGGGGGTTTGTTGGGTAGGGGTACTCGGGAGGACATAAAGAAAATGCCTCTCATGCAGCCGACTGCATTTGGTTGGGGATGTGAATGGGGGAAGTACGGGTGCTGCAGAAATGGTGGGTTCCCAATTAGGATTGGCGAATGCAGCAGGAAGGGCATTATGGGCACGATGGGCCTGTGTTTGTCTTCTTCTTGGTGGCAGCTGGACACTACTTGTGCTTGCCACCTGACCAGCTTGAACTGCACTTATGGGACTCGCCACGTCACCAAGTGTTACTGCAGTGCTGGTTTGACTACAACCGGGGTGTACTAGGCCGCTGGTGCTTGCCAGTTCACCAAAACGCTACCAAAAAAACTGTTAGCGATCGCAGGGATCAGGCCTGACTCTGCAAATGCTGCAGTTATGCGTTTAGTGTTTTGTAAGTGACAGTGATCGATCGATACTGCACTTGGGTGGGCTGGGGTGGGCTGGGCGGAGGGGCAAAATGCAGGTGCTAGCAGGTATCTGGGCTGATCCCGCTAACACTGCATTTTTGGGAACCCTAAACTGCTGGGGACGCTAGTATAGATCTAATTGGATCAGATATTGATCCGTTCAGATACTATACCACTAAGGGAGGTGTATGCTGCGTGCGTGGGTGATAGCGCTACTGGCACTAACCTGACGCTGCCTGGGGCGACGCAGACCCTATCTGACCCTAAAACCTAAGTTATATCACCGCCGAGCGATCAGGGGGCTAAACCTTTATTAGGTAATAAACAGCGGGGGCCCTGACACTATAAAAAATAAACTAACTAACCAGCATCACCCGTAACAGTTATACGGTGATCACTGGTGAAAGGGTTAACTAGGGGGCAATCAAGGAGTTAAAACCTTTATTAGGTAGTATATGGGGGTCCCTGACGCTATAAAACGCTGACGGCGAACCTATATATTTACCTCTCTAACTAGCGTCACCAGTGACACTAATACAGCGATCAGAAAAACGGTCGCTTAGTGACACTGGCGCCGGGGGTGATCAAGGGGTTAAAACTTTATTAGGGGGGTACCCTAGACCTAAAGGGGGCTAACACTAACTGCCCTACCACACTAACTGTCACAAACTGACACCAATGCAGTAATCAGAAAAAAAAAAACTGCTTGGTGTCAGTGTGATAGGGGGGGGTGATTAGGGGGTGATCAGGAGGTGATCGGGGGGTGATGGGGGGTGTAAAGTATGCCTGGCATGTTCTACTGTGTGTGTGTGTTGTGCACTCACTCGGATGCCTTCTCTCCTCGGCGCCGGAACGGAAAATATCGAGCCGAGGAGCGATGACATCACTTCCTCCGCTTCTGTTTACTATAGAGAAGCAGAGGAAGCATTTCATTCACCAGGAGCGATCGCGAGGGGGGGGCATGAATGAGTGGCCTCCCCCTCACCTTTTATTGCCCCTGACAAGAATCCGACTGCCGCAGGCACCGTGGGGGGGTCCAATTGGTCCCCCTGCCCACGGGCAGGCAAGGACGTACAGGTAAGTCCTTATGCCTGCCCGTGCCATTGTGCCGACGTACATCATCGTGCGGCGGTCGGCAAGTGGTTAAACAGCTTTTGGCGCAAAAATATGTTAAGTAAATGGGTAGGACAAAGGAAGTAGTTGTGCTACTAAACCCACAAAATGAAAGCATAACTCCACTTTTGTTGAGAAAAAAACATTCCCATCTGGGTGATCTATGTACATTGCAAGGATTTTAACAAACTTTGTTGCAGATTCCTACCTTTTTATTCTGAAGAAATCACTGTTTGTTCCTCTGTGCCCATGTGTCGAGTGAGTCTAATGGGAGTGGTTTCATAATTATTAACCAGATGCTGCAGAATTAGGGCTCTAATGAGGAAAGTTGCAGGGTCTGGATCCCTTTGGACGTTATTTCCTATTGGGAGTATCTTACCAAAAATTACATTTTTGTTGCAAGGGATGCCCAAAATCAGCGAGCCAATCACACAAGCGGGAAATTATGCTTCATGGGGGTGTTCTGTGTACAGATTTCCAGGTAGCCATATTACATTTTACAGAAAATGACAGAGCTGCAGATTGAAAAGGAAAGGTCATTTATAATAACATTCAACTACAATATGACTTGTGTCACAATTGTATATGCAATATAATTTTTTTTAATTGTTATTTTTTTCCCATGAAAGTTAAGTTACCCTTTAAAACCAGTCTGTATATGCAGTAAATCATGTTTGTTATACTCACTGTGGAACCCAAGGGGTTAATCCTCTGCATTGTGCAAAAACTTTGTTTGATCCTGTCTTCTCTGGTCCTCTTCTTTAACTGCACCAAATCTATCTCCTGATAAAACAGAGCCTTTGGAGTCACTCTGCACATGCTCAGTTTGGTAAGTATTGCTAGAGAATTTTTTTTTTCTTGGGAGGGTGCATATGATCAGCACAGGGCCAATCAGCACTGTCCAGACAGAGGGTCAGGGGTCCTGCAGCCTCATAGGACAGTTAGAGTAGAATGAAAACGTTTGCTACAAGCTTTAAAGTGAAAGTAAACTAATGTTTTGCACTTGTACCTACAGGTAAGCCTATAATAAAGCTTACCTGTAGGTACCATGAATATCTCCTAAACCTGCACTGTTTACAAAATATTCACACTACATGCAGCCGGTGATGTCACTTGCGCATGCGCTCTGAAGGGACAGCATACCCGTGCTGTGGTCTGTGACTCATGCGCGCATGAACAGGAGTGACGTCATTGCGGTCAGCCAATCAGACGGCCAGAGCAGACGAAGGAAGACCATGTGAAGATGGAAGTCACAGCGTGCTGTTGGAGGGCTTTGTTCTAAGCTAAGTATTTCATAAAGTGCTAGTATGTGATGCATACTAGCACATTATGCCTTTACCTTGCAGGGTTTAAGAAAAAATAAAAAATTGGTGTGGTTTATTTTCGCTTTAACCAGACACTGATAGAAGTCACAAGACTGCTATAAACTGCTGATGATAAATGCTATTTAGTTTATATTTACTAAAATAATTGCATTTCCATGTTCGGTGTACTATGTGAGACCAGATATAGTGAATGCAGGGTCCCGGGTTTAGTAACGTTCAATTTATTTAGAAACTGAAATAAAAAGAGAAAATATCAACTCTTTTAGCAAATACATTCCCTCATGCTACAAACTATGGTCCATACTACCATAATAGGGGGGAAAATTATTTCTCATATTGATTTTTTGAATCAATATACTATTAGAAATTTTGCTAATGTTGGTAATATTTTTTCTTTGGAAAGCATAGAACTTTTTTTGTAAATCTAACTTGAGAAAGAGTATTCCAGAGTTCCTGTTCTTAGAGCATAGAATCCTTTACATAGCTGAAGATTGCACTTATACCACAAGGGTTTCCCCATGTCTACTGTGACCTTAACTAAACAGGTTTTAGTGTGCCTTTAGATCTGTGTAAACCTGGTGGGAATATTTATTCCATTTCAGCAGTAATGATAGTTGTTGGTCACCATCTGGGGCATTATGCAAGACAAATATTCCTGTGAATTGAAATGGATTTTCCATGTGAGATTTTAAAGCTCATGTCTCCTTTAGGGCTACCAATAGGCCATGTTGTAAATGTACCTCTGCTGAAAAGTTCAGTCAACAAAAAAACACCTATACTCTTAAAGGCTAAATTCAACTTTTCGGGCAGAATTTTAATTTTTATAATAAATAGAAGCATTTTCTATTGTAATTTTTGGCCCAGAAATCCCAATGTGCTTATCTCTTACTTACCTCATTTATAGAAATGTTGAACTTTCATCTATCTGTTTGGATGTTCAACCACTTGACCTCCAGAAGATTTACCCCCCCCCCCCCTCCTCCATGACGAGGCCATTTTTTGCAATACGGCACTGCGTTACTTTAACTGACAATTGCGTTACTTTAACTGACAATTTTTACCAATTTGTTCATAAATTTAAGTCAATATGTATTCTGCTACATATTTTTGGTAAAAAAGTCCCAATAAGTGTATACTGATTGGTTTGCACAAAAGTTATCCCCAGTTGAACAAACTGTGGGATATGTATTTTTTTTACTAGTAATGGTGGCGATCAGCACATTATAGCATGACTGCAATATTGCGGTGGACAATCGGACACCTAACTGACACTTTTGACACTTTGCGGGAACCAGTGACACTAATACAGTGATCAGTGCTAAAGATATACACGACCACTGTACTAATGACGATGGCTGGGAAGGGGATAACATCAAAGGATTAACTGTGTGCCTGGCCAGTGTTTTACTATACAGTGTGAGGTGCTTCTACTACGGGAAGAGATGGAATTTATTCACTGCTTTGCAGGGACCCAAACTCCATCCCTCCTCTCCTGTCAGAATGGTGATCTGCCTTGTTTACATAGGCAGATTGCAGTTCTGTCTCCCCGACAATCGGCGTGTGCCAGAGGACATCGAGTACCCTGAAGCTGCCTATCGGCTTCTGCTATGTGTAATCACAGTAGAAGCGAGACGTTGCTGGCACGCATGCATGCCCACTACCCAGAAAGTGTAGGATCACATATATTTATACGGGATATGGTGCACAGCTGCCACCCTGAATCAATAAAACTGCTATGGGGCAGACTTAAGGCAGTTAAAAATGCTGTTTGATTTCATAACTTCCTGTAGATCATATCACACCATGCACTTCCTTGCTGCATCATAGAAGAGGGTGTGATAGGCCATGTTCACCTGCCTGGACCACACCTCCCTCATTACTATACCATCTAATGTATTTTCCACCCACTGTCTGTACAATCTGATTGTACAATCTCCTTTAGATATCCCGCAAGCTATGTAGTGCACGGGCCAGCCTGATTTGATACAAATTGAATGGATTGTTCAGGTGTGTCCTCCTATTACATAGTTCTTGTAAATCTAAATGAAAATTGAACAGAGTTTGTACACTCACTTTGCATAGTTTATGGCCATCTTTATATATACGAGGAGAGAGTCGACAGAGACACTCAGCTGTCAGGCCCCGTTCACATCTCTGTGTAGAGGAGCTCATGTTCCTGCATGCATTTTTTTTTTGCGTTTTAGAACATTTTCGCTTATCACGCCTAGGGCAGCCCGTTCATTTAAGTGGGCTACCCTACATGTGGCAATTGCCCTAAATGAGTGTTTTAGGAGTGGAGCGTGGTGCAAACACATGCTTGCTACCCGCACTTGGGGTGCCTTGATCATATAATGACAATGTAAGCACAATGCAAATTTGCAGTGCATTTCTTGGGTAAGTATACAGGTCGGCTGGGGGGATTTTGCAGCACAGAAGGTTTTTCACCTTACTGCATAGAGTGCATTAAGCTGGCCATACATTCTACATTTTCTTGTACAATGTTCCTTTAGATTTACCAAAACCTTAAATATAAAATAATAATATATAAATATGAGGTCAGATCTAAACATTTTCAATGTGTATGCAATCAGGCAGGCCCTTGCACTACATAGTTGAAGGTAAATCTAAAGGAAATTGAATTAGAAAATCGTATAATGTATCGTTTTAAAGTGGTTGTAAACCCTGTACTACCACTTTTACCTACAGGTAAGCTTATAATAAGGCTTACCTGTAGGTACTGTGAATATCTCCTAAACTTGCACTGTTTAGGAGATAGTCACTGTATCCACATGTGCCGATGTCATGGGCACATGCACACTAAAGAAACAGTTTGCTTGTGCCCAGCGGCTCCTGCGTGCGGGAGTGACATCATCCCAGCTTCGGACAATCACAGCGCTGGAGCATTGTCGCCAGTTACGGCGGTGTACGGGGACCGCTGCAACAGCTTTGATCTAGGGGAAGTATTTCATAATGAACTAGTATGTGATGCATACTATCTCATGCCTTTGTCTTGCAGGTTGGAATTAAAGTTTTGAAACCAGTTCTAAGGACAGCAAATAACATCCACATCCTATTACACTGAATACACAAAATTGGAAAGAGTTAACTTTCCCATATAGAACCAAGGACTTTCAAGGATCTGATTCAGTCACCAAGGTGAGCACAAATACAATGTATATGTTTAAAATATCATATTTATCATACAAGTTTTACATAAAAACATTTGCATAAAAGAGTATATCTCAATATGTAAACAACATACAGTATATCATATTATCGGTATTGATACTTGTTCCCAGCAATAGCTTAGAGGATACTTGAGCATTGAGTTATCCAATGTGTTTTGCAGATGTATTTCTGCTTCTTCAGGAAAATGCAAATATGCATCTAAATCTATCAATTAGATTCAAAGAGAACATCATTCAAATCACATCAAATTTTCAATGACTTAAAAAATTCTTCATAATGAACATTTTACAGATGAAAAAAGAATACTAACAAATATTGTGCTCACCAAATCCCTCAAAATATATGTGGCCACCAGTGAGTCGGGAAGCCAATATCCAATATTTAGTCAGTGGTGTCAGATCCACTGGCCAAGTCTGGTAGACATTGAATCACACCTAAGGCGGAATGAGGCGGGTTTCATATGTAGATCTGAAATATTAAAACATAAATAATCCGTATACCATCTATACAGTTGGTGGTAGACCTCAGTTAGTGAATGTGGTCAGATCCAAACTTGGATGCAACACATACAGATACATATCCATACCACCCCCACCACACACACACACACACAGATGAACAAGGGGGCCTACCCCCAAGTTGTCTCTCTCGCTCATGCACTCACCCTATACATACACTACGATATAACTCACCAACCCATAGTTACAACCCTAGGAGTACCCTACTACATGATGTCCACACATACATAACCTCCACATAGAATCAACCTGGTAGTAGGAGTCCATCACAGGATGTGTCATCACTAGCCTCGTCCATCCATAGCATGGATGGCTATACGCTGTATCAAAACATTTAGATGCATATTTGAGCTTCTCTGAAGAAGTTGAAATACATCTGCGAAATGGATTGGATGACTCTATGCTCAAGTATCCTCTAAGCTATTGCTGGGAACAAATATCAATACTGATAATATGATTTATGTTGTATACACATCGAGATATACTTTTTTATGCAAATGTTTTTATGTAAAACTTGTATAATAAATATGATACTTTAAACATATACATTGTATTTGTGCTCACCTTAGTGACAGCATCACATCCTTGAAAGTCCTGGTTCTATATGAGAAAGTTAACTCTTTCCAATTTTGTGTATTTTGACTTGCATGTTGTTTTTTTTTTTTTAGAGAGTTTACAACCACTTTAAGGTGAAAAACCTTAAAGCGTTAGAACCACTGTAACTCAAGAGCTCCTAAGGCAGTCCATAGATGATTTGATTTTCTTTCCTTCTATCTGACTGTGTTTATGGGAGAATGCCTCCCGCAACACTATTGTGTTTTGCCGGGAGGAGGGGGTGAGGTGTGTAAGGGGGCCCCGGGGAGCCTTCCCGGCTGGCAGAACACAATAGTTACTGCTAGCGGCTAAAGCCGCTGTCAATGATTGCATGTAAATAATCTGAAGGCTTGTTGTATCCAAGTTGATCAGTTACTTGACTTAGGTACAATCAGCCTGCCTATGCATGGATCGAATATCTCCCTCTCTCTCTCTCTCTTGGTCCCTGCTGAACCAGCCAAATTTTAATCCATGTAAAGCAAGCTTAAGTGTGGGCTTGACAATCAGAAATATATACCCAGTGAAGTTGAAACTGCTTGCATTAATAAACTTGTGAATTAAATTATTTTTCATTAGCCAGCCAAACTGACTGTTATGAAAATAACAATTAAAACAGTCAAAGGAGCTACACCACAATAGTGTGAAAAAGCTGAAGATGAATATTCAACTGTAATTCCTCAATTCAGCAGCAAAACACCATCACCTCATTAATGAATAGCCATGAGGTGTGTCTCTATAGAACAAAAAGCAACATATATAGAACGTGGATAAGAATCCAAAGTGAATCTTCAAAGAGAAACAGCCGGTGATAGAAAAAAACACTTTATTGAAAAAAACAAATTCAAATATTAGATAAAATTGCACCTCCACCACTTTTGGATTCTTATCCACGTTCTATATAAACTGACTTTTATGGATGTTTGTGGGATATTTAAAGTATAACTAAAGGGATTGATCCCTTTAGGGAGAGGGCGCATGACAGCTCTATCTCTGCTCACTGTGCAGAAACAAACCTCTCAGAGCCCTGCTCTCCTCTTTGGGGAGATCAGATGAAAACGGACCTCCTGTCCATTTTCATCCGATCCGATCCTCCAAATGGATGAAAAATAGGGTCACCATCTGTCTGTATTTCGGAGACTTCCTTTTTTTCCTATTTCATTAAACAGGAAGAGCGTCAGAGCTATGGATCTCCATTCAGCAGTAAGCATACAATTTGCTGATTGCAGAATTATTGGTTTAAAGTGGGTGTAAACCTCTCACATGAAATTTTAACAAAACATATCCCGTAGTGTGTACTTGTCTCATACCAGAGCACTAAGTGTAATTTCTCTCTGCTGCCTCGTTCTTCTGCTTTCAGCATGAGTCACTTCTGAAAAGTTTTCCTGACACCATGAGATAAAAAGGTTACAGGGGAGGAAGCTCCAGCACACAGCTTGTGATTGATGGCCTCATCTATGTTCCTGTGTGCTCTGTGAAGGAGGTGGGGGTGTGTTCCTTCCCTCCAATCAGCTCTCAGAGCTCTTCACAGTGGGATCTGCAGGATGTAATTTTGGTTCCCTCCCCCCTGCTTTCTGAAAGCTCAGGCAATCTGTATAAATGCTGTACTTTGAACCGCTGTAGTCTTGTCTTTATTCTTATCACACACGTTGCTGGAAAACAAGGCTCATCAATGATGGGTGCTGTAGCGATTGCTAGCTGGATCCTGAAAACACAAAGACAGTGTATATATTCACCAGCACACCATGGATCTGCAATCACCATCCAAAGGTTTTTTTTGCTGAGAGATCACATCATAGAAACAAGTGCAACATTTCAGAGTCGCACATGACCCCTTGTCAGGCATGTGACTGAACAGCTGCAGGATGGCTTCAGATAAACAAGTACAACATATGTAGGAGGATTTTTTTTAATCTCTGTGTATCACCTGAGACTAGTCACTTTACTGGGTATATGTACAGTATATGGGGTTTACAGCCACTTTAACTCAACAGAGGGAAGAGCCATGTGTTAATTGAAAATGTTGGTCTTTTGTTTAATTTGTCCAGATCTGTATCTATGCAGCAATCCCCATAGGAAACAAATTCTGCTCATTTCCACTGTGCAGGAGCTACCTGTAGTAAATATTGGTCACTGCTACTCTCTCTGTCAAGTGTATAGTGACTGGTCTTGTACAACTTTCCTTGTAGTTTTCCCAGCCCCAAGTGATGGTGTCAATTACACTTTTACAATCTAGTATCTGTATTTGCAACGTCATTTGGTGAACACAAAGTGGATATATATATATATATATATGTTGTGCCCAGGTTCAGCTTTAAATTATATTTCCATATGTTAACCAAATAAATCATTGGAAACAGAAAGCAAATACTAATGCCTCGTACACACAATCGGACTTTCCGCCAACAAAACTGTGGAATTTTGTCCGAAGGGTGTTGGCTCAAACTTGTCTTGCATACACACGGTCACACAAATGTTGGCCAACAATTACGAACGTAGTGACATACTAGACGTACTACGTGGTTTTCCAGCTCTTTGGCGCAACCCTTTGGGCTCTTTCTGCTAATTTTGTGTTAGAAGTTTGGCGAGTGTTGATTCACGCTTTTCTTTTCGCATTTTTCATTAAGCGCTTTTCAGTTCGTGCTTTTCAGTCCATTTCTGAATGTTCGTTCGTCAACCAGCCATGTTGCATAATTGGAGGAGATAACATGCTATTTATTATTGGCCTTGGAGTTATTGCTTTGACTTTATTTTTTTGGTTGAATAATGATTTGATTTGGTATATTTTCTATATTTTTGGATGCATAGAATGCACTTTTTGGTTAGGTTCTATTGGCAGATAGCATGTCAATTTTTTTTTTTAATGCACAATACCAAAATTGTGGAGAATAATACTTGGCTATGTGTTTTACTTCAAATGACAGTTTGGGAGTAGGCAGTTACATTTTAAAAAATACAATGTAAAATTGACAAGGGACACCAACATAGTTGTATCTTTGTTCTTAAAAACTACGGGATAATGGTGTTGTGGTAACTTGCACAAATAAAAATAAAAAAAGCATAATAATATTATTCTTGATATCACTAGAAAAAAAGACCTTTGAAAATTCATTTGCAATAACTCCATCAGTATCACCAGCAAAGCAGCTTCATTATAATACCATTAAAGAAGAAGATAATTGTGCGCTGCATTTGGAGATTTCATAATTTGCCACGTCATGAATGTTAATTCTCCATTTCAAACTCTAGTTTACAAGACCGACCGCTTCTGCTTCCGAGCATGCGTGTTTGTACTTTGGACTTTTGTCCGACGGACTTGTATACACACGATCGGAAAATCCGACAACACACATTTGTTGGCGAAAAATTTGAAGAAATGCTAGCCAACATTTGTTGGCGGAAAGTCCGACAACAATTGTCCGATGGAGCATACACACGGTCGGATTTTCTGCCAACAGCCTGACAACCAACATTTCCCGTCGGAAAATCCGATCGTGTGTACGGGCCTTCAAAGTGTACATAGTATATTTTAAGTAGTAAAACAACACAAGATAAAGCTTCAAAAGATGCAATTTTTGAGGGATCACTTCTCCATATCTTCTGGGACAACTACAGGACTTCTTGAATACAGTTAAACAACAAGTAGCGACTCTGACAGGAGTATCTCTCCAAAAAAAATCTCAGTGTATCTACTCCACGACACACCCTTATTGTCTAAAAAATATGCAACAAAACTCTTCTCAGATACAGTCTGATGGCAGCTAAGTCATGTATACCTGCGCTATGGAAGCAAATTGATCCACCCACTAAGGAGCACTGGTATGCTGGAAATGACAATCTCCAACTGATGGAAAATGAAGCCATTACCATGAGAAATACGGAAGAGAAATTCTTCCATACATGGACATCCTGGTTTCCCTTCAAAGATGCAGCAACCCAAACTTCAGGGAACACAGAAGGGACTGCATCTGTACAACAACTATATCATTTCAGGGCACTGAATACCCCTAGGCTGGAGAATACATCAGGGCTGGACCAAGTAAAGGAGAAGTTGGTGGCTATCCCACTTTCCCTATACTCCCACACTCCCCCTTTTTTTTTTTCTCTTTCGTTGTATATCTTCCTAAAGTCCCGATCACTCTAGGTCCCCTTTCCTTTACTCTTCCTCCCCATATTACTAGTCTTTTCCCTCTACACAGAAATAGTTTACTAAAACATGAAAAAACTAAGAAAAGGGAAAGGAAGACACTCAACAAATTGCTGATTTTTAACCTGCTTGCTTTTCTGTACCACAGACATGATTATTGGATTTTTCCTGACGGTGAGACTTGTGTATACTTTATGCATAATATTTGTCTGTTTGGAGATGTATATTGCAATGTTATGTATTCTTCTGTTCAACTGTTAAAATGTTACTAAACCCAGGACCCTGCATTCACTATATTTGGTCTTCCACAGTACACAGTACATGGAAATGCAATTATTTAAATAAATATAAACTTAAAAATACCTTTTTTCATCAGCAGTTAGAGCACTTCTATGAGTGTCTGGTTAAAGCTTGTAGGAGGCATTTTAATTTCCCCACAATTATCCTAAGGACCCCTGACCCTCTGTCTGGACAGTGCTGATTGGCCCTGTGCTGATTACATGCACTTTCCCAAGAAAAAAATACTCTCTAGCAATACACACCAAACTGAGCATGTGCAGCCTGTCCCCTGGCTCTGTAAATATCATGAAATATATTGGAGTCTGTGGAGGCGAGGGGGGGGGTCAGAGGAGACAGGATCAAACAGCCTTTTTACACAATGCAGACGATTATCCCCTTAGGTTCCACAGTGAGTAAAACAAGCATGCTTTACTGCATATGCAGCCTGATTTTACTGTTGTGGGTTTAGTAACACTTTAAATTAAGCAGAAACAACAAAGGACCCGCTGGTGGGACTTTAAAGGGCAATGACTCCATAAAAAGTGTATGCAAAAATAGATAGATAAAAAGTACAAATTTAATAATGCAAAATATAAAATTAGACAGATTTTGCTGTATCGACCATTTACAAAACTACAATTTATATAACATGTTGTGTCATTCATTTTAAGCATTTGTAAAAAAGATGCAATTATTACAGGGGCATCCAGCAGACACAGGGTTAAACAAGTGGCCATCTAGTAGAGGGTGAATAAACTTGTCCCGTCTACTAGTCCTTCTATATAATTTAATTTCAACAAAACTAATTATATACCAATAAGCCACAGCCATATTTGAGCTCATTAGCATAACATTAACACAAGGCTATTTAGACATAAAGCGGTATTGTATCCACATAACATGACTTTATTAAGGCTTGGACTCACTCCCAGTCAGCCTGGGAATTTTGTTGCACTTTTGCTGAGAAGAGAGGAAACACTTAAATAACAATCTGTTATTTCCTGACGATAATCTTAACGGAGGCATTGAACGTGAGATTTATGTCATTTATTGTTAGCTGCATTAGGACAACGGCCTCTGCAAAGAATTATGTGTTTTCATGACAATAAAGCAATAATTCATATTAATAAAACATTGCATATATAAATATCAGGTAGAATTTTACTTTTTAACATAATTACAACAAAAAAAAATATTTTTGAAGAGAAACTTGTGCTATAGGAAAAAGGTTTTCGGGAATATTTAATATATAATATAATATGGCCAGGCGCGGTCTTTTCTTTTTCTGTGCATCCAGTTGTTGGTTGTGTAAACGTCTGTTACTCTATAGAACTGTTTTACCCAGGACATTTTGGCCCCTTGTAGGTGGAGCCTAAGTTAGGAATCCTGTATTGAGAGGGAATACTCACACACAATTAATTGAGAACAGATGTCTTTATATAAATCTATCAACAGAATAGACAATAGACTTTGTCTGCACTGGCAATGCCAACAGACTTGATCTATCACAGTGAGTTTTAACAGACAGCTTTCATTACAGGAGTAGTGTGCTTTATTGTGGGGGTTCAAAAATCAATCCCCCCAGATGGTGGGTGGCAGCTCAACTCCCTCCAACACCCCCCCCCCCCACTGCCTGCCCACTCGCTGTCTGCACTTACTCCATCTAGGTGGCTAGTGGCGGGCATTGGGCAGTGGGTATTGGCACCTGTGTCCTTTCCTCCATCACGGCAGTATCCGCAGTGCATCTCTTCCCCTCCTCCTAGGCATCCAATAGGATTGCCTGTCCTTTCAGCAAATTGGGTGAGGGGTCTCAAGACCTGCTTCCTGATTGGCCGGGAGGAAAATCAGTGTTACAATAGTGAATATTCATTCGCTATTGTAACACCCCTGGGTGAGCTTGGTTCGCAGTGCCCTGAGCCCACCCTATTTAGAAGCCTATTAGAGTGTCTGGCTCTAATCAGGTGCTTAAAAAAAACACCCCTCCCATTGGAATCCATGCATCTGGCATCCTGCGTGGGGGCTGGATGCATGGATAGGGGGGGGTAGCCTTCCCTTTGCTATCCCTCCTTGTGCAGAACCTGACGTATGCTATTGTAACGCCAACCTTGAAGGAGCTGCTTGAGTATATTTGGTTCTGTGTTCTGCAGCTACAAGCCCAAGAACAGTCTCAGCCACTCTGGCACACCTAATAGACAATGTCACAATAGTAAATAGACACAAATGGTAGTTGACCAGAAAGTATCTTTACTAAGCGGCTTTGGTCGTAGAACAATAGTAATAATGACACAGAGTGATAAAACTTGAAAACTCTAATATAAACAGTATATCTATAAAAGCACAGGCAGGTTATAATGTTAATGCAGTTTAACCACTTCAAACTACCCAGGTATAGCCTATGTGCTTAGACATAAAGGGGGAACAGAGGTGGCTCGATGTAGGCCAGTCTGTCTCCCTGAAATCCTGAAATCACAGGACCAGACTTCAAAAACATAACACCATATGCAACAATATTAGCTTTAGTATGGAGGTTATAGTTACTCCCTATTAAGTATAAGTGCCACTAAGTTCCTGAATATACAAAGCAGAGATGTGGAAATCTGCACAGTGTATATGTCCAGTATCTTCAGCTAGCTCTTTGTTAGTGCACTTTAGGTGTTCTGTTTAGCAGGGTGGAACAAAGTAGGTTTAAGATGCCCTGGCAAGCAGGGTGATGTAAAGCTCACTATGGAGTTCTGGCAAACAGGAAGAATCCTGGCACAAGGCCTCTCTCTTTAGCTTAGTTGTAACCAGTATACAATGGTGTCTGCATGCAGTGTCTCTTTCTTCTGAAAGATGGGCAAGTGCCCGCTCACCAATCCTGCAACAGAAGGCTCAAAGGAAAGATGTCCTGGAACAGGCTCCTTCAGGTTGCCTGACTGGCTACCTGAAAACTGGATTGACCCGCAACGTCTGTGGAGATGTGCCTGGAGATGCCCCCGGGGTCCCCCTCTGGCGAGATGCCTGCGACCGGGCATAGAACTGTGGCGGGGAATTGTCACACCTACGCTGGAAAGCAGCACCCTTCTTCTGTATCCAGTCTTCTCCTTTGCATAATGGTCTCTGTCTGTCCCCCAGCAGCCTTGTGGTCCCTTTTTTTCTTCTTCCCCTCCTGGAATACTGGGGTGTGTAGTTTTCCCTATGGGGATTAACATGGGGTCACCTGTCTTTGGGACTACATGTCCCAGACTCCTTTGCTCCTACTGCTGCAGTCCTGTCCAAGCATTGGCTCTCTCCCCTGCCAATGAGGAAGCAGGAGAGGGAACAGAGTGAGCTGCTCTCCTGTGTCAAGCAGTGTGAGTAGGAGAGGGAGAGGGGAATCCACCACAGCTTTGACAGGTTCTATTTCTCTCCTCAGCCTGTCTGTATCTCAGCGCTGCTGTCTGTGTCCGTGGCAGTGGCAGGATTAGTGTGGGGAGGGGGGAGGCACCCGCTACACTACCCTTTGGGTCTGGTTTTAAGGGGAACCCAATGCCAAAAATAAAAAAATTGCCATGGGTTCCCCTTAAAATCCATACCAGGCCTTAGGGGCCTGGTAAGGATAAGGAAGGGCAACGCTGTCTTTTTTCCAGAATTTTTTTGTTTACATTTAAGCTCTCAGCGTGGAAGTCAACTGACAGCTGATGAGTTATTGGTTGTTAAGCACAACAGCTATTCTTCATACAGAATTTTGACCTATCCAAATTGGAATCGTTCAAAAATGTTGAATTTGTTAGAAAACAAATAAGCAAAACAAAATTAAACATATTTCAATGAAATTCAACGAGATTCAGATACATCCTGAATCTCTAAATAACCAAAAATTTGTCAGAATTTTTATTCGGACTGAAAAAAATTGCACATGTCAAAGTGAAAAGACTGAAAACTAAGACTAAAAGAATCTGGTTTAGACTCAACCTCCTCTATACATCTTTATAATAGAAAAAAAAATTGAAAATATTCTAATCTCTATAGAATGGTACGCCACTCGATCCATGCATATTACAAAACAACTTTGTTCGATACAATTATGATTAAAATCATAACACAAACAGTATACAGATGAAAATACTGACAAAGTTGCCCTCTTCTCATATTCAGTAGCAACATATAAGACTGTATTAGTGTTAATTTTTACATTAAATTTAATTTAAATTTAGTTTTAGTCATAGTCTTTTGACTAAAATGCCATTTTAGTTTTAGTCATAATTTAGTCATCTAAAATCTCTAGTAAATTTTAGTATACTAAAATCTAATGGGTTTAGTTTAATTGTAATGAATTATTTAAGCATTTCTCAGTATTGCCAAAGTCATTAAATACCCCTGGAGTACAAATCGAATAAAATGTTGTTATTTATGGTATTAAGGTCTGAGCATGCACTACAGGCACAGAGTTAGCTGTTGTGATATAAAACATCCAAGTTTCATAAACAAGCAAAAATATTGCTTTTTGACATACAGAAATGCACCTTTAAAATATATATATAAAAAGAAACTGTAAACTCTATTGGCTGTAATGACTTGTACCTGAATATACTACCAATATTAAATATTAAGAAAAAAAAGAAAAGCCTTTTTCTTCTTTTTACATTTTTTTTTTTTAAATTTAGCAGCATAGTAGATGCCCCCTACTTATTCGTATTTGGTAGTGCAATAGTGCAATACATATTTAAACTTTAGTCTAGGTTCACAATGACAGCAGGAATGAAATTGTGCGAGTTCGGCTGAACTCGCACAATTTCATTCCCGCATGTCAGTCCCGACTTCGGGGGCGATTTTAGAAACATCTGTGCGGGTTGCTGCACAGGTGTCTATGGAAACAGCACCCCAAAGTCTCCAAAAGTAGTACAGAAATTATGCGGCATCGCACTGATTTGGACGGTGCCATTGCCGGTAACACGTCAAATTGCATGCCAAATCGCTCCAATGTGAACCAAGGTACTTTGCTATCATTATAGGTTGGGGATGGAATTGTGTTGCTGATTTAGAAAAGACCAGCAGAGGGTGCCAAAGGCATAGTGTGAATGAGTGCAATGTGTGAAACTGCAAAGGAAAGGGAAAGGATTGATAGAAGCCTGCATCTCTCAGCCAATACAGCTTGCCGATAGAGTCAGAGGGCTGGGGCTTTAACAGACAGGCACAAATCCAAGGAAAACGGAAGTTCAAGTGGGTAAACGTCTCTCCCTCGTGTTTTTGTCTGTTGATGAAAGGTGAAATTGATTTTTGTCAAAGTTTTTGTCAATTGACTTAATTTCAAATTTTGCTTTAGTTTAGTTTTCATCGCTGAAAACCTACAGCTGGCGAAAACTATGATGAAAATATTTTTGTCAACTAAATTAACACTGGGCTGTATGTATTGTCCATACTTTCATGTGGTCCAATTAATAACTACACGGGATATAAAAGGGACTGCGATATCTGTGTGTGCAAGTACTATAGTCCTTCCAGTCAGGAAAAGCTGTAAACTAGCAATGGCATATATGGCATGAAGGGCTATAAAGTGGCAGAAAAGCATTTGACAACATGTCTATAACAACTCATACAGTATGTCTTATTCCAACAAATAAGAGTTCCCTCTAAAGGTATGTATCCATATAGTCCGTACACTTTTTGCCCCTTATTAAACATGCTCCAACTTCAGCCAGTAGTGCCCAAAAACACAATGTCGGGTACAGTGGTCCAGAGAAGGATGAATGAAAGTGCCGCCAGGATTGACCAGACTCAGATTATTATCATCACCTTAGTGCTATTATATTGTATAAGACAGCCACTACTGAACACTCCAGCAGAAAGCAACATTTCACTCAATAGCTCCAATGGGGGCTATAAAAGGAGCAGACTCCATATATAAAGACAATATTCAGTCCATAGATGAGTATGCGATAAATAGCCCAGTAACATTAACACAAGTCCTCAAAATAGAAAACTGTTGTTCAAGGAATACTTATCAGTCCCCACATATAGGTCCCATAGACAGGCAGGGCCATGTAAAGAATCATGACTAATTTTGCCAGATCCAACCACTGTATCAGAAGCAATAAGCCTATTACCACACCTACATGTAGATTCTCCTTTCTAAATATTGCTCCTCTACTTTACAATACAGGTAGCATTGGATTTTCACTGATGGTTTCCTGTATTTTTCACTCAATAAAAGCTCTGTAGCAGTGGTAGTTCTTCTCAGAAGAGATCATCTTGTTGTGGGTCATCAGGACTTTTCCCCCTCCTCCACAAGGTCGCCTCCTAATTTTAAAGGAATGTGGTCTGGTATGGTTCAGGAGGGATTAGAGGATGGGGATTGCATGCATTCTGTCCCTTCTTTTTTTCTGATCCATGCTGATTGCCTGTATGAGGGTCTGGTATGGATTTTGGGAGGGACCTCATGCCGAAAGAAAGAAAGAAAGAAAGAAAGAAAGAAAGAAAGAAAGAAAGAAAGAAAGAAAGAAAGAAAGAAAGAAAGAAAGAAAGAAAGAAAGAAAGAAAGAGAATTTTTTTTTTTTTAATTTTACTAAAGTGACATCTGAGTGTCTAGTTGAGCTTAGCTTAGCAGTACATAAACAGAGATGCTAATTTCATTCAATGATATACATTCACTGTTTAGTCAATGATAATCACATTGAATGATACACCAATGGCCACAAATCTGTATTTGAAAAATAATAAAAAGCATAGACAATAGAAAAAAGTAAAAAATGTTGTAGCCATGTAAAAATGTACCTTCTGGCTAATATAACAATATTAAGTTGTATATCAATATTAAGTTAAACGGACACTCAGTGAAAATACAGCATAGTATCTTAGACTTAGTACTTTGTACCTACAAGCTAAACGTAGTCTAAGCCAGTGTCTGAACATTTTGAAATTCAAAATAATTACAATAACTTAGCAAACAATAAATGGACATCAGATCAATAATCAAGAGCCTTTTATGTTGTGGCTGCCTACTGGAGTGCTGTTTTCTAATTGGTGATATCAATGACATATTCTATAATTGGAGCATTCTTTGTAGTTAAAGAGTATTTCAGTTATTTATTGGCTTTAGACAATGTCTCGTGGGATTGTACTGCTTAACAAACATGGATGTGCACTAGTATACTATAATCACAGTTTTGTTCAGAGACTCAGGACTGAAAATCAATATTTTTATAAGTGATTGAGATACACAAAGAATGGTAACAGCTAAAACATTTAAAATATAAACACAAAAAATAATTTAGAGCAAAAAAATAACAGTAAATAATATGCATAAATTAGATTGTAAAGTCATAGAATTAAAAAAAGAAAATAAAGAAAACAAAAAAGACAAAAAATAAAAACATTCAAAGAAAATTAGTGAACATGCAGTTATACTCTGGTAATCAATATTGTATTTACTTGTATAAGACACTCTTATACACAAAGAATGGAAACAGCTTATTTGATATTTTTTTTTTTTACATGTACATGTTTATCAGCATTTGAAGGGCATCTTTAAATATGAGTGATTTGCCATCAAGTTTTTATATCCTTATTTCAGGACCTGAATTGTTACATTGTATCTAATCCTGTTCATGTGTCGTCCCTTTGGAAAGCCAATGACTTGTTAGTACCCTAGCAGCAGCTAGAACAGATGTGTCCCTGACAGAGGATGGATGGTCAGGGTCCATCTGGCCAGTGCAGCCCGGACAGAAATGATGTATACAGCTTCATCAGCGAATGACTGTCATCAATCTAGTGCTACGGATAGCATAAATGACAACTACACTGCGTTAGAGGCCCCAGGTGTGCAAGTGACTAGAGGACTGATTTAAGAAAGCTGGATAATCAGGAATATATAGTCTACTGGACTGTAATTTGTATTGTAACCTCCTAGAAATATCACTGTATATGGTAGCATGAGTGACTTTCTACTACGGGCACATGGAACTCAAATGAAATTGAGTGCTGAATTGTATAGGATCCCCCTTCAATAGACTTCCTAAGATACACTACATATCAATGATCAAATAATTAAGAAAAATACATAAAAATATATATTTGTAATTGATTGTATTTATTAGATTTTTGCAACATACACATATTTAAAAATAAACAATGATTGCTCTAAGTGTCACAAATGAAACCAGGAATAAACTCCAGTGACAGCTGCACTCACCAAATATCCGCATACAAATATAAATAAATAATCAACCCAAATGTGTTGCACTATCCAACAATTAAAGTACAAATGCATAAATAAATATCTAAAAATACATCAAGTAAAAAACAAAAGATAAATAAATAAGTTCTCAAAAATACAAATTAATATGATACCACATAATCAAAAAATTTCAAAGTGCTCAAAAAAATCAACTCAAAAAAGTTCCACATAATGGAAAAAGTGCACAGTGCAAAGTCAATGGAAAAATGTATGTGCCAATAAATTCCAGTAATCCAGCGAAATAAGTGACAAGATAAGTAACCCAGATGTGCACCACCAGTCACAAGCTGCTTACCAGATCCTAAGACCTCAAAAGAAGGAGGTCTAGCTGCTCTTTGGGAAAGATCTGACAAGGATGTATGGATAATGACTCCCAGGTACCAGATGGAACTCCTCCCGCCAACCGCAGGAATCCACCACAATGTAAATAAAATTCAGTGATAGGCAAGAGGAATAGGATCCCTCATAATGTAGTAATTGTTGAAATTCAGGTTTTATTATGTTAAAAAACTACTTACAAGTGTAAACAGGTAAATCGCATTAAAACATCAGTAATTCCCAACCATTGCCTCGGCATACGTTGATGGCGTCACTTTTTTAGCTCTGTCCGATGCATTTCGTCTTACATGACGTTGTCACTGGGGCAACTGGGGCATTTGAACTTTAATTGTTTAATAGTCCAAAGCATTTTGGTCAAATATACACATATTCAAGACTGAACTCCAGCTAAATACCCAGATAAAATACATACTGTATATGGAAGTTGTTTTAACTACCTAAGGATTTGTATTTCTGTCCATCCAGTTCTGAGATTTTGCCACAAAGCATAGCCTTGTCTAGCAGGGCAGGAGGCCTTATTTTTCTTTACTGTAGGGAAGGAGTACTTACAGGTCTTGTCACCCTCCCTCCTAGCCTGTGACTGGACACTGAAAATAGAAACAATAAACTGATGAGCTTGTCTTTCACTCACTCTTCTCTCTTCTCCTTTCAGCATGCTCTTTGCACTGCAGTACAACCAATTGGCTACTTGTGCTGCTTCTCCAACCCCCAGCATGAGCTCTGATGTGCAGGGACTGCAAAAAGCTAAATCAAATAAAATGAAGGTACTTTCACTTCTTGTATTAAAAGAAAACATTCAAGGATGAATTAAAGAATACTGAGCTGCATTAATATGTGTATTTTATATCTGCCGGAAGTTCAGTCTTACATTTTACAAAAATGCAAGAGAATATTTTAGTATATTTCAATGCATGGTGTATATTACATTTTACTACTGAATATGCAATGCTTTTGAAAGCCAGAGATGGCATAGGCAACTTCCTTCAAAATATTCCAAAAAAGTTGTATTTTTTTTTTCTAGATGAGGATAAAATATATGAACATTTAACATGTTATCCACTTACCAGGCTGTGTTCTCAACTATTTTTCATGTTTCCTCATTCTCGTTATAGGTGTAGTAAAAAGTCCATTTCTTTACAGAGTTCAATAGCTCAGGGTGAAATTTACAATAAGTGAATTAGTCAGAAAATTACTGAATGGCTCAGTCCTAGATTTCTGTGAGAGAGAATACATCTGTAAGGAAGCTATTATTGCTGTGTCATCTATTTAGCTAACCCGTAGTGCTCTGTGAATCCTCAATACATTCCAAATAAAACACTATTTATTAAACAAATAATAATTATATAGTTAGTAAAATATATAAAAACATCTGTTTAATAAGGTATACAGTAAGATTAAACAAATGTACCCAAAACCATAACAGTTTCTCTTTAAAGTGTATGTATACCCTTGCAGTGAACTTCTCTTATTTGCTCCATTTTGTTCTGTTAAATAGACCACTGAAAGTATTTTTTTTATATCTGTTCTATAAGTGAAAACAATATATGTTAAATCCATTGAGCTCCTAACTTTCTAAAGTTACCTAACAATGCTGTACTGGCATCTTAAACAATGTTATTAGCCCTGCCCAGTTATCTCTGTAGATTACAGAACCCATTCCTCTCTATATCATGGAGATTAGAAGAGAGCAATAGGTGTTCTAAAGTCCAAACACTTCTTCTTGTAGGATGACAATGCTGCCACTCCATAAATACAATACATTGAGTGCATCTTTTCATCCTGGGACTACTGGCAGGGTCACCAGGTGAAAATAAAGGAAAAAAAGACTAATGTTACCACCATATCTAAGGACTGGTATGCTGCAATATATAACTTTTTTGTCCTTGGATTTAGATACTTTAATGTCCATAAGGAAGGCAGGCTGAAACTAAATAAAAAAAAGTCAAAAATAGTATGGTTTTCTGGCTAATGATGGTGCCTGCTGTTAGGCTTTTAAATGCAAAAAGTAGAACTTCAACCAAAAATAACAGCAACATAATGAATAGCCCGTTAGATGATAAAACTCCAAAACCAGTCTTGCTGCAATATCCATCTTCAATTCAGAGGTCTCCTCTGCAGTGCTTTTTTCTGCAGCTGTCCTTAGTCTGATAGCCAGCAACATACAACCCACTTCCTCTGAGCCCAGGTTGTCCTGTACCTGTTCCAGCTTGTGACTGGACCTAATTTCTCTATTACTCTGCTTTCTTTTGCTATCAGCATGTGAACTCATTTGCTCCTATAGTATATATTTCAGACCTGCAGTACAGGGACTGCAAGAGGCTGGTTCCAAGTCAGATTCAGATACTGACGCAGCTTACATTTAAAAAGTTTAATGATTTATCAGTGATTACAGAGCTGTATTCATTTGTGTCTTGTTTATCTACCTACAGTTCAGTTTTAAAATGACTTTCAGGTTTGTTTCAGGTAAAATGTTAAATGAAGACGTATGAGAGCCACATACATGTCCAAAAACCAACAATTTGACTTGCCTGTCCTAGCTCTAAACTCTTAGCGTTAGCACTGCTGAGTGGCACTTTCTCCTTGCTTACCTATCAGGAACCTATGAATACATTAGCTAATGCATGCAGAATGACAGCCAGTACTTTTAAGCAGCAGTGTAATTATTACAGCATTGATTTCTGATGCATCGCCATTTTCTATTAGCAGGGCTATCATGCATATCTCATTGACGCAGTTTAGTTTTTCTAAGGATTTCACGCTAGAATTACCATGATTAAAATGGTCCACATAATTGTGGCACGTCGGCCTGTCTGGAGGTACTTACTGGAAATGTGTTAAACCTTTGCAGTTAAATATAAAGCAGAAATTGTATCAGACCAATGTCACCAGTGGTCAGTAACAAAAAAAACAAAAAAACAGCACCCTGGTTTTAAATGCTCTTCTTTGGTTTGCATTAAAGATTATGCATAATTTGCATTGATTTGCATTTAATTAGGATGCTGTCTCTAGGGACAAGCAGAGTAAAACAATTACTGTATTCTCAAAGGACATTTCATCAGATGTAACTGTTTTTAAACCATTTACAGTAAGTTTAACATCTCAGATACAGCAGAGACTGAAAGGAACTCACAAGGGATTTTTTTCTAAAACAATAAAGTAATTTACATTTTGTACATTTAAATCATTGTCTTTTTTCTTAGCAATTTTTTTTTATCCCAAAGGTTTGTCTTTAATGTGACATTATTCTGAATGTGTGCTAGTATTTTTCACTTTATGTGAGGAACTTCATCATTGTGTAAAATAGTTTTTGGTGTCTTTGTAGAATCATAGCTAAAGCAGCAACAACAACGACAATAATAATAATGCAAATATATTTCTTCTCCTTTGTATTAATATTTTTATTATTAATTTAGTTCAAATAGACCAATATTAGTTAATATACAGTATATATTGATAAAAGCTAATTTTTTTCAATTGCAGTATTTTTTTTTCCAGTATACATTATTTGTTGTGCACCCTGGAATTATTCTTCACCAAAGTTCTGGTGCTGCCAATAAAAGAAAAATTACACTGGCAGTTAATAATTAAGAAGTGGTGCTCATATTAATAATTATGTCTTTCTCTGTTGGCTCATTAGTATCAAGGCCTTTTAGGTTTTGGAACAGGTGCTGCTTTAATCCTGCACATGTAAATCATCACTAAATTAATAAAATTTTGAAATAAATTTCCCTTCTGTGTAAATGAATTGTGTGTTTTGTCTTATTAACCTATTTAGTATGTTGATAACATACTTTAATTGTAGAATGGTAAAACAATCATTTAAAAAAACAGGGAAAAATACAGTTGCTTTATTTGCCAATATAACATGCAATGCATAAAAAATACAATAAATAATGTTTTTATATTTTAAGAATATATATTTTTTTATATACTAC
This sequence comes from Lithobates clamitans, assembly GCA_037952925.1. NCBI lineage: Eukaryota > Metazoa > Chordata > Amphibia > Anura > Ranidae > Lithobates > Lithobates clamitans. The sequence goes on along the minus strand of JBBGZY010000502.1, from coordinate 10,158,341 downwards.
AGCAGTGGTACCTCTGTTAGAAATGGATAGCATGAGTTGTAGTTTGCACATTAATATTATACATTCAGAAATTCTTTTGTTGTATTAAAAAGGGGGCAAATTGCAACTTACTGTACATTATATAATTTATCTTTCCTAGTGAACAAAGACAGTTTTTTTTTTTTACTTTTCTTAGAATGTAAGAGAGAAAATAGAAGAGGAAAATTGAGAAGCTGAGGAGGTCATGTAAGAAGGTCACTGAGGAATGAGGAAAGAACTGGTCAAAAGAAAGGAACAAAAGGAGAAAAGAAGGTAGATAAAGCCATTAGAAATATGGTATTAGAATAGAATAAGGTTGGAAACAAAGAAGACATGTTTAGAATGTCTTTGGTTGACAGTTATATTTTGAAATAAATACAAAAATAGAGTTGAAGGAAAGGGAAAACGTAACAAAGTCTAAAAATTTAAATGCAAAAATAATGAACATGCCATACATTCGAGATCTGATTTTTTAAAACAGTGGTCATTCTAAGCACCAAAGTTGCCATTACTGACCTCTTCTTCCAGAAATGCTAGCTTTCTGGCTGTAAGGCTGACCTTCCTGCTTCAACACGTTGAGGACCTGACCTAGTATGCGAAAAAAAATTCCAACTTCCTTTGACTCTTTTGATCTGCATATTTCTTTGAGGTCAATGAATCAAAAAGGCAACTACAGTAGCATTTTCAGTAGAAGCTTGGTGATGAAAGCCCTCATATTTCTTTAACCACTTCAGCCCTGGAAAGATTTACCCACTTCTTGACCAGGCTATTTTTTGCGATACGGCACTGCGTTGCTTTAACTGGCAATTGCACAGTCGTGCGACATTGTGCTCAAACGAAATTGATGTATTATTTTTCCCACAAATAGAGATTTCTTTTGGTGTTATTTGATCATCTCTGCAGTTTTAATTTTTTGCGTTATAAACAAAAAAAGAGTGACAATTTAAAAAAGAAAAAATATTTTTTACTTTTTTCTATAATAAATATCCAAAAAAAAAAAAACAAAACAAATTTCTTCATCAGTTTAGGCCAATAGGTATTCTACATATTTTTTGTAAAAAAAAAAAAAAAATTTGTAAAAAAAATGCAATAAGCGTATATTGATTGGTTTGTGCAAAAGTTATAGCGTCTACAAAATAGGGGATATATTTATGTCATTTTTATTATTTTTTTTTTACTATAATCAGCGATTTTTAGTGGGACTGTTATGTTTCAGGGGACAGAACGGACACTTTTGACATTTTTTTGGGACCACTGACATTTATACAGCGATCAGAGCTAAAAATAGCCACTAATTACTGTATAAATGTCACTGGCAGGGAAGGGGTTAACACTATGGGCGATTAAGGGGTTAGGTGTTCTCTAGGCAGGTGTTTCTAACTGTGGGGGGAGTGGACTGACTGGGGGTAGAGAGAGATCGCTGTTCCTGATCACTAGCCGGCCATTCGCATTGGCTCCAGGGTCGTGCCGTGGGCGTGCGTGCCCCTATAGCTCTTAAAGTGGCCGACGTACACCTACGGCGGTTTGCGCAGCTGTGCCAACCTGCCGCAGTATAATGACGGCGGCTGGTTGGCAAGCGGTTAAACCAAGCATATCAACCTAAATTTGTTTTTGGCCAAAAATGTCTCACTTACCCTCCCCTTGTAGCACTTAGCCACTCCAAAAATATAAATCGAAAGAGGAACCATGTGGTTTGCAAAAGTGGCTTGGGTGGCGTCATATAGACCCTTTCCCCGGACATCACTTCCAGTCTGCTCTGCATCCCAAAAGAGTCCGGTGGCCATCTTTTTTGGTTTCTACTTCTTCCATCACAGTCAGGTTTTTCTACTGGTAGATAGCAAGGCTTCATGTTTTACAGAATAGACTCCATGCTCCACATTCCAAAAACAGCTGCTGACTGTGGTGATACAAGAAAGCCCCATTTCTTATGTACCATGTCAGTTGTTCATGTCAGCCACTTCAGTCTTTAAGGAGGTGGTGCACGAAGTGTCCAAGGCCAGCAAGAAGCCACTCCTGATGTTTCAATTGAACTTATGGAGTTTTTGTTGAACTCATTATATCATTGGTATACAAACAATAATCATTGCGCCATATAGCCCATTTTTTATCTACAAAATCACTACTACAGCTCTCCATTCATCAGGAAATGTAAGAATTGATAATTGGATAGAGAAGGGGGGGGTCAGGCAGGGGTCCAGTATCTGTTTCAGTATCCTATAACAGAGTGTATATATGATTCAGAAGTCCAGAGATTCCCTACTTAGTCTTTATACAAGTATATTATGAAAATATATCTTGCCTCATTTCAGTCCACTGAAAACATTACAAGCAGGAACACATGTTCTTAGTAACAAAAAAGGTGAGGTGCCAGAATGACAGACTGATAAGAGAGCTAATTAAGAACCCATGCACACTACCGTTCTGTAGTAATGCATGGAAATGTATCGTGCTCATGTTAGTGCATTGCAGCGCACTGTGATCTGGTGTCTAAGTCATTGAAATCCCAGCTATTATAGTGAGATTATCACAGGTGTTATTATTGGAACTACTGTAAGCGATCGCAACAAAGTCACAGCAAAGTCCTACCAACCTTTCCCTTGGATAAGTAAACTTGACATACCTTCCAAGTTGCATAAACTAACTTTACTGGTAAATCACAGACACCTTATAGTACCTGCAAACACCTGTTCTTAGAGTTGATCAATATGGACAGCTCAGTAATTACTTTGAATTATAAACACATTCCAACTGCTTCTGTAAATTATTTAAGTTACATTTTTCTTGTAAAATATATTGTGCAAACACCTATACTAGTGTTCTTATTGCTCAACCTAACTGTAGACTATTTGGCCTTTAGTGGATGGGCAGCCTGATTGCCATTTAGCTGGGTTGGGTGGATGGGTGGTCTTATCTGTTTTGAATGCAGAGGCAGTGCCCAAGTAGATACAAGAGGGCTTCTGCATATGTATATGGGTCTTTATTGCAGCATTAGATATACAGCCATTCTCCCTGTTCTTCTTCTTTATCAACCCTCACTCTCTATTTACATATGTAAACTCTATAAATAGTAATTAGTATAGCAGCCTTTTTTTGTTAAAGTGGCTCCGTCATTTGACGACTGCATAACAGTGGATGTGATAAGTCGGGAGAGGTGGTCAAGATATTATATTATCCTGGCCCTAGATTCAGGGGGATATTTATGTTCAATAAAACTGCTTGGAAAACAAGAACAGGTATTTACAGGCACAGCAAGGTACCCTAAGGTACATTTAATTGTGTACCTAATGTTAACTTAATGTTGGTTTACGCAGTTTGGTGGACAGTTCAAGTTTATTAAGTTTATAAACTTGAAATACATTACCTTGTGAAGCAAAAGGTAATTTCTTGAATTATTGTTTTTTATTTATGCAGATATTTCATATAAATATGACAATATTTCTATATGTTGCTGTCTAAAAAAGTGGGCCACAGCAAATCATTTTCATTTAAGCAATTTCAGAGCTGTATTTGCAGTGACTAGAATGATATGGAACAAAGAATGTCCTTTGGGTCATATTAATTTAGGAAACCATGTTTTACCATCTAGCCAGCAATAAAATGCACCGATACATTCTGTATATTAAATACTACATTGGTATTTTACATGAAGATTGAAGAGATGAGCTTGCGTTCTCAAAGAATGAAATTGCTGGAACACACTTCTTTTAGTTATGACAAAGGAAAATCAAATACAATAAAGAACGAAAAATCTGAATGCGAAGACTCATTTGTTGAGCGGTTAACATCAATTTGTCTACTATATATGCCTCATTGCCCTAATGTAACTTCCACTAGTGGATTACAAGGATCTATGAGTATATTTATCACCATTTAACTAAACCTCAAGGTTTATAAAGGTAGAAATAAGTGATGAATATGTTATAGTTCATCTGAAACCGTTTCATCTGATAGACTTTCTTTTTTGTCTTCTAACATCATTGTTGGTCCATTAGAGAGCATGATAATCCTTATAACATAATTTTTCCGTCATACATCACAAAAATGTACCAACAAGAACAAGACAGAGAAAAGCTCAAGGATAATTTAACAGCAATGTTTTGGTTAAGATTTCCATTTGAGATGGAAATCCACTGAATGCCTTGTGAGCAGTAACACAGTAGAATTCCCCAACCTAAAAGCTAAGTTAAAATGATTCTAAAAGGTTCTTAAAAAAAACCTGCTCTGTTTAACAGTTCTGCATAGAGTGGCCCCAATCCTTCTCTTCTGGGGTCCCCTGCAAGCACTCTTGGCTCCTGCTCTGCTCTGTGTGCCACCATAGGAAGCTGTTTTCTATGGTGGAACATGTGCAAGCTTGATCCAAAATACTAACCACAACATACAAAGCCATTCATAACTCTGCCCCGAGCTACATAACCAATCTTCTCTACAAATATCACCCAAACCATTCTCTCCATTCCTCTCAAGACTTCCTTCCCTCAAACTCCCTTGTCTCCTCCTCCCCTGCTCGTCTCCAGGATTTCTTCAGAGCCTCTCCCATCCTCTGGAACTCTCTACCTCAACCTGTCCAGCTATCTCCTATTCTAGCTGCTTTCAGGCAATCCCTGAAAACTCATCTCTTCAGGGAAGCCCATCACACCTCCAACTAACCTTTTACCACTTCCATCAACTCATTCCCACAGTTACAATCTTTTGTACCACCTGCCCTACCCTATTAGATTATAAGCTCTTCAGAACAGGGCTGTTTTTTTTTTTTTGTCTCCCTTTTATATTGTAAAGTGCTGCATAAACTGTTGGTGCTATATAAATCCTTATAATAATAATAATCCTGAGCAACGCTGTATGTGTCTATTGACACACACAGTCTGGCTCAGCCCTCACCCATGCACCCTTGTCACTCAATTTGATTGACAGCAGCATGAGCCAATGGCAGTGCTGCTGTTTTCAGGCACATCACTAGATCGAGATCAGGCTCAGATAATTATTTGGGGGGCATGATGGGATAGCTACAACCACTTAACCATTTGTAATAACCTAAAACTCATATGTATTATGATTCTAACACTTATTTCTACCTTCACTTAAACTATAAAACAGTATAGTATATACTAAAGTATATCTAAAGCCAAAATCTTTGAAACAATCTTTAAACAGAGTATAGAATGTTTAAAACCCCTGCCAGGTTTTTTTTGTTTATGTTCCATTTGAAAAAATTCTGTTTACCTACTGTCTCAGAGACAGAACAGGAAGTGGGGACATTTCTCCCTGAGAAACGGGAACAGGTGCCCCCATTGAAATATTTCCCCTTGCCTTTTTTTGGTGGCAACTATAATATTTTAGCTTTTCCTTTACTTTATGTCTCAGTGACAATGGTTATTCCCATATTACCCTATGGAACCAAGAGAATGGGGGGAGGCATACACAACGATAAAGCTGACAGGGGTTGTAACCCTTTTTAAATCCAAAACAAGCAAAAACATTTTGGCTTTACCTATGCCTTGACTTCTAAGATTTACCTGAATCATTTAAGCTCCCTACAAACATTTAACTAAAACCTTTGATATATGACAGTTTTGACAAATGTCTGTTATCATCACTGAGCTCAGACAGTTTAAAGAACAGCCCATGTGGGGGGTATTAGTGCCTGACAAGGAGTAAATGTAACAAAATTACTCTAGCAGCACTGGGGTCGTCGGTTCGAAACCCAACCGTGGAACTACCTGCCTGGAGTTTGCATGTTCTCACTGTGCTTATGTGAGTTTCCTCCGGGTACTCCCGTTTCCACTCACACTGCAAAGACATGCTGGTAGGTTAATTGGTTCTTGTCTAAATTGACCCTAGTATGTATGAATGTGAGTTTGGACCTTAGAGTGTAAGTTCCTTGAGGCAGGGACTGATGTAAAAGTACAATATACAGTGCCTTGAAAAAGTATTCATACCTGTTGAAATTTTCCACATTTTGTCATGTTACAACCAAAAACATAAATGTATTTTATTGGGATTTAATGGGATAGACCAACACAAAGTGGCACATAATTGTGAAGAGGAAGGAAAATGATAAATGGTTTTCAACATTTTTTACAAATAAATATCTGAAAAGTCTAAAATCTGAAATCTAGTGGAACCAATTGTCTTCAGAACTCACCTAATTAGTAAATAGAGTCCACCTGTGTGTGATTTAATCTCAATATAAATACAGCTGTTCTATGAAGCCTTCAGAGGTTTGTTAGAGAACCTTAGTGAACAAACAGCATCATGAAGGCCTAGAAACACACCAGATAGGTCAGGGATAAGGTTGTAGAGAAGTTTAAAGCAGGGATAGGTTATAAAAAAAATCCCAAGTTTTGAACATCTCACGGAGCACTGTTCAATCCATCATCCGAAAATGGAAAGAGTATGGCACAACTGCAAACCTACCAAGACATGGCTGTCCACCTAAACTGATTGCCCTGCAAGCAGAGCATTAATCAGAGAAGCAGCCAAGGGGCCCATGGTAACTCTGGAGGAGCTGCAGAGATCCACAGAGCAGGTGGGAGAATCTGTCCACAGGACAACTATTATGGGGCGTACACACGGTCGGACTTTTCGTCTACAAAAGTCCAATGGACGCCGACGGACTAAAGCTGCCTGGTAATCGTGTGTGGGCTTCCCCGGACTTTCAGCAGACTTTTTCAGCCTCAAATCCGACGACTTTAGATTTGAAACATGCTTCAAATGTTTACGTCGTAACTACGACGGACCCCGAAATCCGCTCGTCTGTGTGCTAGTCCGACGGACAAAAACCCACGCTAGGGCAGCTATTGGCTACTGGCTATCAACTTCCTTATTTTAGTCCGGTGTACGTCATCACGTACGAATTCGTCGGACTTTTGTGTGGTCGTGTGTAGGCAAGTCCGTTCGTTAGAAAGTCTGCCGCAAGTCCGCCGCAAGTCCGCCGAAAGTCCGCCGAAAGTCCGCCGGAAGTCTGTCGGACAGGCTGTCGGACTTTTGTAGATGAAAAGTCTGACCGTGTGTACGCCCCATTAGTTGTGCACACCACAAATCTGGCCTTTATGGAAGCGTGGCAAGAAGAAAGCCATCGTTGAAAGAAAACCATAAGAAGTCCTGTTTGCAGTATGCAAGAAGCCATGTGGGGCGACACAGCAAACGTGGAAGAAGGTGCTCTGGTCAGATGAGACCACAACAGAACTTTTTTGTCTAAAAGAAAAACGCTATGTGTGGTGGAAAAATAACATTGCACATCACCCTGAACACACCATCCCCACCATGAAACATGGTGGTGGCAGCATCATGTTGTGGAGATTAGGAATGGGTGAATAGTTCGGCCTGAGCATGAGTTTGGGCAGAACTTTGGCTGTTCGCCCTTTCACCAAACAACCGAATTATCAGGACCGTTTGTTTGTCCCGCCGAATGACCACAATGCACTGCGCTGCCGCACAGTGCATTGAAGCCCTGATCGGCTGAAGCAATGAAAGCTTTGCCCAATCAGAGCACAGAACACTGTCAGAGCCATGATTGGATGCTGTCATGATGACTGTATCCAATCATGGTTCATTGCTCTTAATCACGCCCCATTATATAAGTATTTTTTCCATAGCGACCATTTGTACTGTGTAAGCAGTGTGGAAAGAGATAAAACAGGGCTCTGTTCAGTGCTATTAGACAGTTAGTGTGCTATAGTGTGCTATTCTGATTCTATTGTCAGTGTAGAATAGCAGTTCAGTGTGAATCTAGAGATAATTCAGTGTAGTGTGGCCATTCATCTGTGTGTTACTGCAAGTTTAATGCTGTATATTTCATTGCGTTACTGCAAGTTTAAAGCCATATAGTTCTGTGCTTCACTGCAAGTTTAATGCTGTATATTTAATTGCATTACTGCAAGTTCAAAGACATATATTTAATTGCATTACTGCAAGTTTAACCCCATATATTTCATTGCATTACTGCAAGTTTAACGGCATATAGTTCTGTGCGTTACTGCAAGCTTAACGCTGTATATTTCATTGCGTCACTGCAAGTTTAACGCCATATATTTAATTGCGTTACTGCAAGTTTAACGCCATATATTTCATTGCGTTACTGCAAGTTTAACACCATATATTTCATTGCGTTCCTGCAACATTAATGCCATATATTTAATTGTGTTACTGCAAGTTGAACACCATATAGTTCTGGGCGTTACTGCAAGTTTAATGCTGTATATTTTATTGCATTACTGAAAGTTTAACGCCATATAGTTCTGTGCGCTACTGCAAGTTTAATGTCATATATTTAATCATGTTACTGCAAGTTTAACACCATATAGTTCTGTGCATTACTGCAAGTGTAACGCTGTGTATTTCATTGCGTTACTGCAAGTTTAATACCATATAGTTCTGTGTGTTACTGCAAGTTTAACGCTGTATATTTCATTGTGTTACTGCAAGTTTAACGCCATATAGTTCATTGCATTACTGCAAGTTTAACGCTATATATTTAATTGTGTTACTGCAAGTTGAACACCATATAGTGCTGTGCGTTGCTACAAGTTTAACAATGTATATTTCATTAAATTACTGCAAGTTTAACACCATAAAGTTCTGTGCGTTACTGCAAGTTTAACGTTGTATATTTCATTACATTTCTGCAAGTTTAATGCTGTATATTTCATTGCGTTACTGCAAGTTTAACACCATAAAGTTCTGTGTGTGTTACTGCAAGTTTAACGCTCTATATTTCATTGTGTTACTGCAAGTTTAACGCCCTATTTTTTAATTGCGTTACTGCAAATGTAACGCCATATATTTCATTGCGTAACTGCAAGTTTAATACCATATAGTTCTGTGCATTACTGCAAGTTTAACGCTGTATATTTCATTGTGTTACTGCATGTTTAACACATTATAGTTCTGTGCATTACTGCAAGTTTAATGCCATATATTTCTGTGCGTTACTGCAAGTTTAACGCTGTACAGTTCTGTGTGTTACTTCAAGCTTAACGCTGTGTATTTATTTGCGTTACTGCAAATTTACTGCTGTATATTTCATTGCATTACTGCAAGTTTAACGCCATGTAGTTCTGTGTGTTACTGCAAGTTTAATGGTGTATAGTTCTGTGCCTTACTGCAAAATTAACGCTGTACAGTTATGTCTATTATTATTATTATTATATCTATTCCATCGCATTGTGGAGCTGTTATCAGGGAAATAGGCGCATCCCCAGGTGCAATAGTGCAGGGATTGCAAACTGGCATAGGCACGCTGGTGCGAATCAACGAACAAGGACGCGCAGCGCTGTGAACAGGCGAACGCAAATGCGCAGCTGCACACGAACAGCGTAATGCCCCGTACACACGGTCGGACTTTGTTCGGACATTCCGACAACAAAATCCTAGGATTTTTTCCGATGGATGTTGGCTCAAAATTGTTTTGCGTACACACGGTCGCACAAAGTTGTCGGAATTTCCGATCGCCAACAACGCGGTGACGTCAAGCATGTACGACGAGACTAGAAAAGGCCAGTTCAGAACCAAGCGCGGCACCCTTTGGGCTCCTTTTGCTAATCTCGTGTTAGTAAAAGTTTGGTGAGAGACGATTCGCGCTTTTTCAGACTCGTGGCTTTCAGATCGTTTTCTGCCGTTCAGTTTGTGCTTGTGGGTTTGTATCTGCTCTTCAGTGCATGCAAGCAAGTTCCCCGTGACTTTAATTAGTCATTGTATTCTTGTTCGTTCGTTACTGTGTTTCAGGTCACTCTTCACAGGCCTTGCTGTTCTTCAGTGCGTTCTGTTACTTCGTTCTGAGCAGCCGACCGTTTTCTAGCCATGTTGCGTATGCGTACTCCTCGTAGAGTTCGTGCTGTGCGGGGGCTTGGTGTTGGGGTCCTGACCTTGACACAAGTCCAGTCCATGAACAGGGTGGGGAGGAGTTCATGGACCAAGAATTGGTTGCTTCAGCGAGACCAGTTCTCTCATATGCCTTTGCTCCGTGAGAATAATCCAGATGATTTCAGGAACTTTCTCAGGATGACGGACCCCATCTTTCACCGTCTGTTGGCTTCGCTGACCCCTTATATTAGCAGGCAGGATACCTGAATGAGGCAAGCCATCGCTCCGGAGCAGAGGCTCGTCGCTACCCTGCGGTATTTGGCGACAGGGAGAAGCCTGCAGGACTTGAAGTTCTCAACAGGCATCTCCCCCCAGGCTCTGGGGATCATCATCCCAGAGACCTGTTCTGCCATCATACAGGTCCTGCAGAAGGAGTATATGAAGGTAAGATTTTTATCCTTTAATATCACATTTTATTGTATTTAATGTGTGCTAATATATTGTATTTCTTTCCTCATTCCCTAATTACCATGATTGGAATATGCTGTGAATGTCCCCTTTGTCCTCATGCATGCTGTATTTTTATGTAATTTTTTTTTAGGTCCTTCATACAGATTGGCCTTCAATAACCTCCCCTGCATGGTCTCTCCTGGCCCTATATTCACCTCATGTAGTCACTTAACAATGTATTTTATCAGCTCCATAGTAGTGCTTTACCCCAAACACCCCTAAAATGTTTCCAAATGTTAGTTTAGCTTTACATTCAGGCAGAGTGGCAGAGGCTTATTTTTTGTGGTGTCCCCAAATCATTTTTAGTAACCCTCCCTCCCCCAACTGCTAAGTCAGCTGATCCCAATTCTCTATCCTCAACGATCTATCTGCTGACTTTGCCAAACCCATACACACTATACCCATCTCTTTTTTGGTCTGATTTATGGATGAATTCCCCAAAGCATGTAGTGCAAGGACCTGCCTTGTATACTTTCTAATGGTACTGTTCAAAGTTTTTGTATCCTATTATTATGTTGACAGGTAATAGCAGAATGTCCCAATGTCCTCAAATGTGTACAATGTGTGTTTATATCTTTGTATTATGACACTTCTTACCTGTCCAGTGGGCTGCCAATAGTTTAACTAAGGAGGGGCTGTTCCAAGTAATACCCTGTATTTAGGCATTCATCTCTCAATGAAGTGAAGAGGGTTACCTGTCCAAGATTTCCACACACCCCATAATGTTAGAAATGGCCCATGAGAGGGCGGGATATGATAGGTGTACCTTATACTTTGGTGTTAAATTCCCCTTAATAAATGCTATCTGGAGGTTGCCCAGAATGTTTGTGTATAATCTGCTTGCCATGTTTATGTGCAAAAATATTAATTTTTTTTCCCTCTACAGTTTCCTTCCACGCCACAGGAATGGCAGACTGTGGCCTCCCACTTTGCTCAGCAGTGGGACTTTCCTAACTGCGGAGGGGCAATTGATGGGAAACACGTCCACATCGTCCCACCACCCAACTCGGGGTCGTACTATTTAAACTATAAGGGGTTCAATAGTATAGTGATGTTGGCGGTGGTGTCGGCTAATTACGACTTCTTGTATGTGGACGTGGGGAAGAATGGCCGGATGTCCGATGGTGGAGTCAACACCCAGACGGAGTTCTACAGGCGTCTCCAGAATGGCAGCTTGGACTTGCCAGCTCCAGTGGACAATGTGGAAGGACTCCCATTCGTGTTCGTTGCTGATGAAGCATTTGCGCTGGGGGACCACCTGATGCGGCCATTCCCGATGAGGACACTCACCGTGGAACAGAGGGTTTTTAATTACCGGCTGGCCAGAGCCTGAAGAGTGGTGGAGAACACATTTGGAATCCTGGCCAGCCGGTTCCGCCTATTTCTGACACCTATCCATATGGCGGAGTATAAACTGAACCATATTATACTGGCGTGCTGTATTCTCCATAACTTTTTAAGGAAACATTCGGCCAACTATGTTGGCTCAGTTGGGCCTGAGGCCGGAATGATACATGAAACCACATTGACGGCGCTTGAAAGCGGCCGTCCTGGCTTGCCCTCCCTGAGTGCCCATGATGTCCGGTTACGATACCTGGAGTTCTTTGCGGGTAGGGGGGCCATCAATATGCCAGCAAATATGTGAACCCTTTTTATAATAAAAAAACAAAAAAAAGACATTCTTTGTGGACATTTACTGCTTGTGTTTGTTTTAGCTGACCCTGACAGAAATGTGTTGAGTCCAGAAAATGGCGTGATTGTGTAACCTTATACAAAGCACTGTTGGCTTTTATTTACTAAATGCAAAGACACATTTCACTACAAGTGCACTTGCAACTGCACTGAAACTGCACTTGTAGTGCCAAGAGGATTTGCCCTTAGTAAATAACCCCCATTTTCAATGAAAACAGCAATTACATCATCCCAAAAGTGTTGTAGTGTTGAGACAATAATCCACACATTCTTGATTAACAAACTTTTTTATACCTGCACAGTCACATGTGCATTTACCAAAGGTTTTTAAAACAAACCAACATGTTTGTTGTATAACAATTTTTGGGGTGGCATTACCAAAAATATAAATGTCCATTTAAGATAAAACAGGCCTGTGTAAAACCAACAAGAAAGACAAAAAACTTGAACTTACAAAGTTCACATATGGTAAAACCTGAAGGCAATATCAGACATGAGTATTTAGGAACTGTGTTTGATATTGTGTTCAGATGGGGTCAAATCACCCCAGGAAAAGCCAAATTTGGAAGATGCACACCAATTTACGAATGTAAACATGTGCTAGCTGCCATCACGGGGGATCAAGGGACATGTTTTGGGGGAGCAAGCCCTTCCTCACCGCTACTTTATAATTGAGGAAGGGGTTGCACCCCCAAAACGCGTCCATTGATCTCCCGTGATGGCAGATAGCACATGTTGGCACACTGTGCATCCTCCAAATTCGGCTTTTCAAAACATTGCTAAAAGATTTAAAACATTGTACCACACTAAAAAAAAGTGTATTTGTGGGGTTTTAAATTTGCCCCAAAACATCAATGATGTTATTATTTTTTTGAATCACATCATTTATTTTTTTCTGGATGTTTTGCAATTCTACATTACACCCCATGGTCTCCCCGATCAGGATCTGGGCACTTTCAGATGTGAAAGGATCTCGATCCCTAACATCACGATCACCTAAAAAGAGAGAAACCAAACAAAAACAGGTATCAAAAATCTGCCACCATCCATCTCTTACCTGAGTCTGTGGTCGCAGACACTCACCTGTTGTGGTGTCAATTTCCACCACATCTTCTTCCTCCTCCTGTTCTTCTTGGGTTGGGGGTATTTCACCTTCTTCCATAGGTGGGGGGTCTGTGGTCTCCTCGGATGAGGGGTGTCCTCCGAGTCTTTTCTCCCCTATGTAAAACAAAAATGGTATAATTAGCACACAGATATTTGATGGCAGAACTAGAAATAGGAAACATTGCTTGGAAGTGGAGTACAATTGTCTATTTTAGCCGAGTTCCAAGATATTGTTTTTTTATTGGCCTTTGTCAAGCTGCAATACTTTACCTGTTTAGTACAAGCTTCACAGATGGAGACCCCCCTATAGTATACACTGGAGCACCTGTGTGGCCCCCTAATAAAAATGGTGTTCTTGTGTCCCACACTAGTGCTCCAGTGTCCAGATGTGAAAACAGCTGCTCAGTGTCCTCTCCTTACACAGAATTTAGTTTGCATTTCATTCTAGTAACTAGGGATGAGCCGAACACCCCCCGGTTCGGTTCGCACCAGAACCTGCGAACGGACCGAAAGTTCGCACGAACGTTAGAACCCCATTGACGTCTATGGGACTCGAACGTTTGAAATCAAAAGTGCTCATTTTAAAGGCTAATTTGCATGGTATTGTCCTAAAAAGGGTTTGGGGACCCGGGTCCTACCCCAGGGGACATGTATCAATGCAAAAAAAACTTTTAAAAACGGCCGTTTTTTCGGGAGCAGTGATTTTAATGATGCTTAAAGTAAAAAAAACAAAAAGTGAAATATTCCTTTAAATATCGTACCTGGGGGGTGTCTATGGTATGCCTGTAAAGTGGCGCGTATTTCCCGTGTTTAGAACAGTCCCTGCACCAAATGTCATTTTTAAAGGAAAAAATCTCATTTAAAACTGCTTGCGGGTTTAATGTAATGTCTGGTCCTGGCAATATGGATGAAAATCAGTGAGACAAACGGCATGGGTACCCCCCAGTCCATTACCAGGCCCTTTGGGTCTTGTATGGATATTAAGGAGAACCGCGCACCCAAATTAAAATAAGGAAAGGTGTGGGGCCACCAGGCCCTATATACTCTGAACAGCATTATACAGGCGTGCAAACAAGACAGGGACTGTAGGTTTGTTGTTAAGTAGAATCTGTTTGTCATTTTGAACAGGTACATGTTTAACGTGTTTAGCTCCAGCCAAAAAATCTTTTTTAAGCTTTTTGGAAAACATAGGGAAGGGTTATCACCCCTGTGACATTTGTTTTGCTGTCTTTCCTCCTCTTTAGAAGATTTCACCTCACTTTTTGTCCCAATGACAAATGCTTTTTGAGAATTTGGGTTTTTTTGTGGAACAAGGATTGGAAAGCATCAGTGGAAAGGAGAAATGTTTTTCCCATATTAACTCTTACAGGAGAGAATTTCCCTTCCTAGGGGTAGATTTCATCTCACTTCCTGTTGTCTCCTTCCGTTTGCAAGTAGGAGTCATTTGTAAGTTAGATGTTTGAAAGTAGGGGCCTGCCCTATATACTCAGCAGAAATTTGGGCCTTAGGTGTTGTTGTGGCCACAACACTGTAAGCCCTCTCAGGGTCCTGCTGTGAAAAATTAGATCAAGAATTGTAATTACATGCCCCTGTTGAACAGGGGCAGAAAAACTGGGCCTTTGGTGGTGGTGGTGGTGCTGGTGCCACAACACTGCAACCCCTCACAGACACTCTAGTTGGAACGCAGGAACGAGCCCTGCTGCAAAGTATTGCATCAAAAATTGTAATTACACACCCCTGTTAAACAGGGGCAGAAAAATTGGGCCTTAGGCACTGGTGCTGGTGCCACAACACTGCAACCCCTCACAGACACTCTAGTTGGAACGCAGGAACAAGCCCTGCTGCAAAGTATTGCATCAAAAATTGTAATTACACGCCCCTGTTAAACAGGGGCAGAAAAATTGGGCCTTAGGCACTGGTGCTGGTGCCACAACACTGCAACCCCTCACAGACACTCTAGTTGGAACGCAGGAACGAGCCCTGCTGCAAAGTATTGCATCAAAAATTGTAATTACATGCCCCTGTTAAACAGGGGCAGAAAAATTGGGCCTTAGGCACTGGTGGTGGCGCCCAGAACCAAAAATGTTCTTACAAGCTATCAGCGTGATGATTGAGGAGGAAGAGGATAATTACTCAGGGATAGTCATTCAGCATCAGCATAGGCAGTCTTTGAAGGGATCTGAGATTTCAAAAAAAATTATTCGGTTACATCAGCATCGGGTGCTTGGTAGCTGGTGGTGATCCAAGACTGATTCATTTTTATGAAGGTCAGTCGATCGACTGAGTCGGTGGACAGACGCACCCTGTGATCGGTTACCACGCCTCCAGCAGCACTGAATGTGCGTTCCGAAAGAACGCTGGATGCAGGACAGGCCAGTAGCTCAATTGCATACTGTACAAGCTCTGGCCAGTGATCCATCCTCAAGACCCAGTAACCCAGAGGATTTTCGGTGGGAAAGGTGTCCAAGACTGATCTTGCCCCTAGGTATTCCTGCACCATGTAAAACAGACGCTGGCGATGGTTGCTGGAACCGATCATACCTTGGGGCTGCGGACCAAAAAATTGTCTGAACGCATCAGTCAGACGGCCACCTTCTCCACCGCTCCTTCTTTGACTGACCGAAGCCTCAGCAACACGTTGTCCAGAAACAGGAGTTTGTAACCTCCCAGTCTCTGGGAACGCGTTGCACAGACCTTTCTGCAAGGCCTCCCGAAGATGTTTCATCCTCTGCTCCCTCTGCGATGGCAAGATAAGGTCCGCAACCTTACCCTTGTAACGTGGATCAAGGAGGGTTGCCAGTCAGTATTGGTCCTTCTCCTTGATACCACGAATACAAGGATCCTTACGCAGGCTTTGCAGGATCAGGGAGGCCATGCAGCGTAGGTTTGCTGAGGCAGTCGGTCCGGAGTCCTCTGGGTCACTAAGGACGACATGGTCCGCAGCCACCTCCTCCCAGCCACATACAAGTCCATGTGTTTCCTGGGACTGATCCCTTAAAGACTGCTGCTGATGCTTTGCCTTGCCAGACAAAGTACCCTGGGCATGGGTGAGAGAGGATGAGGAGGATGAGGACGACTTGGTCATCCACTCGACCAAGTCTTCCGCATGTTGCGGCTCAACACGGTCAGCTGCCGAAAAAAAGGCCAAGCGTGTCCCACGGCCACGTGCTGATGAGGATGCACCGTCTCCACGACCAGCACTAGACACAGAGCCTGCTTGCCCTCTCTTATTGGCTTGTGACTGTCTGCCTCTCATTCTTGGCCTTCCAGACATACTAATGGCCTGTAGCTGCACTAAGCTGGGATATATATATATATATATATATGTACTGATACTGCAGCTAGCAAAATGAACTGCCTCCCTTTAGTATGAGAACACACCAACCTTCTACAGGTAGCTTTAGCTGAACACTGTGCAGAGCTCGCAAAAAACTAACTTGTAGGTTTAGCTGAACACTGTGAGGTGGACGCACCACACTAACTTGTAGTTTTAGCTGAACACTGTGAGCAGGACGCACTGCACTAACTTGTAGCTTTAGATGAACACTGTGCAGAGGTCTCACTACACCAACTTGTAGGTTTAGCTGAACACTGTGAGCAGGACGCACAGCACTAACTTGTAGTTTTAGCTGAACACTGTGAGCAGGACGCACTGCACTAACTTGTAGCTTGAGATGAACACTGTGCAGAGGTCTCACTACACCAACTTGTAGGTTTAGCTGAACACTGTGAGCAGGACGCACAGCACTAACTTGTAGTTTTAGCTGAACACTGTGAGCAGGACGCACAGCACTAACTTGTAGTTTTAGCTGAACACTGTGAGCAGGACGCACTGCACTAACTTGTAGCTTTAGATGAACACTGTGCAGAGGTCTCACTACACCAACTTGTAGGTTTAGCTGAACACTGTGAGCAGGACGCACTGCACTAACTGTAAATAGTCTAGTTGCCTGACTGTGGTACTAATAGGATCAAAAGAACACCAGCAATTTTATTCAGGTAGCTGTAAATACTGTAACAAGACAAGCCTGCCTGTCAGTAAGAAAATAACAGGAACAGATCTAGCTGAACACTGTGAGCAGGACGCACTGCACTAACTTGTAGCTTTAGATGAACACTGTGCAGAGGTCTCACTACACCAAATTGTAGGTTTAGCTGAACACTGTGAGCAGGACGCACCCCACTAAATTGTAGGTTTAGCTGAACACTGTGAGCAGGACGCACCTCACTAACTTGTAGGTTTAACTGAACACTGTGAGCAGGACGCGCCCCACTAACTTGTAGTTTTAGCTGAACACTGTGAGCAGGACGCACCGCACTAACTTGTAGGTTTAGCTGAACACTGTGAGGTGGACGCACCACACTAACTTGTAGGTTTAGCTGAACACTGTCAGCAGGACGCACTGCACTAACTGTAAATAGTCTAGCTGCCTGACTGTGGTACTAATAGGATCAAAAGAACACCAGTAATTTTCTTCAAGTAGCTGTATATACTGTAACAAGACAAGCCTGCCTGTCAGTAAGAAGATAACAGGAATGGATCTAGCTGAACACTGTCAGCAGGACGCACTGCACTAACTGTAAATAGTCTAGCTGCCTGACTGTGGTACTAATAGGATCAAAAGAACACCAGTAATTTTCTTCAGGTAGCTGTATATACTCAGTAAGAAGATAACAGGAATGGATCTAGCTGAACACTGTGAGCAGGACGCACTGCACTAACTGTAAATAGTCTAGCTGCATGACTGTGGTACTAATAGGATCAAAAGAACACCAGTAATTTTCTTCAGGTAGCTGTATATTCTGTAACAAGACAAGCCTGCCTGTCAGTAGGAAGATAACAGGAACGGATCTAGCTGAACACTGTGAGCAGGACGCACTGCACTAACTGTAAATAGTCTAGCTGCCTGACTGTGGTACTAATAGGATCAAAAGAACACCAGTAATTTTCTTCAGGTAGCTGTAAATACTGTAACAAGACAAGCCTGCCTGTCAGTAGGAAGATAACAGGAACGGATCTAGCTAAACTGAATACAGTGTATATATATATATATATATATGCAACACCTGGGATGCATATATATACACAATACACTGTAAGTGCAGCTAAACTGACTGACTGTTCTGCCTAATCTATCTAACTCAAATCAAATGTCACTGTCTGTCTCTCTCTCTCTCTCTCAATGAACGCCGGAACACACACAACACAGGGCCACCATGCAGGCGGCCTTATATAGTGTGGGGCGTGTACTAAATCCCCTGAGCCATAATTGGCCAAAGCCTCCTTGGCTTTGGCCAATTACGGCTCTCTGTTCAGACGGCGCTGTGATTGGCCAAGCATGCGGGTCATAGTGCATGCTTGGCCAATCATCAGCCAGCAATGCACTGCGATGCCGCAGTGAATTATGGGCCGTGACGCGCTACATGAATTTGGCGCGAACGGCCCATATCGTACGCAATTCAGCGAACGGGCGAACAGACGATGTTCGAGTCGAACATGGGTTCAACTCGAACACGAAGCTCATCCCTACTAGTAACAAACCCATGTACACAAACAAATATTTGGCATCCAAGTAGGCCCTAAAAAATGTCCGAAAATGCATATGGCCTAAACAATGGTGTTTTAGAGGGGTCCAAAAAAATGTTTGATACGAACGAATAATGGGCCCATGAACATTAAAATTGACATTTTAAACTATACAATTAAGAAAAGCATATGGAGCAGCACGAACGTAAGAAAGACAAAAAGAATAGGAACACAGTACAACTACTTACTTTTTTGCAGCACTCTCCGGATCTTTCTGTACTGCTCGGGCTCTCTTAATTTCAGGTCTTTCAGCTGATCTTTCGATCGTCGTACCCCGAAATTCCTGTGAAGACTTTTGACCACTTTCGCCATGATCTTGGCCTTTCTGATATTGTGGTTGGGGTAAGGCCCATACTTTCCGTCATAGTCGGCCCTCTTCAGGATGTCCACCATCTCCAACATCTCCCCAAAGACCATATTTGTGGCCTTAAATCGTCTCCTTCTGGATCAGGACGTGTCCGGATCCGGGCTTTCCTCCTCCTTGTTCCTGTAATTAGCACGCACCTGCTGTGTGTCCGCCATGTGCTCTTCCCCCACTGTGCCGAATGAAAAGGGGCGGGGAATAGAATAGAAAGAACATCAGGGGCGGGCGGAGTTACACGCATGCGCAGTGTATATAAAGCGTAACACACATGCGTATTACGTACGATCTGTGAGCGGAGGAAGGAGCATTGGATGCGCCGATCGTAAGAACGAAGGTAAGAGACAAACTTGTGCCTATACTGCTTCTACATTGAGGCCAATATTGTAATAAGATTAGGAGAGTTTTGTCTGACATTAGGCTTTGTCTTGTGTTGTGTCTTGCAGTGAACATGGATATGCTATTGAAAGACAATGACTTCATATCACTATTCATTGATATGTTAAGGGAGCTGCCATGTCTGTGGGAGATTAACCACCCACATTACAAGAACCAAGCAAAGAGGAAGGCAGCACTGGAGCAATTGTGTGAAATTGTGAAGCAGGTGATCACCACGGCAGACATCACCTATTTGAAGATCTTAATTGGTGGCCTGAGGAGTACATATGTAAGGGAGCGACAGAAAGTCCTGGATTCACAGAGATCCGGAGCAGCAGATGACATCTATGTCCCCAGGATGTGGTACTACGACAGGCTGCATTTTCTGGCAGGCCAGACTGAACCCAGGCCATCCCTCTCCAGCCTTCCTTCCACGCTTCCTTCCCCCCCGGCTGAGGCTTCTGACGCCCAACCTGGGCCTTCCAGGCAACATGTGGAGGAGCCCAGATTGAGCCAGGTATAGCATTCCTCTAAAGATTTCTGGTTGTACAATCAATGATGTTAACTAGATGTTAGTTTGGAGTACTAATTTAGGATTGTGATTGATGAAGCAAAAAATAAAACCATGTGCCTTTTTCATACACAGGGAAGTCGCAGCCAGGAGGTGGCCGGGCCGAGCAGGCTGCCTGATCTGCAGGTCCCTCCACTCCCCCTGGAAAGAGAAAGTGGCAGGAGGAGGAGTACCCTAGAGGAGGCTGCCAGAGGACTCTTTTGGAGGGCTACAGAGGTCCTGGGAGCACCACACACCATGGAGGAGGACATTGCTGCCACCATTGCCTATATAATGCAGAGGATGGAGGAGGGACAACAACTCATGTGTGAGTCGCTCATATTGGAGGCTCTTAACAAAGGTATGAGGGGCCAAATTACAGCTCAGACACACCTTTGTGATGGTCCTCCTCCTCCTCCTCCTCCTTCTCCTCCAGGTACTCCCAGTCCTCCTCCTCCTCCAGGTCCTCCTCCTCCTCCTGCCACATCTCCAACAGCACAGCCACAGCCCGGAAGGAAGCGTGGAAGGAAGACCAGAAAGTGAGGACCCTGGATCCAGTCTGGTCGGCCAAAAGATGCAGCCTCTTGTGGTACCACAGCCTGGGGACACAGATGTCATCTGCTGCTTTCCGGATCTCTGCGAATTCTGGACCAGACTGCCCTCCCTTACATATGGACTCCTCAGGCCACCAATTTTGATGTTCAAGAATTGATGTCTGCCGTGGGGGTCCCAGGCTTCGCTAATTTCTCCTGTTGATCCAGTGTTGCCTCCCTCTTTGTTTGGTTCTGAGCCCTTAATAAAGGATTTTTGGTTTGAATTATACTCTCCTATGTGTTTTACTTCAAAAAGGACAGTTTGTTTGTGAGGAGGCAGGTACATTTAAAATATACAATGTGAAATGAACAAGGGACACCAACAACAAACAATCTCCTTGAGATTAAATAATAAACGATATCAATGGTGTTGTGGTAACTTGACACACAAAACACACACAAAAATAGTCTGGAGTAAAAATAAAAATAACATTGAACAAAGATCAACCTTGGAAAAAATACAAACATAAAATCTAAAACAAAAAAGGCTTAAAATCCCCCCCCAAAAAAACTATGTCAGATGTGACAAATAATATATTCAGGGAATCCCAATAAAAAAACAAAAAAAAAAGTTTGTGAGAAGTGTGTGTGAATATTAGCAGCAAAACTACTTAATTTTTCTCACATTATAAAGAATAAGAGAGTGCGCTGTATTAAACCATTTTTGACATTGCAGCGTGACAAAAGTGCTGTATCCATTGCGAACGCTAAGTTTACCAGAACGAGCTGTTCCGTGTTGGAATTTCTTCTGAGCATGCGTGGCACTTTGTGCGTCGGAACAGGCCACACACGGTCGGAATTGACGCGATCGAATTTTGTTGTCGGAAAATTTTATCTCCTGCTCTCCAACTTTGTGTGTCAGAAAATCCGATGGAAAATGTCCGATGGAGCCCACACACGGTCGGAATTTCCGACAACACGCTCCGATCGGACATTTTCCATCGGAAAATCCGACCGTGTGTACGAGGCATAATAATGGCGTTACTGCCTATTTAAATCTGCTGCTGACAATGGTGCATTGCTGGTTTATCGTCAGCTTCCCTCTGTGTTCCTGTGTCTTGTATATCCTGCTGATCTGATTCGCTGTGTACCAACCCGGCTTGCCTTGACCTGCTCTTCTTGATCCCCTGGCTTGACACTTTGGCTTTTGACTTATTCATGTCTGCTCCCTGCACCTGATCCCAGCCTGGCTTACAGACTCTGCCTTACCTGTCTCCTGTGCAAAGACTCGGATGAGTTACACTGATCTTGGACTGTCTTACTGTGAATGACCCCTGGCCTGGCTCCTGACTCAGCAATCCGGTCTGCTCCACTGATCCGCATTTCCTGGGCTTTCCAAGCATGTCTGCCTTACAGTATACCTTGTCTGTCCCAGAAAGCTCCTGGCAACCAGCTCCAGCAATCACGCAAACCGTGCTTCTGTGGGCACCATACCTCCTGTGTCACCTTCAGGGGTCTGCTGCCTTTGGCCACAAGGGGAGCCCTCCCAAAATCTCGGCCTCCTACCAAGTTCTTGACATATCTCCTGGCCCACTTCCACACTCAGTTGTCTGGGCCTTTTTTAGTACATGTGCAGCCGATCGCACTGTTCCTATTTGTAAACATTGTCTCAAGCACATCAAACGTGGCAAAAACACCAGCCATTTGGGTACTACATGCTTGACAAGGCATTTAACATGCCACCACTAGGGATGAGCTTCGAGTTCGAGTCGAACTCATGTTCGACTCGAACATTGGCTGTTCGCAAGTTCGCCGAACAACGAACAATTTGGGGTGTTCGCGGCAAATTCAAATGCCGCGGAACACCCTTTAAAAGTCTATGGGAGAAATCAAAAGTGCTAATTTTAAAGGCTTATATGCAAGTTATTGTCATAAAAAGTGTTTGGGGACCCGCGTCCTGCCCCAGGGGACATGTATCAATGCAAAAAAAAGTTTTAAAAACGGACGTTTTTTCAGGAGCAGTGATTTTAATAATGCTTAAAGTCAAACAATAAAAGTGTAATATCCCTTTAAATTTCGTACCTGGGGGGTGTCTATAGTATGCCTGCAAAGGGGCGCATGTTTCCCGTGTTTAGAACAGCCTGACAGCAAAATGACATTTTGAAGGAAAAAACTCATTTAAAACTACCCGCGGCTATTAATGAATTGCCGATCCGACAATACACATAAACGTTCATTGATAAAAACGGCATGGGAATTCCCCACAGGGAAACCCCGAACCAAAATTTAAAAAAAAAAAAAATGACGTGGGGGGGTCCCCCTAAATTCCATACCAGGCCCTTCAGGTCTGGAATGGATATTAAGGGGAACCCCGGCCAAAATTTAAAAAAAAATGACGTGGGGTTCCCCCTAAATTCCATACCAGACCCTTCAGGTCTGGTATGGATTTTAAGGGGAACCCCGCGCCAAAAAAAAAAAAAAAAAAACGGAGTGGGGTTCCCCCAAAAATCCATACCAGACCCTTATCCGAGCACGCAACCTGGCAGGCCACAGGAAAAGAGGGGGGGACGAGAGTGCGCCCCCCCCCTCCTGAACCGTACCAGGCCACATGCCCTCAACATTGGGAGGGTGCTTTGGGGTAGCCCCCAAAACACCTTGTCCCCATGTTGATGAGGACAAGGGCCTCATCCCCACAACCGTGGCCGGTGGTTGTGGGGGTCTGCGGGCGGGGGGCTTATCGGAATCTGGAAGCCCCCTTTAACAAGGGGACCCCCAGATCCCAGCCCCCCCCTGTGTGAAATGGTAAGGGGGTACTTACCCCTACCATTTCACTAAAAAACTGTCAAAATAGTTAAAAATTACAAGAGACAGTTTTTGACAATTCCTTTATTTAAATGCTTCTTCTATCTTCCTTCATCTTCTTCTTCTGGTTCTTCTGGCTCTTCTGGTTCTTCCTCCGGCGTTCTCGTCCAGCATCTCCTCCGCGGCGTCTTCTATCTTCTTCTCCTCGGGCCGCTCCACACCCATGGCATGAGGGGAGGCTCCCGCTCTTCTCTTCATCTTCTTCTTCATCCTCTTCTCTTCTTCATCTTCTTCATCTTCTTCATCTTCATCTTCTCTTCTTAATTTTCTTCTGCGGGCCGCTCCGCATCCATGCATAGAGGGAGGCTCCCGCTGTGTGATGGCGTCTCCTCGTCTGACGGTT
Organism: Lithobates clamitans; assembly: GCA_037952925.1. Lineage (NCBI taxonomy): Eukaryota > Metazoa > Chordata > Amphibia > Anura > Ranidae > Lithobates > Lithobates clamitans. Next base: position 10,134,602 of record JBBGZY010000502.1, on the reverse strand, counting down.
CTTAAATAACGGGGGACGGGACTTCCCTGTGATGTCACGGGGAATGCCACAGGGAAGTCCCGTCATGTCCCGTGCGTCAGAGGGGGCGTGGTCACCGGGTGGCCCCGCCCCCCATTATTTAAGAACCGTCAGACGAGGAGACGCCGTCACACAGCGGGAGCCTCCCTCCATGCATGGATGCGGAGCGGCCCGCAGAAGAAAATTAAGAAGAGAAGATGAAGATGAAGAAGATGAAGAAGAGAAGAGGATGAAGAAGAAGATGAAGAGAAGAGCGGGAGCCTCCCCTCATGCCATGGGTGCGGAGCGGCCCGAGGAGAAGAAGATAGAAGATGCCGCGGAGGAGATGCTGGACGAGAACGCCGGAGGAAGAACCAGAAGAGCCAGAAGAACCAGAAGAAGAAGAAGATGAAGGAAGATAGAAGAAGCATTTAAATAAAGGAATTGTCAAAAACTGTCTCTTGTCATTTTTAACTATTTTGACACTTTTTTAGTGAAATGGTAGGGGTAAGTATCCCCTTACCATTTCACACAGGGGGGGGGCGGGATCTGGGGGTCCCCTTGTTAAAGGGGGCTTCCAGATTCCGATAAGCCCCCCGCCCGCAGACCCCCACAATCACCGGCCACGGTTGTGGGGATGAGGCCCTTGTCCTCATCAACATGGGGACAAGGTGCTTTGGGGGGCTACCCCAAAGCACCCTCCCAATGTTGAGGGCATGTGGCCTGGTACGGTTCAGGAGGGGGGGGGCCGCACTCTCGTCCCCCCCTCTTTTCCTGCGACCTGCCAGGTTGCGTGCTCGGATAAGGGTCTGGTATGGATTTTTGGGGGAACCCCACGCCGTTTTTTTTTTTTTTTTGGCGCGGGGTTCCCCTTAAAATCCATACTAGACCTGAAGGGTCTGGTATGGAATTTAGGGGGAACCCCACGTCATTTTTTTAAAAAATTTTGGCCGGGGTTCCCCTTAATATCCATACCAGACCTGAAGGGCCTGGTATGGAATTTAGAGGGACCCCCCACGTCATTTTTTTTTTTTGGTTCGGGGTTTCCCTGTGGGGAATTCCCATGCCGTTTTTATCAATGAACTTCTATGTGTATTGTCGGCAATGCAATAGCCGCGGGTAGTTTTAAATGGCTTTTTTTCCTTCGAAATGTCATTTTGCTGTCAGGCTGTTCTAAACACGGGAAACATGCGCCCCTTTACAGGCATACTATAGACACCCCCCAGGTACAAAATTTAAAGGGATATTACACTTTTATTGTTTGACTTTAAGCATTATTAAAATCACTGCTCCTGAAAAAACGGCCGTTTTTAAAACTTTTTTTTGCATTGATCCATGTCCCCTGGGGCAGGACCCAGGTCCCCAAACACTTTTTATGACAATAACTTGCATATAAGCCTTTAAAATTAGCACTTTTGATTATTCATGTTCGTGTCCCATAGACTTTAACGGTGTTCGCGCAAACTTTTTTCCTGTTCGCATGTTCTGGTGCGAACCGAACAGGGGGGTGTTCGGCTCATCCCTAGCCACCACTCAGCCTGCTGGCAAAAGCACTTAAAACACACAAAAGGGGCACAAATCTGTCCCTCCTCCTTACTCACCTCAGTCTGTCCCTGCTATATCTCATGACCTCTCAGCAGCCTCCACTGACAGGAATGAAGGTATAGCGCTGGGTGTCCCAGGTCTTTGCAACACATCTGCCAGCAGCACACCACCAGCTGTAGACTATAGCCAGCAAATTGTCAGGGACATGCCAGTGCCTTTCAGGGGAATATGCATGCACGCATGCACACACGGGGTCTGTCCAGAGTTACACAGAAGAATTCCCCCACTGGTGTGCTTCGGCGCACTCCTGTGTGCGCTGTTTGGCGCCAAGGCGCCTTTAAAAGTGTGACAGCTGCACTCATGTGGTGCTGTTCGTCTGCAGCTCCGTACCTGTGTTCCTGTATCTGCCTGCTGATTGTTACCACTGTTATCGACCTGGCTACGTCTGACTCTTCTGCTATCTCCAATCCGACCCGGCCTGCCTGACTCTGCTATCTTCTTGTGACCTGTTGCCGAACTCCTGCTTGCCTGACTACTCTGTGATTATCCATTTGCATCATCTGCCTGATCTCCTGCTAATCCGGACTGCCTGACTCTGCCTCTTGCCTGTGCCTTGTATTGCTGCATTCCGGCCTTCTCATCCAGCTCCAGGTGTTGCTACTTCAATACCTCCTACCTGTCAGCCTGCTGATCCTCTTCTGCCTGCCAAAATCTACAGCTCAGCCATCCCTGAAGGATCTCTACTCAGCTTCTGTGCTGGCCTCTGCAAAACCTTCACCAGGCACTCCTACCCACTGTGCTCATGAGACCACTGTTCCCACTCCAGTTGCTCCTGAACCAGCGTTTTTAGAGGGGTCTTCTCCTACCAGTCGGGCTCAACTACCAGGTACCTAACAGTACGAACAGCCATGACTGAGCCTGCAGGAGAGACCTGCCCCATAAAGGAGATTTGCATGCATCTTGCGGCTCTCACTCAGGCCGTGAAGACTCTGCAGGATAGCTACACCAGATTAGAGGGACAAGTTCTGAACCTTACTGGTCCTGGTAGCGTGGCCTCCGCCTCAGTGGCCGCCTCAACGCAGACTGTCTCATCTCCATCTGTTGTAATGCTTCCACCTGAATCAAGGGTTCCCATTCCTGAAAGGTTTTCTGGGGATCGAACCAAGTTCCGGGCCTTCCGCAGCGCTTGTCAGCTTTACTTTGCTCTGCAACCCCGGACCTTTTCCCTGGAGGCTACTAAAGTGATGTTTGTGATATCCCTCTTACAAGGAGAACCCCAGACCTGGGCTCACCGTCTACTTGAACCAGACTCTGTACAGATCGAGTCCTTGCCTCCCTTCTTCGAGGCTATGGCTCAGCTTTATGAAGATCCTCAGTGGACTGCTACAGCTGAGTCAGCTCTGTTCGCGCTCCAGCAAGGCCGCAGACCAGCCGAGGACTATGTCACGGACTTCAGACGCTGGTGCGCGGACACTCAATGGAAAAATGCAGCCTTACACCACCAATTCCGCATGGGCTTGTCCGAGGGCCTGAAGGATGAGCTTGCTCGGGTTGGTATGCCTGATACCCTTGAGGATCTTATCACCCTGATCATTCAGATTGATCGACGTCTCCGTGAACGTCGGTCTGAACGTTCTTCCCAGCAAACACGCCCAGTGTGGATGACCACAAGAGTCCCAGCTCCTGCTTCCTGTTACTCACCTCCAACCTGCTCAAACCCGGTCACTCGGACACCTGATGCTCCCGAACCCATGCAGCTAGGGCTGATGCAATCTACTTTGTTGCCAGAAGAACGAGCACGCCAACGCCAGCTAAATCTTTGCCTTTACTGTGGTGGAGTAGGCCACTATGTGCACAGCTGTCCGGCTAAGACCCGTAAGTGTCCACTTTCTGTTCCTGCCAGTTTATCTGCTTTGACCGCTAATGCAACCCAACTTGCTCTCTCTCTCTCTCGTTACAGCTCCAGGAAAGGACAATCCAAGTCAACGCTATCATTGACTCCGGGGCATGTAGTTGCTTTATAGATTCTGTCTTTGCCATTCAACAAGATATTCCCCTCAAGGACAAGACGCATAAACTTTCAGTTTTCTTGGCTGATGGGTCCCACATTAAATCTGGGCAAGTCTCTCAGGAAACCCTTCCTCTGCCTGTCACCAGTTCTTCTCAGCATAAAGAAATTCTAACCTTGGACGGCATCTCTTCCCCGCTATTCCCGATTATTCTGGGCATGCCCTGGCTCCAGGCCCATAACCCTCACGTTAATTGGATTACCGGTGAAGTCAAGTTTTTGTCATCCTATTGCCAAGAACATTGCTTACATAAACTCTCCAGAACTTCAGCCACCTTACTGTGTATGGACATAGATCAGGACCCCATCGCCCTTTACGACTGTCCAATTGAGTTTCTTCCTGGGGCCGAAATCCTTTTGGAATTCCTTTCCCTTATCTGAAAAAGAGCAAGAAGCACTAAAGTTGTATATTAACGAATATCTAGAAAAAGGATTTATTCGCCCTGCTACCTCCCCAGCTGGTGCCGGAATATTTTTTGTCTCTAAAAAAGATCAGACCCTTCATCCATGTGTGGACTATCGGGAGCTAAACAAAGTCACGGTTAAGAACCGCTACCTGTTGCCCTTGATACCTGAACTGTTTCAGAAGTTGAGCTCTGCTGTCATCTTTACCAAATTGGATTAAAGAGGAGCCTACAACCTGGTCCGCATTCAGGCCGGGGTTGAATGAAAGACTGCTTTCCGGACTCGTTTTGGCATTATGAGTACTTAGTCATGCCCTTTGGCCTATGTAATGCTCCTGCCACATTTCAGCATCTTATCAACGATGTATTCAGAGACTTTCTAGACATCTTTGTAATCCTTTATCTAGATGATATTTAGATTTTCTCTGGGTCACTTAATCAACACCGGAAACATGTTCGCAGAGTCTTGGGCCGTCTTCGTCTGCACGGGTTATACGCAAAAGCAGAGAAATGCAAATTTGAACAGAAGGACATTCAGTTTTTGGGGTTAGTGATCTCCCCAACCGGTATCAAAATGGATCCTCAGAAGGTATGCGCCATGCTAGACTGGCCAGTTCCCCTGGATAAGAAGGTGGTGCAACGCTTCATAGGGTTTGCAAACTTTTACAGAAAATTCATCAAGGGGTTTTCCGCCATCATCTCACCCATTACGCCATTAACCAAACAGAACTGTTGCTTTCACTGGAGCCCGGAGGCTCAGGACGCCTTTGAAAAACTTAAAAGGCGCTTCACTTCAACCCCAATTCTCAGTCATCCTGACCCGTCTTTACCTTTTATCCTGGAAGTTGATGCTTCCGAAGTGGCCGTGGGAGCAGTCATCTCTCAGCGGCAGGGCAATAAAGACCTAATGCATCCCGTGGGATTTTTCTCTCGAAAACTCTCTCCGGCTGAACGGAATTATGATGTAGGTGATCAGGAACTACTAGCTATAAAAACAGCATTGGAGGAGTGGAAGTATCTGTTAGAGGGCGCTGTCCATCCGGTATTAATATATACCGATCCCAAAAATTTAGAATATTTGAGATCTGCCAAATGATTGAAACCTCGACAAGCCCATTGGGCTTTTTTCTTTACACGTTTTTGTTTCCATATTACATACCGGCCAGGAACAAAGAATATCAAACCAGACGCATTATCACGCATGTTCGATAACCCTAAGGACTTATCTGTACCTGAACAGCTTTTTACTCCTTTAGACAGACCTTCTGTCCCTGATCAGGGAAGCATCCTCAGAGTCTTAAAGCCCTCAGGGAATCACCTTAACGTCTCGAGATGGGTTATTGTGGAGAGGAAGCCAAATCTTTGTTCCGGAAAATGTTCGAGTCAAGGTGCTAAACCTACTTCATGACCATCCACTTACAGGACATTTTGGGGTCCGTAAAACTCTTGAACTCGTGCAACGCACGTTCTGGTGGCCTAATTTGAAGGAGTTCTGCAGGAAGTATGTCAGCTCTTGCCCTGTCTGCATCCAGAATAAGACCACAAGGAACCGAGCCTGGGGACTGCTAAGACCTCTACCAGTACCCTGGAGGATGATAGCAATGGACTTCATAATCAAACTACCATGCTCAGAAGGGTGTTCAGCGATCTTTGTGGTCGTCGACCGCCTGTCTAAAATGGCCTATTTTGTACCCTTGAAGGGAACACCTTCTGCTGTGGAAATGGCCCGTGTGTTCATTAAACAGATCGTCAGGCTGCACGGAGTCCCTGCAAATATAGTGTCTGACAGGGGGGTGCAGTTCACCTCACGTTTCTGGAAGGCCCTGTGTGAGATCTTGAAAATTGAACTAGCTCTGTCCTCAGCATATCATCCCCAAACTAACGGGCAAACGGAAAGGACAAATCAGACTCTAGAGCAATACATTAGATGTTTTACATCTTTTGTACAGGATGATTGGGTGTCCCTGCTGCCCCTAGCGGAATTCGCTTATAATAATGCTAGCCATTCTGCCACCAGTCAGTCCCCCTTTTTTGCCAATTATGGTTTTCATTTATCCTTTTTACCTGATTTTCTTCCAGAATCCTCAGTTCCAGCGGTCCAGGACACATTGCAGTTTCTCAGCCACAATAACCGGATATTACAGGAGGCGGTATCCAAGGCACAAGCAGACAGTAAGAGGACCTTTGATCAGAAGAGAAGAGGGGATCTGAACCTTCAGCTTGGCGATAAGGTATGGCTGTCTACAAATAACATTAAATTGACTTGTCCTTCCAAGAAGTTTGCTCCTAAGTTTATTGGTCCTTTTTCGGTTAAAAGGAGGATCAATGAAGTGTCTTATGAACTATGTCTACCTGATTCCCTTAAAATTCACTCAGTATTTCATGTATCACTGTTGAAGCCATAAAAAAATATAAACCTCTAAAGGGATTTTTAAGGCAATTATTTTTTGAATTTGTTTAAAAAATAAAATCAAATTTATTGAGTATCATTAGACATGAAAAACATAAATATTGATATATGTGCATAAACATAGGGTAAATAACATATAGATACAAAATAGGACTTCGAGACATAGAAGTTTGTATATACATCCGAGAAATAATTATAGTATACAGTTACATGTGAAGGAATTGTTAAAAAACAGACAGTGATGTATCACACTACCCAATACGGTCACCCTGAATGGCTACTCGAATATGGGGTAGTGGAATTTCCAACGCGTTTCAACGTTAAACAAAATCATGTCTTCTTCAGGGAAAATTACATCACAATCTAAATAATCAAAAAGAGGGGAATAGATCAGAAAATGTTGTTGTAATTTATACATATATACATCATACCAGTCTCCTGCATTGGTTGGATTCTCTAGTAACTTACGTTCTCCCAAGGCAACCCGGGTGGAGCATATTGTATGCCAGGGGCCAAAGATACCCCACAGCAAAGACAACCTGGACAGTCCTATAGCTCTACAAGGCGGCTGGATATATAATCAAAAAATCCCAACAAATAGCGTCCTCAGCCTTGAAAAGAGGATGGCTGTCTGTAGTGGGGCAAAAAATAAATAAATAAACATAAATGGTGTCCTTCAATGAGCTGCGGGATGAACCGCCAGTAGACACCACATAAAAAATCCCCCCTTGGCCAAAGGCCAGGTATAAACAAAGTGGACCTCCCTGATAGGGAGATCCCATTCCTTGTAAAATAGAAGAACTTACTAATGAGTAGGTCGACTGGCCTAAAACCGTGAGGATTCGTGAAGCCAAAGCCCCAGATAGCCCAGATATCGCCAAGAGGATGTCCCGGGAAGAATGGCACCATTTGCCGTCTTTGGCGTCCTATATATGGTGTGGATCTGCTAGTGGGCGGAGATGAGACGCCGCGCTGGCCAATAGCGCGGCTTACACGTGGTGGTTGCTGTCAAAGGCGTCCAGCGTGAGGACGCTGGATGCTACCTTGGCAACCAAGTCCGCTCGACGGTCCACACAGGCGCGATGTGATGACGCGCGACTAGTGACGTGCTTCTGCCACCTGACCTGTTACGCGGCTTACTCGTGTTTGTTGCCACTGGGAGCGTTCGGCGTGAGGATGCCGGACGCTACCAAGGCAACCAACTATAACTAAGGGGCAAGTGCCGCACACCCAGTAGGTACCTCCATAGCTATGTGACTAAAAAGTGAAAGAGTGGGATACAAGTAAAGATCAGCCATCAGCTTGAAGCTGGATCGTGCCCTCATAGAAAAATTGTCCACCATGGTGTGGGATAAAGTTGGACCCACGGTGGGTAGGCACTGGGCGGACCTTAATCCCACTAATGCCCCAACAGAATGGGTCTCCCCGGTGAAATCTCCAATCCTGTGGGGGGGGGGTTTGCCGGGGGGAGAGAGAGAAGATCAAAGGATGATAAATTAAGGCCTTCAGTATATTCACTGCCCATATAAAGTCCCCCCTCCTCTCCTCGCCAGAATGGATAAGGCGATGGAGAATGAGAGGGGGGAGACAGAACTAGTAACCACCGACACAGATGTGCCCGCCTGGCATGTATGCAAGGCAGGACAAAAAGGAGGGCCCCGGAGTTAAACTGCGGGGCCCCCCCTGTGTCGGGTAGGTATAGAGACTTCCAGAGTTTAACTGCGGTGTCAATGGGGGGCCCGGGAACCCCACATATCTCAGCCCCCACCAGGGGAGAGTATCCCAAGGGGATGGCAGAACACCAGGGATAAACCAACCAAAGCAAGCAATGGCATTGATGGAAACATCATAAACAAAATGAAAATGAAAACGGTAAACAAGAAAATAATTGTATGTACTGCATTCGTAAAATGCTTCCACATAACAGTTTCTTTGAAGGAATACAAGCTATATCCCTATAATAATATAGTCACAATTTGAATGTGTAACTCAAAGCTAATAGTATAGATAAAATAAATGAAAATTGGAAAACCCCCCAAAAAGGCCAAACAGTCTCCAACAACTGAAGTTTGAGTGGCACCCAGGGGACAAATGATATGTTATTTACCCTATGTTTATTTACCCTATGTTTATGCACATATATCAATATTTATGTTTTTCATGTCTAATGATACTCAATAAATTTGATTTTATTTTTTAAACAAATTCAAAAATTCATTGCCTTAAAAATTCCTTTAGAGGTTTATATTTTTTCACATGTATTTGGGATGATGGCAATGACACATCCACACCACCAAGGTCACACCTATATATCACTGTTAAAGCCTGCCGTGCCTGATCCTTTCCCTGATAGGGGTACCAGGGCCCCCGAACCTGTCCTGGTGGATGGAAGTGAGGAGTATGAGATGGAAGCCATCCTTGATTGCAGAAAAAGACTGGGGCAAGTACAATTTTTATTAAAATGGAAGGGGTATGGTCCAGAGAACAATTCATGGGAACCTGACAGTAATATCCATGCTAAACGCTTAATCCGTGCTTATTTTTCTGCCCACCCTGAAAAGAAAAGTTACCTGGGCATCCGGAGGCTGCCCGTTGGGAGGGGGCAATGTCAGGGACGTGCCAGTGCCTTTCAGGGGAATATGCGTGCACGCATGCACACGCGGGGTCTGTCCAGAGTTACACAGAAGAATTCTTCCACTGGTGTGCACTGGCGCGCTCCTGTGTGACAGCTGCACTCGTGTGGTGCTGATCGTCTGCAGATCCGTACCTGTGTTTCTGTATCTGCCTGCTGATTGTTATTACTGTTATCGACCCGGCTACGTCTGACTTTTCTGCTATCTCCAATCCATCCCGGCCTGCCTGACTCTGCTATCTTCTTGTGACCTGTTGCCGAACTCCTGCTTGCCTGACTACTCTGTGATTATCCATTTGCATCATCTGCCTGATCTCCTGCCAATCCGGACTGCCTGACTCTGCCTCTTGCCCGTGCCTTGTATTGCTGCATTCCGGCCTTCTCATCCAGCTCCAGGTGTTGCTACTTCAATACCTCCTACCTGTCAGCCTGCTGATCCTCTTCTGCCTGCCAGCATCTACAGCTCAGCCATCCCTGAAGGATCTCTACTCAGCTTCTGTGCCGGGCCTCTGCAAAACCTTCACCAGGCACTCCTATCCACTGTGCTCACGAGACCACTGTTCCCACTCCAGTGGCTCCTGAACCAGCGTTGTAAGAGGGGTCTTCTCCTACCAGTCGGGCTCAACTACCAGGTACCTAACACAAATTTCTCTGCCCCATCTGCTACAGAGGAAAAAAATACAGTCCCTGCCACCCACATGCCCAGCCTCTAAATGCAAGCTTGTCAGAGCTGCTGGCTGTACAACTTCTGCCTTTCCGCCTGGTGGATTCTGCCCCCTTCCGTGAATTTGCAGAATGTGCTGTATCACAATGGCAGGTTCCCAGTCACAATTTATTTTAATGTAAGACCATTCCAGCTCTCTGCCATCATGTGGAAGGCAATGTTGTGGCATTGTTGGGCAAGGTAGTTAGCTGCAAAGTCCACGTTACTGCTGACATGTGGTTCAGCAAGCATGGGCAAGGACGATATATTTCATTTACAGCACATTGGGTAACTCTGCTTGCAACTCGGAAGGATGCATGTGTCAACTTTTCCTGTCTAAGGGCGAACAGGAGCTGCTCATTGCTGCAGCTTGTTGTATCCCCATGTCTCCATACAGCTGGTAATGATGCAAGATTTGTCAGCTCTACCCCCTCCTCCTCCATGCCCTCTTCTTCTGAATTGTCCTATGAACCTCAAGTACCCCCTAAGTGTTCAAAGGGCTATTCAATGAGTCAGGCTAAAAGGTGCCATGCAGTACTTCAGCTGGTGTGTCTAGGGGTCAGGGGACAGGAACCACACCGGAACAGAGATTATTGCAGCTCTGCTGGGACAGGCCCAGGGGTAGTTCATGCCACGCCAGCTGGAGCCAGGAATGGTGGTGTGTGATAATGGCACAAACCCCCTGTTCATCCTTAGACAAGGAAAGTTGACACATGTCCTCAATTTGGGGGTGCAGAGTTTCCTAAATAGGTACCCAGGGTTTGAAGAAATAAAGCAGGCCAGAATAAAGCAGGCAAGAATAGTCTGTAGCCATTTCAGGCGGTCATTCACAGCCAGTGCTTGGTTGGCTGAAATTCAGCAGGAATTCCACCTGCCACCAGGTGGAACTCGACTTTGGCAATGCTGCAGCTGCTGCACATGCAGCAGAGGGCTGTCAACAAGTACCTGTGTGAGTATGGCACAACGACAGGCTTTTTTTCCCCCCACACCAATGGCTGCTCAGAAAGGATGCATGCATTGTACTGTCACCATTTGAGGAGTCCACAAGGATGGTAAGCCGTGACAATGCATGCATCAGTGACACAATGTCAGAAACCATTAAATCAGACCGAGACAGAAGTACAGTAAAGTTACACTTGTTTAATAATAAAAGTAAAAAGTACAAACATAGTCAAAACATAGCCAATGTTCAGTGACCGGAACGGATAATCAGCCAAGCCAGAAGTCAGGGATCAAAGTAGTGGAACAGCAAACAGGATCTGGAGCCAGAAGGGATGTTAGCAAAGCCAGTCTTTAAACAGGAACGCAGGAGATAGTTTCTTGTGATGTGACCAAGGTGAAGGCAGAGCTCCTCTGGACTGGACGACTTAAGTAGGCATGACTGACGAGCAGGATCAACAACAGCTGAGTAACTGTGGAGAGAGAGATGGGAGCTGGCAATTAGCCAACAGCTGAGCGGCCAGCTCAGAGAAGGAAGGGCTGAGCCCAGCCCTGACACACAATCCCTGTTTTGTTCCTGCTAGAGCATAATCTGCGTGGCATTATGGACAGGGCACTCAAGGCAGAGCAGTGGGACAAAGAAGAGGACTTCCTTTCCTCTTGAGGCCCACTTTATGTAGGCACTATTGTTCCTATGCCACAAAACACACAAGAGGAGAGAGGAGGAGGATTCTTGCAGTTTTGGAGGCATTGAAGCAGAGGAAGACCTATGTCAACCAGTAAGAGATGGTTTTCAATCCACAGAACCTTTGGGAATAGTACGTGTCTGGGAGGACACCATTCCAGATACTGTAATCCTCAGTGACCCCGAGGAGTCTCATGTCTCTGCAAAATTGCTGTGCATGGGCTCCCTCGTGTTTCAAAGCCTGCGAAAGGACCCAAGAATACGTGGCATAAAGGAAAAGGATCACTATTGGTTAGCAACCCTCCTTGACCACCGTTATAAGGGGAAAGTCTCAGAACTCATCCCGTCCCCACAGAGAGTGCAGAAGATGGAATATCTTGAGGAAACCTTAAAGAGGAGTTTATCGAATGCTTTTCCCAACTCTGTTGGTCAAGAGAGGAGCCGTGGAGAAGGTGGCCGCCTAAGTAATGCATTTCTCAATTTTTTTAGTCCTCGCAGCCCAGGGCTGTCAGCTTCCACATCCTATCGGCAGCGTCTGCATCACATGGTGGACAATTATCTAGGGTCGAAAACAGAGATGGAGAGCTTTCCAGTAGATGATCCACTGGCTTACTGGGTCATGAGAATAGACCACTGGCCAGAACTTGCCTAGTATGCTATTGAGCTGCTGGGCTGCCCTGCATCCAGTGTGCTTTCCAAATGGGCATTCAATCATGCTGGAGGTTTTGTTACTGATCATTAGGGATGAGCCAAACATCGGTTTGCAGCAGAAGATGCGAACAGGCAAAAAATGTGTTCAAACGTGCGAACACCGTTAAGGTCTATGGACACGAATGTGAAAAATCAAAAGTGCTAATTTTAAAGGCTTATATGCAAGTTATTGCCATAAAAAGTAATTGGGGACCTGGGTCCTGCCTCAGTGCATGCATTGTCACAGTATCAATGCAAAAAAAGTTTTAAAAATGTCAATTTTTTCGGGAGCAGTGATTTTAATAATGCTTAAAGTGAAACAATAAAAATGAAATATTCCTTTAAATATCGTGCTGGGGGGGGGGGTTCTTAGTATGCCTGTAAAGTAACGTATCTTTCCCATGTTTATAAGAGTGCCACAGCAAAATGACATTTCTATAGGAAAAAATGTCATTTAAAACTGTTCGTGGCTGTAATGTATTGTCGGATCTCGGCAATATGTATAAAAATACCAAAAATACCCAAAAAATGGCATGGATGTCACTCCCAAAATCCATAGGATTGGTATGGATTTTCAAGGGGAACCCTGCACCCAAATTTTTAAAAAAATGGCGTGGGGGTCCCCCCCAGGCCCCCAGGCATTATATACGCTGAACAGCAGTATATATACTATATGGCCTGCCCTATGTACTCTGCAGAAAATTGGGCCTTAGGCGTTGGAGGTACCACAAAAATGTAAGCCCTCACAGTTATTCTTGTTGTGCGCAGCCCTGCTGTGAAATATTATATCAAGAACTGTAATGACATGCCCCTGTTAAACAGGGGCAGAAAAATTGGGCCTTGGGCAGTGGTGGTGGTGCCACAACACTGTAACCCCTCACAGATACTCTTGTTGGGCACAGGAACGGGCCCTGCTGTGAAATATTATATCAAAAATTGTAATTACATGCCTCTGTTAAACAGGGGCAGTAAAATTGGGTCTTGGGTGTTGGTGTCCTAAACAAAAAATATTGTTGGAAGCTAGCAACATAAAGATTGAGGAGGAATAGGATAGTCAGCATAAGCAGTCTTCAAGGGATCCCACATGCATAGCAAATACAATCAGTTACATCAGCATTAGGTGCTTGATAGCTGCTGATCCAAGACTGATTCATTTTTATGAAAGTGAGCCTATCAACGGAGTCTGTGGACAGGCGCACTCTTTGATCCATTACAAACCCTCCAGCAGCACTAAATGTGCTTTCAGAAAGCATGCTGGATGCAGGATAGACCAGTAGCTTAATTGCATATTAAGCAAGTTCTGGCCAGAATTACATTCCTGCACCATGTAATGCAGACACTGGCCATAGTTGCTTGAACCGATCAGACCTTGGTGCTGAGGATTGAAAAATTGTTCAAAGGCATCGGTCAGCCGGCCACCTTCTCCACCTCTCTTCCTCTAACTGAACGAAGCCTCAGCAACACATTGTCCAGCACCAGGAAATTGTAACCTCCCAGGGTCTGGAAATGCATTGCACAAATCTTTCTTCAAGGCCTCCGGAAGATGTTTCATTCTCTGCTCCCTCTGCGAAGGCAGGAAGAGTTATGCAACCTTACCCTTTCACCGTGGATCAAGAAGGGTTGCTTGCCAGTAGGGATGAGCTTCGAGTTCGAGTCGAACTCACGTTCTACTCGAACATTGGCTGTTCGCAAGTTCGCCGAACAGCGAACAATTTGGGGTGTTCGCGGCAAATTCGAATGCCGCGGAACACCCTTTAAAAGTCTATGGGAGAAATCAAAAGTGCTAATTTTAAAGGCTTATATGCAAGTTATTGTCATAAAAAGTGTTTGGGGACCCGGGTCCTGCCCCAGGGGACATGGATCAATGCAAAAAAAAGTTTTAAAAACGGCCGTTTTTTCAGGAGCAGTGATTTTATTAATGCTTAAAGTCAAACAATAAAAGTGTAATATCCCTTTAAATTTCGTACCTGGGGGGTGTCTATAGTATGCCTGTAAAGGGGCGCATGTTTCCCGTGTTTAGAACAGTCTGACAGCAAAATGACATTTGGAAGGAAAAAAACTCATTTAAAACGACCGCGGCTATTGCATTGCCGACAATACACATAGAAGTTCATTGATAAAAACGGCATGGGAATTCCCCACAGGGGAACCCCGAACCAAAAAAAAAAAAAAAAAATGATGTGGGGGTCCCCCTAAATTCCATACAAGGCCCTTCAGGTCTGGTATGGATATTAAGGGGAACCCCAGCCAAAATTTAAAAAAAAAATTGACGTGGGGTTCCCCCTAAATTCCATACCAGACCCTTCAGGTCTGGTATGGATTTTAAGGGGAACCCCGCGCCAAAAAAAAAAAAAAAAAACGGCGTGGGGTCCCCCTAAAAATCCATACCAGACCCTTATCCGAGCACGCAACCTGGCAGGCCGCAGGAAAAGAGGGGGGGACGAGAGTGCGGCCCCCCCCCCTCCTGAACCGTACCAGGCCACATGCCCTCAACATTGGGAGGGTGCTTTGGGGTAGGCCCCCAAAACACCTTGTCCCCATGTTGATGAGGACAAGGGCCTCATCCTCACAACCGTGGCCGGTGGTTGTGAGGGTCTGCGGGCGGGGGGCTTATCGGAATCTGGAAGCCCCCTTTAACAAGGGGACCCCCAGATCCCGGCCCCCCCCCTGTGTGAAATGGTAAGGGGGTACTTACCCCTACCATTTCACTAAAAAACTGTCAAAAATGTTAAAAATGACAAGAGACAGTTTTTGACAATTCCTTTATTTAAATGCTTCTTCTTTCTTCCTTCATCTTCTTCTTCTTCTGGTTCTTCTGGCTCTTCTGGTTCTTCCTCCGGCGTTCTCGTCCAGCATCTTCTCCGCGGCGTCTTCTATCTTCTTCTCCTCGGGCCGCTCCGCACCCATGGCATGAGGGGGGAGGCTCCCGCTCTTCTCTTCATCTTCTTCTCTTCTTCATCTTCTTCTTCTTCTTCTTCTTCCTTCTTCTCTTCTTCCTGTCTTCTCCGGGCCGCTCCGCAGCCATGCTGGCATGGTGGGAGGCTCCCGCTGTGTGACGGCGTCTCTTCGTCTGACGGTTCTTAAATAACGGGGGGCGGGGCCATCCGGTGACCCCGCCCCCCTCTGACGCACGGTGACTTGAGGGACTTCCCTGTGACGTCACGGGGAATGCCACAGGGAAGTCCCGTCATGTGTGCGTCAGAGGGGGGCGGGGTCACCGGGTGGCCCCGCCCCCCATTATTTAAGAACCGTCAGACGAAGAGACGCCGTCACACAGCGGGAGCCTCCCTCCATGCCACAGCATGGATTGCGGAGCGGCCCGGAGAAGACAGGAAGAAGAGAAGAAGAGAAGAAGGAAGAAGAAGAAGAAGAAAAAGAAGAAGAAGAAGATGAAGAAGAAGATGAAGAAGAGAAGAAGATGAAGAGAAGAGCGGGAGCCTCCCCCCTCATGCCATGGGTGCGGAGCGGCCCGAGGAGAAGAAGATAGAAGACGCCGCGGAGAAGATGCTGGACGAGAACGCCGGAGGAAGAACCAGAAGAGCCAGAAGAACCAGAAGAAGAAGAAGATGAAGGAAGAAAGAAGAAGCATTTAAATAAAGGAATTGTCAAAAACTGTCTCTTGTCATTTTTAACATTTTTGACAGTTTTTTAGTGAAATGGTAGGGGTAAGTACCCCCTTACCATTTCACACAGGGGGGGGGCCGGGATCTGGGGGTCCCCTTGTTAAAGGGGGCTTCCAGATTCCGATAAGCCCCCCGCCCGCAGACCCTCACAACCACCGGCCACGGTTGTGAGGATGAGGCCCTTGTCCTCATCAACATGGGGACAAGGTGTTTTGGGGGGCTACCCCAAAGCACCCTCCCAATGTTGAGGGCATGTGGCCTGGTACGGTTCAGGAGGGGGGGGGGCCGCACTCTCGTCCCCCCCTCTTTTCCTGCGGCCTGCCAGGTTGCGTGCTCGGATAAGGGTCTGGTATGGATTGTTAGGGGGACCCCACGCCGTTTTTTTTTTTTTTTTTGGCGCGGGGTTCCCCTTAAAATCCATACCAGACCTGAAGGGTCTGGTATGGAATTTAGGGGGAACCCCACGTCAATTTTTTTTTTTAATTTTGGCTAGGGTTCCCCTTAATATCCATACCAGACCTGAAGGGCCTTGTATGGAATTTAGGGGGACTCCCACATCATTTTTTTTTTTTAATTTTGGTTCGGGGTTGCCCTGTGGGGAATTCCCATGCCGTTTTTATCAATGAACTTCTATGTGTATTGTCGGCAATGCAATAGCCGCGGTAGTTTTAAATGTGTTTTTTCCTTCAAAATGTCACTTTGCTGTCAGACTGTTCTAAACACGGGAAACATGCGCCCCTTTACAGGCATACTATAGACTACCCCCAGGTATGAAATTTAAAGGGATATTACACTTTTATTGTTTGACTTTAAGCATTATTAAAATCACTGCTCCTGAAAAAACGGCCGTTTTTAAAACTTTTTTTTGCATTGATTCATGTCCCCTGGGGGAGGACCCGGGTCCCCAAACACTTTTTATGACAATAACTTGCATATTAGCCTTTAAAATTAGCACTTTTGATTATTCATGTTCGTGTCCCATAGACTTTAACGGCGTTCGCGTGTTCGAACGAATTTTTTTCCTGTTCGCATGTTCTGGTGCGAACCGAACAGGAGGGTGTTCGGCTCATCCCTACTTGCCAGTAATAATCCCTCTCCTTGATACCCCGAATCCTAGGGTCCTTTCGCAGGCTTTGCAGAATCAGGGAGGTCATGCAGCATAAATTTGCAGAGGCATTTGATTCTGAGTCCTCTGGGTCACTAAGGATCACATGATCCGTAACTACCTCCTCCCAGCCACATACAACTCCTTGGGTTTCTGGGGACTGAAAACCATCCCTTGAAGATTGCTGCTGAGTGTTATCCACTACATCTATGCTAACACAATCCTCCTCTTCTTCTTGTGTTTGGCGGGCCCGCAGGAATGCTACTGTTCTGCCTCAAGTGCCCTATCTATGATTCCACAAAGCATGTGCTCCAGCAGGAAGACTAGAGGGACAGTGTCACTGATGCATGCATTGTCGCTGATCACCATCCTTGTGGCCTCCTCAAATGGTGATAGGACAGTGCATGCATCCTTGATTAGTAGCCACTGGCATGGCAAAGAGAAGCCAAGCTCCCCTGACCCTGTCCTGGTGCCATACTCGCACAGGTACTCATTGATGGCCCTCTGCTGTGTTTGCAGCCGATGCAGCATTGCCAACATTGAGTTCCACCTGGTGGGCATGTCACAAATGAGGCAGTTGGTGGGTAGGTTGCATTCCCTTTGAATGGGAATGTCGGAGGGCGGAGAGAACAACCATTGCTGGCCCAAGCTGGCATGGCATCAACCACCTATGATAAAAAGAAAAGAAAAGAGTGGCGCACAAGCCATGTGCATTAATAAAAGTATTTATTAAATAAAATAATAAAGGAAATTACTCACAAACGGTAGTGGAACAAGGTGCAATGTAAAGACTGTACTGACTAGCAGCAAGCGGTTCTATGATGAGCAAAACCTTCCAAAGAACGTGGAGCACACAAGCGTCACTACCAGCCATCCACTTGTGCGCAGGAGTTATTTCTTTGTTGTCAACCACCTATGAGCCTGCCTCTGCAGAGCTAATAGAATCTCTTCACCAGTGTGGCTCCTGTCCCCTAGGCAGACCAACTCAAGCATCGCATGGCATCTTTTAGCCTGACTGCTTGCTTAGCCCCTTGAACATTTATGGAGCACTGCTAGTTCTGATGAAACCTGCAGAAAAGGCCATAGAGGAAGAAGAAAAGGAGGAGGTGGAAGAGAGAGCTGTGGCAGAATACCCACTAGCATTTTGGAGGTGTGGTGATGCAACAAGCTCCAACAACTCTGAACCCTGTCCTGCATCCTTCCCAGCTGCCAGCAGAGTTACCCAGTGTGCCGTAAAGAAAAGGTAACATCCCTGCCCATGCCTGCTGGACCATGAGTCAGCGGTAATATGAACCTTACTGCTGACCGCCCAGTCCAACAAGGCCAAAACATTGCCTTCCACATGCCGGTATAAAAGCCAGAATAGCCTTCCATGAAAAGAAATGGTGTTTTGGAACCTGCCACTGAGGTACAGCACATTTCACAAATTCATGAAAGGGGCAGAGTCTACCAACTGAAAAGGCAGCAGTTACAGTGCTAGCAATTTGGCCAAGCTAGCATTTAGGCCCTGAGCATGTGGATGCCTGGGACTGAATTTATTTTTATGGTTCAGCAACTGGGGTAGGGAAATTTGCCTGCTAAAATTAATTGGTGGTGTACTGCTAGCAGCTTGGCTGCAAATACTTGGGACACCTATTGCTAAACCTTCATTCCTCTCAGTGCAGGTTTTTGAGAGGACAGGAGGTATAGTAGGGTTGGAGATCCCAGATGAGGAGCAAGGGGAAGTTGGCCTTTTTCTATCATATGGGTCTTTCAAGTGTTGTTGCCAACAGACTGCATGGTAGGTTGTCATATGTCTGGTCAAGCATGTGGTGCCCTAGTGGCTGCTGTTCTGGCCATGTTTGATCAGCTTCAGACATAGGTTGCAAATAGCAATGGTGCGATCTTCTGCACACATGTCGAAAAAGGCCCACACCAAGGAACTTTTAAAAGTCAGCGGGGAGTCAGCAGTACTTGCGGAGCTCTGCGGTGTTATACAATAGGATGACTGCCCTTAAGCTGCCCCCGAGAGGACATCCTGCCTCGTTGGAGTCGTGCCTCCTCCTCTCTTCTCTCAGGCACCCAAGTACAGTCAGTGACCTCATCATCCCCTCTTTCCTCGTCACTGGAGCAAACTTGGCAGTAGGCTGCAGCTAGGGGAACATGACTGCCAGTTTCTTGTCCTTCTGTGGCATCCCCTCTCTCTAGGCTCATGTTATTCCCTTCTTCAACCTGTGAACCAACATCAGAACCTTCAAATCACTGCACATCCTCTAGTAGCATATAATCGACACTGTGGTTGAATAATCCTGGGGACTCCTTTGTGCATGATGGTGGGGCTATGGAAGGAGTGACTGTGGTCAAAGAGTTGGTGGAGTAGGCCGCTTTGGTAGCTGCATTGGAAGGCAAACTACTCTGAGCCTGGGTGACAGAGGATGAGGAGAATGAGGAGGATGAGGACGACTTTGTTATCCACTCCACCAACTTTTCTGCATGTTGTGGTTCAATAACACAGCCAGCAGCAGAAAAAAAAGGCAAGCGTGCCCCACAGCCACCTGCAGAGGATGCACAATGTCCAGCACCACAACTGTTGACTGTAGACACAGAGCCTGCTTGCCCTTTTAGTGGCCGGTGAGCATCTGCCTCTCCTTGGTGGCCTTCCGAACATGATGCATTTTTTGTTTTGCAACACCACACTACACTGTATTATATACCATGTACACTGCCTTAAGTGTATTAGAAACTATACACCAACAAATGCACTGTATATATAGGCTACACTGAATTCAGAGTATATATATATATATATACTCTGCATTTAGCATAGACTATATATTCAGTGTTTACTCTATATTCAGTCAGTGCAGGGGCAGTGTATTAATACATATATAGGTATATTAGAAACAGTACACCACCGAATGCACTGTAGATATAGGCTACACTGAATACAGGGTGTATGTATATATATATATATACTGTATATATACTAGACTGTATATATGTATATTAATACACCGCCTTAAGTGTATTAGAATCAGTACACCACTGAATGCACTGTAGATATAGGCTATAATGGATGCAGAATATATATATATATATATATATATATATATATATATATATATATATATATATATATATATATATATATATATATATATATATATATATACTAGACTGTATATATATATATATATATATATATATATATATATATATATATATTAATACACTGCCTGCACTGACTGAATATAGAGTAAACACTGAATACACAATCAGGTCCATAAATATTGGGACATCGCCACAATTCTAATCTTTTTGGCTCTATACACCACCACAATGGATTTGAAATGAAACAAACAAGATGTGCTTTAACTGCAGACTTTCAGCTTTAATTGAGGGTATTTACATCCAATCAGGTGAACGGTGTAGGAATTACAACAGTTTGTATATGTGCCTCCCACTTTTTAAGGGACCAAAAGTAATGGGACAATTGGCTGCTCAGCTGTTCCATGGCCAAGTGTGTGTTCCCTCATTATCCCATTTACAAGGAGCGGATAAAAGGTCCAGGGTTCATTTCAAGTTTGCTATTTGCATTTGGAATCTGTTGCTGTCAACTATCAATATGAGATCCAAAGAGCTGTCACTATCAGTGAAGCAAGCCATCATTAGGCTGAAAAAACAAAACAAACCCATCAGAGAGATAGCAAAAACATTAGGTGTGGCCAAATCAACTGTTTGGAACATCCTTAAAAAGAAAGAATGCACTGGTGAGCTCAGCAACACCAAAAGACCCGGAAGACCACGGAAAACAACTGTGGTGGATGACCGAAGAATTCTCTCCCTGGTGAAGAAAACACCATTCACAACAGTTAGCCAGATCAAGAACACTCTCCATTGTGGTGGTGTATAGAGCCAAAAAGATTAGAATTGTGTTGATGTCCCAATATTTATGGACCTGACTGTATAGTCTATGCTAAATGCAGAGTATATATATTTATATATATCTATATAGATAGATATATATAGATATATATATCTATCTATATATATATATATTAGACTGTATATATATCAAATACACTTCCACTAACTAAATAACCTGTCTGCTTAATCTAACTTAAGCTATCTCTCTGTCCACGCCGACAACACTACACATGGCCGCTATTTAAGCAGCCTTATATAGTGTGGGGCGTGGACTTAGTCCCCCTAAGCCATGATTGGCTAAAGGCACCCTGCCTTAGGCCAATTATGGCTCTCTCAGCAGAGCGAGCTGTGATTGGCCAAAGCATGCAGGTCAGGTGCATGCTTTGGCCAATCATCATACAGCAATGCGATCTCACAGTGCATTAGGGGGAGTTCCGCGGCTCTCGAATTTCCTGCGAACGCCCCATATGTTTGGTTCGACTTGAACCACTGGCTCATCCCTAGACTTTAGATACAAAACATACACAAAATTAGAACATTTACCATTGGATAATCCAGGTAATTCAACATTTTCCACAATCATAAGAGAACAACATAGGTCTAGGTTTACTGCTACAGGATGGCCGCTCTGCGCAGAATCATGCATATATACAGTATGTGATTCGGCATTTTAGGGTAGTGGGCTTTCGTGCCCACCCGGTTGTGCTGTGATTTGTCCCAGCCAGTAATTGACTGCCAACACCCAGCGATCAGCTCTGAGTCTCACGGAGCACAGTATTGTGAGTGTAAACAGCACAGAGCTGTGTTCATTGACAGGGGATCTAGTATGTTTTTCATTCCCTGCTAAGCAGGGAATGAAAACAGATAGATACTCAGTAAAATAAGCACATAGTACACACAAAGCACATATTTAACCCCTTTAACCCCCCAAATGTTAACCTCCTCCTGCCCAGTGTCATTAGTACAGTGGCACTGCATATTATTAGCACTGATCACTGTAATAATGGCACTGGTGATGTCAATGGCAGTTAATTTGTTTACCTCAGCGTCAGTTAGTGTCAGATTTACCACTGCAGTATCACAGTCCCACTATAAGTCACTGATCACCGCCATTACTAGTATTAAAAACTAAATATATAAAAATTCCAGTATACTGTATATCCCATAGTTTGTAGACGCTATACATTTCATATAAACCAATTAATTTACACTTATCTGGATTGTTGTTTTTTTTTACCAAAGACATATAGCAGAATACATTTTGGAAACATTTATTAAGAGATTTTATGTTTTTAATTTTTTTATGGGATATATTTTATAGCAGTTTTCTAATTTCAATTTCAAAATTGTCGTTTTTTTTCTTTTATATAATAAAAAATAAAAAATCCAGAGGTGATCAAATACCACTTAAAGAAATCCCTTTTTGTGTAAAAAAAAAAAGATATACAGTGGGGACGGAAAGTATTTAAACCCCTTTAAATTTCTCACTTTGTTATATTGCAGCCATTTGCTAAAATCATTTAAGTTCATTTTTTCCTCATTAATGTATACACAGCACCCCATATTGACAGAAAAACACAGAATTGTTGACATTTTTGCAGATTTATTAAAAAAGAAAAAGTGAAATATCATATGGTTCTAAGTATTCAGACCCTTTGCTGTGACACTCATATATTTAACTCAGGTGCTGTCTATTTCTTCTGATCATCCTTGAGATGGTTCTACACCTTCACTTGAGTCCAGCTGTGTTTGATTATACTGATTGGACTTGATTAGGAAAGCCACACACCTGTCTATATAAGTCCTTACAGCTCACAGTGCATGTCAGAGCAAATGAGAATCATGAGGTCAAAGGAACTGCCTGAATAGCTCAGAGACAGAATTGTGGCAAGGCACAGATCTGGCCAAGGTTACAAAAATTTTCTGCTGCACTTAAGGTTCCTAAGAGCACAGTGGCCTCCATAATCCTTAAATGGAAGACGTTTGGGACAACCAGAACCCTTCCTAGAGCTGGCCATCTGGCCAAACTGAGCTATCGGGGGAAAAGAGCCTTGGTGAGAGAGGTAAAGAAGAACCCAAAGATCACTGTGGCTGAGCTCCAGAGATGCAGTCTGGAGATGGGAGAAAGTTGTAGAAAGTCAACCATCACTACAGCCCTCCACCAGTTGGGGCTTTATAGCAGAGTGGCCCGATGGAAGCCTCTCCTCAGAGCAAGACACATGAAAGCCAGCATGGAGTTTGCTAAAAAAAACCTGAAGGACTCCAAGATGGTGAGAAATAAGATTCTCTGGTCTGATGAGACCAAGATAGAATTTTTTGGCCTTAATTCTAAGCGGTATGTGTGGAGAAAACCAGGCACTGCTCATCACCTGTCCAATACAGTCCCAACAATGAAGCATGGTGGTGGCAGCATCATGCTGTGGGGGTGTTTTTCAACTGCAGGGACAGGACGACTGGTTGCAATCGAGGAAAAGATGAATGTGGCCAAGTACAGGGATATCCGGGATGGAAACCTTCAGGACCTCAGACTGGGCCGAAGGTTTACCTTCCAACAAGACAATGACCCTAAGTACACAGCTAAAATAACGAAGGAGTGGCTTCACAACAACTCAGTGACTGTTCTTGAATGGTTCAGCCAGAGCCCTGACTTAAACCTAATTGAGCCTCTCTAGAGAGACCTAAAAATGGCTGTCCACCAACGTTTACCATCCAACCTGACAGAACTGGAGAGGATCTGCATGGAGGAATGGCAGAGGATCTCCCAATCCAGTTGTGAAAAACTTGTTGCATCTTTCCCTAAAAGACTCATGGCTGTATTAAATCAAAATGGTGCTTCTACTAAATACTGAGCAAAGGGTCTGAATACTTAGGACTATGTGATATTTCAGTTTTTCTTTTTTAATAAATATGCAAAAATGTCAACAATTATGTGTTTTTCTGTCAATATGGGGTGCTGTGTGTACATTAATGAGGAAAAAAAATTAACTTAAATGATTTTAGCAAATCGCTGCAATATAACACAGAGTGAAAAATTTAAGGGGGTCTGAATACTTTCCGTCCCCACTGTACATTTAGTTTGGGAACAACGTTGCATGACCGTGCAATTGTTAGTTAAAATAGCACAAAATTAATCACAATCATGGTTAATCTCTCTAGGCAAAACCTTTTTTTTGTTTTGGTAAAAGTGGAGATGGATCAGAGACTCTGTCAGGTATTTATTGTTGCCTGTCTCATTGAGAAAATCCCCCCTCTAACTATCATGGTTGGCGTTGCCACTGAAAAAAAGAAGTGAGAGAAAATCCAAAATGTTTGTGTTGTCCCCAGAACAAGAAATGAGGGGCAATCTTCTAATAGGGACACCTATTTGGGAGACATCTGTGTAAGAGGTGAACTCCCCTCACTTTGGGAGGTTTTCTCTAACTTCCTGTTGAATCTCTAGTACATGAAGGGAAGGGAAATTTCCCTGATGGTACACAGACAGTGCAAAGTCCTGGCAGCATTTTTAATCCTTTTTCTATTCTAAACAAAAACTAAAAAGCTTTGGCTATGCATACACTTAAATAAAAATGCACAGCTTGAGAAAATTTTATTTGGACTTAGTGGTCTCCAACCATGTATTTTGGATATTGGTGATTATTCCCATATGACCCTATGAATCTGAGTATCCTTTTGTTTACAAGATGTTATTATACTTATCAGTATATCAGTTAAATATCTTAAATCAGTAGAAATCACCTAACAGAAGCTAAAAGAGGCATTTAGCATCCTAATTTGGCTTTTCTTTTTATTCCCTGTCAAATTAATAGCTGTAAATACTTAATGTGAAATCACCATCATAGGTTAGCTTATTTGTTGGAAATTGAAAAGCACAGGAGCTGTAAATGAGGACACAAGCCACATTGAAACAGGACTCCAAGGTCAGAAAACAACAGATCACTGTATCCCTTATCTTAGAAAATAATGAAGATAATAAACACCAAGCATCTGTAACTTGCATCTTCACTCTGGAATTCCTCCATTCTTTTGTCACAATACACACTCAGACTTACAATGGTGCCAAACATTTATGTTACTATGTCCTAATCCTATCTTGAGAAAATAAATTCATATGCTGGCAAATTTGTAATGCGGTTCTGTAGGTAGGATGATTTCTTTGCATTAAAACTGTATATATTCCATTTAATGAAATGCAGACACGGTTTAACGGTATATACCAATAACATCTATTCATCCATTTGATTAACTGTGAAACCATTAGAGTGCATTCATTAGCTGGTCTGGCTAATCACTGTTTTAACATGCATTTTGTTGCTTCTTCTGTTTTTTCAATATCTGAGTATATTTTAAAGGAGAGTTCCTGATTAGAATACCTCCCTTAACCCCCTCTATTTCTGGAAATTATATTCGATGATGACCATCTGTAAAAAGAGGAAAATGATTCCACAGAAATGAAATGTTTTTATTGGAAATATTGTGACTGATGATTATTGTTTTGTATGATAGTCTTTCTGTTGATGTTTAATGAATGATTCTAAAGAAGGATTTTTGAAAAATACTGGTAATTTCTATGTATAAAAAGTTTATCCCTGTGTGAAAGTTGTATAAGTATCAGAATATTTAAAAATAAAAAGCATTGGCCGGTGGACAAAAATGACTGGATTCTTGGTCCACTGTTGCCAGAGAATCCATGTGTATTGTTTAGGGGGGCCTCTAATCTCAGGCATCTAATGGCACCTAATATTCCGGACCCACCTACACGCCCAACGTTTTTTGGAGACTCAAAGGGTTTCTTTCCTTGCAGAAAATGCAAGGTTTGTAAGGTGAATGCACTACGTGATAGGAGAATAACTGAATTTACATCAGAAGGCACCGGTGTCACATACCCCATGAAATCATTTATAACATGCACCACTAAGTGCGTTGTGTACCTCTTGAGGTGTCCATGCGGTTTGGAATATGTCGGACGTACCATCTGCATGTTACACGTCAGACTGGGAGAACACATTACAAATATAAAGACGGGTTTTGATAAGTATAATGTCTCTAAGCACTATGATCTCAAACACAATAGAGACCCTAAAGGTACCATCTTTGTAGCTTTAGAAAAATACATTCCCCATTGGCGTGGGAGTAACGGTAGAAGAACCATCTCTAGATCCGAAACCAATACAAGCTTAACACTCATGTTCCCAACGGTTTGAATGTTGAGTGGGACATCAACTGTTTTATAAATAGTTGTTGATGTCCCCTACATCAATAATCCTTGGTTAATAATTCTGGGTTAAATCTTTTTTTGTACACACCATTGATTATCTACTTGATGTTGTGAATCCCTTTTCCCTTCTGCATAATACAGTACTGGATATTCTGTTCTTCATTCCCTTCTGTATAATACAGTACTGGATATTATGTTTTTCATTCCCCTGTTAGGGGATAATTTCTTGCTATTTTTTTTTGTATTGATTGTTTTTTATAATATGATATAACTGTTTTTCTGGTAAAGTGGAGGAGCATATCCTTTTCTAACATACTTCTTTTAGAAGTGTTTTTACACTAAAAGCTAAACCCTAAATTGGTTCAGAATAAGATGCACTTTATTCAAGGGCTTATCTTATAAATTCTTTTCACTTACCTGGTAGTACTCAAATAATCCAAAAGATGGCATAGCCTTCTATGTGTTTTTTTTGGAGTGTTACCATGACTGCCCTCTGGTGTCAATTTATAAATAATCCACAAGATGGCACTGTTTTTTTACATTTAAATTGTATATATTTTTTTGGGAGCAGTATTAGGACTGCCCTGTGGGTGTCAGTGATGAGTCACCTTCCCCACCAACCTGATGGGTTAAAGTTTGACGGGAATAGCTCTTTTTAGATTATCCAATAAGCTCTGGGTATCGTTTTTAGTGAACCTATGGCTGCGTTTCTCCGCTCTGCCGTGTGCATATTTAAAGCACATGCGCCTATGCGTACCCCTGATGATGTCAGTTGTGACGAAACGGTCATAGGGCCTGTTGCGTATACACGCACGGCGCATGTGCATTCTTGTTTTTAAGATACTAGCAGAGCTTTTTATCTGTATCCTTGAAAGGATCGTTTTTATTCTTTTGGAACCTTGTTATTTAAATAAACCATCAAAGGAATCTCTGCAATACTGGAGTTTTTTTCTCCCTTTTTTTGGTTATTCCATCTGCACGCTGCGGAAGTCGTTATCCATTGGTGTGCAATTCCTGTCTCAACGGTCGCCCATTGGTGCGCTCTTGCCTCTTTGGTCATCCATTTGGTGTGCAGCACTCATTTCCTGTTAATGGATCATGGAAGCTTCTCCTGACTGATGCCAGATGGTCACCTGGGAATCCCTAACAGTGTTCCTGCATTTCCTACTAAGCCTGTTTTGACCCCCCTAAGAAGGGCGGTTGCAGGCTTTTCGGTAAACCTCCATTGTTTACTATAAGATGACAGGCAGCATAAGCGGAGAACATAGACCCTGGTTCCTGTATTGAAGTTTTTCCATTGGGACACCTTCATTTATGAACTTTTTTTCACATCTATATACATAATTTCTTTAACACATAAATTTATGTATGGATTTTCCTACTTTCACCTGATATTTTATTTTACTTGATATTTTTTATTATGATACATATGTCACTTTAATGTAAATTTATATATTATGTTCACTTGTTAAAACCATTGGTTTATTATCCCGCACTGCACTTTTCTATACATTTATCTTTTTGTGCCCCATATCAGGGTTATAGTGCTTAGCAGCAGGATATCCTTCACGGTTTCAATGCTCAGTTATTTATATGTTTTTTTATTTATCACACACCTAGCGCAATTTCTTTTCCTTATTTTTGTTACCCCAAAACATAATGTTTCCACCTCCGTGCTTGACTGTAAGGATGGTGTTCTTAGGGTCATAGTCAGCAATTTTCTTCCTCCAAACATGGAAAGTCTCTCTCCTCAATAAGGCACATCTATATTCATGCCAGTGAAAATCTAAATGATTCAGAGAAGGATTGGGAGAAAGTGCTGGGGTCAGATGAGCCCAACATTTAGCTCTTTGGCATTACCTTGATTAGCTGTTCACAGTCTTCCATCTTCTACTCACACTTCCTGTTCGTGCCGCATGTCATCCAGACGTGCCGGTCTTTCGGCTCGGCTCCCCTGGTCCCCAGCTCCACTTCCCTGGTCGGTTCCACAATTCCATCATGACAGGCAGTGAAACTTTGACAAGCAGTGACGTTGGATACTCCAACTGTGTCTCCTTTTGAGCACATACCATCTTGCAGCAATTGGTAGTGACATCTCCCAGGCACGATGGTGCTGCGACACCCAGCCATCAGGGATCCTTTGGTCCAGGTTTCCATCTTCCATGGCATGGACATGAGCCCCCTCCATGCTCCATCTTCTGGATAGTGTTGACCCCTCCACGCCCATGGGAATCACAGTGGTATCTTTGGCTCTTTTACTTTATTTATCTTTTTAACTCATAAATATATCCATTGATGAAAAAAAACATTGCATAAATATATGGCACAATTGACTCCTATAGTTCTCCCACTTGATTATCCAGTCCATTGAGTGCTGTCCGTCAGTTGTTTTCTTTAGGTAAAAGTTGAATACCTTCTTCAGGCTTCATACATTTCAGAAATGTTGAATAAACTGAATAAAGCATGAAGAAGAGATCCCAGCTATCACAAAAGTTTGCAACATTTATAAATTAAGTCAGCCAATAAAGGATGTACAATACTCTATTAATACTCTTAGCAAAAAAAATAGAGCCTTTTTGATTGGATGCCAATTCTGCATTCTTTCTTAAATAAATGAAAAAAAAAACACAGATCTTTCAATAAATCATTCAGTCATTAATATTTTTTTCATGCTAGCTCATTTTACTGTTGTCATTAATGTATGATTAAATCTTCAAAAATCTTAATCCATAAAATATTTTTATATTACTATTATTGCTACTGTTAATATGATTACTAAATAAAGAGTAATAGAAGCTTCAGCAAGAAATGGAAATTAGCATATAATTATGCAAATTAATTTCAGTAAAATGACCACACAGTTACGAAGTAAGAGGCAGACTGCTTGGAGGAAATTATACTGCGATAAGATCAAAACTGTATTTGTAATCAATTAAGAAAGCAGTAAACATGATTAAAAAGCTGCAGCAGTTACAGTAATTATGTAGCAATCAAATTTAGAATTGTAGGGTTTTTTGGGGAAAAAAAAGCAAGGTATTCCTAGACATTCATTTAAAGATATTTGTTGCTCAACCTCTTTATTCTCATAGAGAAAAAGCCTATGTAAAATCACAACTGGAATAAAAATATACTTCACTGAACTAGAATTCATCTTTGGAGATCACACAATACCTGTTTACTGAATGGCCTGATTTATAAAGTGTTTGTCCACAGATGAAGCACGTTAACCAAAAATGTCTTATTAGGACATACAGTATCTTTCACCAACTCATTGGGGATGCTTTACTAAAGGAATAGAGACTTAGCTTAACTTAGCTAAATTAATGTTCATTTTGCAAAGTGAATGTTCATTAAGGATGGGCTTAGGGTTTGATCCAAAGTAGAATGCAGTCCAAACTTTACCTGTTTGGCATTTGGTGAACAAGTGAGCTAAATGGGCATTTATCCACCCACCGAGCCAAACCTCCAGCTGCAGTGGAAATAGATACATTTAGCAGTGGTATTACTGCCACTCCTACTGTATATGTAACAGTTTCCAGCTCAGGTTGTTTGTTAGGTAAGAGATTAATCCCTGCTTGGAGCATTTAGCTGTCAGCTTAATCATGTAGGTGAGGGGCAGTATCTGGTAGCCCCTAATTTTTTAAAGGAGGCTTCCAGATTCTGACAAGCTTGCAGACTCCAACAACCACTAGCCAGGGTTGTGGGGAAGAGGCCTATGTCACATGTCATGAAGATCTGGGACAAAATCCTCTGCCAGGGGGATGCCCCCTGGCAAAGTGCCCTCTCTGAGGACTGCTTTGGTACAGGAGGGAATCTGTATGTTCTCTCCCCCCCCCCCAACTGGCCAGTCAGGCTGCATGTTCCAAGGAGGTTTGGTATGGACTTTGAGGGGGACCCCAAATTATTTTTATTTACTTTTTTTGCTTGGGGTTTCCTTTTAAAATTCATACCAGATCTTCATCATCACCTTTTTTTGTAGGATGTACTACAGCAAGCATGGCAGTTTATAGAGTAAAAAATGTCTAGTAGTTTACATTTCCTTGCTGGCTTCTTTTTTTTTTTAAAGGTCCTTTCACCACCTCAGTACAGGGCACATTCACCCCCTTCCTGCCCAAGCAATTTTTCAGCTTTCAGCGCTGTCACACTTTGAATGACAATTGCGCAGTCATGCAACACTGTACCCAAATGTTTTTTATTTCTTGCACTATAAACAAAAGAAGAGTGACAAGTTTGAAAAAAACAAAATATTTTTTACTTTTTGCTATACTAAATATCCACATTTATTTTTTTGAAAACAAATTTTTATGTATTCTTCTACATATTTTTGGTTAAAAAATTTGCAATAAGCGTATATTGATTGGTTTGCGCAAAAGTTATAGCATCTACAAAATAGGGGATAGATTTATAGCACTTTTATTGTTATTTTTTTTTACTAGTAATGGCGGCGATCTACGATTTTTATTGTGACTGCGATATTGCGGCCGACATATCAGACACTTTTGATCCGTGCTATAAATATGCATTGATTACTATATAAATGTGACTGGCAGGGAAGGGGTTAACACTAGGGGGCAATCAAGGGGTTAAATATGTTACCTAGGGAGTGATTCTAACTGTAGGGGGACTCACAACGGGAGGAGACCGATCGGTGTTCCTCTGTACTGAGAACACACCATCGGTCTCCTCTCACCTGACAGGATGTGGATCTGTGTGTTTACACACACAGATCCATGGTCCTGCTCTGTTACCGGGCAACTGCGGGTGCCCGGCAGACATCGCAAAGAATTCCAAGCTGCCACAGAAATGTAATTTTCTTGCAATTTAAACACCATTGTATGCATTATATAGGTGTATCAGTTCACAGACAGGTTTAGGGTATCCCCCAAGCATGTTATGTAAAGGAATTGGGCATGTTTAATGTTTTCCTTAAAGCATTGTTAAAATCACTGCTCCCAGCAAAACAGTATTTTATTTATTTATTTGCAGACTTCTATGACATTTCTTTGACAATTCCTTGCCTATTACCTTTTAAAATGGCCAGAATGGAATTTAAGGATTCAGCTCCTACTGACTTCAATGGGGTTTGGATTAGTTTTCAGAACTTCAGCATAATTCAGCAAACCCCCCTTAAACAGAACTGAGGTACATTCAGCTCATTCCTAATGTTCACTGAGTGTATAAAAACATGTTTTTTTAAAAAAGTAATGAAAATAAACACAAAAACAAATAAATAAATAAGATAACTAAATGTTAAAAAAGAGGTAAGACTTAATGGACCACTTGGTATTTTTCCGACTATACACTTCTATATTTCTATAATTTTAGCTGTTTAGCTCTAAGGGTTTGTATATTTAAAGTGGTTCAAAAGGCAGAAGGTTTTTCTTACCTTAAAAAAACCTTCTGGATGCAGTCCCCCCCCTAGCCCCATCTTATATTTACTTAAAGACCTTGTCCATGAGGATTTGAAAACTGTCAAAGTTAAGAAATCCGGTGTGGATCCTAGTTTTAAGAAGGGTTGGATTCTCTAAAACTATGTAAGGACATTGTTGTCCACCCCAAAAACAAGGGGGGGGGGGTTGTCATTCTGGATCGGGAAGCCTTTTTAGAGGCGCTTAATAGGATTCTGTCAGATGTAGGAACCTATTCTGTGATACTTAATAATCTCACCTATAGTTTTAAAAAAAAGCTGTTGACCATTATCAAGGAAGGATATAAGGGGATATTGTTACCAAAAAGGAGAAGAACTTTTTTGGTCCCTATGGCCCCGCATGTGCCAGTAATGTACTATTTACCAAAGATACATAAAAATCCCCTTCAACCACCTGGTAGACCCATTATAAGTGGGATTGACTCCATCACATCCAGAGTGGGTTGTTACATTGATAATTACCTGCAACCATTGGTCACTAGAACCCCCTCCTATCTGAAAGATTCCACTTAGGTTAATCAACTTGCTTGATGGAGTGGAGTGGAGCAGAGGGATAGTTACATCCTAGTTATGGCGGATGTGATTTCCCTTTACACCATTATCTCAGATCAGCATGGGAGGGAATCTTTGGAATATTTCCTGAGTAGAAATTCTTCCTTTCCTTCTTTGCAGCAAAAATGTATTCTGCAGCTATTGTATTTTTCTATGGGGTGGAACTATTTTTGGACCCAGGGCTCCTATTACTTGCAGTGCCATGGCATAGCCATGGGTGCCAAATTTGCACCAAGTATGGCCAATTTGTTTATGGCCAAGTGGGAGGAGGACGTCATTGATGCCCCTTGGAGATCAGAATTGGTTCTCTGGATATGGTACACTGATGACGTCTTCCTCCTATGAGATGGCGATGCTGATTCTCTTAATGGTTTCATAGAGTCTCCTAATCCAATCGTGGAATCATTCTTCAGCATGAGATGAGTAAGGAAGAGGTTCACTTCCTTGATTTGAATATCAGGGTACAGAATCATAAGCTTGTGACCTCTACGTATTTTAAGGACACGACTGTAATGGCTTTATTGATGTCAAAAGTTGCCACTATAAGGCGTGGCTCAAACCCATACCAAAGAGTCAGTTCCTATGGTTGAGCAGGAACTGTACTTTTCAAGAGGATTATTTACGGGAGGCAGGTCTTCTTAAAGAATGGTTCCTTGAAAAAGGATATGACCCCATAGAGCTTGATAAGACCATTTTAGAAATAAAACGGAGGGACAGGACATCAATGTTGGTTCCTTCCACAGAGAGACAGAATGACCATTTTTCCAGGTTCACTTCCAAGTTTTCCTTTTTTTACCTCATATTCCATCCAACATTTTGTTATTAGGAATATACTCAAAAAACATTGGGGTGTCCTTAGTAATGCTAGAGCTTGGGTTCGGCTCTACCTGAGGTTCCTGCTGTGATCTTCAGAGGGGTACTCCCTCTGAGGTTGCAGGTTGCGCCTTATATAGTTGATCCTGCTAGGAAATGTAGTGTTTTTTTACCAGTTGAAAGGTTTTTATCGTTGTAGAAGATGTGTGGTGTGTCAGACAAACTGTCTTAACCCCCCTAGCGGTATTCCCGAGTCTGGCTCACGGTGGATTTTCAATACCAAAAGCGGTATCCCCGGGATTGCATCACAGGATCCTTGTAAATGTTACTTACCTTGTCCCCTAGATCCTGCGATGTCTCCCTGATGTGATCAGCGGACCACCATGTCTCGCTCGATTCACAGTGCCGAGCTCCGTTCCCTGCGAGCGTTGCGACGCACGGGGATGGAGTGCAGCACTAAATTCAAAAATTTTTTTATTGAAATATGCGACAGTAAGAAACATGAGCTGTGGTACAGAAGAAATTGTAAAAGCGCAAAAGCGCATATAAAACTACACACAATTGTACAGACCCCATCGGATCTTTTTCAGAGGATATGTATGCGCTGTAGAAAAAGTTTACATATATAAATGTTGTGTCAATTGTATCAATCAATTGTATCAAAATTATGTACAATGGATATAAAGATGCAAAAAACAATTTAAGGCATAGTTACCAATCACGTGTGTATAGCCATTTCTCCTGAATCTGAAACTTTCAATAGACCTCCACCAAACGGCCCCCGGCCCGAATCCCCCCGGGTCCGCCAGTACCCAAGGAAAAAAGCAGAGCGCAACTGCGCAACTTGCGATGGACTACACTTGTGGAATGCCCCATAGTTGATAAGGGGCATGTGGGCTAACGGCACTTGCGACCTGAACATCAAGCAATGGCACTGATTAGTGCTTTTGAGGGAATATAATTATGATTTAATTCAAAATGTGTATGCTTGAATTAGTTAAATGATAATAATCATAATTTTAACCAAAATTGAAATTATTTATCTAATTGTCACAGCAATTAAATTATATGTACTTGGATGTACTTAAAAGTCAAGAAATAATAGCATGTATCCAGGTATACTCAGGAGAAGAAGACAAAAATGGTGCAAGTGAAAAGAAAAAGAAAGAGAAAAGAAAAAGAAAAAGAAAGAAAAAATAGAAAAAGGATATTGAAGGGGAGTGAAACACATACAGACCTGTGAGGGACACAACTTTTATATATGTAAACTTTTTCTACAGCGCATACATATCCTCTGAAGAAGACCCGATGGGGTCGAAACGCGTAAGACCTATCCAAGCGCTTGATTATTTGTATAATTGTGTGTAGTTTTATATGCGCTTTTGTGCTTTTACAATTTCTTCTGTACCACAGCTCATGTTTTTTACTCTACTGTCGATTATTTCAATAAAAATTACTCCTTTTAATGGAGTGTCACCCTTATACATTACTTGCTGCCTAGAAAACCCCTTCGTCCTGGGGGAGAATTTCTTTTCTTCTGAATTATTTGGGGTGTGCAGCTACTTCCTCTTCTCAGGTGTTTTTCTTTCTTCAAGGACAGGAAATATACCTCTTTTAGGTCCAACACCACATCTAAAACCTATGATATTCAATCATTTTTAACTTGCTCTTCTAAAAATGTTTTCTACATTATTACCTTTTCATGCGGGTTACATTATGTTGGGTGTACCATTCACACCTTTTAAATGCGTATGAAAGAGAATATAGCCAATATTAAAAAAGGCTTTCCTAAACATAGCCTCTCTAGGCATTTTGATACCCATCATGGCAGGAACTTAAAATGTATTTCATTCATGGCCATAGACAAGTACAATCCCCATTGGAGAGGTAGCCACATCAGGAAAAAAATCTCCAGACTAAATGGATCTTCTGGCTTAACCACTTCAGCCCCGGAAGATTTGGCTGCTGAATGACCAGGCAATTTTTTGCGATACGGCACTGCGTCACTTTAAATGACAATTGCGCAGTCATGCAATGCTGCAAACAAACAAAATTGACATCCGTTTTTTCCCACAAATAGAGCTTTCTTTTGGTGGTATTTACTCGCCTCTGCGGTTTTTATTTTTTGCACTATAAACAAAAAAAAGAGCGACAATTTTGAAAAAACACAATATTTTGTACTTTTTGTTATAATAAATATCCCCATTTTTTTGGAAAAAAGCTAATTTTTTCTCAGTTTCGGCCGATATGTATTCTTCAAAATATTTTTGGTAAAAAAATGGCAATAAGCGTATATTGATTGGTTTGCACAAAAGTTATAGCATCTACAAAATAGGGGATAGATTTGTAGCATTTTTATTAATTTTTTTTTTTTACTAGTAATGTCAGCGTTCTGCGATTTTTATCGGGACTGCGACATTATGGCGGACACACCGGACACTTTTGACACATTTTTGGGACCATTGGCATTTTTACAGCGATCATTGCTACAAAAATGCCCTGATTACTGTAAAAATGTCACTGGCAGGGAAGGGGTTAACACTAGGGGGCGATCAAGAGGTTAACTGTGTTCCCTATGTGTGTTTCTAACTGTAGGGGGAGGGGACTGACCTAGAGGAAGTGACGGATCGTGGTTCCGCGTGCGACTGCTATCCCGATCCCGTGAGCTGACGTATAGCTACGATGGCTCACGGGATCGTGCTGACCTGCCGCAGTAAAATGACGGTGGCTGGTCGGCAAGTGGTTAAATCCTACAGGCCCCATGGTTTAAACATTGATTGGAATATAAATGCATTTATAAACGACAGTTGATTTCTTTTTGTTGCGGTGTTGTTATATCTTTTATTTTTATTTTATCACATTTTTGGACATTTTTGATGAAATTATCATTTATTCAGTGTTTCTAGAATTATTGCTAGGTTTATGTCATTTTTATAAATTTGTACATAATTTGTGTATGATTGTCTTTAACCAATATGCTATGAATGTTTCGGTCCACTAGATGACACTATGAGCTTCATCCTATTATAGGTTCCATTGACAGTGTCACATTAAGCAAATATTTTTCTCCCAGTACCAGTGCAATTCCTTTTGGGCTGGTTATCTTGCAATTTGGCCATTACAGTACGATCGGATTAACTGCCTTTCTTTGTTGTTATGTAGTCTCTGTCTGGAAGTTGCTGTAACACCTAATTTCCTCCGGGTTGAACGCAACTGTTCTGTTTCATACTGGTCGTTCCCACTTCTGGTTTCCGTAATGCTGGTAATTGCTTGCTATTTCATGTCTGGCATCTAGTACATATATATGGCAACTCTTGTATATGTGACCACGCCCCTGATGACGTCTTTCACTACTAAACTCAGTGGGGGGAGTTGAGTCACGTGACGTTGCCAAGCTCAACAGTCAGTCATTATACTGAATGGAAACATTGATTGTTTTATCAATTTATTGGATTTACATGTGTTTTTTACCGTGATGTTTGTGAGTATTCTGGCTTTTGTTGTGCTCAAAATAAATTCACTTGTCAATACTACACAATGAAGTTTTTTATCCTTATTTTCATGATGTTTTAATGCGATGAAAGCCTGTCTGGGAAGATCCTAATGATGGTCATACAGCCTATCCTTCCATTTGTAGAGATATCCAAGTGGATGATTCCTAAGCATATTTGACTGCTTTTGATTAAGTAGTCCATTTGTTGGGGTTAGAGTCAGTGTGAACCTTTCCTTCTTGGTAAGGTACCCTTACCAGCACTTTCTGTGTGTGAATTATTACACCCATTGGACTGTCTATATGGAGATATTTCATCTATTTACATTGGGAGTTTTCATCAGTTTTTAGCACTGCATTTGTGTTGTATGCCATTTAGATCATCTTTTTTTACCAGAAGATTTGTGCCAGATGCTTTAAATTTCCACTATTACTAATAGCATTCACGGTTTTATTTTACCGCAGGTATTTGTGGTTTTATTTCACTCTTATACTTACCAGAGCCCCATCTTGATCCAGCAATGTGCCCTGTAAATAGCCATATTTTATTATTTTAAACTGAGTTTTTCTTTTAAAGCCATTTGAATACCCATTCTAAAGGCTAAAACAATTTTCATAGTCTCCTATTACAGTGCTCTATCCCGGCATAGATTGGTATTTGCCACATACTTTATCACAAGCATCCTCTTACAGATTTATAGGGGGTTTCACTCGGATTTAAAGGCTATTTGCTTTGCAAAAGAATTTTACTTTGCAAGGGAAATTTCCCCCTGCTTGTTGAATGAAGTGAAGCTCTGCTGACTTCCATCATACAATCAAGTGCAAGCAAAATGCTGTGTTTTTATTTTTTTTGCATGTAATTGTGTATTCTTTGCAAGGTAAAAAATATCTTGCAAAGTGAACAATCGATTTGCTTTTAGTAAATCAACACTCCAAAGGGCTAAGTAAAGGAGATATTGTGTTTGGCTATGTCTGTTAGATTATGTAGTGCACTAGACTCTGCCATCTACCTCTAATGCTTATTGAACTTTCATAACAGAAAAGTGGAGGTAAGACCATGAAAATGGAGGTTATTAGTATAACTGTATTTCTATTAGTGCAACAAAGCTTTTATACCTGGTGAGGAAAACCATAACCTCAAGTGGGGAATTATTAGCACATGTCCTAGAAATGTATGAGAAGTGGGTGAATGATTTCATCCACCAGCATCTATCCATAGCCAAAGTATTAAATACTACAGTGCCTTGAAAAAGTATTCACACCCCTTGACATTTTTCACATTTTGGCATGTTATAACCAAAAACGTAAATGTATTTTATTGAGATTTTATGTGATAGATCAACACAAAGTGGCACACAATTGTGAAGTATAAAGAAAATGATAAATGGTTTTCCAATTTTTTTACAAATAAATATATGAAAAGTGTGGCGTGCATTTGTATTCACCCCCTTTACTCTGATACCCCTAACTAATATTTAGTGAGACCAATTGCCTTCAGAAGTCACCTAATTAGTAAATAGAGTCCATCTGTGTGTAATGTAATCTCAGTATAAATATAGCTGTTCTGTGAAGCCCTTGGAGGTTTGTTAGAGAACCTTAGTGAACAAACAGCATCATGAAGACAAAGGAACACACCAGACAGGTCAGGTATAAAGTTGGAGAGAAGTTTAAAGCAGGGTTAGGATATAAAAAAATATCCCAAGCTTTGAACATCGCACATAGCACTGTTCAATCTATTATATGAAAATGTAAAGAGTATGGCACAACTGCAAGTCTACCAAGACATGGCTGTCCACCTAAACTGACATTCCAGGCAAGGACAGCATTAATCAGAGAAGCAGCCAAAAGGCCTATAGTAACTTTGGAGGAGCTGCAGAGATCCACACCTCAGGTGGGACAATCTGTCCACAGGACAACTATTAGTGGTGCACTCCACAAATCTGGCCTTTATGGAAGAGTGGCAAGAA
This sequence comes from Lithobates clamitans, assembly GCA_037952925.1. NCBI lineage: Eukaryota > Metazoa > Chordata > Amphibia > Anura > Ranidae > Lithobates > Lithobates clamitans. Next base: position 10,096,430 of record JBBGZY010000502.1, on the reverse strand, counting down.
GAAAGCCATTGTTGAAAGAAAGCCATAAAAAGTCCAATTTGCAGTTTGCGATAAGCCATGTGGGGGACACAGCAAACATGTGGAAGAAGGTGCTCTGGTCAGATGAGACCAAAATTTAACTTTTTGACCTAAATACAAAACGCTATGTGTGGCAGAAAACTAACACTGCACATCACCCTGAACACACCATCCCCACCGTGAAACATGGTAGTGGCAGCATCATGTTGTGGGGATACTTTTCTTCAGCAGGGAAGCTGGTCAGAGTTAATGGAAAGATGGATGGAGCCAAATACAGGGAAATCTTAGAAGAAAACCTGCTGGAGTCTGCAAAAGCCTTGAGAATGGGGTGGAGGTTCACCTTCCAGCAGGACAAGGACCCTAAACATACAGCCAGAGCTACAATGGAATGGTTTTAGATCAAAGCATATTCATGTGTTAGAATGGCCCAGTCAAAGTCTAGACCTAAATCTAATTGAGAATCTGTGGCAAGACTTGTAAAGAAAAATGAGCAAAAATGTCACTCTCTAGATGTGCAAAGCTGGTAGAGACATTCCCAAAAAGACTTGCGGCCTTAATTGCAGTGAAAGGTGGTTCTACAAAGTATTGACTCAGGGGGGATGAATAATGCGCGCTACACTTTCCACATATTTATTTGCAAAACATTTTCAAATCCATTTATCATTTTCCTTCCACTTCACAATTATGTGCCACTTTGTGTTGGTCTATCACATAAAATCCAAATGAAATACATTTACATTTTTGGTTGTAACATGACAAAATGTGGAAAATTTCAAGTGGTATGAATACTTTTTCAAGGCACTGTATATGTGCTGACACTTGAACCAACTCCTGTCCAGGCAATGTATATATATATATGTTCGAATGGGAGCAGTGCCTGTGCAGGTGGACATACCCGTACATCCTCCTGCATCAGCTGTTCGTGGATGCTCTCAGAAGATACGAATGCCACAGACTGGGGTACAGGGCTGCTGTGATTGGCCCTGTACCATGTGATCACTGTAAAAAACAAACAAAACTCTTGTCAGCGCTACTGGAAAAGAAGACTTTCCTTTTCTTGTTGGTACTTCTATTTACTGACTCGGGTAGCTCTGAGGAAGAGGGCATCACTCTTGAAATGTGTTAGCTGCACCCTGGTGGTTGTACACGCTTCTGGAGGCTTGTTGGGAAATGTTACATGCTATTTACTGTGTTGCTTTGTGAGTATATTAGACTGGTGCATTATCTACCTATGCTTATATTAACCACTTAAGGACCAGCCTCGTTTTGGATTTTAGGTGTTTACATGTTTAAAACAGGTTTTGTTGCTAGAAAATTACTTAGAACCCCCAAACATTATATATGTTTTTTTTTCTAACACCCTAGAGAATAAAATGGCGTTGCAATACTTTTTTTTTGCACCGTATTTGCGCAGCGGTCTTATAAGCACACATTTTTGGGAAAAAATCACTTTTTTGAATAAAAAAATAAGACAACAGTACAGTTAGCCCAATTTTTTTTTATATTGTGAAATATAAGGTTACGCAAAGTAAATTGATACCCAACATATCACGCTTCATAATTGCGCCCGCTCATGGAATGGCGTCAAACTTTTACCCTCAAAAATCTCTATAGGCGATGTTTAAAAAATTCTACAGTTTGCATGTTTTGCGTTACAGAGGAGGTCTATCCACATGTGTGGTTTGACCACCGTTTTCATATGCGGGCGCTACTCGCATATGCGTTCGCTTCTGCGTGTGAGCTGACAGGACTTCTTAAATATGAGATCTGGGGTTTAAAAAGACCTCAGATCTCATATTTACACTAAAATGCAATAAAAAAAAATAAAAAAAAGTAATTTAAAAAAATGACATTGAAAAAAATATGCCTTTAAGAGGCGTGGGCGGAAGTGGCGTTTTGAAGTTGCTTCCGCCCAGCAGTGTCATGGAGACGAGTGGGTGCCATCTTAGCCTCACTCATCTCCAGGCACAGAAGGGAGACGGACGTGATCGCCTGCGCCGCTACCGACGGCTCCGGTAAGCGGCGGAGGGCACCGATCCCGCCACCGATAAAAGTGATCTCGCGGCGAATCCACCGCAGGGACCACTTTTATCAGAAAGCCGTCCGCCTCTCGAAAATGGGGATACCGGGGTTATGGCAGCTAGCTGCTGCTATAACAACGATATCTGCCGACAAACCTTGGACGTACATCGGAAGTGGTTAATGTGATCAAATAGTAGAAAACAATGGCTGTCATTTATGACACCATTGTTTACAACTGCGATTTATATGATTGGTCACAATGATTACATGTTACAGGGCCAATCACAATGCCCGTATACCATGTGATTGCTGTGGCCAATCACAGTTATCACAGTAGTTTTCAATGGCTGCATGATTGCTATCATAGTGTAAAAGAAAATCCTGATCATTCCCCAGAGCAGTACAGTATCTATATTGCTCTGGTGACAGTATGTAAAAAAAAGGAAAAAAAAGTGCAGCGTCATTATGGTGACATTGACATTGTATCATGGCAGTGATAATATACAATAGCTGGCTGGCTCATTGGTTTCTATGCAGAAGTGAGCCTGATTTTGAACTTTCCAGCTTTAGTAAATAAACCCCATTGTGAACTTAAAAGTGGGGTATGGCTGTAATCAGTCCAAACAGTGAAAACGCCTCACACTTGTGGTATTGCTATAGCTGGAGGGAGTAGCAAAATGTGTTTTGAGTTGTAATTCTAAGAATGCCTATGCTATGTGTGGGGAAATAACTTGTTAAACCACTTACTGACCAAGCCTTTTTCTGACACTCTTTGTTTGCAAGTAAAAATCTGTATTTTTTTCTAAATAATTACACAGAACACCCAAACATTATATATGTTTCTTTAGCAGAGGTCCTAAAGAATAAAATGGCAGTCGTTGCAATTTTTTATGTCACACAGTTTTTGTGCAGCGTTTTTTCAAATGAAATGTTTTTGGAAAAAATGTACTTTAGCCACTTCAGCCCCAGAACATTTTACCCCCTTCCTGACCAGAGCATTTTTTGCAATTCAGCACTGGGTCACTTTAACTGACAATTGTGCGATCGTGCGACATTTTACCCAAACAAAATTGATGTCCTTTCTATATAATAGAGCTTTCTTTTGTTGGTATTTGATCACCTCTGCGTTTTTTATTTTTTGCGCTATAAACAAAAAAAGACTGACAATTTTGAAAAAAAACCCAATATTTTTTACATTTTCTATAATAAATATCCCCCAAAAATATAAAAAAATAAAACATTTCTTTCTCAGTTTAGGCCGATATGTATTCTTCTACATATTTTGGGTAAAAAATTGCAATAAGTGTATATTGATTGGTTTGCGCAAAAGTTATAGCATCTACAAAATAGGAGATAGATTTGTGGCATTTTTATTATAACTTTTTTTTATTAGTAATGGCAGTGATCTGTAATTTTTATCAGGACTGCAACATTGAGGCAGACAGATTGGACACTTTTGACACTATTTTGGGACCATTGACATTCATACAGTAATCAGTTCAGTTCCCTGTTCTGCCTCTCCTTGTCGCGATCCCGGGCCACCGGCGGACATCAAGTCTGCGGGACCCGCGGGCACATTCCCGGGGCCATGAGCAATCGTGCGCCTCTGGCTGTGCATGCGCAACCGCTAGCATAGGATTACAAAGGGACGTACGGGTACGCCCTTTTGCGCATCTGTGCCATTCTGTCGAAGTACATTGGCGTGCAGATCTAAGGAAGCGGTTAATGAATTTTAAAAAGTATACACAATATACAGCGGGTAAAATAAGTATTGAACATGTTAACATTTTTCTAGGTAAATATATTTCTGAAGGTGCTATTGACATGAAATTTTCACCAGGTCAGTAACAACCTATGCAATCCATACATACAAAGAAACCAAAAAAGTTCAGAAATTAAGTTATGTGTAATAAAATAAAATGACACAAGGAAAAAGTATTAAACACATGAAGAAAGGGAGGTGTAAAAAGGCACGGAGAGCCAACACACCAGCTGAACTCTATCAGTAATTAGCAAGCAATCCTGTCCCTTGTCAGTGCATATTAGCTGGTTCAGTCTCAACTATTGGCCTATAAAAAGGTGTCTGATTAAGAAAGGTGTCACACAAGAAACATCTCATGATGGGTAAAAGCAAAGAGCTCTCTCAAGACCTTTGCAACCTTATTGTTGCAAAACATACTGATGACATTACAGTATGGTTACAGAAGGAATTCTAAACTTCTGAATGTTCCAGTGAGCACTGTTGGAGCCATATTCCTAAAGTGGAAAAAACATCATTCCACCATAAACCGGCCACAACCAGGTGCTCCTCACAAGATTTCTGACAGAAACATTTTTCAAAGGAGTTGTCCAAGAGCCAAGAACCACTTGTGGAGAGCTTCAAAAAGGCCTGGAATTCACAGGTACAATTGTTTCAAAGAAAACAATAAGTAATGCATTCAACCGCCATGACCTGTATGCACGCTCACCATGTAGGACCATTGCTGAAGGAAAGGCATGTTGAAGCTCATTTAAAGTTTGCTGCACAACATTTAGACAAGCATGTAAAATACTGAAAGAATATAGTCTGGTCAGATAAGACCAAAATTGAACTTTTTGGATGTTATAATACACACCATCTGGAAGTCATGGTGGTATTGTATATACTAATTTTCGGATTACTTCAACCATGATAACGAGTTGTGCTTATGAAGTCTAATAACTTTATCATCTCATTTTTTCATTGACAGTTGTTTTTAATTTCAAATCTCAGCATGCATCCAATAAATGAACTTTATTGATTATACCATCAGCAATAGTGTCCAGCTATTCCTTGCATAATTGTTATGACATGACAAAAGTTTCTAATGACTGCCAGTTTTAGCGCTTCAGAACTTTTTGTTTTCTGTATGCTATTTTATTACATATAACTTAATTTCTGAACGTATTTGTTTTGGTTTCTTTGTATGTACAGATTGCATGGGTTGTCACCAACTTGTGGTAAAAACTTCATGACAATAGCACCTTTAGAAATATAATTACCTAGAAAAATGGTGATTTGTTCAATATTTACCCGCTGTATACCCCTTTTTTTTAAAATATGAAAGATGATGTTCTGCTGAGTAAAAAGACATCTAACATGCTATGCTTTAAAATTGCATGCACTTATGGAATAGCATCAAATTACGGTACTTAAAAATTTCCATAGGCGACACTTTAAAAATTCCTACAGGTTACCAGTTTAGAGTTACAGAGGAGGTTTAGAGCTAGAATTATTGCTCTCGCTCTGAGGTTCACAGTGGTAGAGATGAGCAGAGGCCATCTTTCCTTTGCTCAACTCAGCTCATCCCAGACGCCACCAGCGCGGGATCCATTCCCAAAGCTACTGATCGCCCAGGTAATGCACAGTAGTGCATGCCTGAGTAATTGTCATTCAAAGTATGAAAGCACTGAAATCTGAAAATGACCTGGAATGGAAGGGGGTTTAAACAGTCTGGACCTAAAGTGGTTAATCAAAGCACTTCAAAACAATATTTTTTTACACCAGTAAATGCAACAAATCTCATGCATTAAAGTGGTGAAATGAAAAACCTTGTGTTTTAATGCGGATTATATTCTCCCGTGTTGCCAAGTTCCGATTGCAAAGATCAAACGAGTCATACACTTTCATACACTCTTTTACCCTACCCTATGCCTATGCTAACAGGGTTCTAAACTTAAATGTCTGTAGCTAAGTTTAGAATTGGAATTCTCTAAATGCATTTGCTAAAAGTTATCTTATTCAATTGGGTCATCTCTATTTTTAGGATTAGCAGCCCTTTTATAATGCATAGGAATGGAGTATTTTTCTCCAATGCATTTGATTTCTTTTTTTACTGTCTATACAATCAACACACACAATGATTTTTATTAAACACAATGATTTACCTGAGAAATAACAGTCTTGGAATAACAATTACTCTCTTGCATAACAAAAAGTCCTTTAAATATAAAGTTAATGTTAAATACTTTACTTGGTTTTTTGCTAATTGATTTGTTAGTATTGATCATGATAAGCTATGATGCAAATGGAATATTTACCTAGCAGATGCTGCAGCAGCATACTGACTAAATGGACTTAATGTGCGGACACCATACAGAAGCAGGTGACCAGCTGTCTAGCCTTCCACATCACCAGACTCTTTAACTACTCAAGAAAAAGAGAGCACAATTGGTGCCGGAGGCTAAGTCAATGCCCATATGACCACTGGTCATCATTAAAAGGGTATTCGTACTTTAGAGGTCGTAGCTGTGGTATGAGGGCTTCCTGCAAAATAATAAAGATATTTATGTCTCCATAAGGGAATTATTGGTTAACAATGACTCAGTTTCTTATTGTTGATTTTTAAATTTTATGAACATTTTCAGTAACTGCCTAAAATAATGACCATTTTAATGATTGAATGTGTTATCGAAAGTTTGGATTTAATTTTCTCCTCATGCTGCACTGAAAATGAAATCAAAATAGGTGGACATTTTGATATTGTGTAGAAAAAAATTAGTTGACATTTAATATTTCCTGAATTTTTATTATTATAAATTAAAGGAGAACTCCAACCAAAACACACAGGGGTCTATTTTCTGTACATAATTTGCATAATAAATTAGCCACTGATGAAAACTAACATGTCTGTGTGTGTTCAAAAAAGTGGTTCTTAGCACTTTTAAGTACTACAACAGCTCTAAAGTTACATTTAATTTCTAAATAGGTGCTTAAGGTTGGAGCACAACTGAGAACATGGGCAAATGGTTGCTAATTGGTTGCACAATCACACAGAACTAAATCGGTTGAAAAACAGATACAGAGATTCATGTTAACATTTTTTTCTAAGCAAACTGCACATTAAATTAATATGCTAATAATTGTTCCCCTATGTATAAATACATTTGTAATATTTGTATGTTCATATAATGCATAACACAATGCATACATTGGAAGCAGGTTGCCAAGAAGCAGCACCTTCCTTCTTAACCACTTGACCACTGGGCACTTAAACCCCCTTAATAACCAGACCAATTTTCAGCTTTTGGTGCTCTCACATTTTGAATGACAATTACTCAGTCATGCAACACTGTATCTATATGAATTTTTTGTCCTTTTTTTCACACAAATAGAGCTTTCTTTTGGTGGTATTTAATCACCACTGGGTTCTTTATTTTTTGCGCTATAAAAGAAAAAAGACCGAAAAATCTGTAAAAAAATTAATTTTTCCTCGTTTCTGTTATAAAATTTTGAAAATTAGTAATTTTTCTTCATATATTTTGGCCAAAATTTATACCGCTACATATCTTTGGTAAAAATAACCCAAATTAGTGTATATTATTTGGTCTTTGTGAAAGTTATAGCGTCCACAAGCTATGGTACCAATATCTGAAAATTGATCACACCTGAAGTACTGACGGCCTATCTCATTTCTTGAGACCCTAACATGCCAGAAAAGTACAAATACCCCCCAAATGACCCCTTCTTGGAAAGAAGACATTCCAAGGTATTTAGAAAGATGCATGATGAGTTTTTTGAAGTTGTCATTTTTTCCCACAATTCTTTGCAAAATCAAGTTTGTTTTTTTTTTTTTTTTTTTTTTTCACAAAATTGTCATATTAGCAGGTTATTTCTCACACACAGCATATGCATACCACAAATTACACCCCAAAACACATTCTGCTATTACTCCCGAGTATGGCGATACCACATGTGTGAGACTTTTACACAGCGTGGCCACATACAGAGGCCCAACATGCAGGGGAGCACCTTCAGGCGTTCTGGAGCACCCAGGCCAATTCTGACATTTCTCTCCTACATGTAAAAATCATCATTTATTTGCTAGAAAATTACATAGAACCCCAAAACATTATATATGTTTTTTTAGCAAAGACCCTAGAGAATACAATAGCGGTCATTGCAACTTTTTATCTCGCACGATATTTGCGCAGCAATTTTTTGAACGCGTTTTTTTTGGAAAAAAAACTGTTTTTTTGCTTTAAAAAAAAACAAAAGTAAGGATAGCCCAATGTTTTTGAATAATATGAAAGATGAAGTTACGCCAAGTTAATAGATACCTAACATGTCACCTTTCAAAATTGCACACGCTTGTAGAATGGTGCCAAACTTCGCCACTTAAAAATCCCCATAGGCGACGCTTTAAAATTTTTTACTGGTTACAAATATTAAGTTACAGAGGAGGTCTAGGGCCAAAATTGATGCTCTCGCTCTACCGATCGCAGCGATACCTCACATGTGTGGTTTGAACACCGTTTTCATATGTGGGCGGTCCTCTTTACAGTGAGATATGGGGTCAATAAGACCCCACATCTCACCTCTAGGCTGTTCCGAGACTAGAAAAGGCCAGTTCAGAACCAAGCGCGGCACCCTTTGGGCTCCTTTTGCTAATCTCGTGTTAGTAAAAGTTTGGTGAGAGACGATTCGCGCTTTTTCAGACTCGTGGCTTTCAGATTGTTTTCTGCGGTTCAGTTTGTGCTTATGGGTTTGTATCTGTTCTTCAGTACGTGCAAGCAAGTTCCGCGTGACTTTAATTAGTCATTGTGTTCTTGTTCGTTCATTACTGTTTTTCAGGTCGCTCTTCACAGGCCTTGCTGTTCTTCAGTGCGTTCTGTTACTTCGTTCTGAGCAGCCGACTGTTTTCTAGCCATGTTTCATATATGTACTCCTCGTAGAGTTCGTGCTGTGCGGGGGCTTGGTGTTGGGGTCCTGACCTTGACACAAGTCCAGTCCATGAACAGGGTGGGGAGGAGGTCATGGACCAAGGATTGGTTGCTTCAGCGTGACCAGTTCTCTCATATGCCTTTGCTCCGTGAGATCCGTGAGAATAATCCTGATGATTTCAGGAACTTTCTCAGGATGACGGACCCCGTAATTCACCGTTTGTTGGCTTCGCTGACCTCCTATATCAGCAGGCAGGATACCTGCATGAGGCAAGCCATCACTCCGGAGCAGAGGCTCGTCGCTACCCTGCGGTACTTGGCGACAGGGAGAAGTCTGCAGGACTTGAAGTTCTCAACAGGCATCTCTCCCCAGGCTCTGGGGATCATTATCCCAGAGACCTGTTCTGCCATCATCCAGGTCCTGCAAAAGGAGTATATGAAGGTAAGATTTTTATCCTTTAATATCACATTTTATTGTATTGAATGTTTGCTAATATATTGTATTTCTTTCCTCATTCCCTAATTACCATGATTGTAATATGCTGTGAATGTCCCATTTGTCCTCATGCATACTGTATTTTTATGTAATTTTTTTTGTTTTGTCCTTCATACATATTTGCCTTCACTAACCTCCCCAGCATGTTCTCCTGGCCCTATATTCACCTCATGTAGTCACTTAACAATGTATTTTATCAGCTCCATAGTAGTGCTTTACCCCAAACACCCCCTAAAATTTTTAGAAATGTGATTTGTGCTTTAAATTCAGGCAGAGTGCCAGAGGCTTTGTTTTTTAGTGTCCCCAAATCATTTTTATTAACCCTCCCTCCCCCCAACTGCTAAGTCAGCTGATCCCAATTCTCTATCTATCCTCAATCATCTATCTGCTGACTTTGCCAAACCCATACACACTATACCCATCTCTTTTGTGGTCAGATGTATGGATGAATTCCCCAAAGCATGTAGTGCAAGGGCCTGCCTGTATACTTTCAAATGGTACTGTTTCAAGTTTTTGTATCCTATTATTATCTTGATAGGTAATAGTAGAATGTCAAAATGTGCTCAAATGTGTATTTATATCTTTGTATTATGACACTTCTTACCTGTCCAGTGGGCTGCCAATAGTGTAACTAAGGAGGGGCTGTTCCAAGTAATACCCTGTATTTAGGCATTCATCTCTCAATGAAGTGTAGAGGGTTACCTGTCCAAGATCCCCCCTATAATGTTAGAAATGGCCCATAAGAGGGGGTGGGAGGGGGAATATGATAGGTGTACCTTATACTTTGGTGTTGTAAAATTCCCCTTAAAAAATGTGATCTGGATGTTGGCCAAGAATGTTTGTGTCTAATCTGTTTTCCATCTTTATGTGCAAAAATAATAATGTTTTTTTGTTTTCCTCAACAGTTTCCTTCCATGCCACAGGAATGGCAGACTGTGGCCTCCCACTTTGCCCAGCGGTAAGACTTTCCTAACTGCGGAGGGGCAATTGATGGGAAACACGTCCACATCGTCCCACCGCCCAACTCGGGGTCGTACTATTATAATTACAAGGGGTTAAATAGTATTGTGATGTTGGCGGTGGTGTCGGCTACTTATGAGTTCCTGTATGTGGACGTGGGGAAGAATGGCCGGATGTCCGATGGTGGAGTCATCACCCAGACGGAGTTTTACAGGCGGCTCCAGAATGGCAGCTTGGACTTGCCACCTCCAGAAGACAATGTGGAAGGACTCCCATTCGTCTTCGTTGCAGATGAAGCCTTTGCGCTGGGGGACCATCTTATGCGGCCATTCCCGATGAGGACCCTCACCCCGGAACAGAGGGTTTTTAATTACCGGCTGGCCAGAGCCAGAAGAGTGGTGGAGAACACATTTGGAATCATGGCCAGCCGGTTCCGCCTATTTCTGACACCCATCCATATGGCGGAGTATAAACTTAATCATATAATCCTGGCGTGCTGTGTTCTACATAACTTTTTACGCAAACATTCTGCCATCTATGCTGGCTCAGTTGGGCCTGAGGCCGGAATGATCAATGAACCAACCCTGATGGCGCTTGAAAGTGGCCGTCCTGGCTTGCCCTCCCTGAGTGCCCGTGATGTCTGGTTAAGATACCTTGAGTTCTTTGCGGGTAGGGGGGCCATCAATATGCCAGACAATTTGTGAAGCCTTTATCAAATAAAATCCAAAAAAAGCCAATCTTTGGTGACATTTACTGCTTGTGTTTGTTTTACCTGACCCTGACAGAAATGTAGGGAGTCCTGAAAATGGCGTGATTGTGTAACCTTACAAAGCACTGTTGGGTGTTATTTACTAAAGGCAAAGACACTTTGCACTACAAGTGCACTTGCAACTGCACTGAAACTGCACTTGTAGTGCAAAGAGGATTTGCCCTTAGGAAATAACCCCAATTTTCACAGAAAACACCAATTACATCACCACCAATGTGTTTTGTAGCGTTGACACAATAATCCACACATTCTTCATTAACAATCATTTTAATACCTGCACAATCACAGGTGAATTTAGAAAAGGTTTTTAAAACAAACCAACATGTTTGTTGTATAACAATTTTTGGGGTGGCATTATCACAAATAGAAATTTCCATTTAAGATAAAACAGGCATGTTTAAAACCAACAAGAAAGACACAAATCTTAAACTTACAAAGTTCACATTTGGAAGATGCACACCAATTTCAGAATGTCAACATGTGCTAGCTGCCATCACGGGGATCAAGGGACGTGTTTTAGGGGAGAAACCCCTTCCTCTCAGCTACTTTTATTATTGAGGAAGGGGTTGCACCCCCAAAACGCGTCCATTGATCTCCCGTGATGGCAGATAGCACATGTTGGCACACTGTGTGCATCCTCCAAATTGAGCTTTTAGAAAAATCACTAAAACATTTTTAAATTTGTAGAACACAAAAGAAGAAAGTGATTTTGAGGGGTTTTAAACTCGCCCCAAAACATCAATGATGTTCTTATTTTTTTGGATAACATCATTGATGTTTTTCTTGAGGGTTTCCAAAGCTAAATTACACCCCATGATCTCCCCAATCAGGATCTGGGCACTTTCTGACGTGAAAGGATCTGGATCCACAACATCACAATCACCTAAAAAGAGAGAAAACAAAAAAAACAGGTATCAAAAATATGCCGGCATCCATCTCTTACCTGAGCCTGTGGTCGCAGACACTCACCTGTTGTGGTGACAATTTCCACCACGTCTTCCTCCTCCTGCTCTTCTTGGGTTGGGGGTATTTCCCCTTCTTCCAGAGGGGGGGGGCTCTGGTCTCCTCGGATGAGGGGTGTCCTCCGAGTCTTTTCTCCCCTATGTAAAACAAAAATGCAATACTTAGCACACAGATATTTGATGGCAGGACTATAAATAGGAAACATTGCTTGGAAGTGGGGTACAATTGCATATGGCCAAAACAATGGTGTTTTATAGGCCGAAAGAAAAATGTTTGATACGAACGAATAATGTGCCCATGAACATGAAAGTTGCCATTTTAAAATGTACACTTTTAAGAAAAGCACATGGAGCAGCACGAACATAATAAACATAAAAAATAGGAACACAGCACAACTACTTACTTTTTTGCAGCACTCTCCGGATCTTTCTGTACTGCTCATGTTCTCATTATTTGAGGCCCGACCACCGCTTCCTGAGCTGATCTTTGGATCGACGTACCCCAAAATTCCAGTGCAGACTCTTGACCACTTTCGCCATGATCTTGGCCTTTCTGACATTGGGGTTGGGGTAAGGTCCATACTTCCTATCATAGTCGGTCCTCTTCAGGATGTCGACCATCTCCAACATCTCCCCAAAGGACATATTTGAGGCCTTAAATCTCCATCTGGATCGGGACGTGTCCGGATCTGGGCTTTCCTCCTCCTCCTCCTTGTTCCTGTAATTAGCACGCACCTGCTGTGTATCCGCCATGTGCTCTTTCCCCACTGCGGCAAACAAAAAGGGGCGGGGAATAGACTAGAAAGAACATCAGGGGCGGGCGGAGTTACACGCATGCGCAGTGTGTATAAAGCGCAACACGCGTGCATATTACGTACGATCTGTGAGCGGAGGAAGGAGCATTGGAGGCGCCGATCATAAGAACAAATATAAGAGACATACTTGTGCCTATACTGCTTCTACATTGAGGCCTATATTGTAACAAGGTTAGGAGAGTTTTGGCTGACATTAGGGTTTGTCTTGTGTTGTGTCTTGCAGTGAAAATGGATATCTTTCAAGATACTGACTTCATGGCAATATTCATTGTTTAGGGAGCTGCCTTGTCTGTGGGAGATCAACCACCCACATTATAGGAACCAAACAAAGAGGAAGGCAGCGCTGGATCAATTGTTGGAAATTGTGAAGCAGGTGATCCCCATGGCAGACATCACATATTTGAAGATCCTAATTGGTGGCCTCAGGAGCACATATGTAAGGGAGCGCCAGAAAGTCCAGGATTCACAGAGATCCGGAGCAGCAGGTGACATCTATGTCCCCAGGATGTGGTACTATGACAGGCTGCATTTTCTGGCAGGTCAGACTGAACCCAGGCCATCACTCTCCAGTCTTCCTTCCACACTTCCTCCCCCCCAGCTGAGGCTTCTGACACCCAACCTGGGCCTTCCAGGCAGCAACATGTGGAGGAGCCCAGCTTGAGCCAGGTATAGCATTCCGCTAAATATTTCTGGTTGTCCAATCAATGATGTTAAATAGATGTTAGTTTGGAGTACTAATTTATGATTGTGATTGATGATGCAACACATAAAACCATGTCCCTTTTTCATACACAGGGAAGTCTCAGCCAGGAGGTGGCCGGGCCGAGCAGGCTGGCTGATATGCAGGTTCCTCCCCTACCCCTGCAAAGAGAAAGTGGCAGGAGGAGGAGTACCCTAGAGGAGGCTGCCATAGGCCTCTTTTGGAAGGCTACAGAGGCCCTGGGAGCACCACACACCATGGAGGAGGACTTTGCTGCCATCATTGCCTGTAAAATGCAGTGGATGGAGGAGGGCCAACAACTCATGTGTGAGTCCTTAATTTTGGAGGCTCTCAATAAGGGGTTGAGGGCCCAAATAACATCTGATACCTACCTTTGTGACCTCACACATGGTCCTCATCCTCCTCCTCCTTCTCCTCCAGGTCCTACTAGTCCTCCTCCTCCTCCAGGTCCTTCTGCTCCTGCTGCCACATCTCCAACAGCAGAGCCACAGCCAGGAAGGAAGCGTGGAAGGAAGACCAGAAAGTGAGGACCCTGGATCCAGTCTGGTCTGGCAAAAGATGCAGCCTTTTGCGGTACCACAGCCTGGGGACACAGATGTCATCTGTTGCTTTCCGGATCTCTGGGACTTCTGGACCAGACTGTACTCCCTTACATATGGACTCATCAGGCCACCAATTTTGATGTTCAAGAATTGATGTCTGCCCTGGGGGTCCAAGGCTTCGCTAATTTCAACTGTTTATCCAGCGTTGCCTCCCTCTTTGTTTGGTTCTGAGCCCTTAATAAAGGATTTTTTGTTTCAATTATACTTGCCTATGTGTATTTTACTTCAAAAAGGACAGTTTGTTTGTGAGGATTCAGGTACATTTCAAATATACAATGTGAAATTAACAAGGGACACCAACACCAAGCAATCTCCTTGAGATTAAATAATAAAAGATATCAATGGTGTTGTGGTAACTTGACACACAAAACACACACAAAAATATTCTGGAGTAAAACTAAAAATAAAATAAAACAAAGATCAGCCTTTGAAAAAATACAAACTTAAAATAAAATAAAAATCTGGCTTTAAAAAAAAAAAAAAAACACAAAAATATTTTTTGTCAGATGTGACAAATGAAAATATATTAAGGGAATCCCGATAAATAATAAAGAAATAAGTTTGTGAGAAGTCTGTGTGAATATGAGCAGCAAAACTACTTCATTCTTCTCACATTATAAAGAAGAAGAGAGTGCGCTGTATTAAACCATTTTTAACATTGCAGCATGACGAAAGTGCTGTATCCATTGCGAACGCTAAGTTTACCAGACCAAGCTGTTCCGTGTTGGAATTTCTTCTGAGCATGCGTGGCACTTTGTGCATAGGAACAGGCCACACACGGTCGGAATTGACACGATCGGATTTTGTTGTTGGAAAATTTCATAGCCTACTCTCAAACTTTGTGTGTCGGAAAATCTGATGGAAAATGTCCGATGGAGCCCACACACGGTCGGAATTTCCGACAACACGCTCCGATCGGACATTTTCCATCGGAAAATCCGACCGTGTGTACGGGGCATTAGAGTGTCAGGGGTCTCTATCCTTCATAAGAAAATGGGAGCAGGATATGGGCATAAATATATTGTTTAAAAACAATGTATGATGGTTGGTATATTTATTTATGTTTTTTTCTGTTTTTCTTTTTTTTTGTTTGTTGTATATTAAAAAAAAAAATTATAATAAAAGATTAAATGATATAACAGGTGGAGGTACTGTTGTTCTGGAAAGATGTCCTGATGAACAAGTGCCCCCCCTTGCACGGCTGCAGGGCCTCACAGCAGCACGATCTGTCACCGGCTGTGTCCACCGGACACAGTTGATGACTGATCACTGCACCGAACCGCTGCCAGTGTCGTGTTATCGATGTGCCCAATCACAGTAGATCACATGCCAATTCTTCTTCTTCCTTTCATGCCATCCATTGTATGCAATTGTTTTGCTAGCTGTGATTGGTCACAGTGAAAACATGGTACAAACAGGCCAATCACAGTCCATCTGTACCATGTGATTAGCTTTGACCAATTACAGCTAATCACAACAAAAGACTCTGAATGAACTATTTTTATTCAGTAAAAATAGTTGCTTATACCAATGAAATTAATTGGTAAATGCAATCATAATGTTTAAAAAAAAAAAAATTCCTGATCACTTCCCCCGAGTAGTACAATGTTACTATGGTAACACTGTATTTTTCTGGTCACAGTCTGTTAGCAAAAAAAATCATTATAAGTACTCAATTAATAACTATAAAAGTACTTATATTATTTATTTATTTTTTTTATACACTGTCACCAGTCAGTGTCCCTGATCACCGCCACATTAGTTATATGATATTGCTGTGCTGCACTGTCACAGTATGAAAATAAAAAATAGTAAAAAATCATTTTTTTTGTTAATTTCTTAATTTTCAAAATAACTGTGACAAAAAATTACAACTTTAAAAAACTCACCACACCTTTTACTAAATACCGTACACTACTTTCTAAAAAGAGGTCGTTTGGGGATAATTGTACTGTCCTGGCATTTTTGGACCTCGAAAAATGAGATAGGTTGTCCGTACATCAGGATCAATTTTCAGATATGCTGTTTATACCATAGTTTGTGGGCTCTATAACCTACAGAATGAATAATATACACTAATTTGGGTTATTTTCACCAATGAAATGTAGCAAAATACAGTTAGGCCTTAATTTATGAAGAAAAATTATTTATTTGCCAAATTTTATAACAGTAACCAAGAAAACGTTTTTTAAATACCGATTAAATACCACCAAAAGAAAGCTCTGTTTGTGTGAAAAAAAATATAAAAGTTTCTTATGGGTACGGTGTTGCATGACTGCGCAATTTTCATTCAAAGTGTGAAAGCTAAAAATTGGCTTGGGCAGGAAGGGGGTAAATATGCCTGGCATTAAAGTGGTTAAACCATAATGTACTGCATGGCCTTTGAAATATGGCCAACTGGCTTAGAAAGTCCAACAGGGTATCTTTTTGATTAGGCCCTACCACTTGAAGTTGCCTTTTGCTCACTGTACACCTCTGCATTGTTTGAAAGAGAATAAACTAGATGCAAGAACAATGTACATCTAATGAAACTCTCATTACAGTAAATCACTTGCATTTCCCACCACTAGGGATGGGCTGAACGGACCCCTGTCCGGTTTGCACCAGAACTTTTGAACACTGCGAAAGTGATTTTTTTTTATTTTTAAACTGAAAGCATAAAAATGAAAAAAAATCTTACAATATAGTGCCTGGGGGTCCCCTTAGTCTACCTGTAAAGTGGCAGATCTGTACCATGTCTAGAATCTGCTGCAGCAATAATTGTATTTATAAAGCAAAAAAAAATGAAATTTTCCCTGCAAGCTGCCTTTATTTTGCTCAGCAACAGCTGGGGAGCCTGTGTGTATTATGAGGCCACAATGTAGTGCACTGGGAACAAGATTAGAGATTTTTTGGATATATTCTGGTGTTACTTTGACTTTGGATAGAAGTAATTGGTCTTTGGGTGTCGTGGCACCTTCCCACGGTAACCCTATAGAGGTAATCTTGATAAAAGCAAGAATTGGCCTTGCTGTAAAAAATTGCAATAATATGCACCAACTTGCAGTAACGCACACAAAACGATATGGCGTTAAACTGGCAGTAACGCACAGAAAATTATATGGTGTTAAACTGGCAGTAATGCACACAGATCTATATGGCGTTAAACTGGCAGTAATGCACAAAAAACTATATGGCGTTAAACTGGCAGTAACGCACACAGAACTATATGGCGTTAAACTGGAAGTAACACACACAGAACTATATGGCATTAACCTGGCAGTAATACACCAAACTATATGGTGTTAAACTTGCAGTAAAGCACACAGAAGTAAATGGTGTTAAACTGGCAGTAATGCACACAGAACTATATGGTGTTAAACTGGCAGGAACACACACAGAACTATATGGTGTTAAACTGGCAGTAACGCTCACAAAACTATATGGCGTTAAACTGGTAGTAACGCACACAGAACTATATGGCGGGAAACTGTCAGTAATGCACACAAAACTATATGGCGTTAAACTGACATGAACGCACACAGAACTATATGGCGATAAACTGGCAGTAACGCACACAAAACTATATGGTTTTAAACTGGCAGTAACGCACACAGAAGTAAATGGCATTAAACTGGCAGTAACGCACACAAAAGTAAATGGCGATAAACTGTCACTACACTGATGCTATCTGAACTGTCCCTACTTTAGCTATGCAAAGCTGAATGATGGTCCTCCTCACTACACTCACACTATCCCTAGACGGACATTAAACTAATATTCTACACTGACAATTGAAGCCAAATAGCACAGTATAGCACACTAACTAACTAACTAACATACTAATAGCACTGAACAGAGCCCTGTTCTATCTATCCCCATGCCAAAATCACACTGAAAATGGCTGCCATTGAAAGAATACTTTTATACTGTGGGGTGGGAATGAGCCATGATTAAATAAAGTCATGATGACAGTGTCCATTCATGACTCTGACAGTGCTCTGTGCCCTGATTGGCTGAAGCTTTCGCTGCTTCAGCCAATCAGGGCTTGCAATGGACTGTTCAGTGCCGCAATGGATTGTCGGTTTGGGGGGCACGAACAAATGGTCGAACGACCCGTTTGTTTGGATGTTCGACGAACGTCCGAACAACAAAAGTTTGGCCTGAACTTATGCTCAGGTCTAACCTTTCGCCCAACCCTTCCCCCCCAATCCCCCCCCCATCCCCATAGATATAATAAAGTTAAGCATACACATGTTAAACCTATTATCCCTGATTAAAACTGTCCTGCTGCTGGCCAATTTTACACTGCTCTATCTTCTGCAGTATGTCAATTCTTGTAGTAAAATCGAATCCTGTACTTTTTGTCTCTAATAACATTGAGCCTAGCCTTGCAATTTAAAATTGTCCTGCTGATCACCATTTTTACATTGTTGTGTCATCTGTGGTCTCTTAATTCTTAACGTGTCATTAAACTCAGACTTTGAAAAACTTTCATTACATCATTACATGCCATATAACAAAGCCGCTAAATCATTTGTTTTGTGTAGAGTGAAATATACCTGGTTGTTCCTGCCTTCCCTCCCATCTTCTCTGTGGCCCCACTGCAGGTTGAGATAGTGTAGACTAGCTGGTGTCCTCTACTGAGCATGTCCAATTTCACCTCCTTTCTAAGCTCTTTCTTTCTCCTTTTTCTTATTTGTGTAGCCACATTACTATACAGTCACACCGTGTTAAATGACACTCCCTTCCCTCTCTCCTTCTCCATGTCCTTCTATTGCTAAACACTATGGGGATAGGATATAGTATGTTGATTGATTACATTCACTAAGAAACTCACAAAGCATATAATAACCAAAGTAATATAAAGTAGTTTAAAATATATCTAATGGAATCGCTAATACCTTTAAAGTAAAAAAAGCATCTTTGCAGTTCCCGTCTGAACAAAATGAAAGCTAGTGTTAGTCATCTTTGACTCTGCCTACACCATATTAATGCACACAAAATACACATTTCATGTTCAATAGAGATTTATTGGGAGCTGTAAAACAGTTATTTCATATTTGGTAATAGAAGCCCCTCCCAAAGATCTTTCCCTGCAGACGCCAAAGAACATGTGACCACACAACAGCGCTGCAGGATTAAGGTATTTAGAGGATCTAAGAAAAAAAAGAAAAACAGTGCCATGATATATATGATTTATGTGAATGAATTATGGAAATTAACACTTCTCTGTATAGTATCACTTTATTGATAGCTTGATAGAAATTTTGCAGCGACAAGAACTAGCCATTTTGTTATTGTTAACACCACATACAGCTTTAAGGCAACCCCCAAATGTGTAAGTGAAAGGAAGACCCTCTTCCCGTACAGTATTTCAAGATATATATATATATTTTTTTGCATTGGTACATATCTCCATGACAGTGCCCAGCTTCCCAGCTTTTTTTTAATCTTTTTTTTACAGTAGTTTGCCTATTAGTCCTACATTAAACAGAATTAAGCAACAAGATTCACCCACTTTGACTTCAGTGGGATTTCCCTTTAAATTTAGATTTGCTAAATGTTGACTCAAGAATCACTAAATCTTGTATTGATAGTTTTCTCTCTTATCCTTTTTTTAGCATGCAGCCTATTGACACCTGAACAAAGTTATTCATCTATGTTCATTTTTGCTTTCCTTTATCTACTTTGTTGTTTATGTTTTTCTTCTCCTGGACCCTTTGGTCCCCTTATTGGATCTACTTGATGACACATAACAATGGGAAATTGGAACCTTTTTAAAATTACTACCGTGTTGTCAATTGTTTGAATGTTATATATGCGGTACATCCCTAATTTGTACTGTATATTCTGAAATGTAATAAAAATTTCACGATGAAAAAAAAGAATCACTGAATCTTTTGCGTATTAAAGTGGTTGTTACTCTAAAAAAAAGAAATAGAGGTCCTGTTTCCTTATAGCAGGTTAAACAGAACAGTGCTTGTGCTGTCTAACCTGCCCCTCTGGAAACTGTAAATACCTGGCTGATCCTGCCAGTTTCTGCCCTCCCCCTGTAAACTGACCACGGTTTATCATGACTGCTGAGCACTGACACAGTGGTCAGTTTACGTGCCTCCGTCATCTGCTGTGTCTCCTCTGTGCTGCAGTAAGCAAATATTTTGTAAAGTGTGAAATGTGTAATAAATTAATTGTTCAGCTGCAAAAACTGTAAAACACATGCAAAAAAAGAAAAGAAAGATGTTTACCTACTTTATTTGTGCAAAACAGTTATATATCAAACATTTTTGTGCCAAAATTCTTATGTCAAGAAAAAAGGTAGGCCAGTTCTCAAAAACTGAAAACTATCATCTTCTTGACAGCTGTAGTACTAGAACATTCACTTCTGCCTTTGCAGTTTCATCTTTTTGGTGCAATTTTCAAATTCTTTAATTTGCCTCCTGCTCTGTTTTCCTCTGTTTCAAGCTTTTGAAAGCAAAAAAAAGAATTGTTCTGTGATACCAGATCTCTGTAGTTTCTTTATGCTATGTGCATTGCTTTTACTCTGTTATCCCATGGATAGTAATTATTTTATAGTGCCTGTAATTAAGGAAGAATTAGGCTTTGTAAACAAAACCTGCCTTCTTCCTTTAATAGTAAAGGATAATAAATTTGGCTGTGACATTCACTATATTTGGACAAGCTTTGGCTAGCTTCCAGGTTTCACAATAAGAACATTATTGCATAATTATGCCTTGGAGGTTCTCTTATTACAAGGTATTTTTTTTTTTTTGTCAAGAAACATATTGCTTGGCTTTCAGCCAGTAACAATAAAATACATGGCTGCTATAAATGTTTCAAACCAAATCTCTCCCTGTAACATCTTGTTGAGCAATACATGCAGTATGCATGTATTATTGATACTATTCTCTGCAGTCAGCCTGATGTCATAATGATTTTCTTTATCTAAAATAAAAGTACTTGTATAAAAGCTCCACGTTCAAGATAGATATCTACTGAAAGTGGTAAATGAGTAATATCTCCTGTTTTATACCACAGGTTTAGTGTAAATTGTATTTTTAGAGTTCAAACTAATCAATGTAATAAATTGAACTCATAGTAAAAAAAAACAGAATGTGGTAAAAAAAAATGAAAATTGTTATAATGAGTACAGCAAATTAATCGAGGACTAAAATTTGTCCTTAATGAGGCAGATTTGCAAATAGCAGATTTCTATAAAAACTTTCTGATCCACAGTCAACTGATTTGTTCACTTTCCCTAATATTTTAAAGAAAACTTTCTTTTTTTTAAAATACATGTTACCTTTGTATATTTATTAATATACAATATTGTGTAGTTTTTCATGAATTTGTATTTATTCTTATTTTTTTATGATTCATTCATTTTACATTAACAAAACAAGCTATTTCCAGTAGAGATTACAATAATAATATTACATGCTATGCTTAAAAAATAACATTAACAAACAAGTGTAAGACTGTTAATCTTCACGACATTAACAAGATCCAAAGAGTAATATTATAAGGAATTTTTAAAAAGTTAGATGTTTATAGTGTTGGTAATGCTGCCTATCACATATATTGAAATTGTATACCTGTGATTCACTAGTGTAATGGGGGAAGAGATAAAAAGTTCAGTGGTAACAGTGAAGAGTAGGGTAATTTTGTATTTGATAAAGAGGAGATTGTTAATCTAGTACCATTGAAGAAAAGTTACTAAGGCAGCTGATTAAGATACGGTAATATGAAAAGTCTGAGGTGTAAAGGCCGGCCATAGGTTGAGCAACTTTCTTTCTGGCAACCATGGGTCACTTAAATCCCTTCTGTGGAAATATTAGGGGTCATTTACTATAGCGCTGCAACGCTAATTAGCGCTAAAATGATTTCCCTTCTGTGGAAATATTAGGGGTCATTTATTATAGTGCTGCGGCGCTAATTAGCGCTAATTAGTACTAATACGGTATTCACTATAGCACTGGTAAAGAAAAACTCCCAAAATCGAATTTACTATAGTTTCCTGAAACCAAATAGCGCCCAAACCCGTACTCTGCTAAAACCTAGAGTAGTTCACATGGAAATAATGTTTAGAGCATGATATACTTGCCTAACTGGTACTGAAATATGCAATATATTATTTAAATATAATCTGCTTTTAAACTGTGTGAAAAAGTGATTTCTACACTGAAATATCTTTAAAAGTCTGAGAAGAGATAAATTCCCCGTTTTTGTACAACTAAGTGCCAACCCAACTGAGCATGCTCAGACTTGCAAATAGCTCTCATTTTAGCTCCAATGTCTTTTTTACAGGGCGCTATAGTAAATACCAAAATGAGCTCTGTGTTAAAGAGCATTTTTTGGGATTGAAAATTGGGGCTATTACAGTCCAATGCAAGTTTTAGCCATTGATTCTAATGGTACAATTGTAACTTTTCCAAAATAAATCCTTTTGATGTTGAGATGAAATGTATCTTTCTCTGAAATAAATTTTCCTTTGCAGCATTGTTGCTTCGACTTTAAGTATTTTGTTTTTAAGAATGCTAGAATATGGAATGTTTTGATGTTTTGGTAAAATATATTTTTCTCTGTCACTTTCACTTGTTACTCTCCATCTCACAACAATCTTTACCCAAACTCACACAGGTGTCTTTACAAACCACAAACAATACTATTGCTGTTGCAAATTTAAAATGAGTCGCAATTTTTTGTCCTTTTTATTATTTCCAAATAATCATAATTTGAGCCCAAAAAATGTAATATGTGTACCAACATCAGAAATCAAAATGTTATTCCCAAAAATTTGAGGGTAGCATCACTATTCTACACTGACCCACAAAGAACCACCAAATATCACAGAATAAATTGAGAAGAAAATCTCTTAAGTAATTTATTTCCATCACCTGTACAAAGAAATGCAGTATTTATGTGTATTTATGTGTAGGAGGTCTTCACATGTGGCAACTCTGTAGCTTAGAGGTTAGAACTTCTGCTTAGCATCCCTGAGCATCTGGGTTCAAATCCCAAACATTATTATTATTAATACTATACAGGATTTATATAGCACTAACAGTTTACGTAGCGCTTTAAAACTTTAAACATGATGCTTCATGTAGAGAAATTGTCTCATCTCCCAGGTCCTAAAACTATGTCTAAATGTAGTATTGGAGGGTTCCACCACCATTGTAAATCTTGCCAGATACACTATCTAGCCAAAAGTATTGGGACACCTGCCTTTACACACACATGAACTTTAATGGCAGCCCAGTCTTAGTCCGTAGGGTTAAAAATTGATTTGGCCCAACCTTTGCAGCTAGAACAGCATCTAGAAAGGCTGTCCACAAGGTTTAGTGTGTCTATGGGAATGTTTGACCGTTCTTCCAGAAGTGCATTTGTGAGGGTAGGCACTGATGTTGGATGAGAAGGCCTGGCTCGCATTCAGCCAAAAGGTGTTCATCCATGTCTTTATGGACCTTGCTTTGTGCACTGGTGTGCAGTCATGTTGGAACAGGAAGGGGCCATCCCCAAACTGTTCCCACAAAGTTGGGAGCATGGAATTGTCCAAAATGTCTTGGTATGCTGATGCCTTAAGAGTTCCCTTCACTGGAACTAAGTGGCCAAGCCCAACCCTGAAAAACAACCCCACATCATAAACCCCCCTCCACCAAATGATTTGGACCAGTGTATAAATCAAGGTCCATAAAGACATGGATGAGTGAGTTTGTGGTGGGGGAACTTTTTTTTTTTAAAGGTTAAATTTTATTTGTTTTTTTTCGTACAGAACAAACAAACAAACATAAATACACATATTCTGAGCGAACGTCACTCAATCCAATACAGAGTGTAAGACACTGGTATACATTTGGCATACATGTTATCATATTGTACAGTTGCATATGTCTGTTCAGTTTCTATTGAACTTTATAGCATTAACTGGAATTTCTTTATGAGCTTTATATGGCAGGTGTAATAGTATTTTCAGAACTAGTCCACAGACCCCATATTTTGTGAAATTTTTTTGGGCATCCTCTGGCTTCATATGTTAGTTTGTACAGCGGTATAGCCTGATTAACAACGTTCAGCCAGAATGCTATCGTAGGTGGGGATTGTGATTTCCAATGGATAGTGATCGATTTTTTGGCATAAAACAGTACAATTCTCAAGAATGTTTTCTTATTTTTAGATATACTCTCATCGTCCACATATCCTAGTAAACATCTCAGAGGGTTGCAGACATTAGGCAATTGTGTCAAGGAACTGATAAAAGCAGTGACCCCTGACCAGAACCGCCTGATCTCAGTGCACTCCCACATCAGATGGAAAAAGGTGGCATCCGCAATGCTGCATCTGGAGCACACTGCCGATGGAAGTTTTCTGAGTTTGAATAATAAGGATGGCATAAAATATGCTCTATACAATAGTTTGGTCTGTATGACCCTGTCCCTGGAAGAGATGACAGAGGGGACCTGGAGGGGAAGTATGTCCTGCCAGATGTCCTCCGTCAGCTCGGGGATATCAGCTTTCCACTTATTAAGCGAGTTACTGAGTCTGAGCGTTGTGGTGTGCAATAGAGTTTTATAGTAAGTGGAGATCAATTTGTCATGAGAAGGATCTATTAATAAGTGCTCTAGCAGAGATAATTGAACAGTTATATTACGCAACCCAAACTGCGTGGTTGCCGTGTGGCGTATTTGCAAGTAAAGAAAGTAGGCTGTGCGAGGTAGCTGATAGTCCTGGCGAAATTCCTCAAATGACCGAAACGTATTGTTTGAGAACAAATGCATTATGGTTTTTACCCCTTTTTTTGACCAGTATTCCCCATCTGTCCTACAGGCGAATTCCTGTGGATTTGGGTTCCCCCATAATGGAGTATTTGGGGAGTAGGTACGATGCTCTGTATCTGGCAGCATTTTAGTTAGTTTAAAAATTCGTAGAGTCATTTCAAGGATTTTAGTGCTTTCCCTCCCTCTAAGAGATAGACGGTGGACCAGATACTGTAGGGATTCGTAAGAGGTGAGTATGGCTGCTTCTAGGGTCGTAGCCGCATTGTTGGCTTCAGGGAAAAAACACCAATGCGCATGAACCAGTTGTGCGGCAATGTAGTATGTCTGGAGGCATGGTAACGCCAGTCCACCCTCCAACACCGGCAGTTGAAGAGTATTTTTTGCAATTCTCACTGCTCCCCCCTTCCAAATGAAGGCGATAAGGATCGAATCAATCTCTTTAAATTTGATTTTTGTAACGTATACTGGTAAGTTGTACAGGAGATATAGGAAGCGTGGGAGGAATATCATTTTAAAAATGTTTATCCTACCTAATATCGTTAAGGGGAGATTGGTCCATGTCTTTAGTGTGGTCTTCATTCTGCTAATAAGTGGGTCTAGATTATATTTGATATAGGAGGAAAGAGGATGTTGGATCATGACCCCCAAGTATCTGAAAGAGTCAACTATCTGTAGCGGGCAAGAGGGAGGGAGTGTAAACACTGCCTCCTGATCTATCTTAAACATAAGGGATTTATCCCAATTAACTTGAAACCCTGAGAAAAGGCCAAACTGTCGAATAATTTCCAGCAGGGTTGGGAGAGACTATTGGGGGTCAGCCAAGTATATTAACATGTCATCAGCGTATAAAGATACTTTCTCTTCTAGGCCCCCAATCGTCAGTCCCTTTATTTCCCCACTGGATCTTATCAGTGCCGCCAGAGGTTCTATCGCAATTGCAAATAGCAATGGCGACAGGGGGCAGCCTTGTCTGGTGCCCCTTTTGATCAGGAACGGATCAGTTACTGATGCATTTATCCGCAGCCTAGCGGTAGGTTTTGAATATAACAGTTGAACCCACTTGATGAAGGTATTTCCAAACCCAAATTTCGCCAGGACTTCCAGCAAATAAGGCCATTCGACCGAGTCGAATGCCTTGTGCGCATCTAAGGCCAGCACCGCTCTGGTCCCCACAACATCATGGGTGGCTTGCAGATTTGTGAACAGTCTTCGTAAATTTATGGACGTTGTTCGTCCTGGAATGAATCCAGTCTGATCCGCCCCAATAATGGTGATAATGACTGAGTTCAATCTCCGGACGAGCACCTTGGCTAAAATCTTGACGTCTGGGGTTAATCAATGATATTGGTCTATATGACTCACAAAGTAGATGGTCTTTATGAGGTTTGGGGATGAGGACAATCAGTGCCTCTGACATAGAGGGCGGTAACTTCTATGGGGAAGCCATCCAGTCCCGGTGTTTTATTTCTGGCAAAGGACTGTATGGCTTCCCCAATCTCCTCCTCTGTCAGAGGGTCGTCAAGGAGTGAGGCCTGTTCTTCTTGGAGCCTTGGTAGCAAAATGTCAGCCAAGTAGTCATCTAGTTCTACAATAGTATAGTGAGCTTTGGTAGCATATAACGAAGAGTAGCATTTCACAAAAGCATCTACTATCTCCCCATTCTGTTCCACCACTGTACCTACTATATTCTTAATTCTTGAAATACTGCACAGTTGATAATCAGGCCTAGACAAATAAGCTAGTAATCGGCTATTTTTGTCTCCAAACTCGAAGATTCGCTGGTTTTGATACAGCAATTTCTTCTGAGTGCGCTCTAAAAGGACTAGATCCAGGTCTCTGGATCTATGTTTCCAGGTATTATGTGTTGCTGGGGTAGGGGTTGTGGAATAAGCAGCCTCGGCTGCCCTGAGATCCTTTTCCGCGTCCTTTAATTTGGACTGGGATGCCTTGTGGGCCTGCCCAATCGCCGTCGCAAAAATGCCACGCGTGGTGGCCTTAGAGGCATCCCAGGTCAATGGGATAGAGACATTCTGACGGTTACGCAACCAATATGCTTTCATTTCCGCTGTGCTTTGATCTACCACCATTTGATCTGCTAGCCACAGTGGGCTCAGTCGCCACATGCGGTATGAGGTGGGGGGTCCAAGGCAAGGTCCACCATTAAAGGGGAGTGGTCAGACACCGCCCTAGGGAGATATCTGGCCTCAACCACCCTATTCAACAACTCAGATGAAACCAAACACAAATCAATCCGGGACAGAGTACCATGCATTTCAGACTGACATGAGTACTCCCTCCCGTCCGCGTGCTTCCACCTCCAGGTCTCCACCAGGTCAAATTGGGTCAAGAAAGAGCATAGGGGTGTGGGGGGCAATGTAGAACACTTGAACCTGTCTATGGAATTATCGAGTACTGTGTTAAAGTCCCCTGCTATCAGCAGAGGGCTTTCTGCTATTGCCAAGAGGGAACTCATTACCCGTTCGAAAAACAATTTAGTGAAGGGTGGTGAGACATATAGGCTTGTAACCGTATAGGGCTTACCCCATAATTCAAGTACCACAATAACAAAACACCCATTAGGGTCAGTCTTAATATGTTTTATGGTGACAGGTGCTGATTTTGCTATAAGGATAGACGTGCCTCTGGCATACGTGGAGTAAGTAGAGTGTATAGCATAGGCAATTTTTGCTCTCTTTAGAGCCATTACTCTTGACCCCTGAAGGTGGGTTTCCTGGAGGAGGATCACGTGCGGATTGTGTCTTGCCAAGTATTCAAACATCAATGACCTTTTGACCTTGGAGTTAAGCCCCCTAACATTCCATGAAACTATACGGAGTTTAGACATGCGTATAAACAATTTATGATTGTTTGAGCCCACTTCTCACCGCTCGCCAGAACCCAGCCCCGGACGAGGTCCAGCGAGCCCTGAGAAATAGACCAAAATATAAACATCTCTGATATTTTAATCATCAATCCATGAATCTCAGCTTTGGATTGCAAAAACTGTAGGACCAAAAAAGCGTTATTAAAGTATGCATACACAATTGAACACCAGTGTCGTTTGTAGATAACCATGGCAGTAAAGCAAAATACCTCAAAAGATTCCCCAACAAATTTTCCCTCCCTAACCCTCCCGGCTCCCATCCCCCAACATATGAGAGCTTTATTCCCGTAACCAAACCTATTTGGCAGGACGGCCATGGCTCAGACCCTTAACCAACTAGTCTCAGGAGACGTGTAAAAGTCCACAACTCTGGGTCTCCATCCGCATTTGTCCGCACAAATTAAAGAATGTGTGGTATCTCTTGGCCTGAAAAATCATGGTGACAAAAAATAATAATAATAAAAGAAAAAAGGGGGGAGAATCAGGGAGGGTGATAAGCTGCTGATTGGCATCCAAGGATAGCACGGGAGGTGTCTTCTACTTCAGAGAGATTCAGGATGTAGAGTCCCGTGTCAGCTGTATGTTGATGGGGATGTATCTTCTACTTCTGGGGATGTAGGATACAAAGTCCCATATCAGCTGCGTGTGGGTGGGGATAGATGAAGTAGAGGGGCAAAATGAACAAAACAGAAACAAAGCCCCTCCAGGTCTCCTCATTTCCATGCTTCTCCCATCTACCGGCAATGGGGTACAGTGAAGGCGGCTTGGTGGGCTTCATGCAGGGTGAGGCACTACTGGGGAGGAGATCTCCTATCCTGGTTTCTGCGATTCGGATGTCCTAAGGTGTCCACCCATTGTGATGCCTCCCTGGGATCCGTAAAAAAGTAGGCCTTGCCCTGGTAGATGATTCGCAAACGAGCAGGATATAACATGCCATATGGAAGGTGAAGCTCCCGTAACCTGCGTTTAATTGCTAGGAAAGTGGCTCTCTGCTTCTGCGTAGCTACGGAAAAATCTGGGAAAATGGTGATGCCATTGACATTAAAGGAAACTTTGCCCCTCTCTCTAGCCACTCTGAGAATAGCCTCTCTGTCTCGGAAGTGTAGCAGCTTTATAATCATGGCACGTGGTGGGGACCCAGGTGGTAGAGGGCGCATGGGGATTCTGTGCGCCCTTTCTATGGCGAACATTGGTGAAAAGGTGTTGGCCCCAAACTCATTCAACAGCCATCTTTCCATGAATGCTTCTGGTGTTTTACCCTCAGCACCCTCTGGGAACCCCAAAAAGCGCAGGTTGTTTCTTCTTAAGCGGTCTTCCATATCAGTGATCTTATCTGTAGTGTACTCATGAGCCTACCGCAGTTCCCTCATAGAACTCTGCAAGGGACGTGTTTCATCCTCTATGTCACTAATACGTTGCTCAGCATTAGTCACTCTATGGCGGATATTGTGGACATCCTGTTTCAAAAAGGATAATTCTGTCTTGATAGTGTACATTTGTGTGGTGAGAGATGCATGGCTGTGCTGGATGGTTGCCATAATCTGGGCTAGGGATGGCTCTGCAGGGCCTGCATCATCCCTGTCTGTTCTGGGGGGTTGAGGATCATGTCCCTCCGCAGGGGAGAACAAGAGAGGGTCTTCTGGGCTTAAGGTAGGGGGGGATCTTTGTGACTCACCCTTCCCCTTGAGCTGCTTCCAGGGTGTGGATGTGGAGGCTGCTTGTCGCTGTGTGTTCCCCTCATGCTGATCGGCGCCATTTTGCCGCGGCCTGCATAGCGGTAACGGCGGCTCGATTCCCGGGCCTCCTCCATCGGTGGTCCATATTTGACCATCCCCCGATGGTCACAGTGCTCTCTGGGTGCTGTGGGGGTATATGAGACCCTCGGATGCCAGCCTGGATAGCAGGATCTGGGCAGGATGTGTGCGGTGTGGAGGGAGCTCAGGCTGAGCACGTCCTCACATCCCAGGTGCTGGCAACGCCCCCATGGTGGGGGAACTTGACTGACCTGCACAGAGTCCTGACCTCAAAACAACAGAACACCTTGGGGATGAATTAGAGTGGAGACTGTAAGCCAGGCCCTCTTGTCCAACATCGGTGCCTGACCTCACAAATGCACTTATGGAAGAATGGTCAAACATTCCCATAGACACAATCCTAAACCTTGTGGACAGCATTGCCAGAAGAGTTGAAGCTGTTATAACTGCAAAGGGTGGGCCAAATGAATTTTGAACCCTACGGAGTAAGACTGGGATGCCATTACAGTTCATGTGCGTATAAAGGCAGGCATCCCAATACTTTGGATAATATATTGGATTTTGCTTGTGACACTGAGCATGGCTATGGACTTAGGGCTGGTCCACACCACAGAGATGCAGAGAACAGGTGTGAGGCTGCCCACTGGCAAAATGGGTAGTAATTTTGTCTAGCAGCACTGGAGTTGCTGCTTCAATTCCCTGACATCCTAATGCTTGTGTTGAAGTTTATATGTTCTCCCTGTGTGGGTTCCTCATCACAATCCAAAGATACGCTGGTATTTTATTTGTCTCCTGTTGAAATAGTCTCTAATGTAAGAAAGTTAAGCCTCATACTGTACACACGATCGGATTGTTGGCCAACAAAACCGTAGACTTTTGTCAGAAGGGCGTTGGCACAAACTTGTCTTACATACAAACAGCAAGGAACTGTCAGCCAACAAATACGAACGTAGTGACGTACTACCTTGTTTTCCAGCTCTTTAGCGCCACCCTTTGGGCTCCTTCTGCTAATTTTGTGTTAGTAGAAGTTTGGTGAGTGTTGATTAGCACTTTTCATTTCGCACTTTTCAGTTTCTGAACAGCCGTTCGTCAACCAGCCATGTTGCGGAATCGGAGGAGATAACGTGTTATTTATTAGTGGCCTTGGAGTTATTGCTTTGACATTATTTTTTTGTTTGAATAATGATTTGATTTGGTATATTTTCTATATTTTTGGATGCATAGAATGCACTTTTTGGTTACGTTCTATTGGCAGATAGCGTGTCTAATTTTATTTGTTTTCTTTTTTTAATGCACAATAAAAAAAAGTGAAAAATAATACTTGGCTATGTGTTTTACTTCAAATGACAGTTTGGGAGTAGGCAGTTACATTTAAAAAAATACAATGTAAAATTGACAAGGGACACCAACATAGTTGTATCTTTGATCTTAAAAACTATGGGATAATGGTGTTGTAGTAACTTGCCCAAATAAAAAAAAAACATAATAATATTATTCTTGATATCACTAGAAAAAAAGCCTTTGAAAGTTAGTTTGCAATAATTCCATCAGTATCACCAGCAAAGCAGCTTCATTATTATCCCATTAAGGAAGAAGAGAATGTGCGCTGCATTTCGAGATTTCAGAATTTGCCATGTCACGAATGTTAATTCTCAATTCCGAATGCTAGTTTACAAGACCGACTGCTTCTGGCTTGTCCTTGCTTCCGAGCATGCGTGTTTGTACTGTGGACTTTCGTCCAACGGACTTGTGTACGCACGCTCGGAAAATCCGACAACAGACATTTGTCTGTGGAAAATTTTAAAACCTGCGATCCAACATTTGTCCACGGAAAATTGTCCAATGGAGCATACACATAGTCGGATTTTCCGCCAACAGCCTGTCATCACACATTTCCCATCAGAAAATCCGATCATGTGTATGAGGCTTAAGTTTTGGACTTTAGATTGGATGCTCATTGCAGCCAGGGACTGATGTTAATGTTTGTTAGCACTAATCATGACCAAGGACTTGGACATTTAAAATTGTAGGGTTTACACTGCACAGGTACATATGCTTAGAAAACTGTTGCTTTGTTTATGTGCATGCAAATGAACTTCGTTTTTTGGCCTGTAGCTGGAGATTTGATGCACATAGCCAAGGGCTAACACAGTTGCAAATAGTATTATGTGTTCCTGCTCATCAGGCACAATCACTTTAGACATACATGAAGAGACAGATTGAAAGATACTGGTGGGCGTGTACTTCTATTGAGCGTGTATCAGTGTGCTAACAATACAACCTATCTTATATAAAGGACTGCAGTAGAGGGAGTTCATTTGGCCTCAGATGGTCCGGTTTTTAGGTGTGATTTGTGGGGGAGAAGGAATGATATTGTGCATATTGACAAATGTCCAACAAGGGCTGAAATTCTTGTGTATTTTTTCCATCAAAAGTGGATTTATGTGGCCATGGTGTCAATGTTGTGTGTGTGTGTATTGTTTCTGTCTGACCATGCAAACATGGTTTGGGAGCATGTGCTGACCTTCTACTCTTTGATCTCATTGCTTAATCATGTACACATAAATGCAGCTTCCAGCATAACATGGTCACCTATGTATGTGTGTGGAGTGTGGGCTGGTTATATTTTGAATATATGCCTTTTTTAATAGTATGTTGGAATGCTTTGTAAGAATGACTGTTAAGTATGTTTCTATAATTTTGCAGGTAAAATGATGTGGGCTGGTGGGTGAGTTGTAGTATGAAATGTTGCCCTTTATACACTGAACGTAAAGCTGTGTCCACTCTAAGGTTTAGACAAATTTTAGATTGTAAGCTCCTATGAGCAGGGCCCTTAAAACCCAATTGCTAACTGTTTTGCTAATGTAGCACCATATATCCGGTGGAATTTTTTTGAAGCTAGTAAATTAATATACATAATTTTGTTTCTGCTGGCAAAATAAAAGTACATTATTGAGCTTGTTTGTTGTGGTTTTTATTTCTCTTTTCTTTCCTCCTTTTAATTAGTTTTGGGGGTGGTGGTTTTGGGTAAGTGCAATACCTTTCTTTTATGTCTTATAATTTCTATATGTATTTGTGCATCAAAAAAACTAATCACTCCTGAACCATACCAGGCCACATTTCCTAAACATGGGGAGGGTGCTTTGGGGTCATGTTGATGGGGACAAGGGCCTCATCCCCACAACCCTTGACCGGTGGTTGTGGGGGTCTGCGGGCGGGGGGCTTATTGGAATCTGAAATCCCCCTTTAACAAAGGGGCCCCCAGTTCCCGCCCCCCTATGTGAATGGGTATCAGGTACATTTGTACCCCTATCCATTCACCAAAAAAAGCAGTGAAATGTGACAAAAGACTATAGCCAGTTTTTGACAATTCCTTCATTAAAAATGTCTTCTTCTTTCCCCCGCTTTTTCGTCCATCTTCCTCCAGTCTTCCTTCGGTTTTCTCCTTCCTCCAGCTTCTTCTTCCCCTGCTTCTTCCTCCAACTTCCTCCACTTCTTCCTCCGTTTTTTTCAATCTTCCTCTGGCTTCTTCTTCCCCTGCTTCGTCCTCCATTCTTTCTCCTCCACCGTTCCCGCCACTGACCTGCTGAACATGAAAACAATGAACCTCCTCGGACACTGCGGCCAGCCGATCTGTCTGCTTCACATATCAGATATAACTATGGGGCATGGTCACCAGACCAACAACATAGGGACAAGGTGCTTTGGGGGGACTTCAAAGCACCCTCCCTATGTTGAGGGCATGTGGCCTGGTATTGATCAGGAGGGGGGGCGCTCGCTTGTCCCCTCCCTTTCCTGAGCTGCCAGGTTGCGTGCTCAGGTAAGGGTCTGGTATGGATTTTGGGGGGACCCAACGCCATTTTTTTTTTAATTTAGGCGTGGCGTTCCCCTTAATATCCACACCAGACTCGAAGGACCTGATACGGACTGGTAGGGGGAACCTACGCCATTTTTTCTTTTTTGGGGAACCGGCAATTCATTATAGCCGCAAGCAATTTTAAATGATATTTTTTCCTTTAGAAATGTAATTTTGCTGCGGTACAGTAATAAACAGGGGAAAGGTGCACTACTTTACAAGGATACTATAGACACCCCCCCCAGGCACTTTATTTAAAGGCATTTTTCATTTTTTTGTTTTACTTTATGCATTTTTTAGAATCACTGCTCCTAAAAAAAACGGCCGTTTTAAAAACATTTTTTCCAATTGATTCATGTCCCTTGGGGCAGGACTCAGGTCCCCATAAAAACTTACATATAAGCCTTCAGTGAGAACTTTGGATTTTGCAGGTTTGAGCCCCATTGACTTGCACTATTCCTGAATATGTGATCTAGCCGGCATGTTTGCCGGGAATAGCGGTGCTTTCCATTTGCATTAGCACCCAGTTTCTGAGGGTTGAAGTCTTAATTGACCTTAATTGGATGCTATTTTCCGGGACTGCAGGATCATTTTTCGGTGCTATAGTAAATTTCCCCTATTGTATTCTTTCAGCAGGGGCTGGGGGAGCTGTCCCGGCTAGGAGAACACACAGTGATTATTGCTAGCAGCTATAACCATTGGAAGTAATCACATGAAAAGACCAACAGGCTGGTTGTACCCAAGTTGATTGATCAATGAACTTAGTTAAAGTGATAATAAAGGTTCCTTATTTTTTTTTTATAACAAACATGTTATACTTACATGCTCTGTCCTTTTTTTCCCACAAATCAAGCTCCCTTTTGGTGGTATTTTATCACCTCTGCTTTTTTTATTTTTTGCGCTATAAACAAAGAAAGACTGACAATTAAAAAAAAAAAAACAATATTTTTAACTTTCTGCTATAAAACACACCCTGTAAAAAATCTAATTTCTTTATCAGTTTAGGCCAATATGTATTCTGCTATGTGTTTTTGGTAAAAAAAGTGCAGCGCTACAACTACATATGTACTCGAGGAATAAACTGGGTAATAGGTGAACATGCACAACAGTCAATTGTGCAATAAAGTGTCAAATGAAAACATACACTAATCAATAGATCGAGTGCTAGTATATGGTACCATAAGGTCAATACCTCAGAGATTAGGTGATTAAGTACCAACCAAGTATGAAGAATCAAAATATGTGTATAAACAATATACCAGTGCATTATTTGTGAGTAATTAAATCAACCTCAATGCATATTATCACAATATAAAGTCTATCAATGATGAATGTCATAATGTACTCTTCTGCATGAGTGTCGAATAAATCCCAAAGGGATAAATGGTGATGTTCCCGTACTTTTAAAACACTCAGGACTGTACTTCCACCACCGAAGGAGAGGGGTAGGTACTCTTATCATAGGGCGTGGATGCACATGCCAGCGGCAGTGAGTCAAACCAGCATATATGGACACCCAGGTCCCAGGTCACGATCTCCAATGATGGAAAGGTACAGACACACAATCTCGGCAATGGGATGGACAGAACAAACCAGAAGCCAGGAGGCAACCACAATCTCCTGATCTTGTGTGGTATCCCTAAAGATTTTTCTCCAGCAGTAGGTAAAAGATGATCATAAAAAACAAAAAGGAAGACCTCCTTCTGTCTGTCTTATTGCATGGCTGCCTTTGGATACTTTGAGACACTGACATTGATTTTCTGAAGGAGTAGAGCAAATTCTAAATGGCAAAATACATTTTTACTTTATTTACAGTCCGTCCATACAGGGCGCCGCCCCCCTTCCTCCTTCCATGCACCCGGCCCCTAATCTACATGCACCAGACGCATGAATTTCAATGGAGGTTTTTTTTAAGCACATGATTAGAGCCTGAGGCTCTAATTGGCTTCAAAAGAGGATGGGCTCGGGGCTCAGAGTACTGCGCCCTGAGCCCACCCAGTTGTGTGACAATAGTGAATTAATATTTGCTATTTTCTTCCTGATTCTCCTCCTGGCCAATAGGGATGGTCCCGATGTTTAAGTCAAACGTAAGTTCGACTCGAACATTGGGTGTTCATTTGTTAGTAGCCCAAACATACATATGGGGCGCTTGTGGGATGTTCGCCCACTGCGGAGCACCCCATAATGCATTGACAGTTGCTGATTGGCCAAAGCAGGCACCTAACCTGTATGCTTTGGCCAATCACAGTGTGATGTGCTGTGAGAGTCATGATTGGCCAAAGGCAGGGTGCCTTTGGCCAGTCATGGCTCAGGGGCTAAGTCCACGCCCCACACTATATAAGACTGCTGCTTACACGGTGGCTGAATGGAGAATGAATGGAGATTAGGCAGGTAGTGTAGTGTGCAGTCAGTGAGTGAATAAAATATAATACAGTTAAGAGTATATAATATAGCACAGTCAGTGTAGTATATATAATAAGTTTAGAGTATATAGTGCAGTCAGTGTAGTATATACAATACAGTTTAGAGTATATAATGCAGTCAGTGTAGTATATATAATACAGTGGAGCGAATATAGTGCAGTCAGTGTAGTATATACAGTGGGGACAGAAAGTATTCAGACCCCCTAAATTTTTCACTCTTTGTTATAGTGCAGCCATTTGCTAAAATTATTTAAGTTCATTTTTTTTCCTCATTAATGTACGCACAGCACCCCATATTGACAGAAAAACACAGAATTGTTGACATTTTTGCAGATTTATTAAAAAAGAAAAATTGAAATATCACATGGTCCTAAGTATTCAGACCCTTTGCTGTGACACTCACATATTTAACTCAGGTGCTGTCCATTTCTTCTGATCACCCTTGAGATGGTTCTACACCTTCATTTGAGTCCAGCTGTGTTTGATTATACTGATTGAACTTGATTAGGAAAGCCACACACCTGTCTATATAAGACCTTACAGCTCACAGTGCATGTCAGAGCAAATAATCCTTAAATGGAAGACGTTTGGGACGACCAGAACTCTTCCTAGAGCTGGCCGTCTGGCCAAACTGTGCTATCTGGGGAGAAGAGCCTTGGTGAGAGAGGTAAAGAAGAACCCAAAGATCACTGTGGCTGAGCTCCAGAGATGCAGTCGGGAGATGGGAGAAAGTTGTAAAAAGTCAACCATCACTGCAGCCCTCCACCAGTCGGGGCTTTATGGCAGAGTGGCCCGACGGAAGCCTCTCCTCAGAGCAAGACACATGAAAGCCAGCATGGAGTTTGCTAAAAAAACACCTGAAGGATTCCAAGATGGTGATAAATAAGATTCTCTGGTATGATGGGACCAAGATAGAACTTTTTGGCCTTAATTCTAAGCGGTATGTGTGGAGAAAACCAGGCACTGCTCATCACCTGTCCAATACAGTCCCAACAGTGAAGCATGGCGGTGGCAGCATCATGCTGTGGGGCTGTTTTTCAGCTGCAGGGACAGGACGACTGGTTGCAATCGAGGGAAAGATGAATGTGGCCAAGTACAAGGATATCCTGGACGAAAACCCTCTCCAGAGTGCTTAGGGTTTACCTTCCAACAAGACAATGACCCTAAGCACACAGCTAAAATAACGAAGGAGTGGCTTCAAAACAACACTGTGACTGTTCTTGAATGGCCCAGCCAGAGCCCTGACTTAAACCCAATTGAGCATCTCTGGAGAGACCTAAAAATGGCTGTCCACCAACGTTTACCATCCAATCTGACAGAACTGGAGAGGATCTGCAAGGAGGAATGGCAGAGGATCCCAAAATCCAGGTGTGAAAAACACGTTGCATCTTTCCCAAAAAGACTAATGGCTGTATTAGATCAAAAGGGTGCTTCTACTAAATACTGAGCAAAGGGTCTGAATACTTAGGACCTTGTGATATTTCAGTTTTTCTTTTTTAATAAATCTGCAAAAATGTCAACAATTCTGTGTTTTTCTGTCAATATGGGGTGCTGTGTGTACATTAATGAGGGAAAAAATGAACTTAAATGATTTTAGCAAATGGTTGCAATATAACAAAGAGTGAAAAATGTAAGGGGGTCTATATACTTTCCGTCCCCACTGTAATACAGTGGAGAATATATAGTGCAGCCAGTGTAGTATATATAATACAGTGGAGAGTATATAGTGCAGTCAATGTATTATATATAATACAGTGGAGAGTATATAGTGCAGTCAGTGTAGTATATATAATAGGGTGCAGAGTATATAGTACCATCAATGTAGTATATATAATACATTGCAGAGTATATAGTGCAGTCAGTGTAGTATATATAATATACATTGTATATTCATACAGTGTATTGAAGTGGTTAAGGGGAACCCTATGACATGATCAAAAAGGAAATGGTGTGGGGTCCCACCAAAATCCATACCAGGCCCTTGGGGTCTGGCATAGATTTTAAGGGGAACTCCATGCCAAAATTTAAAAAAATGGCCTGGGGTCCCCCCAAAATCCATACCAGTCCCTTATCTGAGCATGCATCCTGGCAGGCCAGGAAAGGGAGCGGACGAGTAAGTGCCCCCCTGAACCATACCAGGTTGCTTGCCCTCAACATGGCCACCAAAGCACCTTGTCCCCATATTAATGGGGACAAGAACCTCTTCCCGACAACTCTGGCCGGTGGTTGTCGTGGTCTGCGGGTGGGGGCTTATCGGAATCTGGAAGCCCCCTTAATAAAGGGGCCCCCAGATCCCCCGCCATGTGATACAAAAGAGAAGAAATAAAAAAATGTCCCCCAATGTACATCCATCTTCAATCACGCCGCCCGAGGGACCTGCAAAAATGGAAAAAAATTAGGGAGGGCTCTGGCGACTGCTGTCTCTTCTCTTTGACAGCTGTTATATAGGCAAGGTCGGGGCCACTCGGTTACATCACCGGGTGGCCCCGCCCTTATCTATATAAGACCTGTCAAAGCTAAGTGACAACAGTCGCCGGGAGACCTCCCA
Organism: Lithobates clamitans; assembly: GCA_037952925.1. NCBI lineage: Eukaryota > Metazoa > Chordata > Amphibia > Anura > Ranidae > Lithobates > Lithobates clamitans. The sequence goes on along the minus strand of JBBGZY010000502.1, from coordinate 10,058,162 downwards.
CGGAGGCGGTGCTTTTTAAATTTTTTCTACTTTTTGGGTCCGTCGGCCAGCGTGGGACACTTTTTTTACTTTTTTAATAAAGGAATTGTCAAAAACTGTCTCTTGTGGTTTTTACTTTTTGACACTTTTTTTGGTGAATGGGTAGTGGTACAATGTACCTGATACCCATTCACATAGGGAGGGCAGGATCTGGGGCCCCCCTTGTTAAAGGCGGCTTCCAGATTCCGATAAGCCCCCCGTCCGCAGCCCCCGACAACCACCGGATAGGATTGTCAGGAAAAGGCCCTTGTCCCCATTAACATGGGAACAAGGTGCTTTGGGGTGGAGGGGCACAGAGCCCCCCTTGCCCAAAGCACCCACCCCTCCATGTTGAGGGAATGTGGCCTGATATGGTTCAGGAGGGGGGCGCTCATTCTTCCCCCCCGATCCTGACCTGCCAGGCTGCATGCTCTGATAAGGGTATGGTATTGGATTATGGGGGGGACCCCACGCCAATTTGTTTTTAAATTTTGGCATGGAGTTCCAAAATTTTTTGGAACGCAAAAAATGGGTTCAGAAACTGAGTTTAGAAGCATTTCAAGTGCCAAACGCTTCTAACCGCGGCTAAACGCTGTAAATCGTGTTTACCGCGTTTTGTTTACAGGCGTTTTTCATTTTTGGCTATTTTATAAAAAAAAGATATATATTTTTTTAGTTGTTCTAAAACACTTCTAAATGCAAACACGACAAAACACCACTAAGCTCGGCATGTAAACGCGGTACAACAGAGTTCAGGAGAGGTTGTAAAAATTTCCCTTACCATCCGTCTCCCCCGGGGGGGGGGGAAATCGCTGCCTTCCCGTCTCTTGGGATGAGTGGTATAAAAGGTTATAACTGTGGGGGATGAGATGATGGAAGTGAAAAAAGAGTTGGTGGCGTGAAAAGAGATGAGTTTTCAGAAATCGCCTAAAAGCAGCCAGAGTATAAGGTAGCCGGACAGATTGAGGTAGAGAGTTCCAGAGGATGGGAGAGGCTCTGGAGAAGTCCTGGAGATGAGCATGGGAGGAGGAGACAAGGGAGCTAGAGAGCAGGGGGTTTTGAGAGCAGTGGAGAGGACAGTGTGGGTGATATTTGGAGACAAGATTGGTGGTGTAGCTTGGGGGCAGAGTTGTGAATGGCTTTGTATGTAGTAGTTAGTATTTTGAATATATTTTTGCTGGGTGATCGTAAGCCAGTGTAGGGATTGGTGGAGAGGTGTGGCAGACACTGAGTGGTTGGTAAGGTAGATGAGTCTGGCAGCAGCATTCATGATAGACTACTTCTTTAGTAAATCAACACTGAGCCTGACAGTGAGGGAACTAGTATCTTCAGAGGGAGAGGTCATAGTGAAAGCCTTTGTATTTCCTCTGCACAGATTTCCTTAACCAGCAGACTCTTGTACAGTCTAGATTCAACACATGTATTTATTAATTTAATCCATCCAAAGGGCAGTTCATTCTATATAGGAAACTATCCATTACCTTCATCAAAATGTAATAGTTTATATTACTTATTTAAAGGGCACTAACGTATTCTGTAGAGAGTATATAAAACTATATTGAACAAGTTTTCACTTGGACTTACAACAAGTCCAACTAAACCCCATGTCAAGTGACCTTAAAATAAAAAATGTTAAATACTGTAAGAAAGAAGATGTTTTTGTTTACTCTGACAAGGATAAAGCCACAGAAAATCCATAAAGAGCAAGACATTAAAATAATGTAATGTATAGATGTTTTTAAAGCACTACACTGAAAGCCCAGCTCTAGTCAAAATGTTTTACTACACTTTCAATAAGGCAGGGAAAGGGAAGTGGCAAGCTATTATTAAAGTGTTTGTTACCCCAACACTTCAAATTCCTGATATGTGCCTTCTGTACCATGTACTTGTAGGAAAAAGTCTCCTGTTCTGTATTGCTTGCTTTATATGAAATGCCTGGTGTTCCTGTCAGTCGTCTCACTTTCCTATTAAAAACTGACCACACTAAGCAGGAGAACACACCGTGGTAAGTTCTCTAGCTATGCTGTGAAATCAGTGTGCCCTCCTCCAATGATCAGACTTGCCCTGACATGCCCCCACTGCACAGCCATTCACTGGAAAGCTCAGTGTGCTGCTGCTTTTCCTCCCCCCAGCTCTTATGAAGCTGAGAACAGAGGGAATGCGATCACTTTTAAAAAAAAAGGGAAAAATTGGTATGTATAATTTTTTGGAGAGCTATACAAAAATGTTTTGCCTTTCATTTCTATTTTAAACTGCATGAGTTGTTTTACAAGATGATTGTTTACAATCACTTTAATGTTTTTATCACTGCCCATGGCTTCTTGTTCTAGTGACACCCACAACATGGGTATCAACGAGATAGAAAGTAAGGGGAAATATCACACAGTCAGAAATAAAAAACAGAACTTTATCTAATCTGCACTTTATCTAATCTGCACTCTATCAAAAGTATGTATTTGGAGATATATGGAGTTTAAATTTGGTTTAGCCCACCAGAAAACACACATAATTTTGCCTTTACATGGTCTGAACTTTTAGTACCTACACAGAAACAGCAAAAAAAAAAATTTTCAGAAAAATAATTGATCTGATTTAACCACTTCAATACAGGGCAATCCCCCCTTCCTGCCCAGGCTGTCACACTTTGAATGACAATTGCACAGTCATGCAACACTGTACCCAAACAACATTTTTATAATTTTGTTCATACAACTAGAACTTTCTTTTGGTGGTATTTAATCAACACTGGGTTTTTCATTTTTTGCTAAATAAACAAAAATATGTAAAATTATAAAAAAAAAAACAGGTTGTTTTTTTTTTTCTTCGTTTCTGTTATAAAATTTTGCAAACAAATAACAGTTCTTCATAAATTCATTCCAAAATGTATTATATTGTGTTATACGGTAAATATCCAGAATCAAAGTATGCAAAAAAGTACGGTGTTCAAGATTATGGTACCAACAGGAATCGAAAGTATCACTGCAAAGGATGGCGTTTAATGAAATCACCGGCACTACCCCAAGGGAACAAACAGAGCTGTCCTACAGAAGATGTTAAATTGGTTGTAGTCGATGTGAACAGTGATCACAGAAAAAAACAAATGATCTTAAAAGACTGTCGTAGTAGTGGCTCTTTCCTGGGTGCTGTTTGGGTCCTTAAATAGGCAGTTGTAAAAATATGTGGTCTTGCACACTTGCCCTTAGTTAAGATGTAGTGGGGTCTGCCTGTCAGAACGCCATCCTCCACAGCCAGGGAGGGTGGCCTTCTGACAGGCAGACTTCCTTACTCTGCAGTGATCCTTTGGATTCCTGTTGATGCCATAATCTTGAACACCTTACTTTTTTGCATACCTTGATTCTGGATATACTGTATATTTGAATATATTCTCCCATTACATACCCCTGACGAAAGGCTTGAACCTGAAGCGCGTTGGGTACTGATGAGTAGGGATGAGCTGAACACCCCCCTGTTCGGTTTGCACCAGAACATGCGAACAGGCAAAAAATTTGTTTGAACACGCGAACACCTTTAAAGTCTATGGGACACGAACATGAATAATCAAAAGTGCTAATTTTAAAGGCTTATATGCAAGTTATTGTCATAAAAAGTGTTTGGGGACCTGGGTCCTGCCCCAGGGGACATGGATCAAAAAAAAGTTTTAAAAACGGCCGTTTTTTTGGGAGCAGTGATTTTAATAATGCTTAAAGTGAAACAATAAAAATGTAATATCCCTTTAAATTTCATACCTGGGGGGTGTCTATAGTATGTCTGTAAAGGGGCGCATGTTTCCCGTGTTTAGAACAGTCTGACAGCAAAATGACATTTCAAAGGAAAAAAAGTCATTTAAAACTACTCGCAGCTATTAATGCATTGCCGGTCCGACAATACACATAGAAGTTCATTAATAAAAATGGCATGGGAATTCCCCACAGGGGAACCCCGAATCAAAATTAAAAAAAAAATGATGTGGGGGTCCCCTTAAATTCCATACCAAGCCCTTCAGGTCTGGTATGGATATTAAGGGGAACCCCGGCCAATTTTTTTTTTAAAAATGGCGTGGGGTTCCCCTCAAAATCTATACCAGACCCTTCAGGTCTGATATAGATTTTAGGGGGAACCCGCACCAAAATAAAAAAAAAAACGGTGTGGGGGCCCCCTAAAGATCCATACCAGACCCTTACCCAAGCACGCAACCTGGCAGGCCACAGGAAAAGAGGGGGGACGAGAGAGCGGCCTCACCTTCTGAACCATACCAGGCCACATGCCCTCAACATTGGGAGGGTGCTTTGGGGTAGCCCCCAAAACACCTTGTCCCCATGTTGATGAAGACAAGGGCCACATCCCCACAACCCTCGCCGGTGGTTGTGGGGGTCTGCGGGCGGGGGGCTTATCAGAATCTGGAAGCCCCCTTTAACAAGGGGACCCCCAGATCCCGGCCCTCCCCCCTGTGTGAAATGGTAAGGGGGTACAAAAGCCATGGGACTTCTTTGGCGTCTGATGAAGTCTCGCTTACATCAGACTACGTGGATGATGCTGTGACGAGACCCCTCCCCATTTGAAGCTGAGGACATCTGACGATTCATCTTGCCAGACCTGGTGGTCATTTAAGCTTTCTTAGACTTGTAAGACGTATGTCTTTTCAAGCCACCTGATTCTGGTAAGCCTCTCTTGATGCTCCGGTGATGGTCCCGCCACCTATTTAGACCATCCATCCTTCTGTGGTTCCTTATCTATCCATCTGCCAGAAGGGATTAATTTTGTTTACGAGGAAGCTTGGGAGTTTCATTTCTCAATATTCAACCCTCATAGACTTTTGGTGGTGGTTTTCTATTTTTCACTCGGAATCCAATTGTCAACTTTCATGGACTATATTCATTGATTGGTCACTTATATATGATTTTTTTCAAATTTACCACACTGCTTCTTATTATTGGTTTATTATATTCACTGTATCTCAAATGTTATTTTGAGGCACTTAGTATACTATTTTTTTTTTTATTCACTGTATTTCATATGCTATTTTTGAAGTACTCAGTTGATTATCTAGCCCTGTAAGGGATGGCTAGAATTTAGCTCACCATTCAATTTTGTAACGATTATCATTTATACACATAGCGCTACACTATTTTTAAATTTGTTTGTTCCAACCTGTGTCTAAAGGTGTGTTAGCTGCTAACTGTATAACAATTTCTTTAACACTTTCTGGCGCAGCGCTGTACTCATTTCCCCATTGGTACAAAAGTACCCCTACCATTTCACAAAAAAATTGTCAAAAATGTTAAAAATGACAAGAGACAGTTTTTGACAATTCCTTTATTTAAATTCTTTTTTCTTCTTTCTTCTATCTTCTATCTTCCTTCTTCCTCCATCTTCTTCTTCTGGTTCTTCTGGTTCTTCCTCCGGTGTTCTCGACCGGCATCTCCTCCGCGGCATTGGCGTCTTCTTCCCTTCTTCTCCTTGGGCCGCTCCGCATACATGATGGCATGGAGGGAGGCTCCCACTCTTCTCTTCATCTTCTTCTCTTCATCTTCTTCTCTTCATCTTCTTCTCTTCATCTTCTTTTCGGGCCGCTCCGCATCCATGATGGCATGGAGGGAGGCTCCCGCTGTGTGACGCTTCTCCTCTTCTGACGGTTCTTAAATAATGGGGGGCAGGGCCACCCGGTGACCCTGCGCCCGCTGACACACGGTGACTTGACGGGACTTCCCTGTGGCTCCCCCGTTATTTAAGAACTGTCAGAAGAGGAGAAGCGCCAAACACTTTTTATGACAATACCATGAATATAAGCCTTTAAAATTAGCACTTTTGATTTCTCTCATAGACTTTTAAAGGGTGTTCCGCGGCATTCGAATTTGCCGCAAACACCCCAAATTGTTCGCTGTTTGGTGAACTTGCGAACAGCCAATGTTCGAGTCGAACTCGAAGCTCATCCCTACTGATGAAATATTCGGATTATGGAGAGTAATACTATATTGATCGTCACTTTATGTACATGAATCCACTCTGTGTTATTGTGTTGTCCTTTTATGAGATCATTACATGTGTGTGTTTTTTAATACGTATCAATAAATATGTGATTTTATATACTTGGGTGGTGTAGTTGCCTTTAAAATCCCAGACGGGGGTCTTTCCATTTTCTCTAAGCTATTTAGTAAGTTGTATGGCAGGTTTTTTGAAGGTGTCATTTTTTGTCATGAGTTTTTGGAAAATTAGGAAATTAAAAGAAAAAAAATCACAATTTTTTTTGTTACATAATGCCACCAGTCCAGTACAGCATCATCATATAACTGGTGTGTTGGTCATCAAGGACACTAACTGGTGACAGTTACTTATTTTTTTTTATCACTTTTTTTTTTAACACACTGTGACCAGAGCAATATAATGTTACCATTGTAACATTGTACTACTCTGGGGAAGTGATCAGGATTTTTTTTAACACATTATGTTTGCTTATAGCAGTGTATTACATTGCTATAAGCAAGCATTTTACTGAATGAAACTGATTCATTCAGTTAGTTTTGTTGTGATTAGTTGTGATTGGTCAAAGCTAATCACATAGTACAGATGGGCTGTGATTGGCCCTGTCTGTACCATGTGGTCACATTGGCCAATCACAGCTAGCAACACAATTGTACACAAGGGATGGCATGAAAGGAAGCCATCCATTGTTTTCAACTGTCATGTGACCTACTGAGATTGGTCACAGTGGTCACATGGTACTCACAGTGAGCCAGTACACCGATTAGTCATCGGTTTGTGACAGCTGATTACAGATCGCGCCGCTGCATGGCCCATCGCTGCGCGGGAGGTGCTATCTGAAAGGACGTCATATGACATTCTCTCAGAATGGTTAAAGACACCGCCCAGCCGTCATGCTGCTATAAGCAGGAAGGGCAGGTGTTAAAATATCTGATATGAGACCTTATGTGAGATTTGAGCAGTGATAGCTCTCCTTAATCTGTAAAATGATGCATCCATGCACACATGCACATTACTGTCACAAATCAAAACTTTTCTCAGGGGAAAGTCTCTGGGATATAACTTATCATGGGCAATAATTATAAATAAATAAACAGTTCCACAACACTTTATCAGTAAATACCTGACAGCAATTCACAGTGAACAAGTCTCATAAGAGCACACAAATGCACATACAAATTTAAGAGGAATTTCCGTCTCCCATGTGATGCATGTGATGTGGAAACTGAAATTTTTAGGTCCCCCATTCACATGCGGCCTTAATTTAACATTGTCCAAAGTGTAATTTTTTGTCATGGGACTCATTCGCACCAGTGCACTGCACTGCTATGAATTGGGAAAAATAGTTCAGGTGCTTTTTTGGTGCATCAGTGTCATTGACTTTAACCACTTCAGCCCCGGAAGATTTTACCCCCTTCCTGACCAGAGCATTTTTTGCGATTCGGCACTGCGTCGCTTTAGCTGACAATTGCGCGGTTGTGCGACGTTATACCCAAACAAAATTGACGTCCTTTTTTCCCACAAATAGAGCTTTCTTTTGGTGGTATTTGATCACCTCTGCGGTTTTTATTTTTTGCTATAAACAAAAAAGAGCGACAATTTTGAAAAAAAACAATATTTTTAACTATTTGCTATAATAAATATCCCCAAAAAATATATTAAAAAAAACTAATTTCTTTCTCAGTTTAGGCCGATATGTATTCTTCTTTATATTTTTGGTAAAAAATTGCAATAAGGGTATATTGATTGGTTTGCGCAAAAGTTATAGCGTCTACAAAATAGGGGATAGATTTATGGCATTTTTATTATTAATTTGTTTTATTAGTAATGGCGGTGATCTGCGATTTTTATCGTGACTGCGACATTATGGCGGACACAATGGACACTTTTGACACTATTTTGGGACCATTGTTATTATACAGCGATCAGTGCTATAAAAATTCACTGATTACTGTGTAAATGACACTGGCAGGGAAGGGGTTAAACACTAGGGGGCGTTCGAGGGGTTAAGTGTATCCTAGGGAGGTGTTCTAACTGTAGGGGGATGGGCTACCACTGACATGACAGCGATCACTGCTATCGATGACAGGGAGCAGTGAAACTCTGTCATGTCACAAGGCAGAACAGGGAAATGCCTTGTTTACATAGGCATCTCCGTTTCTGACTCTCCACATTGCAATCGCAGGCCACTGGCGAACATCGACTTCCCGGGACCCACGGGCACACTCCCGTGGCATGCGGCTGAGGTGCACATGCGCCTGATAGGCGGCAAATTTGCCTGTGCCATTCTGCTGATGTATATATGTGTGCAGCAATAGACGTACACAAACAAAAAATAATGCACTAAAAGCATACATCATAAAGGTCAAAAAATGCATGAAAATGCAGATGCTAAGGTATAAACCTAGCCTAAAAGAGATTACCTGGAGCTCCACTTTTGTGAATACACCATAAACATAAACACTTATGGCCCATACACACAGGCAGATTTTCCGACTGCGTGTAAGGAGCGTGTTGTCGGAAAATCCGACCGCGTGTGGGCTCCATCTGACTTTTTCCATCGGATTTTCTGACACACAAAGTTTGAGAGCAGGCTATAAAATTTTCTGACAACAACATCCGATCGAGTCAATTCCGACCATGTGTGGAAAATTCCGAAGCACAAAGTGCCACGCATGCTTAGAAGAAATTCCAAGACGGAACTGCTCGGTCTGGTAAAATTAGCATTCGGAATGGATAGAGCACTGTCGTCAGGCTGCAATGTTGAAAATTGTTTAATACAGCGCACTCTCTTCTTCATTATAATTCTAGAAGAATGAAGTAGTTTTGCTGCTCATATTCACACAGTTCTTACAAACTTTACAAACATTTATTAGCGGGTAGCACTCTCGCCTAGCAGTAAGAAGGGTCGCTGGTTCGAATCCCAACCAAGACACTACCTGCCTGGAGTTTGCATGTTCTCCCTGTGCCTGCGTGGATTTCCTCCGGGTATTCCGGTTTCCTCCCACACTCCAAAGACATGCTGGTAGGTTAATTGGATCCTGTCTAAATTGTCCCTAGTATGTATGAATGTGAGTTAGGGACCTTAGATTGTAAGCTCCTTGAGGGTAGGGACTGATGTGAATGTACAATGTATATGTAAAGCGCTGCGTAAATTGACTGCGCTATATAAGTACCTGAAATAAATAAAATAAAATAAATAAATGTATCGTGATTCCCTCAATATATTTTGATTTTTCACATCTGACAAAAAATTTTTTTGTTTTTTTTATTTTTGTTTTGTATTTTTTTCAAGGCTGATTATTTTTTGGTTTTGTATTTGTTTCAAGGTTGATGTATTTTTTTTTTTACTCCAGAATATTTTTGTGTGTGTTTTGTGTGTCAAGTTACCACAACACCATTATTATCTTGTATTATTTAATCTCAAGGAGGTTGCTTGGTGTTGGTGTCTCTTGTTAATTTCACATTGTATTTTTGAAATGTACCTGCCTCCTCACAAGCAAACTGTCCTTTTTGAAGGGAAACACACATAGGCGAGTATAATTTAAACAAAAATTCCTTTATTAAAGTGGATGTAAACCTGAAATTTTTTTATATCTATATCATACTGTAGAGTATAAGATTTGCTATAATTTGAGCCCAGTCTTGCCACACAGAGTTAATCCATCTCTGAGCAATCCCCTTTTATTGTTCAGTGAGACAATTCTTGACAAACTGACAAAAACTTTGTCAAATACTCTCCCTTGCTGTGAGTGACAGGTGATTTACATCTCGTGCATTAGCCTAAGAGACATTCAGTATTTTTTAATTCCCTCCCTCACTCCCTTCTTCAGCAGCTCTGCAAGGATTGGCTGTTCCACACCTCAGCATGATTTGGCATGCTGAAGTCATGTGGTTACTTTCCTGTCGTTTCACTGGATGTTAAAGATCATAGCAGAAGTTCAGCAGAAGTTCATTGTTAGAAATACACAGGAGAACATGCATGTTGACAAGGGGAGTGTAGATGTGGGCGGGGAGTCTACTGACATCACAACTCCACCCACCGAGCTCCAGACAACAGACCCACCCACAGAATATGCAGTTTTTCGGGTCTAATAACAGACAGAGGGGAGACATTTGACAGGTAAGGATACATGCAGGAGTCATGTATATCCTTATAGATAAATATAGAATGACATTGGGTTTACATCCACTTTAAGGGCTCAGAACCAAACAAAGAGGGAGGCAATGCTGGAGAAACAGCAGGAATTGGCGAAGCCTTGGACCCCCAGGGCAGACATCAATTATTTTACTGCAAAATAGGTGGCCTGAGTCCATATATAAGGGAGTGCAGTCTGGTCCAGAAGTCCCAGAGATCCGGAAAGCAGCAGATGACATCTATGTCCCCAGGCTGTGGTACTACAAGAGGCTGCATATTTTGCCAGACCAGACTGAGCCCAGGGTCATCACTCTCTGGTCTTCCTTCCATGCTTCCTTCCACGCTATGGCTCTGGTGTTGGAGATGTGGCAGGAGGAGGAGTAGGACCTAGAGGAGGAGGAGGAGGAGTAGGACCTGGAGGAGGAGGAGGACTATGTGTGGGGTCACAAATGTGGGTTGCACATGTGAGTTGGCCCCTCAACCCCTTATTTAGAGCTTCCAAAATTAAGAACTCACACAGGAGTCGTTGGCCCTCCTCCATCTGCATCATTTTGCATGCAGTTATGCCAGCAAAGTCCTCCTCCACACTGTGGGGTGTTCTGAGGGCCTCTGCAGCCTTCCAAAAGAGGCCTATTGCTGCCTCCTCCAGGTTACTCCTCTTCCTGCCACTTTGTCTTTGAAGGTGTAGGGGAGGGACCTGGGTATCAGGCAACCTGCTTGGCAAGGCCCCCTCCTGGCTGAGACTTCCCTGTGTATGAAAAAGGGACATGGTTTTAGTTTTTTCTTCATCAATCACAATCATAAATTAGTACTCCAAACTAACATTTATTTAACATCATTGATTGGACAACCAGAAATATTTAGAAGAATGCTATACCTGGCTCAAGCTGGGCTCCTCCACATGTTGGCGCCTGGAAGGCCCAGGTTGGGTGTCAGAAGCCTCAGCTGGGGGGGGAGGAAGCATGGAAGGAAGACTGGAGAGTGCTGGCCTGGGTTCAGTCTGACCTGCCAGAAAATGCAGTCTGTCATAGTACCACAGCCTGGGGACATAAATGTCATCTGCAGCTCCTGATCTCTGGGAATCCTGGACCTTCTTGTGCTCCCTTAGATAAGTGCTCCTCAGGCCACCAATTAGGATCTTCAAATAGGTGATGTCCACCGTGGGGATCACCGTCTTCACAAATTCCAACAAATTATCCAGCGCTGCCTTCCTCTTTGTTTGGTTCTTATAATCAGGGTGGTTTATCTGCCATAGACAAGGCAGCTCCCTGAACATATCTATGAAGATTGGCATAAAGTCCTGATCCTTCAAGATATCCATTTTCACAGCAAGACACAACACAAGACAAACTCTAATGTCAGCCTAAAGTCTTCTAAACTTGTGCAAATACAGGCCTCAATCTAGAAGCCGTATAGGACCAAGTTTAGATCTTACCTTCGTTATCATGATTGGGGCCTCCGATACTCCTTCCTCCGCTCACAGATCGTACGTATTACGCACGCGTGTTACGCTTTATAGACACTGCGCATGCGTGAAACTCCGCCCGCCCCCGATGTTCTTTCTAGTCTATTCCCCACCCCTTCTCATTCGGTGCAGTGGGGGAAGAGCACATGGCGGAGACAGAGCAGGTGTCTGTTAATTACAGCAACGAGGAGGAGGAGGAGGAAAGCCTGGAGCCTGAAACGTCCCGATCCAGAAGGAGACGATTTAAGGCATCAAATATGTTCTTTGGGGAGATGTTGGAGATGGTCAACATCCTGAAGAGGGCCGACTATGACGGGAAGTATGGACCTTACCCCAACCCCAATGTCCAAAAGGCCAAGATCATGGCGAAAGTGGTCAAGAGTCTGCACCGCAATTTCGGGGTACAACGATCAAAAGATCAGCTCAGGAAGCGGTGGTCGGACCTCAAATTAGAGAGCATGAGCAGTATAGAAGGATCAGGAGAGTGCTACAAAAAAGTAAGTAGTTGTCCTGTGTTCCTATTCTTTATGTTTATTACGTTTGTGCTGCTCCATGTGCTTTTCTTAACTGTTGTCCAGTTTAAAATGTCAACTTTCATCTTCATGGGCACATTATTCGTTCGTAGAAAACATTGTTCGGTCGGCCTAGAAAACACCATTGTTTTGGCCATATGCATTTACCAACATTTTTTATGGCCTACTTGTCAGAAAATAATTTGGTTGTGTAGATGGGTTTGTAACTAGAATGTAATGCAAACTAGATTCTGTGTACAGAGAGGACACTCAGCAGTTTTCACATCTGGACGCTGGAGCAATAGTGTGGGACACAAGAACACACTTTTTATTATGGGGTCCCACACAGGTGCTCCAGTGTATACTATAGGGGTGTCTCCATTCGTGAAGCTTGTACTAAACAGGTAACGTATTGAAGCTTGACAAAGGACAATAAAAATTCTACATCTTGGAACTCTGCCAAAACAGACAATTGTACCCCACTTCCAAACAATGTTTCATATTCCTATTTCTGCCATCAAATATCTGTGTGCTAAGTATACCTATTTTTTTTTACATAGGGGAGAAAAGACTGGGAGGACACCCCTCATCTGAGGAGACCAGAGACCCCCCACCTCATGAAGAAGTGGAGACCCAAAAAAGCCAACAGAAGGAGGAGGAGGAAGGAGATGTGGTGGAACTAGTCACTACAACAGGTGAGTGTCTGCAAACACAGGCTCAGGTAAGAGATGGATGTCGGCAGATTTATAATACATGGTGTGTTTTTGTTTCTATCTTTTTAGGTGATCGTGATGTTGTGGCTCCAGATCATTTCACCTCAGAAAGTGCACAGATCCTGATTGGGGAGATCATGGGGTGTAATAGGGACAAACATCCAGAAAAGCATCAATGATGTTACAAAAAAGTGAAGAACATCATTGATGTTTTAGGAAGAGTTTAAAACCCCTCAAAATCCCTTTTATTTGGTGCTTTTTGTGAGCTAAAAATTTTTACCATTTTTTGACATATTTGCGAAAAGCCAAATTTTGAAGATGCACACAGTGTGTCAACATGTGCTATCTGCCATCATGGGAGATCAATGTATGCGTTTTGGGGGTGCATCCCCTTCCTCAATAATAAAGTAGCTGTGAGGAAGGGGTTGCACCCACAAAACTCGTCCCTTGATCCCCCATGATGGCAGCTAGCACATGTTGACATTCGGCAATTGGTGTGCATCTTCAAAATTTGGCTTTTCTAGGGGTGACTTCACCCCATCTGAACGCAATATCAAACACGGTTTGTACATACTCATGTCTGATATTGCCTTCAATTTCTACCAAATGTGAACTTTGTAAGTTCCAGATTTGTGTCTTTCTTGTTGGTTTTAAACATGCCTGTTTTATCTTAAATTGACATTTCTACTTTTTCTAATGTGACCCCAAAAATTGTTATTCAACAAACATGTTGGTTTGTTTTAAAAAAAACCTTTTACAAATGCACATGTGATTGTGCTGGTATTAAAAAGATTGTTAATCAAGAATGTGTGGATTATTGTTTCAACTCTCCAAAACTTTTGTTGTGCTCTAATTGGTGTTTTCTGTGACAATGGGGGAAAATCCACTTTGCACTACAAGTGCAGTTTCAAGTGCACTTGTAGTGCAAAGTGTTTTTGCCTTTAGTAAATAACACCCAACAATGCTTTGTAATGTTACACAATCATGCCATTTTCAGGACTCACCACATTTCTGTCAGGGTCAGCTACAAGAAACACAAGCAGTAAATGTCACCAAAGGTTTTAGTAGTTAATTTTTTTTTTTATTTGAAAAAGGTTTCAGACATTGTCTGGCATATTGATAGCCCCCCTACCCGCAAATTATTCAAGGTATCTTAGCCAGACATCACAGGCACTCAGGGGGGGCAAGCCAGGATGGCCACTTTCAAGCGCCGTCAGAGTTGGTTCATTTTGAATTCCAGCCTCAGGCCCAACTGAGCCAGCATAGTTGGCAGAATGTTGCCGTAAAAAGTTGTGTAGAACACAACACGCCAGGATGATATAATTCAGTTTGTACTCCGCCATGTGTATGGGTGTAAGAAATAGGCGGAACCGGCTGGCCACGATTCCAAACGTGTTCTCCACCACTCTACTGGCTCTGGCCAGCCGGTAATTAAAAACCCTCTGGTCCGGGGTGAGGGTCCTCATCGGGAATGGCTGCATAACATGGTCCCCCAGCTCAAATGCTTGATCCGCAACGAAGACGAATGGGAGTCCTTCCACATTGTCTTCTGGAGGTGGAAAGTCCAAGCTGCCATTCTAGAGACGCCTGTAGAACTCCGTCTTTGTGATGACTCCACCATTGGACATCCAGCCATTCTTCCCCACATCAACATACAGGAACTCGCAAGTAGCCGACACCACTGCCAACATCACAATACTATTGAACCCCTTATAGTTGAAATAGTATGACCCCGAGTTGGGTGGTGGGACAATGTGGACGTGTTTCCCATCAATTGCACCTCCGCAGTTAGGAAAGTCCCACCGCTGGGCAAAGTGGGAGGCCACAGTCTGCCATTCCTGTGGCGTGGAAGGAAATTGTGGAGTTAAACAACAACAAAAAATTAGTCATTTTGCACATAAACAGGGAAAGCAGATTAGACACAAACATTCTTGGCCAACATCAAGATAACATTTATTTGAGGGAGTTTTTAAAGACCAAACTATAAGGTATACCTATCAGATTCCCCCTTCCCCCCTCTCATGGGCCATTTCAAACATTTTAGGGGGGGAGCTCTTGGACAGGTAACCCTCTCCACTTCATTGAGAGATGAATGCCTAAATAATGGGTATTACTTTGGCCAGTCCCTCCTTAGTTACACTATTGGCAGCCCACTGGACATTGGATGATTTGGGGACTGCCCAAAAAAATCCTCTGGCACTCTGCCTGAATTTAAAGCACAAATCACATTTTAAAACATTTTAGGGGGTATTTAGGGTAAAGCACTACTATGGAGCTGATAAAATACATTGTTAATTGACTACATGAGGTGAATATAGGGCCAGGAGACCATGCTGGGGAGGTAAGTGAAGGCAAATATGTATGAAGGACAAAAAAAAAATACAGAAAAATCAAGCATGAATGAGGACAAAGGGGACATTCACAGCATATTACAATCATGGTAATTAGGGAATGAGGAAATAAATACAATATATTATCAAACATTAAATACAATAAAATGTGATGTTAAAGGATAAACATTTTACCTTAATATACTCCTACTGCAGGACCTGGATGATGGCAGAACAGGTCTCTGGGATAATGATCCCCAGAGCCTGGGGGGAGATGCCTGTTGAGAACTTCAAGTCCTGCAGGCTTCTCCCCGTCGCCAAGTACCACAGGGTGGTGACTAGCCTCTGCTCCGGTGTGATGGCTTGCCTCATGCAGGTATCCTGCCTGCTAATATAAGGGGTCAGCAAAGCCAACAAACAGTGAAATATGGGGTCCGTCATCCGGAGAAAGTTCCTGAAATCATCAGGATTATTCTCACGGATCTCACGGAGCAAAGGCATATGACAACTGGTCACGCTGAAGCAACCAATTCTTGGTCCATGGACTCCTCCCCACCCTGTTCATGGACTGGACTTGTGTCGAGGTAAGGACCCGAACACCAAGCCCCCGCACAGCACGAACTCTACGAGGAGTACGTATACACAACATGGCTAGAAAACGGTCGGCTGCTCAAAACAAAGTAACAGAACTCACTGAAGAACAGCAAGGCCTGTGAAGAGCGACCCGAAAAACAGTAACGAACGAACAAGAACACAATGACAAGAGTCATGTGTAACTCGCTGCACGCACTGAAGACCAGATACAAACCCACAAGCACAAACTGAACAGCAGAAAACGATCTGAAAACCACAAGTCTGAAAAAGCATGAATCGTCTCTCACCAAACTTTTACTAACACGAGATTAGCAAAAGGAGCCCAAAGGGTGCCGCGCTTGGTTCGGACCTGCCCTTCTCGTCGTACGTGGTGTACGTCTCCGCGTTCTTGGCGATCGGAAATTCCGACAACTTTGTGCGACCGTGTGTACGCAAAACAAGTTTGAGCCAACATCTGTCGGAAAAAATCCATGGATTTTGTTGTCGGAATGTCCGATCAATGTCCGACCTTGTGTACGGGGCATTATGTTTGTATGCATTTACACTTTAACTCAAGAAAATAAGTATGGGTTGTATGCTCATGGCTGTGCATAAAAAAGTTCAAATGGCAAATGATCAATGCAAAGTGCAACACCCACAGCTAATACATCTATTATGACCTGTATGATGCATTAAATACTGATTGGTTTCTAGGGCTTAATGCTCTTGGATCTTAACATCCAGTCCAATGCACCACTCTCTGATTGCATTCCTGATTAGGTCTGAGACTTTCTTAAGAAAGGGGAGTGTTGCCGACAACAGAGATTATCCTTGACTTAGGCAGGCCATAGATGATTCAATTTTCTTTCCTGAAAACACAGGTTGCAGGAAAGAACAATGCTCTAGTCCCCCATAAACACAGTCAGCGTACATGGTTCGAATCTCGGCTGGTCCCTGCTGAACCGGCCGAGATTTAAACCTATAGCCTCCTTTAGTCAGTGCTCTCTTCCCAGGAGACAGGTTGCTGCAAGAGCAGTGTAACAGACATGCAAGGAGTGTGTGTCCAGGCCTGTCCAACCATACAGACAGGTACTCTTAACATCCAGTCCAATGCACCACTCTCTGATTGCATTCCTGATTAGGTCTGAGACTTTCTGAAGAAAGGGGAGTGTTGCCGACAACAGAGATTATCCTTGACTTAGGCAGGCCATAGATGATTCAATTTTCTTTCCTGAAAACACAGGTTGCAGGAAAGAACATTGCTCTAGTCCCCCATAAACACAGTCAGCGTACATGGTTCGAATCTCGGCTGGTCCCTGCTGAACCTGCCGAGATTTAAACCTATAGCCTCCTTTAGTCAGTGCTCTCTTCCCAGGAGACAGGTTGCTGCAAGAGCAGTGTAACAGACATGCAAGGAGTGTGTGTCCAGGCCTGTCCAACCATACAGACAGGTACTCTAATCAAAGAAAGTTCAGTATATCCTGACTAATGCAGACCAAGCTAACCAAATGGTCAGGAAGATGAATACTTACTTTACAGTATATCTGCATGAAGCTGAGAACTCCTGTCAGGGCAAACCTTGGGTAAGGGTATTTCTGCACCAAAACATACTTCTCTGCATTCTTAGAAAGCCCTCCATTTAAGTGTCACTCTCACAATATACAGTATATGCAGTTGTATATATATAGGATTATAAATATGGTTAATTTTAAAATGATAATGTAGGGCTAAATGAATAGCTAAATTACTGATGAACAGCTTTGCAATGTACAATGAGCATAAATAATATCTCTAAAGGTGTCTCTAAAGGTGAGTAAGACCAATGTTTGGTCACAGAACAGGAGCCTCATCATATAACACACAACACTTAGCAAACACCCAATAGATAACTCGCTAGAAGATGGATGATCAAAAGACAAATGTTCCAGCATTCAAGGGATCAGCAGATAGCCAACAGGTAGATGACTGAAAGCATCCAGCCAATAGGCATACACTGAAGGACAAGACAACAAGCCACAAAGAGTTGAATGACGGATAATCAAATAGCCAACAGATGTGTAACCAATGGGCAACTGTGAGGGTGCTAACCAGAAGAAGAATGTACAAAGACCTAGCACCTTTACCAATATACAATATGACCGTGCTCAATTGCGCATGAATGTGCACAGGTACATTGGCACATTCTGCGTATGATGGCTCATGGCACCATATGGTCTTTAAAAGTACAGCAGGTACATTCAGACATTGCTGACTAGTGTTCAGCTCTCTTTATCCCATGTTCCCGTGTGCTCTGTATTCTAGGATCTCTTGTTACTGACCCAGCTTGCTTCCTGGACCCAGCTCCTGCTTCTCTTCTGGCTCTGACCTTGGCTTGCTTCCACAGACTTGCTGTTATCTGCTCCCCGTGTATGACCCTGGCTTGCTTCTGACTATGCTCCTGTCTATGCTTTAGCCTGATTACCATGACTGACCCTGGCTCTTGCTCCTGACTATGTATCCTGTCCAGCCATGCTGTTCCAGACTTGCCTGTACATCCAGTGTGTTACCTGACCCAGTTGCCATTCCAGTCTGGCCCTGTCTAGAGGAGGTGCCTCATCACCACAGATCCATCCGGCAACAGTACAGTTGGCAACCTGTGCTTCTTTGGGCTTATCATCCGCTGTCACCAAACTCAGGGGTGTTGTGACGAAGGAAGCCCTACCGTTACTTTAGCTTCAGACCAGGTAAATGACAGCAACTGGCTGTAGGAGTACCATGCAAATGGACAAAGACGCATGGCTGAACTTTACAGTAGGATGCAGAATAACAGAATTGCTCACTCAATTTAGGAACACATCTGTAGTGCAAATAGCTTAGCTTGTGCTAAATGTCTGCCAAGGTTAACATGCAATATCAAACTGTGGTTTAAGGTTGGTTGTTTGGCAGAAAGATCAACCAGTCTGTCTCTAAACAGCCCCCTTTATGATAACAAGCAGAAAAGTACTACAGACAGCTGATAAGCAGCATGGACATGGGGAGGAGTAACTAGCACAATTGCCTGACACATGCACATTTACACCGCCAAAATATAATTTATGTTTATAAAAATTCAACCCATTATTAAATGGGAGATCTGCTTCATTTGGATAAATCTAAAAAGAATAGGGGCAGTTTTGACTGAATTGCACTGTATTTCAATTTAGTTGTATGTAATCTCTTTGTATGTGTATATATTCACATGCAGTAAAGCATTGGAGGGGTGAGTTTTTCCTAATTGGCCTGTGGTTTTATGGGTCATGTAATGTGTGACAAGGTAATACCTAGAATTAGACCAGTTTTTTGAGTTACCAAAGATATGTACAAGATAAAAACAAAATTGCTGATATATGTCTGATGTTCTATTTGCACCTACAGAATGTCAAGTTGGGGTCAAGTAAAACAGAAGCATCATGTTATGTTATTAGCCCTTATATGACTGCACCAGACATTACAGCTCTTCTAAATGAATGCTTATATATTGGACCTAAAGTGGAGGTCAACAATGGTCACTAATATAGAGATAACAAATTTGAAAGCAGAGCATACCCTTGAGTCCTCATTAATAGCACCCATGAGATGGCTAACAAGGTAAATTGCAATGTTCCTATTTTTGGTCATGCTTTTAACTACCTCAATATGATCCTTGCACGTAAAGATGCATGTAAAAGTTATTATCATCTTAATAGTTTAACCAGTAAAATTATAGATTGATGGCTTGGATAGTACGACAATCTGTCGATGACATTAGGAAGTGCCTTGATATAACTAAAGATAACTAAATGCTGCAGAATTCGGATCCTGAATGCAAACCCCACTGCAGTCAATGGCCATTTTCTGGGCTAATAGGCAAGAAATTGTAAAACAAAGGGCCTGGGGACATCTACCAATGAAAAAATAAATGTTTTTTTTAAATGTATCTTACAGTGGGGAGAGGGGCCTTCTCATGCGGCTTAAAAGGCAACATTGAAAATACAAAAATACATCAAATTACATGCTTAAGGGATGCCTTAAAGCTGTATGTGATTTCACAGAGCATTACTATTCTCAGGGACAGTGTCAGCAACACAATATTGTGGAAACACATAAATTGCATGGATAATAAATTAGTTTACTAATTTATCATTCATTGGCTTACATACAGCTGCAGCAACCCAATTTTACATTTATTAAGGAGTTTTTTTTTCAATGGTGCAGCAGTGATAGACCATAATTGAGTGTTGGAAGTGTAGCTAAAATCTATCACAGTGTACTGTATATAAAAGAGTAAAGCTAATTTTTGGATGTGATGTAAGTAAAGACAGCACAACCCATTACTGTAAGGAAGCCATGCTCATTGAATAATACCCAGCAGGAACAAGAAACACCACACAAGAAGAAGTACAACAGAGATGCACCATAGAGTTGCATTAAAAGAAACATAACATTCATAACATATCCCTCTTCTAGTGTTAATAAATAAACAATGAGAAATTTGAAAGAGACACAGCAATAACACATTCTATAGGTTAAGTCTGGTTTTGAACATCTACCACTACGGGTGAAGACTGGCCCTTGTGCAAGGATTCCTTTAACCCTTTCTGAAGTTACTGGGCACCTCTCATCACGTACTGGCATGCTCTGTGCTTGACAGCTGTCAGATATTCTTGCTTGCCCAGAACTGTCATTGCCGTTGGTATGAGGCATCATCTCTGTACATGCCTCACAGTCAATGGGTGAGTATGTCCTTGTGACACTGGGTGAGTCTGATCTTTCAACAGGATACTGAGATTCAAGCTGCTCTGCCACTCTCAAATCCACTTGATTGTAGCGTTCCTTCAACGTACACAAGAGAGGAGCTTTGTGCAACCTTTTGCAGACAAGTACCCATTCTCCAATGGCCTGTTTGATTTCCAGGTAATGGTTTCATATGGATTAGTTACCCAATATTTAATTCCGACAAATCTCTGGCCCGTGTGTCATATCGTGCTTTTGACACTTGTCTCTTAATCCTTAAGTTTTCTGTAATACCTTGTATGACAAAGGGTTCAAGCAGCCTATTTGCTACTGGTAAGTAGGTCTTTAATCTCCCTAACATCAGTCTTTGTGCTGGACTACTATCCATGCCTTCAGTCCGAGCGTTTCTCCAAAGTAAAATGGCCTTCCATGGGTCTTTACAATCACTTTGTGCTTTCTTGCATACGTTTTTAACAATCTTTACAGCTGATTCAGCTTTGCTATTACCCTGTGGATGACGTAGTGAGGAAGTAACATGCTCAAACTCCCATTCAGTGGCAAATTTTCTGAATTGTAGGCTTGCACACTCAGGACCATTATCAGGATTAGGAACAATCAGCGCAAACAAATATATATGAGTTAATGCAGGCTGAACACTAAGGGTTATCACCAAGTCCATAAGTCAAACTAAAAAGCAAATTAAGTGCAGCGCAAATAAAGATAAATAAATAAAGTCCCTTGTGGTAAAGTCAATCCTTCTATATGGAACAGCAATCCTCTCCACTCACACATATGTAGAATGCTTACCAGATGGGATGGACCTCGTAAGTTACAGGAGGTCATATGAGCATAGATTCCATACACACTGGACGGACATAGCATGGCTCCTCTGGTTGTCCTCAATAATTACCGGCAGATACCTCTTCAATGCGGCAATATGACAGGTGGGCTTCCAATGCAATATAGGAATGCAGCAATCACCAAAGAAAAAAGGAAAAAACCTAAGAGCGGTCCGTTTAATATATCCGTAAGGTAATTTATTAAAATATATATATATAAAAGCCACTTATAAAACATGCGCTGGTACAGCGCTACTCAATGAATGTCAATAACAAGGCTGAGAACAGACTGTTCGCAAGCGAACAGCTGTGAGATGGCAGCGGGTGACGTCAGAGCAAAAACTCCGCCCCGTACACGGCGTTACGTCCACAGGACTTTGTCAGCGAGGGTGCAGTCATACTGTCACCCAGAATCCCAAATACATGCCGACTGTCAGTAGGGGACTTTTTCACGACCATAATCAGAGATCACTGTATCTGGTTGGCCATGATGTGCAAACTGAGCATTGCACCTCTTAATTGTAGCTTTGGTGGATAAGTCAGGAAGAAGGTCTATTTCCCAGAAGTCTGAATAACGATCGACTAATAGCAGGTATTCCTTGCCTGCGTAGTTGAATAAGTCCATACTGATAATCTGCCATGGACAGGTGGGACAATTACTTTGATTTCATCATGCATGTTGGGCCAGTAAAGGGTATCCCAAGCTTGTCTGTAGCTGGCTTCACCTCCAATGTGGCTGGAGTGTAATAACATCTCTTCTCTCAGTGACTTCAGCATGATGACCCTTGGACCCTTGTACAAGATACCTGATCTCATCTCTAAAGGACCAGTATTCCCTTACAATTCCAGGTACTGCCTCTTTTTCATCTGGTCACCCACTCAAAACAATAGACTTCAAAGCTTGTAAAGTTGCATTACTGTCGGTGTGCTGTATGAGTTGATGTAGATGTTGATCTGTGACATTAAGATAGTCCACTTGATTAATATCGGCAAGGAAATTTTGTTCATGCTGCAGTAGACAAATTGTACAATGCTCATGCTCACCTCCAGGTGCCACATTATCTGACGTAGCTCTGCTCGGTGTATCACTGATATACAATTTACATCCTGGCTTGTAGACAACATTGAGGTTGTAATGCTGCAATGTAAGTATCATACTCTGCAAACAGTACATGCCTCGCTGTCAATGAGTGAGTATGTCCTTGTGATACTGGGTGAGTCTGATCTATTAACGGGATACTGAGATTCAGGCTGCTCTGCCACTTTCAATTCCACTTGATTGTGGCGATAGAGAGTTCCATCGGCCAAAAGATAGGAGCGTGGTGCAACCTTAGAATTTTTATTTAATCTAATATCTAATATACATTAATTAACAAATATTAGCACATGAATGAATGGATTAGCTCTTTACAGAATAAGTGAGTTGTGTGGTTGTGTGTATATATATATATATATATATATATATATATATATATATATATATATATATATATATATATATTAGTTATGGAAAAAGTGAAATTTTATAGACTTTTATACTTGTGAAAGTATACATATTGTTATAAGCTTCATAAGCATTTCTATGGAGAGCCAACATGTGTTAGAAATTAATCTTGAGCTGGTTTCCCCCCACCTCCCCCATAGGGGAGAAGAAAGGTTTCACATTTCTTAAGATGAAAAAGTTTGTGTATACATGAGAATATAAGTTTTTTATATTACAATATTTCTTGAATAGGATATTAATAAGACCATTGGGTTTTCAATGAATATAATATACATACTGATTTATGTAGTATTTGATGCAGATGTTATATTGTTTACGTTTAATGTTTTTACACATTGTTCTTGCCCACTCCTCAGAAATACAAATGCATAGAGACTGAGCAACTCCCACCATTACGTGAGGGGTTAAAGGTCTGCGTTTTTTTTGTAGAATGGCAAGACAAATGAGAATCTTAAACCAGCCTTTTTAGGAAAGAGGGTCAGATTTTAGGAGTAAAAGCTGGGAACAGAAGCACAGTTGAGCAGATTTGCTTCAGACACACCACGAGGAAGCTTGACACACACACATAAAGACACACATCTCATTCAATCTTCATCTTAAGAATATAATACTTTATTGATGTTATTTTTACATTCTACATTTTTATATTGTTCTTGTAATATTTTGCTATTTTATTACTAATTCAATTTGTGAGTTTTTACACAAGAACTGAACAGACTTTCTTGAAAACTTTCCTCATCAATATAATTTACAGAATATCAGTATAAATACCATAATAACAGTATTTTAACAGTGGGCAGCCTTAACCAGTTTAATTGTGTCCGAATATTGAACATTTTTTAATTATCTTTATATTATCTTCTTCCGCTTGAAGAGAGGGATGATGAGCAAGACAAGCATTGATTATACAGTCAAGCTTCCAGGAGACATAGAAACAGCAAATTAACTTTTGAGATCATCGAATGAACTTAGAATCATAGAATCATCAAAATTGGTGAGACATTTGTGCACGTGCAAGAAAACTCTGTTTCTCGAGGACATAATTTCCTGCCTAGAGAGGGAATGCGTGTTACATGAAGGAAGTCCGTCCTAAATTGGTAAGTAATTAACTTTATTGATGAATTATCTAGTGGGAGTAAATTAGAATTCAAAATATGTTAAAGATGATGAATTATGGTGTTACATGTTCAATGAATGCTTACAGGCTAATATTTAGATACAAAAATCTACTTTTAAGAGATTCAGCAAACAGGTTAGAAATGTGATAACGTTTTTGACACAATGACATTAGGAGTTCCTAAAAGGAATGTTGTTTGTACAAAAGGGAAAACAAAGACTCAGCAGAATAACAGTGTATGTGTTAATTGTCCGATTTTGACTGAGCGAATAGATGATTTGCAAATAAAAGATATTCAGTTGTTTGAATTACAGAATAATGTAAAAAGGATTTCTGTAAATTCTAAAGCACAGTCAAGCAAGAGTTTAGAGATTAATGATAGTGCAGACTCTGCTTAAAACAAAATTAATGAATAAAGATGCAGTATGCACACAAAGTTTAGACAGACAAAAGCAAAATGGCGATCAGAGAATTGCCACATGTATGGCCACACCCAGATTTGGTGAGCAGATTTGGTCACAGGCAGAACCAAAGTTTCGGAGCAGACAGGAAATGTTATTTGCTTAAATTGTAAAAAATGTGACCATGAATACAGAAAGAATGTTTTATATAAATTAGATTCACAAAAAAAACTTTGGAATTAGAAAATCTCAAAATTTCTGGGCAATTTATTCATTCTTGTCCACACAATAGGTTGATTGATTTGCCTTAAGCCTCAGAAGTCAAACAGATCAGTACACTGACTGTTATTGCCAGTTCAATCAATATGACAAACAATGCTGTCAAAGAGAGAGATAGATTACTTCCATTGCCAAAATTGGGATTAAAAAACGTTTCTGAGACTCCTCCAACATTAAATTATGTTGCTCCAATTTTAATAGATGAAGGTGGAAGGCAATGGTTACATGGTTTATTAAATGGTAGGTAAACTTAATGGTTAATAGATTTAGGAGCTGAACTCAGTTTAACTAAACACACAGTACCTGTGAATATTAATTCTCCAAAATGTAATTTAATTGGTTTCAGTGGAAAAGAAAATACAGTTGCAACTAAAGTTTCTGATGTGACTTTTGAAATTCCAGGGCTTTTGAAAACTAATATCGAAATATGGTGTTGTAAAAATACAAAGAATATTTTAGGCATGGATGTGATTAGTAAATTAAATTGGATTATTGATTTAAGTAATTCTACTATATGGACAGATTATTCTAGGTCCAAAACTATGTTAATAGATTCTTTCATGTACAGTAATGTTGGAAGTATTTGTACAGCAGTCGCTGACATGTCTTCAGATTATAATTGGCCACATACAGGAATCTCGTACTGGAATAATTGGTTCAATCACATAAAAGTCAGTCAGACCAAAATTGATACAGGTTTGTTTAACCACTTGAGCCCCGGACCATTATGCTGCCTAAGGACCAGAGGTCTTTTTCCAATTTGGCACTGCGTCGCTTTAACTGCTAATTGCGCGGTCATGCAATGCTGTACCCAAACGAAATTTGCGTCCTTTTCTTCCCACAAATAGAGCTTTCTTTTGATGGTATTTGATCACCTCTGCGGTTTTTATTTTTTGCGCTATAAACGGAAAAAGACCGAAAATTTTGAAAAAAAATGATATTTTCTACTTTTTGTTATAAAAAAAATCCAATAAACTAAATTTTAATCATACATTTAGGCCAAAATGTATTCGGCCACATGTCTTTGGTAAAAAAAATGTCAATAAGCGTATATTTATTGGTTTGCGCAAAAGTTATAGCGTCTACAAACTAGGGTACATTTTCTGGAATTTACACAGCTTTTAGTTTATGACTGCCTATGTCATTTCTTGAGGTGCTAAAATGGCAGGGCAGTACAAAACCCCCCCAAATGACCCCATTTTGGAAAGTAGACACCCCAAGGAAATTGCTGAGAGGCATGTTGAACCCATTGAATATTTATTTTTTTTGTCCCAAGTGATTGAAAAATGACAAAAAAAAAAAAATATTTACAAAAAGTCGTCACTAAATGATATATTGCTCACACAGGCCATGGGCCTATGTGGAATTGCACCCCAAAATACATTTAGCTGCTTCTCCTGAGTATGGGGATACCACATGTGTGGGACTTTTTGGGAGCCTAGCCGCGTACGGGGCCCCGAAAACCAATCACCGCCTTCAGGATTTCTAAGGGTGTAAATTTTTGCTTTCACTCTTCACTGCCTATCACAGTTTCGGAGGCCATGGAATGCCCAGGTGGCACAAAACCCCCCAAAATGACCCCATTTTGGAAAGTAGACACCCCAAGCTATTTGCTGAGAGGCATATTGAGTCCATGGAATATTTTATATTTTGACACAAGTTGCGGGAAAGTGACACTTTTTTTTTTTTTTTTTTTTTCATAAAGTTGTCACTAAATGATATATTGCTCACACAGGCCATGGGCATATGTAGAATTGCACCCCAAAATACATTTAGCTGCTTCTCCTGAGTATGGGGATACCACATGTGTGGGACTTTTTGGGAGCCTAGCCGCGTACTGGACCCCGAAAACCAATCACTGCCTTCAGGATTTCTAAGGGTGAAAATTTTTGATTTCACTCTTTACTGCCTATCACAGTTTCGGAGGCCATGGAATGCCCAGGTGGCACAAAACCCCCCCAAATGACCCCATTTTGGAAAGTAGACACCCCAAGCTATTTGCTGAAAGGCATGGTGAGTATTTTGCAGCTCTCATTTGTTTTTGAAAATGAAGAAAGACAAGAAAAAACATTTTTTTTTTCTTTTTTCAATTTTCAAAACTTTGTGACAAAAAGTGAGGTCTGCAAAATACTCACTATACCTCTCAGCAAATAGCTTGGGGTGTCTACTTTCCAAAATGGGGTCATTTGGGGGGGTTTGTGCCACCTGGGCATTCCATGGCCTCCGAAACTGTGATAGGCAGTGAAGAGTGAAATCAAAAATTCACGCCCTTAGAAAGCCTGAAGGCGGTGCTTGGTTTTCGGGGTCCCGTACGCGGCTAGGCTCCCAAAAAGTCTCACACATGTGGTATCCCCGTACTCAGGAGAAGCAGCAGAATGTATTTTGGGGTGTAATTTCACATATTTCCATGGCATGTTTGAGCAATATATCATTTAGTGACAACTTTGTGCAAAAAAAAAAAAAATTTGTCTCTTTCCCGCAACTTGTGTCGCAATATAAAATATTCCATGGACTCGACATGCCTCTCAGCAAATAGCTTGGGGTGTCTACTTTCCAAAATGGGGTCATTTGGGGGGGTTTTGAACTGTCCTGGCATTTTATGCACAACATTTAGAAGCTTATGTCACACATCACCCACTCTTCTAACCACTTGAAGACAAAGCCCTTTCTGACACTTATTGTTTACATGAAAAAGTTTTTTTTTTTTGCACAAAAATTACTTTGAACCCCCAAACATTATATATTTTTTTAAAGCAAATGCCCTACAGATTAAAATGGTGGGTGTTTCATTTTTTTTTTTCACACAGTAATTGCGCAGCGATTTTTCAAACGCATTTTTGGGGAAAAAACACACTTTTTTTAATTTTAATGCACTAAAACACGCTATATTGCCCAAATGTTTGATGAAATAAAAAAGATGATCTTAGGCCGAGTACATGGATACCAAACATGACATGCTTTAAAATTGCGCACAAACGTGCAGTGGCAACAAAATAAATACATGTTTAAAAGCCTTCAAAAGCCTTTACAGGTTACCACTTTAGATTTACAGAGGAGGTCTACTGGAAAAATTACTGCACTCGATCTGGCCTTCGCGGTGATACCTCACATGCATGGTGCAATTGCTGTTTACATTTGACGACAGACCGCCGCTTGCGTTCGCCTTAGCGCGAGAGCAGGGGGCGACAGGGGTGCTTTTTTTTTTGTTTTTTTTTTTCTTTATTATTTTTTTGCTTTTTTAATCTTACTTTTAAACTGTTCCTTTCATATTTTTTTTTTAATCATTTTTATTGTTATCTCGGAGAATGTAAATATCCCCTATGATAGCAATAGGTAGTGACAGGTACTCTTTTTTGAAAAAATTGTGGTCTATTAGACCCTAGATCTCTCCTCTGCCCTCAAAGCATCTGACCACACCAAGATCGGTGTGATAAAATGCTTCCCCAATTTCCCAATGGCGCTATTTACATCCGGCGAAATCTAAGTCATGAAATACTCGTAGCTTCCGGTTTCTTAGGCCATAGAGATGTTTGGAGCCACTCTGGTCTCTGATCAGCTCTATGGTCAGCTGGCTGAATCACCGGCTGCATTCTCAGGTTCCCTGTTGAGACAGGAGAGCCAGAGAAAATCACGGAAGACGGTGGGGGGGGTGGCATTCCCTCCCACGGCTTGTAAAAGCAGTCTAGAGGCTAATTAGCCGCTAGGATTGCTTTTACATGAAAGCCGACCGCTGGCTGAAAAGAATGATACCAAGATGATACCTAAACCTGCAGGCATCATTCTGGTATAACGACTCAAAGTCGTGAATGGCGTACCTGAAGACAAAAAAATGGTTAACAATGGTTAACAATAAAGCACAGTAAAGTGTAAATAATTACACACCTGAAAAACAAACATGATAAAACATAATAACAATAACAATAAAACATTGCAGAATAGAATACAGTAAAAAAGAGCAGAACAATAGAGAGAGAGAATAGAGAGAGAGAGAATAAAACAACAACTATTTTTTTTTATTTCATATTTTTTTTTTTTTTTACACTTTTTTTGTAACTAACTTTTATAACGGTAACCGGTTCCAGGTTCGGGTCTCTCAAAATGCGATGGCATCTTGGGAGACCCTGTGAAATGGCGCCTAGTCTGTGCAATGCTGTACCCTACGCTAATACTCATCTAGTGAATGGTAGCGTTCAAAACATTCACCAATGCAAAGACCAGGATTGTCAGGACAGGAGGGACAATAATAGCGGGTGTCACGCCTATATCCGCGCTTGCTGCAGACACGACATCTTTTTTGGGGGGTTCGTTGGGTAGGGGTACTCGGGAGGACATAAAAATGCCTCTCATGCAGCCGACTGCATTTGGTTGGGGATGTGAATGGGGGAAGTACGGGCGCTGCAGAAGCGGTGGGTTCCCAATTAGGATTGGCGAATGCAGCAGGAAGGGCATTATGGGCACGATGGGCCTGTGTTTGTCTTTTTGGTGGCAGCGGGACACTACTTGTGCTTGCCACCTCACCAGCTTCAACTGCACTTATGGGACTCGCCACGTCACCACGTGTTACTGCAGTGCTGGTTTGACTACGACCGGGGTGTACTAGGCCGCTGGCGCTTGCCAGTTCACCAAAACGCTACCAAAAAACTGTTAGCGATCGCAGGGATCAGGCCTGACTCTGCGAACGCTGCAGTTATGCGTTTAGTGTTTTGTAAGTGACAGTGATCGATCGATACTGCACTTGGGTGGGCTGGGCCGGGCCGGGCGGAGGGGCAAAACGCAGGTGCTAGCAGGTATCTGGGCTGATCCCGCTAACACTGCGTTTTTGGGAACCCTAAACTGCTGGTGACGCTAGTATAGATCTGATCGGATCAGATATTGATGCGATCAGATACTATACCACTAAGGGAGGTGTACGGTGCGTGCGTGGGTGTTAGCGGTACTGGCGCTAATCTGACGCTGCCTGGGGCTGGTGCTTGCCAGTTCACCAAAATACTACCAAAAAAACTGTTAGCGATCGCAGGGATCAGGCCTGACTCTGCGAACGCTGCAGTTATGCGTTTAGTGTTTTGCAAGTGTCAGTGATCGATCGATACTGCACTTGGGTGGGCTGGGCTGGGCTGGGCCGGACGGAGGGGCAAAACGCAGGTGCTAGCAGGTATCTGGGCTGATCCCGCTAACACTGCGTTTTTGGGAACCCTAAACTGCTGGGGACGCTAGTATAGATCTGATCGGATCAGATATTGATCCGATCAGATACTATACCACTAAGGGAGGCGCATGCTGCGTGCGTGGGTGTTAGCGGTACTGGCGCTAATCTGACGCTGCCTGGGGCGACGCATATCACCGCCGGGCGATCGGGGGGCTAAACCTTTATTCGGTAATAAACGGCGGGTGCCCTGACACTATAAAAAATAAACAAACTAACCAGCGTCAACCGTAACGGTTATACGGTGATCAGTGGTGAAAGGGTTAACTAGGGGGCAATCAAGGGGTTAAAACATTTATTAGGTAGTATATGGGGGTCCCTGACGCTATAAAACGCTGACGGCGAACCTAAATATTTACCTCACTAACTAGCGTCACCAGCGACACTAATACAGCGATCAGAAAAACGATCGCTTAGTGACACTGGTGACAGGGGGTGATCAAGGGGTTAAAACTTTATTAGGGGGGTTAGGGGGGTACCCTAGACCTAAAGGGGGGTAATACTCACTGCCCTAACACTGTAACTGTCACAAACTGACACTATGCAGTAATCAGAAAAAAAAAAAAAAAAAACTGCTGGTGTCAGTTTGTGACGGGGGGGTGATTGGGGGGGGATCGGGGGGCGATCGGGGGGGGGATCGGGGTGTTTTGTGTGCCTGGCATGTTCTACTGTGTGTGTGTGTGTTGGTGCACTCACATTGATGTCTTCTCTCCTCGGGCCGGAACGGAAATTACCGAGCCGAGGAGAGATGACATCATTTCCTTTGCTGCTGTTTAGTATACAGCAGCAAAGGAATGATTTGATTGGCCGGCGGCGATCGCGAGGGGGGGGCCACGAACGGATGGTCTCCCCCTCATCACCGATCGCCGCTGGACAAAAGACCACCGCCTCGGGCACCGGGGGGGGTCCGATCGGACCCCCCACCCGCAGAAGGCAAATCACGTACCCTGTACGTGATTTTGCCTGTCCGTGCCACTTTGCCGACGTACATCGGCGTGAGGCGGTCGTCAAGTGGTTAAAGATATTGAACTAGAAATTAAGGGAAGAGAACCCGAACCCCAAATTCAATATAAGTTGCCACAAGAATCAATAGGTCCAGTTTCTGACATTGTACAGATTTTTTTTACATCAAGGAATATTGAAGAAAGCACAATCAGTGGTAAATAATTGTATTTGGCCTATCAAGAATGCTGATGATTTGTATTCTTTATCAGTTGATTTAAGATCACTGAATAAATGCATTACAAATAACAAACCTATTGTTCCTAATTTAAATTTAATGTCACACCTGGATGCCATGGCCAAAGTATTTTCTGTACTGGAAATCTCCAGTAGTAATTTTTCTATTTCATTAGCTAAAAGCTGTGAATATAAACTTGCCTTCAGCTTTAATAAAGAAACCTAAGCATTTACTAGAATAATTCCAGGATAGGACATTAGTGACAGTATAGTGCATGAGTGTTTAACCACTTGGGCACTTAACCACTTAAACACTGGGCACTTAAACCCCCTAGCTAACAGACCAATTTTCAGGTTTCGGTGCTCTCACACTTTGAATGACAATTACTCAGTCATGCAACACTGTACCTATATGAAATTTTTGTCCTTTTTTCACACAAATAGAGCTTTTTTTTGGTGTTATTTAATCACCTCTGGGTTTTTTATTTTGTGTTCTAAGAAAAAAGACCGAAAATTCTGTAAAAAAATGTATTTTTCTTTTTTGTTATAAAATTTTGCTAATTAGTCATTTTTCGTCACAAATTTTGGCCAAAATTTATACTGCTACATTTCTTTGGTAAAAATAACCCAAATTGGTGTATATTATTTGGTCTTTGTGAAAGTTATAGAGTCCACAAGCTATGGTGCCAATCTCTGAAATATGATCACACCTGATGTACTGACGATCTATCTCATTTCTTGAGACCCTAACAAGCCAGGAAAGTACAAATACCCCCACAAATGACCCGTTTTTGGAAAGCAGACATTCCAAAGTATTTAATAAGAGGCATGGCGAGTTTTTTGAAGTTGTAATTTTTTCCCACAATTCTTTGCAAAATTAAGATTTTTTTCCTTTTTTCACAAAATTGTTATATTAGCAGGTTATTTCTCTCACACAGCATATGCATAGCACAAATTACACCCCAAAACACATTCTACTACTCCTCCTGAGTACGGCGATACCACATTTGTGAGACTTTTACAAAGCCAGGCCACATACAGAGGCCCAACATGCAGGGAGTTCTTGGAGCATAAATTATACATATAATTTCTTGACTACCTCTCATACTTTTGAAGGCCCTGGAGCACCAGGACAATGGAAACGCCCTAAAAATGACCCCATTTTGGAAAGAAAACCAACCAAAGTATAATCTATGAGAACACATAGCATGTACATACTAAAAATTACACCCCAAAATAGATTCTCCTACTCCTCCTGAGTACGGTGATACCACATGTGTGAGACTTTTACACAGCCTGGCCACATAGAGAGGCCCAACATGCAGGGAGCACCATCAGGCTATCTAGGGGCATAAATGTCAAATCTAATTTGACTATCTATTACACTTTTGTGAGGCACTCTAGTGGCATGGATGTGGCATGGATGAGAACTGATGTGGCATGGATGAGCATTAATTGGGATGGATGAGCCATGGATGGGATGGCTGAGTATGGATGGGATGACTGAGCATGAATGAGTATGGCTGAGTATGGCTGGGCACGGCCGAGTATGGCCGGGTATGGCTGGGTTTGGCTGGGATGGCTGGGTATGGCTGAGTATGGATGGGATGGCTGGGTGCGGCCGAGTACGGCTGAGTATGGATGGGATGGCTGAGTACGGCTGGGTAGGGCTGGGTACAGATAGGTATGGCTGGGTATTGCTGAGTTTGGATGGGGTGGATGGGATGGCTGAGCATGGATGGATGGATGAGCATGAATGAGTATTGCTGAGTATGGATGGCTGGCTGATTATGGATGGATGGATGAGTATTGCCGAGTATAGATGAATGGCTGAGCATGGATGAGTATTGCTGAGTATGGATGAGTATGGATGAGTATTGCTGAGTATGGATGGATGGCTGAGCATGGATGGATGGATGAATATTGCTGAGTATGGATGGATGACTGAGCATGGATGAGTATTGCTGAGTATGGATGGCTGGCTGAGTATGGATGGTTGGCTGAGCATGGATGGATGGCTGGCTGAGCATGGATGGATGGATGGCTGAGCATGGATGGATGGCTGGCTGAGTATGGATGAATGGATGGCTGGCTGGGTATGGATGGATGGATGGATGGCTAAGTAAGGGTGGATGGATGGCTGGCTCAGTATGGATGGATGGCTCAGTAGGGATGGATGGCTCAGTATGGATGGGCTCAGTATGGATGGGCTCAGTATGGATGGATGCCTGGCTGAATGGCTGGAGTGGGCACAGGGCAGTGCTGTGAGCACTACACATCCAGCCCACAGAGCTGCAGCAGCATCTGATCTTTCCCCTCTCTGTATGATCTGTACAGAGAGGGGAGAGGCGAACTGGATGTGACGCCAGTTTGTTTACAAGTGATCGCTCCGTCATTTGATGGAGCGATCACGCGGTAAACGGCTGCTATCAGCGGCCATTTACTGTGATTCGTGAGGACCCGACAGTCACGGATGTTCCCGGGTGCATGCCCCAGGGGGCGTGTGGGAGCAAGATTCTGGGAGGACATTAATGTACGCCCTCTCAGAGTTATCGAGCCACGCTGTAACTGTCATTCGGCTATAGCGCAGTCGTTAAGTAGTTAAAGAAAGTATTATCAAAATTCTTTAGACCAGAATGTATTTTTCAGCATGTGGACAAGTTTTTGTTGTCTACACAGAGTATAGAGGAACATGTCAATCTTTTGTCTGAGTTATTTACTCTTTTACAAACAGCAGGGCTGAAACAGAACACAGAGTCAGTTCAATTGATGAAAAGTCAGTAGCATGCCTTCATATACAAATTAAACATGGACAGAGACCGTTATAACAGGAAAAAGTTATAAACATTTCTGCTATTCCAGTACAGCATGCATACACTATTAGTACATAGTACACTATTGCATCCAATAGTGGATGGACACAGTTCGCTTCAGTCTTCTGGGTTGATTGATAACCTTTGTTTGTTTGTGAAAACAAGGTTTCAAATCATGACAAAAAGGAGAAATTGCATCCTGTTATACACAGAATAATAGCATAAGGAGTATAGGCCAAATACAAAAAACAGAGCAAAATAAGGTAATTGGAAATTTTATTACCAAAATATGTCTTTCATGTCATAATAAAATATTAGTAATGTGGTATGTAAAATGAATAAGTAAATGAAGGTATATTTTGAATTAGTAAATTCAAAATAATGATACTGCATTCTGTTTCAGGATCTGACTTGTAAGTCACCAAAAGAAAAGAAATGTAATATTTAATATATCACCTTCCAGATGAAAACAAAGCCTTGAAGCTTAAGAATATCAGTTCTGGGAGAAGATTTGACACATGAGATTCATTTGTTATAATTATTGTTGTCTTTTTATGTTCAATAAAGTTTTTTAAACTTTACAGAGTGCAGGAAGAAGAATAGGAAGAAGAAAAAAAACCTCAAGAGATAATAGATAAATTTCTAAAAACAATTGACTTTTGACTACTGGTGAAATCATTTATCCATGATATATATTGTAGTTTTATATATATACATTTTTATGTGACGTGATATGTTTATCATATCAAGATGAAATATTTTTTACACATCAACTTTTACAATCACATATAGGGGCTGATTTACGAAGCATTTGCGCCACTTGCGGTGCACGCCGATGCGCAAATGACATTTTCGTATTTGCAAAGCATTTGTGCCAGTAACACAGCGCGATCCCCCATTTACTATTCTCTTCCCGGTGCACGGGAAGAGGTGATCTGTACGCCACTATAGACCTGGTGCACGGCATCTTTAACTTCAAATTTAAACAAGCTGGAAGTGCCTATAATATGGGGGTGATGTGGGGTGATGTGGGGAAGTATAGTAATAACTGCCGAAGTCACAAATATGGACAAAATAGAATGAGAAAGTAACTTTCTCTGAACAAGCCGGCAGCGCCGGCAAATACATTTAAATTGCGGGAGGTGAATTTATGCACTGCACATGCTCAAACAGCATTTGCACTTGTTCAAATACTTTGGTTCACTGCGCTGGCAAAATATTAGTAAATGTCAGGCAACATAAAAGCATTTGCATAGGTTGAACGGGCGCACCTCTAGACTTTTTTTTTTTAATGCTGGTTCACTTTGTGCGGCTCTAATGAAATGTTGGTCCGGCAAAACACATAAAAGTTCATTGATAAAAACAGCATTAAGAAAACAAACAAAATTCAGAACAAAAAATGCGTGGGGTTCCCCGAAATTCAATACCAGGCCCTTCAGGTCTGGTATGGATATTAAGGGGAACCCCGCGCCAAAATTTACAAAAAAAACGCGTGGGGTTCCCCTAGAAATCCATACCAGACCCTTATCCGAGCACGCAACCTGGTAGGCCATAGGAAAAAAGGGGGGACAAGAGAGCACCCCCCCTCCTGAACCGTACCAGGCCACATGCCCTCAACATTGGGAGGGTGCTTTGGGTAGCCCCCCAAAACACCTTGTCCCCATGTTGATGAGGACAAGGGCCTCACCCCCACAACCCTTGTGGTTGTGGGGGTCTGCGGGTGGGGGGCTTATCGGAATCTGGAAGCCCCCTTTAACAAGGGGACCCCCAGATCCCGGCCCTCCCCCCTGTGTGAAATGGTACCATTTCACAAAAAAACTGTCAAATATGTTAAAAATGACAAGAGACAGTTTTTGACAATTCCTTTATTTAAATGCTTCTTCTTTCTTCTATCTTCTATCTTCCTTTGGTTTCTTCCTTCATCTTCATCTTCTTCTTCTTCTGGTTCTTCTGGTTCTTCTGGTTCTTCCTCTGGTGTTCTCGTCCGGCATCTTCCTCCGCAGTGCCGGCGTCTTCTTCCCTTCGTCTTCTGGGCCACTCCACATCCAGCATGGTGGGAGGCTTCCGCTGTGTGACGCTTCTCGTCTTCTGACGGTTCTTAAATAACGGAGGGCGGGACCACCCGGTGACCCCTCCCCTTCTGACACACGGGGACTTCCCCAAAGCTTTCCCCGTGATGTCAGAGGGGCAGACAGGGAAGTCCCCGTGTGTCAGAGGGGGGAGGGGTCACCAGGTGGCCCCGCCCTCCATTATTTAAGAACCATCAGAAGCCGAGAAGCGTCACACAGCAGAAGCCACCCACCATGCTGGATGAGGAGCGGCCCAGAAGATGAAGGGAAGAAAACGCCGGCACCGCGGAGGAAGATGCCGGACAAGAACACCAGAGGAATAACCAGAAGAACCAGAAGATGAAGATGAAGGAAGAAACCGAAGGAAGATAGAAGATAGAAGAAAGAAGAAGCATTTAAATAAAGGAATTGTCAAAAACTGTCTCTTGTCATTTTTAACACTTTTGACAGTTTTTTTGTGAAATAGTAGGGGTGTACCCCCTTACCATTTCACACGGGGGGGAGGGCTGGGATCTGGGGGTCCCCTTGTTAAAGGGGGCTTCCAGATTCCGATAAGCCCCTCGCCTGCATACCACCACAACCACCGGGCAAGGGTTGTGGGGATGAGGCCCTTGTCCTCATCAACATGTGGACAAGGTGCTTTGTGGGGGGCCCCAAAGCACGCTCCCAATGTTGAGGGCATGTGGCCTGGTACGGTTCAGGGGGGGGCAGCTCTCTCGTCCCCCCTCTTTTCCTGTGGCCTGCCAGGTTGCGTGCTCGGATAAGGGTCTGGTATTGATTTTTAAGGGGGCCCCACGCCATTTAAAAAAAAAAATTTGGCATGGGGTTCCCCTTAGAATCCAAAAATCCATGCCAGACCTAAAGGGCCTGGTATGGATTTTGAGGGGGACCCCATGCCATTTTCAATTTTGGCGCGGGGTTCCCCTTAAAATCCATACCAGACCCGAAGGGCCTGGTATAGATTTTGAGGTGGACCCCTACGCCATTTTTTTTTATTTTGGCGCAGGGTTCCCTTTAATATCCATACCAGACCTGAAGGGCCTGGTATGGGATTTCGGGGAACCCCACACATTTTTTTTTCTTAATTTTGTTTTTTTCTTAATGCTTTTTTAATCAATTAACTTTTATGTGTATTGCCAGACCGACATTTCATTATAGCCGCGAGTAGTTTTAAATAACTTTTATTCCTTAAGGGCCAGTTCACACGACATGCAGTCCAGTGCATTTTTTTTCTGCATCAAAAACGCACAGAAAGTAGGTTATATGGTTTTCAATGGCATAGTTCACACTAGTGCTTGCAGTTCCAGTGCATTTCCAGTTCCCAAAAAAGTAGAACATGCTGCATTTTTATGCACTGCACTGTACTGGAACGCTGTAAAATGCATCAAAAATGCACTGGAACGCACCTAAATGCACCAAAAACACACTGCAACACACTTGTCCTTATTTAAGGTTAAGAAAAAAGGGGGGAAAGCACTGGACTGCATCAAAAATGCACCAAAAACGCACTCGAATGCATAAAAAACGTGCATGCAGAAAAGCACCTGGAACACATCCGAACTGCGTTTCTATGGTGTGATCTGACCCTTAGGGCCCTTAGGGCCAGTTCACACCATAGAAACGCATTCAGCACGTGTTCCAGGTACTTTTCTGCATGCATGTTTTTGATGCATTCCAGTGCGTTTTCTGTGCGTTTTTGATGCAGTCCAGTGCTTTTTTCCCCCCTCTTTTTTCTTAACCTTAAATAAGGACAAGTGCGTTCCAGTGCATTTTTGATGCATTTTACAGCTTTCCTATCCAGTCCAGTGCATAAAAAATGCAGCATGTTCTACTTTTTTTTCTGGAACTGGAATGCACTGGAACGGCAAGCACTGGTGTGAACTATGCAATTGCAAACCATATAACCAAATTTCCATGCATTTTTGATGCATAAAATATGCACTGGACTGCATTGGTGTGAACTGGCCCTTAAGCAATTTGGCATATTTAAAGGCATTTCTCCTTGTTTCGTTTTTGGGGTTTTCCAATTGGTGACATTGATATATGCCCCTTAGGGTGGGACCTGGGCCCCATGCTCATTTTAAGGCCAATAACTAGAAGATAAGCCAGCCAAGTGGGGACTAGTAAAATTGCCAAGTCAGTTCTCTTAGACTGCAATGGTATTTGTTGTATAACCTTTGCACGTTAGGCTCTTTAGTTGCCCCCCCGAACTGGGGGGGGTTTGTACCATCTGTAATATTGGTGCATGCTGGATGATGTGCTTAATTTTGGACAGTGGGGTGGCTTATTTTGTGATAGCTGCATTTGGGTTGTTCTGGACATGCTCAGGGACTTTGGGTTTTTTCTTTATGGTGCTTTTTGTGTGTGAACAGCACTTGGATGTTTCTGGGCATGCTCAGGGTGTGTTTTTTGGGTTAGTAATTTAAGGACATCCTTAACAGGTGTACCCACTTTGAAGTTCAGTCTCTACATTGGGTGAATGTGCATTTTGTGTGTTTCATGGACTGTCCATGTGTTTGCAATTGCCTCATTAGCACACAAACCTATGTTATATAAAGCTTGCAGATAGCAATCTTTACTTTGCCCTGAAAAGGTGTGTAGGTCTGTCTGTGTCTCTGTGTCTCTCTGTCTGTCTGTGTCTCTCTGTCTGTAGAGAGTACATTTGGGTGTCCTTATCGAGTTTCCAACACATGTATTTTCTATTTGTATTTTGTTTGTTATGTTGTTGCAAAACAGATGTGTTTTTATGCAATTTATTTTTTACTTTGGTTTGATGGGTTTTTTTTTGGGGGGGGGGGTTATTTTACCATGAAACCTTTTTTATGTTGGCAATTTTTGTTGTTTTTATGTTCACTTTGATTTAACTGTCTGTGCTGCCTTATTTTTAAAATTCTTTCTCAAGATGTTGTGCCTAATGTTTTAATCCGTAGCCTCCCTGGCGGTATTCCCGAGTGTGGCTCGGGGTTAAAATTCAGGACCATTAGCGGTAACCCCGAGCTA
This sequence comes from Lithobates clamitans, assembly GCA_037952925.1. Taxonomy (NCBI): domain Eukaryota; kingdom Metazoa; phylum Chordata; class Amphibia; order Anura; family Ranidae; genus Lithobates; species Lithobates clamitans. Next base: position 10,019,299 of record JBBGZY010000502.1, on the reverse strand, counting down.
CACTCGGGATTGCATCGCAGGATCCTGGTGCCTCCTTACTTACCTTGTCCCCGGGATCCTGCAATGTCCCCCGCAGTGTCCGCGGGCTGTGTCCTGTTCCGAAGCCTCTCTGTGCCAGGCTCCGTTCCCTGCGAGCGTCGCGACGCACGGGGCGGAGCTTGGTGGCAAATTCAAAAAAATGTAAAAAGCATAACACATACAGTACTGTAATCTTACAGATTACAGTACTGTATGAAATCATTTCACATCCCATTTGTCCCCAGTGCTCTGGCCCATGCCCTGCATGCAGTTTTATATTGCATATACTGTTCTTTCTGCCTGGAAACTGGAGATTGTCCATAGCAACCAAAAAGTGTCCCTTTACGTCAAAAATGGCTTTAGACCAGCTAGAAAATAGCGATAGTAAATTAGAACACTTGCAGAATTGAGCGATAGTGAATCGTGTGGAAATTTATTTTATTACTATTTATTTTTATTTTTTTTAATTATTATTTTTTTTTATTATATTATAATTTATGTTTTTGTGTTTCAAACTTTATCATACCCGGGATATCTACTAGACTCTTGTTTGGACAGATCTAAGTGTGTTATTGTTAAGAATTACAGGCCTACAATATAAAACGCCAAATTTCCATGCAAAATAATTGTACCGCTTTCAGCACCTAAAATCAGAAAGAATCATACCGCCAGGGAGGTTAATAGATCTCCATTTGTGGGTGCACTCCTTTTTAACTGCTGTTAATTTACACTGCAAAATGGTCAAACCTCAAACCTATTCTGTTAGTGTCTCAAATTAACATACATGTGTGTATTTCGCTTTCCTTGCTTCTTTTCCAAGTCCTTTTTTTTTTCTTTTTTTTTTTTTTTCTTTTTTTTTTTGGATCAATAAAATTATTTCAAATTTGTTTTATGTGTGTTCTTTTCATGTAACGGATTTCCCAGCTGCAGCTTAACTAGGTTGATTGGCATGTCTTAGACAAATCCCTTTTTATTTATTTTTTTATTTTTTTAAGTTTTAAGTTACTTTCCTGGTGCTTTCATGGTAGCACATGCATGGATTGTGCTTATGCTGCCATGAATAGTGACCAGGAAAGTAAAATTTCAGAGGGGTAAGTATTCAATTTTATTTTTGAGCAGTGGTTTTCAGCCTCAGTCCTCAAGTACCCCCCCCATCCCCCCCCCCCCCCCCCGATATGTTTAGGAAATTGTAGCTTATCTACAATAGCTGTCCTACTTCAAAACCATTGACTTTGATTTAAAGCACCTGTGCAAGATGAAGGAAAACCTGCAAACATGGCCTGTTGGGGGGGGTACTGGACAGGGTTGAGAAGCACTGATTTAGAGCACTGAACTAAAATCAATCTGAAGACAATCCTATTCTAATTGTGGACGTTTGAGGGAAATCAAGATTTTTATTTTGTTTTATTTTTCTTTTAAAGGGTGGGCTTTGTGTCCCTTTTCCTAAAATTGGCTTCACTTCCTGTCACATAGCCAAACAGGAAGTGAGAGTAAAACCCTAATAATTTTCCTTGGGGACACACAGGTCAATCTAACTAGTGTCCCATTATGCAAATTGCACTCTAGCACTTTGTTGTGTACACCCCATATTATTAGGTATTTTGGGGTTTATTAAAGGCAAATCCTTTCTGCAATACAAGTGTAGTTGATGAAAATCAGAGGGGTAGCATTGGTGATTTTATCATCCAATCATGTAGAGGCAATGATGCTGTTTTTTCTTTTCCTTGCATGTCCCCCTCGGATCTCCAGCAACTGCACTTCTAAGTGCACTTGTAGTGCAAAGTGGATTTACCTTTTAGTAAATAAACCCCAAGATACATAATAATTTGGGATGTATATGGCAAAATGCTAGAGTGCAATTTCCAGAATGGGGAAACTTTTTAGAGTGACCTGTGTGTCCCCAAGGACATACATTGGTAGGGTTTTACCCTCACTTCCTGTTTGGCTATGTGACAGGAAGTGAATAATTTTAAATGAGAAATTGGCAAAGTTTGGGAGGTGCCTTCACCCTACCATGGGGTGTAGACATCCCCCAAAACTTATAATCCCTCTGCAGTCTATCCCCAAGCAAAAATAAGAGAGGATTTTAATGAGTTTAACTTTGCAAAGACACATTCCTAAGTTCAATTGTGATGCATGTTAATGGCCCATTTAGACCTTTAATAGAAAGTCATCAGTTGCCTTTGACTGTAAACATTATTTTTGGCCAGTTCTAGAAATCTGCATCTGTTTTTCTATTAACCACTTGGTGTCTGCTATAGCCAAACAACGGCCACAGCGTGGACCTGAATTTCTGGGATGCTGTCATAGGCCGGGCTCCCCGTATGCTCCCTGCTGCGCACGCACTGAGTCACTGAGACCCGGGTGATCACAAATCGAAGTAAGGGCCGATCTATTTATTTTTTCTCCTCACGCTGACAGCATGAGGATAAAGATAAAAGCTGATCACCGGCTTAGGTGCAAGGGACATTGGTCCCGAAGAGGCTATTCTGCCTCATCTGTGCCCACCAGTAACACCTGCCAGTGCCACCTATCAATGCTCACCAGTGATCCCAAGCAGTGCTGCCTATCAGTGTAACCAATCAATGCTGCCTCATCAGCCTACATCAATGAAGGAGAAAAATTACCTGTTTGCAAAATTTAATATCAAAATATCCAAAAATATACAAAATTATTTATAAAAATCTGTCTTTTCTTTTGTTTGAACAAAAGAAAAAAACACACAGGTGATCAAATACCATCAAAAGAATGCTCTATTTGTGGGAACTTAAAAAAAAAAAAGCATTTGGCTAAGTATGACTGCACAATTGTCATTCAAAATGGATCAGCACTGAAAATTGGTCAGGACAGCAGGGGGGTTTAAGTGCCCAGTAAGCAAGTGGTTAATTTCCATGCCAAATATGGATTTCTGTAATAAAGATGTGTGCCCGCTGTGTATACGGTATGTGCGTAAGCAAGTCTCACACATATGAACGGTACTCATTGTAAATCATGGGGTGCAACTTGTGATGCAACTTTTCAGTCCCAAGTGGCCTTAGGCTCTCTTTCCACTACTGCGAGTTGTTGTGCTACTTGACACATGTTAAGTCGCACGACAAGTCAAAACACATGTATTTCAATGTTCCCCCTTTCTAATTGGTGCAACTCCAAAAAAAGTTCTTGCACTACTTTGTTCCAACTTCAGTGCGACTTTTTCTCAGATGTTTTGAATTAGTCGCATGACACAGCATTAAGGCTCGGTTTCCACTATTGCAAGCCCAAAGTTGTGTGTTTTTTGCCACGAGTTTCCCGCAACTTTTTGCCAAAATTTGAAGCAATGCCTGTGTATTTTTGAGGTCTATGGACCTTAAGTCGCATCAAAGTGGGACCAAAGTAGTGCAGGTACTACTTTGAAGTTGCTGCGACTTGAAGTTGCGCACATATGAACGGTACTCATTGTAAATCATAGGGTAGAACTTGTGATGCAACTTTTCAGTCCCTAGTGGCATGACAAGTTGCAATAGTGGAAAACAAGCCGAAAAAGCACATTGTAAATCACGCAACTTTGGGGTTGAAATAGTGGAAAGAGTGCATTAGGCTAAAGAGGTAATAGGAAGATGCACTGTAAGAATTACTTCTAATTGTAGAAAATCAAACAGGCTCCTGCACTGAATCTAATTTATGGAAGATCTAACTGATTGGCCAGTGTATGGTGACCTTTAAAGATATGAAAACTTGAATTTCTGGTGTGTAGCCTCCCTGGCGGTTTTCCTGACTGTGGCTCGGGGTTAAAATTCAGGACCATTAGCGGTAACCCCGAGCCACACTCGGGATTACATCGCAGGATCCTGGTGTGGCTTAACTTACCTTGTCCCTGGGATCCTGCGATGTCCCCCTCTGTGTCCGTGGGCTCTGTCCTCCTCCGAAGCCTCTCCTTGCCAGGCTCCGTTCCCTGCGAGCGTCGCGACGCACGGGGGCGGAGCCTGGTGGCAAATTCAAAAAATTGTAAAAATCATAACACATACAGTACTGTAATCTGTAAGATTATAGTACTGTATCAAATGATTTCACATCCTTTTTTCCCCAGTGCTTTGGCCCATGCCCTTCATGCAGTTTTATGTTATATATACTGTTCTTTCTGCCTGGAAACTGGAGATTGTCCATAGCAACCAAAAAGTGTCCCTTTACGTCAAAAGTGGCTTTAGACCAGCTAAAAAACAGCGATAGTAAATTAGAACACTTGCAGAATTGAGCGATAGTGAATCGTGGGGAAATATATTTTGTTATTATTAATTTTTTTTTTTTTTTTCATTATTCATTTTTATTTATTATATTATAATTTATGTTTTTGTGTTTCAAACTTTATCATACCCGGGATATCTACTAGACTCTTGTTTGGACAGATTTAAGTGTGTTATTGTTAAGAATTACAGGCCTACAATATAAAACGCCAAATTTCCATGCAAAATAATTGTACCGCTTTCAGCACCTAAATTCCGAAAGAATCATACCGCCAGGGAGGTTAAGCCTCATACACACGATGGGACTTTGTACCCCGTGTACGGAGCCCACTCTGCTCAGCGGGGGATGGCTCCATCGATCCCCGCTGGGCAGGCAGATGACAGGTCTGTCTCTGCACACTGTGCAGGGACAGACCTGTCAGAGTGCCGCTCTCCTCTATGGGGGATCGGATGATGCCGGACCGTAGAGTCCGTCGTCACCCGATCTGATCTGCAGATGGATGGAAAAATAGGTTTTTCCTCCGTTACACTTTTTAGGATTGGAGTGGATGTCAGCAGACATGTCACCACTGACATCCAACCCTCCATAGAGGTCTATGGAGTGTCCGTTCAGGTCCGAGGTGGACCTGAAAGGTCTGTCCGTGTGAGGGAAGCCTTAGGCCCCTTTCACACTGGGGCGGTGCGGGTGGCAGCGGTAAAACAGCGCTATTTTTTGCGCTGCTTTACCAGCGGTATTCGGCCGCTAGTGGTTTTAACCCCCACTAGCGGGCGAAAAGGGGTTAAATCCACACGCAAAATGCCACCACAGCGGCGTTTTGCCGGCGGTATAGCTGCGCTGTCCTATTGATTTCAATGGGCAGGAGCGGTTTATACACCGCTCTAAGGATGCGGTGGCCGGCTTCCAGACCCCCTCCTTAGCAACTGGCTATATACAGTGTAAAAAAAACAAAACACGCAAATCGCAAAAAAATTGCGGTTAAAAACACCGGTCCAAAAACGCGGCAACCACCGCAAAAAGCACTGCAGAAATACTCAAAAGCAACATGCATAGATGTGAATCGAGCCATACTGTCCTCCTAGTGCACCGCTCCAGTGTGAAAGCCCAATTCACACTGGAGTGAATAGAGACACTTCTTTAGGGCATTTTTCAGGCGCTATTATTAGTGCTATAGCATCTGAAAAACGCCCCAGTGTGAAAGGGGCCTTAGGCCTAATAAATTACTTTAAAAACCTGTCTAGTGTGTTTTTTTTTCTTGACACTTTTTTCCCCCAGGTGAAAGGGTAGGGGTACCATGTACCCCATACTCATTTACATAGGGTGGGGGGCCAGGATCTGGGGGCCCCCTTATTAAAGGGGGCTCCCAGATTCCAATAAGCCCCCCGCCCGCAGACCCCAACAACCAACGGCCAGGGTTGTTGGGAAGAGGCCCTTGTCCTCATCAACATGGGGACAAGGTGCTTTGGGGCAGAGTGCCTCCCTTCCCCAAAACACCCATCCTCCATATTGAGGGCATGCGGCCTGGTACGGTTCAGGAGGGAGGGCGCTCGCTCGTCCCCACCCCCTTTCCTGACCGGCTGGGCTGCGTGCTCGGATAAGGGTCTGGTATGGAATTGGGGGGACCCCCCACGTCGTTTTTTCAGCGTAGGGGGTTCCCTTTAATATTCATACCAGACCGAAGGGCCTGGCATGCACCCGAAGGGGGAACCCATGCGGGTTTTTCTCACGCTGCTTTAATAGGAAGATTGTATTTTTCCTATTGCAGCGAGATGTACCTCGCCGAGAACCAGCGTGATCCTATAGCGCTGGAAACATTCTCGCATGCAGGTATTCCTGTGTGTGCGCTGGTTCACACGCTGGATTAAGGATCCATCCAGCACACTAATTAAGGTCTGAACCAGCGCAGTGCATTCATCTTAGTAAATGACCCCCATAGTGCATTTTTAGAGTTGAAAGGGTTAAACATCCTTACAATAGAGTAATTTTAGTTAGGAGGAACATCTGGTGTTAATTAAGATAAGAGTACATCTTAAAGTACATAAAGACAAGTTAGGACTAACTTTACATTGTAATATGTATTTATTTTTAAAATCATCTCACATATATGAATTAATTGAAGTTAAGAAACATATTTTAAGTTCAAATTTTGCTAAGATTATTTGAAAGGTTGTATGGATTATAGATTTATGCTTAACACAATTTGGAGGGAAAGTATGAAACATATATTTCTAAAGTGACATCTATACTTTAAAGTATTGTACAACAATGTTACATTTAAGGGGATTGATTTATTTGATAAAAGAAAAAGTAAATATATAGAGGTGAAAATATTTTTATGGTATTTGAAGCAAAAGGTTTAATAAGTTCACTTTTCCTTATATAGAATAAAAATTGAAAACATATTCAAATCAATTATTTTAAGATCTAAAAGCATGTATGGATTCGAATGAGTGCAGTTGTAAATGGATGTAGATAAAAAAATGATTAAGATTGTTTGATCAATCATTTTGAAAGGGAAATGTTAGAGGTTTTTTTTAATCTAATATCTAATATACATCAATTAACAAATATTAACAAATGAATGAATGGATTAGATCTTTACGGAATAATTGAGTTGTGTGTATAAATATACACAACTTTTTAGTTATGAAAAAAGTGAAATTATATAGACTTTTATACTTGTGAAAGTATACATATTATTATAAGCTTCATAAGCATTTCTATGGAGAGCCAACATGTGTTAGTAATTAATCTTGAGTTGGTTTCCCTCACCTTCCCCCATAGGTGAGAAGAAAGGTTTCACATTTCTTAAGATGAAAAGTTTGTGTATATATGAGAATATAAGTTTTTTATATTACAATATTTCTTGAATAGGATAGTTCTTGTAATATTTTGCTATTTTATTATTAAATCAATTTTACACAATAACTGAACAGACTTTCTTGGAACTTTCCCCATCAATATAATTTACAGAATATTGGTATAAATACCATAACGGTATTTTAGCAAACCTTTTGCAGACAAGTACCCATTCTCCAACAACCTGTTCCATTTCCAGGTAATGGTTTCATATGGATTAGTTCCTCAATATTCAATTCCGACAAATCTGTGGCCGATGTGTCATATTGTGCCTTTGACACTTGTCTCTTAATCCTTAACCTTTCTGTAATACCTTGTATGACAGAGGGTTCAAGCAGCCTATTTGCTACTGGTAAGGAGATCTTTAATCTCCTTGACATCAGTCTTTGTGCCGGACTACTATCCGTGCCTTCGGTCCGAGTGTTTCTCCAATGTAAAATGGCCTTCCATGGGTCTTTACCATCACTTTGTGCTTCCTTGCATACATTTTTACAATCTTTACAGCTGATTTAGCTTTGCTATTACCCTGTGGATGATGTAGTGAGGAAGTAACATGCTCAAACTCCCTTTCAGTTGCAAATTTTCTGAATTGTAGGCATGCACACTCAGGGCTATTATCAGAGATCACTGTATCTGGTTGACCATGACATGCAAACTGAGCATTGCACCTCTTAATTGTAGCTTCAGTGGATAAGTCAGGAAGAAGGTCTATTTCCCAGAAGTCTGTATAATGTTCTACTAATAGCAGGTATTCCTTGCCCGCGTAGTTGAATAAGTCCATACTGATAATCTGCCATGGATGTTTAGGTATCTCATGTGACATCATGATTTCTTTTTGTTGTAAATGGGCATATTCATTGCAGGTGGGACAATTACTGACAAAGTCTTTGATTTCACCATACATGTTGGGCCAGTAAAGAGTATCCCAAGCATGTCTGTAGCAGGCTTCACCTCCAATGTGGCTGGAGTGTATCCATAATAATATCTCTGCTCTCAGTGACTTTGGCACGGTGACCCTTAGACCCTTGCACAAGAAATTTTGTTCATGTTGCAACAGACAAATTGTACGATGCTCATGCTCACCTCCAGGTGCAACATTATCTGATGTAGCTAATAGCTCTGCTCAGGGTATCACTGATATACATTTTACATCCTGGCTTGTAGACCACTTTGAGGTTGTGATGCTGCAGTGTAAGCATCATGCTCTGCAAACAGTTAGGAGCACACAAAAGGGGCTTCTTGAATATGGCTATCAGAGGTTTGTGATCAGTTTCAGTTGAAATTGAATCCCGTCCATAAAGAGAATGATGAAAACACTGGCAAGCAAATGCAATGCTTACACATTCCTTCTCAATTTGAGCATGATTTTTTTCTCAGCTGATTAAAGAGCTCTGGATGCATATGCAACTGGCTGACCTTCCTGCAAAAGGCAACAACCTAGACCATTTTTACTGGAGTCACTTTGTATCGTAACAGGCTTTGCGTCATCATAGCATTTCAACACTGGGGCAGAGGTGACCAAGTATATCCTCTACTGCCCGGTCATGCTTGGGAAGCCAGTGCCAAACTGCATCTTTGTCCAGAACTCACCTGAATGGCTCACACACCTCAGATAAGAGTGGCAGGAACTTCGCTAGGTATGTAACAAAGCCAATAAATCTCTCTACCGCTTTGGCATCAGCAGGCTGTGGCATGTCCACAATGGCTTTAATCTTATCCGGGTCAGCTTTTAAGTCTTGTGAAGATGGGATATGCCCATGGAAACTGACTTCTTCCTCCTTGAACTGCAATTTCTTTACACTAAGACTCAGCATCACCTGCCTACAACGATCCGGTAGCGCTATTAACTTTTCATCATGCTCATGCTCAGCCTCCTCATCTGTATTACCACAGCCAACTATAAGAATGTCATCAGCTATTGGCTCAATTCTGTGAAGCCAACCTAATAGTTCATGCTGCTTTCACTGGTATACCTTAGATGCTACATAGACTCCAAATGGTAGTTTGAACCATTTTCTGCCCCAAGGAGTCCAGAACATGGTCATGTAGCTGCTGTTTTCATCCAGTTTGGACTGTAAAAAGGCATCTCTAGCATCAACAAGTGTGAAGACACGTGCTTTAGGTAGTTTGTGCAAAATATCATTGAGTGTTGGCATTACATAGTGTGACCGTTTCACGTTTCAGGGCCATATGTAGAAACTTGGGATAAATGCTTCTCAGGCTTTCAACCATGTTGCTGATCCAATCTGTAGGCTCTAATACTGAAGTTAGATGTACTTCCGCTTCATATTTATCTAGTTGAGCTTTAACCTGTGGCTTAATGGCGATAGACACATTGCGTGGGGCACATTGTACAGGTTGAATGTAAATGAACCTCTCCTGGAATAGAGACTATCAAGTCCTCAAATACATCACTGTAGGCGTGAAGAATTTGCTGTTTTGTCAGTGGCCTAGTCAGAGATTTTGCAGGCTTATTATCAACATTTTGTAGCTCAGCAGGATTGGTGAACTGCATCAGTCCAAAGCGCATGTTGAACCCGATAATAGTGGTTTCTGATCAGCTTCGACAATCTCAAAGTTCAGTTTGTGTATACAATCACTTATGCTACATTCTGTTTGGAATAGCCCCAATGATTCCGTTAGTTCCTCTGAATACAACTTTAGTTTGGTACTACTAGGCTGAAGGGGTTCTCTGGGTGCCAGTTTCATTCTGTCCTTTATACTCATGACATCACACGTTGCACCCGAGTCCAGCTGGCAGGGTTGGATTATATTGTTTGATCTGAGGTTTACAAACCATTTTTTGCCCTTTGTGTTTACAGCACCACTGCATTCTGAGGAGTAAACCATAGCAGTGATAAGCAGGTGTGTGTCCTTTGGATCTGACATTTGCTCAATTATGTGCAGCTTCCTTGCTTCCATTTTACTGGAGAGACACACTCTTGTAAAGTGATTTGGTTTACCACATGCAGTACAGGTTTTCCCATATGCAGGACACTATTTCTTTCTCTCGTACATGCACATTGCCACAATACTTGCATGATGCAGGCTTCCTCCCAGGTGAGTTGTGTAGGTGACCCTTGTGCTGAAAGTTATGTTGGTGATTTTTGAAGCTTTGCTGTTGTTTAGAGGCTGCATTGATATTGTCAATTAGTTTATCCTGCTCCAAAGCTTTCATAAGTTTGTCAGTAAGTTCTGCGGTACAACATATCTCAATTGCTGTTTGTAGGTTTAAATCATGTTTCCTCAATAGGTGACAGCGTGTGTTTTCACTGGTGATACCCAAAACTATTTTATCACAAATAAGTTCATTCTATTGATTCACAGTCTGCTTGCTTACAGCAGTCAAATATATATCTTTCCTATATGACATTTTTAGAAAGCTTTTAATGCATCCAAAATTATTTTGGTGTCACTCTTTTGCTCTTCTGTGACGTTCAGATTATGCTTGTAAACATGGAGACATTCACTGCCCATCACCCTCCTCAGTGTGGCTGCTTGCACTGCTGCAGGCTTCTCATTTAACCCTGTGGCTAGGGAGTAGTCCTCAAACTCAGCCCTAAAATTGTCCCAGTTACTGCTGATATGCCACTCACCCTCATTGCCTCAGGCAGTGGAATGCTATTAGCTGCCATGATGCTATTTTCCTTGCTGCAAATGCTTAGCTTCCAGGACAAGACTGCAATTGCTAGGAGGCACAATCAGTTTTAAGAACTCTCACATCAAGGCTAGCATGCTCTCAGCATCAAATGTGTAGAAAGAGCGCAGATCCAGATACTTCTGGCATCATGTTTGATGTGATGTAAGTCTCTGATGACTCTGAACAATTCTATAACTCAGCGGATTACAACCCGCTGATCAGAGTTATTAAACCCTAATGTGACCGATCGCCCCCCACCCATGCCGCCGCCTCCCTGTCCCCTGCCTCTCCACCCCCGCCGCACCCTTCCATCTAAAACTGCCCCCCACTCTCCTCTCCTATCCCCTTCACCTCCCTTCTTACCCCACCAGCACTAATTACCCCCCTCCACCCGATCCGACCCCCTTCTCTGCAAACCCGTTCCCGCAGTCACCATCATTAGCTGGCATCCCTCTTCTTCCACTCCCGCTGGCTTCAGGTGCTGCATGTGGCTTGGGGGGTCCAGATGTGTCCCCCTGCCAGTCACATCACCCCCCAACTGTCCCTGCACTCCCAATCCATGGCCGCTCTGAACGGCATCTCTCCTTCTCCTCCCTCCGCCTACAGCTTCTCCCTCCACAGATCTCCATGATCTATCAGGCTGGGGATCACTGCAGGGGGAAGGGGGGGAGTGGGTGGGGGTGAAGTAGGGGCTTGGGGGGCTTAGTAAACATGTGTAGAATAGAGGGCACATGCAGCGATCACTACTGATCGCTGCTGTATTCCCACTGACAGCTGATATACAGTATTGTAACCGCGAGTGTTACAATGTATCAGACTGTCATTTTGTGAATGAATGGAATCTCTATACAGATTCCCATTCTTTCAAATAAAGTGCTGCAGAGAAAAGGGACTATCTTCAGTCCCTTTCTCTGTCTCAGAAGAAGAGATGGGGGGGTCTGTATAAAAAAAAAAAAAAACCCCTTTAAAAAAAAAAAACACAAACATAGTAAGACCCCACAGGTCCGCCCGCACTCACCCCTCTACTGTGACAGTCCCCCCCCACCCGCACTCACCCCTCCACGGATACCTCAGCTTCTCCTCCCAGCCAACCCGATCCATCCTGATTGGCCAGGAGGAGAAGCCGGAAGACGATAGCGAATGCTCATTCACTATTGTCCCAAGTGGGTGGGTTTGGGGTGCAATGCTCTACCCTCCGCGCCCAACCTTTTTCAAGCCACTTAGAGCCCCAGGCTCTAATCATGTGGCTTATAAAAAAAACTCATACAAACATATGAGTCCAGTACCCTTCAGGGGGGCGGCGCCCCAGCACCCCTAATGGACCGGCCGCTCCTGGTAAGACCCCTTTCACTCTGTCAAGCAGATCCGCCTGCTCAGCGGGGGATCTGTCATCCACCTGCGCCCGCTGAGCAGGTGGATGACAGGTCTGTGTCCACTCCGCTGATGCAAAGCGGGCAAGGACACAGCCGCTGTTCTCTATGGCATGGAAATAGCCGGGTGTCCAATTCCATCGGATGCTGTCCGATCTGATAGATGGATGGAGAATGGAATTCCCATTCGTCTGTTTTAAGCGGACTGGATCGGATGCAGGCAGGTGTAAACGGACACATGTCCATTTACATCACTCTCTCCATAGAGAACTGGTGAGTATTGCTAGAGAGTTTTTTTTTTTTTTTTGGAGAGAGTGCATGTGATTGGCACAGGGCCAATCAGCACTGTCGATGCAGACATGCAGCCTCATAGGACAGTCAAAGGAGAATGAAAACTCCTCCTACAAGCTTTATCCAGTGCTCAGCTGGACACCAATTGAATTCAAAAGACTGTTATTTACTGTAGATGAGAAAGGGTATTTAGCATTTTATATTTACTAAAATAATTGCATTTCCATGTTCTGTGTACTGTTGGAGACCAGATATAGTGAATGCAGGGTCCTAAGTTTAGTAACACTTTAACATACTAATGCCATATTTAAAGTTCAGAACGTATCTTTGTCAGTAATAGAGTTAAATTTGCTATGTATAATGTGAATGGGTTTGGGGTGATCCTGGCCCTTAGGTATTTCAAGGCTGATGGACCCCTATGGAATGAACTAACCCTTGCTGGTGGGAGGATGACATTAAATGCTTCAGCTTTAGAGTAATTGAATGACAAATTTGATAGGCGTCCATATTGAACAAAGAGGTCATCCACATAGGCTTCAATTTTGTGTTCTATGCATGAGATTTGTAGCCTCTTATTTTATATATATATTTTTATTTTATTATATTTATAGAATCTGATCTGATTTTGGAAAGGTTGAAGTATCAGAATGAAGATCAAGGCAGAGTGGGGGCATCCCTTTCAAACTCCATTGGAGAGAGTTAGCTTCTTTCAGGCAGAAATATGAAAAACAAATTTAGAATCACATTTTTACATTCAGGGAAATTCCAGATTTTTTCTTCAAAGATACTATATTATAGTATACTATATTATATTATATTATAGCTGCACAATTCTGTTCTTTTTTTTTACTGAGTATTCCCCACAAACCTGGCCCAGTGATTATGGGGGTATGCTGGTGGGGGACATATGAAAATCTGGAAACCCCCCAGATATTGGTCCTTATGTAAATGAGTTTACGGTACATACATGCCCTTCTCATTTACAAAAAAATAAATTAAACAGGAGATGTGGGAAATAGAAATGGTGGCAGGAGTTAAGATTTATTTCAAGCTTACAACAATGAAAGAAGAGGCTTAGGCTGCTCAGAAAATAAGAGTTCAGAAAGGGAGCTTACTGCAGTGGTCCATCCTCGTTACCCAATAATCAAGGGGGTGGTCCATTGGAAGGGTGTCAACATTTACCCTTGACCCCATGTACTCCCCCACCATGTGCTAATAGCTGCTGGTAAGGGACAGGCCTGGGCACTGGGTAGGGAAAAATGTTTTGAACACCTTCCTTAGGCAGTCACCCAACAACTGCTCCTCCTTTCAACAACAGCAGGCTCCAAGCCATCAAGCCATATCGTGCCTTATAGAGTATACTGCCAGCTTAGGAAAGGAGGATTACAGGTTGCTCTGCAGCACATCCTCTAGGTGTTTCATCTCTTGCTTTCCCTGCAAAGGCAGCATCAGCTCTGTGACCTTACTCTTATAACATGGATCCAGAAGGGTTGCCAAACCCTCACTGTGATGTTACAAATCTTAGGGTCCTTTTGCAGGTTCTAGAACATGAACTAGCCCATCTGTCAAAAATTACTGAAGGAGAAGGAACACCAGGTTAGCTGAGGACAACACTGTATATCCTCTTGAATTATAGAGGGTAACTGGTGGTTCAAAGGATAATTAAACTGAATACAGCAGTGAGGAAGAGGAGGAGATGGAGGCAACTGCACTGTCACCATTACCAGCAGTATGGATGTGGAGAAGCGCAGCTAGCTCCAATGACTCTCCCCATACTGCAGCCTTTCTCGCTGCAGCAGAGTTACTCAGCAGGCCTTGGTCAGGTGGACCCTCTGTTGACTACATAGTCCAGGAAACAGAGTAGGATGCTTTAGCAGATGCTGATGGGGTCAAACTGCTCTGCACCTGGGAGACAGAGGAGGAGAATGATGAATGCTTGTTTAGCCACACCATGATGTAATCCTCATGCTCTGGGTGTCCAGAACACCCACTGCCAGATAAGAAAGGCACATGTGCACTGCCTCTAGATGCTGCACTCCAACCACTGATTTGATCTGTGGATACAGATGCTGTTGGCCCCCTGATAGCTGATCAAGAACCATTCAACTTTTGCATCTCCCTTTGGGCCTCCCTGACATCATGTTTCCACATGGGGCTTACTCCTGACTTTTATTGACAGCCAGATCAAAAGTTGTATGTGTGTAATGTTGTGCTTTGGTGCACTGGAAACTCTGATGTTTTTGTTGCCTAAACTGCACCACAATAATATACAGTGCTTTACAGCAAACAAGGGGCAGTTCCTTTCCTGCAGCTGACCCTGTAAAATGTAAAAAATGTAAAAAATGAAATAAATAAACTAGCACGGAAAACAAAAAAAAACTAGTCCTCAAAATGACTGTTGGTTCTTATGACAGCACAGTAAATGCAGGTGGGTGTAAACCAGAGGTCAGATGCAAGACTTTGGCCAGTGACAGTTGTTTGCAATGCATTATGCTACATTTGGATGAGCAATTCCTGCTGAATGTCCGAAAAGTCTGAATTTTGTCCAGATCTCTGACCAGCCGAAATTCAGTCCAAACACAGTGGATTTACACAGTTCTACCACACAGCACTTCCCTATCTGGCAGGACAAGAGTTCTGATTTCAATATGTTACAGTAACATCCACATGTCTTGTCCCTCCTTCAGCCTTTGACTGGGCATTAAACACAAAAGGCCTCAAGCTCATCTCTCTGTCACTTTGCTCTCCCTCCCTATCAACATGTCTTTTGAACTACAGCATCACTGATTGGCTCCTTATGCTGCTTCTTCCTCTCCCAGTATTAGCTCTGGTTTACAGACTAACATTTACATGTCTTGTCCCTCTTCCAGCCTGTGACTGGGCATTGAACAAAAATAAAAAAAACTCACTGATAAGCTCATCTCTCTGGCAGTTTGCTCACCTTCTCTATTAGCATGCCCTTTGAACTACAGCATCACTGATTGGCTCTTTGAGCTGCTTCTTCTTCTCCCAGTATTAGCTTGGGTTTAAGGGGACTGCAAAGTTTGATATGCCAAGCCACATTCAGGTACTTACAGTATATTGCTTGCATTAAAAATAAATTATGACGTATTAATTTATAGATGAATTAACATGTATCTCTTAATATGTGTCTCTTAATATGCGTCTGGAGTTGAGCTTCAAATATGTAGACAAGTCAGTGCAACTCTTACATTCATGATCATTGAATTTGTATTTGACATTGAGACACAAACAAACAAATGCTACAACCAATATATCAATTTATGTTGTTGCGATTTAGAAATTTAGAGTACCAGTCTGCCAGTCAGTCATTATCTGCCAGGAAATGCCCTCCCTGTCAGCCTTTATTTTAACAATAATTTTCTGTAAAAAGAAAATTATATTTTCTGTGGTAATATTGCATTGATCCACTGCCTGAAATAGTCACACAATGTGAAACAAAAGTGATCTTAAGCAGAATTTGCTTTGAATAAAATTGATATTGTAATATCAATGCAGCTTGACAGGTAACTTGGTCAAATGATCAAATGTTATTATAAAGCACTGTCTTTCTTTTTTTATCAAGATTATTATTAACTTAGTGCTTGCAGATAAATAAACAGGCCTTTATTGTAGATAATGTTGTCTGCCATCACATACCTTTGTATTAATACGTGAAACATTATTGATACTAGCAAAATAAGAAAGCAGGAAACATATTAGTATGTTACATTGTTTTTTGAGTGATAATACCATTTCCAAGTGGGGAGCAAGGTGATTTTGGGGGAAATTATTTTAAGATTTATCCAAAAGTGAAAACTCTCAGTTTAGTTTATTGAGCTGCTTAGACAAAAATTGTTTAAAGTGTGTGTAAACCCTAAAAAATAATATTTTTATTTGCTCAGTTTTGGTCTCCTAAATAATAAAAAAAAAAATTGAAAAGGTTTTGTTATATCTGCAAAAATAAAAACACCCCTGCAATGTTATGGTAAGAAGCATATGGAAGTAGTTGTTAGTCCCTACTATGGTGATAACAGAGCTCCTCCATAAGAGATGTATGGTGGGTGAGCATTGTCACTCTAGTAAAATAGTGTGGTATTAAATAAAGAAAGGAAGAAAAAAAGGAAGCAAATGCTGCCACTACATCTAAGGACCTAAGAATGAGTAAGCTGCAGTATATTAAAATTTTCTTCTTGGCTTTAGATACACGTTTTTATTTAGGAGATTTTGCTGTATATTTAGGATAGTTTAGATGGTCTCATTTAGTGTTTTTTGTGATATTTTCTTTTTATTTTTGTGTACCGTACTTGATCATTACTTGTTCATTGTTCCCTTTTCTCAGTTATTAGTTTTTTATTTTACTTTTTTTGGCTGCCTGTTTTTCCAGTCTTAGGTCAGATTTTTTTGTAAACCTTTGAAAATGCGTAATTGAAAATTCAGGCAAATATCTTAATAGAAGCATCTTAATATTATGTTTCTCACCTATTTGATGGGTGACTAATGGAAAAGTGGTCACTAAAGTTCTGCTTCCTTAGTCATCTCACCACGCTTGGCCATATTTCTGCTTAACTAACATAAACCTGTCCTGTGTAGGTAGTGTGGTTGCCAGAGGTGGCACACAGCCACCCATACAGTACATAATGTTGTTGTCAGTAATACAATCCCATGTACTACAGTATACAACATTTTAGAGTTCTGCCCTGCCTGCCAGTCATTATCCTCATTGTTCAGGTGTTCATTGTTGCTTCTGGCTTAATTTGGGTCGCCGGCCAGCTGGTGGAAGTGCCTGCTGGTCAATCAGAGCCTGGGTGAGCTGTGGACATCAGCAGGAGGGGGGCGTCCCCTCCCGCTGCTTGGTATAACAGCCAAGCAGCTTTTTAGCTGCATCGGTTGTTATGCAGCTGCATCATTTGTTATGCAGCCATGCAGCTGCACGCATCACCCAGGTACAGGTCGGCATGAAGGGGTTAAAATGTCCACGTAAAATGTGTACGTGAATTCATCGCGTGCACTGACGGGCTGGACATTTAGTGGCGGTGGGCCATAGGTTGCCGACCCCTGGATTAGGGGTTACTTTTAACTCTTGGGTTAAGGTTAAAGTTAGTGAAAGAGACAGAGTATAATATTAGTACTAAACTAAACATTTAGGCTTCATTTTCCCAGTTTGGTTAGATGCAAAGTCACTCACTATAATGTTATTGCTTTATGAGTTTGTAATATGATATTTATGTTACACATAGTGATAGTAGGAAAGGTTAAATAAAGGCACCAGTCCAACCTGTGTGGGTGTGTATGTTCACGTAAAAAAAATAAAAATAATATAAAAAAAAAAAACATTTTCCATATCCCTGTCTACTGTGTTCACTAAGATGCCCATCCAAGAGTTTTTTTTAACTATCAATACTTCTTTGACTGACACCACTAATTGTGGAAGTGAGTTCCACATCACCACCCTGATAGTGAACCCCTATCCCCATGCAGTTTAAGGTTAGACTGCTTTTTCTCCAATTTCATTGAGTGGCCCCATGTCTACTTATACTCCCTGAGACTGAATAGTTTAATTCCTATGCTAAAATCACCATTAAAGTGATTGTAAAGGTTCATTTTTTTTTAAAATATCAAACATGTCATACTTACCTCCTCTGAGCAAGGGTTTTGCACAGAGCGGCTCTGATTCTCCTTTTCTGCGGTGTCCCGGCGGTGCTCCTTGCTCCTCCTCCTCATTGAGTGTCCCCACAGAGAGCCATGGTGGCACTCGTGCGGACGGGCTCCCTAGTCCCTTGTCCTGCTGCTGCATCCATTGACACAGACAGCAGGACTCGGCCTCACACCCGGCTCCCATGTCACTGGATTTGATTGACAGCAGCAGGAGCCATTGGCTCCCACTGCTATCAATCGATCCAATGAGGACCCGAAACAGCGACTGGAGCTGCTGAGCTTGTGCTCGTCACTGGAACGATCGGGTTCAGATAAGAAAAAGGTGGGCTCTGGGGGCAGCTGCAGCACAGAAGGTTTTTCACCTAGAACATAGAAATGTTTATCCTCCCCCTCATCAAATATGGAAATATAAATTATACTGTATCTAACCATGGTGAAATAGAATAAGTTAAATTTTAGGGTTTCATATCTACACATGAAAGGTAAACATAATATTGACTATAATAATTAATTGTAGCAAGTTACCGATTGTGATTTAATAAATGTACTGAATGCACTTGGGAAAAGGAAAATTAACTCATTATTGAAAGCCAAGTAGACATTTGTTTTAAGTAAAAATAATCATCTACCTGGTTAATAGCATTGACACTTAAAAAATCAGCCAAAATACACAATAGAATGTCAATCCTAGTACAAATTCCTTCATCAATATGTTTCTCCTGTTGATGCTCAGAACATATCAAGCATATTTAAAATAATAAAAAATCATCTATGTTTCATAACCTTTTCAATGCTTTGGTTACTGCTGAGTAAAATAACAGATCAACCCGATTCATAAATATATATTTTATGAGATGACTGATCAAAAAGCTTGCTCATATTCAAGGCTTTCTTGTTTAAACTAAAACAACTGTATATGTTGCACAATAAAGAAATCAAAGAACCTAAAGGTAATAGCAAGCAAGAGCGCACAAACTAACAGTGACAGCTTTACTTTTTATTTATTGCTCACAGCAGGGGTCAGATACCTTCGTTTGCTTGCCACCATCAACACCCTGGTGATCCTTACTTCCACATATAAGACAAAAAGGACAAGGAAAAGCAATGTAACCTCAAGAGACTGGGTACCTGAATCATATCACAAGTAGCAGCCGATTCCAGCTGTGTTGACATCTTTTTTTTCCTCCATTTTTAAAAGAATTTCCAATGTTCAGTGCTTGCTGATGATTACTTCCAGATCTTAGTTCTACCCCAGTGAAGATTTGCTTGGTGCTACAAAGAGTTTAGTAGTAGCTGTTAAAATTGCAATTGCTTCAAGAAATATCTTGCTTTAAGGCATCTGAAACAAAATGAGGAATTGTTTTTTTTTTTTCTACTTATTCTTTTTATTTTCAGAGGCAAGATAAATATATAGCCAATGTCTGTTTAAAATCACAATCTCCGTATTGACCAACATAATGTGTGAAAGATGGGAATTACGGGTCTTTCAGCTGTATTATAGAAACGGATGCAAGAAGGCGTGGAAGGTAAATGGAAATTGACCAAATGCATCTGTAAATAGAAGGGGAAATACAATGAATTAAAGGTAAACATAGCATCTTTAAAAACTAGAATGTCTGCTTAAAGTTTTCATTTTAGATTTATTTCTTGATTTACACATACATTTTAGAAGTGTTTAACAGTTAAAGTGAAACAATGGGCAGAATAGAACATGACATCTGTGATGCAGCATGTCAATAGTAATAAAGTTACAATTTTGGCTAAGAAGAAAATCACAAGCAGTGAGGTTTTATTATGGCAGAAGAAACATACTTTTGGGTTGATTACTCAATGCAAATAGACTATTCACTTTGCAAGGGAATTTCCCCTTAGCTTAGTGAAACAAGTAAAAATTAACTTTGCAAAGAATACCCAATTATGTGCAAGAAAAAAAACTAACCCAGTATTTTAGCTTGTTTATGTTTGGATGATGGAAGTCAGCAGAGCTTCATGTAATTCACTATGCTAAAAGAAAATTCCCTTACAAAGTGAGTAGCCTATGACTTGGCATTGCAGTTACATCATACCATTGTATTTAAATAGCTTAAACCTTTTTTTTTTCACTGCAGAAAGAACAACATTGTCACCCTGTTAAGGGAAGGGGAAAAATAACATAACTCGACCCATCCTGACTAACGACACCACAAAGCAACTTATTCACTCCATGGTTATTACCCGCCTCGACTACTGCAACTCTCTTCTTAATGGCCTACCCTTGTGCAGGCTATCCCCCTTCAGTCTATTATGAATGCTGCGCTTCGACTAATACACTTCACTAACCGATCCGTGACTGCTGCTCCTCTATGCCAATCCTTTCACTGGCTTCCCCTACCCCACTGTATAAAATTCATAATACTAACCACAACATACAAGGCCATCCACAGCATCACCCCCAGCTACATCACCAACCTCAACTGCAGATATCACCCAAATCGTCCCCTCCACTCCTCCCAAGACCTCAGACTCTCTAGCTCTCTTGTTACCTCCTTCCATGCTCGCCTTCAGAACTTCTCCAGAGCCTCTCCCATCCTCTGGAACTCCCTGTCCCGGTATGTCTGATCAGCCCCTAACCTGTCCACCTTTAGGAAATCCCTGAAAACTCATTTATTCGGGGAAGCCTATCCCACACCCACCTAAGAACTGTACCTCAGCCATTCCCATCAAATCATCCCCCGCAGCTATTACCTTTTGTACCACCACCCCCTCCCTTTAGAATGTAAGCTCTACGAGCAGGGCACTCCTGTCCCTTCTGTATTGAACTGTACTGTAATTGTGCTGTCCCCCCTCTACATTGTAAAGCGCTGTGTAAACTGTTGGCGCTATATAAATAGTGTATACTAATAATAATAATAGATGGATAAACAGGCAATAAATGTTTAATACAAGGGAACAAAAAAAAAAGTGTTGTGTTAATGATAATGGCTGCATCTATATGTGATTTTTTTTTATCTTGCCCATAGTTACACTTGAAAGTAAATTATCTTTAAAACTCTTTGAACGTATTAGGCACTAGTGTAAAGTGGAAGTCTACCTAAATTTTCATTTTCAATTACAGATTGAAGTTTTGCCCTGTGTTGGCTTGCCCTGTGTAAACAGCTGTGGAATATGGTGTTACCTAAGAAAATATCTGCAAGTATATGCAAGGATGTGTAATTCCCTTGCAGGCGGTGGTCTCAGTGGGGAACATCGATAGTTTCAAGAAACTATTAGATAAGGACCTAAACGACCACAACATACAGGGATATACAAGGTAATACTGACATATAATCACACACATAGGTTGGACTTGATGGACTTGTGTCTTTTTTAAACCTCACCTACTATGTAACTATGTATATGAAGGCTTTTCATTTCTGAAATCAATGTATTCTGCATAGGAAAATGCCTGGTGCAATTTAAATATACAAAGCCCACTTAAATATAGTGTGGTAACACTCTAGAGCAGTTGTAGGTAACACCCGGCAACGCAAGCGGCACGCGAAGCCTCTTTTGCCGGCACTCGACTCCCTATAAGCAGAGCAGAGCAATGAAGTGTCAGTGAAGCACTAATGCATTCCAATTTCAGAGTTCCCCCACGCCACACCTGCACTGAGGGGAAGGCACTGCTCCCCCACACATTGTAAAAGATGGGAAACATTGTTTGGTACTCTAACTTTGCTGTAGCTGCGGTCGTCAGCTTTTGTGATGGGGAAGAGATTGGGTGCAGTTCTGCTAGGGGGGGGGCAGTCCCTGTTTCAAGGAGGAGGAGGACTGTCATTGGCCCCTGCTAAAGCCAATCACAGTCCTGCTAGCCCCGCCCACCATCTGGAGGAAGATGATTCCTTTGGTTGCCATTGCCAATCTCAGAAAGAAGGGATTTCACTGCGATTGAGAAAACCACAATCAGATGACAGTTTGTGGAATTACTGTTGAGCTTCTGGGAACTTTGTTGAAATTATTTTTGAACCTTTGCGTCACTTACTACTGAACCTCTGCACTTTGTGGCCCTTTAAGCCACAGCTAGTATTCAGTGCAATGAAAACCACACCCAACTGCGCCGCACTTTTTCTCAGCTGAGGGGGGCCAACTTATGATCCTGCACACAGGCCCATTGCTTTCACTGATTTAAGAAAATGCCCCTGACCTGAGCTCATCATTGCGCATCTATTCCAAATGCTTGTATGTGACATCACATACATCACATAAAAGCACATGGGCTGGATGTGAGAGGTGGATCAGCAGGATGAGTGTGCCAGGATAGGTAGATGTGTCTCATCTCTGCTTCCTTTCACCACTCTATCACAGATTTCATAGATGAGAAGAGGGAAAAGCAGTGGAGCAAATGAGCAGGAGGGTACAGCAGTGGGAAAAATGAGCAGGAGGGGTTCAGAGGTGGGACAGAAGAGCAGGAGGGTACAGCGATGGGGCAGATGTGCAGGGAGGTACAGTGGTGGAAGAGATGAGAATGGAGTTCAACAGTGGGACAGAGGAGCAGGGGGGGTTACAGTGGTGGGAGAGATGAGCAGAGGGGTTCATTGTTGGGCTAGATGAGCAGGGGGTTACAGTGGTTGGACAGATGAGCAGGGGGTTCAGTGTTGGGGCAGATGAGAAGGGGATTACAGTGGTGGGACAGATGAGCAGGGGGATACAGTGGTAGGACAGATGAGCAGGGGCTTCATTGTTGGGCCAGATGAGAAGGGGGTTACAGTGGTGGGACAGATGAGCAGGGGGTTCAGGGTTGGGGCAGATGAGACAGGGGTTCAGTGGTGGGACAGAAAAGGATGGGGGTAGAGCAGTGAGGCAGATGTGATGGAGGTGTATTGGTGGGACAGATGAGCAGAGGGTTACAGTGGTGAGGCAGGAGAGCAGGGGGTTTAAAGAGGTGAGACAGATGTGCAGGAGGTACATTGGTGGGGCAGATGAGAAAGCGGTTTACAGTGGTGGGGCAGATGTGCAGGGGGTTACAGTGGTGGGGCAGATGAGCAGGAGGTACAGTGATCTGAGGTGTGAAGGTGCATGAATTGGGGCTGATCTGAGGCGTGAGTGCAGGATGTTAATTTCTCACTACTACTTAACTAGTTTACAGCAATTACTTTTTAAAAAATCCTTTTCGTGATTCAGAGTGTGAAGTTGACATTTTTTTGTTAGAAAATCGGCACGCTCAATTTGTTAGAAATAAAAATTTGGCACACAGTACTCAAAAGGTTGCAAATCCCTGTGATAGACCAACGCAAAGTGGCACATAATTGTGAAGTAAAATTAAAATGATAAATGGTTTTTATTTATTTTTTTACAAATATGTATAAAAAGTATTCAGAGCAGGGGGGTTACAGTGGTTGGGCAGAAGAGCAGGGGTACAGAGGTGGGGCAGATGTACAGGGGGGTACAGTGGAGGGGCAGAGGAGAAAGGAGGTACATTGGTGGGACAAATTAGCAGGGGTTAACAGCAGTGGGGCAGAGGAGTAGGGGGTCACAGAGGTGGGGCAGATGTGCAGAGGAGAAAGGAGGTACATTGTGGAACATATGAGCAGGGGGTTACAGTGGTGAGGCAGATGAGAAAGTGGGTTACAGTGGTGGGGCAGATGAGCAGATAAGTTCAGTGTTGGAACAGATGAGAAGATGGTTCAGCGGTGAGTCAGAAGAGCATGGGGATACAGCGGTGGAGCAGATGTGCAGGGAAGTACAGTGGTGGGGCCGATGAGCAGGGTGGTACAGTGGTGGTGCAGATGAGCAGGGTGGTACAGTGGTGGGGCAGATGTGCAGGGGGTACAGTGATCTGAGGTGTGAAGGTGCATGAATTGGGGCTGATCTGAGGCGTAAGTGCAGGATGTTAATTTCTCACTACTGCTAAAGTAGTTTACAGCATTTAATAAAGGGTAGCAATTAGCGCAAACAAATACAAAAAAAATCAGAAATTGCAAGCTGAACACTACAGGTAATCACACATGCCTGAAAAATAACCAAAATAGAACAAGATAAGTGCAGTGCAAAAGTATATGAGAATATTAATCAAAAGCAGAATTAAGTATGTTCCCCAAAAGTCTTTCAGAAAAGATCCATGTGAATTTCAAATGACAGGAATCAGTCATGCATACAATCTTCTATTGAGATTACCAGAGATAATGGACCTCTGCACAGCAGGGGTCAAACTCACATGTGTCCCCACAGGGATGAAGGTATTCCTGATCGTGTCACTGGAGCAAATCACTGTGGTATGGAAACCCAGATATCCAGAGGGGTAAGGCACCTTCCAACAGGGAAATACCAAGGATGTGGACTGCCAGATAGGAGATGTAAGAAAAGCCGCTCCACGAAATATAAAAAATAATAAAGGATACCATCTAAGAGTAATCCATCTTTTATTGTAAAGTCCAATATTGCACTGTAAAAACAAGCGCTCTCAAGCGCAGAAAGATAAAGGTAGGTCTGCAGCACAGTGCAGTACCGACACACACAGTCTGGCAGCGGGTGACGTTCGTGACAAAGCTCCTCCCCCCGTATGCGGCGTTATGTCCTATTGGACATCGTCCAGTGCAATATTGGACTTTACAATAAAAGATGGATTACTCTTAGATGGCATCCTCTATTATTTTTTATATTTCGTGGAGCAGCTTTTCTTACATCTCCTATCTGGCGGTCTACATCCTTGGTATTTCCCTGTTGGAAGGTGCCTCACCCCTCTGGATATCTGGGTTTTCATACCACAGTGATTTGCTCCCGTGACACCATCAGGAATACCTTCATCCCTGTGGGGACACATGTGAGTTTGACCCCTGCTGTGCAGAGGTCCATTATCTCTGGTAAGCACAATAGAAGATTGTATGCATGACCGATTCCTGTCGTTTGAAATTCACATGGATCTTTTCTGAAAGACTTTTGGGGAACATACTTAATACTCCTTTTGATTAATATTCTCATATACTTTTGCGCTGCACTTATCTTGTTCTATTTTGGTTTACAGCATTTACTTAATAAAAAATCCTTTTCGTGATTGAGAGTGTTAAGTTGAATCTTTTTTGTTATAAAATCGGCGCGCTCAATCTGTTTGAAAAAAAGTTTTGGCACACTCCTGCTCTAGAGCATAGTCAAAACCCCTGATGCCAGGCTAAGATGGTTCTGTGTACTGGCTGAGGAAGACATGTCCTGTGCATACCGACAATTGTTTTCTTAATTTTTCTAACTTTTTGTTTGCTGAACAGCTAAAAAAAGGTTATGAAGGCAGCAGATATATAAAATGGAAGATATACATTAACTTCAAAATATACATCATGATTTTACATCGTATTATTCTTTTGTATGTTTCCATAAATTTCATAAATGTGGAAAAATCAATTGAGCACTTATTGGTGAATTACTTTTGTAGAAACATTCATAACATGATAATAGTGTACATTTGATATACTACTGATAATGGATGAAATTATAGCAATTGAATGGCATGAGGAAGAATAAACTATGGTCTGCATAGAAGAATGTATGTAGGAAAAGGGGAGAAAGGTCTGTTTACCTTCAAAATGTATTTGTAATTAGTTTCCAGATAATTAAAAGTGTTACTAAACCCAGGACCCTGCATTTACTATATATGGTCTCCCACAGTACACAGAACATGGAAATGCAATAGTTTTAGTAAATATAAACAGCTAAATACCTTTTCTCATCAGCAATTAGAGCAGCCATGTGACTTCTATCAGTGTCTGAGTAAAGCTTGTAGGAGGATTTTTAATTCTACTCTAACTGTCCTATGAGGCTGCATAACCCCTGACCCTTTGTATGGACAGTGCTGATTGGCCCTGTGCTGATCACATGCACTCTCCCAAGAAAAAAAAAATTAGCAATACACACCAAACTAAGCATATGCAGCTTGCCCCCAATGCTCTGGTCTATCAGGAGATGGTTTGGGGGCTGTGGAAGAATGGGGGGGGGGGATCAGAGAAGACAGGATCAAACAGCCTCTTTACACAATGCTGAGAATTAACCCCTTAGGTTCCACAGTGAGTATAACAAGCATGCTTTACTGCATAAACAGACTGGTTTTAATGTTGTGGGATTAGTAACACGTTAAGGGGTAGCTGAATTTTATAGCAGATACCTCTAGGTGACGTATGCGTTTTTGGTGATTGTCAGATTTGGCTTGGTACCTTGTATCTGGGGGACTGTATTATGCAAATACCAACGTCAGCTAGGAAAGTTGTACTTTGGCCAACCTTCTCCTGTATCACTATTGGTCATAATACAACATGATTGACATATTATTATAATTTTGTATGTTTCTGTGAATTTCAAAAATGTAGAGAAATCAATTGAACACTTATTCGTGAATTACATTTTTTCAAGGAATGAAAATCACTAGTTTCCCCCATCAACACAGTCTATGTTAATGGGGAAATGCCTCTTGAAGCGCTATTGTGTTCTGCTGGCAGGGGGGCATGCAGAGGCCGGTAGAACACAATAATTACTGCTAGCGGTTATAGCCACCGGCAGTAAACGCATGTAAAAAATCGGACTGGCTGGTTTTGCCTAAGTTGATCGAAGGATTGACTTGGGTACAATTAGCCTGCCCATAGCTAATCAAATCTTGAGCGGTCCTTGCTGAACTGGCTGAATTTCAATCCATGTATGGCTGGCCTAAATCTTGGCCTGACAAATGAATATAAAAATGCTAAATATTCATGTATAATAATGCATACTCACCTTAACAAAAAAAAAAAATACATTTTTAAAATTGTAGTCTTTAGTGCTACCATTATACAACCCTCTGAACCACCTTCCGCACAATCACTGCGGCAAGGCAGCTCAGCTGTGCGACACAACGTACCTGTACGTCGCTTCATGCAGTAGCCTCCGGAAGCACACAGGCTGATTGGACAGAGGGGGGCCAATCAGCGGGGCCAGTGGACGGGATGTCCACCAGCCACCTGCACTCGTTCCTCAGAGAGACAGAATGTATGTAAACAAGACAGATCACCGTTCTGATGGGGAGAACATAGAGATCTTGTGTCCCTGCTAAGCAGGAACATGGATCTCTGTGTTCTCCCAGTCAGAGCAATCCCCACACAGTTAGTAAGCACCACTAGGGACACACCCTTTGATCGCCCCTGGTTTTAACCCCTTCCCTGCCAGTGTCATTAGTACAGTAACAGTGCATATTTTTAGCACTGATCACTGTAATAATGTCACTGGTTCTAAAAAAGTGTCAAAAGTGTCAGTTTCTGATGTGTCTGCTACAATGTCCCAGTCCCGCTAAAAATTGCTGATCTCCGCCACTACTAGTAAAAAAATTAAAATTCCATAAAAATATCCCATCATTTGTAGATGCTATAACTTTTGCGCAAACCAATCAATATACACTTATTGGGATTTTTTTTACCAAAAAATATACAGCAGAATACATATTGGCCTGAATTGATGAAGAAATTAGATTTTTTTATTTTTTTTTATTGGATATGTATTATAGCAGAAAGTAAAAAAAAAAATGTTTTTTTTTTCAAAATTGTCGCTCTTTTTTTGTTTTTTAGCGCAAAAAATAAAAACCGCAGAGGTGATCAAATACCACCAAACAAAAGCTCTATTTGTAGGGAAAAAAGAACATCAATTTTATTTGGGTACAGAGTCGCACGAGCGCGCAATTTTCAGTTAACCAATTCACCCCCGGAATGATTTGCCCTCTTTAATGATCAGAGCAATCTTTGCGATACAGCACTCCTTCATTTTAACTGAAAATTGCGCGGCCATGCGACGCTGTACCCAAATTAAACATCCTTTTTCCCACAAATAGAGCTTTCTTTTGTTGGTATTTGATCACCTCTTTGTTGTTGTTTGCGCTATAAACAGAAACAGAGCGTCAATTTTGAAAAAATATTTTTTTTTACTTTCTGCTATAATACATATCCAAAAAAATATATAAAAAACTAATTTAGTCATCAGTTTAGGCTGATATATATTCTTCTACATATTTTTTGGTAAAAAAAATCACAATAGGCGTTTATTGATTGGTTTGCACAAAAGTTATCACGTCTACAAACTACAAAATATATTTAGGGTCTTTTATTTTTTTTTAACTGTTTTTACTGGTAACGGCGGCGATCTGCGATTTTTAGCAGGACTGCAACATTGGGGCAGACAAATCTGACCCCAAATTACACTTTTTGGGGACCAGTGACAATTTTACATCAGCTGCTATAAAAATGCACTGATCAATGTAAAAATGACACTGGCAGGAAATGGGTTAACACTAGGGGGCGATCAAGGGGTTAAGTGTGTTCCCTCAGTGTGTTCTAGCTGTAGGGGGATGGGCTTACTGAAACATGACTAAGATTACGGTTCCCGATCACTGTGAATAGTAGATCCCTGCCATGTCACTAGGCAGAATGGGGAAATGCCTTGTTTACATTGGCAGTTCCCCGTTCTTCCTCTCCTCTCCTCGCCGCGTTTGCGGGCCACCAGGGACATTGAGTCAGCGGGACCCGCGGGCATGCTCCAGCGGCGCAGGCAGCACTGCACGCACCCTATCCTGATCTCGCGCACAGGATCTGCCACAGTATATCTGCATGTGCAGATCGGCAAGTGGTTAAAGTATCGCAGTGCAGTATCGCAAAAAATAGCCTGGTCATGAATGGGGTAAAACCTTCCGGGGTTGAAGTGGTTAAAGACCAAATTCCCTAATTTAACATACAATTCCCACTTATAGTACAATCATGTCTAAATGTATTAGAACTGAGTTATAAGAGATTAATCAACAAACTTACACAATGAGGTATATCAGATTACACATCTTATCACCACTATATTTGTTATATTATCACTACATTTTAAATGCTCCACTGAAAACTGCCTATGTTTTGACTATGGCCCATTAAATGTTATTACTACCTAAAAAACACTTTTTGCAAAATCAATACAATTACTTTAAATAATAGAAAACTGAGAGGATATTACTGTCACAGGCAATGATGGCATGATTTAATAAAAGCAGCTTCAACACACTGAGAGATCCCTAAAGTGATTAATAGTATTATGAGAGCATTATCATGTTTGTGTTCATTGAAGGTAAGTTTTAAAGCTCTCTTCCCTTAATTATTTCTTTCTTATTTACTTGAAAGCACTACAGCAATTTAATACAGGCAGGAGGAAAAAAATAGCATCCTCAGCAAAATCACACACAGTAGGGAGACACTTTAAATTAAATTGAAATCATATTCCCTGCCATTCAGAAAATAAATTTAATGAAAGGGTTTTAATAATATAATATTCACCGATGCTGTTTGTCAGCAGCTTTGCATCATGCCTAAATATAGAATGTGATCATACATATGTAACTGTCTTCTTCATGAAATCCATTTACCTGCTAATTAAGATAAGTTGTTTTATATATATATATATATATATATATATATATATATATATATATATATATATCCCGTATTTATCGGCGTATAACACGCACAGGCGTATAACACGCACATTCATTTTAAGAGGGAAGTTTCAGGGAAAAAAACTTAAATTTTAAATAAGGAACTTTGAAGCAAAATAAGGGTCAGTGCCCATCTGCAGCCTCACCACTGCCATCAATGCAGCCTGATCAATGTCCATCTGCAGCCTCACAAGTGCCATCAATGCAGCCTCCTCAGTCCACATCAAAGCAGCAGCCTCACCATTGCCATCAGTGCAGCCTGATCGATACCCATCTGCAGCCTAGAGGGGACAGGGAGGGGGGTGGGACAAGTGCCGACAGATTACATACAGTGAGAACAGTGGTCCAATGGCGGCCCAGGAGACGGGACTTCCTATTACAGAGGCCACCAAGTAAACAGAAGTTTCTCACTTCATGTAATCTGACGGCGCTCGTCCCGCCCCCTTCCCTGTCCCCTCCGAGGCAGCTAAAATTGAAGTATTGGCGTATAACACGCACACGCTATTTGCACCCAATTTTCATGGTGAAAAAGTGAGTGTTATACGCCAATAAATACAGTGTGTGTATATATATATATACACACACAGTGGGGACGGAAAGTATTCAGACCCCCTTACAGAAAAACAGAAAAACACAGAATTGTTGACATTTTTGCAGAATTATAAAAAAAGAAAAACTGAAATATCACATGGTCCTAAGTATTCAGACCCTTTGATCAGTATTTAGTAGAAGCACCCTTTTGATCTAATATAGCCATGAGTCTTTTTGGGAAAGATGCAACAAGTTTTCACACCTGGATTTGGGCATCCTCTGCCATTCCTCTGCCAGATCCTCTCCAGTTCTGTCAGGTTGGATGGTAAACGTTGGTGGACAGCCATTTTTAGGTCTCTCCAGAGATGCTCGATTGGGTTAAAGTCAGGGCTCTGGCTGGACCATTCAAGCACAGTCACAAAGTTGTTGTGAAGCCACTCCTTCATTATTTTAGCTGTGTGCTTAGGGTCATTGTCTTTTTGGAAGGTAAACCTTTGGCCCAGTCTGCAGTCCTGAGCACTCTGGAAAAGGTTTTTGTCCAGCATATCCCTATACATTTATCTTTCCCTCAATTGCAACCAATCGTCCTGTCCCTGCAGCTGAAAAACACCCCCACAGCATGATGCTGCCACCACCATGCTTTACTGTTGGGACTGTATTGGACAGGTGATGAGTGCCTGGGTTTTCTCCACACATGCCGCTTAGAATTAAGGCCAAAAAGTTTTATCTCGGTCTCATCAGACCAGAGAATCTTATTTCTCACCATCTTGGAGTTATGCACAGGTGTTTTTTAGCAAACTCCATGCGGGCTTTCATGTGTCTTGCACTGAGGAGAGGCTTTCGTCGGGCCACTCTGCCATAAACCGCCCTGGTGGAGGGCTGCAGTGATGGTTGACTTTCTACAACTTTCTCCCATCTCCCGACTGCATCTCTGGTGATCTTTGGGTTCCTCTTTACCTCTCTCACCAAGGCTCTTCTCCCCGATATCTCAGTTTGGCCAGACGGCCAGCTCTAGGAAGGGTTCTGGTCATCTCAAATGTCTTCCATTTAAGGATTATGGAGGCCACTGTGCTTTAAGGAACCTTAAGTGCAGCAGAATTTTTTTTGTAACCTTGGCCAGATCTGTGCCTTGCCACAATTCTGTCTCTGAGCTCTTCAGGCAGTTCCTTTGACCTCATGATTCTCATTTGCTCTGACATGCACTGTGAGCTGTAAGGTCTTATATAGACAGGTGTGTGGCTTTCCTAATCAAGTCCAATCAGTATAATCAAACACAGCTGGACTCAAATGAAGGTGTAGAACCATCTCAAGGAAGATCAGAAGAAATGGACAGCACCTTAAATTAAGTTAAATATATGAGTGTCACAGCAATAGGGCTGAATTACTTAGGACCATGTGATATTTTTTTTTTTTTTTAATAAATCTGCAAAAATGTCAACAATTCTGTGTTTTTCTGTCAATATGGGGTGCTGTGTGTACATTAATGAGGAAAAAAAATGAACTTAAATGATTTTAGCAAATGGCTGCAATTTAACAAAGAGTGAAAAATTTAAGGGGGTATATATTTATGGTCAAAGGCCTTCAACCGAGATGGATATTAACCACATAAACATGCCACAAGACTCACAACATAACATAGACCTGAAGTGTGTCCTGGTCTGTTGACCGGTGTACCAAAAAAGGAGGCATACCCAAGATAAGTAATAAATGCTTGCGGAAAGAAATGTGCTGAGAAATGCCTTGAAAAGGGGAATGGGAGGGTATTGTGCACAGGAACCGACAAAGACCACAGATGAGTGGGCTGCTTAAATACTAGACATGTGCACACTGAAATATTTTGTTTCGGAATTTCGTTTTCGTCTGAAAAATACATTTATTTAGTTACTCCCGAAATTCGTTTTTATTTATTTCGTTTTTCATTAAAAATTGCATTCGTCCAAAAATCCAAATTAATTAAGGTTGAATCTGTCATTGAAGGCTTATGGTGTCTGTCGAATGTTCAAAGAAGATTTGACGGAGCAGCTAAACTGTACGACGCCGCAATCGTACATTTCCGGTCGAATTTTCTGCCTACAAGCTAGCTGTAGTACAATTCTAATGTTGTATGACTAGTAATAATTAGATTTATTAATTATTTTACTAGTCAACCAACATTAGAATTTTTCTATAGCCTATGGGCGGATGCATTTGACCGGAAATATACGATTGCAGCGTTGTACAGTTTAGCTGCTCCATCGAATCTTCTTAAAACTTTCGACAAACACCATAAGCCAAAGATTCAACATTTGTATGTTTTTCGTTGCTTTGTCGAACCTTTGTCGTTCATGTTGAATTGTTTACTCTACCCCAACAGTCAGCCAACTTTCGCATTCGTTTCTCGTTTCGTGCAATGGCGGGCTCAGCATCCGACGTTGTGTCAGATATTGATATGGCATTATAATATAGAATCTATAATAATAAATCCCCCCCACAACATGGGCAGCTTCTGTGGCTATCACAACACTAGCAACACTAGTATCACTATCAAGTTCACAACACTAACACAATAGGAGCAGATTATTATGAAAAAGTTAAGTTGAACTGTAGCTTGCTTCACTATTGTTTTGCTGCTGTGCTTATGCTTAATTGCTAAATAATTCAGGTTCTCTGACAAACAGACCAGCTAAGATTGACTGTCTTCTGAAATAATTCAGTGTGTGTGTCTCTCTCTGCTAGCAAATCGTAAGTGAAAGTAAGTTGGCTGTACGTGTGTACCTAGTTCTAGCTATTTTACTTCCCCTCCTCTTTGGTTAAAATCAGCCAATAACATTCATCATCATCATTATTTTTATTTTACTTCCCCCACCCAATTCCAGCAGCAATCTTTTCTCTCTATGTTGAATCTTTTCTCTCTATGTTAAATCTTTTCTTTCTGTGTAGAATAATCTTGGACTAATGGAGTTAAGGTTAGGCACTAGGGATGAGCCGAACACTCCCCTGTTCGGTTCGCACCAGAACATGCGAACAGGAAAAAAGTTCGTTCGAACACGCGAACACCGTTAAAGTCTATGGGACACGAACATGAATAATCAAAAGTGCTAATTTTAAAGGTTAATATGCAAGTTATTGTCATAAAAAGTGTTTGGGGACCCGGGTCCTCCCCCAGGGGACATGGATCAATGCAAAAATTTTTTTTAAAAACGGCAGTTTTTTCAGGAGCAGTGATTTTAATAATGCTTAAAGTCAAACAATAAAAGTGTAATATCCCTTTAAATTTCGTACCTGGGGGGTGTCTATAGTATGCCTGTAAAGGGGCGCATGTTTCCTGTGTTTAGAACAGTCTGACAGCAAAATGACATTTTGAAGGAAAAAACTCATTTAAAACTACCGCGGCTATTGCATTGCCGACAATACACATAGCAGTTCATTGATAAAAACGGCATGGGAATTCCCCAAAGGGGAACCCCGAACCAAAATTAAAAAAAAAAAAAAAGAAGTAGAAGTCCCCCTAAATTCCATACCTGGCCTTTCAGGTCTGATATGGATATTAAGGGGAACCCCGGCCAAAATTAATTAAAAAAATGACGTGGGGTTCCCCCTAAATTCCATACCAGACCCTTCAGGTCTGGTATGGATTTTAAGGGGAACCCCGTGCCAAAAAAAAAAAAAAAACGGCGTGGGGTCCCCCCAAAAATCCATACCAGACCCTTATCTGAGCACGCAACCTGGCAGGCCGCAGGAAAAGAGGGGGGGATGAGAGTACGCCCCCCCCCTCCTGAACCGTACCAGGCCACATGCCCTCAACATTGGGAGGGTGCTTTGGGGTAGCCCCCCAAAACACCTTGTCCCCATGTTGATGAGGACAAGGGCCTCATCCCCACAACCCTGGCCGGTGGTTGTGGGGGTCTGCGGGCGGGGAGCTTATCGGAATCTGGAAGCCCCTTTAACAAGGGGACCCCCAGATCCCGGCCCCTTCCTGTGTGACATGGTAAGGGGGTACAAAAGTACCCCTACCATTTCACTAAAAAACTGTCAAAAATGTTAAAAATGACAAGAGACAGTTTTTGACAATTCCTTTATTTAAATACTTCTTCTTTCTTCTATCTTCCTTCATCTTCTGGTTCTTCTGGTTCTTCTGGCTCTTCTGGTTCTTCCTCCGGAGTTCTCGTCCAGCATCTCCTCCGCGGCATTTTCTATCTTCTTCTCCTCGGGCCGCTCCGCACCCATGGCATGGGGGGAGGCTCCCGCTCTTCTCTTCATCTTCTTCATCTTCTTCTCTTCTTCTTTTCTTCTCTTCTTCTCTTCTTCTTTTCTTCTCTTCTTCATTTTCTTCTCTGGGCCGCTCCGCACCCATGCTGGCATGAAGGGAGGCTCCCACTGTGTGACGGCGCTCCTCGTCTGACAGTTCTTAAATAACGGGGGCGGGGCCACCCGGTGACCCCGCCCCCCTCTGACGCACGGGACATGACGGGACTTCCCTGTGGCATTCCCCGTGATGTCACAGGGAAGTCCCGTCAAGTCACCGTGCGTCAGAGGGAGGCGGGGTCACCGGGTGGCCCCGCCCCCCGTTATTTAAGAACTGTCAGACGAGGAGCGCCGTCACACAGCGGGAGCCTCCCTCCATGCCAGCATGGGTGCGGAGCGGCCCGGAGAAGAAAATGAAGAAGAGAAGACGAGAAGAAGAGAAGAAAAGAAGAAGAGAAGAAGATGAAGAAGATGAAGAGAAGAGCGGGAGCCTCCCCCCATGCCATGGGTGCGGAGCGGCCCGAGAAGAAGAAGATAGAAGACGCCGCGGAGGAGATGCTGGACGAGAACGCCGGAGGAAGAGCCAGAAGAACCAGAAGAACCAGAAGAACCAGAAGATGAAGGAAGATAGAAGAAAGAAG
Source organism: Lithobates clamitans (assembly GCA_037952925.1). Taxonomy (NCBI): domain Eukaryota; kingdom Metazoa; phylum Chordata; class Amphibia; order Anura; family Ranidae; genus Lithobates; species Lithobates clamitans. The sequence continues at coordinate 9,984,421 of JBBGZY010000502.1, read as the reverse complement.
AAGTATTTAAATAAAGGAATTGTCAAAAACTGTCTCTTGTCATTTTTAACATTTTTGACAGTTTTTTAGTGAAATGGTAGGGGTACTTTTGTACCCCCTTACCATTTCACACAGGGGGGGGTGGGATCTGGGGGTCCCCTTGTTAAAGGGGGCTTCCAGATTCCGATAAGCCCCCCCCGTAGACCCCCACAACCACCGGCCAGGGTTGTGGGGATGAGGCCCTTGTCCTCATCTACCCCAAAGCACCCTCCCAATGTTGAGGGCATGTGGCCTGGTACGGTTCAGGAGGGGGGGCCGCACTCTCGTCCCCCCCTCTTTTCCTGTGGCCTGCCAGGTTGCGTGCTCGGATAAGGGTCTGGTATGGATTTTTGGGGGGACCCCACGCCGTTTTTTTTTTGGCGCGGGGTTCCCCTTAAAATCCATACCAGACCTGAAGGGTCTGGTATGGAATTTAGGGGGAACCCCACGTCATTTTTTTTTTAAATTTTGGCCGGGGTTCCCCTTAATATCCATATCAGACCTGAAGGGCCTGGTATGGAATTTAGGGGGACTCCTACGTCTTTTTTTTTTTTTTTTTTTTGGTTCAGGGTTCCCCTTTGGGGAATTCCCGTGCCGTTTTTATCAATGAACTTCTATCTGTATTGTCGGCAATGCAATAGCCACGGTAGTTTTGAATTAGTTTTTTCCTTCAAAATGTCATTTTGCTGTCAGACTGTTCTAAACACAGGAAACATGCGCCCCTTTACAGGCATACTATAGACACCCCCCAGGTACGAAATTTAAAGGGATATTACACTTTTATTGTTTGACTTTAAGCATTATTAAAATCACTGCTCCTGAAAAAACGACTGTTTTTAAAAAAACATTTTGCATTGATCCATGTCCCCTGGGGCAGGACCCAGGTCCCCAAACACTTTTTATGACAATAACTTGCATATTAGCCTTTAAAATTAGCACTTTTGATTTCTCCCATAGACTTTTAAAGGGTGTTCCGCGGCATTCGAATTTGCCGCGAACACCCCAAATTGTTCGCTGTTCGGCGAACTTGCGAACAGCCAATGTTCGAGTCGAACATGAGTTCGACTCGAACTCAAAGCTCATCCCTATTAGGCACATTCGACCACAGGTTCGATAGACAGAGATTGTTATTTTCAGCATCATGTCGAATCTCCTATCTATATCGAACTGTTGTCGCAACTAAAACAAAAATAAAGCATTTGTTTATGTCTGATCTTTCGGTTTTCGTATTCTGCGCTCTCGTTATCGTTTGTTAAAACGATAACAAACGATAACAAACAATACCTGAAATTCAGACGAAAATGCATTCGGACAAAAATGAATGCACATGTCTATTAGATACCGCCCGGACTCTTCCCATAAATTCAGGCCACTATACTGGCCTTCTTATTTATGGTCGAAGCCCTTTAACCGAGATGGATATGAACCACATAAGCACGCCACAAGACTCACAACATAACATAGACTTGAAGTGTGCCCTGATCTGCTGGCCGATATATCCAAAAATGGGCAAAAACGTTCAGGTAGGGGTGAAGCTCTTTATTGGTCCAGTGTTATTTACTAAGCAAGTATGGTAAATGCTTGCAGCATTTCTGCCTGAGGTTTCCGAATGTACTAGGCGAAGTAGGTGGATTTTCACCCACCTTACCTCTTGAAGACAGTCTGGACCCCCGTGCTGAGAAGTGGCCGAGGCTGCTCCGGTTTGGAAGGAGTGTCCAGAGTACTGCCTGGGGTCGAGGCCTAGGTTAGGCAGGAGGATCCTGACATGCTTGATGAGCGGACTGTCATTCAAGGAGTTGGTCAGAAAAGGAAGCAGGGGACTAGAGTTTGACTGGCTGGGTGGAGCCACAGTAGGCGGTCGAGTATCGCTACTGGGAACCAAATGTTGTTGGTCTGGAAAAGTTGAATGTCAACCCTGGGGCCAGATTGCTGGATTTTAGGATTCTGCGAGGTGAAGATTGAAGTGACCTTGGGCGTGAGCCAGGTGATGTCTTACACAGTACCTGGCCGGTCGGGACCATCACAGGTAAACTCGCTAGGCCACAAAAAGCTGTAGAAGGCCAGATAGATGGCAGCTTGAATGACCAAGCTTGTAAAAAACCCAAACAGGGAACGAGAGAGGATAGTCGACATCTCTCTGAAGATGGTACTAGTGATGGGCAAGCGTTTGGAGTTGGTTACGGGCTCCTAAGTAGGATGGCTCTAATCGTATGGGCTGCGAACAAGGACGATTTTGTGGGATCTTGTAAGGCCAGGAAGTGTTGGATGCTGGCTAAGTATAGCCCGATGGTGTTATGTGATAGAGCCAGCTGTATGTGGCAAATGATATGAAGGATAGTACATGCTTAATGTCTGCTGATGTTGTCCCGAGGCAGGATGCCAGAAACTTGCTGAAGATGTTCCAAGCGGTGTGGTAGGCCTTCAGTGTGTTGCGGGATAAAGACTGATTGATGAGCGGGGTCGCACTGTGAAGGTGCAGCTTAATCCAATGTCAGCTGAGACCAAGGTGAGATAGGAGATGATGTTGGGTCAGCTCCAGGTTTCTGCTGGAAGAATGAAATAAAGTTAATCAGGACAGTGCGTCTGCTGCAATGTTGCAGTTGCCGGAATGTACGTACAGTGAACATTGAACTGATACTACAGAGACAACTGCCCCAGTCTGTGTAGGAAGGACATAATGGGGAGTGACTTGGACCTGCCCTTGTTAATGTGGCAAGGGCCACCGTTTGTCCAGTCCAGGTATGGCCCCAGACCTGAGCGGCTGCCACAATCGGGTACAGTTCAAAAGTGAGGAAGACTGGATAAAACCATGGATTAGGAAGATCTCTGGAGGCCATGGCCCTGCAACCAATGATGACCAAAAATTGCAGCAAAACCTGTGGAGGTTGCGGCATCTGTTACTACCGGAGCTGATACTGATGGGATGAACATGGACATGCCGTTCCAACCAGTAGGGAACTCATCCCACGTAGACAGATCCTCTTATGCTGCTGTATCTAGTCTAAGAATTAGATTGGCGGCCTGTACCTGAGAGAGGAAGACCAAGAGGCACAAAATGAAAGATCGCCCCTGGGGAATAATCCTCATTGCAAAGCTGTAGCATCCCTAACAGGGATTGAAGCTGTTTCTTAGTATACCCCATGTGCACGGGTAAGCTGACTGGAGATTCCTGCAGAGTGGGGAACGTAGGCTGGCAAAGTGGCGGCAGAACAACTGTGTGTCAATGAGCATCCAGTTCGCACCAGCTTGGAACTGCGTGAGCCTGGCTGCCGCTTTGGCCGAGAATGAACAGTGATAGTTATAAAATGAAATCCCCTGGTATTTATAGCCTAGGTCCACCACCGTATCCAACCTGGTGCAGAATGGAACTACCTGAACTCGACTGACCTAAAGGAGAAATGAGAGACAGACAATGGTGAGTGGCTCAATTATATGCCATTGGAGATGATGAGTGACCGGATCATGCCATTTGAGATATGCTTGCAATGACTGCAAAAGAAAACCTTATCAGAAGGTGAACCATGAGGGTAGAGGAAACTGGAGTATTTAGGAAGGGACTGCGGAGCATGGAATGGAATAAGACGAAATGACTAAATCGAGCCGACGTGAATCAGTACATCGCTGAAGCGACTAGATTCGGATCGGTGTGTGGGGAATATGAAATTAATGAAATAATTGCCATGACAGAGGCACAAATCGGTGTGCCGCATTTGCGACTGACAGCGAACCGGACCGTGGAGCATGGAATGGAATGTAACGAAATGACTAAATGGAGCCGACGTGAATCAGTGCATCACTGGTGCAACTGGATTAGAATTTGAGTGAAGGGTATACGAAACGTAATGGATGAAATTATTTGCCATAGACAGTGTTTAAATGAAATGAACCAACTTCGTAGCATGTAACAACGAAGAACAAAGAATGTACGAATGTAACTGATATGAAACGGCTCGGGGTTTGTGCTCAACAAACTGAGCCACGAGTTTGTGGTTTGGACAAGGCTAAATAAGACTGTGCAAGGAAACTTAACGAATGACTCGCAAGTTCCGTTGCAGGGCCTCGATGATACGGGGTACAGTAGGTGACCGCGATATTGTGTCAATCTCGCCGCATTTCTCTGCGAGATCTGACACCTGCGAGCCCCGTCGCGGGGAGCCAGCGCCGAGATGGCTCACGCATCGGGAAAGGAAATTTTGTTTTCCTTTCCCGATGAGTGACAGGCAGTGCTGACAGCTGTCTGGTATGAGTCCTGAGGGGGATTTTAAATGAAAAAATTGGTGTGGGTTCCCCCCAGAGGCATACCAGGCCCTTAGGTCTGGTATGGATTGTAAGGGGAACCCCCAACGCCGAAAAATCGGCGTGGGGGTCCCCCCAAAATCCATACCAGACCCTTATCTGAGCACGCAGCCCGGCCGGCCAGGAAAGGGGGTGGGGACGAGCGAGCGACCCCCCCCTCCTGAGCCATACCAGGCCGCATGCCCTCAACATGGGGGTGAGTGCCTTGGGGGAACACCAAAGCACCTTGTCCCCATGTTGATGAGGACAAGAGTCTCTTCCCGACAACCCTGGCCGTTGGTTGTCGGGGTCTGCGGGCGGGGGGCCTATCGGAATCCAGGAGGATCTGGCCCCCCACCCTGTGTGAATGAGTTTGGGGGACATGGTACCCCTACCCATTCACCTAGGGAAAAGTGGCAATAAAAAAAAACACAGCACACAGGTTTTAAGAGTAATTTATTAGGCAGCTCTGGGGTCTACTTCCGACTTCGGGGGTGGGGGGGTGTTTTCTTCCGACTTCTCCCGGTGTTCCGCCTCTTCTCCCGGGCCCCTCCGCTATCTTCTTCCAGCTCTTTTGCCAGCGAGGGGCCCAGTCTGCTGCCGCTGTCTTGTCGCCGCTGTCTTGCCGCTGCTGTCTCGTCACTTCTTTTCTTCTTCCGATGTTGACACAATGCTCTCTCCGGCTGGAATGCTGTGTGCGAGCTGCAGAGCCATTTATATAGGCGGTGACCTCGCCCCCTTGTGACGTCACAGTCCCAGCATGCGCAGGGACTCTGGCGTCATAAGGTGGCGTGACCCCAGAGTCCCTGCGCATGCTGGGACCGTGCCAACATGCCAACCACACAGCCCCCCAGACTAATCAGGGTGCAGACAAGGCACCAGGTGGGTCTAATTACCACCTCGATCAACCACAGAACCCATGCAAACAATACATGCTGATCTCTAAATGGATGAGACAGCAACCCCATAGACAGTGAATCCTATGAGCAATGAAGCCTGTATCGAGTGATATCAGACAACAAGGAAAACAGAAATGGAAGGCGCACACACCTAGTGCATTACCAGAGATAATTTATTAATAAGAAATTTTTGTATAAAAGTGGGTACTCACAAAATGCAACTGACAAAAGGCCATAAACACAGTGCATAGACATGCACAGAACACGGGGTACAGCTAACACATTTCAGGGGCGCACCCTCTTCCCCAGAGCTAGGCTATTACCCTATCTGAGGAAGGCAGCATCCACCTAGTTTTGGGATACCATATATACCTTTCACACCACCATTTTATCTGACATCTGTTACTCCACACCTTGGGAGACCTATTAGCACTGGAAGTAACTGTGTTTTTTGATATCGGACAACGACCGACAGTGGCTCGAGGCTTGGATCAACCAATGAATCGTATGTCTGAGGATGGGATGACAAGCAATAGAGAGGGAACCTGCAAATCACGTTTGTAGGATAGGAAACATGACGAATCTTAACATTGCGTATGAACGAAAAGGTTTGAACCCTACCTGCAACAGTGAGCGAGAACCGCCAACAAAAACCATGAATGGAGAAGCCACAACATACTTGTGATCAAACGCACAGACTCAGGAACATGAGCTAAGCTGGGAAGCTGAGCTGGGGAGTCGGCCTCGTGACATGTAGTACTGTATCGCGCACAGGAACCGACAAAGACCACAGATGAGTGGGCTGCTTAAATACCCCCCAGACTCCTTCTATAAATTCAGGCCACCATACTGGCCTTCATATATATATATTTGCTCGGAAAACTTTGCTCGGACGACAGCCCATCGTATGACAATCGTTTAACCAGTACAGTATGTGTCTGCTAAAAATCGATAGACGAACACCACGCATGATCGGAAACACGAAAATAAACCAGAAGGACACGGGGTCACACGTATTTGACACGTATCATTTCAAATATGTAGCTACGCACAGTGGAAGGTTTTTCCAGAATCGTACGACAAAAATTGTACTTTTTGTAGAGCACATTTTGCACTGTTGTATTCGATATTCGTCTTATGCAACAAAATGTGTACGATACATCGTACGATAATCGGAACGTGTGTATGAGGCATAGGGGTAGTGATCTACTATACATAAACTCAGGATCAGACCCTTTTTTTGAGGGTTGAGTACGATATTTCATTCTGCAGTTTATTTGAGCTGGGACCTATAAAGCCTGTTGAGCAAAACAAATATATATCTATATCTATATATCTATCTATATATAGATAGAGAGAGAGAGAGATACAGTATCTCACAAAAGTGAGTACACCCCTAAGTGAAAATGTCCAAATTGGGCCCAAAGTGTCAATATTTTGTGTGGCCACCATTATTAGCCACGAATAACACATATTGGTTTAGGCCTACTGTCTTGTTCTATGTCTTGCTGAAAATTAAATCTAGTGAGACAAGCACTTGAAAAGCTGGATGAGCTTTGAACATGCTCTACCCCCCCTTTCCCCAAAAATAGAAGAAAGAAAGAAAGAAAGAAAGAAAGAAAGAAAGAAAGAAAGAAAGAAAGAAAGAAAGAAAGAAAGAAAGAAAGAAAGAAAAAGAAAGAAAGTGATGCTGGCTTCCTTGTAAGTGAAAAATCTCTTCCTAAAATGAGGAATCAGTCCCAATTCCATGAGGGGTCAACAAAGTGAATGAGGTAAAACAACCTTCAAATTTTCAATTCTATGGAGACATAGGTATTTTTTACATAAATTCTTTATTTAAACAGGGTTAGAGCAGATTATATATCGTTTCCAAAAGTTCAATTTCTGATCTCTCCAAAACCTTGATTGAGTTCAGTAATATAGTAGAAAGTAATCGCTAAAGTGTAGAAAAATATAACAGAACAGCAAAATCAAAAAAACCACCACAGTCTTCCACATGGGCAAAGGTTGAAATAACCAAAAACAGAAATGGAATATTCAAAAGGGGGTGGGAGTAGAGAAAAGAGGGAGATAATATGGGAAAGGAGGTTGAGGGAAAAAGAGGGGAAAGGGGTAGGGAAGAGATTTGGTTGCCTTGATTCCATAGTTAATTCAATCCAGAAAGGCAGTGCCACTCTATTACCTTAACCCGGTGGTGAGATTTTATGGGCTTTATATCCCATTTTGTATGTGTAATCTATCCAGTAGAACCACCTCTGTCTGGAGGTTTATTAGACATGTGCATGATGAAAAAATTAGTTTTGTTTAGTTTTGATTCGTTAATCTAGTTATTTAGTTTTGTTAAATTCAGTTGACTCGTTCAATTCATATATGGGATTCGTGCTTGGAATCTGTATTCAGAATTTTTTTATGTATTTTTCCAATTTTCCCGGAATTTACAGTTTTTTTCAATTCGAATCGTTCAAATCGATAAATTTTATTTATTTTTTTCGATTTGAATAAGGCAAATTGAACCAACAAAAGAAAATTCTTCATCAAATGAATACAAGGACTTTTTAAATCACCTTTGGCTTAAAAAAAAAAAAAAGCATTATTTTGAAATTGTACTCTAATGACACACACAGTCTTTGATTTCAACAATATGTATACAGTTAGAATTCGACTGGAGTTTAATGTAAAATTCAACTTGAATTTCAGTCAGAATTTCCAAAATTCGGACGAATTTTGTTTAGTTAGCCGGAGCATTCAGTAAAATTTGTTTATATAGTAATTTGAGTATTCGGATATACTGTATCCAAATTTCTGAATAACAAAAAATTTGTCTGAAAATTAATTTGTAACGAAACAAAATGCACATGTCTAAGGTTTATTCAGTTCCCCTTATTACACCTGTAAGATTTTCAATGTGTTTAATATTGTTAATCATGGCAAAACTTTGATTCCTCATTGGAGGCTCTGGTCAATGTCATAATGATGGTACATATGCCCTGACAGTGTTGATTAGGTGAACAAGATCAGATTACTTGTGTGTTTTGCTTGGATAGGAGTTGTGATGGAGAAGGAAGTATGCTAGGTCTGGTGGGGTGGTCTGTGAAGTTCTGCCACATTGTTCAAAAAAGGCAAGAGTTTTGGACTGTACTAAAATACAGTATGTGTAGAAGAGATCTTTCCTCTTCCCCCACATCTAGTAACTATGGGCAATCAAAGGATGGACTGTATAGAGATAGATAAGCTTGGACAATGCGAGGAGTATTTACCATCTTTTAGCAGGACTGTGAGCACCTAGCAAGTCAGATAGTAGAAGACTATCAGGAGTGGATGCATTGAATGCTTACAGAAAGTAGTCACTCAACTGAGTATTTTGCAATAATGAATAGTAAAGCCATCTAGGCCTGATACTTTGCCTGCTGTTAGATTTGCAAAGACCTGCTGTGGCTCTTTAGGGCTTAAGGGGGTTTCTAATTGGCAGATTTCATCTTCTGAAGGGGTGGGAAGACCAAACAACCTACTGTAAGATCTGATCTGGCTTTAACAGTAGCGTCTTTAGTGGGAGTGGACAAATTATAGAGGGACCTTTAGTATGGATGGATGGATGGCATTGAATATGCAGTATCTGTAAGGAGGTATCCCTAAGGAGTCTGTGCTGCCTTTGCTCAAAGTTAATCCTAATATTTGGTAAAAAAAATTACTGTGGTGTGTTTTTATATTTTTAACTAACTAAAAACTCCATGCAAATTCTGTTTTCCTTGATTTTCCCCCTCATTTTGTGCCTTTTCTACTACCAAATTTCATTATGCATTTTTCACTTAACTCAGAAAAAGGTTTCTAATTTATTTTCTATCTAGCTAATATGTTAGCTTCTAATTCTTACAGTCAACTGTTTCTGGTTTCAGTACTGATTATAAAAACATTATTGTGAAGTTTTCAAAAGGGCAAACAGCAGTTTAAAGTGATTCTAAAGTCTCGTTAAAAAAAATGAAAAATAACAAATGTTACTTACCTGCTCTGTGTAGTGGATTTGCACAGAGCAACCTGGATCCTCCTCTACTCAGGTCCCTCTTCACTGCTCCAGGCCCCTCCTTCCTGTTGAGTGCCCCCACAGCCAGAAGTTTGCAATGGGGCTTCCCTGAGCCGAGTTACAGCTCTTAGTGTCAATTCAGACACTGAACCCTGTCCCAGCCCCACCCCCTCTCTCCCATGATTGGCTAACTGACTTTGATTGACAGCTGCAAGAGCCAATGGTGCTGCTGCTATGCCTCAACCAATCAGGAGGAAAGTCCCGGAAGGCTAAGACACTTGTGGACATCGCTGGATAGAGATGGGGCTCAGGTAAGTAATTAGGGTGTGCTGGGGAGGCTGCTACACACAGAAGGTTTTTTTATCTTAATGCATAGAATGCTTTAAGATAAAAAACCTCTTGCCTTTACAACTCCGTTAACTGTAATGGTAGTTTTAGTATGTAATGCCGCGTACACATGAGCAGACTTTCCGGCAGGACAATTTGAATGTGTGTGGGCTCCAGCGGACTTTATTTTCCCAAAAATCCGACAAACCTAGAAATAAAACATGTTTCAAATCTTTCCGACTCGACTCGAGTCCGGTCAAAAAATCCGCTCATCTGTATGCTAGTCCGACGGACTAAAACCGACGCTAGGGCAGCTATTGGTTACTGGCTATCAACTTCCTTATTTTAGTCCGTTCGTACCTCATCATGTACAAATCTGTCGGACTTTGGTGTGATCGTGTGTGTCCAAGTCCATTCGTTTGAAAGTCTGGTGGACCTACACTGCAAAGTCCGTCTGAAAGACTGTCGGACCTAGTCCATCGAAAAGTCCGCTCGTGTGTACGAGGCATAACAGTAGTTTTAAGTTATACATATAAACAGATTCTGATTCTCAACTATTTGTTGCTACTTTTTTTATGTTGTTTTGGATTACAAAATGGAAGTCTTAAAAAAAAAAACGTAAATATATTTGAGAACACCAAATTAAATCAGCGTATTTCACTGAATTATGAGAAAATAAATGTCAATCCGAAAAAAAATCTTTTATGATATGCAAAAGTTAAGTGAAGTGGAAGATATCTTAATACGATAGTCTTGTATTAGACATATTCAGATATTACAAGTAAAAAAATATATTATGTTAACTGACAGTTATCTGAGCATTCTTTCTGAGATGGATAAATACAAAGTAATAACAGAATGGATAAATAATAAGTAATAGCAATGGAAATAGCTTTCCTCGAGAAATTCTGCTCTGGATTTCTTTTAAATCATTTATGTAGCTAGTATAAAAATCTGTTGTCAGGTATAAAGTATAGGCATGTGCAGCAGCCTCAAAGAACCACCATTCTACCTAAAAGGCAGGCCTTTCTGATAGCAGCGTAGCCACTTCCTGGTGGCGTAAGGGCTCCCACACATTTCTATTGGTCCATTACTATGATGAGCTGCCTATGTGTTGGAGTCTAGAGAGCAGTAGGAAAGCTTCAATATTACCAGCAAGTGTTAGAGCTTTGCACATCTGTAGAAGCTCTGTTAATTCTTTGTGATACCCTGGCCAGATGGCACTCTGGTAAGTTAATACATATACAGTGTGTATAAAAAATGCTGGGCACCAACTGGGAGCATTGTTCAGGGGTCCTATAAGGTTGGTATATGCCACAATTACCATACACAAGAAAAACTGACTTTGTTTAATCAAAGAACTTACCATGGATCCATCTGACCCATACTTGGAGAATGGGTATCCATCTAAGAAAGAATGCACTGGTTTCTCCTCATTTAAAACACTTTTATCTTGACAATGACTGACATGTTTTGCAGATATTATTATATATTTAGCAGATGTTTGAAGGATTCATGCCTAGCAAGCCTAGCGTTCGTATCCACACTGAGTGAACTACTGAACTAAGATCTAAATGTTTAAAGCAGTGTCACAAGTGGCATCCTGATACAAAAGTGTGCTTGCATCACCTTACTAATATCACAGGGAAAATTCATGCAGTGAAGTTTTGACAAGTTTCCATCTACTGTGAGAGCTCAAAAACACTGCTTTGCTGATTAAAATTTATCACAAATATAATATAGAGTCTGAGTGAATTGCAAAATTCAAGTTACCGGTAGTGCAAAACAGCCATTTAATTTATATATATATACAGTGTATATATATATATATATATATATATATATATATATATATATATATGTATATATATATATATATATATATATATATATATATATATGTATATATATATATATTACTATGTAGGCTTTTTGAGAGTGTTGATTATTTAATATGCCATTATTATTTTGTTGCTTAAGTTTTGTTTAAAGGTAGAAACTGTAAAGGTTCTTTGTAATATACAGTATTTTTATATAGGGAATCAATGGCCACCTAGATGATTTTTTAAAGTTGTTTAACCCCTTGCCTACTGGGCACTTTTACCCCCTTCCTGCCCAATTTTCAGCTTTCAGCACTGTCACACTTTGAATGACAATTGTGCGGCCATACAACATTGTACCCAAACAAAATTGTTATAATTTGTTTGAGACAGATAAAGCTTTCTTTTGGTAGTATTTAATCACCACTGGGTTTTTATATTTTGCTAAACAAATGAAAAAAGTCCAAGAATTTAAAAAAAAAGTTTTTCATAGTTTCTGTTATAACATTTTGTAAATAAGTACTTTTTCTCCTTCACTGATAGGTGGTGCTGATGAGGCGGCACTGATGGGTCCTGATAAGGCTGCACTGATGAGCCCTGATAAGGCTGCACTGATGAGGAGGCACTAATATGCAATACTGATGGGGACTTATAGGCCGCACTGATATGCAGCACTGATGGGCTCTGATAGGCGAGACTGATAGGTGGCACTGATAGGCAGCACTGATGGGCACTGATGAGCACTGATAGGTGGCACTGATGAGCACTGATAGGCAGCACTTATGGGCATTGATAGACGACACAGATGGGCTGGGCAGTGACACTGATGGGGCTGCACTGATCACCAGGGCACTGATGATTAGTGCCCTGATTATCTGTGCAGATCTCCTCTGAGGAAATGCAACTGATTGGCTCTCCTCACACGCTATCAGCGGTAAAAAAAGGAAAAGAGATGGCGCCAGAATCAACTGGGCAAGGATACTAATGAAATCCCAAATAAAATGAAACTAATAAGGAGAAGGGGAGAGGCATAGGGGAATGATGGGTGATACAGTTCAAAAACAGTTCTTGTATAAAATCAGTTCTAGTGCAAGTTCCAAGATACACTAGTGGCTGCTACCTGGAGAGTGGAAGCACAACTCTGAAAAACATCAGCTCCTTGACCAGCTTCTTCCTGTTTCATGACCTACAGTCTGTGAGGAAGAAAGACATTACTAATGGAAACTTCTAGATTCATGGATGAGCACAAGAAAATTTGCAATAACACTTAACAGTTTTTGTGGCACAAGGTTTGAAATGAATGAAAACCTTTGATGGCATACGTTCAGTGATTTTAAGAGAGAGATAAATAAAGCAAACACACAGTCAGCGTACTGGACACCTTCCCCGCCTGGCATCTATAGAGGCTCCACCACCATCCCAGCGGCCCATTGTCTGTACCACTGGGACCCAGTCAGCTTATTCACCACACGGACCACATCTCAGACCGCCTGATGACCCCGCATCCGGCATTCTGGACCCCCTACTTACATGCTTGTCATCATCTTCCTTTTGTGAGTAGCCATTTGGCTTATGTTCGAATAAATGACTTTATAATACCACACTTAGTTTGGCGCACCTTGTCTCTCCTTGTCACACGCTATCAGCGTGAGGCATTTCCTTGTTTACATGTGATCAGCTGTGATTGGACACAGCTGATCACATAGGTAAAGAGCCTCATCATTGGCTGTTTACCAGGATCGGTGATGTGATGTGTCCCAGAGATGAAGTGCACAACCGATCACCACGCCACGCACACCCTCACGGGTGCGCAAGCGCAGTGAGAGTGGGAATACGTCGTATTATGTCATCCCAGAATGAGAGTGCTCCCGCCCGCTCATCATTTGACAATATGGCGGGCGGGAAGCAGTTAAACAAATATTTAGCCTTATTAGTGATATCTTTATACCAGCAGAAGTGACACCAGGCGGTGGAGACATGGCTGGCGAGTGTGGTGATATGCAGTTTTCACCAACCGCTTGATTCTGGCCAGTTTGACAGTTGTGTGGTGTTGATAGTCATCTTTTTTTTTTTTCATTGTAATTGTTTTTAGTATTAAAGTTTAAATACATTGTTTAAAATTGGATTATGCTATGTGGGCCACTGTTTTCTTCTAGTAAGTGTGTGGAGATTATGGAGAGCTGATGAAAGTTCTCAAGAGGAGCAGCAAATGGAAAGGGAATCCATTGGAGCGCTATTTGCCAATCAGTAAAATGAGAGGCAAATAACGTTGGTGAGTGTGGTGTCTTATGGGGAGTGGAGAGCACTTTCTACACAGTGGTGGAAAATTGAAAGAATCGCACGTATATGTATTGGAAATTGGACAGTATTTTATGCATGAAGTACTGTTTATGAACTTTATGAAGATATCACTTATGTGTGCACTTTTTCTATAAGGTGTTTTGTGTTAAAAGCACAGACTTTTAATTGTGTTTGGATGGAATTAATATTGCGCTACCAGAGGGTGAAATTTATTTGCTCTTGTTTAAATATTTTCTATTTAAAATTTTATGTTGGAAGCCTAAGTATCACTTATTTGTTAACATTCTCTAAGGTGTGAGGTATTAAGTAGTTGGAAATATTTAGCCTTGTTCTTGTCATTTTTTTCTTTTCAATTTTTCTTCACCTTTTAACTTAACTCCATGGCTAAATAAGGTTTACAATCTGGGAGTTTTTAGTATAGTAAATTAATAAATTCTTTATTACTTGGGAAGTTAAGCTGATATTTTCCTATTAGAAACTGCAAATCAAAGTGCCTGTGGGAGGTCTGCAATGGTGGTTTGAAAAGGAGAAAAGGTAGAGAGTAAACAGCAAAAATTCAAAAGTGTGCATTCTTGTTTTGATTTATAAACAGTTTCACAGTTTCAATTCATTTTCAATTTAAAGCACTTCCCCAACCACAAGGAGTGGGTGGAAGTTCTTTGAAAGCCATGCAGAGTTCAGTCAGAGTTCAAATATGTGTAAGATGTCAGAGTCTTTACAAAAGAGTCAGGACTTGGAAAATCCTAGTATTAGAAAGATGGCTTATGCATCTATCAACAACTTGTCCGACAGTCTCATCTTTTATTCCAAACCCCTGTGAAGTCAATTGACCGGATAAGTGAAGTCTGATTCCATGAAAAACAGTCAACAGGTAATATAAAATTTCAACTTGAAGGGCATCTATAGCCCAAACTTATTTTTTTTTAGTTTTAGTTAAAGTAGGGAAGGGTTAGCAACTCTGTTATGTCCTGGCTGTCTGTGCGCCTGCTGGGAAGATTTACCCTCTCTTTTTGTCCTGGTGACACTGGGATGGGAAGTCATGGAAATCTAAAATGGTAAAGCTGTCAGCAGAACAAGAGGTGCTGGAATATCTTCCAATTGGAAAACCTGTATCAATGACAACTGTCAATGAAGAAATTCCCACTCACTTTGAAAGAGTTTCACTTACTTCCTGTTGTGCTTTCATTACAGAAGGTCTCTGGAAATCTCTCTAACATGAAGAGACAAAGCAAAAACAAAGCTTGCCAGACACATTTAATATCTTCACTACTCCAAAGGAAAAGGGAAGAAGTGTATCCTCAGAGTGCAGACACCAAGTTGCTATTTTCCACTACTCAAACCAACTGTATGCATTATGTAGAGTATGTATAGTATTAACCTGTGATGAGTTTCACTTTTCTAATAAACACTATATGCATGTGCACTTCATGGGCTGCTAGGCCCTTTGTTCTATAATAATAATTATAAAGGTGGTCACCTTCGATGTATAAATCCTGCACTCAGTTAAATCCAACCCCAAGAAATATGCAGTAACTCACAATTTACATCTCTTTACTGTAGGATAATACTTGTAGTAAGAACAAAAAGAACAAGAAAAAAAAAAACAACCTTGACATGAGTTCTAACCATTCCTTATGTTATCCCAAACTGAAAAATGTTTCAACTAAAGATACACTTTATTTACTGCATCTATACACTAACATGTAAGACTTGTAAGCACCATTTTTAGCTAGTACATGGTATGAATACCCTGTGCCAAGTGTCCTTTATAGCTGATATAGTTACATAGTTACATAGTTGGTAAGGTTGAATAAAGACACCAGTCCTTCCAGTTCAACCTGCGGTTCGTGTGTGTGTGTCTGCATGTGTTTATGTCAATAGTAAATCGCATATCCCTGAATGCTGTGATCGTTAAGATGCCCATCTAATAGTTTTTTTTAAATTATCGATGCTCCCTGCTGATACCACTGCTTGTGGAAGAGAATTCCATATCCTTACATCCCTGACAACTAAAAAACCCTCTACACCAGGGGGGTCCAAACTTTTTTGCAAAGAGGGCCAGATTTGATGAAGTGAACATGCGTGGGGGCCAACCATTTTGCCTGACATTCTATGAACCATTAAAATTTGGTGTGTTGGTCTGAGCACTAATACACTGCCCAACAAGAATTCTCTTGCCTTTATGGCTGTGTGTGATGAAGAGATGAGCTTGGGCGTGTTATTTGTATATATATATATATATATATATATATATATATATATATATATATATATATATTTATATATATATATATCTTTTGTTTCCCCCAATGAATCCCTGAGCGCCGCTCAGGACAAAGGATGAGCTTGGGCGTGTTATTTTGATATAATGTATTTATCAGGGTATAACATGCACCTTCACTTTAAGAGGGAAGTTTCAGCAAGAAAAACTTACATTTTAAATAAAGAAC
Source organism: Lithobates clamitans (assembly GCA_037952925.1). Lineage (NCBI taxonomy): Eukaryota > Metazoa > Chordata > Amphibia > Anura > Ranidae > Lithobates > Lithobates clamitans. The sequence continues at coordinate 9,968,313 of JBBGZY010000502.1, read as the reverse complement.
TGTGAAGCAAAATAAGTCATTGCCCATCAATGCAGCCTAATCAGTGCCCATCTGCAGCCTCACCATTTCCATGAATACAGTCTCACTATTGCAATCAATGCAGCCTTACCATTACAATCGATGCAGCCCCACCACTGCCATGAATGCAGCCTTACCATTGCCATGAATGCAGCCTTACCATTGCAAACAATGCAGCTTTTCCATTGCAATCAATGCAGCCTTAACATTGCAATCAATGCAGCCCTACCATTGCAATCCATGCAGCCTCAACATTGCCATGAATGCAGCCTCACCATTGCCATGAATGCAGCCTTACCATTGCCATCAGTGCAGCCTGATCAATGTCCATCTGCAGCCTCTGAGGGGACAGGGAGGGGGGCAGGAAGATCGCCAACAGATTACATACAGGAGAATCTCCTGTTTACTTGCCAGCCTTTTTAATGCATAGTCCTGCCTCCAATGATAGACAGAGCAGTCGTCCAATGGCAGCCTAGGATGAGACTTCCTATTACAGATGCCGCTGAGTAAACAGGAGATTCTCCTGTATATACTCTGATGGCACTCGTACTGCCCCCCCCCCCCCCCCCCGAGGCAGCACGATAATTTTGATATATACCTTGTGTGACCCTGGGGGCCACAAAACATATATGTATCCAAATCACCAGGGGGGCCGTATTTAACCGGAACATGGGCCACGATTGGCCCGCGAGCTGGACTATGGACATGCCTGCTCTACAGTTTAAGGTTGAATCACTTCTCTTACAATTTCAGTGAATGGCCACATGTCTTTTTAACCTACCTCCCACTGAAAAGTTTTTTCTCAATGCTAAGGTCACCAGTAAGGTATTTGAATATTGCTAAAATATCTCCTCTCACGTTTCTCTTCTACAGAGAGAAAAGGTTAAATGCTTGTAGTCTTTCCCCATAACTGAGGTCCTCCAGTCCCTTTATTAGCTTTCTTGCCCTTCTCTGAACTCTTTCCAGTTCCAGCACATCCATCTTGAGGACTGGTGCCCAGAACCGGATGGTATACTCAAGATGCGGCTGGACCAGAGTCTTGTAGAGTGGAAGAATTATTGTTTTATCTATAAAGTAAATTCCCTTTTTGTTGTGTGCTAATATTCTGTTGGCTTTGCTTGCAGCAGCAGCTTGGCATTGCATACCATTGCTGAGCCTGTCATTTCCTGGGACCCCCAGATCTTTTTCCATACTGAATTCCCCCAGAAGTTCTCATACTGCTCCCACTGCCTCTAAATTTTCAAAAGGCCTAAGACATATATAAATTAATCTACTGTATGCTGCGGACAACAGAGCTGAGGACAACAGAGCTTTTTAACATTACAAATTAAAAGATCGGTCTACCCGAAATGTCTTATCACCTGGAATTCTCAATTCCACAGTATCAAGGGGACGACAACATCAGACTTCCTATATTCACTACTCACACTAAAACTATTACTATTGAACTAAACAAATAGTTCTAATCCCAATTAGTTGAGATATTAATTGCTAAAAAAAAGGTATCATTTCTGGAATGTTTTTTAAAGTGGTTGTAAACTCCCATCGTTTATTTATACCTATAGGTAATCCTGTAATAAGGCTTACCTATAGGTGCTGTAAATATCTCCTAAACATGCACCGTTTAGTAGATAGTTACTGTATATGCAGCCTATATCATCATCAGCACATGCACTCTGAAGGAACAGCCACCCGTGCCATTTCTTCAGAGCCCTGTGCCATGAACGCATGCACGGGAGTGACATTATGCGGCTTCGGCCAGTCACACAGCTGGAGTCCGCTGACACGGAAGGAAGACGGGTGAAGATGAATGCGGCCTCCAACGGTGGCAGTGCATCAGTGGAGGGCTTGGTTTGCAGGTAAGTTTCACATAATGTGCTAGTATGCGATGCATTACAAAGTGTTTGTTACCTACTGTAAACTGTCTACCAGTGAAACTGTTTTGGAATATGTCAGCTTCCAGTAGGTACAATGAGACATTCATGAGGGGAAACAGACACATAGGTGGTCTACTACCTAGACCACCAAATATTAAAGCTTAACTGAATTTTCAGTGTTAAATCAGCTAAATGCATACCATGTGCATCAAAACTAAAGTTGTGCAAATCTTTACAGTTTTATAGAATGCAGTCACAATAAAGAAAAATCTTTTCCCTGATAGCATGATGCAGAGAATGATCTTTGTTTTCTGTGTGAAAGCAGTGGTCTATCTCGAGTAAAAGCTTGAGGTCAAAAATTAACAGAGAGTATGAGTTTTGCCAATTGAAGAGCTATAGGTGTGACTAAGCAGGTGGTATGTTGGACCTCTGCAAATAGACCACTGCTTCCTGACAGTGAGCACATTACTGAACTGGCCTGTTCTTAACTCTGTCTCTGCCCTTAAAACAGTAGCAAGTAAGCAGACAAGGAGACGTTGCAAATTGATCATGGGACAAATTAGGTTGGCAATTGGCATCATGCACTGTGTGAGGGACTGTGTATGTATCTGAGCTTAAATCTGGCTATATAGGCTGGCATGATCTTCCTGACACTAAGTCACCAGTAGATGCCAAGATTATTTAGAAAAGCGAACACAAATTTTAACAAAATAGACAAATTTTAGGGTTGTCCCCAACACTTGTATAGAGGAAAGATTAATGGAGTTCATTAGCATCAGGAATATGCAAAAGAGCTAGGGTACATGTTGAGGGCTCTGTGGTTCCTGGACTGAAGTTGTATGCAGTTCCAGTGTCTATTAGAGTCTCCAAGAGGCCAGCAAATCTTAACACTGAATTCCAGGTATGTTTTTTTTTTTTAGTTACAGCTTGGCCCAGGTATGTATCTATATTCCATTCTTGCCCATTCCTGACGTGTCTGTTAGCCTGAATTCACTCTTGACACTATTTGTACACTGTAAACAGTTAGGTTAGTTTTCTACTTTGCATATTTGTTTTACCAGGATGTATATAAAATTGCTGATTTTGAAAATTGTTGAATGTATGTCTCTTGTCATTTGTGTCTGTATGTTTTACAAAAAACTGTCTTGTTTTTATTACACATCCAGTTGCTCTGGACAACAAGATACCGCCACTCTGTATTCTAACAACTAGATTCATAGGAGTTGATTTACTAAAGGAGATTAGGTTGTTCAGTTTGCAAGGGCACTTTCCTTTGCAAGAGAATTTACCCTTAGCTTAGTAAGTGAGGTGAAGCTCTGCTTACTTTCATCCGCCATTCCTGTACAAGAAAATCACAAGCCTTTTTTATTTTCTTTGCACATGATCAAGCATTCTTTGCTAGATGAATTTTCACAACATTGACTAAATAAAAAATTCCCTATTTAAACAGACTTTAGTAATCGTTAGTCTCATTAATACCAGTAGTCCAGCAATTGCTGTTGTTTTTTCATATCTGAAGAACATAAGAAGACATGGATCTACAATAAAGTTTAATAAAAGGGATTTTCTTTTCATATATAGCTGAATTTTCACTTTAAGCGTAAAACAATATGCCTTTGGATTTCCCTGCATGTGGGAACTGCAAGGAAATCTCTAAACATTACCATTTTGTTCAGTAGAACAATAATATGTCATAAACCACCATTCAAAGTTGGACACAACTAAATTGACTTCACATTGTGATATAAGATAAGCCTTATTGAAGAGAGAACATGCCTTAGAATCGGAAAAAAGCTCAACATTACCGGTCCTAAATGTCTGACAATGAGCAAATAAGAGTGAAGCATCAGTGGCAAATTGGAATCCAACTTCCTTTGTGCTTGTTAAATGGTGGAATGATTATAATTGGAAAAAGTGATGTGCATTAGTTCTGAGTGAATGTACAAGAAATGACAAGCGTGTAACTTAATGATTGTTTCACAACACCCAGGACGGCCTCTTAGTCCTATGCTCAACAGATCAGCCCTTCAACGGAGAAAATGACTTGCCTTCTGCTATTTATGGGCATCCTATGCAGGTCACATGGAACTAACCCACAAGTGATAAGTCTTGGTCCTGGAATTTTGTGGCTTATGGGCTTATGAGGTATATTGCTAATATTAGAGATGTGTTTTTTTGTTCAGGTGCATGCTATTGTGCCAGGCAGAAATTGAACATTTTCATCTGAATGGCAAAAATAAAAACTGCATTTAGCCCTTTGTTGAAATGCTCTAGGACGTGTTGGAGACAAACAACATTTCATGTGATGAATGGTTGTTTAGGGGGAACTGCACTTAACCTTTCATCACCAGATATTTTCCCTTTATCCACTAAAATTAGTATCAGCTGAATATTATTGTAGGCTAAAGTAGGATTCTTCTGAGTTCATTTCAAAATGATAACATAATGTCAAAGCAATCTCAGCAAATTAACCCTCTTTTTCAAAGGGAAAAAAACTTACTGGGGCTGTCTTACTAAAGCAAATGCACCAGAGCAGGGATACATCATTATGGCATGCTTGTGTGGATGTGCACATACAGGGAAAACTGGAGTTCTAGACTTTTTTTTTGTTTACAGACTATTTTTATTTTGTAGTAAAAAGAAAGACATACAATTAGATACGACACATAGCCATGTTTATAATGTCTGATATTATCTCATATTTAAACCGATATTGGTCACAATACGATTGGCAGATGGTTACATTCAGCATTTATAAGGTTATCCATGTCTTGTGGCTGTCATATCAGGTAACTGGAACTAGCATATATGCCTAAAAGAAAATTGAAGAGGTAGAACAAATACAAAATCATAGAGAGGGGAAGGGGGAGGGGAACAACGGCACTCCAGTTGTAAAATAAATTGTGTATGTGAAAACAAACCAGAACCTCAAAAACCAAATGATGACCAGAAGGCCCATTTCCTTTCATAATGTCCATCATGGTGTGGCGGACTCACTTCATAAGATGAATTGCTTCCATGTGTCTTAAAACTTGGTCCCAGGGCACTACTGGCGAGCGCAATGTAGCGATATTGCCCAGTGTACTGCACTGAATAGAGTGTGAGCAAGTCAGGGTAAGCTGAATCCCAGTGATTTGAGTAGCCTTGGTAGCTATATGCTGCCATAGGGGCTGAAGAACTCTACAGCTCCAAAATATGTGGAGATGTGTGCCTCTAAAGGGGCAACCTCTAAATAAGTTGCCAGGGACCAAGGAGCAAAATCTATTCACTCTGGAAGGTGTATAGTACCATCTGGTGTGGAGTTTTAGCACTGTTTCCTTTACTGCCATAGATTTCGTACATTTGTGCATGTTTGAGACTATATCTAACCAATCCTCAGGGGATATCTCTAGACCCGTTTCAGCTTCCCAATTGAGCATTGCTGGTGATTTTATGGGGAGGTTTTGTTTATTTAGATATTGATACATGGTTGAGATAGTGCCCTTATCTCTAGAGGAGAACCTACACATGTGTTCAAAAGTATTGGTAGTATTTGTCGTCCCCCAGTGGTAGTAAGTGGTATAGAAGTGTCTAATCTGTAAATATTTATAAGAGCTCTGTTCTAGGTAGGGCATATTTTTCTTGCAGAAAGGTGAAAGAGCTATAAGGGGGTTTTTAGGCTTCTAGGGTGGTTAAGCCACTCTGTGTCCATTGGGAGAAATCTTGGATAGAGTGGAATGCCAAAGGGAACCTAGGGTTGCCTATAAATGAGGCTAAGCGAGGACTGTGGGGAGCCGATAAGTATGACTATTTATATAGAGACCACAATTGTAACGATTGGCCCACTATTCCATTCAATGGTGTCAGATCTTTGGGCCTAATTTGGTCTAACCAAAGGAGACCTGGGAGGTAATATGGATCCACTGAGGCCATTCAAATTGGAGCCATGGCACGTCCCCAGGGGGGGCGTGCCATTGGGCCATTTGTACCAATCTAGCAGAAGCATAGTAAAGCCATAAGAGTGGCAGTCCCATTCCACCCAGGGCCGTTGGTCTGTAAAGTAGTCTTTTATTCAGATGGGGCTTCTTGGCCTGCCAGATAAAAAAATTCACTTCCTTCTGAATTAGTTCTATGGTCTGACAGAAAACATATAAAGGCAAGGATCTAAAGTAAAATAGCAGTTTGGGAGTATGGACATCTTAATGGCCTGTATCCTACCTAAAAATGAAATGTGTTAGGCAGACCACATGCGTAATAATTGCTTGATGTGAGAAAATACCTGGGGGTAATTAGCGAAGTAAAGTTTATGGAGAGAAGTGGCCAGTTTTACTCCCAGGTATAGTAATGCTTCCCCGCACAGAGCAAAGCCAATCGTGGACTGGATACCAGAAAGCATGTTTTGTGGGATATTGATCGGGAGTGCAGCACATTTCGACAGGTTAACCCCTAGATCGACAAGTTGTGGAAAGTACTTAAAGTGGGGATCAAGTTTGGCAAAAAAAACACAGGTTCTGATAAAAATAAGAGGACATCGTCCGCACACATACTTAATTTGCATTCCTGATCTCCTTTCTAATAAGCTCTAATGTTGGATTTCAGGCAAATCGAGCGGGCCAGAGGTTCAATTGCCATAGCAAATAGCAAAGGGGATAGGGGACATCCCTGCCTGGTTCCGCGACCACGTGTGAAATACTCAGAGGTACATCCTGGGAGTTTAATGCAAGTGTGTGGGTGATGGTATAGAGCCCTGAAACCATGCACAAATGCCCCCCTGAAACCCAAATTTGGTAAGGATAGATGCTAAGTAGAGCCATGTCATGCTATCAAATGCCTTGTGTATGTCAAGGCTTAGCAAAAGGACTTTTCGGGAGAACGTGTCAGCATCTTGTATTATATTAGTGTCCAATAGGGATGAGCCGAACACCCCCCTGTTCGGTTCGCACCAGAACATGCGAACAGGAAAAAAGTTTGTTCGAACACGCGAACACCGTTAAAGTCTATGGGACACGAACATGAATAATCAAAAGTGCTCATTTTAAAGGATTATATGCAAGTTATTGTCATAAAAAGTGTTTGGGGACCTGGGTCCTGCCCCAGGGGACAAGGATCAATGCAACAAAAAGTTTTAAAAATGGCCGTTTTTTCAGGAGCAGTGATTTTAATAATGCTTAAAGTCAAACAATAAAAGTGTAATATCCCTTTAAATTTCGTAGCTGGGGGGTGTCTATAGTATGCCTGTAAAGGGGCGCATGTTTCCCGTGTTTAGAACAGTCTGACAGCAAAATGACATTTGGAAGGAAAAAAGCCATTTAAAACTACGATCCGACGATACACATAGAAGTTCATTGATAAAAACGGCATGGGAATTCCCCACAGGGGAACCCCGAACCAAAATTTAAAAAAAAATGACGTGGGGGTCCCCCTAAATTCCATACCAGGCCCTTCAGGTCTGGTATGGATATTAAGGGGAACCTCTGCCAAATTTTTTTTTTTTTTAAATGACGTGGGGGTCCCCCTAAATTCCATACCAGACCCTTCCGGTCTGGTATGGATTTTAAGGGGAACCCGCGCCAAAAAAAAAAAAAACGGCGTGGGGCCCCCCAAAAATCCATACCAGACCCTTATCCGTGCACGCAACCTGGCAGGCCGCAGGAAAAGAGGGGGGATGAGAGAGCGCCCCCCCTCCTGAACCATACCAGGCCACATGCCCTCAACATTGGGAGGGTGCTTTGGGGTAGCCCCCCAAAACACCTTGTTCCCATGTTGATGAGGACTCTCCCATAGAGTTCCCCATTGACAACGTCTACTGATGACGAAACGCGTCTGGAGAAGGCACGTTAGTGACGTCACAACGCGAGTGGAGTAGGAGGATGGGCTCCATTTCTTATGTATGCCGGCCGGCTCTTTACATGCGATACGTTCGCCTCTTAATTGTAAGTTCAATACTTTTTTATATTAAATCTTTTTGGAATTTACTACACTATGGTCAGTTTTTCTCTCTTCTGGGCTGTGTGCTAATGTGGATGCTGGACGTGAGTCTAAGAGCACGATTTTTCACCATCTGAAAGTGGCTCCCATTGTGGCAATCAGCAAGCTTAAAGGCCTAGGCTGGGCTAAAGCCACCTGCCCTTTAAAGCTTGCCGTCCGGTAAGCTTAATCTACAGCTACGGTGGTCGGGCACTTTTGTTTGGGGATGCACACTGTGGTGTTGTTATGACCTTTTAAAGAACATTCATCTGCCTTTGATGTTAATTGTTTTGGACTTTTAATTTAGCGCAGCTTTTTTTCCTATTTATAGACTGTTTTGTGTTATCGCACTGTTTGCTGCTGCTATTTGTTAATGAGTGTCAGCGCGGTTCTTTACAATTCCTACAGTTAATTCATGAGCCCTGCAGCTTTTAAAATGACAGGATGAAAGCTGCAAGGCTTGTTTGTACTGACCGTTACATAAATATGTCGCAAGTTGCCCCATTTGTTGCATGGACGGTAGACAGATTTCTAATAAACATCTACAAGATGGGAAGAAGTGCCAAAGAGACACATGTGGCCCTGGGGCCACAGGTTGGGCACCAGGTCCCTAATACCTGTTTATAAAAATTAACAATTATATAAACTATACAGAATGACATTCATTACTCTGTAGTGTGTTACAAGGAAAAGTGTAGTTTGAGTTAAGAAAAGCACATCTGAAAACCCAAATTTCTCCATATGCCGAGCATAACCAAGTATCCATGCATATGCCTATGTAGCAAGCTGACCATACTGACATCTTTTATGCATTTGCACATTTTCCCATCCTCAGGCAGGTCGACTGACTCTACTTTAGTTAGAGGCAGCAAGACTGGAAGAATTTACAAACCATATATCTAAAATAAGTAATACAAAAATGGAAATATGGTACAGCAAGCATGACAATTTGAAAAGTCATATCGTATATAGAAATAAATTTCAGGTAAACATTGCAATAGTAATTCAAAGTACATGCTCACTGATATGTGCTCATGGAAATAGTTTACTTTTAAAATATCAATTATACACGCTGGTAGAATCTAAAATTTTGCTGGCTGCCACCTTGTCTGTATATAGTATTCTACAGTTATCTATTAATGACAATGAAATTTTGTGTGTATTTTTCCTGAAGCTGACTTCCTCAGCAAAATGCAGTGATACTGAAACTTCCTTATATTAACATGATTAAAATTCTAAACAGTAGCTTGAGTCATAGAATCAGTGATCAGGGAACACTGTACACATACAAATCTACAGCATGTGGAATCACATACAGTGTATAGAATATCAAATATAAACTCTTTATGAACTCCCAAGTAAAAGTGCATACGTGTTGTGAGAGTAATACACTTTCTTTAGAACTTAGTGATATTCGACAACACACATATAACATTTTCATGGGCTTTAAAGCTGAACCTCAGACAAGCAGCCATCAAATAAACAGTACAGCTACATATATAAACTGGTTTACCTGACGGAGGATTTGTAATTCTGTTCTGGCTGTCTTATGATTATGTCATCCCTACCAGACAGCACAGCCGGGTTCTGCTTTTCCAAAGCAGCAGCATCCTGCTAAGGTGGTAACTCTGCTCTCTCCAGAATATTCTCGTGCAGCGCCATGGAATCTAACTTGCTTAGAATGATGTGCCACCATTTGTCAGTCTGGATGCTGTTGGTGATAAAAAGATTAAATTTAATTTTGGATCCTCAACAATATCCAAACTAACATCTGTTTGTAAAATTATATTTAAGTATTTTTTAAGAGATCTACTGTATAACTTTATTCAATGTTTTTTCTTTGTATCCGTTTAAAGTTTTGCTTTATGGCCTCATTCACACTAGTGCGATTTCAACTTGAGTCACACAGAATTGCATGACAGTGGAGACCACATTGGTTTCAATGGTGCCTGTTCACTTCAATGCAGCACAGAGCAGTTTTGGAAAAGGTCACTAAGTTCTAAAGAAACTTTGGTGCGATTCCAGCATGATTCTGGTCCTAAAGAATATGCAAACTACATCCAAGTTACATCACATATTACAAAAAAGTCAGATCAAAATCTGATTGCAGCAGTGTCAACCTAGCCTAAATTCTTACTAAAATGGTCTCTGCTGATTCAGTGGTTTTACATCGAACATATCAAGCAACCAGCTCCTTTATGCATTAAGGTAATGATACACAATACCACTTTTTTCCATAAATAATGCACACCATTATTGGTAACCAGGCAGATATAACTTAAAGAAATATGGCTCTTCAGCTACCCAATAGTCATATTACAAATGTCCCAGACACTTTGGGGAAGCAGCAGATTCTAATTAAAACACAGTCCTTGGTCTTCTGCATGCCTTTCTCATGGTCCCTCTCTCACAGAGCTGAACTCTTAAAGGATAAGTACACTTTTCAGAACATGTAACATGCTCCAGTTCCTGATGCCTCTCCCCTCTCTCCCCCCTCAATGTGACAGCGGGTGGGGGATTTTCTCTCCGCACACGCTGTCACAATTCAAAAAGTGTGGCCATGTGGGGGTTCAGACCACACACCAGTGTCATTCATTCACAGTTTACTATGAATGAATAAACTACAAGTACCATTAGCCACCACATCTTGTAGTTCTGAATGAACTGCGAGGGCGCTGATGAGCACCATTGTAATTTATTAACAAGCCCTGCAACTTTCAATATGACGAGATGAAAGCTGCAGGGCTTGTTTGTAGCAGCCTGACATTGCACTCCCGATCCACTGATCATGGGGGCAATGATTTCCAGGCTCTTTTTTGAACTAATAATAAATGCACAAATACAAAAATACAATGCAAAATAAGTGCATTTATTATTATTTTTTAAAAGGTGAACTTATCCTTTAAATGTCAAATGTGGCTTCTAAAAAGCTGATGTTCTAGTTGTATCTCAATCCTAAAATTCTAATTCAAGGCAGGATGACAATGGAAGGTGTGCTGCTTTTCCACCTCCACTTTCACAATGCCATAGCCTCCACCAAGGGGAACAGTGAGCAACACAGTGAGCAACACAGTAGCAACATCACAAAATCTCACTCCAAATCTCCTGGGCAGTCAGAAGCACAGGGGTTGATTTACTAAAGGCAAAAAAGTCCACTTTGCAATGTGGAATTGTACTCTGCAAGTGCAGTTGCTCCAGAGCTTAGTAAATGAGCAGAAGCTCTGCTGACATCCATCAGCCACTCATGTGCAGGCAAAAATGCTTTTTTTAAAATTTCCCTTGTATGTGATTGGGTACTCTTCGTAAAGTGAAGCCTTACCTCACTTACTAAGCTCTGGAGCAACTGTACTTGCAAAGAGCAACTGCACTTTGCCTTTAGTAAATCAACCCCACTGTATCTTAGATGATATTGCACTGCAGATATACAGTTATAAGGTTTAAGGTACAGGAATGTTGCACAGAATGTGTCAGATGGATACATCCAAGAGGCACTGCAACTTCAATGATTATTAATGCAGTTTATTAATGGGAAAGGAGACAGTCATTTGAAAAGCTCACTGGCGGGGGCATATGTGTAGGACCGGCCGCAGAACTGAGTAGCTCCGTACTACTCACTCTGACTTGCCTGCTCCCTGGGGCCATCCAGCAACATAAGCCACTGCAAACATTCCTAACACCCCCAGGATTGTGCTGTGCATGCCGCCGAAGAAGCGGAAGAAGAAGGGGACCGGGCAGAGGTCCCTAACTACTTACCTACTGCAATCACAGGAACGATTCTGCATGTCCAAAGATGGCGCCGGCAGCCCTGCCTCCCCTTCTCCACAGCTCAAACAGGATGCCTCATCACTGCTCCAGGACAGTGAGTACTCTGCCCCCCTCACAAAAGAGAATTTAGACAAGAGTCTGGAATCCATATATAGCAAAATAGCATCCAAATTTCAGACTGAGCTACAAATACCCTGACACAAGAGATAGCAGCTCTGTGAACCCGCACCGATTGTTAAGAAACTAAACATGATGAACTCAGTATTGCCCACAATGACCTTTCCAGGGAATATGAATCCCTTACTGCGATAGAAACACAACTACAATCGCAGGTTGAAGATCTCGACAATCGTAATCGCAGAAATAATCTCAGGATAAGGGGATGAGTCCTTTACTTGTGACCAAATTCACTGAGCTTTGCGCCCGAAACCACCCCCTAACAAACCCCCTAGAGATATTGTTCTCTGCCTAAAAGAACTCCTTATCAAAGAGGAGATCCTTAGGGCTGCTCGCAATTCTCATTCTATCACACTGGACGGCACTTGTCAAGTATCAGGTATGACCATAGCTGTGTGGACAACAACAGAGGAACAAACGCAGGTAAGGTGAAAATATATGATTTATTAAGATAAGTGAATAAATACAACCACCTCCAATATACTACAATGTGCAACCAAACAAACACCAACAGAAACCCAGAAATAAGAATAGAAAATATATACAAGTAAAGAGGAATACCAGAATCATAAACAGGGCCAGGCCAGGGTCAACAACTGGGGGGTCAGCAGCTGGGGAAACGGAAGACAAACAGGACAAGGAGAGGATGGATGGAACACAGGAGGGACGGGTCAGGTACAAGGCTCAGGGTCCAGGGTTCAGGTAACAGACAGGAACAGGATGAGGTTCAGGTACGGGTACAGGTACAGATGCAGAGCTTCAAAGGTTCAGGGTCAGGGTGCAAGGAAATATACCAAGGCAAGGCATCAGTGTGTCTGCTGGGTACTTTTACACACCTCCTGCAATCACTCAGGTGATGCATAATTGCAGGAGATGATGTCAGCCCCACACTGCCGGGAACCACCTGCTGGTGGACGCCAGTACTGTGGCCCAAGGATCCCATAATACCACCAACAAGGGAAGGCTCCCCTGGCAGTTCCAAACTGCCAGGGGGCACCTGCTGATGGACCACAGTACTGCACGCCAAATGTCAGACAGTATGGGTGGAACCTTTCCTGACAGTACCCCCCTCAAAGGAGCGCCTTCCGGACAACTAGCCACTGCTGAATAAAGTCCTTGATATCAAGCCGGACAACGGATGGAGGTACATCAAGCCAGGCAGCGGGCACATCAAGGCAGAGAGGGGCACATCAAGGCAGACAGCGGCACATCAAGGCAGACAGCAGGCTCCTCAGGCTGGCCAGCTGACAGAGGCTCATCAGGCTGGGCAGCAGGCAGTGGCACATTAGGCTGGGCAGCAGTCAGTGGCACATCAGGCTGGGCAGCAGACAGGAACACATCAGGCTGGGCAGAAGACAGGAACACATCAGGCTGGGCAGCAGACAGAGGCTCATCAGGCTGGGCAGCAGACAGAGGCTCATCAGGCTGGGCAGCAGACAGAGGCTCATCAGGCTGGGCAGCAGACAGAGGCTCATCAGGCTGGGCAGCAGACAGAGGCACATCAGGCTGGGCAGCAGACAGAGGCACATCAGGCTGGGCAGCAGACAGAGGCACATCAGGCTGGGCAGCAGACAGAGGCTCATCAGGCTGGAGAGCAGAGAGAGGCTCATCAGACTGGAAAGCAGACACATCACACTGGAAAGCGGGCACATCAGACTTGAAAGCGGGCACATCAGACTGGAAAGCAGAGACATCAGGCTGGAAGGCAGGCACCGAGACTTCAGGCTGGAAGGCAGGCAACGAGACATCAGGCTGGAAGGCAGGCAATGAGACATCAGACTGGAAAGCGGGCACCGAGACATCAGACTGGAAAGCGGGCACATCAGACTGGAAAGCAGGCACATCAGACTGGAAGGCAGGCATATCAGACTGGGAGGCAGGCACCTCAGACTGAAAGGTAGGCACATCAGACTGGGAGGCAGGCACATCAGACTGGGAGGCAGGCACCAGGATATCAGACTGGAAGACAGGCACCAGGACACCAGACTGGAAGGTAGGCATCAGGGCATCAGACTGGAAGGCAGGCACATCAGACTGGAAGGCAGGCACATCAGACTGGAAGGCAGGCACCAGGACATCAGACCGGAAGGCAGGCATATCAGACTGGAAGGCAGGCATATCAGACTGGAAGACAGGCACATCAGACTGAAAGGCAGGCACATCAGACTGGAAGGCAGGCACATCAGACTGGAATGCAGGCAACAGGACATCAGACTGAAAGGCAGGCACATCAGACTGGAAGGCAGGCACCGGGACATCAGACTGGAAGGCAGTCACATCAGACTGGAAGGCAGGCACATCAGACTGGAAGGCAGGCACATCAGACTGGAAGGCAGGCATCAGGGCATCAGACTGGAAGACAGGCATCAGGGCATCAGACTGGAAGGCAGGCACATCAGACTGGAAGGCAGGCACCAGGACACCAGACTGGAAGGCAGGCACCAGGATATCAGACTGGAAGACAGGCACAGGACACCAGACTGGAAGGCAGGCATTAGGGCATCAGACTGGAAGGCAGGCACGTTAGACTGGGAGGCAGGCACCAGGACATCAGACTGGAAGGCAGGCATATCAGACTGGAAGACAGGCACATCAGACTGGAAGGCAGGCACCAGGACATCAGACTGGAAGGCAGGCACCAGGATATCAGACTGGAAGGCAGGCACGTCAGACTGGAACACTGGCAGCACAACTTCAGGCTGGAACATGGACACAATGTCATCAGACCGCTCAGCAGGTACTGAAACATCAGACTGGGTAGTAGGCACTAGGGCATCAGACTGGGTAGCAGGCACTGGGACGTCAGACTGGGTAGCAGGCACTGGGACGTCAGACTGGGCAGCAGGCACTGGGACGTCAGACTGGGCAGCAGGCACTGGGACGTCAGACTGGGTAGCAGACACTGGGACGTCAGACTGGGTAGCAGGCACTGAGACGTCAGGCTGGGTAGCAGGCACTGGGACATCAGGCTGGGTAGCAGGCACTGGGACGTCAGGCTGGGTAGCAGGCACTGGGATGTCAGGCTGGGTAGCAAGCACTGAGACGTCAGGCTGGAGTTGATTAGCTGGTGTGGAGGCAGGTTGGGTTACTGGCAGGATCAAATGGGTAGGAAAGAACTTCAATCTCTTTTTAGGTTTAGCTACTGGAGTCCTATAGGTAACTGCAGGACTGTAGGTAGGGAATGAAGCAGACTGGAGAGGAGGGTTGGAATAAGGCAGGGAAGAGGTAACAGTAGCTGGGGGAAGTTCTTGAGGGATTTCAGGCAGCCGAGAAAAGGCAGGTGGGTTAAAAGCAGGATAGATGCAGGGAGTAGAAACTGGGTATTGATATTTGGTGGGAAGCAGGGTGTACTGAGCTGCGACTGAGGTTGTCATGGGTGAAAGGGAAAAAGACATTTGGGCTGGCAGGTGTCTGATGGCAGAGGTGGTCAGTTGTGGATTGGCTGGGGCTGATTGCAGCATATCAGACCATGCTAATGCCCCATACACACGGTCGGATTTTCCGATGGACAATGTCCGATCGGAGCGTGTTGTCGGAAATTCGTGTGTGGGCGCCATCGGACATTTTCCATCGGATTTTCCGACACACAAAGTTGGACAGCAGGAGATAAAATTTTCCGACAACAAAATCCGATCGCGTCAATTCCGACCGTGTGTGGCCTGTTCCGACGCACAAAGTGCCACGCATGCTCAGAAGAAATTCCGACACGGGACAGCTCGTTCTGGTAAACTTAGCGTTCGTAATGGATAAAGCACTTTCGTCACGCTGCAATGTAAAAAATGGTTTAATACAGCGCACTCTCTTCTTCTTTATAATGTGACAAGAATTAAGTTGTTTTGCTGCTCATATTCACACACACTTCTCACAAAGTTTGATTTGTGTTTTTGTAGTGGGATTCCCTCAATATATTGTTATTAGTTGTCACATCTGACAGTTTTATATTTTTTTTATATTTTTTTTTTTGGTTTTTAAGCCTTTTTTTTTCTTTAATGTTTGGATTTTTTCCAAGGCTGATCTTTGTTCAATGTTATTTTTATTTTTACTCCAGAATATTTTTGTGTGTGTTTTGTGTGGCAAGTTACCCCAACACCATTGATATCTTTTATTATTTAATCTCCAGGAGATTTTTTGGTGTTGGTGTCCCTTGTTCATTTCACATTGTATATTAGAAATGTACCTGAATCCTCACAAACAAACCATCATTTTTGAAGTAAAACACATAGGAGAGTATAATTCAAAACAAAAATCCTTTATTAAGGGATCAGAACCAAACAAAGAGGAAGGCAACACTGGATCAACAGCAGAAATTAGTGAAGCCTGGGACCCCCACGGCAGACATCAATTCTTAAACCTTAAAATTGGTGGCCTGAGGAGTCCATATATAAGGGAGGGCAGTCTGGTCCGGGATTCACAGAGACTCGGATAGCAGCAGATGACATCAGTGTCCCCAGGCTGTGGTACCACAAGAGGCTGCATCTTTTAGCCGACCAGACTGGATCCAGGGCAATCACTCTCTGGTCTTCCTTTCACACTTCCTTCCCGGCTGTGGCTGTGCAGTAGGAGATGTGGCAGGAGGAGGAGTAGGACCTGGAGGAGGAGGAGGACTGGGAGGACCTGGAGGAGGAGGAGGACTGGGAGGACCTGGAGGAGGACTGGGAGGACCTGGAGGAGGACTGGGAGGACCTGGAGGAGAGGGAGGAGGAGGAGGAGGACCATCCCAAAGCTGTGTGTGAGGTGTAAGTTGGCCCCTCACACCTTTCTCCAGAGCCTCTGAAATGAGGGCCTGACACATGGCTTGTTGGCCCTCCTCCATCCTCTGCATTTTATAAGCAATGAATGCCGCAAGGTTCTCCTGCCTGGTGTGTGGTGCTCCCAGGACCTCTGTAGCCCTCCAAAAAAATCTGATAGCCGCCTCCTCTAGGCTACTCCTCCTGCTGCCACTTTCTGTTTTCAGGGTGGGTGGAGGGACCTGCAGATCAGCCACCTCCTGGCTGAGACTTCCCTGTGTATGAAAAA
Source organism: Lithobates clamitans (assembly GCA_037952925.1). Taxonomy (NCBI): domain Eukaryota; kingdom Metazoa; phylum Chordata; class Amphibia; order Anura; family Ranidae; genus Lithobates; species Lithobates clamitans. Next base: position 9,951,514 of record JBBGZY010000502.1, on the reverse strand, counting down.
GGGACATGGTTTTAGTTTTTGCATCATCAATCACAATCATAAATTAGTACTCCCAACTAACATCTAGTTAACATCATTGATTGGACAAGCAGAAATATTTAGAGGAATGCTATACCTGGCTCAATCTGGGCTCCTCCACATATGGCCTGGAAGGCCCAGGTTGGGCATCAGAAGCCTCAGCCGGGGGGGAAGGAAGCGTGGAAGGAAGACTTGAGAGGGATGGCCTGGGTTCAGTCTGGCCTGCCAGAAAGTGCAGCCTGTCGTAGTACAACATCCTGGGGACATAGATGTCATCTGCTGCTCCGGATCTCTGAGAATCCAGGACTTTCTTGCGCTCCCTCAGATATGTGCTCCTCAGGCAACCAATTAATATCTTTAAATAAGTGATGTCTGCCGTGGGGATCACCTGCTTCACAATTTCACACAATTGCTCCAGTGCTGCCTTCCTCTTTGCTTGGTTTTTGAAATGGGGGTGGGTAAGCTCCCACAGACAGGGCAGCTCCCTTAGCATATCAATGAATAGTGACATGAAGTCAGTATCTCTCATTAAGATATCCATGTTCACTGCAAGACACAACACAAGACAAAGCCTAATGTCACACCAAACTCTCCTAATCTTGTTACAATATAGTCCTCAATCTAGAAGCAGTATAGGCCCAAGTTTGTCTCTTACCTTCGTTCTTACGATCGGCGCGTCCAATGCTCCTTCCTCCGCTCACAGATCGTTTGTAATACGCACGCGTGTTACGCTTTATACACACTGCGCATGTGTGTAACTCCGCCCGCCCCTGACGTTCTTTCTATTCTATTCCCCGCCCCTTTTCGTTCGGCGCAGTGGGGGAAGAGCATGATGGCGGAGTCACACCAGGTGCGTGCTAATTGTAGCAACGAGGAGGAGGAGGAAAGCCCGGATCCAGGCACGTCCCGATCCAGAAGGAGACGTTTTAAGGCCACAAATATGTCGTTTGGGGAGATGTTGGAGATGGTCGACATCATGAAGAAGTCCGACTATGATGGAAAATATGGGCCTTACCCCAACCCGAACATCCGAAAGGCCAAGATCATGGCGAAAGTGGTCAGGAGTCTCGAGCGGAATTTCGGGGTACGAAGGTCTAAAGATCGGCTCAGGAAGCGGTGGTCGGACCTGAAGTTGAGAGAGCCGGAGCAGTACCGAAAGATCCGGAGAGTGCTGCAAAAAAGTAAGTAGTTGTGCTGTGTTTCTATTCTTTCTGGCTTTATTCCGTTCGTTCTGCTCCATATGCTTTTATTAATTGTAACGTTTAAAAAGGTCAACTTTAATGTTCATGGGCCCAGTATTCGTTCGTATCAAACATTTTTCGTTCGGCCTCTAGAACACCATTGTTTAGGCCATATGCATTTTCCCACATTTTTTTGGGGCCTACTTGGATGCCAAATATTTGTTTAGGTAGATGGGTTTGTTACTAGAATGAAATGCAAACTAGATTGTGTGTAAGGAGAGGACACTGAGCAGCTGTTTTCACATCTGGACACTGGAGCACTAGTGTGGGACACAAGAACACCATTTTTATTAGGGGGGGCACACAGGTGCTCCAGTGTATACTATAGGGGGGGTTACATGTGTGAAGCTTGTACCAAACAGGTAAAGTATTGCAGCTTGACAAAGGGCAATAAAAAATATACATCTTTGAACTCGGCTAAAATAGACAATTGTACCCCACTTCCAAGCAATGTTTCCTATTTCTATAGTTCTGCCATCAAATATCTGTGTGCCAAGTATACCATTTTTGTTTTACATAGGGGAGAAAAGACTCGGACACTCCTCATCCCAGGAGAACACAGACCCCCCCCCTCTGGAAGAAGGGGAACTACCCCAAACACAAGATGCTGAGCAGGAGGAAGAAGAAGACGTGGTGGAGATTGGCACCACAACAGGTGAGTGTCTGCGACCACAGACTCAGGTAAAAGAGATGGCTGGTGGCAGATTTTTGAGACCTTTTTTTTTGTTCATTATCTCTTTTTAGGTGATCGTGATGTGAGGGAGAGAGAACGATTTACATCAGAAAGTGCCCAGATACTGATTGGGGAGATCATGGGATGTAATCTCCAATTGCAAAACATCCAGCAACAAATACGTGATGTTATTACAAAAAATAATAACATCATTGATGTTTTGGGGCGAATTTAAACCCCACAAAATGACCGGTTTTCTGTAATTTCAATTTTTACAATGTTTTGAAAAGCCAAATTTGGAGGATGCACACAGTGTGCCAACATGTGCTATCTGCCATCACGGGAGATCAATGGACGCGTTTTGGGGGTGCAACCCCTTCCTCAATTATAAAGTAGCGTTGAGGAAGGGCTTGCTCCCCCAAAACACGTCCCTTGATCCCCCCTGATGGCAGATAGCACATGTTGACATTTGTAAATTGGTGTGCATCTTCCAAATTTGGCTTTTCCAGGGGTGAGTTCCCCCCATCTGAACGCTATATCAAACCCAGTTCCTAAATACTGATGTCTGATATAGCCTTCAGGTTTTACCTAATGTGAACTTTGTAAGTTCTAGTTTTTTGGCTTTCTTGTTGTTTTTACACAGGCCTGTTTTATCTGAAATGGATATTTTGATTATTCATAATGCTACTGCAAACATTTTATACAACAAACATGTTGGTTTGTTTTAAAAACCTTTGGTAAATGCACATGTGATTGTGCAGGTATAAAAAAGTGGCTTACTCAAGAATGTGTGGATTATTGTCTCAACACTACAACACTTTTGGGGTGATGTAATTGTTGTTTTATGCACAAATGGGGGTTATTTCCTAAGGGCAAATACACTTGGCACTACAAGTGCAGGTTCAGTGCAGTTGCAAGTGCACTTGAAGTTAAATGTGTTTTTGCATTTAGGAAGTACCAGCCAACACTGTTTTTTATAAGGTTACACAATCACGACATTTTCTGCACTCAACACATTTCTGTCAGGGTCAGCTAAAACAAACACAAGCAGTAAATGTCTACCAAGAATTGCTTTAGGTTGTTCTTTATTTGAAAAAGGTGTCACAGATTGTCTGGCATATTGATAGCCCCCCTACCCGCAAAGAACTCCAGGTATCGTAACCGGACATCACGGGCATTCAGGGAGGGCAAGCCAGGACGGCCGCTTTCAAGTGCCGTCATTGTGGAAGTATTTGGGATTCCGGCCTCAGGCCCAACTGAGCCAGCATAGTTGGCTGAATGTTTTCTTAAAAAATTATGGAGAACACAGCACGCCAGTATAATATGGTTCAGTTTATACTCCGCCATATGGATGGGTGTCAGAAATAGTCGGAACCGGCTGGCCAGGATTCCAAATGTGTTCTCCACCACTCTTCGGGCTCTGGCCAGCCGGTAATTAAAAACCCTCTGTTCCGGGGTGAGGGTCCTCATCGGGAATGGCCGCATCAGGTGGTCCCCCAGCGCAAATGCTTCATCAGCAACGAACACAAATGGGAGACCTTCAACATTGTCCTCTGGAGGTGGCAAGTCCAAACTGCCATTCTGGAGACGCCTGTAGAACTCCGTCTGGGCGATGATTCCACCATCGGACATCCGGCCATTCTTCCCCACGTCCACATACAAGAACTCGTAATTAGCCGACACCACCGCCAACATCACTATACTATTAAACCCCTTGTAGTTATAATAGTACGACCCCGAGTTGGGTGGTGGGACGATGTGGATGTGTTTCCCATCAATTGCCCCTCCGCAGTTAGGAAAGTCCCACCGCTGGGCAAAGTGGGAGGCCACAGTCTGCCATTCCTGTGGCGTGGAAGGAAACTGTTGAGGAAAAAAAAAAAACATTACTATTTTTTCACAGAAACCTGGCAAGCAGATTATACACAAATTATGGGGCAACCTCCAGATAGCATTTACTAAGGGGAATTTAACAACAACAAAGTATAAGGTACACCTATCATATTCCCCCTCCCCTCCTCTCATGGGCCATTTCTAACATTATAGGGGGGGGGACTCTTGGACAGGTAACCCTCTTCACTTCATTGAGAGATGAATGCCTAAATACAGGGTATTACTTGGAACAGCCCCTCCTTAGTTACACTATTGGCAGCCCACTGGACAGGTAAGAAGTGTCATAATACAAAGATATAAATACACATTGTACACATTTGAGCACATTTGGACATTCTGCTATTACCTATCAAGATCATAATAGGATACAAGAACTTTAAACAGTACCATTGGAAAGTATTCAGGCAGGCCCTTGCACTACATGCTTTGGGGAATTCATCCATAAATCTGAGCACTAAAGAGATGGGTATAGTGTGTATGGGTTTGGCAAAGTCAGCAGATAGATGATTGAGGATAGAGAATTGTGATAAGCTGACTTAGCAGTTGGGGGAGGGAGGGTTACCAAAAATTTGGGGACACCACAAAAAAAAGCCTCTGGCCCTCTGCCTGAATTTAAATCCAAAATAACATTTCCAAACATTTTAGGGGGTGTTTGGGGTAAAGCACTACTATGGAGCTGATAAAATACATTGTTAAGTGACTACATGATGTGAATATAGGGCAGGGGACACCATGCTGGGGAGGTTATTGAAGGGCAAATATGTATGAAGGACATAAAATAATAATGACATAAAAATCCAGCATGCATGAGGACAAAGGGGACATTCACAGCATAATACAATCATGGTAATTAGGGAATGAGGAAAGAAATACAAGATATTATCAAACATTAAATACAATAAAATGTGATATTAAAGGATAAAAATCTTACCTTCATATACTCCTTCTGTAGGACCTGGATGATGGCAGAACAGGTCTCTGGGATAATGATCCCCAGAGCCTGGGGGGAGATGTCTGTCGAGAACTTGAGGTCCTGCAGGCTTCTCCCTGTGGCCAAATACCGCAAGGTAGCGACCAACCTCTGCTCCGGAGTGATGGCTTGCCTCATGCAGGTATCCTGCCTGCTGATATAGGGGGTCAGCGAAGCCAACAAACGGTGAAACACGGGGTCCGTCATCCTGAGAAAGTTCCTGAAATCATCAGGATTATTCTCACGGATCTCACGGAGCAAAGGCATATGACAGAACTGGTCACGCTGAAGCAACCAATTCTTGGTCCATGAACTCCTCCCCACCCTGTTCATGGACTGGACTTGTGTCAAGGTCAGGACCCCAACACCAAGCCCCCGCACAGCACGAACTCTACGAGGAGTACGCATACGAAACATGGCTAGAAAACGGTCGGCTGCTCAGAACGAAGTAACAGAACGCACTGAAGAACAGCAAGGCCTGTGAAGAGCGACCTGAAAACCAGTAACGAACGAACAAGAATACAGTGACTAAAGTCACGCGGAACTTGCTTGCACGCACTGAAGAGCAGATACAAACCCACAAGCACAAACTGAACGGCAGAAAACGATCTGAAAGCCACGAGTCTGAAAAAGCGCGAATCGCACCAAACTTTTACTAACACGAGATTAGCAAAAAGGAGCCCAAAGGGTGCTGCGCTTGGTTCTGAACCGGCCTTTTCTAGTCTCGTCGTACGTGCTTGACGTCACCGCGTTCTTGGCGATCGGAAATTACAACAACTTTGTGCGACCGTGTGTAGGCAAAACAAGTTTGAGCCAACATCCGTAGGAAAAAATCTGAGGATTTTGTTGTCGGAATGTCCGATCAATGTCCGACCGTGTGTACGGGGCATTAGAGTAATGGTTGCACAAACTGTAGTTTACATTCTGCCTGTCTGATCAGGGACTGAACAGACTCAACGCACTCTGTTATCATTTGTTGTGAGCAGGCTGAATAGTGTTCACAAAAGTGTGCGGGATTATCCTCCAAAAGCCATACCAGGGATACAACTTGACTAACATTAAAAGGTGGAGAAAAGTCATCACAGCCTTTGGAAATACTGGGCAGGGCCAGCTCTGTACATATTTGAATAAGAAGCAACACATCCCCAAAAAGCAAACAACCCTGATCCACCAGAGTGAGCTAAACGCATAATTTCAAACAACTGGTCACTAGTCCACACCTTAAGTGTCTGGGGGAGATATTCACCACTCTCTGACACCAGCAAAGCATAGTAACTAATAACATCCAAATTAATTTTCATAGAAGTAAACAGAACCGGGATGGTTCCTCTGTGCAGCCACTTCTGGTCAGGAATGGCCTTGGTATACTGTCAAGTATCAGGTGTGACCAGAGCTGTGTGGACAACAACAGAGGAACAAACGCAGGTAAGGTGAAAATATATGATTTATTAAGATAAGTGAATAAATACAACCACCTCCAATATACTACAATGTGCAACCAAACAACCACCAACAGAAACCCACAAATAATAACAGACAAATACATACAAGTAAAGGGGAATACCAGAATCATAAACAGGGCCAGGCCAGGGTCGACAACGGGGGGGTCAGCAGCTGGGGAAAAGGAAGACAAACAGGACAAGGAGAGGATGGATGGAACACAGGAGGGACGGGTCAGGTGCAAGGCTCAGGATCCAGGGTTCAGGTAACAGACAGGAACAGGATCAGGTTCAGGTACGGGTACAGGTACAGATGCAGAGCTTCACAGGTTCAGGGTCAGGGCACAAGGAAAGATACCAAGGCAAGGCATCAGTGTGTTTGCCGGGTACTTATACACACCTTCTGCAATCACTCAGGTGATGCCTAATTGCAGGAGATGATGTCGGCCCCACACTGCCAGTAACCACCCGCTGGTGGATGCCAATACTGCGGCCCAAGGATCACATAATACCACCAACAGGGGAAGGCTCCTCTAGCAGTTCCAGACTGCCAGGAGACACCTGCTGATGGACCACAGTACTGCACGCCAAATGTCAGACAGTATCATCAGCGGTGGAACCTTTCCTGACAGCACCCCTGTGTAAATTTATCCTGACCTCTCTCCAGCAGCACTGGACAGACGCCGTAAGATGAAGGAGGTAACCACAGTGTTAGCTAAAGCACACATCCGTTACAGATGGGGCTTCCCCTTTAAACTTTCGGTCCCCCATAATGGAACCACATACACTGCAACCACACTTTTGGAAGGGTAAGAAATTTTAGTGAAACTGGGACTTTTGGATGCAGAATCCCTCCCTCTCCAACCTTCCACTCCCAGAACAATGCCAGTCTGGTGTACACCTTCTCAAAGACGAGATAGGAGACAAGTCAGGCATGACATTGGTCACAACCCCCGCTGACTGTACGGGATCAAACTGACTCCATTATCACATTCTGTGCCTGCTTAATATTGTCTGCTGATCTTTGATTAGCACTCCACCTACTGGCCATTTTTGGTAATTCATCTGCACCATTTATTTCAATCAATCCACCATATACTTTATCCGGATCTGGTAACCATTCGGCTGTTTCCAACATTGGAAGATACCCACTTCTGACGAATCTGGAAATGTACAGTTGATCCCGAGATGCCTGCATATTCCCCCATTTTATTTCCTCTAGGTGGACACATCCCCATCACCTTTGTTTCTGTAACAGTAACTGGCCTCTGGGACCCTGATATGGACACAGACTGCAATTATTTGCTTTCTGTCAACTATGATTTAAAATTGTGACATGCATGCTTTATACATTTTATTCAATCGTTGTAGGCTAGTTCGGTGGATGCCGTTGCCATGCCACCCCACTCCACTCATATCTGGACTTCTTCTAGAAGTCTGGATACGACCTCTGGAGTTAGGGGCGTTTTTGCCTGTTACATGCTATTTGCAACCTGACCTCATGTTTTACCAGCTCAAAATCATTAGGCTGGCTCTCTTTTCTGTTATTATTTTGATTGTTCATTCTCAAATCAAGTTTTTGTTTTTTCAGTTATAAAAGCATATCAATCACTGCATACATGGTAATAGTCTGTACATAAGGTATTCAGTTAGGTATTCTCCTCCTCAGGCGTTTCCCTTGTGATGGAGAATTCGTGCGATACACTTAAGTCACTCTATTCCTTTCAGGTGAGCCTGCTTGGATCTCATTTAACAAATGGTGATTACATGTATATCACATAATGTGCAGGGCTTTAATTCTCCCCACAAATGGAAAAAAGCCTTTACCACCTATAAAAAATTAGGAGCCCAGATTGTCTTGATACAGGAAACCCATTTCGCCGAAAATAATCATCCTACCTTTTTTCATAGGTCGTACAAGCAAGCCTTCTTTACCAAGTATAAATCCAAATGTAGAGGGGTTGCCATATTCTTACATAACACATTCCCCTTAGAGGTCCAACATATCTACAGGGACCCAGATAGCAGATTCCTCATAATCAAAGGGTCAATAGCTGGACGGGAGATAACTATAGCAAATGTGTATGCACCTAATGTAGAACAGGCCTCTTTTTTCACCTCCTTCTTTAAAATACTAGATCGATATTCTTTGACACATATGTATGTCGGAGGCGATTTTAACCTTGTGGCCCATCCCCATCTAGACAGAGACACTGCTTCCCACTCCTCTTCAGCCTTTCCTAAGTCACCTTTTACTCTCACCCCCACAACTCTTTTGCCCGGTTAGACTACATTTTCTACACCCCCATCATCCTGACCAATTCTGCCAACTCAGTTATCCATGTATGTCCATGGTCTGACCATAATATAGTGACTCTAACTACTATCCTCATTGGCCTGTCTGACACCCCTTACACCTGGTGCTTGAATGACTCCCTGCTTGCAGACCCTATCACACGACAAGAAATTTTATCTGCCATCCGGGAGTACTTTACCCTAAATGCTACACCAGAAATATTCCCTCCCACTCTTTGGGTGGCCCACAAGGCAATGTTAAGGGGTCGTCTCATTAGTATAGCCTCAAGAAAAAACAAGGAACGCTGGCAACAAATCTATACGCTGACCTTAGAATTGGGCAAGCTACATAACATGCAAATAGGGAACCCAACGCTATCAAATGCACAATTGGTAGCCCAGAAAAGGTTGGAGCTGGACACCCTCTTATCCACAAAAGCGGAAAAATCCCTCTGTTGGTCCAAAGCCAAATTCCTTCTCCATAGCAACTCGGCGTCCTCTATGTTCGCCTGTAAGCTGAATCAGACTATACACCCCCCTCATCTATATAAGCTCCGTAATGCCTCCGGTCATATAGTCTCACACCCTAAAGAAGTCCTGACTATTTTTTAAGATTTCTACTCCAACTTACTTTCCCACCCACCCTCCTACCCCTCCTAAGCCTCACATGACTGGCTATCCTCCCTTCCCCTACCCTCTTTGACATCCTCCCAAGTAGAATCCCTTAACGCACCCTTTACCGATGAAGAACTGCTTACCGTAATTAAATCCCTGAAACCTTCAGTCGCCCCAGGCCCTGATGGGTTCTCAGCCAGTTATTACAAACACTTTGCCCCGGTCTTGATCCCAAGGTTGACCACTATGTTCGATAACATACTCAAAGGAGACCATTTCCCAAATGAACTGACCCTGGCCAACATGTTCCTGTTACCCAAACCCCTTAAAGACCGCACACTCCCACAGAACTACAGACCGATATCGGTCATTAACAATGACCTTAAAATTTTTAGTCGCATTCTGGCAGACAGACTAGCCAACATTATCGAGACTTTGACCTCTCCTGACCAATCAGGATTTATTCCCAATAGACTTATCACGGACAACATTCACCTAACCCTGAATGTGCTTCAAGACGCTACTCTACACCAAAAACAAACCCCCCTCTTGAGCCTTGACATCAATAAGGCCTTTGATAGTGTGCTATTGCCTTATTTGTTTTCAGGCCCTCTATAGCCACCCCAAAATGAGAATTAAATTACCAGGATGCAACTCGCGCTTTTTCACACTGGGCAGAGGCACCCATCAAGGATGCCCCCTGTCTCCTTTATTATTTGCCCTAGCACTAGAAATCCTTGCAATCACCATTAAACAACACCCAGACATATCTGGATATCCCCTGGAATCTTCCCATTTTAAACTCTGTATGTATGCAGACAATGTCATGCTCTTCTTGACCCAACCTCAAATCTCCCTCCCCAACCTATTCACTGTTTTGAACATCTCTGGACTCACAGTAAACATATCAAAATCCACAGCTCTTCCCATTAATATACCCTCTGCCCAGTGTGAGACACTCCGGGGATCCTTCCCATTCCAGTGGTCAACTGATAAAATCCCGTACCTTGGCATCTACATCACCCCATAATTCTCATCCATTTTTGCAGCTAACTACCCAGCATGTGTATCCGGCCTCCGGAGTCTGCTTAAAAATTGGAGTTCATATCATATATCATTCCTAGGGAGAGTCATGGCAGTCAAAATGACCCTACTACCGAAACTCTTAAATCTTTTCAGATCCCTCCCTATCACGATCCCTAAACCCTTTATTGACTAACTACAGCAGGATGTTAATAGATTTATCTGGCAGAACAGACGACCCAGGTTCTCCAAACACATTCTATATAAATCTCAATCTTAGCTGCCCGTTTTTCCCAGATAGCGCAGTGGAACATTCCGGATTCGAGAGTGCCCTGGGTCAAATTTGAATCCACCTTCATTAGACCTTACTGCCTTTCATACATACTATGGTCCCCCTCCAACCCTTCACACAACCTTACGCCCCTTAACTCCATAGTTTCCCAATCACTCGCTCTCTGGCACCGATATAAAAATAAACTTGGACTCATTTCACTTGCGCCCCCAGGATCTTCCTTCCTAGGAGAACCATTATTTGCCCTAGCATTTAATCACCCCGACAGTTTTGCATGGTGTAAATCTAATCCCTGGTCGCTTTAGCTGCTCTTCAGCTTGGGGATACATTCGCTACATTCGATCTTCTTCGCACACAACATCAAGTCCCACTTCGGGAACATTACCATTTTATACAAATAAGACACTTTTATATCTCTCATCATAGTCTCACCCCGTCCTCCCCCCAGACATCCTTCGAACAGATATGCCAGGACTCTCCCAGGAACTAAAACCTAATTTCAACGCTGTTGAAATGATGGCCTTGGCCTCATATTTTTCAGATGAGCTCCCCTATCAAAGTAAATGGGAGGCTGAGTGTACTGAAAAATGTACTCCGAAGGATTGGGGTACCATGCTGCAAAACCTACGTAGGGCCACTAAGTCTCTGGTGGTTAGAGAAACAGCCTATAAAGTATTAACCAGATGGTATTACACCTCTTCCAGACTCCAGGTAATGTTTCCAGGCACATTTGGGCTTTGCTCTATCCCCAGTATGGAAGGGAGTAACGGCTGTTGCTTCTGCCATACCTGGAACTCCTTTGCAGCTCACAATCTCAATGGGTTTACTCGGAGTGACGATCCCAGGTATCCTCCGCAAAGAGGAATGTCTTGTACATACTATATGCATATCAGCTTTGTGGACTATTGCTCCCCACTGGAAGACCCCCATAGTGCTCCTACCCTCCATCCAAGATAAGGTGGATATGATTATGATAATGGAAAGAATTTTGTATACCCTACAAGATAAAATGCACCTATTTGAACGTAGATGGGGAGCCTGGAAGACCCATAGACATACTTTGGTACTACAGGACTGAATACCACTCAATGTCGTTATATTTTAACAGAAAATACCTTTAAATATACCTTTTTCATACTACTTTTTCTGTATGCTTCGGAAATATTCTAGATCTCTGTTGATGATATGCGTTTAATGTCAATTTTATGATGAATATTGTAAAATCACTTTTTATATCATTTTTTTACTTTGCTAAATAAAAACGTTTGTAAAAAAAAAAAAGAAAAGCTCACTGGCTTTGGTTATGCAGCTCACATGCATTTAGGAATACTTTCCAAAGGGTACACAGAAACATTACTCGGAGCTTAAACCAAGAAAAGGCGATCAAGACCAAATTCATAAAGGAGTGTAAAACATCTTTAATGATTTATAAAACAATCAATGCATTTTGGGGGCAAAACACTCTCTCTTTTCTTCAGGACTACAAGACAAATACAAAGATATGAAAATATAAAAATTGTTAATAAAAAAAATTGTGTATTGTGCCTAAAACCAGCAAAACATTTATATTTATTGCATTTACAGTATCTCACAAAAGTGAGTACACCCCTCACATTTTTGTAAATATTTTATTATATCTTTTCATGTGACAACACTGAAGAAATGACACTTTGCTACAATGTAAAGTAGTGAGTGTACAGCTTGTATAACAGTCTAAATTTGCTGTCCCCTCAAAATACCTCAGCACACAGCCATTAATGTCTAAACCGCTGGCAACAAAAATGAGTACACCCCTAAGTGAAAATGTCCAAATTGGGCACAACATATCAATATCTTGGGTGGCCACCTTTATTTTCCAGCACTGCCTTAACCCTCTTGGGCATGGAGTTCACCAGAGCATCACAGGTTGCCACTGGAGTCCTCTTCCACTCCTCCATGATGACATCACGGAACTGGTGGATGTTAGAGACCTTGCGCTCCTTCACTTTCCGTTTGAGGATGCCTCACAGATGCTCAATAGGTTTAGGTCTGGAGACATGCTACCAAGGCAGTGGTCATCTTCGAGGTGTGTTTGGGGTAGTTATCATGTTGGAATACTGCCCTGCGGCCCAGTCTCTGAAGGGAAGGGATCATGCTCTGCTTCAGTATGTCACAGTACATGTTGGCATTCATGGTTCCCTTAATGAACTGTAGCTCCCCAGTGTCGGCAGCACTCATGCAGCCCCAGACCATGACACTCCCACCACCATGCATGACTGTAGGCAAGACACACTTGTCTTTACACGCCTGGTGGTCGCTATACACGCTTGACAACTTCTGAACCAAATAAGTTTATCTTGGTCTCATCAGACCACAGGACATGGTTCCTGTAATCCATGTACTTAGTCTGCATGTATTATGCAAACTGTTTGCAGGCTTTCTTGTGTATCATCTTTAGAAGAGGCTTCCTTCTGGGACAACAGCCATGCAGACCAATTTAATGCAGTGTGCGGTGTATGGTCTGAGCACTGACAGGCTGAAACCCCCCCCACCCCTTCAACCTCTGCAGCAATGCTGGCAGCACTCATTTGTCTATTTCCCAAAGACAACCTCTCGATATGATGCTGAGCACATGCTCTCAACTTATTTGGTCGACCATGACAAGGCCTTGCCACCGTGCTGCAGCTTAGTTTCAGGGTCTTTGCAATCTTCTTATAGCCTAGGCCGTCTTTTTGTACAGCAACAATTCTTTTTTTCAGATCCTCAGACAGTTCTTTGCTATGGGGTGCCATGTTGAACTTACAGTGACCATTATGAGAGAGTGAGAGTGATAACACCAAATTTAACACACCTGCTCCCCATTCACACCTGAGACCTTGTAACACTAATGAGTCACATGACACCGGGGAGGGAAAATAGCTAATTGGGCCCAATTTGGACATTTTAACTTAGGGGTGTACTCACTTTTGTTGCCAGCGAATTATACAATAATGACTGTGTGTTGAGTTATTTTGAGGGGACAGCAAATTTACAGAGTTATACAAACTGTACACTCACTACTTCACATTGTAGCAAAGTGTCATTTCTTCAGTGTTGTCACATGAAAAGATATAATAAAATTTTACAAAAATGTGAGGGGTGTACTCACTTTTGTGAGATACTGTAAGTACCAAATTAATTTGTGAGCAGAATAAATAATAATTAATAATGATATTAGTCTAATAATAAAATATCATAGAGTATAATAATATAATAATATAAAAATTAAACAATATATAATTAGGGGTATTTCGATAAAAACAAGACCACAGCTAAAACTTGCTACAACTTTTGACAGAATATAATGGTCCTTATGGATATCAAATATGACTGCTAGAAGAACTTTTGTGTCTGGAGTATAATATGATTGTGACATAAAATCATCATGTAATACTATTATGTATGTAAACTTGGGGTAAAAATCATCTTTGTTAAAATTATTAGTTTCTCAGGTTTTGATTCAGGACTACATCATCTTTACTTGTTGGCAATTCTTGCAAACAAACTGTAACAAAGTAGAAATTATGTTACTGATAGAAACAAACAGTTTTTAAGTTGGAATATATTGTATGGTTGTATAATGTTAGACTGTATCAGTGCTAAAATTCAGTAGTTCTAAAGGCATTATTAATGACTTCCCATCATCCCTATAATAGGAATGGGTGATGGTTTTGTGTGTGTGTGTATATATATATATATATATATATATATATATATATATATATATAAATAAAACAATAGGTGGGTTACTTTCCTCTTCAAACTTCTCTGTCAGGGCGGGCTCCCAGTTTATCCACCAAATTCATATAAGGACAAAAAAAGGACAATAGCTCCAATGCTGCAATCCATTTTCTGAAAATATTCAAAAATACACACTTGTAATGCCAATATGCTACTGCACAGTTACGAACATCACTGTTCTTCGTCAGGCTAGTCAGGCTATGTGTAACCTTCTGTTGGATATCATCATGCCTTTATCCCAACCCAGGGTGTAACACCACTGGTGTCATACCCAATTCATTCATCGTAAACCTCATGTGTGTTAACCCCCTATGGGGAAGTCAATCACATAGCTAGCAATCAGTATACTACAGTAGTACAGATATTCAATATAAGGGAAAGAGAACAAACAATAATAAACATGTTTAAAATAATAAACAACTGCAGGAAAGTTGCAAGAAAAAGACAAAAAAAGAAAAGAAAAAAGAAGAAAAAAAAGGAGAAATCAATCAAAAAAACTCTAAATGTATCCAATCATATACAATCAGACCAAAAATGATGTGCACAAAAAACATAGTCATAGATATTATACTTATAATATCTAAACAAAATCACTAGTATTGATAATATTCTGCTTAATTTATGACTAGACTGCATAAAGGTCTGTATTCAAGTTGATCGTCTTCAGTTGTATTCCCTGTATCCAGTCCTGTGTAGTTCCACTGAGTCTAAGAAAGAAAAGCGTGAGGTGTAGATTCAGCCAATTTTCATAGAAACAGATACAAGTCATAGTCTCTATTTATTCCGTTAGGGTACAGAGACTGTAACTTGTTAATCCACCATACCTCCCTTTTCTTTAATTTAAGTATCCTGTCACCCCCTCTTTTGTCCCTAAACACTTACTCCAAGACCATAAAGCGGAGGTACGAATCCTGATGTCCATGTTCTAGGAAATGTCAGGATACAAGCTGGGTTGTTTGTGTCTAATTGTACTTCTACAGTATGTTGGGCTATTCTGTCTTTGATTTTTTGAGTTGTCTCCCTGACATAAATCAATTTGCAAGGGCATGTGAGGATGTAAATCACATATGAGGATTGACATGTGTGAACACCATTTATTAAAACCCTTTCCCCACTGGAGGGGTGTATGTAATGTTCATCTTTGAGTAATAGATTGCATTGAATACAGTTAAGACAGGGATAATATCCCTTTCTTTTTTTCCCCAATAATGTAATTTTTGTTTCCTGTGTCTTAGCCTTATATTCACATCTAACTAGGGAATCCCTAAATGTTTTATTGCGCCTATAGGCTTTAATGGGAACCTGTTAAAAAATGTCAATCTGGGGGTAAGCACGTTTCAGGAGAGGCCAATGTTTCCTAATGATTCTGAATATTTTTTCACTATAACTATGAAACTGAAATGAAAAGAGCAGTCTTTGAAAAGCAATGAGTTTTTACAATCTTCCAATCTGATTTTTTTAATATTCCCATCACTGACTATACGTGCCACCCTCAGTAATTGGCTCCTTACAATTGATTTAAACATGTGTGGTGGATGGTAACTGTCAAACAATAAGAGTTTGTTTCTGTCAGTCGGTTTTACATAGATCAGAGTTGATCTGATTCCGATCTATATAAATCCTTGTGTCCAAGAAAGGAACTGATTTTCCACCAATATTAATTTTAAACTGAATCTCGGGACAGAATGCATTCAACATTTCATCAAATACGACTCAATGTTGCCCCACCATATCGCAAACACGTCGTCTATGTAGTGCCACCAGGTGGCGCAATGTCTTTGAAAGAGTTCATTCAGAAAAATGTTCGAATTCGCTCATAAATGCACAAGCATATGGCGGGGCAACATTCAAGCCCATCGCAACCCCATTGAGTTGCACAAAAAACTGATCTTTAAACAAAAAATAGTTGTTGAATACAACTACTCGCAACAATTTCTCAAACAACACAATTTGGACCTCAGAGTACTCTTTACTGTTCCTGATCAGTCCTATTGCCGCATCAATTCCACTCCCACTCCCACTGGTGTGGGATCGATGTATACAGGCTCGCAACATCCCATGTTACCAGAATCTCATCTCCATGACAAAGTGAATTTTCCTGAAATTTTTGTAAAAAGTCATTGCTTTTCAAAGACTGCCCTTTTCATTTCAGTTTCATAGTTATAGTGAAAAAATATTCAGAATCATTAGGAAACATTGGCCTCTCCTGAAACATGCTTACCCCAAGATTGACATTTTTCAACAGGTTCCCATTAAAGCCTATAGGCGCAATAAAGCATTGAGGGATTCTCTTGTTAGATCTGAACACAAAGCTAGGACACGGGAAACAAAAATGACATTTTTGGGGAAAAAAGAAAGGGATGTTATCCCTGTCTTAGCTGTATTCAATGCAATCTATTACTCAAAGGTGAACATTACATACACCCCTCCAGTGGGGAAAGGGTTTTAATAAATGGTGTTCACACATATCAATCCTCATATGTGATTTACATCCTCACATGCCCTTGCAAATTGATTTATGTCAGGGAGACAACTCAGAAAATCAAAGACAGAAAAGCCCAACATAGAAGTACAATTAGACACAAACAACCCGGCTTGCCGGTATCCTGACATTTCCTAGAACAGGGACATCAGGATTCGGACCTCTGCTTTATGGTCTTGGAGGAAGTGTTTAGGGACAAAAGAGGGGGTGACTGGATACTTAAATTAAAGAAAAGGGAGGTATGGTGGATCAACAAGTTACAGTCTCTGTATCCTAACGGAATGAATAGAGACTATGACTTGTATCTGTTTCTATGAAAGTTGGCTGAATCTACACCTCACACTTTTCTTTCTTAGACTCAGTGGAACTACACGGGACTGGATACAGGGAATACAGTTGAAGACGATCAACTTAAATACAGACCTTCATGCAGTCTAGTCATAAATTAAGCAGAATATTATCGATACTAGTGATTTTGTTTAGATAGTATAAGTATAATATCTGTGACTATGTATTTTGTGCACATAATTTTTGGTCTGATTGTATATGATTGGATACATTTAGAGTTTTTTTGATTGATTTCTCCTTTTTTTTCTCCTTTTTTCTTTTCTTTTTTTGTCTTTTTCTTGCAACTTTCCTGCAGTTGTCTATTATTTTAAACATGTTTATTATTGTTTGTTCTCTTTCCCTTATATTGAATATGTGTATTACTGTCATATACTGATTGCTAGCTTTGTGATTGACTTCCTCATTGGGGGTTAATACACATGAGGTTTACGAATAATGAACTGGGTATGACACCTGTGGTGTTACACCCTGGGTTGGGATAAAGGCATGATGATATCCAACAGAAGGTTACACATAGCCTGACTAGCCTGATGAAGAACAGTGATGTTTGTAACTGTGCAGTAGCATATTGGCATTACAAGTTTGCATTTTTGAATATTTTTAGTAAATGGATTGCAGCATTGGAGCAATTGTCCCATTTTTTGCATATATATATATATATATATATATATATATATATATATATATATATATATATATCATTTATTTGTTTTTTGCTCAGAATAAGGACATGAAAATATAAATATAAATATATATATATATATATATATATATATATATATATAAATATATATATACATTGTCAGGCATTTTTTACCCAACATTTGGAGTTTTTGTCTCCTTATGTCTTCCAAAAACTGCTTAGAAATCTGCTGTAATAAGCATATTGTTCACAAAGAAACATTACTCAAGCTGCAATGTTCACATAGAACTGAATGACTCACCCCCTTCACTTGATATTTTAAATCAAAGTATGACACAGGGCAAGTTACTACTGCCATGCTGTCTCCTTAAATAGCCCACATAACTCTAAAAAAAATATTTTAAAGGAAAACAAATCTTGTGTTTTTGGATTTGTGTTGGAACAGATAGCTAAGTAAGTGTCTTATTCCTTAATACTAAAGTATGGTGCTTGTTAGAGGATTCTAATTCTTTTAGAAGCCATGATAGACTATTCAATGATGAGAGTCCATTCATTCATTGTAAGAAGAGAATACTCAGCCATGCACTTTATTTGAATAGATTGCTTTATTTATCCTTTGTATACAAAATAAATAAAAAAGCATGCTTGGTCAAGGCAATGTTTTCACTGCCTTGAAGAAGTGAGCCGTACATGCGAGAAAGAGCTGTTGTAAATGTTTTATAATTGGATACTCAAACAAGATTTATGAAAGTGATCTGTTTGTTCTCCAAGAAGCACAGTATCAATAGTCTTCTTCTTCCATGGAATTAACTTTTGATATAACTGGCACCAGCACCATGGAAAGATAATGGAATGCAATGGTAAAAAAAAATGCTGAAACTACAATTCTTGCAGCTCCTGTATTTGGGTCATTAGTGAGTATAGTGTCTTTACTTTTTAGAAAGTTCAAAGTGGACCTAATGAGAGTAATGCCCCAACTAGACAATTTTGGGTCAACTTGTGCTTCATATTTATATTGGTATACAAAAGGTTTAACTGGTTGTTAACACTAATATCGGGTTGCAGTCTTGGTTAATATCTATATATAATATATATATATTGTTTTTATTCATCTGAATAAATGGGAATCAGCTAACCAGGCTTGTGCTAAATGGTATTTCATACAAATATTTCCTGATTATTTAACTATACTAGAAAGAGCTTTGGAGCTGAATGATCAAGGGAATTAGAGGAAATGCTCATTTAAAGGTCTAATGATTAAAATATTGATTAATTAGCCAAGCATTGATTAACAGTCACACTTTATCAACTACATAGGTCTTAATTACCACACCATTATTACAGGCATTAACCTGTTCTGTCTTGTCATTAGTGATGAATATGAATATTTTTTTTTACTAAGCAGGTTTTGGATTTTTGACCTGTAAAATTTTAATAGGGAGAGCACAGAGAATGTCGTGTGCGGTTTGGAGCTCTAGTCACACAGGGATGTTCAGCTTCTGTCTGTACTTAACCAAAGGTACAGAAAGTTCAGGTGGGATGTGAATACTTGGGGATTCTCGGCCTAACCACTCCATAATTACATAAAAAGAAACCATTCATTGGTTTTGGTTTTCATACATGATGTTTGGGGATATGTCCATTTTGCGCTTAATTGCCTTCTAGGCTTTCTTTTTACTACTATCATTTTACTATTGCTTCTCAGATAATTATACATTTTATAGCTACTATTTTTGAAAACATACAGAACGTATTCACCAGTATGCTCTCATATCCATATTTTGGTCGTATTATTAAGAAGAAAACCATAATTCTCCTCCCACATACCTTTTGGCCTATAGTAAATAGGAAATTAGGTGTTTTTAGACAACTTCCTGCTTCTGTGTGTTGTAGAGATCAAACCAATCATTAGCCATTATAAAGCTGGAGTCAGTAGAAGCCCTTGTTCTCATAATGTAGACATTGACACTCTCTGTGAAATGATCATGCATTTTTAATGGAGAAACATTTGGAACTTGTATAACAAATTCCAGTTGAACATAACCTATTATGTAAATTTAAGGGTAATTATTTGACCTTTTTAGCCAAGTTTATGAAGACTAAACTATACATGTTTCTCCAGAACCATTAGTCAAAAGATTTAATTCAAACTTAAGCTGAAGGATCAAACCTTATCTGCCATTGTGAGTTTCAGTTTTAGATTTATTGACCAAAGATAACCATTTGTGTTTCTTCTTAATAAAATGTAGAAGCATACATTAAATGATGTTCTGACAATATAAATGTTCCATTTACAAAATATATTATTTATTTCATGTTTTTGATAAGCCTTGCATTTAGTCATATGTCATCTTCATGATTAAGACTGTGTCCTGCTTTGTTTGAAGACACCACAAGAATACAGGGCAGAGGTAGAAAGCTGTGATGTGCTCATGGCTCATGCCAAAAGAGTGAATGCTAGATTTGTCCCCCTTTATCATGCAGATAGAACATGATGAATTTCATATAAAAATTGTCAGTTGTTGCCATCTAGACTTTCATTGTACTGAGCATTATTACATATATGCAAAATAAATGTAGAAGCTGGAATTTTTGCCTAAGGAATGCAAGATCAGATTTCTGCCACAATGTACTATCAGCTAAAAAATTGCATTAAAGCAACTTTTTTTTACTTAAAAAATACATATTACAGAAATATTATGTAATAAATATTACATAAATAAAAATGTAATTTAAATAAAATTATATTACTTACCAACCCTGTATCTTACTGCTGTGTGAAGTTGTTCCTCTTCAGAAGGGAGATTAAGGCATGGGATTTTATTGAACCGCAGCTGGACTGGTTAGTATCATCATTTTATTTTTAAAGTATTGTTTTTCTCATCATTTTCTTTTTTGTCTAGTGACAAAGTTGCTTTAGGAAATATATTACATGTTACAGTGTTTGGTATTTGTGTAAAAAAATGCTTTAATTTTGTCCATTGAATGGTAGGTATGTAATTTTTCATTTGGGAATGGCACTAAGCAGCCTTAATCACCAATTTTGGTTAACTTAGTCTAGCTAATTTATTAAGGCAGTTTAAAATGTACTGACGTGTGGAGCACACATAGCATCCAATCAGATTTAAAATGTTAGTTTGGAAAAGAGACAGTGAATATTGACTGGTTGGTTATGGTCTACTTCACTCCACAGATTTGTTTTGCTAAAATTACCGCACAATTAATTTTAGAAGGAAACCTTCAACTTTTGATTAATAAATTAAATTCATGTTGTACATTTTTTTTAAATCAGTGATAAAGTTAACACAGTAAATAACAATATTGTGAAAATAAAGATGTGTGAATATAACACACTAGTAATGCGTCCCTTTCTTCTCAGCACATAGGCTGCATTTTCCTAGGTTTTCAAACTTGAAATAACAAGCAAAACATGTGCTAAATGTCTGTGAAATCTTGCATCACAAAGATAGCTGATTGCCAATTGTATTTACCATGAATAATGAAAATCATGAAATGACCTTCCAATTACTTTATTTGAATGCATTAAAAGAATTCCTAAGTGGACAAGACACCACAGTGAATAGCAGACACATAAGACAAAAACAATTATTAGGTATCCAAGAAGTGAGAAATTGCTAATTAAAACTATACAAATTTAATCTTGATTTCCTCTTATTTTCTAAAGTCTCAAGATCCAATATTGAATTTTAAAGTTTTTTTTTTTTACTTAGTGGAATAAAAAGAGAAGAAAAAATGTCTAAATTGAATATTTATAGATGTATGATAAAATTTCCAAATCTGAAATATTTCTGTGATTTTTATCTCTCATTTGAATGAGAAATGGCATGCTAAGAAAATCTATGCATTAAAAATGAATTAACTGTATGATTATTAATTGTGCACTTTGCGATCCCTTTGTGCTGTACTCCGTGTTTCTTGAATCTCATTTGAATCCTTTGGCTAAGTAATGTGTCAGGGGGGATTCTATCAAGAATCTCGGAGTTACTTTAAAAAGCAGGACAACCATGCTAGATTAGAATACCAATGAGAGGGGTTAAGAAGCCTCTATGATAGTTGGAGGGCAGCTCTCAGACTGAAAATACCTGAAAAAAATGGACCTCGGTGGACTAATTTCCAGAATCCCACTGTAAAGTGGGCTCATGTCAATCATCAGAATAGACAGCTTTATTCACAGATACAAACTAGTTATACATTCAAGAACTGCCAGAAGATCTTCATTAAAAAAGAGACCGAACATGAAAAGAGCTGAGTTGTTTTATTATAATACTTCAAAACCGGTATTTTGTTTTATATGTTCTTAGAAATGTATTAGCTCTTTGCTGTAATTTATAAAAGTGCCTCAGAAGAAACAAATGGCAACAGTGTTGTTTTTCTCCTCCAAAATGCATTAAACCCTTTTTTTGTCTTTTAAATATATTCACTTCTTTGAATAACAAGCATGGAAAGTTTCCAGAGGTAATGGGAAAAAAATCTTTTTAATCTTTTCTTTAAAAAAAAAAAAAAAACATAGATGAGCTGAGATGACTTTGTAAAATGCCCACTGACTATATCATTAAAGGGTATATGAAAGCTATTGAAAAATAAAGACTTCAAAAGATACCTGAAATTAGAAGTTGTACGTTTTAAACCTTACAATGGGGAGAGAGAGAGATGCAATTCACCAATGTCAGTATATGACATAGATACATTAATTATAGAATCTCTTACAAGAATGACTGAAATGCTTTGGTCTCTTAACTTTTTTAAAGTATTACAGAAATTATTATAATCACACTTTAACTTTCATTGGGTATGTAGGAGAAAATATTTCATCATAATAATTACGTTTTATACAGTATTTGTAACATGAAAAATATAGAGTTTTTGCAGTGTACCACATCGTTTTTGTGAAGTCCCTCCACAGAAGAATGACTTAGAGTTTTCTTCAAAGCCAGCCACACTTATGCCAAATGTCCAATGAGCCTTATGCCTGTATGCCACTATAACATCTGTCAGTTTTACCTTTTAGCATTTCCCCACCATGTTTCTTGTCTATATTCCTCCACTAATTACCAATTTTGGCCAGCTGTATGTTTTCTAATGTCACGGCTGCTGTATCATTCTGTCACTGAATGTGACCAATACAGACAGACCAGACCAGACATTGTGGGGTTGATTTGCTAAAACTGGAAAGTGCAAAATCTGGTGCAGCTATGCACAGAAACCAATCAGCTTCCAGTTTATTTTGTCAAAGCTTAAATGAACAAGCTGAAGTTAGAGGCTGATTGGCTACCATGCACAGCTGCACCACATTTAGCTTTTTCCTGTTTTAGTAAATCAGTCCCATTGTGTCTTACAGTTCAGCATATTATTCAACATTGTCTTTCTGTAGTGACCTCAAATATTACATTACTACACATTTAGGTGTAGTATTTTAAAAGTGGGTGTGGTGCTACATCTATCAATATATACCTTCTGTGCAAAAAATTTATATATACAATAATATTAAACAATATAAAAAATTGCCAACAGAGAATAAACGTTGTCTCCAATCAAATGCCTAATACATTCTTTCTAATGTGCAAATAACATATGTAAAGGGACCAGTGCTGCAAATAGTAAATTCAATGTTGGTTTAACCAAAAACAAAATAAAATTAAAAGTGACAAGTGCTATAAACAGTGCTCCAAAATCACAAGTGAGCATCTATCCAGTCCTTATTATATATATGGTGTTTGTTGAACAAAAGATTTTGATTACGTGTAGCCAAAAAAACTTACATGCAGTGTGCCCGGTGTCTCCACTCACCAGAAATCTTTCCCCATATAGGGGTAGCCTGCATTCACAGCCCTTCCTGGCTGTATCAAGATTTCCAGATCCACAGTTAAAATTGCCTCAGAGTATTCAGGTCCACAGTAAAAAGCTGCCTCTCCTCTCCTTTTGTATCCACTGCCCCAGCAGTCTCACATACATAAAGGAACATCAAAGACAGGCTTCATAGCGTAACTTCATTTAAGTTAGTTTATTTTGAAAAGTAAAGTATTGCACTTACATTTGTGTAAAATCACATCAGCTTGAATAAACACTGGAAGTCCGGAACAGGATGGGTTCCACAGACCCGAAACTGGAAGTGATGGATTACACCCAGTTTTGAATCTGTGGAATGCCTCGCTTCCCGGACTTCCAGCGTTTATACAAGCTGATGTGTTTTTCAAAGCTGATGTGTTTATGTGTGATGTGATATGTTTAATTCATGCAAGTTGTATTCTCAAAGGAGAAGTAGGACTCTTTTGCCCCTACTTCTCCTGTAGATCACTGGAGTGCACTTAGTTCCACACTCCTGTGACCCATATTCAGCTGACAGCAGGCTAAACTCCACTAAAATATTACTCAGCTGGTATAGACTCTGGAGGAATCCCTACTTTAATGTCCACTTAATCTTCACTAAAGATCCACTTGAGTGCCAGCTGGCTTTAGGGTGTTCGCGGCAAATTCTAATGCCGCGGAACACCCTTTAAAAGTCTATGGGAGAAATAAAAAGTGCTAATTTTAAAGGGTTATATGCAAGTTATTGTCATAAAAAGTGTTTGGGGACCTGGGTCCTGCCCCAGGGGACATGGATCAATGCAAAAAAAAGTTTTAAAAACGGCCGTTTTTTCGGGAGCAGTGATTTTAATAATGCTTAAAGTGAAACCATAAAAGTGAAATATCCCTTTAAATTTCATGGCTGGGGGGTGTCTATAGTATGCCTGTAAAGGGGCGCATGTTTCCCATGTTTAGAAAAGTCTGACAGCAAAATTAAATTTCAAAGGAAAAAAAGTAATTCAAAACTCCTCGCGGCTATTCATGCATTGCCGTTCCGACAATACACATAGAAGTTCATTGATAAAAATGGCTTGGGAATTCCCCACAGGGGAACCCCGCGCCAAAATTTAAAAAAAAAACGGCATGGGGTCTCCCCAAAAATCCATACCAGACCCTTATCCAAGCACGCAACCTGGCAGCAACCCGGCCCTCGGCTCCCGCTGTGTTATGCTTCTCCTCGTCTGACGGTTCTTAAATAATGGGGGGCGGGGCCCCCCAGTGACCCCACCCCCTCTGGCGCACAGTGACTTGATGGGACTTCCTTGTGGCGTCCCGGGGAATGCCACAGGGAAGTCCCATCATGTCCCCGTGCGTCAGAGGGGGCGGGTCATCGGGTGGCTCCGTCCCCGTTATTTAAGGACTGTCAGAAGAGGAGAAGCGTCACACAGCGGGAGCCTCCTTCCATGCCAGCATGGGTGCGGAGCGGCCCGGAGAAGAAGATGAAGAAGATGAAGAAGAGAAGAAGATGAAGAAGAGAAGAAGATGAAGAGAATAGCGGGAGCCTCCCCCATGCCATGGGTGCGGAGCGGCCCGAGGAGAAGAAGGGAAGAAGATGCTGCGGAGGAGATGCTGGACGAGAACAGCGGAGGAAGAACCAGAAGAGCCAGAAGAACCAGAAGAAGAAGATGAAGGAAGATAGAAGAAAGAAGAAGCATTTAAATAAAGGAATTGTCAAAAACTGTCTCTTGTCATTTTTAACATTTTTGACACTTTTTTTAGTGAAATGGTAGGGGTACTTTTCTACCCTCTTACCATTTCACACAGGGGGGAGGGCCGGGATCTGGGGGTCCCCTTGTTAAAGGGGGCTTCCAGATTCCAAAAAGCCCCCCTCCCGCAGACCCCCACAACCACCGGCTAGGGTTGTGGGGATGAGGCCCTTGTCCTCATCAACATGGGGACAAGGTGTTTTGGGGGGCTACCCCAAAGCACCCTCCCAATGTTGAGCTCTCTCGTCCCCCCCTCTTTTCCTACGGCCTGCCAGGTTGCGTGCTCAGATAAGGGTCTAGTATGGATTTTTAGGGGGACCCCACGCCGTTTTTTTTAAATTTTGGCCCGGGGTTCCCCTTAATATATATACCAGACCTGAGGGGCCTGGTATGGAATTTAGGGGGACCCCCACGTCATTTAAAAAAAAAAAATTTGGCCGGGGTTTCCCTTAATATCCTTACCAGACCTGAAGGGCCTGGTATGGAATTTAGGGGGACCCCCACGTCATTTTTTTTATAAATTTTGGTTCGGAGTTCCCCTGTGGGGAATTCCCAAGCCATTTTTATCAATGAACTTCTATGTGTATTGTCGGACCGGCATTAATAGCCGCAAGTAGTTTTAAATGGAGTGGAGTCAGCCTGGAGTGTGGAGCTGGACAGACTTCAGCCCAGCAGAGGCCTATGACCATCTCCTGTATCATATCCGCAGCCTATGATCGTCTCCTGTATCATGTCCGTAGCCTATGACCATTTCCTGTATCATGTCCGCAGCCTATGACCGTCTCCTGTATCAGGTCCGCAGCCTATGACCGTCTCCTGTATCATGTCCGCAGCCTATGACCATCTCCTGAATCATGTCCGCAGCCTATGACCGTCTCCTGTATCATGTCCGCAGCCTATGACCGTCTCCTGTATCATGTCCGCAGCCTATGACCGTCTCCTGTAAAATAAAACCAAACCATCAAGCTGGAGCTGTCTGACTGAGCCCTGCACGGTGTACCTGAAAGGAGAAACACCAGTATAACCACCCACCATCCTGAGGACAGCCGAGTGTTCCTTTTGGAGCCATCTGAGGATTCCAGTGTCCAGTACCATTGGTCGTTCACACAACACAAGCTTGTTTGACCCACAGAACATATGTTCTTGTGGGTTCAAATGTTCCGGTGGTGGCATTCCTCACTTCAATTACACACCTTGCTCACCATTATGATTTTATGATTTTCACATGAAGTTTTTGCATTTATTCCATATGGGAGTTTTAATCATACCCTGTTTTATCTTTTTACTTGGCCTTTCTTTGGACAGACATTATTAGTCACAGGGTTTATTGAACTGTATTTTTTATGTTTGTGTATTTCCCATTAGCGATTATTTGGGTTCAGTATTTTTTTTATTTTGACATTTGTTGTTGTATCACATTTCACACAGAAGTGCTACACCTTTTGTATCCATCTCTGCTCACTGTAGACCAAGAACCAAGTGATCAGTGGTCTTTGATCTCCTGGTTCTCGGTCTTAGAGGTGGCGTGGGGAAAAACGCAGCATCAGATCGATATTGAATTCACCTAGGTATGTATGAAGGTTTGTTTTTTTAAAACCCCAAACTTCTCCTTTAAGTAGCACCTGAAAATTGAGATAACTTTTTTTCTTATTATTGAATATCTTACAAGATGTGGTGCAATTGACACTGATTGCCAGTCTTTTTCTGATGAAGCTTAAGCTAAGTGATCAATATGCCTGTCCCTGGGTTTTGAGATTTATAGATTGCACCTTCCTATGAGTGTGATGGAATGGCAAGAACTTTAACCTGAATTATAGTTTGTAGTGATGCAGTGATTATATTAGTTACATAACGGTGCAGGATGGCATAGAGCATTAGGTCACTGAAGCGTTTTACTTTATGTGTGTGTAGGTGGCCTCAAGGTTCTCCAAAATAAGGTCTAGGTTCTCCCATATTGCATTAACATACTGGAGTGATAACTGACTTCCACATAAAATGGCTGTTGAATTGGTGTATGCGTTTACACATTTGTTTAGGGGAATTAGACTGTATGTTCTAGTGCAGGGGTCTTCAAACCATGGCCCTCCAGTTGTTCAGGAACTACAATTCCCATCATGCCTAATCGTGTCTGTGAATGTCAGAGTTTTACAATGCCTCATGGGATGTGTAGTTCCGCAACAGCTGGAGGGCCATAGTTTTAAGATCCTTGTTTTAGTGGGACAAAAATTGATACCAGTCAGTGGTTGTATTTAATTCTATGTGCTTGGTGCTACATAGAATTACATACAGCAGGTAAAATAGTAGAAAGTCTTCAGAGTTCAGTTCTGTGCTAAATACCTGCTGGATATGCAATATTATCCTTTCCAGAGTTTCCTCCAAGTACTGCTTTTTTTTCTTTATAAATCCAAAATCACACTAGTAGACTTACTATCTTGCTTTACAGTGGTAGCAATATATTGGTCTATGAAAAAATATGAAGGGTTTTAGTGCTTTAAATCATGTTACTAATAGGAGGCTAATATAAAAGACGAACAAATAATAAACATTATTAGGTTTTTGTGGAATATGTTATTATTTTAATATATGTCAGTGACAATAAATAAATACCTTTAGAGTTGAAATTTTAATTTTGCCTTAAGGCTATAGTTGGCCAGACATGAGGTCCTGTGTTTATTTGGTTTCTGTAATCATTTTGTCTGTATTCATTGATTTAGGGATATAGCACCACTGGCTACACGCCTGTGTGTTCGCACACAAATGCTTAATCAGCACGCGCCACCAGGAAACCTCATACAAACTCTTAACAAACTGGTACAATACACCTTCTAAAATTCATAAATGGTTCCCCATGGCTCCAGATGTCTGCTGGAGATGCAATGGGACCAGAGGAACCGCATACCACATTTGGTGGGAATGCGACCTTATACGTCCATTTTGGCAAAAGGTTTGTGAGATCATTAAAAACATTACCGAAACTTCGATTCAACTAATGGCAGCATGTTGCCTATTACGTATCACCAAAGGTCCAATGAAAAAATATAAGAGTTCCCTAACTAGATTTTTACTCACTGCTGCCAAAGCCTTATTACTCAGGCATTGGAAACCCACCAAAACTCCCTCTATTAAAGAATGGCTCCTCAATGTACAGGAGATGTATGGTATGGCGGAAATACAGGCTACAGCTCTTGAAAACATAGAAAAATGTAACTCCTTATGGAGAGTATGGGTGGTTTACAGATATTCTGACGAATATAAGATGCTCACAGATACCTAAACTACAGGTATAGTCCCAGCAATTGCAAGATGTCTATCCTTCTCTTTTCAACCTCTTTCCTTTCTATTCTATTTGGACTATCTTTGGTCCAACACTTACCTTGATAAAATGTGAAGCTACCATGAATAACACTACAATTTAATTGTATCTTTTTTGAGTTTTCTACATTTTATAGATAAGTATGCTTGTGCGGGGCACCCGGTCACGACTGAGAAACCAACAAGGTCATGTTTTTTATTCACTGAGTGATAATTCATAAAGGTTTTACATTGTTAGTAGAGTTCGCACAAATTTTCATGTAATTCAATAAGCAATGTATTATTATGACTATAAAGTAAAAAGTGTACTAAAGCTCTGATATGAACTAGTAAATAAATAAATAAGTGACAAATACTAGAAGATGACCAAATACTATAGCTGCAATTATTGTGTATGTGAACTTATATCACACAAAAAGTGTTGTATATATTCAGAATGTATAATGCGCTAATATTAACCTCCCAATATAACACGGTGTGATCTCCTAATGGTTAATCAGTGAATAATGTGCAAAATAATCAAATGGAGCCTATTATAAATAGCATAACATCCTTAACCATAGCAAAATCCTATAACTAAATATCAATGTGATAATAAATTATTGAACACAATAAAAAAAGAGAAAAAGAAAGATGAGATATATGAGATATATTAATGTGATGAATCACAGTACACAGGTATCTCAATAGGACAGTATACTGCTGTGAAGAAATATAACGTCTTTGGTGATTGATTAATATAGACAGCTTTCAATGACACGTGATGGCCTTTGAAAATGTCACGTGTCTAGTGATGAAACCAGTCGGGAGGAGCCAGTGACGAGCAGTGCTGTGTGTTCACTGTTGGCGTGTGAGGAGATCCCAGCTGTTAGCTGTATGAAACTTACCTTACCATATGTGATTTATTCTGCTGAAAAGTGTGAGTGAAGTTTTACCCTTAGTTTATAGGGATTACATAATACACTACCTGCGCAATGGTCCCTTTTTTTGTTTTTTTTGTTGTTTCATACTGCGGAAGGTCTTTGAAAGCCAGAAGCCAGCCCATGCTAATGAGCAGCTGAATATATGAACAAGCCATCTATCACTGGGGATTACTCATTGAAACCTGTCTATATTCATCAATCACCAAAGACGTTATATTTCTTCACAGCAGTATGCTGTCCTATTGAGATATCTGTGCACTGTGGTTCATCACATTAATATATCTCATTTTTATTTTTCTCTTTTTTATTATGTTCAATAATTTATTATCACATTGATATTTAGTTATATGGTTTTGTTATGGTGAAGGATGTTATGTTATTTATAATGGGCTCCATTTGATTATTTTGCATATGATTCACTGATTAACCATTAGGAGATCACACCGTGTTATATTGGGAGGTTAATATTAGCGCATTATACATTCTGAATATATCATTATGACTGTTTATGATACTGTTATGTTTCACTATATTTCAATAAAAATTTTATTGAGATTTAAGGATATAGCTAAACTCACATGCACCCTATAGAATAACTAGATTTGGTGTCACATTTTTTACTCAGACCAGTAGGTAAAATATAGCAGTTAAAAAACATTGTTTAAGAAAGACTCTATTGCAATATACAGGCTATTGGTTCTGCTTTGGGAGGATGTCCATTGAGTTTTACTTCAAATGCTAATATGGTAAATTAGCCATGTCCTTTGATTTATGAAGTCAAAAAAGGTAATAGTCATGGTGCAGAGTGTAAAGCATAACCACCATTGACCAGACTAAAATAGGTAGGAGCCTAGTATTTTTAAGAATTACTTTGTATTTGTATTGTAGTTGTTCCTGAACCCCTGTTGATGACTCTAGACTGTGATCCAACCTTGCCTCCTGCCCGATGTCCTGGCACCTCCTCTGCTCACCTTCTCCTCTGCCTCCGATACTGACTTTGGCTAGGACTCTGCTCCTGATTCTGTACTCCTGCTGCCTGACTGTTGCCAACCCCTGCCTGTCTAACCATTCATCCAAGATTCTGCATCTGCCAGCTTGCCTGTTACACTGTCTTCATCTTAAAATCTACTACAAGATCACCTGCCCCAGATCTCCTACAGGCATCCATGCCGATCTGTGCCTTGTTATACCTTGTCATCAACCCCAGGGGAAACAGGACAAGAGGTTGTTGCCTTATGAGTTTATGTGAAATATTCATTAATAGCTGTATAATATTGTAATTATGAATATATTTCATTTAGCTTGTATCTTTGGAGGGCGTGCAACATAGCTTCACAGAAGTGTCTGTTAGACAGACAATTCAGTGCTTAAGTTTGTGTATAGTTTGTGTATAAAAATAATGGGACCCAAACCTCATTGTTTTACACATACTCATTTCAAAGGATCCCATGTTTAGATATGCAATGAGGGTCAACTGTCATTAATACTTAACTTTCCTGAAGGTCATGTACCTACAAGTTAAGTCTCCCACTCAAAATAGTCAGTGCCAAAGATTTGCATTAAAGGGGGCAAAGTATAGGGATTGGAGATGTAGCCAATCCTGACCAGAAATAGGGAAGCCCACCAATCAGAGTCACGCCATGCCAACCAATGAGGCATCAGCTCTATGGGAATGGTAAATATGGGAAATCTCCCTTGTACTTGTATCTAAATATGTTGGTCTTATGTATTTTCTGTCCTACTGTTTTTAGATTAATGTTTTAAGGAATACACTCTGCATTTCTTCATGTAATCCATGATTTTTACCCTTTTCCTGTACAATTAGATAGATTGCTGTGTATTAGTCTAGGCCAGTGGTTCACCACGGGTTCGGTGAGTCAGTCTCGTGGGTTCGGCGGAGGTCAAGACACACACTCGACTCAAATGATTCGTGATGACACGTCCTGCTTGTCCATCATTGGCTGCAGGTGATAACGCCACATCGCTTGGCCTATCTGTGCTGCAGGGAATTTGGTGCGCCCAGCAGTCGAATTGTAACTGTCGTGATGGTACATTGTGTGATTTCTTTCTTAATATTTTAATCCCTTCATACTATGTCGAGCAAAAAAGAAAGTGGTCAGACGAATATGTACAATATGGATTCACATGTATAACGGAATGTGATGGGAGTCAGCGTCCTAACTGCATGATTTGCAATGCCAAGTTGAGCAATTCTAGTCTAGCACCGGCAAAACTAAGAGAACACTTCCTTAAGCTGCATGGAAAATACGAGAACACAACGCTCGCTGAATTCAAGGTGAAGAGAGCTAGATTAGATGAAAAGGCTACTTTGCCTGTTCTCGGCTTTGTACCCATCAACAAACCGATCCTCACAGCATCGTACGAAGTTGCTTACCTGATCGCAAAGCAGGGCAAACCACACACCATTGCTGAAACACTCATAAAACCAGCTGTGTTGAAGATGGCGAATATCATGCTGGGAAAAGCGGCTGAAGTTAAGTTATCCCAAATTCCTCTTTCAAATGACACCATCAGCGACAGAATAGAGGACATGAGCAAAGACATCTTGTCTCAAGTAGTTGCAGATCTGATTTCAAGTCCGGCAAAATTCAGCCTGCAACTCGACGAGACCACAGACGTTTCCAATCTAAGCCAGCTTGCAGTATTCATGCGCTATGTGAAAGACGATGTGATAAAGGAAGTTTTTTTATTTTGTAGCCTCTTACAAAAACAACTAAAGCAGCCGATGTGAAGAAACTTGTGGATGACTTCTTCAAAGAAAACAATCTTTCGTGGGATATGGTTTCTGCAGTTTGTTCGGACGGAGCTCCAGCCATGCTGGGAAGAAAGTCTGGTTTTGGTGCACTAGTGAAAGCTGATGCACCACACATCATTGTTACACATTGTATTCTGCACAGGCATGCGTTGGCAACAAAAACCTTGCCTCCAAAACTGGCAGAAGTATTAAAAATTGTAGTGAATGCGTGAACTATGTGCGAAATAGTGCTCTCAGGCACCGCATCTTCAGGGAGCTGTGTAAAGAAATGGGATCTGAATTCGAGGTACTTCTGTACCATTCTAACGTTCGGTATCCCGGGGACAGGTGCTGAATCGTGTTTTTGCCGTGCGTGTGGAATTAGCCCTGTTTTTGCAAGAGCACCAACATTGTCATGCAGATTGCTTCAAAAATTCTGAGTTCATTCTCATTTTAGCGTACATGGCTGATATCTTCACAGCTCTCAATCATCTCAATCAACAGATGCAGGGCGGTGGAGTCAACATCATTGAAGCGGAATAAAACCTGAAGGCTTTTCAAAAAAAGCTACCGTTATGGAAACGACGAATAGAGAACGATAACTTAGCAAACTTTCCCCTGCTAGACGACTGTGTAAGTAAGATCGAAGATGTATCTGGAATCGTAGACATTTCTTTACCCGTGGAACTGAAGCAAGCAATTGCCACCCACTTAGATTCGCTTGCAAAGTCTCTTGACGGATACTTCCCTACAAGAGAGTCATATCCAGCATGGGTGAGACAGCCATTCACGTTTAGTGTTGAGACAAC
This sequence comes from Lithobates clamitans, assembly GCA_037952925.1. NCBI lineage: Eukaryota > Metazoa > Chordata > Amphibia > Anura > Ranidae > Lithobates > Lithobates clamitans. Next base: position 9,918,456 of record JBBGZY010000502.1, on the reverse strand, counting down.
AGATGTCAATGATGAATACCTAGATGAAAACATTGAAATTCAGCAGAGCCAGGTTCAACAACAACTCTTCAGAACAACAACGCTCTCAACGTTTTGGTGTCAACAAATGGTAACGTACCCTGTTATTGCTAAGAAAGCTCTTGAGATTTTCATACCGTTTGTTACAACATATCTTTGCAAGCAATCCTTTTCGAGGATGCTGGACATAAAAACGAAGAAAAGGAACAGACTTTGTTGCGAAAATGACATGAGAGTGGCACTTGCCAAGGTAAATCTGCGCATTTCTGAACTGGTCTCTGAAAGGTAACAGCAGAAGTCACACTGATTTGCAGTAAATATTCATTATTATGTTTTTGTTTTTGTGTGAAAATCATGTTTTAATATTTAATGGTTTTGTTCTTTGTTCTTAATGGTTTTGTTCTTTAATGGTTTTGTTCATTTTGTGCACCTATGTATAAAAATATACCTATGTATAAATATATATGTTTTGAATTTGAAAAAATCATATTTTATTTTTCCAATTAAGAAGGGTTCAGTGAATGTGCATATGAAACTGGTGGGGGTCAGTACCTCCAACAAGGTTAAGAACCACTGGTCTAGGCCTACTTTACTATATACCAATAAAATTTTGTTATTGTGTTAAAGCTTTCACTCATTGTCAAAGAACTCTCATTTAACCCAAATCATATTACCAGGCATGTGACACCTTTCTTCATATACTAACTTTACTGTGCACAACTGTCAAGTATATTCAGTTTAATGTTGCTATAAACTATTTTCATACACTTAGGGAGCTCATGTGCTTAATATTGATTACATCAGGAAAGCAAAGGATTTGCTCTTTTTTGATTCAACTGAAACTTTGTTTTGTGAATATTGAATTTGAAAATCAATGCCTGAAACGATGGCGCTATACAAATACCTGTAATAAACAAAAGATAAATGACATGCAAATCTGTCAGACCTGCAGACCGATTTACAATTCAGGAAATTGTGATTCATGTATGTTATGTGTCTCTATGCATTTTCCAAATCTGCATGTACTATATACTTAGGCAATTGAAAAAATTGGAGTCTATCTGATTTAGAAGATGCTCTTCAGAAAAGATACATTCATTTTTCTTTTTGGTGGTTACAGGTCTGTGAACTCGCATTATTTACTATGAATGACTGATAGCCCTATACAAACTCATATTGCAAAATGCATTTGTTTTCAGAAGTCAGGCTGTCCAAATTGTGTATCGAATCTTTTAGATAACAAAAATACAATTAAAATAATTTCCTATTCCTTTGTACGCAATGCACCTTTATGTCCACATGGAAAATATACCTTGCCATGACATCTTTAATTTACCCTGCAGCAAATAACTAGGAATGCACAATTGGGTGTTTTCCTACTTCTCTGGCCTGATGTACAACTGAAAAATTTGTTACTATAATATAAACTGAAGCATGCTGACTGGCATCTATAATTGGAAAGACTCTGATTATGAAAGGGTGAACAACTTATCCATAGCAATATGTTAGCTTTTACACTTCAGCACTATTTAAAAAAAAATTGCATCATGGTAAATGAAATTTCCCTTTAAGCGAGTAAAAGCAACTTCATTACTCAAAGCTTCTTTTCAAGCGATGTACCATTTTATGGAAACTAATTTACTCTTAAAAGTTAAAATATGATTGACGGGAAAGCAAGGAATGCCATTTTCAAGGTTTTGGTGATCAATACAAAATGTGCACACTTTAAAACATTAATTTACTTGAATATGGCAATTGTTGCTATTTGAATGATTAGTGGGTAGACAAGTGCTGTGTTTCATCCCCTCACCTTTATTAAAATGATGAATGAAAGCAGTGGGCACATTTGCATAAGTCAAAGATCTTTTTAGGATACTTAAGAATTATTTTTGACAGTTTATTACCAATTTTTCAATGCTCACAAAAATGTTACAGCTTGATAAATCACTGGCAAAAACTGTCATAAAACTGACAGTAGTCCAATAAATTTACCTGCCATATTTACACTTAACCCTCTACATCCACTATTTGAAAAATATTAAAGCGTTGTTAGAAATTTCAAACATTACATTACTATTAAAATAGGAACTATTAGCTATGTACTTCCTGCAGAGATGAGTTTTAAAGTTCTTCTGTGTAACTACATATTTCTTTAATATTGATTGTTTTTAGCAGTATCGTTAGAGATAAGCAGATCTATCCTGCAGGATCAAAATATGGCTAGATAGTAGCGTCTGCTTGACAATGGGCTTCATTTTATTGACACTGTTTGGACTGATTTTGAATAAAAAGATGCCATTCCTTTATCTTGACTGTCAAAAGATGTACCCTAGAGGGGAAAATTGAATCATGGAATAAGATAGTGATAGAGCGCAGACATTCAAACTAAATCAGTACAATGAAAGCTGATATTCACAAATAGTTGTCCAATTTCCCTCCACTACTTTTTTATGTCCTCCTACTCTTTGCTGAGCCTATTCACAGCACTGCACTGCTGCAGAAGCTCATCAGAGAGCGTATAGCGTACAGATGTGAGGTGCCATCATTCAGGACGTTTTCTCTGTTCACATCATTAGAAAGCTATTACTTTCAGAAAAAAAACAAAATGACACGTTTAGAGTTTGCGAAAAGCATGTGGGAGACTCCCAAAATGTACGGAGGAAGGTGCTCTGGTCTGATGAGACTAAAATTTAACTTTTTGGCCATCAAAGAAAACGCTATGTCTGGCGCAAACCCAACACTTCACATCACCCAAAGAACACCATCCCCACAGTGAAACATGGTGGTGGCAGCATCATGTTACGGAGATGTTTTTCAGCAGTCGGGACTGGGAAACTGGTCAGTGTTGAGGGAAAGATGGATGGTGCTAAATACAGGGATATTCTTGAGCAAAACCTGTACCACTCTGTGTGTGATTTGGGGCTAGGATGGAGGTTCATCTTCCAGTAGGACAAACACACTGCTAAAGCAACACTTGAGTGCCTTAAGGGGAAACATGTAAATGTGTTGGAATGGCCTAGTCAAAGCTCAGACCTCAATCCAATAGAAAATCTGTGGTCAGACTTAAAGATTGCTGTTCACAAGCGCAAACCATCCAACTTGAAGGAGCTGGAGCAGTTTTGCAAGGAGGAATGGGCAACAATCAGCTCATAGAGACTTATCAAAAGCGGCATGGTAGCTGTGATAGCATCAAAAGGTGGTTCTACAAATATTGACTTTAGGGGGTGAATAGTTATGCACATTGACTTTTTCTGTTATTTTGTCCTATTTGTTGTTTGCTTCACAATAAAAAAAAAATCTTCAAAGTTGTTGGCATGTTCTGTAAATTAAATGATGCAAATCCTCAAACAATCCACGTTAATTCCAGGTTGTGAGGCAACAAAACACAAAAAATGCCAAGAGGGGGTGAATACTTTTGCAAGGCACTGTAGATGTAAATGAAATGTGACTTTGGCATTTAAATGCTGTTTTACAACTTTTAAAAGTTCCATGACTGGCATACAGCTAATATTGTACCTATCCACAAGAGGGGTAACAAGGTAGAAGTTGGCAATTACAGGCCAGTGAGGTTAACATATGTTGTAGTCAAGTTAAAGGAATCACTCCTTGAAAGAAGGATCATATAAAACACACAATTTGCTGGACTCAACGTAGCATGGCTTTACTGAGGGCAGACCATATCAGACTAATCTGATTTGATTTTTTGACTACTGTGTATCAATATTGTTTTGGGTGGTGCTGTGGACATAGTCTACCTTCATTTCAGTTTGATACAGTTCAACATAATGATTTAATAACAATGTTGAACAAGCAAGGACTTAACCCTTGGGTGGTTCAGTGGATGTGCAGTTGTCTAAAGGATAGATAGCAGAGTGTGGTTGTAAATTATGTTTATTATGAACAGAGACCAGTCACCAGGGGTGTACCATAAGGCTCTGTACTGGGTTCTGTTCTTTTCAATTTATAAGTGACATACCTAAAAGTTTGGTGGGTAAGGCATGGCTTTTCGATGAAGACACGAAAGTGTGCAAAAAGAATTGATATACCTGGAAGTGTCTGTGGCATAGAACACAATTTGACATTGCTGGAAGATTGGTCAATGTAGTTAAAACTGCAGTTCACTGTTTGTAAATGTAAAACAATGCACCTAGCGAAAAATAATCCCTTGAAAGAGTATACTGCTGGCAGTGCAGTGTTAGCTAGCACTACAGTGGAAATAAATTTGGGGATACTAAATTCAGATGAATGCAAAATGAGTAAACAGTGTGTCTAGGAAAACTGAATAGGATTCCAGGATGTGTCACTAGAGTGGTCACCAGCAGGAGGAAGGAGGACCTAATTCCCTTACATAGATCTTCAGTTAGACGTCATTTAGAATACTGTGTCCAGTTTTGAAGACCTCTCTTACAAAAAGATAATGATAAATGGTCAAACATCAGAAGGATAAAACATATCAGGTTGAGAATTCAGGAACATAATATGTACAGTCTGGAATAAAGAAAGGAAGGAGGAGATATGACTGCAGCTTTTTAATACATCAAGGGGGTAAATAAGGTTCAGGAGGGTAGTATTTTCCATATGAAGCTAAGATCAATAACACAGGTACATGACCTCAAAATAGCAGGAAAAAAGTTCAAAACTAATCTTAGAAAGTATGATTTTACTGAAAGAGTAGTTGACAAACAAACAATGGGGCAGAGTCGATGATGACCTCTTTTTTCTGTCGTTACTCTTCTTGTATGCTTCTTCTAAAAAGTACGGAAGAGTGCCTTGCCTTGTTATAATACAAGGCACCCCTCCCCACCACCAGCACAGAATGGACACCAGCCTGCAAACTAAACTGGATCATTTTAACACACAGTCAGGGGTGAACAGACCCATTACTAGATGTGAGCTGAAGCAGTAACTTCCTTCAAGTACTTTTTTCACAAAGCAACAAACAAAACCAGCAGGAGCCAAGATGAGCCCATGGCTTTTTTCTCATCTCCTAGGAGCAGAATGTATACATGGGTCTTCACAGTCATTAAACATATATTATACAACGTACAACACAAACTTATAATAAAAGGCACACTATATGCATTGTATAAAATACTATCCTACACAAAAAAACAAGGACATTATACAATTTGGCTGCCCCCCACATAATTAACAGATACCTGAGCACATGTTAAAGTATAACTAAAGGTAAAACCTTTTTTTTTAGTTTTGGACAGAGTGGAGATGAATTAGAACAAATGTCTGTTTTTTATTGCTGTCTTTGCCCCTGTTAGGGAGATTCACCCTCTCAGTTTGTCCTGTTTACTATTATCATTGAAAGTGAAAGTAAAAGAAAATCCCAAATTTCTGGTTGTCCAAAAAAGTAATAGAGGGGAATTCTTCCAATGGGGATACTAGTTCTGGAGACCTGCGGGGGGCAAAAAGATTTCTTTGCAGGCATTTCCTCTCACTTCCTGTTTTGGAAATGGGACAGGAAGTGAAGGTAAATCTCCCCTGTTGGACACAGATGGCAAAAGAAAACTGACAGGGGTTATACCCTTCCCTTACTCTAAAATGAAAAAAAAAATGTTTTGCCTATAGTTCTACCTTTACTTTTTTGGTGCTACAATCAGAAATCAAAACCATTTGAAAGTTAACCCCTTAATTATCCTGTGGTGTGAGGCGATAGATGAAAAGAAAAAAAGAAATAAAAGGAAAATGTTTTGCTGGCAAGCAAAGGAAAGGAAAATAGAAGGAATGTCCAAAGAGCACAGGTATTAAACTAAAAACACCCCTAGAATTGTCACCCCTGTCAAGGTAAGCATTAAGAAATTTACAGATAGCCAACAACGTAGCACCTGTAAAATCCTCTCAGTTCTGCTGTTAACACATATAGGCTGAGCTACAGGTCAAACAATTGAACTATGTAGCAGGTACAGCCAAATTGATTGATTGTGGTAAATGAGCCAGGGAAGCAAATTGACTTGGCTGGTTTACATGTTTCTTACTAGGTTCCATAACCAACTGACTTCAAAAAGTACTCTCACATGCTGAAAAGGCATAAGGACTGGTATCAGAATGGTGTTGTTGTGGGGAGGACACAATTTAATTATTTGTTGAGAGAAAAATACTAAAATAAATGCTTACAGTAATGATTTCAACATGAGATTGAATCAGCACTGGTTATTATCAATATTTTTAGCTTGATGCTCATCTAAACTAAATGGTTAATTCTAATGTGGTCTAACATGTTTTCAATTGCAGTCATATATATCTAGGTGACATACTCTTCTTCATGTGAGGTGGTATCTGGGGGCACCTTTGTTATTAAGGAGGGCTTCCAGATTCTGATAAGCCCCCGCCCACAGACCCCTAGAACCACTGGCCAGAGTTGTGTGGAAGAGGTCTGTGTTTCTCATCAGCATGAGCACAAGGTGCTTTGCCAGGGGGGTCCCTCCCTCACATTGAGGACATGTGGCCTGGTATGGTTTAACTCAGGGGTCTTCAAACTTTGGCCCTCCAGTTGTTCAGGAACTACAATTCCATCATGTCCAGTCATGTCTGTGAATATCAGAGTTTTACAATGCCTCATGGGATGTGTAGTTCTGCAACAGCTGGAGAGCAGTAGTTTGAAGATCCCTGGTTTAACTGGTGCATGTTCATCCACCCCCCTTTTGATGGCCAGCCAGGCTGCATATATAGATTAAGGGTTTAGTATGGACTTTTAGGGAGACCTCACACATTTTTGTTTGATCCCACATAAAAACCATGCCAAACCAGAAGGCTCTGGTATGGATTTCCCAGGAGACTCCATTTTTTTGTGTGTGAAATGCTTCCTTAAAATCCATAACAGACTTAAAGGGTCCAGTATGTATTTTTTTTTGGGGGGGGGGGGGTGGAGGGACTTTACTCAATTGTTTTTTCATTCTTGCTGTAGGATGACAAAAGTGGAGATTACAAAAAAAACAAAAGCAGTACACAGACCCCTCAAAGGTTCCTTTAAAATCCTTGGAGGGGTCTGTGTGCTGTTTTTTTAAGTAAGTTCCAGGAATGAAATGTCATTTGTTGCATTCTTAAACACTTTCCTCCTTTATGAATGTCAGCACTGCTGAAGTACTTCCTAAACATCACAGGCATGCGCCCTGTCAGGACTCATGTCAGGACTTTGATCACACGCTGGTGGAACTGTTGTTCCTAGAGCCAAAGGGTGGAGTTTCTGTGGCCATCAGCGAGTGTTTCTGGTATATATTCCCTCCCTTAACTAATATCTGTGCCTCAGTGTTCTGCTTGTGAGCCATGTCCCTGCCTGATCCTGTTTCTTGTATCCTGGGACCTTCTTGCAGTACCCTGGATCCTGCTCCACTCCCCTTGCTCCCAGCTCCAGTCCTGAACCTGCCCTGTTCTTGTGAGCTCTCCCCAATTTTTTTACACAGCATTTTTTACTTAGTTTGTTATTCTGGGTTTTCTGCACTATCACGTATATTTTTGAATGTTATTTATATTGATAAACTTTTTTTAATCATATTTGGTCTGGTTTCTGATTGCCTGAAGTGTAGCCCACTGATCTGGTCACCCTTGCTAGGTACCTGCATTTAGTTACACGCCCCTTCCAAGACAGACTCCCCCCTCCCCTTCCCCGTGCATTTTAAAATAATTGGGTGTTTTTAATGTTTCACTTTTAGACCCCTTTTACACTGGGGAGCTTTTCAGGTGCCTGTAAAGCGCCTGAAAAGCCTCCCAGTGTGAAAGCCTGAGTGCTTTCACACTGGGGCTGTGCGCTTGCTGGATGGGAAAAAAAGTCCTGCAAGCAGCATCTTTGGGGCAGTGTGGGAGCAGTGTATACACCTCTCCTAAACTGCCCCTGTCATTGAAATCTTTGGGCACCGCTGCCAAAGCGGGCGCTTAACCCTTTCCTCGGCCGCTAACGAGGGTTAAAAGTGCCCGCTAGAGGCTGAAAAGGGTCGCTATAACAGAGGTAAAGTGCTGCTAAAGCTAGTGATGCTTTACCGCTAAGGACCCCCCCCGCCCCAGTGTGAAAGTAGCCTTAATGTTTAACATTCACTGTGCCTGGCCAAATGAAATATTTAATTTTTTTGCATTGGTACATGTTCCCCTCTGCAGTACCTACCAGCCATGATGTTTTTAACCCCCCCCCTTCCTTGCTTATTAGCACAGACAATTTGCATTTTTGATTTGAAAGATTTGGCTCCAATTGATTTCAACTGGGTTTGGGTTCAGCATCCAAATTTCTTTGAAGTTTGCCAAATTCCTGCGGAACAGAAACCAGGACAGTTCGGCTCATTCTTATTTCTGTCATGCATTATGTTGCACATTTATGTTCATTGTGTAAAGGGAGTACTTTCATCTTAATGGGCTGTCTAACAAAACCAAAGAATCTAGAAAAGTTTAGGCTGCATTTTTTATATTGCAGCACATATATTACCAAGTGTTGTGGTGCACTGCAACATTGGCACGTTGGGGTGCCAATTTACAATGATGGAGGTAAAGTTATGCAGTTAGAGCAACAGTTTTTTTTTCTCTTGTAATAAAAAGTTTTAAACTGCATGAATTAAAGGTGATCATTATGCGCACTTGTCAGTATAAATTTGTCTCAACTATCACTTTTGCTGTACAGATAGAGAAAATATAAACAAAGACCTGTTAAAACAAAAGTAGGAATTCATATACTGAATTCTACCACTAAAGGTATTAACCACATACAACTACCGGAATTAAATATTTCTCACTATAGAGAAACTGTACAACAGGTTCAACGATCCAATGTCCCTGAGGTCCCTCACCGGCACCACCATCTTCTCCCTGGCTTCTTCTGGATCTTTGCCATGCAATGACGTAACCCATACAAATGCACAGGTGTTTATTAATCTTGACACACAGGCACCATGCTGAGAACGTACCCTAAGGATGACATGTGCTCACTGCACTCAGGCAGGTATGTTTGTTTAATGCAGAAGACATGTAAACTGTCTCTTTTGCAATAAATAGCCCGCCTCCTCAAAAAAATGTTTTAAGTTAAGTTCCACTTTAAACAGTAAAATATATTTAGACGTAAGCAGTTAGCATTCGTTTAGTGCTTTCTATATTTGTTTCTTTATGATTATGATAATCAGTGAAGTAGTGAAACCAAGGCATGTTTATTAATCACGATTTCAAACAGATGATTGTACTTAGACATATGAAAAATTCTCCCTACTCCAATCCTTTGAGGTATAAATAATGACATATTTTTAAAGTCTTTGATCCATACAAAGTTGTCAATCAGAGTATCTTTATTGACCATGTAATTCATAGCATTCTTTTATGACTGAAGGACTTCATTAAGGGTGTATGATTAGAGCATTACAAATTTCCTTTACATTAAATATTAGCTTTAGGCAACAGGTAAAGTCAGTCAGTGAACTGCTAATGCAAGTCTGCTAAAGTCCACTTAAAGCAAACCTGGCATATAATGCAGTTTTTTGCATGAATTTTTGCAGCATTGCATACAAAGTAATGTGAGTGACAGCCACATGGAACAACTGTGCAGGTGTGGCATTGAAAACTGTGTCTGCAGAGGGTGGTAAAGAGACACTATGGTGCGGTGGAGGAGGGGAGTGACACTATGGAGAGGTAAAGTGATGGAGAGGGGAGGTGGATAAGAGGAATGATACTATGGATAGAGGGAGTGGAGGAGAGAAGCCTAACTTTTGTAAAGTTGAGGTGGAGGAATTGAACACCGCTATAGAGAAAGAAGACGGTAGAGAGGAATGGTGCAATGTTGATTGGAGGTGGAAGCAATAGACATCATTATGAAGAGGGAAGGAGGATGAGATAAGCAGTGCTATGGGAAGGAAAAGTGTACATGTGGAACAGCACTATGGAGAAGGGAGGTGGACAAGAGGAGCAGTGTTTTGGGAAGAAACCTCAGAAAAGACGAATGAGGAAAAAAAGATGACAAGAGGGAATGGCACTATGGGGACAGAAAATAGAGGAATAGAGTAACATAGACAAAGCCCTACTCTATATACTAATAGGCATATACACAACTATACTATAAACAAAGTCTGCAAATTGCACTGAAACATAATTACAGCAGACCTGCACTATAATCATAAGCACACACAGCACTACGTCATATACTGTACATGAACACAAATATGTTTTATACATCTCAGCATACTTACAAAGCAGAGAAGTTCTCCCTGTCCTATAGTATGTAGTCTATCTCTCCCTGCAGAAGGAATAAGGTGGGATGAGCCCTGTGCTGCCATTGTGACCTTTTCTGCTAGAACTAAGACTCCAGGTCATTAGCTAGAACAGCAAACGCCAGCTTTTTAGATATAGACAGATCTGGGGGCAGGGGAGGAGAAGCTTCTGGGGCCCTAAGGACCCATTCACACTTCCTGCTTGTTATTTTTCTGGTGATTTACATGTATTTCCACGTGTCAGACATAGGGTGGCCCATTCACACTTTTTGCTGCGACTTTAGCATGATTTGGATTCATGGGAAGAATAGCACAGACTATGACCATGATCCCAAATCGCTAGGTGTGAACGGGGCCTCAAGAATTTGGAGGCCTGGGCAATTGCCCATTTCGTCCACACCAATTGTTGACGTTGTGCACAATAACGAAAAATACTGTATTCTGATAACTGTATGTGGATAATCCCTGTAAAAATAGTATTCAGTATAACAATACATTTTATTTCAAAGGCCTTTATATATATTTTTATCCATAAGTACACGTAGGCCAAGTTGTCAAGCAAAGGTGACAGATACAAGGGTTGAGACAAACCATAACGATGCAACACAGAAAAAACTGTTGTTACCATAGCTGCTTAAAAAGCATGACTGCAGTTATCCTTTAATTGTTTGTCACTTACTTACTTGTTCGTCCATGGGTGTTCAGTCTGGAACCATCGGTCAGTTTTTCAGATGGATCAAGTCTGAACCACAATGTATGTCTATGGGTGGGTGGATGCAAACAGATGATCACCCATTTACATCCTCCTACGCCTGTGTCTGTTCAGGTCCATTTTTTAACAGTGAAAGGCTGCATCTTTTTTGTTTAGACAGACCTGAACAGATGTTAATGAATGTAAACGGATGCTGTCCATTCCCTTTATGTCCATTTTTAGGCAAGCAACATATTTGTTTATATTTTTTCGCTTGTGGTTGGTTTGGTATGGTTGGCTTCTGCAGCAACTAAAAAAAGATGCAAAAACGGATGTAAACTGATGTGTTCTGAACTGAACTGAACAGAACTGAACTGAAATACACACTGATGTAAACTGAAATGAAGATGGATGCGCAAACTGTTGTAAATTGATTCAATCTAAAACCTGTAGCCATATTCATCAGGTTTTTCTTAACCACTTGCCGACTGCGCTATAGCCGAATGGCGGTGTCCCATGATCGCGCCCGCCACGCATGCGGAGGACACTGCTGATTACAGATAGAGATAAAAAGCCAATCAGTGGGTCTTTACCACGTGATCGCCTGTGTCCAATCACAGCTGATCATGAATGTAAACAGAAGCCGGTTATCAATATTCCTTTCCTCACGCTGACAGCAGGAGGATTGGAGAAGAGAGCCAATAACCGTCTTCTCTAAAAGAGATATGTACACTGATAATCAGGGCACTGATTAGCAAAAAATAAAAAAACTGAGTGGTGATTAAATACCGCCAAAAGAAAGCTCTATTTGTATGGAAAAAATTAGAAAAATCTACTTTGGGTACATTGTTGCATTGAATAACAATTGATGTCTATCAGTGTCATATATCAGTGCCCAACAGTGTTGCCTATCAGTGCCCATCAGTGCCACCTATCAGTGCAGCCTCATCAGTGCCCACCAGTGCTGCCTCATCAGTGCCCATCAGTGCAGACTTATTAGTGCTCATCAGTGCAGCCTTATCAGTGCACATCACCAAATGTAAGCTCTATTTGTGTGGAAAAAATTATAAAAATTTAGTTTGAGTACAGTGTTGCATGACAGCACAATTGTTATTCAAAGTGTGACAGTGCTGAAAGCTGAAAATTGGCCTGGACGGGAAGGGAGAAAAAGTGCCCAATAGGCAAGTGGTTAAAGCAGTAGTTAACATTTGCTAAAAAAGTTGTTTGGCTGCAGTTTATTGTTATAACATGCTAGTAATCATCGCAAACTAGTATATCATGACAGACCTAAGAATAAAAAGCGGATCCCTCCAGTGGTGCGTTGTCACCGCTGACAGGGCTTCCGTCTTTACCTGGTCTTCCTTCAAGGTTCACAGGCTCCTGCCGCTTGAATGGCTGGGTCACAATGACGTCACTTCCGTGCATGCATGCTGGAATCACAATCACGGCACAGCACTTTGAATGGATGGCACACTCGAATGTGCTGCCCATTCAGAGCTCAGTGCGCATGCACCAGTGGCATCACCAGCTGCTACAAATGTAACAATCTCTAAACAGTGCACATTTAGAAGATACTTACTGTATCTATAGATGAGACTTTTTATAGTCTTAACTGTAGGTACAAGTAAAAAAAGTGGACTTTACTACCACTTTAATAAAAAATGTGAAAACTAATGACGCCCATGTGAAAAGACTCTTATCACAAAGGGCACACAGAAATACAAAAACGGTTTTGTTTTATTAATGCTACTAACGGATTGCATTATACATGACATTTTAAATTTTGCCCATAGTTGCACTTTAACTAAAAAATGTGAGATCAACAAACAAGAACTCAAACTTGAATCTGCAATAAAAGTATCCTTCTTTTCTTCTCTCTTCTCCGTCCTTTAGTTTAAGTAAAGAAGATAATTTGGCACTAGTTTACCTTTTTTCAAATCCAAAAGAGCTTGTTCAATGTCTAAGCATAATTCAATCTTAAACTGCAACCATAAATTACTCCTTGGCCATTTCATATAGAGGTAATGGGAAATAAAAGGGCTATTTGTGTAATATTGGTACATTTATCATATGTTTTAGCACCGTTTATTGCTAAATGCTGAATGATGAAGAAATGGACCTATTATGATAGAATAACTGTTATAAAAATCCTCGGAGACATCATGAAAGCTTCTCTTAAAAAATAAGGATTTTATTGGAATTTAATACATACTATAACTGTCATTGCGAAAATACAAACTAAATGCCTATGATTGCTGCATAACTATGCTTATTATCAAAATTTTTTCAAATGTAATTTCAAACACTATAAATTGAAAACTTAAGATGTTAAATGGCTATGAAATTTATGTTATCAACAACAAAAGAGCTTGAAATATAATGCTTGAGGTACTGCACATTTCTTTATTGGCCTCACTTTACGTTGAACTATCTTGTTATATACTGTTTTACAGCAAATTCTGGAAGAACTGGGTATTTCAGCTGGACTTTTTGGTTTGCAGTTCATCATATCCTTGCCATGTTGTCCATATCTTGCACTTCCATATGATATGCCGCATTGTATTTACAACGGGTAAAATAAGTATTGAACATGTCACAATTTTTCTAGGTGAATATATTTTTAAAAGTGCTATTGACATGAAATTTTCACCACATGTGGGTAACAACCCATGCAATCCATACATACAAAGGAACCAAAACAAATACGTTCAGTAATTAAGTTATGTGTAATAAAATGGAATCACACATGAAAAAAATATTGAATGTGCTAACTGAAATGTATTTAATACTTTGTATGAAGCGCACTACCCCCATAGGAGCTGCTGGGTAGTTCATTCTCTTCTGTAGTATGATCCCGTTACCCCCCTTCACTGCATAAATCATACAGCAAACACTCGAAAACAATAAAACATTAACTTTATTCTCTCCATTGATGCATAACAGAAAGAATGTGAGTAGATCCTCCAGAAATATGAGCTGCCTTCATAACTTGGTTCCTGTAATGGTCTGCATATCTTCTCCCTCCTATTTACTACTACTTACCAACCGCACAGCATTTCCAAATTTAAGTCCGAAGAACAATACTCTGAATAGAGTTCCTAGACTGACTGTTAGGATTTCTTCCTCGGTGATAACTATTTAAGACTCCACGGTCAGCATCTTAACACCCTCAGTCTTTGGAATTACTGTTTCCCTGGGTTTACACTAACGTGTACTCCTGAGCAACCCTCCATGCTTACCATAGAGGGTCCTCTCCCAGTCCTTATTCTGTTGGTAGTGGCAGTCTCCTCCTGTTACATTTTGCAGATTCCTTCTGTCATCTCCTTCATTTCTCCTCTTTACAAGGCACGTTCCCCTCCCCAGAGGGGAGAACTCTTGAGCTGCACCAGCTTCTACATTATGTCTTCCTCTGCTGTTCCTTTCCCATCAGCCAGCCTCCCTTGAGCATGTGACCCACAGTTTATATAGGCCTGAAAGCCCCTGCCCATTCAAATTAATGATTGGCTTAGGGTGACCCATACAACTAACTACATCCTGTTCCAAATTTACCTGTCTTCCAGCACCTCTCACTGGACAAACAAGGCATCGCTCTCAACAGAATGCATGTGGTCACACCCCCAATTCTACTCTGTCATTTCTCCCCAGCAATATAAGCCCAACCAGGCATAAACCAACTGGGTAATGCCTGGAATTTTTACCTAACACTAACCCTCACTAACCAGTTAGCACACACCTAAGTAGGTGGGCACTACATGTACAACATCCTTTGCTGGTAATGATAGCTTCAAAACACCTCCTGTATGGAGCAACTAGTCACATACATTGCTCAGGTTTGATTTTGGCCCATTCTTCCACACAAACAGTCTTCAAATATTGAGGACTCTGTGGGCCTATTCTATAAATTCTGATCTTTAGTTCTTTCCATAGATTTTATTTTGGATTCAAGTCAGGTAATTGGCTGGGCGATCCTAGCAGCTTTATTTTCTTTCTTTGAAGCCAGCTGAGAGTTTCCTTGGCTTTAGGTTTGGGATAATTGTCTTTCTGGAATGTCCACCCTCATTTCATCGTCATCCTCCTGGTAGATGGCAGAAATTTTTATCAAGAATGTCTTGGTACATTTTGCCATTCATCCTCCCTTCAAAGATATGAAGTTTGCCAGTACCGTCTGCTGAAAAACAGCCCCACACCACGATGTTCCCATCTCTAAACTTCACTGTTAGTGTTGTGTTTTTAAGGTGATGTGCCTTTTGTCCTCCAAACAGGGTTTGTATCTTGGCATCCAAAGAGTTCAATTTTGGTCTCATCTGACCAGACTATATTCTCATAGTGAAAAAACAGGGGATTGGTCTGGTTGATGATGCAGCACCCCTAGTTTAGGCACCTCATCCCAATATGTAAGAAAAAAGGCGGTAGGAGGTTAGGGGGATTTTAACGGTGCTGAATACACAAAAACAACATTTTTTCAGTTAAAATAGACATTTTTTTTATTATTTAACATGTTTAAAAGAGAATCAAACATATAAAAAGAAAGGTGTTTGGTGGTCATATTAGGCAGTTAATTCAAAGTTGACAAAGGAGACGTTGCACACTTAGACCGACATGTTTCGCCATTGGCTTCCTCAGAGGATATGCAACGCTTAATCGACAACACTATATAAATGAAATATAGAGATATTGTAACATACAAATAGATTGTACAGTCAAATTTATCATACAAAGGGATAGTGTGTGAGCTTGGTTGCCAAAAAAGAGACATGAAAACGGCCCCTTACCCAAACAAATGCTAGCACCTGTAAACCACCAGGCCGGACCCTGACAATCACCCCAAATGCCCTGATCCAAGGAAATCAGTCAAGTGTGGCCATAGAGGGCAGAAGGGCGACACTGGGGGGCAATAAATATTGATAGAATTAATGAGTGGTTTCATAGAAATCTTTAATCTAAGAATGGTGAAAAGGGACAGTTGTCTCATTTATCAAATACTTACTATAAAGTATATGCCTATTAATCCATGGGGTAAACACTCTTGTAAGAGATTTATTTAAAAATGGACTGTAGGAATTTCACTGCAGGAAGCAGGCTGAAAAAATACAAAAAAGAAAAAATCTATGTATAGAAATGCTGTGAACATAGAGGGAAGGTAGGCAGATATCAAGGGGTTAAACAGGTACGGAATGATAAAAGGCCTAAGGGGAAATGGAAGGAGAAAAAGCATTAGAGTAAATGGGGGAAGAGAGGTCTCCAGTAGGTTCCACTATATTAGAGGGGAAAGAGCGCCATAACTAGAGAGGACTTGTATTCAGTGATCTAGATAACTGTGAAAAGCCGAGAAAGACAAGGGTGCATGAGCTTTGAAGAGAAGCATTAAGTTAGCATGCGCCTAACAGGCTGGATCCTGGCTTACCGATCTTCCAAGCGCCACTGAGTAAGAGCGTCTCCCTCCGGCTCTGGCTGAACAGACAGCCAGATAAGCCAGTTTAAATCTGACCTCCGACGAGCTGGCTTGTGACGTCACTGGCTCGAGCCGGACGAGAAGACGCCTGTGCGCATGTGCAGGGGGCCAAAACCCTCAGACTACACTACCCAAGAGGCCGTGTGAGGAGGGAGGAGTCCAGTGGTAACCAGGATGAACATATAGAGACTCCAGCTTCTCCGCAGCGGCCCGGGACATGCAGAGATGGCGAAAAAGAGGTATGCCCTGAGGTGGCGAAAGCCACCTTAGGATCACGTAGGTCTCCATGCGCAGCCAGGCGTGAAAATTGGGCTTGCTAATGAATGGATAAGGCAAGCCCTGGGCGTCCGTATGACCCACCATAGACCTGTTATTTAGAACAGGAAAAAAGGGAAGAAAATCCGGTGACTGACACAGATGGAAGGGGATAAAGCAAAGAGGGGCAAAGGGCAACAGAACAGGACCACGGAACAGCTCTGACTGGCCAAGTGTCTCTAATGGGAAACCAAGCTCACTTACAAATGTGTGTGACTAATACTAGTAATGAAAAGAGGTAAAACATGAAACATACAAAATTAAATAAATAAATATAAATGACCAATAAATTTAGTACACACACAAATATGAGTAGTCAATATATATGGTATATTGCAATCTATAATAAAATGTTAATAAAGGTACAAACAATGGCTTTTGGGAAGTGGGGAGTGGGGGGGGAGAGAAAAAAAAAAAAAAAGGAGATAAATCTCCAAACATGGGAAACAGCCAATAGAGGGATAGCCTAGGAGCTGACATTCATTGTGACTAGAGAAAGGACTTGAAGCTAAGGCTTTCATTGAAACCAGGAAATGATGTGGCTTTGAGGTCGTAGATCCACCGAGCCTCTAGCTGTAACAAAATGCGATCGACACTGCCACCACAGGAGTCTATGGGGATATGTTCAAGTGCCAGAAATTTGATATATTGAGGATTGAGGTGGTGGTATATACCAACATGCTGGCTGATGGCAGTGTCCATTTTGTTTTTCTTTATTGGTTTAATATGATCTCGTATTCGTTTAAAAAATTGTTGTTTTGTTTTTCCAATGTAGAAGCCACCGCACAGACACAGACACTGAGCCAAATATACAACACCAGGTGTCTGGCAGGTGACCCTAGACTGGGTGGAATGCCATTTGCCGTCGGGAATTTTAAATTTAGTTCTTTTGTCAACATATTCACAAACATCACAGGCACCACAGGGGAAAGTACCCCAATTGGCTTGAATTGTGGAAGATGGCGTAGTTCCAAAGTGACTATGAACCAATCGATCCCTAAGAGAGGGAGCTCGTCTAAAGGTGATTTCAGGAAATTTTTTATGTATTTACTTGTAGTAGGGTCTGCGGATAGAAGTGGCCAGAATTTAGTTAATATCTGTCTAATTTGTTGGTGCTGACTGGAGTATCAGGTGATGACTCACTGTCGGATTTAGTGACTCGTTTGGTAGAAAAGATCAATGAATTTCTTTTTCGTGCATTTGCCCGATTGAAGGCTTTTTTAAGGCAGGAATGGCTGTAGCCTCTAATTCTCAGTCTGTTATACAGACCCCTAGATGCGGTTCTGATGTCAGAGTCTTTTCTACAATTACGTTTAAGCCTTAGGTACTGGCTATAGGGGATACTTCTGATTAAAGAGGTGGGGTGCGAACTTTGAGCATGAAGCATGGTATTTCCCACTGAGGGCTTTCTATATAGAGACGAGTCAAGTTTACCTTGTGCATCAATAGAGATGACCAAGTCCAAGAAACTGATATTGTTCTGACTACAATGCATGGTGAATTTTAGATTAAAGTTATTAATTGAAATTATTTGTAGAAATTCATTGAGTTCAGTTTGTGTTCCGGACCAAAAATGAGGACATCATCTATAAAACGATACCAAGCCAAGATTTTGTTGTGAAGATGACTCAAATCTTCTCTACTGAGGACCTCCTTCTCCCACCACCCCAGGTACAGGTTTGCATAAGAGGGGGCACATTTGGTCCCCATTGCGACCCCCTGCACCTGAGGTAGTGGGAGGAGTCAAGAATGAACACGTTGTTTTTCAAGATGTAATCAAGTAGATTCAATTCAAATGCATTATATTTGGCAAAAAAGGGACACCTTTCATTTAGGTTGCTGTATCACTTTGATTCCTAAATCATGTGGGATAGCATTGTAGAGGCTTTCTACATCAAGGGCTACTAACCAAGTGTTAGGACGAAGGGAAATACCTTCAATTGTTCTCAAAAGGTCAATAGTATCTTTGATGTATGAAGAGAGTGCAGTAACATGGGGTTGTAGGTAGCTGTCTACTAGAGAGCTAGCATTTTCAGTAAGGCTAGAACAGCCTGAGATAATGGGACGTCCTGGAGGTTCCATCAGTGATTTGTGCGCTTTGGGTAGTGCATAAAATGTAGGGATCCTTGGATCCTTGACGTTCAGGAAATTCAGGGTGTTCAGATCAATAACGCCTTGGTGGTAAGCCCTAAAAATAATTGCACGATATTGTGCATCAAAGTTATTGATCACTGTTTTTGAAATGGGGTGATAGCAATTACGGTTCGTAAGAATTTTTTTGCACATAGTTACATATTGGGGGATGTCCATGACAACCAAGTTCCAGCCCTTGTCAGAGAGCTTAATTATTATTTCAGAATTTGTTTACAGGGATTTAATAGCATTGACTTGTTCAGTAGTTAAATTGGGGGTCTTGATGGTAGAGGTTTTTAAATCTTCTATCGCTTTTGTTGTTTGTTGAATAAATGCCCATATATTCGGATTAGTATTTAAAAGTGGAAAAAGTCTGGACTTAGGTTTGAAAGATTGAGGAGGGGGGAAGGACACGCCAACGATCGACAGCACCGGTGGGGGGATAGCAACCGTGTCGTCGTCGGTAGCGTGTCCCTCCTCCCAAAGTTCCATCAAGTCCTCAATAGCTTGATGTTCTTCAATATTTTCCTGAATGTTGGAATTAGGGTCTGTTGAATGCATCTCTAAAGGAAGTTTATCGAAAATGATCCTGTAGATAAGCCTACGTGCAAATAAATGCAGGTCTTTTATGAGTGAAAATTTATCGCATTGGGAGTCAAGACAGAAGGTGAGGCTTAGTTATAGGACTTGTGTCTCTGTATCCGTTAAGTTATAAGAAGACAGGTTGACAATCGATAGTTGTTGATAATTTTTCATAGTGTGGGTGATGGTAGGTGGGGAGTTTGACAGGGGTTTAAGCCCTATTCCTTTCCTAAAAAAAGAGGGGCTAGTTTGATGTCAGTAGGTAAGGGAGTACCAGAAGGAGAAATAATTACCTCAGTAGTGCTTACCTTATTGGTGATATTAGAGTGCATAGGGGAAGAAATATTTGAGGTGGTTGGTGCCATGGAAACCATGGTGTGTGAGGCCGTTAAGGTATAAGAAGACAGGTTGACAATTGATAGTTGTTGATAATTTTTCATAGTGTGGGTGATGGTAGGTGGGGAGTTTGACAGGGGTTTAGGCCCTATTCCTTTCCTAAAAAAAAGAGGGGCTAGTTTGATGTCAGTAGGTAAGGGAGTACCAGAAGGAGAAATAATTACCTCAGTAGTGCTTACCTTATTGGTGATATTAGAGTGCATGGGGGAAGCAATATTCAAGGTGGTTGGTGCCATGGAAACCATGGTGTGTGAGGCCGAGGATTAAGGGCCACGAGTGACCGGGAGTGACGGGTGAGGTATAGATACCGGGCGTGAGGGTGCCTGTTTAGAATGGAAAGATTGTGACCGACGTGATGATGAATTGCCAAGGTGATGTGTTGGTGATTCAGTAGATGCTGCATCAGAGTTGCCTTTGCACCTTTTGGGTAGTTTGTCACCCGACAGATCACGATAAATGGTGGATTGACTAGAGGAAAGAGACGAGGAAGAAGAAGATAGATTAGTAACATTACCATCCTTGTTAGTATTAGGTTCATAAGTGTAGTTAGAAGGTTGTTTCCTTGTATTTGTATTTTGGGCCCATTTGTAGGCAAAACCATTAGTGTGTGCACTCATATCCCTTATGAATTTGATTTCTTTAGTGCGAATAATATCCAAGGTGTATCTTTCTATATGCGTTTTGAGACCTTGTTCCTTTTTCTTAAATCGAGTGCTTGTGGTTATGAGTGTATAGTCCTCATACCATCTAGAGATGGAGTCGTCAAGTGACTTTAACTCAACTTCATACTGTGTACAGAGCAAAGACATCATACCAAACGAACAGGATTGTAGATTATTTTCCCAATTAGATTTTAGTGATTTCTCTATCTTTTTCAGATTGGGAAAGATTTGTATTCTAAGTCCCCAGGGGACTATATTGTTATCCGTGTATTTTTTGAAAATACTTTCTGTGCCAGAAGGTTCTTCCTTTACGTTCTAAGAGACGTTGTAATCGTAGAAAGGCCTGGTCCAGGTCCTGATCAGAAATCTCTGCAGAATGCTGGGACTGTTGGATTTTGTCCATGAGGACTTCCCAGGCCTCTCCATTGAAGATAGCCATGCTTGAGATGGAAAAGGGAGAAACAGAGCAACAAGAGGGGATAAGGGAATAGAACAGGACCAAAATAAAGCAAGGGTAAATGACCAAAACAGTCTATAGGAAAAGACTAGAAAACAAGATTGAAATTCCCATAAGCAGGTATAACATATACCAAAATGAGATGTTTTACAAATTATACAGCTCTAAATATAGCTAATGAATCAATCTATACAATAGTTTAAATATTTGTTGTGTTGCCAATCAATCAGACCGAAAGGAAGTGTATTAAAACACTGGAGAGAAAAAACAGGAGATTGGTCTGGTTGATGATGGAGCACCCCTAGTTTAGGCACCTCATCCCAATATGTAAGAAAAAATGCGGTAGGAGGTTAGCAGGATTTTAACGGTGCCGAATACACAAAAACAACATTTTTTCAGTTAAAATAGAAAAAAGTTTTATTAATTAACATGTTTAAAAGAGAATCAAACATAAAAAGACAGGTGTTTGGTGGTCATATTAGGCAGTTAATTCAAAGTTGACAAAGGAGACGTTGCACACTTAGACTGACATGTTTCGCCATTGGCTTCCTGCTATTAAATGCTATTAAATCCCTGCAAACAAATTCTGAAATAATAATTAAGCCCTCTGACAAGGGCGGGAACTTGGTTGTCATGGACATGCCCAATATGTAACTATGTGCCAAAAAATTCTTACGAACCGTAATTGGTATCGCCCCATTTCAAAAACAGTGATCAATAACTTTGATGCACAATATCATGCAATTATTTTCAGGGCTTACCACCAAGGCGTTATTGATCTGAACACCCTGAATTTCCTGAACGTCAAGGATCCAAGGATCCCTACGTTTTACTCACTACCCAAAGTGCACAAATCCTCCAGGACGTCCCATTATCTCAGGCTGTTCTAGCCTTACTGAAAATGCTAGCTCCCTAGTAGACAGCTACCTACAACCCCATGTTATTGCACTCTCTTCATACATCAAAGATACAATTGATCTTTTGAGAACAATTGAAGGTATTTCCCTTCGTACTAACACTTGGTCAGTAGCCCTTGATGTAGAAAGCCTCTACAATGCTATCCCACATGATTTAGGAATCAAAGTGATACAGCAACACCTAAATGAAAGGGGTCCCTCTTTTGCCAAATATAATGCATTTGTACTGGATCTACTTGATTACATCTTGAAACACAACGTGTTCATTCTTGACTCCTCCCACTACCTCCAAGGTGCAGGGGGTCACAATGGGGACCAAATGTGCCCCTTCTTATGTGAACCTGTACCTGGGGGGGTGGGAGAAGGAGGTCCTCAGTAGAAAAGATTTGAGTCATCTTCACAACAAAGTCGTGGTTTGGTATCATTTTATAGATGATGTCCTCATTTTTTGGTCCAGAACACAAACTGAACTCAATGAATTTCTACAAATAATTTCAATTAATAACTTTAATCTAAAATTCACCATGCATTGTAGTCAGAACAATATCAGTTTCTTGGACTTGGTCATCTCTATTGATGCACAAGGTAAACTTGACTCATCTCTATATAGAAAGCCCTCAGCGGGAAATACCATCCTCGATGCTCAAATTTCGCACCCCACCTCTTTAATCAGAAGTATTCCCTATAGCCAGTACCTAAGGCTTAAACGTAATTGTAGTAAAGACTCTGACTTCAGAACCGCAGCTAGGGATCTGTATAACAGACTGAGAATTAGAGGCTACAGCCATTCCTGCCTTAAAAAAGCCTTCAATCGGGCAAATGCACAAAAAAGAAATTCATTGATCTTTTCTACCAAACGAGTCACTAAATCCGACACAGTGAGAGTTATCACCTGATACTCCAGTCAGCACCAACAAATTAGACAGATATTAACTAAATTCTGGCCACTTCTATCCGCAGACCCTACTACAAGTAAATACATAAAAAATTTCCTGAAATCACCTTTAGACGAGCTCCCTCTCTTAGGGATCGATTGATCGATTCATAGTCACTTTGGAACTACGCCATCTTCCACAATTCAAGCCAATTGGGGTACTTTCCCCTGTGGTGCCTGTGATGTTTGTGAATATGTTGACAAAAAAACTAAATTTAAACTTCCCAATGGCAAATGGCATTCCACCCAGTCTAGGGTCACCTGCCAGACACCTGGTGTTATATATTTGGCTCAGTGTCTGTGCGGTGGCTTCTACATTGGAAAGACAAAACGACAATTTTTTAAACGAATACGAGATCATATTAAACCAATAAAGAAAAACAAAATGGACACTGCCATCAGCCGGCATGTTGGTATATACCACCACCTCAATCCTCAATATATCAAATTTCTGGCACTTGAACATATCCCCATAGACTCCTGTGGTGGCAGTGTCGATCGCATTTTCTTACAGCTAGAGACTCGATGGATCTACGACCTCAAAGCCACATCATTTCCTGGTTTCAATGAAAGCCTTAGCTTCAAGTCCTTTCTTTAGTCACAATGAATGTCAGCTCCTAGTCTATCCCTCTATTGGCTGTTTCCCATGTTTGGAGATGTATCTCCTTTTTTTTTTTCTTTTTTTCCCTCCCCCCCACTCCCCACTTCCCATAAGCCATTGTTTGTACCTTTACTAACATTTTATTATCGATTGCAATATACCATATATATTGATTACTCATATTTGTGTGTGTACTAAATTTATTGTTCATTTATATTTATTTATTTAATTTTGTATGTTTCATGATTTAACTCTTTTCATTACCAGTATTAGTCACACACATTTGTAAGTGAGCTTGGTTTCCCATTAGAGACACTTGGCCAGTCAGAGCTGTTCCGTGGTCCTGTTCTGTTGCCCTTTGCCCCTCTTTGCTTTATCCCGGTCCATCTGTGTCAGTCACTGGATTTTCTTCCCTTTTTTCCTGTTCTGAGAAACAGGTCTATGGTGGGTCATACGGACGCCCAGGGCTTGCCTTATCCATCCATTAGCAAGCACAATTTTCACTTTCACCACCTCAGAGCATACCTCTTTTTCACCATCTCTGCATGTCCCGGGCCGATGCGGAGAAGCTGGAGTCTCTACACGTTCATCCTGGTTACCATGGATGGACTCCCCCCTTCTCACGCGGCCTCTTGGGTAGTGTAGTCTGAGGGTTTTGGCCCCCTGCGCATGCGCACAGGCGTCTTCTCATCCACCTCGAGCCAGTGACATCACACGCCAGCTCATCGGAGGTCAGATTTAAACTGGCTTATCTGGCTGTCTGTTCAGCCAGAGCCGGAGGGAGACGCTCTTACTCAGTGGCGCTTGGAAGATCGGTAAGCCAGGATCCAGCCTATTAGGCACATGCTAACTTAATGCTTCTCTTCATAGCTCATGCACCCTTGTCTTTCTCGGCTATTCACAGTTATCTAGATCACTGAATACAAGTCCTCTCTAGTTATGGCGCTCTTTCCCCTCTAATATAGTGGAACCTACTGGAGACCTCTCTTCCCCCATTTACTCTAATGCTTTTCTCCTTCCATTTTCCCTTAGCCCTTTTATCATTCCTGTTCCTGTTCCTGTTCCTGTGTACCTGTTTAACCCCTTGATATCTGCCTACCTTCCCTCTATGTTCACAGCATTTCTATACATAGATTTTTTCCTTTTTGTATTTTTTCAGCCTGCTTCCTGCAGTGAATTTCCTACAGTCTATTCTTAAATAAATATCTTACAAGAGTGTCTACCCCATCGATTAATAGGCATATACTTTTTAGTAAGTATTTGATAAATGAGACAACTGTCCCTTTTTACCATTCTTAGATTAAAGATTTCTACGAAACCACTCATTAATTCTATCAATATTTATTGCCCCCCAGTGTCGCCCTTCTGCCATCTATGGCCACACTTGACTGATTTCCTTGGATCAGGGCATTTGGGGTGATTGTCAGGGTCCATCCTGGTGGTTTACAGGTGCTAGCATTTGTTTGTTTGGCTGTTTTCATGTCTCTTTTTTGGCAACCAAGCTCACACACTATCCCTTTGTATGATAAATTTGACTGTACAATCTATTTGTATGTTACAATTTCTCTATATTTCATTTATATAGTGTTGTCGATTAAGCGTTTCACATCCCCTGAGGAAGCCAATGGCGAAACATGTCGGGTTAAGTGTGCAATGTCTGCTTTGTCAACTTTGAATTAACTGCTTAATATGACCACCAAACACCTGTCTTTTTATATGTTTGATTCTCTTTTAAACATGTTAATTAATAAAACTTTTTTCTATTTTAACTGAAAAAAATTTGTTTTTGTGTATTCGTCACCGTTAAAATCCCTCTAACCTCCTACCGCTTTTTTTCCTATATTCTCATAGTATTTCACAGGCTTGTCTAAATGTTGTGCAGCAAACTTTAAACAAGTTTCAACATGCTTTTTTTTTCAGCAATGGCATCTTGCATTGTGAATGTGCATACAGGCCATGACAGTAGAGTGCATTACTTATTGTTTTCTTTTAAACAATTGTACCTGCTAATTCTAGGTCTTTCTGAACCTCTCCACAGATGGTTCTTAGCTCCTGGACAACTCTTCTAATAATTCTTTTCACTCCTTTGTCAGAAATCACCAGTACACAAACAAGGTCCATAAAGACATGGATGAGTGAGTTTGGGGTGGAGGAACTTGACTGGCCTGCACAGAGTTCTGACCTCAACTTGAAAGAACACCTTTGGGATGAATTAGAGCGCAGACTGTGAGCTAGGCCTTCTCGTCCACATCAGTGCCTGACCTCACAAATGTGCTTCTGGAAGAATGGTCAAACATTCCAATAGACACACTCCTAAACCTTGTGGACAGCCTTCCCAGAAGAGTTGAAGCTGTTATAGCTGCAAAGGGTGGGCCAACTCAATATTGAACCATATGAACTAAGACTGGGATGCTATTAAACTTCATGTGCATGTAAAAGCAGGCGCCACAATACTTTTGTATATATATATCTATATATATATATATATATATATATATATATATATAGATATCTATTTATATAGATATCTATATATATATATATATATATATATATATATATATATATATATATATATATATATATATATATATATATATATATATATATATATATATATATAGATAGATAGATATCTATATATATAGATGTATATATAGATATCTATATATATAGATATATATATATATTTAAATTTATTCAATGCATTTAAAGTCCAAAAACAGGCAGTTTAGTATAACACAATAAAGAATTAAACACTTACAGCTACAGAGATTTAGCCACAATCAAAATGCATATGCGGCAATACAAGCATCTGTTTAACTGAGACTTACTTAGACTATGTCTTGAACAAATAACTTGCTTTGTATAGTGTTCTTCTTTGGGAATGAAAGTAGTCCATTAAAAGAGCCATTTGTCAGGTGGTGAGGAGGCAATGGGGTATATTTACCGAAGGCAAATAGACTGTGCACTTTGCAAAATGCAGTTGCACTCTGCAAGTACAGATGCTCCAGAGCTTAGTAAATGAGGTAAAGTTTCACTTTACAAAGAATACCCAATCACATGCAACGAAGATAAAAAAAACTGTATTTTATCCTGCACATAATTGAATGATGTCAACAGAGCTTCCCCTCTGCAACTGCACTTTGCAAAGTGCACAGCCTATATGCCTTTAGTAAATCAACCCCATTATGTCATGTATACGGTGCACCATGGCACCGCCATCACTTGTATGGGTTGCGTTCACCTGCTCTACTGCCAACACATAATCCCAACGCACATGTTCCTGTAGAAATGGCTGTGCATATAAACGGGTGCTTTAGTGACCAATGGCTGGAATCGTGTCAAGTCAAAGAAAACAAATGTCACCAGTACACCAAGGATCTCTAAAGTGAGTCCAAAGCTTTAATCAGTGATCACATCGTTACAGCAGATTGCACCGAAGCTACACAGGACCCCTTCTTTATGTGTCACATGCCTGATAAAGGTGTCCTGCGTGGCTCTGAAACATTACAATCTGCTGTAGCGATGTGATCGCTGATTAAAGCTCTGGACCTACTTTGGAGATCCTTGGTGTGCTGGTGGCTTTTGTTTTCTTTCACATGCTTTACTGGTCACTGAAAGTGACAAGGGGTAATTTTTTTATCAACCATAAAGCAAAGCATCATGCCTATGGCATGTGAACTTCCTTATCCCCTGCCTTTGCAGCTTAACCTGGGATGGTTGGGGAAGGGAAAAATGCAGCTCAATCATGTGTTTTTACTGCCCCTATATGCAAGTCCAAATGAACTCTATAGCTCAGTTTAGCTCTCTGAGCTGAAACACACACACTAACCACCACATCATAGTCCAGCTGATCAGCTTAATCAGCAGACCTGTCAGGAAAAAAAATTATTTGGGCTATGGGATTGGGAATCCAACAAAACCTTCTCAAGCTCACATTTTGTAAATAATAGCCGCATGCATCCTATCATACAGTGTTCTGGACAACATAACGTTGTGCTCATAATTTTGCATACCCTGACAGAATGCATGGTTTCTTGGCCATTTTTCAGAGAATATGAATGATAACACAAAAACTTTTTTTTCACTCATGATTAGTGTTTGGCTGAAGCCACTTATTATCAATCATCTGTGTTTACCCTTTTTAAATCATAATGGCAACAGAAACTACCCAAATGACCCCGATCAAAGGTTTACACACCCTGGTGATTTTGGCCTGATAACATGCACACAAATTGACACAAAGGGGTTTGAATGGCTATTAAAGGTAACTATCCTCACCTGTAATTAGTGTATGTGTATAAAAGGTCAATGAGTTTCTGGACTCCTGACAGACCCTTGCATCTTTCATCCAGTTTTGCACTGACGTTTCTGGATTCTGAGTCATGAGGAAAGCAAAAGAATTGTCAAAGGATCTGCGGGAAAAGGTAGTTGAACTGTATAAAACAGGCAAGGGATATAAAAAGATATCCAAGGAATTGAGAATGCCAATTAGCAGTGTTCAAACTCTAATCAAGAAGTGGAAAATGAGGGGTTCTGTTGAAACCAAACCACAGTGTCAGGGACATACTGCTCGTTCCAGAAGGCGTGCGCCTATGCGCATGCGCGAATCACGGACTTTGCGCACGTTAGACGGGCTTTGGCGCCCAACAGTCCATAAAAGACGCTCAATGATGCTGCTCCTTGCAGTTTAATCTGCTTCTGTTCCCTGTGTTCCTGATTCCGTACCAGTACTCTGTTCCTGTGTTGACCCGGCTTCCTGATCCTGCTTATGTCCAAAATCCTGACCTCGACTCGTTTGACCCTGCTCTATTACCTGCCTGATTGCCTGTTGCCAAGACCCAGCCTGGACTCTCACTATGCTCTGCCTACCGTTTTTGCTGTATTCCCTGATGTGTATGACCCTGCTAGTCTGACTCCGCTTCTGCCTGCTGACCTGCATCCGCTGCTCTGCAAACCTGCATCTGCTGATCTGCATCCGCTACTCTGCAAACCTGCATCTGCTGACCTGCATCAGCTGCTCTACAAACCTGCACCTGCTGACCTGCATCTGCTACTCTGCAAACCTGCATCTGCTGACCTGCATCCGCTGCTCTGCAAACCTGCACCTGCTGACCTGCATCCGCTACTCTGCAAACCTGAATCTGCTGACCTGCATCCGCTGCTCTGCAACCTGCATCTGCTGACCTGCATCCGCTATTCTACTAGCCTGCATCTACTGACCTGCATCTGCTACTCCAGCTTCCACACGAGGAGACCACTTCAAGCAGTAAGGACTCAGCAGGCACCTCTACCTCACTGTGCTCTTACCCTCACTGTTCCCACACCAGTGGTCTCCGAGCCAGGGTGGTATGGGAGGTCTCCCTCCGCACGTCAGACTCACATCCCAGGTACGTTACACACAGTCAGGTAGACCAACTAAAATTTCAGCCACAACTGCCAGGAAAATTGTTCAGGATGCAAATAAAAACCCACAATTAACTTCAGATGAAATACAGTACTCTTTGAAAATGTGAATGTGAATGTGGTGTGGCTGTTTCAAGATGCACAATAAGGAGGCACTTGAAGAAAGATGGACTGCGTGGTTGAGTCGCCAGAAGAAAACCATTACTATGCAAATTCCACAAAGTATCCTGCTTACAATACGCCAAAGCCTCAAACCTTCTGCCACAAAGTCATTTGGAGTGATGAGACCAAAATTGAGCTTTTTGGCCACAACCATAGACGCTACATTTGGAGACCTATGATGAAAGGTACACCATTTCCACTGTGAAACACGGAGGTGGATCGCTCATGTTTTTGGGATGTGTGAGCTACAAAGGCACAGGAAATTTTTGTCAAAATTAATGGTACGATAAATGCAGTATGTTATCAAAAAATACTGGAAGAACATTTGCCAGAAAAAAATACTGGAGGAAAATTTGCCAGGAAAAAATACTGGAACATTTGCCAGGAAACTGCGCATGGGACGTACTTGGACATTCCAACATGACAATGATCCAAAACACAAGGCCAAGTTGACCTGTCATTGGCTACAGCAGAATAAAGTGAAGGTTCTGGAGTGGCCATCTCAGTCTCCTGACCTCAATATCATTGAGCCACTCTGGGGAGATCTCAAATGTGCAGTTCTTGCAAGACAGCCCAAGAATTTACAGGAACTGGAGGCTTTTTGTCAAGAGGAATGGGCAGCTTTACTATCTGAGAAGATAAAGAGCCTCATCCACAAATACCACAAAAGACTTCAAGCTGTCATTGATGTTAAAGGGGGAAATACACGGTATTAAAGAATCACTAAAGTTATTTATTTATTTTTTTTAAATAACAAACATGGTATACTTACCTCCACTGTGCAGCTCATTTTGCACAGAGTGGCTCCGAACCTGGTCTTCTGGGGTTCCTCCGCGGCTGTCTCGGCTCCCCCCCACAAGGACTCAACACCTTCATGCGAGCTCCCTCGCATGGTGTTGAGTGCTTGCGGGTGCGCTCCCGTGATACAGCCGGCGGCCATAGCCACTCACTGTATCACTCGGCCCCGGCGCGCCGCGTCATTGGATGTGATTGACAGCAGCGCGAGCCAATGGCTGTGCTGCTTTCAATCCATCCACTCTAGCCAATCAACGACCAGGCTGAGTGGCAAAGAGGATGTCGGGGTGAGCGCAGGACTTTCGAGGGGTTAGGTAAGTAAAACAGGGGGGCTGGGGGGGCAGTATTGTCGGATGTTTTTTCACCTTAATGCATAGATTGCATTAGGGGGAAAAAAACTTTTACCTTTACAACCCCTTTAAAAACTGGGGTATGTAAACTTTTGATCAAGGTCATTTGGGTAGTTTCTGTTGCCATTATGATTTAAAAAGAGTAAACACAGTTGATTGATAATAAATGGCTTCAGCCAAACCTTAATACATAGATTGCATTAGGGGGAAAAAAACTTTTACCTTTACAACCCCTTTAAAAACTGGGGTATGTAAACTTTTGATCGAGGTCATTTGGGTAGTTTCTGTTGCCATTATGATTTAAAAAGAGTAAACACAGTTGATTGATAATAAATGGCTTCAGCCAAACACTAACCATGAGTGAAAGAAAAGTTTTTGTGTTATCATTCATATTCTCTGAAAAATGGCCAAGAAATCATAAATTCTGCCAGGGTATGTACACTTATGAGCATACTTGTATATATTTAAATTGTATATTATATATATTTTTTTTAGAATTGCATACTTTGTTGCTATTTTGTGAAGTGAACCAATCATTGGGATCATCATCATTTTTAATATCCATATCTTAGTGAGGATCACATCTATATTTTGACAGTCCATGAAGCCGTTCTTGGGAAAGCCTTCTCAAGCCATTTGAACGACTTCTTTGGTTCTGGGTGTGTTCTAGGTTTGATTCTCAGGTGATTATGTCTGCAACAACTCTGTCCAGAATTTCTAATGTCTAAAAAGTATCAGAATTTAAAGATGACATTACCATAGGGCTAAAATAGCAGTGGATCAGTGCAAATCTATCAGTCGGGTATGACTAACTGAAAACCTATTTTAACTGGACACATATTTTAAGGTATGATTGTATTTTTATCTTGAAGGATTGTTAAATGAGACTTTGAGGAAGATCTGTATTTCTCTGCAATCACCTTTTTTGGAATTTGCTGTCTGTGTCCCATTGGAAGGATTTTATTTAAACAATCTTGGGATAAATTATCAGCCACTCAGGGAATGCCTTGTTTTCAGTGAGTCAGACAAGACCACTGCTACACTGATGCCAGTGCAGTAGCCATCATATCTGAACAATAGCCACAGCAGTACAATGTCACCAGAGTAGTGCAGTGTCACTATAGTGACAATATACTGTAATCAGAGTCAGAGACAATGGCCTGCTACATTGACATGAGCAGAGCAGCCAGCCATTGTGCATGATCACCACCACAGCAGTACAATGTCACCAGACCAGTGCAGCCAGTCACAGTGTTCCAATAACCCACCACATCAGTCACAGTGTCCCCAAGGCCTCATTCTCATGTGCAGTGCTCTCTGTGTTTAGATCGCTATTCAGAGAGCATTTGACAGGCAGTGAGAAGGTATTGTATCACCCCTCACTGCCTGCTTCAACTCCTTTAGTCCTGCTCAAGTGACCACATTTACTTCAAGGGGTCGCAAAGCAACAGAGGTAATTCCTACCACAGCTGCAAAACAAAGCATCGCAGATGTCAGTGTGCATTGACGTCTGATGATTGGCCAAAGCTCGCACCTGACCTGCATGCTTTGGCCAATCACAGCGCTCTGCTGTGAGAGCCATGATTGGCCTTTAGCCAAATCCACGCCCCACAGTATATAAGGCTGCTTACACGGTGGCCATATATAGGGTTAGGATTGAGAGAACGTTAGCTATAGGCAGGTTAGTTAGTGGCGTGCAGACAGTTTAGTATATATATACAGTGCCTTGCACAAGTATTCACCCCCCTTGACAATTTTTGTGTTTTGTTACATTACAGCCTTTAGTTCAATGTTTTTTTTAATCTGAATTATATGTGATGGATCAGAATACAATAGTCTAAGCTGGTGAAGTAAAATTAGAAAAATATATACATAAAACTATTTTCCAGAAATAAAAAACTGAACAATTGGCATGTGCGTATGTATTCATCCCCTTTGTTATGAAGCTCATAAAAAGCTCTGGTGCAACCAATTACCTTCAGAAGTCACATAATTAGTGAAATGATGTCCACCTGTGTGCAATCTAAGTGTCACATGATCTGTCATTACATATACACACCTTTTTGAAATGCCCCAGAGGCTGCAACACCTAAGCAAGAGGCACCACTAACCAAACGCTGCCATGAAGACCAAGGAACTCTCCAAACAAGTGAGGGACAATGTTGTTGAGAAGTGCAAGTCAAGGTTAGGTTATAAAAAAATATCCAAATCTTTGATAATCCTTAGGAGCACCATCAAATCTATCATAACCAATTGGAAAGAACATGGCACAACAGCAAAGCTGCCAAGAGACGGCCGCACACCAAAACTCACGGAACGGGCAAGGAAGGCATTAATCAGAGAGTAAGCACAGAGACCTAAGGCAACCCTGGAGGAGCTGCAGAGTTCCACAGCAGAGACTGGATTATCTGTACATAGGACGACAATAAGCCGTACGTTCCATAGAGTTGGGCTTTATGGCAGTGGCCAGAAGAAAGACATTACTTACAGCAAAAAACAAAATGGCACGTTTTGAGTTTGCGAAAAGGCATGTGAGAGACTCCCAAAATGTAAGGAGGAAGGTGCTCTGGTCTGATGAGACTAAAATTGAACTTTTTGGCCATCAAAGAAAACTTTATGTCTGGCGCAAACCCAATACATCACATCACCCAAAGAACACCATCCCCACAGTGAAACATGGTGGTGGCAGCATCATTCTGTGGGGATGTTTTTCATCAGTCAGGACTGGGAAACTGGTCAGAGTTGAGGGAAAGATGGATGGTGATAAATACAGGGATATTCTTGAGCAAAACCTGTACCACTCTGTGTGTGATTTGAGGCTAGAAGGCAAGCAGGACAATGACCCCAAACACACTGCTAAAGCAACACTTGAGTGGTTGAAGGGAAAACATGTAAATGTGTTGGAATGGCCTAGTCAAAGCCCAGAACGCAATCCAATAGAAAATCTGTGGTCAGACTTAAAGATTGCTGTTTACAATTGCAAACCATCCAACTTGAAGGAGCTGGAGCAGTTTTGCAAGGAGGAATGGGCAAAAATCCCAGTGGTAAGATGTGGTAAGCTCATAGAGACTTATTCAAACCGACTTGGAGCTGTGATAGCCCCAAAAGTATTGACTTTAGGGGGGTGAATAGTTATGCACATTGACTTTTTCTGTTATCTTTTGCGCATGTTCCATAAATGAAATGATGCAAATCCTCAAACAATTCATGGTAATTCCAGGCTGGGAGGCAACAAAACACGAAAAATGTCAAGGGGGTGAATACTTTTGCAAGGCACTGTGTGTGTGTGTGTGTGTGTATATATATACACACAGTGTAAAAATACAAAAAAAATACAGTGCAGGCAGTGTAGTGTGTATATATATTTAGTTAAAAAAATGGTGGGGCCCCCCAAAATCCATACCAGACCCTTATCCAAGCATGCAGCCTGGAGGACAGGATAGGGAGGATGAGCGAGCCCCCCCTCCTGAACCATACCAGACCACATGCCCTCAACATGGGGAGGGTGCTTTGGGGTCCCCCCGAAAGCACCTTGGCAAGGGTTGTGAGGGTATGTGGGTGGGGGCTTATCATAATCTGGAAGCCCCCTTTAACAAGGGGGCCCCCAGATCCCACTCCCCTATGTGAATGGGTATGGGGTACATTGTACCCCTATATATTCACCAAAAAAGTGTCAAAAAGTAAAAACCACAAAATACAGTTTTTGACAATTCCTTTATTAAAAAAGAAAGAAAATAAATGTCCATCCATCACGCCGCTGGAAGGACCCGAAAAATAAAAAAAGGAAAATACTCTGCCTCCACGGGAGGCGTCCCGCTGAATGCTGTCTTTTCGCTGTGACAGCTGTTATATAGGCAAGGGCAGGGCCAACCCAGTGACGTGACCGAGTGACCCCTCCCCTTCTGACATCATGTGGCGTCAGAGGGGGGTAGGGTCATCTGGTTACATCAGCGGGTGGCCTCGCCCTTGCCTATATTTTTTTTAATAAAGGATTTGTCAAAAACTGTCTTTTGTGGTTTTTACTTTTTGACACTTTTTTGGTGAATGGGTACCCCTACCCATTCACATGGGGGGGCCGGGATCTGGGGGTCACCTTGTTAAAGGGGGCTTCCAGAGTCTGATAAGCCCCCCACCCACAGACCCTCACAACCACCAGGCAAAGGTTGTGGGGTCAATGTCATTTTGCTGTAGCACTGTAAAACACATCAGACAGATGTGCCACTTTACAAGCAGACTAAGGGGATCCCCGGGCATAATATTTAAAGGAATATTTCATTTTTATTGTTTCACTTTATGTCCCTTGGGGCAGTACCTGGGTCCCCATACACTTTTTATGGCAATAACTTGCATATAAGCCTTTGAAATTAACACTTTTGATTTTTCATATTAGTGTCCCATAGACTTCAATAGGGTTTGCATGTTTGCACAAATGTTTTGCCTGTTTGCATGTTCTGGTGCAAACCGAACCGGTGGGTGCTCGGCTAAATACTATTCTCCAGTTTTAGTAAATCAAACCCACTGTGTTTGCCCATCGACACAAGCTCAGTGTACTGGTAGGTATACAACATAATTAATTATTAATTCATGTAAAGATATGGTGGTGTATAGCACTGGGTGTTATTTCAGTAAAGCTGTCTTTACGTATACAGTATATTATTATTATACAGATAAATTCTTAAAAAACATTTAAGGGTCCACATACTTATTATTATACTTCTTAGTTTTCAAGTCTGTTCTTTAATAATTTCTTTTTTTAATGCAGATTAATGTATAAGCAAGTATCCATGTATATGTGAAAATTGCATTTATTTTGTTTGTTGGCAAAGACCACTTTGGAAATCTGATGAATTCCAAATGAATATATTCCAGATATTGCAGATTCAGTTTTTAATTTAAAGCCATGAATAAGATCTATTGATTTAAAACCCAATATTATTATTTCATGCATTTACCACAACTCTGTAATTGATCATTTAAAATTTATAAAATCATCAGGCAAATTGCAAATGTTTTAATCAATGATCTAATCATTCAGGTATTGAAATATGATATGGTTTCATTTAACTCTCATTTCATAACATTAATCTGTTGATTTACAGATTATATTTCCACGTTGGCAGTGAAATTGGATTTCTTTATTTAAATAATGATTTTGTACCCTAATTATCATGCATAATATTGTAATTTAAATTATGTGCCATTGTTTAGCCTTGTACATTACAGAGTCAGAAGTATCAGCTTTCAAACGTATCTAACGTATTGCTATTCTTTGTACAGGTACGCCATCTTTTGTCATATAAACCATAACAGTCACTTAGCACCCCACTAAACTACAGATAATCTTTCAGGGAATTATCACAGACTTCCATGTGAACCATGCAAAATATTCAATGACACAATGACAAAGCAATTGAACGATAAAAGCTTATTGAAACATCTCTGTTTGTCTTAAAGGACAACTGCACCTTTGCAGTTGCTCAAGTAAAGCTTTCTAGTTGCACTTACTTAAGCCTCATTCTCCTTTGCAACACTATACTAAGTGATTGCTTCTTTCCAGCCCCCAGCTCCTCCGGCATCCCAAGTAGATAAGGACTTGCACTGCAAATGGGGGTCAAGCTCAAGAAAATGGAACTAGTAATAAGTGGCCTGGAGTGATCATTCTCCAGCCTTCTGACCAATCACTGGGCAGGTGGGTGGATAAAGTGAAAGAGTAGCGGGCAGAGGCAACATATGCCGCACACGTGCAATGCTGGGAGATGTAGAGCAGAGCATACCTTTTCCACTGTACCTTTTCTCTTTAAGGAGCCTGAATTAATGTTTTTACAAATAGACATATGGTAGACACCCAAGATTTTTTTTTTATAAATTTATAAAAAGTTAAATATTTATATTTTAAATTTAATAAAAGTGTTGAGCTATCTAAAATATAGATTCTTAGCACAAAGGTGCAGTTGTTCTTCAATATTTATTCTGCATTTATTCTAAATCTTTAACTAAATGACCAAAGACATGTCTAAACTTACAGAACTAATCTTCTTTTGTCCACCACTGCTGAGTCCACCATCTTGTGACCATTTTAGTTTAGGCCCCTTTGCTATGGTGAGCCCTTTTTTTGTTGTTGTTGTTTTTGGTTTCGCTAGAAGACACTTCCATAGAGATGATTTTCTCCTTCCCTTCTGTGGGAATGGCTCTGTGTTAATCATAGAGTAAGGGGCAAATTTAGCAGCAATATAGCCTTACAGAAGACAAATAAATACAGCTAAAAAGGTGGACCGATTATAAAGCACTGTGGCATGCTTTACACTCTTCTTGCTTTGGGACTCTAAAAACTCCTAATATGAAGGCACACATTGGAGAGAATACTATAGTGTCCAACGGAGAGTAGTAGTAATATCAGCTCTCCTTTATAAATAGGCTTTTAAGTCGTTGAAGATTTAAATGCCTAATGCTTGGCAGATAATTGAGTAGCATTCTCTTAAACATAACTTGTAGTGTTCACAAGCATTTTAGCAGAGCACCTCTTTTTCTGAAGCAACAACTGACTTAATAGGCCCTTATCTACTAATGACCTTACTACTGACCATATCCACAGTTACCTGCACAGATTTTGTGGGTGGGGTTATTAGTGGATGAGATAAATACATTTCCTATTTTGGACCCCATAGGGTTGATTTTCTAAAGACAAATAGTCTGTTCGCTTTGCAAGGGAATTTTCCCCTTAGCTTAACCAGTTGCCAACTGGCCCATAGCCGGATGACAGCAGCAGGGCAGTTGGATAACTCTGGGATCACGTCATATGACGTGATCCCGGAAAACCGCTACCCGCGCGCCCCCCCGGGCGTGCACATGGGAACATCCGTGTTGCGCCAGGTCCACGAGACCCGGCGCAACACGGATCGCGGTAAAGGGCCATACACAGCGGCCCTTTACCGTGTGATCGCTCCGTGCAATGACGGAGTGATCACAAATTTCAACAAAGCAGGGAAGCAGGGTCATCAGGAGTTCACCGCTCTCCTCTCCTCAAACCGATGCAGCGTGAGAGGAGAGCTTTACGGTGCCAATCTGTGATTTTTCACCATATATCAGTGCCCAACAATGCCACAGCAGTGCCCAACAGTGCCACAACAGTGCCCAACAGTGCCACAACAGTGCCACAACAGTGTCATCTGTGCCACAACTGCGTCATCTGTGCCACAACTGTGCCACATCTGTGCCATCTGTGCCATTTGTACCACCTGTGCCACACCTGTGCCACCTCTGTGCCACCAGAGCCACACCAGTGATACTACAGTGCACACCAGTGCCACATCTGTGCCACATCAGTGCCACCTGTGCCACATCAGTGCCACCTGTGCCCATCAGTGCCACCTGTGCCCATCAGTGCCACTTGTGCTCATCTGCGCCACTGCAGTGCCACATCAGTGTTGCTTGTGCCCACCAGTGCCACCTGTGCCCAACAGTGCTGCCAGAGCCCACCAGTGCCGCCTGAGCACACCAGTGCCACCTCTGTGCCACCAGAGCCACACCAGTGCAACCAGAGCCACACCAGTGCCATTACAGTGCACACCAGTGCCACACCAGTGCCCCATCAGTGCCACCTGTGCCCATCAGTGCCACCTGTGCCCATCAGTGCCACCTGTGCTCATCTGCACCACTGCAGTGCCACATCAGTGCCGCCTGTGCCCACCAGTGCCGCCTGTGCTGCCTGAGCCCACCAGTGCTGCCTGAGCCCACCAGTGCCACCTCTGTGCCACCGGAGCCACACCAGTGCAACCAGAGCCACACCAGTGCCATTACAGTGCACACCAGTGCCACACCAGTGCCACCTGTGCCCATCAGTGCCACACCAGTGCCCATCAGTGCCACTTGTGCCCATCAGTGCCACCTGCACCACTGCAGTGCCACATCAGTGCCGCCTGTGCCCACCAGTGCTGCCTGTGCCCACCAGTGCCACCTTTGCCCACCTGTGCCCACCAGTGCCACCTCTGTGCCACCAGAGCCACCTCTGTGTCACCAGAGCCACACAAGTGCAACCGAAGCCACACCAGTGCCACCACAGTGCACACCAGTGCCACACCAGTGCCACCTGTGCCCATCAGTGCTCATCTATGCCACATCAACCTCACCAGCCACCAGTATGGCAAAAAATTATTTACGGCCGAGGAGGCCTACCAGCGTCTCAGCATGACCAATGAGAGCAGCGGGGAGCTCTCTGAGTCTCAGTCCGATTCGGATTCAGCCTATGAACCCGTGACAAGCAGCGGGTCTGATACAGAATCCGAAGAGGAACGTGTGCCCATGAAAAGAAGGCATTCTGGCATTGAGCAGCAGCCTACCACCACCTCGAGCGCAGTGCCGTCCACCTCAAGAGCAGTGCCGTACACCTCAAGCGCAGTGCCGTCCACCTCAAGCGCAGTGCCGTCCACCTCAAGCGCAGTGCCGTCCACCTCAAGCGCAGTGCCGTCCACCTTAAGCGCAGTGCCACTGCAACAAAGGCCAGGTACCAGTAGGGTGTCCTCTCAGCCCCAAAAGGATAGAGGCCATGCCACTCTTCCCTATGCCCTTCAAAACCCCCTGTGGCTTCCCCCTCATTCTGGAGCAGCAAATATCCCCCCTTTTACTGCCCAGCCAGGTGTCCAGGTAAACACCGATGATTTTGTCATGCTTGATTTTCCTTATTTGATTTTCACCGAAGACTTACTATCGTCCATTGTGGCCCAGTGCAACCTCTATGCACAGTAGTACATAGTAAGCAACCCTGGCTCTAGTTATGCCCATCCCTATGAGTGGAGAGAGCTTACTATAGAGAAATTAAAAATTTTCTTAGGCCTAACTTTTACAATGGGACTCACAAAAAAAACAAAATGTACTCATATTGGTCAACTAACCCCATCCACCACATGCCACTCTTCTCATCGATAATGCCAAGATCAAGATACCTTATGATTTTGCGCTTCCTCCACTACAATGACAACACCCAGTGCCCTCCCCGAAATGACCCAGCATTTGACAAATTATTAAAAATTTGGCCACTCTTAAATTATTTCTCTGAAAAATTTCCCCAATTATATACCCCCAAACAGAATATTTCCTTGGATGAGTCCCTTGTAAAATTCTCCGGCAGGCTGGGCATCAAACAATTAATCCCCAGCAAAAGGGCCCGATATGGGGTAAAAATGTACAAACTTTGTGACCGAGCCACGGGGTACATTTACGCCTTCCGGGTGTACGAAGGGAAGGACACCCAACTGCATCCCCCTGAATGTCCAGAATATATTGGAGCCAGCGGCAAAGTTGTCTGGGAGCTTGTTTATCCACTCCTTGGAAAGGGGTACCACCTTTATGTGGGTAATTTTTATACAAGTTTGCCCCTCTTCGGCAATCTTCACCGGAGGGACACCTTAGTATGTGGTACTGTAAGAACCAATAGAAAGGGTTTCCTGCAAAAACTGGTCAATGAAAGGCTACGATGAGGGGAGACGGCAATTCATAATGACACCTACATGGAAGTCCCAAGAAGAAACGGCCCAGTCCAGAAACCTGCTTGTGTTTATGATTATAATTTGTTTATGGGGAGAGTGGACTTCAACGATCAGATGATTGAACCCTACCTTCCCACAAAAAAATCCCGCCACTGGTATAAAAAAGTGTCCATTTATTTTTTTCAGTTTGGCCATGTATAACACTTATGTTATTTACCAAAAATCTACAGAGAACCCCGTATCTTATCTGCACTACCAGGAACAAGTAATCTCCGCACTTTTGTACCCTGAAAGCCCACCAGAAAATATTCACTCTGATTCCGTGAGCAGACTCCACAAACACCACTTTCCTGACAAAATCCCCCCCAGTGAAACAGGCCACAGACATCAGAAGAGATGCCGGGTGTGCTCCAGAGGAGGAATTAGAAGAGACACTACGTTTTATTGTCCCCAATGTCCTTCCCAACCAGGCCTCTGTATAGGTGAATGTTTCCGCCGTTACCATACTTCTCTACGTTATTAGGGAAGTATGGTAAATGTAATTCTCATTTCCTGTCATTTTCCTCCACACCCCTTATGCCACAGCACTGAACTGTACATACCTCTGTCTTCTCCGGAACCGACCCTGGCCTGTTATATGACCAAGCTTCTGCCTAACGATAAACATACCTCTGCCTTCTCCGGAACTGACCCTGGCCTGTTATACAACCAAGCTTATGCCTAATGCTAAATTGTACCTACTTCTGCCTGCTCTGGAACTGACCCTGGACTGTTTGACCACGTTTTTTGCCTGCCTTTTGGACTGATCATTTACCCTGCTATGCTAGTGGGAACACAGGGGTCTCACATATGTGAGGGGCTTCAGAAATGTTTTTCTGGATGAAGAAAACTAATTTTTTAGTTTTCTCATTCCCAGATTTAGGGTCTGGAGACTTTCGAGGCTTCAAAGAGATTTGGGTGGGAGAAGTCTCTACCCCTGTCCCCATTCTTTCCTGGCCTGCTACTTGGACCATGCTCCTGCTTACTACCAGGACCAATATTTTGGCACTGCTGGCAATGTCTCTACTTGCACTGACCCTGGACTGTATAAGGACAGTATCCCTGCCTGTACTGACTATGGACAATATTCTTGCCTGCTGCCTGGACAATTCCATTCACTGTCGCTGACCATGTCCCTGCCTGCTGCCTGGATCAGGGCTCTCCTCCTGTGGACAACTGCACTACTAAAACCACAGGTAATCTTTTGTTTACAGTTTGCTCAGCAGAATATATTATAGGGTATAATTCTTGGTATGTTCATGCTATGTGTTGGAAATATGAAGGGCCTTCAAAAATGTGATAGATTGTAAGGAAATTAGATAATTTATGCTCCTAGAACGCCTGAATGTGCTACTTCAATGTTGGGCCTCTGTATGTGGCCAGGCTGTGTAAAAGTCTCACACATGTGGTATCACCATACTCAGGAGGAGTAGCAGAATATATTTTGGGGTGTCATTTTTGCTATGTACATGCTATGTGTTGGAAATATCTTAGAAATGGACAACTTTGTGTAAAAAAATTTTTTCCACATTTTCCAAAAACTTCAGAAAAAAAATGAACCGTTCAAAAGACTCATTATGCCTCAAAGATTATACGTTGGGGTGTTTGCTTTCCAAAATGGGGTCACTTTGTGGGTGTTTCCATTGTCTTGGTGCTCCAGGGCCTTCAAAAGTGTAATAGGTAGTTGAGAGATTAGATGTGTAATTTATGCTCCTAGAACGCCTGAATGCGCTACTTCAATGTTGCGCCTCTGTATGTGGCCAGGCTGTGTAAAAGTCTCACACATGTGGTATTGCCATACTCAGGAGGAGTGGCAGAATATATTTTGGGGTGTCATTTGTGTAATGTACATGCCGTGTGAGAGAAATAACCTGTTATAATGACAATTTGGTGTGAAAAAAAAATAAAAATAAAAAATTTTGCAAAGAATTGTGGGAAACTCACCATGCCTCTTACTAAATACCTTGGAATGTCTACTTTCCAAAAAGGGGTCATTTTGTGGGTATTTGTACTTGCCTGGCTTGTTAGGGTCTCAAGAAATGAGAGCCTCAGTACATCAGGTGTGATCAGATGTGATCAGATGTGATCAATTTTCAGTGATTGGCACCATAGGTTGTAGACTCTATAACACAGACTAAATAATATCCACTAATTTAGGTTTACCAAAAAGAGGGACATTGAGGCCCGGGGAAAGGCCACGGGACTTTTAAAGGTGCTAGAGTGAAATGAGGTAGAAGGAATAAA
Organism: Lithobates clamitans; assembly: GCA_037952925.1. Taxonomy (NCBI): domain Eukaryota; kingdom Metazoa; phylum Chordata; class Amphibia; order Anura; family Ranidae; genus Lithobates; species Lithobates clamitans. The sequence continues at coordinate 9,876,633 of JBBGZY010000502.1, read as the reverse complement.
ATAAAAGATTTTTATTTAACAATCTTTTTTAAAAAACAGACATAAAGCGAAATATTGATATGTGTTTACAAAAACAACAGTAATTGCGTTAGTACAAAAGTTGATACCACTTTTCTCAACATGTTTCGCTTTCTTAAGCTTCTTCAGGAGATATAGTGTGGCAATAAATCAACCATAGAAAGGGGAAAGAAGGTATGTTAGAAAGAAAATTTGTGCAACATGGAATATTCCGCCCTCCAGTTCACACCTCAAAAAATTAGCATGCAGAGAGAAATAAAAGTTTTTACAGCAATGGAGAGAGTTCTTTGTCAGTAATAGAAATAAATAGTAAGTGATGACAGGAGAATATCCAAAGACGTCTGTCTGCCCGGCATGTCTGGAAGGAGTGACTAATTTAGGTTATTTTTACCAAAGATATGTAGCAGTATAAATTGTGGCCCAAATTTATGAAGAAAAATTACTTCTTTGCAAAATTTTATAATAGAAATGAAGAAAAATTCATTTTTTGTACAAAATTTTCGGTCTTTTTTCATTTATAGCACAAAAAAAAAAAAAAACCCAGAGGTGATCAAATACCAACAAAAGAAAGCTCTATTTGTGTGAAAAAAGGTCGGAAATTTCATATGGGTACAGTGTTGCATGACTGAGTAATTGTCATTCAAAATGTGAGAGCACGGAAAGCTGAAAATTGGTCTGGTTAGGAAGGGGGTTTAAGTGCCCAGTGGTCAAGTGGTTAATGAATGAGGTGAAGCTCTGCTGACTTTCTTAATCCAGTCATTTTTACATTTTTCTTGCTCATGATTAAGTAGCTTTCTCAAAATTAATTTTCGCTGTCTACTTGTATTATTGTGATCCTGTTTTTATACAGTGTCTATCTGTTTTCTTTTCTGCGAAAACTCCAATAAAAATCTTTTACTTAAAAAAAAACCTAATAATTTTCACTGCATTTAATAAAATAAGGGAAATTCCCTTGTAAACTGAACAGCCAATTTGCCTTTAGTAAATCAGCCCACATGTGTGGGAACTTAAAGTAGTTGTAAAAAAGTAAAGATTAAAAGCCAGCCCTTCTCTTTTATCGAGACATAACACACTGTGTACCTGTTTGTGTAAAAGGATGCCTGTAATTACCTTATCTCAGAGCTTCTCTGGCCGGTCACGTGACCTCCAGCCTCTCTCCTCCTATCTAAGTTCTACAGCAGGAGGGGCCGAAATCCTCCTCTAAATTCAGTCGGGGAGGTCATGTGACAGCTGTGCTGTCCATTCAACCCCTCCCGCTGTAGCCCTTAGATCAGAGGAGGAGAGCTGCGGGAGGACACGTGACCAGGCAGAAAAGCTCTGTGATAAGATAATTACAGGCATCGTTTTACACAAACATGTACACAGTGTGTTATGTCTTGATAAAAAAGAGGGGCTGGCAGTAATATTTGATCAACTTTACTGCCAGTTACTAATAACGGCAGGAGGAGAGGGGAGGGGCAGCTCACACACAGGAGCTGACAGGCAGGAAGGGAGAGGGATAGGGGGAGAGATGAGAACAGCGGGATGACTGAGGCATGTAAACTGACCACAGTAATCAGAGATCAGGAGCCATGATTACCGTGGTCAGCACACGGAGGGAGACACAGGAACAGGCAGGATCAACCAGGTTTTTTACAGCTTAGAAAGGGGCAGATTAGACAGCACAAGCACTGTGCTGTTTAATCTGCTATATGTGAACAGCATCTCTTTTTTTTTTTTTTAGGGTTACAACCACTTTATGTACCCATATAGTATTTTGGGTATGTTCAGTGAAAAACACAGTATTGATTATTACAACACTAATTTCTACCATAGAGAGCCTTTGTACTTCTAATCATCCATAAACACTTGCGCTTGGGGACCTCTATATACAGAGACACTCAGATAAGATCACCTGATGGTCATGAGCACAAATCATAAGATATGCTCTATGTTGAAATGATATTTCCTGATTTATCTGCAGGGATTTACCACTACAGATATTTTTATATTTATTTTGTAGCTTAACCACTTGCTGACCGCCCCTATGTACATATACTGCTGGGCAGTGGCTTCTACATACAAAATCACGTACCTGTACTTGATCGTCTCTTCCAGCCAATCAGCAGGTCCTGCTAACCCGATGTCCGCCAGGACCCGCCCATCATTCCCGACAGAAGCAGAATGGTGGATCGCCATTCTGTGACAAGGGAAGACAGAGATCCTGTGTTTCTGCTAAGCAGGAACACAGATCTCTGTCTTCCCACAGTACAAGCTCCTTCCACACAGTTAGAAAGCACTCCCTAGGGACACATTTAACCCTTTAATCGCCCCTGATGTTAACCGCTGCTCTGCCAGTTTCGTTAGTACAGTGATCAGTGCATATTTTTTAGCACTGATCACTGTATTGGTGTCACTGGTCCCCAAAAAGTGTCACTTAGTGTTCGATTTGTCTGCCGCAATGTCCCAGTCCCACTATAAGTAGAGGAGCGCTGCCACTACTAGTAAAAAAATAAATAAATAAATAAAAATTCCATAAAAATATCTCATAGTCTGTAGACACTATAACTTATAGTGATAAGCTTATTGGGATTTTTTTTCTTACATTGTGTGCGTGTTATAGCAGAAAGTAAAAAAAAATCTATTTTTTCAAATCTGGCTTTTTTTGTTTTTAGCGCAAAAAATAAAAAATACAGAGGTGATCAAATACCACCAAAAGAAAGCTCCATTTGTGGTAAAAAAAGGACACTTGTTTTGTGTACAGCATCACATGACTGAGCAATTGTCAGTTAAAGTAACGCAGTGCTGTATCGCAAAAAATTGCCTGGTCATGAAGGGGGGGGGGGTAAACCTTTTGGAGCTCAAGTGGTTAATCACCAGTATATGTTACATTGTCATTTCTATATTGAGAGCAGGTTCAATGTATCAGGGAAAAAGGGTCAAAGTAGGTCACTTTAAAGAAATTGAGATTGTCTACATACAATGCAATCAGTATGCAAGTGATATGCTTAACAGCTAACAAAATGATGACTAAATTAATCAATGAAGATGTGCACACCTTTTGTTTTTCTCTCATTAATTATTTTGCTTGTAATTCTTTTAATTGATGTTCCTATTCTAGTCATGCCAGACTTCTGAAATGAAAGCAGACACAAAAATGGAAATACATGATTAATGTATTATTCACAATGACAATGCTGACAGATTACTTTAAAAATGTTGATGGGGAAAGGGTTCATAGCATACCTGTAAAAACAATAGTATCTGAATTGTTCTAAATCAGATGTATAGCCATGTAGAAATTGCATGAATATCATAATTTCCGTTTAATCTAATGTATTCTGCTTTGATGTAAAGTGTTGATATCGTACATTTTGCCTTCCCCGCTTTCTTTTTTTTATCATTTTCAATTATTATTTTTTTTTAAATCACAAAATGGTTATTATTTGAATCTTTTTATTTATTTATTTTTTTATGGGTAGAAATTTTGGCTAACGTTATTGTCTGCATATATATACTTTTTCACTTTAAATGAAACTACAGGTATTGAACTATGGGGTTGATTTACTAAAGGTAAATAGACTATATACTTTGCAAAGTGCAGTTGCACTCAGCAAGTTTTAATTGCTCCAGAGCTTAGTAAATGAGCAGAAGCTCTGCTGACTTCCATCATCCAATCATGTGGGCAACAAAATGAATAAGGGGATTGAAGGACCTCAATTACGAGGAATGACTACAAGCACTAAATGTATTCTCGCTGAAGAAGCGACAGCTGAGAGGGGAAATGAAAGCAATTTACAAATACCTCAATGGTGATCCCAGCATAGGAAAAAAACTATTCAGTCTTAAGGAGTGCAAGAGGACACAGGGCCACACAATGAGATTGGAGGAGAAGCGGTTTAACCTTAAGGTGCGCAGGGGGTTTTTCACTATCAGGGCCATAAGGATGTGGAACTCTTTTCCATAAGGATGTGGAACTCTCTTCCACAATTGGGGGTGTCAGCGGGGAGTATGGATATTTTTAAAAGACTCTTGGACATGGATCTTAAAAAACACAACATACAGAGATATGGGAAATAATTATCGACACTGACACACGTACACCTACACAGATTGAACTGGATGGACTATTGTCTTTATTTAACCTTACCTACTATGTGCAAGCAAAAATTCTGTCTTTTATGTTTCTTGCATTTGATTGGGTATTCTTTGCAAAGTGACGCTTTACCTCATTTTACTAAGCTCTGGAGCAACTGCGCTTGCAGAGTGCAACATTCTATTGCCTTTAGTAAATCAACCCCCCATGTGTTATACTTCCCATGGGGTATACTATCAATGTTGCTGTTCTGACACTTTCTACGAAACAGAAAGTCCTCAAAAGTCCTTGAAGCAGATCTTCACCCTTGGAATAAAAACTTCCCTCCAATCCACCCATCCTCCCCTCCTATACTTGAATATACATTTTTAATGAATGCATGATTTTTAAATGAAAAATGTGCAGCCCTGCCCCCCATGCACATCACTTGCCAAGTCGAATGATGTTCACAGTGCTCGATGCACCTCCTGGGAAGTGTACGTCACGTAGTTCTTCATTCATGATGAATGGGGGAGTGATGACATCACAAATAACATGGACGAACGGGACTGAGTGGTGGCAGAACACAAGAGGATCTCAGTGAAACAACACTGGATTGCCGACTGCCTCCGGCAGCACACGCCTGCAGAGTGTACCCGGAGCTGATGACCGCCGGGCACCCACGATCACTCGTGACAGAGCGAGAACTGGGATCTGTGTGTGTAAATCAGGGGAGTAGAGACAGATCGTGTGTTCATACTAAGTATGAACACCGATCTCTCTCTCCTCCTAGACAGTCCCATTCCCCCTACAGTTAGAACACACCTAGGGAACACATTTAACCCCTTGATCGCCCCCTAGTGTTAACCACTTCCCTGCCAGTGACATTTATACAGTAATCAGTGCATTTTTATAGCACTGATCGCTGTGTAATTGTCAGTGGTCCCAGAAATGTGTCAAAAGTGTCCAAGGTAATCAAATACCACCAAAAGAAAGCTCTATTTGTGGGAAAAAAAGGACATCAATTTTGTTTGGGTACAGCGTCACATGACGTGCAATTGTCAGTTAAAGCGACACAGTGCCGTATCGCAAAAAATGGTCTGGTCATCGAGCAGCCAAATCTTCCAGGGCTGAAGTGGTTAAAGGTAAACCACTATTATTCTTTTTGACTCCAAATCTCTCAATAGAGAGGTCCTGTCACCCTTATTTCTATTACAAGGAATGTTTATATTCCTTGTAATAGGAATAAATGTGATTAAAAAGATAAGAGGGATAAGAGGGACAGTGTAAAAAATAAAAAGTAAAATAAATCAGAAACTTTTTTTTTTAAAGCGCCCCATCCCTCTGTGCTCGCACACAGAAGTGAACGCATATGTAAACAGTGTTCAAACCACACATATAAGTTATTGCCACGAACATTAGAACAAGAGCAATAATTCTAGTGTAAGACCTCCTCTGTAACTCTAAACAGGTAACCTATAAAAATCTGTCACCTGTGGAGATTTTGAGGTATCGTAGTTTGTCTTATATTTTTATACCTTTGTTTTATATTTTAAAAAATGGGTTATCTATGGTGTTTTTCGCATTAAAATTCATTAAAGTGTATTTTTTCCCCCAAAAAATGCATTCAGAAGGCTGCTGCGCAAAAATCGTGTGGCATAAAATATTGCAACTATTGCCATTTTATTCTCTAGGGTCTCTGCTAAAAAATAAATATATAATGTTTGGGGCTTCTAAGTAATTTTCTAGCAAAAAATACTGATTTAAGCTTATAAACAAAATGTTCCAGAAAAGGCCTGGTCAACAAGTGTATAATTGCAGAATGGCAAAACAAGACAATTAAAGCAATAATATCTTTTGATAATATTATTGACCTCAAGCTCAAAATCTCTTTTACATATAAAAATACAAAATATAAAAAAATGTATATTTTGTATATATATACAAATAGGCTGTTCATTTTACAAGGGGATTTTTGCTTTGCAAGGGAAATTTCCCTTAGCTTAGTGCAGGTGGAGAATACTTATTTTGTAAAGAATACTTAATCATGTGCAAGAAAAAAAAAAAATGTGTTTTTGCTTGCACATGTTTGGATGATGGAAGTCAGCACAGCATCACCCCACGCACTAAGCTATGGGAAATTTCCCTTGCAAGGTGAGCAGTCTTTTGCCTTTAGTAAATCAATCATACATTTCCTTTTGGCTACTTTTAGACATGCTATAACAGCTGACCATATTCACATGATCTGGCCTCTAAGCAATCTTTCTGCTGAAAGTTTGTTGTAGTATTTTTGCCAGTATTTTTGCCTTTTACTTGCTAACTAAAGATAAAAGCTTTCAGAACACATTAGGTTTCTTCTTTTGATATTACGTTATATGTCTGACAAAAACAACTAGTGTTTCAAAAGCTTGCATTTTCACTTAGCAAATAAGGTTAAAACATAAAGCCCAATTCTTGGCTTTGGCCCCCCACCCCCTTTCAACTGTAATTTATGATTTTTTTTTTTTTTATACTTGCCAGATGTCTTTAGAATTGTCATATGGCTTGCAGTGTCCTTTTCCTCTTTGGATCTTCTCCCAGCTTTGGGAAGTCCTCAATATTGCAGAGAAGTGCAGATGTGATGACGTCTGCTCTCTGCTTCAGTACAATATGAGTGCAGCTCTCCATGGTGTGGTGGCTCTCTCCTCAGGGGTAGTCCCATGATGCTCTGCACTTATGGTTTGTCCTCAGTCTTCCAGGTTGAAAGAAGATGGCCATCATTCAACGCGCAAAACTAAGGATATCCAGTGGTGGAATTTAATTTCTGCAGGGAACAACTCTGGAGAAGAGTCAAGTATTGCAGTCTGAGATTTATTTATTTTTTTACTTTACAACACTTAATGCATCTTTTAAAAAAGTCTAAATTTGGGCTTTAAATTCCAGACATTCTCCATGAATCAATGACTATTGTAATACAACACTCTGCTCTATATTCACACAAAGACTACTTAAAGCAGCACCATGATTTAGGTAGATCTGTTTGAAAGAAATGCTAGATTTAAAACTCTAGTGAAAAACCACTTAAACACTAAAGTTACTTATTCCTTATCTTCAGTAACAATAATTACCTCTAAACAAAATAACAATACAAACGGTTTCTATGTTTGACAGTTAATTTACTAATGAATATATCCACTTAATTTATAATAAAGTCTTATTGACTGGAGATAATTCAGCGCTGATATTCATCGGAATTATTTTTATTGTTGAAGACTTCTATTAAATAAATTGAAAAGGATTAATTTTGCAAGATGAGATTGTCACAGACTGCTGCATAAACTAGATTCATGTCAGCACTAAATTTAATTATTGATCGCAATACAATAGTGCTGAGAATATCAATCCCCAAACAGCTTCCAGTAACTCTCAGCAAATTCCAAATATAGAGCTCAAGCGAAAGTGTGATTGCAAACGACTACATTTTTAATAAATATTTCATTAACAATTTCAAAATCCAATTTATCATTCCATACTGTCCAGTTATGACTTGCACTATAGACATTATTTCATTAATATGCTAGAGGCTATGTATGATGTTTACAGATTTATTGTCAGTCCAGTACAGACAGTATTGCTGCTTTTAATGAATTTTACCTATGTAGAAGTGTTGTAATGAAACATCAGCAATGACTGAATTTAGCGATACACTTATTTAGACAGCTTGAAAGATGCTCCCTAGGCAAACCTGGAAGTTTAGCAATGTTATCCATTCAAGACACTTAGTTTACCAGAACAGGGATTTTTTTTATCCCTTGCTTTGCATTAGACAGAACCCCAGGTGAATAGTAGGGTACTAGGCAACATGGCATTCTGAGAACACTAAAAGTCCATTCAAACCCCAGAATAAAGATTTATTATATTGCAGCTTACCGGTTTTTAGATGTGGTGGCTGCATTCATTTTGTTTTTGGGGCTAAGTATATTTTCTTCAAGTAGAAAAAAATACCTGTTGATGCTTTAAAAAAAAAAAAAAAAACTTTTGTCCTTTTAACTTCCTGTGGAACTAAGCTGGAATCTCAAGCAATGTGATCAGCTTTCTCAGCTATGTTCTGTGAACTTCAAAGCAATGCTCCTCTATGTAATGAAGACGAATGAGGGTGCCCACATCAGGATAGAAGCCTAAGCTGGCAAAGCTGCCTCTCCATAAATGCAATGCAGCTGGTAAACACTGTGATTGTCACGCTAGCATAGATGGCTAGGTTGATTTACCAAAACTGGAGAGTGCAAAATCTGGTGCAGCTCTGCATAGAAACCAATCAGTTTACATTTTTTTGTCAAACCTTAATTGAACAAGCTGAAGTTCATCGGCTACCATACAGAGCTGCACCATATTTCGTAGACATGTGCAGTTTGTTTCGTTCTGAATTGAAATTCAGACGAATTTTCGTTTTTAGGAAATTCAGATGTATTTGAATTTCCATATTACAATAGTACCGAAATTCAGCGAATCTGAAATAGCGAAAAAACAAAATTTGGACGGAATTCAAATTAATTTGAATAGTTTTCTAATCGATTTGAATAGTTTTCGAATTCAAGTAGTTTTTGAATTCGAATAGCTTTCCAATGAGAATAAAATAGAATAGAAAATAAAAGAATAGAATATAATAGAGTAAAAGAGCACAAAATAGAAAAAAAAAAGAACAGAATAGAATAGAAATTAATAGAATAGAATAAAAAAAGAATTGAATGAAATAAAAAGAATATAACCATCTTCTGAAATTCACATGTTAAATATAATAAATTTGAATTTGAATAAATAAGAAAAGAAAAGAATAAAAAAAGAATAGAATAAAAAAAAAGAATATAATATAATAGAAACAAATAGAATTAGAAAAACAATAGAACAGAATAGAAAGAATATAACCATTTCAAAAAAGTCAAATAGAATCAGTTTGAATTTGAATAGAATAGAAAAGTAAATAATACATTTGAATAGAATAGAAAATAGAATAGTATAGAAAAAACAACAGAATGGAATAGAAATATAACCATCTTCCGAAATTCAAATTTCAAATAGAATAAATTTGAATAGAAAAGAATAGAATAGAAAAGGATAGAATAGAATATAAAATAATAGAATAGAAAAGAATAGAATAAACAAATAGAAAAAGAATAGAATTAAAAAAAAACAATAGAATAGTATAGTAGTTATAGTATAGTTATAAAGAATATAACCATCTCTCAAAATTCAAATAGAATCAATTTGTTTTGATTAGAATAGAAAAGAATAGATTAGAATAGAAAGATGGTTACATTCTTTCTATTCTATTGTTTTTTCTATACTATTCTGTTATTTTTTATTTTAATCTATTCTTTTTTTATTCCATTTAAATTCAAATTTCTGTTCTATTCTATTGTTTTTTGAATTATATTCTTTTCTATTCAAATTTCAGAAGATGGTTATATTCTATTTTATTCTACTCGTTTTATTCTATTCTATTTTATTTGTGTCTATTCTATTCCATTCAATTTTTTTATTTACTATTCTATTTTGTTCTGTTTTACTCTATTCTATTCTTTTATGTTCTGCTATATTATTTTCTATTTTATTATATTTCTTTCTATTTCATTCCTTTATTTTCTGTTCTGTTTTTTTCTCTTTGCAGATTGGAAAACTATTCGAATTTGAAAACTATTTGAAAATTATTCGAATTTATAAACTATTCAAATTCAAAATCTATTCAAAACTATTCAAATTTGAAAACTTTTAGAATTTGAAAACTATTCGAATTTGAATACTATTTGAATTTAATGCGAAAACTATTTGAATCGTTTTGAATTATGAAAATTTGAATCGTATAAACGAAACAAACTCTGAAAATTAATTAAACGGATTAAACTAATTTAACTAAATGAATTTATGTAAATAACAAATCGAAACAAAACAAAACTTAACAAATTTTTCTTTCTGCACATGTCTAATATTCTCAAGTTTTAATAAATCAACCCCATCATCTATGCTAGAGTGACAATGTTTACTCACGGCAGAAGCAATGTTGCCACCTTAGGCTTCCCTCCTGATGTTGCCACCTCTCCTCTTCTTCACTACATAGGGCATTGCTTTGAAGTTCACAGAACATAGCTGATAAAGCTGATCCCCATTGTTTAAGATTCCAGCTTTGTCCACAGGCAGTTAAATTGTGTTATTGGTAGCATCACAAGGTAAAAATAAAAGAAAACCCTGAAAAAGGGAACCTTCCACAGCCAGCGCATCTAAGGACTGGCAAGCTGAAATAAATTATATTTTTGTTTTAGGGTTTAGATACACTTTAAGGGTTCAAGTTCATGGGCTTTAAAGAAGAACTGGAACTGCAGTCAGGAAAAAGTAACAGGCGTACTTCACAGCCAACCACTCCACTACTGATACTTACCTTCCCTTCCTTCTCTCCCCACCCCCTTTCACCTGATAGAAGATGGTGAAATACAAAACTTGTAGATTTTGTAGACTGTTCAGACAGTTTTATCCAGAACCCTATGTATGCGCTTGGTAAGTTGGTAAGATAAGAAATAGAGGAGAAGAAAAAAGAAAGAACTGCCGAAACCGGAAGTGATGTGGAAGCCTGCGAGTCCTGCTCTCAGTTTTAGGAGTTTGAAGTCTTTTACTGTAATGTAAGTTATTATGTTTTATTAAATATTTTTTTAGTGGATTACTGCACTATGAGGATACTTGTAGTTTTGCAACAGCTGGAGGTCCGCTAATTGCATATCCCTGTTATAAAGTTTATATGGTGATGGTATAATATATACAGCACAGAGGGTATAGGCGCAGCAAAAATTACACTTTTTATAATGCTTTATTGTTTATTGTTTACAGTTTTTTTCAATCGAAAACTTTTTTGTGAATATGAAAGTTTTTTTGCTTTTTGTTCTTCAGTTCCTGATATTGACAGAATTTCCTATTTCAGGCAAACAATGCTACATTGCTGTCTTGCAAGTAGTGGTTGGTTTTTGGACCAGTTATCAGGCCAAATGAAACAGTAGGCTGACAACACTGCTGCTCATTTTGGCTCTCTATTGGCAGGATCTTCAGGTAAAAAATGTTTACAATGGTTTCACACAAAAACTAGAGTGAAAAGGCACTCTAAGGTAAACATATCAAAAAAAGTACTCAATCCACAGTTTTAATGCAGTAGATGTAAACTCAAACTGAATGACATTTAGTTTGCTAAGGCTATGTGATTCATAAGCAACTGACATTATTTTTTTTTTAATTATTACAAGTTAAATTATAAGTACTTGTTTTGACCTCTTGTCTTTTATTGCATCTTAGCGCTGCTGATTTCCCACAGCTCATTTGTAGCCACTGTTTATCTATATAATGTGCAGAAATCACAGCATGGTATTTTCCAAAGCAGATTTCCTGATAGTGTCAACAGTGGACCATGTGTGTTGTAACTGCTACTAGTAGACTCAGTTGAGATCCTGTGTGACAATGTGACATTATAGGAGCACAATTGGAAGAGCATTATCAACCTATAACAGAAAGTTCTTGAACAGGGACCTTCACAGGAGGATCAACAAATATTATTTAAATGAAATCTTATATGAGTGTTTGGTTTACATAAATTTTAAGGATAATCTATGATTATGTGCAGTTGTACATCTGAATGTTAATCACGTAAGCTGCATGATTGTCCTTGTTTCTTCATCGCACACAGAGTACTATATGCTCAATTAATAAAAAAGGACTAGTTAATGCTTTCATGAGCAACTGGTTATGATTGAGAAGAAATATCACTGGGTGCATTTGTAGCACAGACCCAGGACTGGTCTGGCTGTTTGGTCCCAAGTTCCAACCCCAGAACATAGCAGCCAGGCACATGGTACAGTAGTTCACAGTCAGAAAACATACTGTGCTTCTTATTTCTTTTTGCATTTTATTTGCTGGATTAACTTGGATGGGGTGAGGGTGAGCCTTGGGATACTCAATAAAAATAAATAACCAACAAAACTGCAACAGAGGAATCTAAGGCTGATTTGCTCCTCCAGGGTGTAAGCACCCTCTTTGAATATGAAGAGTTAATGGTACTCACTGTGCCCTGGGTACTGTAATGTCTCCTGTGATACCAGTCTCTTTGCTTGGCCCCTGTAGCCTGAATCCTCTATAGAGCCTCCTGCACTAATTCAGGATACTCAGGCAGGAGGTCCAAAACTGTCACTGGGAGCCCAAAATGATTTTTTTCAGTGCTGTAGTTAGACTTCTAGGGATGCCTCAGCCCCCAGGCTGTTTTACTCCCCCAAGAACAGGAGGCCTTTGTTCTAGGCCCCAGCCTATTTATACCCCTTTCAGCCCCCTGCCAGTCACTCACACTCTTGACCATGGATTGGTTGAGAGAGTATGAATATGCAGGCCAGGTAAAAATCTCCCACCTACTATATCCCATAATTCAGTGGGATGCAAGGGAAAGAAACAGAGCCTGCACCAGCAGAACCTAGAATAGACACAAACAAATGATCACTGCTCTCCCTAACTACAGGGAGGCCAAAAACGAAATTGACCTAAACATTAGAACATTTACCTAAACACAAGCAGCCTACTGAGAGGGTGCTACTCATTCATTGTAACTGCGTGCCAGTGATGTAACAAATGAATCAAAATGAAATCATATGCAGACTAAACCTGTGAGTTAGGGACACCCTACTTTCTCTTTATCTGAGAGTGCAGATTTTAACTTAGGTCCTGAATGTTGCTAGGTAAGGAGCATTTCTGAGTAATAGTACAGATCCCAAAGACAGGTTGCAAAATGTGTCCAGTGGCAATAAATGCAGTGCTGTCTGAAAGTAAGGCAATGGAAATATAACCTTTTAGGTGCTCTCCAATGTACAGTTAGACAGGTCTTTGAATTCCTACCTTTAGAAAGTAACATATCCTGGGTGTGACACCAGAAAACTGAGTATTAATAAAATTTAGGTGGATGCCTTATATTTGATGCACTAGGATGTGTGGAGACTACTTGGTTAAAAAGAAAGTTAGATAGTGACTTTTATGAAGATGTCTGCAATTGCAAAAATAATGAATAGGATGTTACTGAAAAGTTAACTTTATCATCAGTTGGACTCTTCTGCTGGTGAGATCTCTGTTTTCGAGTTCCTAAGTCTTCACATCTACCATTCCAGCTACAGGGGAGTTGTACTTTCTCTGTTGGACTTTAAAGTGGTTGTAAGGTCTTGTTTTTCTTCCTATACAAATAACAAACATGTTATATTTACCTGCTCTGTTGCAGTGGATTTGCACAGAGCAGCCTAGATCCTCCTCTTCTTGGGTGCCTCTTCACTGCTCCTGGCCCCTCCCTCCTGTTTAGTGCCCCCACAGCAAGCAGCTTACTATGGGGGCACCTGGGCCAAGTCACAGCTCCATGTGTCCATTCAGACATGGAGCCCCGACCCAACCATGCCCCAACTCTCTCCCCTGATTGGCTAGCTGACTTTGATTGACAGCAGCGAGAGCCAATGGCACCTCTGCTCTATCTCAGCCAATCTGGAAGGAGAATCTCGGACGGCTGAGACATTCGTGGACATTGCTGGACAGAGAGGGACCTCAGGTAAGTATTAGGGGGTGCTGGGGCAGCTGCTGCACACAGAAGGTTTTTTTATCTTAATGCATATAATGCATTGAGATAAAAAACCTTGTGCCTTTACAACCCCTTTAAGTTATACAATGTAATGTAGTATGCTGAAGTGAAATATTCTTGTTTCATCCATCATAGAGCAAGCCCAAGATGGGCAAGCACATATCTAAGGAGTTCAGGTTCCCAAGACTTACCAGAAACCAGCAGGTTATCCAGTCCACCAGACTTTACTTGTACCTGTAACGTTGGGTAGACTTGCCCTTCAATATTTTTTATATAAGATTTACTTAAAACTCTTTACTGGAAAATGTTTTTTTCTTTATATCTGTTATTTTTTTGAAAAGTAAGCAAATTACTTTGTCTCTAAACATATCGTACAAGCATCTAAGCTGTATTTTGAATCCTATGTTTCCATAGTAACAAAAAACCATGGAAATTGATTTGTATATACTGTATTTAGGTAAAAATATGTATTTATAAACATTTATGTATGTATCTATTTACAAATATATTTAAAGTTACAGTTTTAAATATTTAATGAATGAATAGAGGAATAGATTGGGGTTAATTTCTTATGCCGCGTACACATGATCGGACTTTTCCGGCGGGATTCCGCGCAAGTTTGCCTTGCATACACACGGTCACGCAAAAGTTTGTTGAAATTACGACTATCAAGAACGCGGTGGCGTACAACACTACGACGAGCCGAGAAGAATTAAGTTCAATGCTTCCGAGCATGCGTCGAATTGTTTCTGAGCATGCGTAGGAATTTTGCTTGTCAGAATTGCCACAGACGATCGCATTTTCGGATAGGAACTTTTCCCGACTAAAAAATTGAGAGCATGCTCTCAGTCTTTTGCTGGTTGGAATTCGGCCAGCAGAAAACTGATGGAGCATACACACGGACTCATTTTCTAATGAAAAACTCTCATCGGTCTTTTGCGGGCTAAAATTCCGATCGTGTGTGTGTGGCATTAAAGGCAAATAGGATCTTCATTTTGCAAGAGTATTTTAGCTTAATGAGTTGAAATCCATCATCCAATTACGTGCAAGCAAAAAATATAGTTTTTCTTATATTTTACTTGCATGTACTTGGGTATTATTTGGAAAGAGAATTTTCACCGCATTCTCTAAGCTAAGTGAAAAAATAGGATTATTTATAACAGCTTACCTGTAAAATCCTTTTCTTTCGATGAACATCACGGGACACAGAGCCACAGTAATAACTGATGGGTTATGTAGGTACCACTAGGTATTGGACACTGGTCACACCCTAATCAGGAAGTTCAACCCCCTATATAATCCCTCCCCTTCCAGGGATACCACAGTTTTGTAGCAAAGCAATATAAGTGTATTAGAAGAGGGGCGGGACCTCTGTGTCCCGTGATGTCCATCGAAAGATAAGGATTTTACAGGTAAGCTGTTATAAAAAATCCTATTTTCTTTCTCGGACATCACGGGACACAGAGCCACAGTAATAACTGATGGGATGTCCCAAAGCAATGCCAACTGAGGGGGGGGGATCACAACCAAGTAGGGTGCAATCAGACCTGAGGACCCTGTACCGCTGTCTGCAGCACACTACGCCCAAAGGCGATATCCTCATGCCTTTTCACATCCACCTGATAAAATCTGGTGAATTTATGCACTGAAGACCAAGTTGCGGCCTTGCAGATCTGAGCCATAGAGGTCCGGTGATGCACTGCCCAAGAAGCACTAATAGCCCTTGTGGAATGTGCCTTGATCTGAAACGGAGGAATCTTCTGCTTCAAACCCTAAGCTTGAATAATCAATTGTCGAATCTATTTAGAAATGGTAGCTTTTGACGCTGCTTGTCCTCTATTGGGACCCTCTGGCAGCACGAACAAAACATCCGTTTTACGAATCTGAGCAGTTGCTTCTAGATAGGTCTTGACTGCTCTTACTACATCCAAAGAATGTAGTGACCTTTCTTCCAGAGAACAGGAATCTGGAAAAAAGGAAGGCAGAACAATGTCTTGGTTTAGATGAAAATCTGAAACCACCTTCGGTAAAAAACTAGGATGAGGGCGCAGTACCACTCTATCCTTGTGTACAATCAAGTAAGGCTCTTTACAGGAAAGAGCTGCTAATTCTGATACTTTTCTAGCAGAAGAGATGGCTACCAGAAAAGTTAGTTTCCTCGTCAGCAAGACCAAAGGAATCTGATGTATTGGTTCAAAAGGCTGTTTCTGCAACACTGACAGAACCAAGTTCAAGTCCCAGGGGTTTAGGGGCGCCTTAACCGGTGGATCACCACCTGCATAAAGTTTCGGACCAAAGAATGCGAAGCAAGTGGCCGTTGAAACAGTACTGATAAGGCCGAGACATGGCCCTTGATGGTACTCAAGGCCAGCTTCATCTCTAATCTTAATTGTAGAAAATCAAGAATTCTACCTATCACATATTTTCTGGGATGCCAACCCCTGGATTCACACCAGGATACATAAGCTTTCCAGACTCTATGATAAATCATTCTGGAAGCTGGCTTCCTTGCATTGATCAAGGTAGATATGACAGGACCTGAAAGCCCACGACTCTTCAGAACGTGGGTCTCAATAGCCAAACTGTCAAATTTAGCATTTGTAAGGCAGGATGGAACACTGGACCTTGAGATAACAGGTCTGGGCGTACCGGTAGGGTCCACGGGGAACCCACCGTCATCCTTACTATTTCTGCATACCAAGTCCTTCTGGGCCAAGTGGGAGCCACCAGAAGTACTGACTTCCTTTCCTGCCTGATCTTGTGAAGGAGTCGTGGCAGTAGCAGAATAGGTGGGAATGCATAAATCAGTGAGAACTGATGCCACGGAATCACCAACACATCCGTCCCGCATGCAAGAGGATCCCTCGTCCTTGCCACAAATCTGTCTATCTTCTTGTTGAATCGGGATGCAAAGAGATCTACATCTGGGACCCCCCATCTTTAGCATATGGCCCAAAAGACGACGGGATGCAGAGACCATTCCCCTGGGAGTAACTGCTGGCGACTTAGTCCACCTGCCAGTTCTCTATCCCTGGAATGAAAACTGCCAATATGCATGGCACATGCATCTCTGCCCAGACTAAGATCTGGTTCACCTCCTTTTGAGCAGCTCGGCTCCGGGTGCCTCCCTAATGATTGACATAAGCCACTTCTGTGGCATTGTCAGACTGGATCCTGACCGGGCAACCTTGTAGCCTGATAGTTCAGGCTTTTAGGGCTAGGTATAACGCCCGAATCTCCAGAATGTTGATGGGTAAGGTCCTCTCGGTCTTGGACCATAGCCCCTGGATCGCAGACTGTTCCAGAACTGCTCCCCAACCTGACAGACTGGCATCTGTTGTTACCACCGTCCAGGTAACCGGTAGTAAGGATTTCCCCTTCTGCAGGTTTTCGGGTATGAGCCACCAATTGAGGCTCTGACGCACCGCATGCGACAGGTGCTTCGGAAAGTCTAAAGCCTGAACCTTCTTGTTCCAGGCCGACAGAATACTGTGTTACAGTAGTCTTGAATGGAACTGAGCATAGGGAACTGCTTCGAATGAAGACACCATCTTCCCTAGCAGTCTCATACAAAGACGGACAGAAGTACCCTTCTTGGTCCTGACTGTCAGAATCAGCTCCCTTAATGCAGTGATCTTTGCCTGAGGAAGAAATATTTTCTCCTGGCTTGTATCTATGATCAGACCTAAATACTCCAGGCTTCTTACTGGTTTTAGGAAATATTTTTATAGGTTGAGGATCCAACCTAGACATTCCAGATACTTGACCGTGGTCCTCAAGTTTCCGTTCAAGGAGGCTACCGACCGGTCTATCAAGAGCAGGTCATCTAGGTATGCTATGACAGTTATACCCTGAACCCTTAATCTGGCCAGAGGAGGAGCCAAGATCTTTGTGAACACTCGAGGTGCAGTGGCTATCCCGAAGGGCAGAGCCACAAACTGGAAATGGCGCCCTCCTATCTCGAAGCGCAGAAACTTCTGATGAGCAGGAAAAATGGGCACATGTAGATATGCATCTCTGATGTCTATCGATGCCAAAAATTCTCCTCCCTGCAGGATGGAGACTACTGTCCGAATTGATTCCATCTGGAAGGATTGAATCCTTAGCAATCGATTCAGATCTCTTAAATCCAGAATGGGTCTGACATGCCCATTTGGTTTTTGGACCGTAAAAAGGTTGGAATAGAAGCCCAATCCTTGATCCTTTGTGGGAACCACCATAATGACCTCTTGCGACAAAAGTCGCTCTAACGCTAGAAGGAGCGACTGCTTCTTTTCTGGGTCTCTGGGAACACTTGATCTGAGGAAACAAGGAGAGGGAAATTCTTGGAACTCCAGCTTGTACCCTAAGGTTACCGTGGAGATTACCCATCTGTCCTGGAAGTCCTCCTGCCAGAGCTTTGAGAACTGTAGCAGTCTTCCCTCCACGCGAGCGGGGGCTCCCCTTCATGAAGAGGCCTTAGTGTCTTGTCTAGTAGACTTCTTCCCCCAGGACTTCTTTTGCCCCTGGTGTTGACTCTTGTTTCGTGCCCCAGACGAAGGAGGCCGACGTGACTGCCTGGAGGCTGATGCCCCTGGCGCTGGGGAAAGAGTCCGTTTGAAACAACCTTGCACCATGAAAAGGAAACCCAGCCAAGAGCTTCTTACATGTTGCTTCGGCTGACCAATTTTTCAACGCATAAGCACCAACCCAAGTGAAAGGCGAGAGGTTTGCATGATAGAATCTTTGATGGTGTCAACAACATAACATAAGGCTGCTGGAAGGTTAGCAAACCCCTGGGCCTGTTGTTCAGGTAAAACTTTGATGACCTGCTTAACATGGTCTCTTAAGTATTGACAGACTCCAATCGCTGCTACTGCAGGTTGGGCCACTGATCCTGCTAAGGAAAAAACATCCTTCAATAAGGATTCCATCTTTTTATCCACAGGATCCCTGAGCATCTGAGCGTTGTCTACAGGACAAGTCAGGCTATTATTTATAGAGGAAATGGCCGCATCAATAGCCGGTATTCCCCACATCTTAATAAATTTTTCTTCCATAGGATAAAGTGTAGAAAACTTTTTCGGCGGAAGAAAACGTTTATCTGGGTGATCCCACTCAGAATAAAGGAGCTTTTCAAGTAAATTATGAACAGGAAAAGCATGCGCTGTTTGAGAATGTTTCAGCAACTCCAAAGAAGAAGAGGATTCCTTAACAGATTCAGGTACGGGCAACTTAAATGTGGAGCGGACCAATCCAGTAAGGATCTGTACTAAGACTTTCTCCTCTTGGGAAGTCGAAGAGGGTCCCTCTCTACCTGATTCCTCCAAAGAGGAATCATCCGTCCCATCCTGATCCTCTGAAAGGGATTAATCTCCTTTATCCCAGAGCTCCTCTGTCTGAGGGTCTTGGGAAACAGAGGAAGGCCTAGTACGTTTTCTTCCACTGAGTGAAGCTGTAATCACGGCCATTAATCTTTCCTCGAATCCAGTTATGGTTGAGGAAAAAACCTCTTGTGTAATGTATACAGGGGCTGAAGTGCCGGAAGCAGGTACAGCCCCTGACCTCAACGGCTCTCCCTGGCCAGCCGTCCCTGGCCCCTCAGAAGGGGAGGGTGTAGCAGACAGGGGGTCCTCAGAACCTGACCGAGATCCCCTAGTGTCTCTGGTTCTGGGGTTACTTGAACCTCTTCTACCCATAGTGCAAAACAACAAGGTGTGAGGTATCCAAAAAAAAAATGAACTGACTGCTGAGCGATGTAGTCCAGCAAAGCCCTGCTACCAAATGCCCAGTCTGGTGTTACCTTAGTAAATGCAGCTTAGGAGAATGCTTGTGTCCCACCTTACATGCGACTGTCAGCTCTGTGTCCCTCCAAGGCTCAGAGCACCTGTAAAGTGTGCTTTAATTAGCCATGCTTTCTGGCACTGTGGGCGTCTAAACACGCTGATGCTGTGCTGACGCCCCGCCCCCCGCCCCCCCCCCTCGTTTTCGAAAAACGAAAAAACGAGCGCTTTCCGCGTGAGCCAACCCTTCGTGGACAAGCACTGAGGATGGCTGGAGGTGGAGGAAGAAGCAGGAGGCCTGGCGACGGCGGCAGCGGCAGTGGCAGTGATAGTGCGGTGTAAAACTGCCTTACAGCACACCTGTAGCCTCCCCATAGCCTGGGGGGAAAATCCCAGATGAGAAAACCCCCCATCCATCCTACCTGGAGCTGGTCGGAACAGCCTGTGCAGCGTCGAACGCTGAGACAGAAATCAGCATGAGAAGGTATGTGCTCTTGGCAGCCCCCGGTGGTCACAATAGGCATAGCATGCATTTACCTTAAAGGAGAAAACCCACTAGAATTCAAAAATTCTGTGGAATCTCCTCTTACCTTATCCAGCCGCAGGATTCTGTATACACAGACCCAATCTTCACCTCTCACAGTGGGCTCCGTTTGAAAAAATCGTCAGAGACTGGGGCCCCCTACGAATAGAGGGATCCACAGTTCTGGCCCTGTAAAGCACCCAGCCAGAAATTAGGAGATTTAAAGCCATTTTCTGATCTGCGGGGTCCAGCTCTCTAAAAAGAGAAGCATTACAGGTAAAACCTTGTTTCTTTGGACACGAGGCCCTGGTACCATCCAATTCGGCCATGAAAGGACACTTTGAATGGATCCGGTTCGCCTGGCTTGCCCCAGTATAGGATATCAGGATATTCCCTTTGGAGCTTCAGCACAGGATATCTTTACACGTCCAACACCTAAGACACCTAAGACACTGGCGTAAAAACTGAGGTATCCCTGGAAGGGGATTATATAGGGGGTTGAACTTCCTGATTAGGGTGTGACCAGTGTCCAATACCTAGTGGTACCTACATAACCCATCAGTTATTACTGTGGCTCTGTGTCCCGTGATGTCCGAGAAAGAAATCTAAATTTTGTTTTAAAATGAGGAATGGTAATGGATATGTTAGGGTCATCTGAACAGATAATCAATGTCAATCTACGGACAGGCCAATGGAAACAGCCATGTGTGTTGGTGGGGATTCTGTAACTAAGTGGGGATCCAAAAAAAGTTCTGATTATGAGCGGAGGCTGCTTTTCAAAGTTTGTATTAAGGCAGCACTCCAACCTTGAATGTGATGCTTCTCCAAAGAACATAATTAACTCCTTGTAATCCATAGCCCAACTTTTGTACTCTTCACATTGTTTACTATAAACTTCAATACCTTATTACGCTCTATATACGATCGATAACAGTTCTTCAGTACACTTCACAGCTCTCTGTATTGTGCAGCATTTCTGAGCTGTTACCGTTTGTACTGGATCCATCAGCCCAGTAACCCATCACCTCACTCCCGGTAACAGTGATTTACATGTTTCAGTTGAATACTAGAAAGCTGTACTCTGTACCGAACCGATGCTTATTCCTCCCCCTGCTCCTTCAGTACCAGGTCCTCTGTCACCTTTGCCACCACTGTCACCACTCCTCGACCGACTGGCTACTTATGCCCTTGACACTAGTGTAGCGGTCACATTTTTGCTATATAAAAATTAGTGTTATGTTATAGCTTAGTATCTGGCGCCATCTAGCGACCAAAATTGTGTATGGACTTTATTTTATTTTTTTTCTTTCTGGTTAATGTGAGAAAATTATAGGAAGTGACTATTTTGTTTACATTTCCACATTATCTTGACCTACCCATAATGCCTATGACCTCCCATGAACATCAAGAGAACAGAACTGCATTATAGGAGGACTATAAAAGAACTTGGCGTGGCCATCTTAGCTCTCTTGGAAATGCATGGTCAGCTTGGGAGGATCTGTGTGAGGTCTCCAGCGAAGTGGGGCCTATCTCCATGGAAGAGCGATCTGATTAGTGATCCTGTGACCCCTCTGTGAGCTGGACTGATGGCGAAGCAAGACTGGGAAGGAGCCAGAGAAGCCGGTCGGAGCCATCTGAGAGTCCCAGAGCATCTTGTTGTGTGGAGTGGAGCAGCATAGTAGTGTCTGTCAGCCGTAAACAGGACCCTGTACACCAGAGCAGAACTTTCCTACATCACAGACCTGGTTGGGTGAGCGGGCTGTTGCCCAAAAGTTTCCTTGATGCACTTTTACACACCTCTCTGTACAACACAGAGTTGCTGGGACCTATAGTCCCACAAAGCAAAGTCAAAGGGATTAGACTGAGTTCAAAGATAAGCCTCAAGCCTGTATTTCATTGCGGATGTGGTACTGAGTTATTGGCAGCAGAGGTCGCTGCAGTATTGCTGTACCATAACATTAATTCAATACTCAGCCTGCTTTGACCAGGAGTTGTTAACCATTGGATTACAAATTCACTTTATTCATAGTTAGCGGAAGAAAGAAGAAAAGATGGACTGTTTCATAAAACACAAGGCCATGTGTTTCATTGCTCAATTAAAGATACTGTAATATAAAGTAATGGGAGCTCCATAGGGATTATACTACATTTTATTAAATTAGCGTACGCTTTATTTACAGTTTCAAAGCGTGAAAAAGGGTGGGATAGTGCTCATAGTGAAATCAGTTCACTCTGTCATTTATCTCAATTTTCTTGATACATTGCTAGAAGGTTAATTTAAACACTTTACATCTGTTGTAATACTTTTGTAAGTTGAAATCATTTGACTGTCACCCTACATTGGTTTGACAGTCACAACTTTTGTAACTTTTACTTTAAGCAAAGAACAGTAAAACAAAATTCTTGTTTAAATATTCCTGTGTGTAGTATTGCCTTCTTTGAATTTACATACTAGGTGCAAGTCGGAGGCTAAAGGTGAAGACAAAAAGGTATATGATATATATATAAATATATATATATATATATATATATATATATATATATATATATATTGTGAAGTTGTCTTTAATTCTAGTGCACACTGGTATTACACTACAGCTGTGTCAAAGGGGATTGAATCTGTGCTGTTACACATAATGGAACCTGAAGTGTCAGAGGTAGGGGGAGCTCTGAGGGTCTGGGATGGTCAGTGGGAAAACAAACAACTTAGCAGCTCCTACGGGGGTAGTGCGCTTCACTAGTATGGTAGTCATTAGCAACAGCAATATAACCGCCTCCAAATAGCTTCACCCTTAAGTGTGTCCTCAAGTAACTTTAGACCAGGCCAAGTTGTTTAATAATAAACTATTTGAAGTTGTTTAAAAGTAACAAATAAACAATTTACAAGGCATCTTCAATATACATTTCTATACATGTTCTGTTAAAGGGGTTGCAAAGTCAGAAGGTTTTTTTTATCTTAATGCATTCTATGCATTAAGATAAAAAGCCTTCTGTGTGCAGCAGCTGCCCCAGCACCTCCGAACACTTACCTGAGGTCCCTCTCTGTCCACCGATGTCCAAGATCTCCTTCCTGATTGGCTGAGACACAACAGTGGTGCCATTGGCTCATACTGCTGTCAATCAAAGTCAGCTAGCCAATCAGGTGAGAGAGAGGGTGGGGCCGGGTCGGGTCAGGGCTGCGCGTTTGAAGGGACATGCGGAGCTGTGACTCAGCTTGGATGCCCCCATAGCAAGCTGCTTGCTGTGGGGGCACTGAACAGGAGGGAGGGGCCAGGAGCAGTGAAGTGGTACCCAAGAATCCAGGCTGCTCTGTGCAAATCCACTGCAACAGAGCAGGTAAGTATAATATGTTTGTTATTTTTATAGGAAAAAAACAAGCCTTTACAATCACTTTAAGTCCTGCATAGCTGTTTACCCAGTGGCCTTAAATACCCAAGAGTTAGTCATATCTTACAAAGGTGATAAAGTCCTTAGGTCCATTAGTAGTGGTAAAAGTCCATATCCCTGAAACTCTGGCTGGGTTCCCACAGGGGTGGTGAAATGAAAGCAGTAGTTCACATTCCTGGCAGCATTCTGTTCCTGGAACCATACCTCCGAATTGTGCCCCCAGGAGGTATTTTCTCGCTTTTTATGTGTTTGCCACAGGAGAAGGCGGTACTTAATGAAAGGAAAATCCGGGTGGCTGCTCACCAAACTGAGATCCAAATGCCATTACTCGCATAAAACCATGAAGAACAAGAAGAGCACTACAGAACTCCCTTCCATGGGCAGTGGTATCAGCAGGGAGCATCAATAGTTTCAAAAAACCTTTAGATAAGCACCTGAACGACCACATCATACAGGGATATACAATGTAATACTGACATGTAATCACACACATATTTTGGACTTGAATGACTTGTGTCTTTTTTCAACCTCACCTACTATGTAACTATGTACAAGAAAGGGAGGAACGGCTTACATGTTTCACACATGAATTGTGCTTTATCAAAGCCCATTTGTTTCATCTATGAACTTGTAATTTATACCTAGCTACACCCTCCCCCATGGGGGTGTCAGCAGGTAATTAACCAATTCAATACTATGTTCTTATCATTGCTTTACAATCAAAAACTTTACAAAAAGCAAGTAAGGAAGTGTAAAAGTAATAATACAAAAATATATATACAAAATATGCAAGATAAAAACATATGAAATAGTACAGCCAGACCCAAATGACAATATAATCTATTATATATTCATTTTTTATCCATCAATATGGATTTAAGGTAAATTCAAAAACTAGACTACCAAAGAGATAAACAGCCCAGGTAACAACATAAAAGAGCCACTAATGAGAAGGGGAAAAAAACACACACAACACCAAGAAATGCTCTGCATGCTGGACTAAAATGCTCTGCAAGCTGAACAAAATAAAAGAGCCCCAAACATAGAAAAAAATGGCAATAGAGGAATATCAATAGCAGAAATTATGAGAACATTCGAAGAACATAATACCATGTTGATGGATATAATATCATCACTATGATCCATATATAGAGATTCATGTTTTAACATAAATATTCATCAAATGGATCACAGTTCTTGTAGTACATAAATCATAGTAATGGGTGAGATGCCATTCAAAATGTAACCCTGATAGAATTCTGGTTTGAACATGAAATATCCAGAATGTTTGCAGAGGGTTCTGAACAAATCTCCACCTCTTCTAGGGACTATAACTTTTTCAATTCCCTGTATTTGTAAGGCAGATATGTCACCCCCATGAACATGTCTCGCCACATTTATAATTACCTGTAAAATCCAATCAGGTTCTCCTCTGTGTCTTAAATTGAAAATTACTGGGGGAGAGAAATCTACCTAGAGAGCATCCTCATATAATATTGGAATACTTCTCTCAATTATACTTTTTATCTTTTTGTATTCCAGGCTATAAGGGGTGGACAGTACTGGCAATGTTTTGGAGGCCTTTCTACTCTTTTGATCTTGCAATAACTGATCTCTACCGGTTTATCCAGCTATATTAACAGTTCTTTTAAGAATTCCTTCTTTGTAGCCCAGAGACCTGAACCTGTTGCACATTTCATTGATTTCTCTACAGAAATCCCCCTCTTCGCTATAAATCTTCCGTAACCTGAGCAATTGTCCAACAGGTATATCTCTGGTCACATGACCTAGATGGCCAGAATCTGCTCAGAGGAGAATTTTACCAGACAGGGGTTTCCTGTAGAGACCAGAAGTAATGTGACCATCTTTTCACTGCAGAGGGACATCCAAGAAAGGGATAGTATCATGGCTGAATTGACCAATGTAGATGAATAACACCCCAGATGATGTCCTTGGAGACGAAATGCATCGGGAAGGTCTCCACTGCTGCTCATTGATTTTGTACAAGTGCTTTTTTACATACAATCATGTGAGTGTTCTTAATTTTATTAAACATTTTACTTTTATTTACAGAATTACACAATGTGGTCCCCTTTTGTTTTCTCCTTCAGCATCCTACATATATCTGTGGATTTCTGAGCATCGTTCTACATGAGAGGGTACTTTCCATGTGTTCCTATTGGCTTGCGAACAGAAAATCTCCGGTCTAGGAAATTGACAGCTCCAGAGTTTATTCACCATAATACAAGTCTGTTTGACACGCAAAACATACGTTCTGGCGTGTTCAAACATTCTGGTAAGCCTCCCCTTTTCACTGTGGTGGTTTCTTCACAGTCACATATCTCAATAGATGGATAGATATGTTTTCCCACACTGGGGTTTCTTGCTGCTGAGTATGTTAACTCTAAATATATAAACTGGGACTTTAGAGACACGGTTTTCACATTGGAGTTCCTTGTTGTTGAGTTCGATAACTCTATATATATTGACTGGAACTATTTATACACTTAGCTTTTTGCACTATTGCCTGTGTTGTCAACAATATTGTCACTCTTTATGTGTGTTATGTACAGATTGAGCTTTTGTATTATTATTTGTGTTGTTATCAACATTTTCACTTTCTATGAATGTTAATAGCATTTGTATTCCCATTCACTGTTTAAGATTTTCTGGTGCCATTTGGGCTTATAGCCCACTATTTCATAGCGCTACACTTTCTGTTTTTGTAGATGAATAACAGGTCATCTATATAGCGACGGTAGAATTTTATCTCGGACCTAAATGGATTTATACTCCCAAAAATGCGGACCCTCTCCCACCAACCCATATATAGTTTGGCAAGGCACAGGGAAAAACGAGCCCCAATGCAGCCCCACACTTCTGGGAGGTAAAAAGAATCATCAAAAGAAAAAAAATTAAGAGTCAGTAAATAATCTAAACATTCAAGAATGTGCTCCCTATGGATAGAAGTATAATTACTGTAATGGTCCAGGAAAAATTCCACCGCTGTAAGTCCTAATTTATGTGGTATAGATGAGTACAAGCTCGACACATCTCATGTAATTCATATGTTATCATCTTCCCAGGTCATATACATTGAGCAGTTGTTTGGTATCTATTAGGTAACTAGGTAAATATTGCATGAAAGGCTCTAATTGGCAGTCCACCCAACAATCTAACCGTTCATTTAATGACCTAATACCAGTCACAATGGGTCGGTCTTTGGGAAGGTGGTACTTTCTTGGGAGAACTTGACCAGCAGTGCAAACCCTTACCTCCAAGGGAGTACCACCTCAGCAGGGCAAGCACAACTAAACAGTGCAACTAACTCACATAGATATAAAGTTTTACACAGAAATGCAAATGAAATAATCTAAGCCATAATATTCAAAAACATATAGAAAAGAATACATTAAACCCCTTAGAGGATCTTGCTTACATGCTTGCATTCACATACCTCTAAGTTCGTCTAGGTTTAAGAGAAAGGAAAAAGATTTGCATTATGTTCCTTTTTTTCAGACGATCCTTTAAAAACAATTATTTAATCTCTATATTACGATTGGTTGATGAACATGCAGATATTTGTTTGATCAATTAGAACCTATTCATAAAGTTCCATTAAGGCCGTTTGACCTGCCAGCACTGAAATTATGTAAGAACTCATTAAATCAAATGAATGGAGGGTCTGTGGTTTTCAATCCTTATGTGATCTGATCATTTTAATTGCATTGAATGACCATTGTGATACACGTGTGGCCACCTTTAGGAGGGGGAGATCATAAACAGTAAATTCCTCTTTTGCATAGAAACATTGCTGCATTTGTAAAATGCATGTTAGCAGTAGGGATGAGCTTCGTGTTCGAGTCGAACCCATGTTCGACTCGAACATCGGCTGTTTGGTCGTTTGCCGAATTGCGAACGATATGGGCCGTTTGTGCCAAATTCGTATGGCACGTCACGGCCCATAATTCACTGCGGCATCGCAGTGCATTGCTTGCTGATGATTGGCCAAGCATGCACTATGACCCGCATGCTTGGCCAATCACAGCGCCGCCTGAACAGAGAGCCGTAATTGGCCAAAGCCAAGGAGGCTTTGGCCAATTATGGCTCAGGGGATTTAGTACACGCCCCACACTATATAAGGTCGCCTGCACGGCGGCCCTGTGCAGTGTGTTCCGGTGTGCTTAGAGAGAGAGAGAGACAGTGTCATTTCATTTGAGTTAGCTAGATTAGACAGGACAGTCAGTCAGTTAGCTGCACTTAAAGTGTATTGTGTATATATATGCATCCCAGGTGTTGCATATATATATATACACTGTATTCAGTTTAGCTAGATCCGTTCCTGTTATCTTCTAGACTATTTACATTTAGTGCAGTGCGTCCTGCTCACAGTGTTCAGCTAGATCCGTTCCTGTTATCCTCCTACTGACAGGCAGGCTTGTCTTGTTACAGTATTTACAGCTACCTAAAGAAAATTACTGGTGTTCTTTTGATCCTATTAGTACCACGGTCAGGCAGCTAGACTATTTACAGTTAGTGCAGTGCGTCCTGCTCACAGTGTTCAGCTAGATCCGTTCCTGTTATCTTCCTACTGACAGGCAGGCTTGTCTTGTTACAGTATATAAAGCTACCTGAAGAAAATTACTGGTGTTCTTTTGATCCTATTAGTACCACGGTCAGGCAGCTAGACTATTTACATTTAGTGCAGTGCGTCCTGCTCACAGTGTTCAGCTAGATCCGTTCCTGTTATCTTCCTACTGATAGGCAGGCTTGTCTTGTTACAGTATATAAAGCTACCTGAAGAAAATTACTGGTGTTCTTTTGATCCTATTAGTACCACGGTCAGGCAGCTAGACTATTTACATTTAGTGCAGTGCGTCCTGCTCACAGTGTTCAGCTAGATCCGTTCCTGTTATCTTCCTACTGACAGGCAGGCTTGTCTTGTTAAAGTATTTACAGCTACCTAAAGAAAATTACTGGTGTTCTTTTGATCCTATTAGTACCACGGTCAGGCAGCTAGACTATTTACATTTAATGCAGTGCGTCCTGCTCACAGTGTTCAGCTAGATCCGTTCCTGTTATCTTCCTACTGACAGGCAGGCTTGTCTTGTTACAGTATATAAAGCTACCTGAAGAAAATTACTGGTGTTCTTTTGATCCTATTAGTACCACGGTCAGGCAGCTAGACTATTTACATTTAGTGCAGTGCGTCCTGCTCACAGTGTTCAGCTAGATCCGTTCCTGTTATCTTCCTACTGACAGGCAGGCTTGTCTTGTTAAAGTATTTACAGCTACCTAAAGAAAATTACTGGTGTTCTTTTGATCCTTTTAGTACCACGGTCAGGCAGCTAGACGATTTACATTTAGTGCAGTGCGTCCTGCTCACAGTGTTCAGCTAGATCCGTTCCTGTTATCTTCCTACTGACAGGCAGGCTTGTCTTGTTACAGTATATAAAGCTACCTGAAGAAAATTACTGGTGTTCTTTTGATCCTATTAGTACCACGGTCAGGCAGCTAGACTATTTACATTTAGTGCAGTGCGTCCTGCTCACAGTGTTCAGCTAGATCCGTTCCTGTTATCTTCCTACTGACAGGCAGGCTTGTCTTGTTACAGTATATAAAGCTACCTGAAGAAAATTACTGGTGTTCTTTTGATCCTCTTAGTACCACGGTCAGGCAGCTAGACTATTTACATTTAGTGCAGTGCGTCCTGCTCACAGTGTTCAGCTAGATCCGTTCCTGTTATCTTCCTACTGACAGGCAGGCTTGTCTTGTTAAAGTATTTACAGCTACCTAAAGAAAATTACTGGTGTTCTTTTGATCCTATTAGTACCACGGTCAGGCAGCTAGACTATTTACATTTAATGCAGTGCGTCCTGCTCACAGTGTTCAGCTAGATCCGTTCCTGTTATCTTCCTACTGACAGGCAGGCTTGTCTTGTTACAGTATATAAAGCTACCTGAAGAAAATTACTGGTGTTCTTTTGATCCTATTAGTACCACAGTCAGGCAGCTAGACTATTTACATTTAGTGCAGTGCGTCCTGCTCACAGTGTTCAGCTAGATCCGTTCCTGTTATCTTCCTACTGACAGGCAGGCTTGTCTTGTTAAAGTATTTACAGCTACCTAAAGAAAATTACTGGTGTTCTTTTGATCCTATTAGTACCACGGTCAGGCAGCTAGACTATTTACATTTAGTGCAGTGCGTCCTGCTCACAGTGTTCAGCTAGATCCGTTCCTGTTATCTTCCTACTGACAGGCAGGCTTGTCTTGTTACAGTATATAAAGCTACCTGAAGAAAATTACTGGTGTTCTTTTGATCCTATTAGTACCACGGTCAGGCAGCTAGACTATTTACATTTAGTGCAGTGCGTCCTGCTCACAGTGTTCAGCTAGATCCGTTCCTGTTATCTTCCTACTGACAGGCAGGCTTGTCTTGTTACAGTATTTACAGCTACCTAAAGAAAATTACTGGTGTTCTTTTGATCCTATTAGTACCACGGTCAGGCAGCTAGACTATTTACATTTAGTACAGTGCGTCCTGCTCACAGTGTTCAGCTAGATCCGTTCCTGTTATCTTCCTACTGACAGGCAGGCTTGTCTTGTTACAGTATATAAAGCTACCTGTAGAAAATTACTGGTGTTCTTTTAATCCTATTAGTACCACGGTCAGGCAGCTAGACTATTTACAGTTAGTGCAGTGCGTCCTGCACACAGTGTTCAGCTAAACCTACAAGTTAGTGGGGTGCGTCCACCTCACAGTGTTCAGCTAAATCTACCTGTAGAAGGTTGGTGGTATTCTCATACTACAGGCAGGCAGTTGATTTTGCTAGCTGCAGTATATATATATATATATATATATATATATATATATATATATATATATATATATCCCAGCTTAGTGCAGCTACAGGCCATTAGTGTGTCTGGAAGGCCAAGAAGGAGAGGCAGACAGTCACAAGCCAATAAGAGAGGGCAAGCAGGCTCTGTGTCTAGTGCTGGTCATGGAGACGGTGCATCCTCATCAGCACGTGGCCATGGGACACGCTTGGCCTTTTTTTCGGCAGCTGGCCGTGTTGAGCCGCAACATGCGGAAGACTTGGTCGAGTGGATGACCAAGCCGTCCTCATCCTCCTCATCCTCTCTCACCCATGCCCAGGGTGCTTTGTCTGGCAAAGCAGCGGCCTCTTCCCTCGGCTCAATGTCATCAGTGACTCCTTCCCTAGCTCCACCATGTCCTCCTGAGGAGTCCCTCGAACTGTTTGACCACAGTGTTGGGTACATGCTCCAGGAGGATGCCCAGCGTTTGGAAGGCTCTGATGATGATACTGAGCTCGATGAAGGCAGTAACATGAGCACGGACAGAGGGGGTGCCCAAGAAGGACAGCAATCTGGCAGTCATGCTCCCCCTGCTGCAGCATACTGCCAGGTTTGCTCCAGTGATGAGGAGGGAGGGGATGATGAGGTCACTGACTCAACGTGGGTGCCTGATAGGAGAGAGGAGGAGGAGGAGGAGGAGGAGGCGGCACATCACCAACGAGGCAGGATGCCCTCCAGGGGCCAGCCTAAGGGCAGCACATTGACTGCATCACATGTGCAGGGCGCTGCAGTCTCTGCGCGTTATTCAAAAAGTTCTTTGGTGTGGGCCTTTTTTGAGACGAGTGCATCAGATCGCACCGCTGCTATTTGCAACATATGTCTCAAGCGTATCTCACGTGGCCAAAACATCTCCCGCTTGGGTACCACATGCTTGACCAGACATATGTTGACCTGCCATGCAGTTCGTTGGCAAGCGCATCTAAAAGACCCACACCAAAGAACAAAGAGGACCTCTCCTTGCTCCTCATCAGCTGAGATTTCCAACCCCACTAGACCTTCAGTCCTCTCTGAGACCTGCACTGAGAGGAATGAAGGTGTAGAATTAGGTGTGTCACAGCCAAGTACTTGTGGGCAATCTGCTTTTGGTACACCGATGTCAGATTGTACCAGGCAAATTTCCCTGCCCCAGCTGCTGCACCGCCGAAAGAAGTTTGCTCCCAGCCATCCACATGCCCAGCGGTTGAATGCTAGCTTGGCAAAATTGCTAGCACTTCAACTGCTGCCTTTTCAGTTGGTAGACTCTGCCCCCTTCCGTGAGTTTGTGGAATGTGCGGTTCCTCAGTGGCAGGTACCCAAACGCCACTTTTTCTGACGGAAGGCGATTCCGGCTCTCTACCGGCATGTGGAAGGCAATGTCCATGCCTCGCTGGACAGGGCGGTCAGCGGTAAGGTGCATATTACTGCTGACTCATGGTCCAGCAGGCATGGGCAGGGACGTTACCTAAGTTTCACGGCGCATTGGGTGACTCTGCTGGCAGCTGGGAAGGATGCAGGACAAGGTGCAGTAGTGTTGGAGGTTGTTCCGCCACCACGCCTCCAAAATGCTGATTGTGACACACCTCTCTCCTCCACCCCCTCCTCTTCTTCTTCCTCCATGGCCTCTTCCTCGGAACCAGCGGTGCTCCGTAGTCGTTCAAGGGGCTACGCAAGTACGCAGGCCAAAAGATGCCATGCGGTGCTTGAGCTGGTGTGCTTGGGGGACAGGAGCCACACTGGGGCAGAGGTTCTGTCAGCTCTGCAGGGGCAGGTTCAGAGGTGGTTGACGCCACGCCAACTTAAGGCAGGAATGGTGGTTTGCGACAATGGCACCAACCTCCTCTCTGCCCTCCGACAGGGACAAATGACCCATGTGCCCTGTTTGGCTCACGTCCTTAACTTGGTGGTGCAGCGGTTCTTGGGCAGGTACCCGGGCTTACAGGATGTCCTGAGGCAGGCCAGGAAAGTCTGTGTGCATTTCCGCCGGTCATATAATGCCAGTGCTCGGCTGACGGACCTCCAAAAGGAGTTTAACCTGCCCAAGAACCGCCTAATCTGTGACATGCCCACCAGGTGGAACTCAACATTGGCCATGCTGCAGCGGCTGCACACGCAGCAGAGGGCCATCAATGAGTACCTGTGCGACTATGGCACCAGGACAGGGTCAGGGGAGCTTGTTTTTTTTCCCCCACGCCAGTGGGCCATGATCAGGGATGAATGCACTGTCCTGTCACCATTTGAGGAGGCCACGAGGATGGTGAGCAGTGACAGTGCATGCATCAGTGACACTGTCCCCCTTGTCCACCTGTTGGAGCACACGTTGCGTGGAATAACGGACAGGGCACTTGAGGCAGAACAGAGGCAGGAAGAGGAGGACTTCCTTAGCTCTCAAGGCCCCCTTTATCCAGACAGTGTTCCTGCGTGCCCGCCGATCACACAGGAAGAGGAGGAGGAGGAGGAGGAGGAGGAGGAGGAGGAGGAAGATTGTGTCAGTATGGAGGTGGAGCCTGGCACTCAGCATCAGCAGCAGTCTTTAAGGGATCAGTCTCAAGAAACACATGGACTTGTACGTGGCTGGGAGGAGGTGGCTGCGGACCATGTTGTCCTTAGTGACCCAGAGGACTCCGGACCGAATGCCTCAGCAAACCTACGCTGCATGGCCTCCCTGATCCTGCAAAGCCTGCGTAAGGATCCTCGTATTCGTGGTATCAAGGAGAAGGACCAATACTGGCTGGCAACCCTCCTTGATCCACGTTACAAGGGTAAGGTTGCGGACCTTATCTTGCCATCGCAGAGGGAGCAGAGGATGAAACATCTTTGGGAGGCCTCGCAGAAAGGTCTGTGCAACGCGTTCCCAGAGACTGGGAGGTTACAAACTCCTGTTTCTGGACAATGTGTTGCTGCGGCTTCGGTCAGTCAAAGAAGGAGCGATGGAGAAGGTGGCCGTCTGACCGATGCGTTCAGACAATTTTTTGGTCCGCAGCCCCAAGGTATGATCGGTTCCAGCAACCATCGCCAGCGTCTGTTTTACATGGTGCAGGAATACCTAGGGGCAAGATCAGACTTGGACACCTTTCCCACCGAAAATCCTCTGGGTTACTGGGTCTTGAGGATGGATCACTGGCCAGAGCTTGCACAGTATGCAATTGAGCTACTGGCCTGTCCTGCATCCAGCGTTCTTTCGGAACGCACATTCAGTGCTGCTGGAGGCGTGGTAACCGATCACAGGGTGTGTCTGTCCACCGACTCGGTCAATCGACTGACCTTCATAAAAATGAATCAGTCTTGGATCACCACCAGCTACCAAGCACCTGATGCTGATGTAACCGAATAATTTTTTTTGAAATCTCAGATCCCTTCAAAGACTGCCTATGCTGATGCTGAGTGACTATCCCTGAGTAATTATCCTCTTCCTCCTCAATCATCACGCTGATAGCTTGTAAGAACATTTTTGGTTCTGGGCGCCACCACCAGTGCCTAAGGCACAATTTTTCAGCCCCTGTTTAACAGGGGCGTGTAATTACAATTTTTGATGTAATACTTTGCAGCAGGGCTTGTTTCTGCATTCCAACTAGAGTGTCTGTGAGGGTTTGCAGTGTTGTGGCACCAGCACCAGTGCCCAAGGCCCAATTTTTCTGCTCCTGTCTAACAGGGGCGTGTAATTACAATTTTTGATGCAATACTTTGCAGCAGGGCTCGTTCCTGCATTCCAACTAGAGTGTCTGTGAGGGGTTGCAGTGTTGTGGCACCAGCACCAGTGCCCAAGGCCCAATTTTTCTGCTCCTGTCTAACAGGGGCGTGTAATTACAATTTTTGATGCAATACTTTGCAGCAGGGCTCGTTCCTGCGTTCCAACTAGAGTGTCTGTGAGGGGTTGCAGTGTTGTGGCACCAGCACCAGTGCCTAAGGCCCAATTTTTCTGCCCCTGTCTAACAGGGGCGTGTAATTACAATTTTTGATGCAATACTTTGCAGAAGGGCTCGTTCCTGCGTTCCAACTAGAGTGTCTGTAAGGGGTTGCAGTGTTGTGGCACCAGCACCAGTGCCTAAGGCCTAATTTTTCAGCTCCTGTTCAACAGGGGCATGTAATTACAATTCTTGATCTAATATTTCACAGCAGGGCCCTGTGAGGGCTTACAGTGTTGTGGCCACAGCAACACCTAAGGCCCAAATTTCTACTGAGTATATAGGGCAGGACCCTACTTTCAAACATCTAACTTACAAACGACTCCTACTTGCAAACGGAAGGAGACAACAGGAAGTGAGATGAAATCTACCCCTAGGAAGGGAAATTCTCTCCTGTAAGAGTTAATATGGGAAAAAAAATTCTCCTTTCCACTGATGCTTTCCAATCCTTGTTCCACAAAAAAACCCAAATTTTCAAAAAACATTTTTCATTGGGACAAAAAGTGAGGTGAAATCTTCTGAAGAGGAGGAAAGACAGCAAAACAAATGTCACAGGGGTGATAACCCTTCCCTATGTTTTCCAAAAAGCTTAAAAAAGATTTTTTGGCTGGAGCTAAACACGTTAAAAATGTACCCGTTCAAAATTACAAACAGATTCTACTTAACAACAAACCTACAGCCCCTGTCTTGTTTGCACCGCCTGTATACTGCTGTTCAGAGTATATAGGGCCTGGTGGCCCCACACCTTTCCTTATTTTAATTTGGGTGCGGGGTTCCCCTTAATATCCATACAAGACCCAAAGGGCCTGGTAATGGACTGGGGGGTACCCATGCCGTTTGTCTCACTGCTTTTCATCCATATTGCCATGACCCGACATGACATTAAACCCGCAAGCAGTTTTAAATGAGATTTTTTCCTTTAAAAATGACATTTTGTGCAGGGACTGTTCTAAACACGGGAAACACGCGTCACTTTACAGGCATACTATAGACACCCCCCAGGTACGATATTTAAAGGAATATTTCACTTTTTTTTTTTACTTTAAGCATCATTAAAACCACTGTTCCCGAAAAAACGGCCGTTTTTAAAAGGTTTTTTTTGCATTGATTCATGTCCCCTGGGATAGGACCCGGTCCCCAAACCCTTTTTAGGACAATACCATGCAAATTAGCCTTTAAAATTAGCACTTTTGATTTCGAACGTTCGAGTCCCATAGACGTCAATGGGGTTCTAATGTTCGTGCGAACTTTCGGTCCGTTCGCAGGTTCTGGTGCGAACCGAACCGGGGGGTGTTCAGCTCATCCCTATAAACTAATCAGCAGGAAACTTCATTCTGATTATGAAGTCACAAATAATGAAAGCAAACCCTACAATAAAAAATGCTGCAAACTGCGCAACCAGATCAATCTATCTAGAAGTGTCACACACACAAAAGGGATTGTCAATATCGGGGAGTATAGGGGAGTCATACAACTGCACCTCCAGTAATGTTGTGTACCTCATCCATTGCAAAAGATGTATCAAAGGATCTTACATTTCCGAAACAGGACAGATGTTGTGAACAAGGATGAATTTGCACAGACATACCGTAAAGGAACATAAAGAAGATAGCTTCTGCACACCAGTGAGACACCATTTCTCAAAACCGGACCACACTATAGAAGACCTCAATGTTTCAGTTCCTAAAGGGTATTTCAGAACTATCCAGGAAAGGAAACTTTTGAATTAAGAATGATATTTCTATTTGACACAAAAGATAATGGCCTAAATTTAGATATGGGTTTCCTTACCCATTATCCAATAGTTTTAAAACCCCCTCTGTGACTGTCACCCCCCACCCCCACAGTCTATAGCTCTCCCTCTGACTTATATCACTAACTATGCTAGTTTTATTACCATTGCCATGTACATTGGCTTGTGTGTGTTTGTTTTTTCTTTTTTTTTATTTCCTTTCCCTCTGACATTGTGTTTTTTTTAACATTCTGCTAAAACTTTTGTGAATCAGTACTGCTGGGACCTTGAAGAAGGGGACGTACCCTGAAAGCTTGTCCTGAAAAATTGTATATTAGTGCAAATTAAAAAAAGTATCATGGACAGTACTCAATTGTTTCTGTCGCAAGTGCACTAATACGGCTATAATCACCTCAAGATTTAATAGCAGAAAAAAATCAACTTGAAAACAATCTAGGATATACCCTTTAGCAATCAGTGTGGAGAATGATTACCATTTTTAAGAAGAAAACTTAAATAGCACAATCATTCTGTACAGTAATGGGTTTTGTTTTAGAAATCCCAAATCTTGATTTAAACCTTCAGAGTTCTTTTGATTTACCAAACAGAAGATATTTAATCTGAATGTAAACATATTTACAACTCAGACATACAGTAGCACTTTCTTCTGCCAAGACCTATTAAATCCACAAAACAGAGACTCAATTACTGACAAAACAAGCCTCTGTGTTTACACTGGAGCTGTAATTTTCTATTGGGAATTAACAGGCCAGCTGTTATAGATAAAGTCCCACTTAACAGCGCATTTAAGAAACTAAAACAATCACAAGTAAAAAGAAATAATTATGTGGTTATCACTTTCAAGGCTGAACTGTAAAATTGGCCATGCAGATGTGACAGGCTTTTTTCTATCTTTCAAGGCAAATTGCTTCAATTTATCGCCTTCCACATCTGCAATTTACAAATGGATATAGATATATGCACATTCATTCTAAGGGTAAATGTGCCTGTGAAAATAATTTAAGCCTAGATTGTTTTTGATGCTAAGCATATCAAAAATGTACCTATACAGAGGTTTGCTCAACCCTCTACTACACTGGCCATCAAAGACTGTCTGGAAGGTCTCACATGTGCCCCTTGACATCCCAAAGGGTAATGAGTTATGCTGATTTTGCTCAGAAAAGTTAAGACAGATGAACAGTGCAAGTATATTATAATTAAATGGTCATATCTCTCAGGTTCTATTACTGACAGGTTGAATCAACTCATAGCTTAGAGATATCTATGCTTGAGTTCTCAGGACTGCCTGTTCCCCACGCCCACCCCTCACTATTATGATATTTACATTTGCATGTAGCAAAATGAGTAACAATCTGCTCTTTCTGCAGCAGTATGTTATGCTCCAAAGTAGTGGAAATCAGAGCTGTGAACTTTGTCTGGCAGATCTTGTCACCAACTTGTTTGAAGGAGAAAAGAAAACACTGGGTCATTCATCCCAACATTTGTTCTTATTAGCTGCAGCTTTGAAATCAACCAGTTTTGTTGTGCTCTGAAGACGAGGTTCAAAATGTACTAATGTCACCTCTGGTCAGAATAATATTTTATTACTATATTGTGAAAAATAAAATGACACTTTGCAGTAACAATGATCTGCCTGTAGGCTCTAGCAGCTGTGCAAGGGCTCAGCAAAGTGGAAGGTAAAGACTTAATAATCTTGATCTGTTACATGTTGAGATCAAGCTACCTGCCAAATAGCTTTAAAAAACACCAAAGAGAAATGGTTTTCTTCCATTATGCAATGCACAAGAATACAACAGGAATGCCATGCCAAGTAGATGGCAATCTAAAAAATGTTTTGTTGGTTCTTTAGCAAGATGACACCAAACAGCCAATGCATTTTGTGGCTACAAAAACCCCTTTATACAATCCCTTTATACAATTTTAGCAAATATAGAAAATACCTGTTGATCTTCCCAAAAATGCAGTGTCCTTATCACTTCTTCTGAGATGCACCAAATTATATCTTTCTTCCTAGCTGTTGTCTGTAAGCCACCAATTGCCCTGCTCCCCGGGGGGGCATATGTGAGGATGTGCCTCTAATTCGACACGATCTACATAAAGTGCGGGAATGCATGATGGTTCTTGAAAGTTGTGTTAGTGAAATAGAGGATACCGTTTCCCCACTTGTTACTGAAGTGAAAGCTGCCATGCATAAGTTAAATATTACTAGTAGGGATGAGCTAAATGTTTGAGTCGATCGTGAGTTTGAATCGAATATCAGCTGTTCATTTGTTCGTAGAACAAATGAACGTATGGGGGGCTCGGGGCAAGTTTGCCCACTGCAGAGCACCCCATAATGCACTGTGAGATCACAGTGCATTGAGGGCTGCTGATTGGCCAAAGCATGCACCTGACCAGCATGCTTTGGCAAATCACAGCGCATTGTGCTGTGAGAAGCAAGATTAGCCAAAGGCAGGGTGCCTTTGGCCAATCATGGCTCAGGGGCTAAGTCCACGCCCCACACTACATAAGGCTGCTGCTTACACAGCGGCCGTATGTAGTGAATAAATGAAGATTAGTCAGGTAGTGTAGTCTAGTGTGCAGTCAGTGTTGTGTATATATACTACAGTTCAGAGTATATAGTGTAGTATATACAGTATAATACAGTGGAGAGTATATGGTGCCATCAGTGTAGTATATATAATACATTGCAGAGTATATAGTGCAGTCTGTGTAGTATATATAATACAGTTCAGAGTATATAGTGCAGTATGTGTTATATATACAATACAGTTCAGAGTATATAGTGTAGTCAGTGTAGTATATATAATACAGTGGAGAGTATATGGTGCCACCAGTATAGTATAGATAATTACATTGCAGGGTATATAGTGCAGTCAGTGTAGTATATATAATACAGTGGAGAATATATAATGCAGTCAGTGTAGTATATATAATACAGTTCAGAGTATATAGTGCAGTCAGTGTAGTATATATAATACATTGCAGAGTATATAGTAAAGTCAGTGTAGTATATATAATACAGTGGAGAATATATAGTGCAGTCCGTGTAGTATATATAATACAGTTCAGAGTAAGTAGCGTAGTCTGTGTATTATATAGAATACAGTTCAGAGTATATAGTGCAGTCCGTGCATTATATAGAATACATTTCAGAGTATATAGTGCAGTCAGTGTAGTATATATAATACAATGGAGAATATTTAGTGCAGTCAGTGTAGTATATATAATACAGTTCAAAATATATAGTGCAGTCCGTGCAGTATATATAATACTGTTCAGAGTATATAGTGCCGTCTATGTAGTATATATAATACAGTGGAGAATATATAGTGCAGTCAGTAAAGTATATAGTGCAGTCCGTGTAGTATATATAATACCATTCAGAGTATATAGTGTCATCCGTGTAGTATATATATTACAGTTCAGAGTATATAGTGCAGTCCGTGTAGTATATATAATACAGTGGAGAGTATATATACTGCCATCGGTGTAGTATATATAATAAAGTTCAGCGTATATAGTGCAGTCCGTGTAGTAAATATAATACAGTTCAGAGTATATAGTGCAGTCCATGCAGTATACAAAATACAGTTCAGAGTATATAGTGCAGTCCGTGTAGTATATATAATACAGTTCAGAATATATAGTGCAGCATGTGTATTATATATAAGACAGATCAGAGTATATAGTGTAGTCAGTGTAGCATATATAATACAGCGGAGAGTATATGGTGCCACCAGTGTAGTATAGATAATTACATTGCAGAGTATATAGTGCAGTCAGTGTACTATATATAATACAGTGGAAAATATATAGTGCAGTCTGTGTAGTATATATAATACAGTTCAGAGTATATAGTGCAGTCAGTTAAGTATATATAATACATTGCAAAGTAAATAGTGCAGTCAGCGTAGTATATATAATACAGTGGAGAATATATACTGCAGTCTGTGTAGTATATATAATACAGTTCAGAGTATATAGTGCAGTCCGTGTAGTATATATAATGCAGATCAGCGTATATAGTGTAGTCCATGTATTATACAAAATACAGTTGAGAGTATATAGTGCAGTCCGTGTATTATATAGAATACATTTCAGAGTATATAGTGCAGTCAGTGTAGTATATATATAATACAGTTCAGAGTATATAGTGCAGTCCATGTAGTATATATAATACAGTTCAGAGTATATAGTGCAGTCCATGTAGTATACATAATACAGTTCAGAGTATATAGTGCAGTCCATGTAGTATATATAATACAGTTTAGAGTATATAGTGCAGTATGTGTATTATATATAATACAGTTCAGAGTATATAGTGTAGTCAGTGTAGCATATATAATACAGCGGAGAGTATATGGTGCCACCAGTGTAGTATAGATAATTACATTGCAGAGTATATAGTGTAGTCAGTGTAGTATATATACTACAGTTCAGAGTATATAGTGCAGTCCATGTATTATACAGAATACAGTTCAGAGTATATAGTGCAGTCAGTGTAGTATATATAATACAGTGGAGAATATATAGCTCCATCAGTGTAGTATATATAATACAGTTCAGAGTAAATAGTGCAGTCCGTGAAGTATATATAATACAGTTCAGAGTAAATAGTGCAGTCCATGTAGTATATATAATATGGTTCAGAGTATATAGTGCAGCCCATGTAGTGTATATATAATATGGTTCAGAGTATATAGTGCAGCCCATGTAGTGTATATATAATACAGTGGAGAGTATATAGTGTCATCAGTGTAGTATGTATAATACAGTGGACAATATATAGTGCAGTCAGTGTAGTATATATAATACAGTGCAGGGTATATAGTTCAGTGCAGCGTATATAATACAGTATATTGAAGTGGTTAAGGGGAACTCCACGCCAAAATTAAAAATCCATACCAGTTCCCTTGGGTCTGGCATAGATTTTAAGGGGAACTCCACGCCGACTTTTTTTAAAATGGCATGAGGTCCCCTCCAAAATCCATACCAGGCCCTTATCTGATCATGCAGCCTGGCATGCAGCCTGGCAGGCCAGGAAAAGTAAAGGTCAAGAGAGCACACCCCCTCCTGAACCATACCAGGACACTTGCGCTCAACATGGGGAGGGTGCTTTGGGGCTCCCCCTAAAGCACCTTGTCCCCATATTGATGGGGACAAGGGCCTCATCCTGACATCCCTGGGCTGTGATTGTTGGGGTCTGCGGGCAGGGGGCTTATCGAAATCTGAAAGCCCCCTTTAACCAAAAAAGTGTCAAAAAGTAAAAACCACAAGAGACAGTTTTTGACAATTCCTTTATTTAAAAACTGCATTTGGGGCAGAGCCCCCACCGCCCCAAGGCACCCAACCCCCCCATGTTGAGGGCATGTGGCCTGGTATGGTTCAGGAGGGGGGGGCGCTCGCTTGTCACCCCCTATCCTGACCTCCAGGCTGCATGCTCAGATAAGGGTGTGGTATGGATTTTGGAGAGGGAACCCACTGCAATTTTTTTTTACATTTTGGTGTGGAGTTCCCCTTAAAATTCATACCAGACCTGAAGGGCCTGGTATGGACTGGGGAGGGGGCACGCCATTTCTTTCATTGATTTTTCATCAATATTGGCGGGAGCCAGCAATA
Organism: Lithobates clamitans; assembly: GCA_037952925.1. Lineage (NCBI taxonomy): Eukaryota > Metazoa > Chordata > Amphibia > Anura > Ranidae > Lithobates > Lithobates clamitans. The sequence continues at coordinate 9,835,145 of JBBGZY010000502.1, read as the reverse complement.
CACTACAGCCGCAAGCAAGTTTAACCCCTACCCGATGAGCCGCTGCAGTTGTACTGTGGCAGGTTGGCTCCCCTGGGTGAACTGACATAACTCTATGTTGGTTTGCCTTTTGACCACTAGGGGGCAATCCACACAGAGACAGAACGTGACAGATCTCCGTGCTGTCAGGGGTGAGGATAGCGATCTGTTGTTCATACTGAGTATGAACAACGATCAGTCTCTTCACCCAAGCAGCCCCCTCCCCCCCACAGTTTGAAGCACTCCCTAGGGAACACAGTTAACGCCTTTATCGTCCCCAATGTTAACACCTTCCCTGCCAGTGACGTTTACATAGTAATCAGTGCATTTTTATAGCACTGATCGCTGTACAAATGCCAATGATCCCAAAAATGTGTCAAAAGTGTCCGATCTGTCTGCCATAATGTCGTAGTCCCGATAAAAATCGCTGATCACCGCTATTTTGTTTGAGTACAATGTCACACGACCGCGCAATTGTCAGTTAAAACAACGCAGTGCTGTATCACAAAAAATGGCCTGGTCATTGAGCAGCCAAATCTTCCGGGGCTGAAGTGGTTAAATGACATTTTTTCTTTTAGAAATGTCATGATTGCTAAGGCATGTTCTACACATCGCACAGATGTGCCACTTTATAGGCAGACAAAGGGGACCCACCAAGCATGATATTTAAAGGAATATTTAATTTTTATTGTTTCACTTTAAGCATTATTAAAATCACTGCTTCTGAAAAAAACAATTGTTTTAAAAACATTTTTTTTGCATTGATACATGTCCCCTAGGGCAGTACCCGGGTCCCCATACACTTTTTATGGCAATAACATGCATATAAGCCTTTAAAATGGGGACTTTTAATTTTTCATGTTCGTGCCCTATTGATTTTAATAGGGTTTGCATGTTTATTAGAACTTTTTTCCTGTTCGGTGTTCTGGTGCGAACTGAACCGGGGGTGTTCGGCCCATCCCCAATTACTAGCTCTAAAGCAGGACATCCAAAATCATTTACACCGTAAGAATGTTCGGGTAGTCGGCCTCCAGGAGAAAGCCAAAGCTACTGATCTCACTGAATTTGCTGAAAGATGGCTTCTGAATATATTTGGCAAGGAACATTTTTCTTTATTATTTGCAGTGGAGCGTGCCCATAGGGTCCCCGATCGACCCCTGCCACTGGGACCTCTCCCACTGCCTTTTCTTATTTGCCTTTTGAACTACTGAGACAAGGAGAATATTTTGCGGAGGGGCAGGGCCCAAGATAGAAACAATGGATCTAAAATTGTGTACTTTTCTGACTTTTTGCCAGAGGTGCAGAAATGTCTGACCCATTTTCAAGAGCTTGAGAAATGGCTGCAACATCTGGGTTTACAATACTAAATAATAATACTAAATACTAAATAAATAATAAATGTTATATCCTGCTCGTCTTTGGGTCTTCCATGATGCCTGTGTGCAATTTATTGAGTAACCTAAGCGGCACAGGACTGGTAGGATCATCACTTATCAATATCTTAATGAAATTATATGAAATGTTGTTTTGTTGCCTGCTTTGTTAAGTGCTTTAGGCTGCGCTGCTTCTCTGTATTTATTTTTGTATTTTAATTTAAGTGCCTCTACAGGTGGCTCAACATTCTGGCCGACATCTCTGTTGTTGAAATATTGCATCAGCGACATGGATCTACTTTTTCTTTTTTTTTGATTACGGGAACTCAATTTGTGGGTAGCGAGTATCTGAATTCCAATGGCATTTGACTCTGTGCTTTTGTATTTTAGTACTGTAGATGCCATGTTTGTCTGTTGTTATTATCTTTGTAATTGTAATGTATTAGGTGTTTTTTCCTTTTTTTGGGGGGGGGGGGGCATACCTATTATTTTCTATATGGAGAGCTAGCTCATACTGCCACAGATTGAGACACTTTTATTGTCAGTCAGGTTGTTTGGTATATTTACTGATTATTTGCATTCATGGTCAAAAATGTATTCGTGTTTTTTTCATGGAATATTAGGGACTTGAACAATTCCCTGAAAAGGCAACCCATTTTTTATTATATTGCCTCTTTTCACCCTTCCTTGGTATGTCTTCAGGAAACGCATGCCACGGAGGCATTGGATTCCCAGACCCTGCTCTCTATTATACTGCAACGCACATGACCCGAGTAATTGACTGGTGCCGTCATAGGGAATGGAAACTCTGGGTAACGTTAGAACAGGAGATGGCCCGGGTCCCGTTGGCTGGCCTACCTTGGGCGGGTAAACATCTTGACCCCCCGCATAACCACTCACCCGCTGATTGGCCCTTCTCTGGTAGAGATGGATAGATTCTTTCGTTTTTCTTCCTTGCCTAATTTCCCTTCTCCCATGACCCCAATCATAGGACAGCCCAAATTCCCCCATGTCAGACCCAGCCTTTACTGGGCAAGCCCCGAAAGGGCTCCTGCGTGCGTCTCAATTCCTGGGACCCACGGGTTGGATCCCTATGGGGTCCATGACATCAGGACAGGCACCCATCACATTGGATAGTTGGAGAGCGGGGCAATTCTCCCACTTTCTCGGCTCGCTACCCAGATATAGTTTTTTTCCAGACAACTTCATTCCTTTGAGGAAATATGTCTGGGTGATGGCCCAATCTGAGGTTCCCTTTCTAGATCTTACAAATCTTTGTTGGACATGCATACTACCACAGACCCCCCTTCCTAGCTAAGTGGGAAAGGGACCTACAAATCACATTTACTACTCCACAGAAGGAATGCATACTCTTCTTCGCTCATAAATCGTCACTTTGCAGCAAATATCAAGAAATCTCCTATAAGTTGACCACACGCTGGTACCGCATGCCGGCCGTATTGACCAAAATATTTCCCAACCAATCTGATCGCTACTGGTGATGTGAGCAACAAACTGGTACTATCCTACACATCCTCTGGGAGTGCCCCAAACTACAAACTTTCTGGCAACCTGTCCTCCGCTACATCCACAAATTCACAGATATTTCCTTAAACAATGACCCTGCTGCTGTGCTCCTCAACCCCACTCCCATGTCAAGAAAGCGATATCATAAATCTCCTCTTAAACACCTACTCAGCGCTGCTAGAGCTTGCATCCCAAGTCAATGGAAGCAACAGTCTGCTCCGACTGTGGCCCAATGGTTCGCAAGGGTCAATGATATTGAACGAATGGAGGACCTCACTGCTACGATCCGGGACAAATCCGAGGAACATAAGACCAGGTGGTTTTATTGGACCCAGTTCCGCTTCTCAGGGAATACCTCCGCGAGACATAGCCAGGCCACGTTGAATACCAGAGGCTCTTGTTCCTATTCATGGCTGCCAGTTGGCCTGGGGAGTTGAGGGTGGTCCTTGCTCTCTGGGTGGACTTCTAACCCCCCTCACTCTTTCACCATACCACCCTCCTTCTTTCTCTCTTTTCCATTCCCCTTTCTCACTTTCTCTTCTTCTTTTTATTTTCCTTTATTCCTTTCCTCTATTTTAATCCAAAAAACTTGGTATGATTTGACCTCAGTCGGTCACCCAGCAGCACCCTTCCCCTATGTACAGATACTCAATTTCTCCTTGGATACTAGGGGGAATCAATAGAGCATCATAATTGATCAGTTCCATCGTCAAGGCGAAGCCCTAGTCCTATACCCCAAGGGTATTCGAGTATCTTGTATGCTTACTGAACTGTCTCTGTTATGTCATCTTGAGTTTCCTTATCTTTTGTTCAGATACCACTACCTGATGTCCATGTGTAGGCTACTTTGTTTGCACTACATATTCTGTGAAGTTATTGTTTCATTGTATGTCGCATACCACTAAATAAAAAATTAAAAAAAAAAAAGGAAACGCATGCCACTCACTATACTAGCAGATTTTTGCAAAGCCAATTTGTACAAGAGGCCTGTCATTCCTTTTATCAGTGGCGGCCCGTCCATTAGGGGCGCACGGGCACCGCCCCCCCCATCCATGCGTCCGGCCTCCTAATCTACATGCAGGGCGCTGGACGCATGGATTCCAAAGGGGAGGTGTTTAGGCTCTAATAGCCTTCAAAAAAGCACTGCACTCCGAGTCCACCCAGTTGTGTTAGAATAGCGAATGAACATTCGCATTCTCACACTGATCCTCCTCCTGGCCAATCAGGAAGTGGGTCCTGAGACTCATCACCTGATTGGCTGAAAGAACAGGCAATCTTATTGGACACCTAGGAGGAAGAGGGAGGAAACGCACGGCAAAACCTGTCGCCCGTAGGAGCTCTTTCCCCCCGAAACCTAGAGGGGGTAAATGCGGGGCTGGATGACCGACCACGAGACCACCAAGGGGTCTTTTTTAGCATATAAAGGCATGTCATTTTCTTGCAGTAGGGCCTTGGTGCACAAAAATGGCAAATGTGTTTTCCTGCAGTATAAGTTGTGTGATATTGAGCTGATATTTGCTGTTGTGTATATACCTCCCCCCTACAACTCAGTTGTTCTTCGCCAGTTAGTTTCCTTTGTAGGGGTCTCTCCCCTAGTACTAATTTTGGTGCTTGCTGACTTTATTTGATTTGGGGTGGGATAGGTTCTAATTCCCTATCGGAGGAGGGCCTTTCCCCTTTAGGGAGGCTACGCAGAGAACAGGGGCTGCAGGATATGTGGAGGTGGTTTCACCCTAATGAATGTGCCTATACATGCTATTCTAAATCACATAATTCCTTGTCCATAATTGATTTGGTTTTGTGTTCCACAGAGCTCATCCTGACTTTTGTAGAGGTCAACGTAGAACCCTGAGGAATATCTGATCATTTCCCTATGTTATTTACCTTAATATAAGGGCATCCAGAGTCTAATATTCCATGGCAGTTAAACCCCTTCTGGCTGAATTTATTTCCTAAAGAGGATTTCTTATCTTCCTCCATTGAGGCTTTTCTTTCCCTTAATGTGGTTTCTTGTTCCTCATGGGTGGTATGGGCTGTCCTTAAGGCTTTCCTCCGAGGTCTATTAATCCAACAAGTTAGTGCCATTAAAATAGCTTCCTGTGAGGAACTGGAGCCTGTTAAGGTGGTGACCTCTGTGGCGGAAGTGACGTCAGAACATGGAGACAGGGTTGCCAACCGTCAGTAAATTTACTGACAGTTTGTAAAAATCACTGATTTTTGACAACTGTCTGTAAATATCAAGAGCTGATAATTTGTCATGCTGGTTGGCTTTTTAAGTGTAAACCTGGCAAATTACTTGTTATGGGTATTGTCAATGTTTCCATATTGTGTTTATACTGTTTAAATATCAGTTGTCCTAGTTTTTAATAGGAGTTCTGTCATTTTTTTCAGGTTGTAAGTAAAAATTGTGCTCTGCCAGTTTTTTTTGTTTTGTCAGTAAAAAATGTTGCAGGAGGTTGGCAACACTGTATGGAGATAATGTTTCAAAGCATCCACTTCTTCATCAGATCTAGTAGATCAATAGCCTATGTAACCTGGGGAACAGGTAGCAGGTACAAAGCTCCCTGGGATGAGCAATTTTTCAGGCACAGATACCAAATCCAATGAGGTAGTGACAAACACTACAGTGTTTATTTGTGATATATACAAGTCTATATACAGGTGCTGTACAGCAGTGGTCATCAACCCTGTCCTCAGGGCCCACTAACAGGCCAGGTTTGCAAGATAACTGAAATCCATCACAGGTGATATAATTTGCTGCTCAGTGATTGCAGTATTCTAGTCTGCATCTCCCCAAGGTAATACATATAACCTGGCCTGTTAGTGGGCCCTGAGGACAGGGTTGATGACCACTGCAGTACAGGGTTCCAGAAAAACAAATAGGAACAAAAATAGCCAAAAAAACCTAGTCGTGTCTCGGCACTAACTATACAATATTTACAGGTCCTCACTACCGGGCTGAGCAAGCCTACAGCTTGTCAGCTCCCACATACACAGCTTAATAGCTTTTACCAACCTTTTGCTCTCCTAGACAGAAGTTGTCTGAGGTTCCCAGGCCAAGAGCCCTGGCTATCTGTCTCAGGTGAGTTTAAATTGGCCTGGGGGAGAGGACCAAGATCTGAACTGGACCATGGATCAGAGATCCCTGAATGTGTATAAGTGGAGTCTGGGAGATGTATAAACCCTGAAAAGGATTTTTACTGACTCTCTCTGGGACGCTCTGCTACACCATTTATATCTGACAAAGAAGCGGATGCTTTGAAACGTTATCTCCCTGTTCTGACATCACTTCAGATGCGACTCTGAATGCGTTCCATGCTGGTTCCGAGACGACAAAACAGATGTCTAGCCAGTTGTTCCTCCCCTCTCGTGTCAACATCTACACACCACCATCCACCGGGAACCCGCTGAGTGACCACAGTATTTACTGTTATATGCCTATTGATCTTTATAAAAGTGTGAGTAGCCATTTGGCTGATTTTAATTAAATATTTGTTGCCTCTTCTGCTGCACTTAGTTTGGCTCACCTTGCTTTTCTCCTATTTGTTGGCTCAAAAAGTTTGGTCTCAATCTAATTCTACTCGTGTTTGGGCTCTGAAGAACCGAGAGGGAGAGATCAGTAGTCAGGTGAGTTCTATTATGTCATTTTATCAAAATCTATATGCTTCTAGGGCTGGTTACTGCTTATATTGCCACTATTGATTTTCTGACTCTGTCATCGGCAGATCGGAAAATTCTTAGAGCTCTGCTTACTCTACATTAAATGGAACTCACTGTAGCTAGTTTCCCCAATTTTAAGGCCATGTGAGTTGATGGTCTCCCAATAGAGATGTATTAAAAACATAGCAAAGTGTTGCTTTCAGCCCCTTTATATATGTTTAATGAGGCTTTTTCTGCGGGTCGGCTTCCAGGCTCTATGGGGTGAACCATAGTAGCCTTACCTATCTATGCCCTGAGTCTTATAGACCTATACCCTTACTATTCATGGATATGAAAATACTCGCCAAGGTACTTGCCAATATGCTAAACAAGGTCATCACACATATTATTTATCCTGATCAAGCTGGCTTTAGGGATGAGCCCGATATTCGAGTCGAATGTTAGTTCGACTCGATCATCGCTTATTCGCCTGTTCGTCAAACAGTGAACATTATGCAGTGTTCGAAAGCCATGGAACATCGTTAATGTCTATGGGACACTAACATGAAAAACCAAAAGTGCTCATTTTAAAGGCGTATATGCAAGTTATTGTCGTAAAAAGTGTTTGGGGACCCGGGTCCTGCCTCCAGGGAACATGTATCAATGCAAAAAAAAGTTTTAAAAAAGGCCGTTTTTTCAGGAGCAGTGATTTTATTAATGCATAAAGTGAAACAATAAAAATGAAATATTCCTTTAAATATCGTGCCTGGGTGGTGTCTATAGTATGCCTGTAAAGTGGCACATTTTTCCTGTGTTTAGAACAGTACCACAGCAAAATTACATTTCTAAAGGAAAAAAAGTCATTTAAAACTGATCGCGGCTGTAATTAATTGTTGGGTCTTGGCAATATAGATAAAACTCATTGAAAAAAATGGCATGGGTCCCCCCCCAGTCCATTACCAGGCCTGAACCACAATTTAAAAAAAAATTGCATGGGGGTCCCTCCAAAATCCATACCAGACTCTTCAGGTCTGGTATAGTTTTTAAGGGGAACACTGCGCCAAAATGTAAAAAAAAATGGTGTAGAGGTCCCCCCGAAAATCCATACCAGACCATTATCTAAGCACGCATCCTGGCAAGCTGCAGAAAAAGAGGGGGGACGATGGAGCGCCCCCCCTCCTGAACCATACCAGGCCACATGGCCTCAACATGGGGGTGTGCTTTGGAGTCATGTTGATGGGGACAAGGGCCTCATCCCCACTACCCTTGCTCGGTTGTTGTGGGGGTCTGCAGGCGGGGGGCTTATCGGAATCTGGACCCCCAGATCCCAGCCCCCCTATGTGAATTGGTAACAGGTACATTGTACCCCTACCAATTCACAAAAAAATGTCAAAAATAGTAAAAATGACAAGACACTTTGGGACAAGTCCTTTATTAAAAAATGTCCCGCGATGTAAATCCATCTCACACCGCCCCACGGACCGAAAAAAGCAAAAAAAAGCTGCAACAGCTCCGCCTCCATGGCAGGTTCCTACCGAGTGACGCTTCTTCTCGATGACAGCTGTTATATAACTGAGGGAGAGCCACCCGGTGACATAAATGGGTGACCCCACCCCCCCTCTGATGCCACGTGACGTTAGAGGAAGTTGGGGTCACCCCGAAGGGTCTGGTATGGATTTTGGGGGGACCCCAAGCCATTTTATTGGCGCAGGGTTCCCCTTAATATCCACAGCAAACCCAAAGGGCCTGGTAATGGACTGGGGGGATCCATACTGTTTTTTCCAATGAGTTTTATCCATATTGCCGAGACTCAACAATTTATTACAGGCGCGATCAATTTTAAATGACTTTTTTTCCTTTAGAATTGTCATTTTGCTGTAGTATTGTTCTAAACATGGGAAAAATGCACCACTTTACAGGCATACCATAGACACCCCCCAGGCACGATATTTAAAGGAATATTTCATTTTTATTGTTTCACTTTAAACATTAATAAAATCACTGTTCCTGAAAAAACTACAGTTTTTTAAACTTTTTTTTGCATTGATACATGTCCCCTGGGGCAGGACCTGGGTCCCCAAACACTTTTTATGGCAATAACTTGCATATAAGACTTTAAAATCAGCACTTTTGATTTTTCATGTTCGTGTCCCATAGACTTTAACGATGTTTGTGTGTTTGTCCGAATTTTTTGCCCGTTCGCAAGTTCTGGTGCAAACCAAACCAGGGGGTGTTCGGCTCATCTTTACTGGCTTTATGCCCAATCTGTCAACAGCTGTTAACATCAGACGGGCCTATTTAAACATTCAGGTGTCAGTTTAAAATTATATGGACCATGCCTTTTTAGCATTAGATGCCATTAAGGCCTTTGATAGTGTTGATTGGTCATATTTATGGGTGGTACTTGAAAAATTAGGTTTTGGTTTCATCTTTTGCCAATGGGTCCGCTTGCTGTGTACTGCTCCTCAGGTCCAATTAGGGTTAATGACCTCCAGGCTGCACCTTCTAGACCTTTTCATGGCACTAGGCTGGGGTGCCCATTGCCTCCCCTCCCTTTTGCCATTGCCATAGAGCCCCTGGCCCACCTCTTGTGGACTTCTCCTGATTTCACGGACTTGGTTAGAGGTGCCCTAGAGGAAAGGTTTGCACTGTACGCAGATGATGTTCTCCTTTTTCTAACTAATATTTGGTCATCTCTTTCAGCAGCAATTAAATATGTTGATGAATTTGGTGAATTTTCAGGGCTTGGTATAAATTGGGAGATATGTTATTACCACTAGATCCTTTGCCAGCCTCCCTACTTTCTACACTTTCCCTCCTTAAGGTTGTGTCCTCTATAAAGTATTTGGGTATAACCATGTCTGACTCATCCCAGACATTCATCTCAGATAATATAGTTCCGTTATTGTCTACATTTCAAACACAAGGTAAAGTCTGGAGTAAGTTACCCCTTTCTGTAGTAGGCCGTATTAACCTACTCAAGATGATGTGGATGCCTCAGCTTTTATATTATTTGTATCACAATATCAAACAATCCCAACAGGGAAAAAAACAGCACTCCAAATTCAGGTCTAAAAAGTATCCAGGACAGATGGTCAGCAGCTGAATTAGTCCAAGGAGACTGGGCAATTGATAACATTAAAAACCTCAACCTGATGATCTCTGATTGTTAATGAAAGCCAAAAATGAAATGATAAATTGTGAATGAGATCCCAATGTTCCTTGAGGGGACCTATAATGGGCCCATAGATTGTGTGTTTGTATTATTTGTATGTGTGTGTATGTGTGTGTTTGTGTATTATTTGTATAATTCTCTTGTTTAGATACCCATGGGGATCTTTAGTAAGATAAATAGCATATTTAAGGATTTAGTTTGGTGAAAGAAGTCCTCTTGTATAAAATTGGAGACACTACAATATCCTAGGGATACTGGGGGACATGCTACAGCATTGTGCGAGGTGGGGTTCTGAGTAGTGTTTGGTGAACGATTCGGGCTGAGTAAATGTTTGGCAAACCCCCAAATTTGCAGGGGGCTCAGCGGGGTGTTTGCCCACCAAGCGCCCCACAATGCACTGTGCACTGCACAGTGTAGTGTGTTAGTGTAGTGCAGTGTTTAACACAGCATTACATAACATTTAGTGCTGTATACCCTTTTTTTTTTACACATTTCCCAGTTTGTATTAAATTTGGGTAATAACCCCCCCCCATCATATCTAAGAGGCCAACAAGGAGAGGCAGACGTTCCCATGCCACTATGAGACCAACAGCATCTGTGTCCGCAGGCAAAGATGGACGTTTGTCTCCGTTTAGTGATGTTGCCCGTGCTATTCACACACAGCATGCAGAGGAAGCTGTGGACTGGCTTACTAAACCACCTTCATCCTCCTCATCCCCTATGACCCAAGCTGACACTAGTGTGCAGTCCACCGCAGCTGCCAGAGCGGCTATTCTGCCTCCTTGTCCACAGCTACTTCTGCCATAGCCCCAGCATCATGCATGGAGGAGTCAGCTGAATTTTTTTAACACAGCGTCAGCCACTTGCTTCATGAGGATGCAGAGACATTACTTGATTTTGATGTTGGTTCTGAGGTAGAGGATGGAAATAAAGTGAGCCTACAGAGAATGGGGAAATCACTGTTAAACAATAAATTAGCAGTCATGCCACCTATATTTCTGCAACTGTTTGACCGGGGCATCAAATTTCAATTTTTTACAGCAAGGCCAATTCTTGCTTTCGTCAAAAGTACCTCTAAAGAGTTACGGTGTAAATGCACCACCAACACCCAAAAAACAATTTTTCTGCAACTGTTTGACCGCAGCATTACATTTAAATTTTTTACAGCAAGGCCAATTCTTGCTTTCATCAAGAGTACCTCCAGAAGGTTACGGTGTGAAGGCACCAACACCCAAAGATTAATTTTTCCGCAACTATTTGATCATGGTGTCAAATTACATTTTTTACAGCTAGGCCAATTCTTGCTTTTATTAAGAGAACCTCTAGAAGGTTATAGTGTGAAGGCACCACCAACACCCAGAGCCCAATTTTTCCGCAACTGTTTGACAGGGACATCAAATTAAATTTTTTTACAGCAAGGCCAAATCTTGCTTTAATCAAAAGTACCTCTTCAGAGTTACGGTGTGAAGGCACCACCAACACCCAAAGCCCAATCTTTCCATACCTGTTACTTCTATCCAAAGTCTGCGAAAGAGACACCAGACCTTATTTAAAAATATGTTAATCTTGTGTACCTGAGTATACTATAATTTGGCTTCTTCACATAAGGCTTTCTCACTGTGGTGCAAAACTTTGTTATTTCCATCCAAAGTCTGCCAAAAAGACACCAGAATTTATCCAAAACATCTCTAATTTTGTTCTGAGTGCACTAAATTGTGGCCTCATCATACTGACTTGCTCCCCAAGCTATTGTTTACAAAATAAAGTAAGCTTGCAGGGAAAATTAATGTAAATGTCATTTTTTTTCTTTATACATGTCAGTTTTGCTGCAGCAGGTTCTATACACAGTATAGATGCGACACTTTACAGGCAGACTAAGGGGACCCCCAGCCACTATATTTAAAGCAATTTTTCATTCTTATTGTTTCACCTTAAGCATCATTAAAATCACTGCACCTTAAAAACTATCTTTTTTAAAAGTTTTTTTGCATTGGTACATGACCCCAGGGCAGTACCCGGACCCCCATACCCTTTTTATGGCCAATAAATTGCATATAAGCCTTCAAAATGGGCACATTTGATTTTTCAAATTTGGGTCCCATAGGCTTTATTAGGGTTCATGGTTTGGGTCCGAACATTTGCAATGTTCAGGAGTGTTCTGGCCAGTTCTGAGCTACTTCCTTGAGCCTCCTATTGCTTATTTTCCTATGTGTTTGGGGGTTGGCCACCACATTATGTCTTGGAAGGGGCGTTGGAATGTTTTATACACTGCCATGCCCACCCTGGTGTTAATGTTTAAGGTGTGGAATGCTGCCAAGAAAATTATAGGGATTTCTTTTCCTACTAGATACACTCACATTTGGGGAAATGATAGGCTCCCTGAGTTTTCTATCCTTCAGTGTTTTCAGAGATGGGAAAGAGCCAGGGTTTCTATTGTAGCCCAATTATATGATTTTTTGGTTCTCTTAAACCATATGAGCAGCTGAGAACAGAATTGCCTATACATCTAAGGGGGTTTTATCAGCTCCTCCAATTGCGTCATGCGCTACAAGCCCAATTTTCCTCAGCTGCATTGTCTTTGAATAATACAAGCAATTTCATCTAAGGGCCTGATTTCTGATTCATACAGTATATGGCTCTGTTATATACATTTTTACTGAAGTTTCCTATTCCTTACAGGGTAGGGTGGGAACAGGATATTGGCCCTATCTCTGAGGATATCTGAGAGAAGACCCTTTGGTTCCTCCCTTTTGTTTCTCTTTCCCCATTGCATAGATAAACTCAATTTTTTTATTCTGCATAGAGTGTAAAGAACCCCAGAATTTCTTCATGCCATAGACTTGAGATCTGACCCAGCTTTTGACAGGTATCGCAATCCTGGTACCTTATTCAACTTCTGTGGCAGTGAGCTAAACTCCAGAGATACTGGGGGAAGGTCGTCGGTACACTTAAAGGGGTCCTGGACGTGAATATTCCTGTTGAACCACTTACATGTCTACTGGGCTACCTTGATTCCTCTTTTTGTGGCCCATAGACATATTGCTCTTAAGTAGACCTCTCCATACCCCATACTCCATAGTCTTTATCAGACTGGATTTTTGATGTTAACAGGCTTATTTCTTTTGAAAAATATATATATTTTTAAGGAAATTCAGTGACAAAGTTTGACGTTATTTGATCACAATGGCTTGAGACTATAGACCCAGTATTGGAATGGGCTAATTTTTGTTTTAAATATTCGTACACGTGTTGGGGTAACATATTATTCTTTTTTGGGGGGGGGTTACATACTTTTCCTTGAAGGTCAGATATGGCTGATATTATTATGTAATTGTAATTACCCATGTGCCTACCAACATGTGTGTATGCCCTAAGGAGTTATTATATTTATTTTATTTTATTTTTGTTTCATCCTGAGATTGAAAAATTTTTCTGAATAAAATTTGACAAAAAAAGAAGCTTAAAAAGAGAGAACATGCAGCCACCAAGGACTAGTAACCTGCAATATATTACATTTTTTGTTCTGTGTCAAGATGAGATACACTTTGTATCTAAACCCAAATACAACCCATATACAATAATAATATACATATGTGGTCATAAAACCAATCAATAAATGAAAAAATGCAGACATTAACACTAAAATTAAAAAGCTAGTTAAAACCATAATAGATTCAACACAAATTATCAAGTAAGATCAAAATATTCATTTAAAAACAATCTTCTACAAATGTGAACTGGATAGAACTGCTATATTTGGTATGTAGTACTAACTCTACTAAAAATTACTACTAAGAGCTTTGTACGTTTAAAATAGTGCTGTGACTGTTTATACTGTGCCTATTACAAATACTAAAATTATATAATAAAATGATTACATTGGAAAATATATTCCAGCTTGATAGACAAATTTTCAGCTTGTATTATAAATATGTGTTATAAATATGTAACCAAGATTTAATTGGTATTGCATTTCTGGTAAAGAAAATAAGTGACAAATCACTGTTCAGCCAGGTGTTTGTATTTCTATTTGCCAGTCCATAAAACCCATACTGTGCATATTTTTGAAAGGTGACCGAAAAGGAGAAAAACATTTCTTACACTCTTATTAAAAACTAAATGGACTCAATGTGCACTTTCACAGAATTATTTGTATTAAAAAAAAAGGAGTAATAAAATATTTGTAAAAGGTAAATTATGAGAGGAACAGTACAACTAGTTAATTTAACATTAACTTTGTTTCAAATGTTAGGTACAGGAGAAGGTGGGGGTAAAACGCGGAGGAAGGACAAGTAAAGGTGTTTGGAGTAACTAATCCTGAACCTCATTCGCTAAGGCATTCATTCCTGTGTTTATAACATATCTGAAATCAGGGACATCAGGGAAAGTTCTGGCTATTTCATTCTATAGATAAGAATAGTCTGGTTATTAGAAGCTTACACCAACTCATTATAGGCTGTTGCACATTCCCCTATTTTACATTCAATATGGTCTGTGCAGTCCTCAAGATAAATTACCTTGATCTTCAGGAATTTAAGGCTGAAAGCATCTTGCTGGATATGGCGTGGGGAACTATGTCATGCTTTCAGCTGTCATTGTGCTCTGTTGGGCTTCTGGTGTGTCCCTGAACCTTTAAGGGTGCTATATATTCTCTGGCTTTTTATTGTGTTGCTGAGTCTACCATATCAGACAGGAGGATATTGTGTGTCAGAGGGAGAGCTCACCTGATGCAGACTGGCACCATCTTGACTTTCTTCTCCCATCGAACAGAGAGAAAAAAAATATTGGGACTATGTCTTTTGTGCTTATGTTTTCTTCTCTGCATCTTTCCATGGGTGTTATGGAGCAGTGTCATGCAGATGATGATGGTCTGTTGCAATCACAGGCACTGTATGTTGTCTTAGGATTAGGTCCCACTGAGCAGCACCAGATCATTTGGTTTTGATTCAAGGCCAAGACTCCCTATCATTGTTATGTTTATGGGAAGCCTGGAGAAGATGTTCTAAGGCTGGTGCACTCAGAATCTGGTGCATTTCAGCCAATCAGCTTCTAACCTCAGTTTGTTCAATTAAGCTTTGGCAATAAAATCTGGAAGCTGATTGGTTTCTATGCAGAAGTGAGCCTGATTTTACACTCTCTAACTTTAGTCAATAAACCTAACTGTGCTGTAAGAATTATGGGGCCATAGGGAGTGAAATTGAGAGTTTTATTTGTTTCAAATTTTTGGTGAAAATATTAAGAGATTTGGGTGCCATCTTGGTGAAATGCATTAGAAAGTCATTTGGGAGCAACAGGAAATCAAAATGAAAGTGATACTAAAGGCTTGAATGTTTTTTTTCTATAGAATAAAAAAGAGGTCTATACTTACCTTACATTATGTTCTGGGGTCCCCCATTGGTGCTCTTTGCGCTTCTATTTTTTTGTGTGCCTCCAAACCAAGCCGATTGCTTTGGGTGCACACATACGGGCATGCTCCCAAATCCATCCATAAAAACACACAGCATTGCTTGACCTTATCCCCCACTCCTTCACAGGATTTTATTGACAGCAGCAAGATCCAATAGCTCCCGCTGCTGCCTCTATGCTTGTGAGATCAGAGAGAGGACAGTGCTGCTGCAGACTGCACAGTGCTGGATGGATACAGGACTTTTACCTTAATGCAAGTAATACATTAAGATTAAAAAGAAACCTTTTTACTTTAGAACCACTTTAAGGTAGTTTGGGGAGTTTTTAAGTGTGCCTTTCAACTATCCTGGACCTATGCCTTTGCCAAAAATGGCCCCTCCTAAGCCTAAGATTTTTTTTTCCAAGTGTAACTATACAGGCTATGGTGAAAAGGAACTAGTGGAATCAAAAAGTGTTCCAACTGAATCACTTTGTAAAGATATTTACATCACATTTCATCACATATCCCCCATGCACCTGACCTCACATATCCCCCCAAAAAATTATTCCTCATTTCAGCACAGCAGATGAAGCCACACAAATCATTGACATAAAGAAAAAAATAGACAGTGGAAAAAATATGAATTAAAAAAAAAAGTAATTTTGTATAAGATATGAGAAGAAGAATTTGTCAGTACTGTTATCATGACAGGATATCTCCATAGTGGGGTTAACATATATCTATTAAAAAAAAGTTTATAATCTTGTTCCTAAACAATAAATGTACTAATAGCACACATTATGCCAACATTTTTGGTTCAAGAAGACATTTTAAGGAAAAAATAGTTGAAAAACCTCTTTGCTTCCAGTTTGTAACACAAAGGCTGGCAAAAGGCTATATATTGCTCATTCTCCTACACACTGCTATACAAAGAGCAGAATGTAACAACAGAAATAATCAAATCTCCTGAAGACTGAAAAAGTCCATACTGTTGTTAATCATTAATAAGCTTAACTGGACAGTCAAGTCCTTCTTGACAGATTAGCTGTTAAAGTTGATAACATAAACTTGTAAAGATTATTGATTACTCTGTCCATCCTTTCCACATTAGTAATACAAGCATTATTAATTAATTATTTTTCTGGAAATCCCTGATGCTTGAGTGAGTAGATATATTGTCTTACTCTGTATAAACATACTTAAAATGAACCTGTACTTTGCCAAGTCCTTCCTTTACTTCAGAATTCAGCTGCCTACCCATTGTTCTTAGCAGAGGTGTGTTAACCACTTCAGCCCCGGAAGATTTGGCTGCTCAATGACCAGGCCATTTTTTGCGAATTCAGCACTGCGCCGCTTTAACTAACAATCACGCGATCATGCGGCGCTGTACCCAAACAAAATTGACGTCCTTTTTTTCCCACAAATAGAGCTTTCTTTTGGTGGTATTTGATCATCTCTCTGGTTTTTATTTTTTGCGCTATAAACAAAAAAGAGTGACAATTTAAAGAAAAAAAAACAATATTTTGTACTTTTTGCAAAAATAAATATCCCCAATTTTTAAAAAAAGCTAATTTTTTCCTCAGTTTAGGCCGATATATATTCTTCTATATATTTTTGGTAATAAAAATTGCAATAAGTGTATATTGATTGGTTTGCGCAAAAGTTTTAGCATCTACAAAATAGTGGATAGATTTATGGCATTTTTAATATTATTATTTTTTTACTAGTAATGGCAGTGAGCTGAGATTTTTATCAGGACTGTGACATTATGGCGGACACATCGGACACTTTTGACACATTTTTGAAACCATTGACAATTACACAGCGATCAAGGCTATAAAAATGCACTGATTACTATGTAAATGTCCTTGGCAGGGAAGGGGTTAACCCTAGGGGGCTATCAAGGGGTTAACTGTGCTCCCTGACTGTGTGTTCTAACTGTGGGGGGAGGGGACTGACTACAGGAGATGACAGATCATGGTTCCTAGCTATTAGGAACTCACAATCTGCCTCTCCTCTCCTCACAGAACAGGGATTTGTGTGTTTACACACACATGTCCCTGTTCTGCCTCTCGTGCCCGCAATCACGCATGGCCGGCAGTCACGAGCATTGGCACCCCCCTACAATGCAGCTGTTGCGCCGCCGGAGGCGCTTCACGCGCTCCTGCTATCCCGCTTAAAGTAGCCGATGTACAGCTAGGACGGTTCACGGGGTCATGCCGACTTGCCGCAGTATAATGACGGCGGCTGGTCAGCAAGTGGTTAAATGTGATAAATTTAATTAGTTGTGATTTGAATAAATGTTTCAAAAAGGCTCATTGAAGTCATGGGAAATTCAATTTGGGCCCAAAAGTGTGTATTAGAGAACAGCAAATTATGCAAAATGGTGCAGAAATAGCTCCTCACAGCTCTACCTGATGAGGTGAGGTTAAAAACCAAAGTGAGCAATTTTCTTTAAAAATTCTACAATAAATACTATGTGTGCAGTCAGCTGCCACCAGGAAGCCTGTACATATCAGCGCCATTGCTATCTGCAGTACTAGGCCCTGCAACTGTGCAAATAGAATTAAAAAGCACATAGGGTTCTCACAGACGCAGAGTAAACAGCTCTAAAAGATCTGTTCAGAGTAGAGATAACTGGTCTTTCAATTTTCTCTGGGTTTTTATTCTTCAAGATCCAGGTCCGGAGTTCAGAGGCTTCGAAAAACTTTGGAAGGAAAGAAGCCTTTAACCCTGTGTCTTGCAGGAGAACAGCAAACTGAGTGAGCAGGCATGCGCAGACTCCATTATCTAGAGCAGTGGTTCTCAACCTGGGGGTCGAATGACAATTTGCCAGGGGTCACCAGGTCTGTTCCTGAAGCCGGCACCGCTCTCCCAGCCTTTTCGTGGCCGCCCAGCTGGGCTGTTCTTGGAGCCAGTGGCCGTTCACAGCACGGCAGGGGGGCAGAGACTAGAGATGAGCTGACTAGTGAGGAATGTGAAGTGGGAGGGGCTGGAGGAAACCCTATCTCCTGATCTCGGCATAGGTGTCACTGCTACGAGACACCACAAAGTTGGAGACACAGTGAGTAACACTACCTGTGATTATAGTTGCCGTTAAAAGTCCCCACTACAGTTCTCAGATCAGCAGATGACCCTGATCAAGAGCATATAAGTTGGCAGATCAGAACTCCCCCCAGCACTGCCACTCATCCTATTCCCCCACCAGCACTGCCACTTATCCCAACTCCCCACCAGCACTGCCACTCATCCCATTACCCCCACCCACCAAGGAGTAAGAGAAGGACTAAAAATAGAGAATACATGGAAGAGAAAGCAAAATTGGGGGAGGAACAAAGAAAAAGGGAGAGGAAAGAATAAGAGAAAGAACAAGAAAGTCGGCTAGAGAGAGGGATGGGGAAAAAAAACAAGAAATTAGGATAGAGAGAGATAAAAGGGAACGAAGAATAAAGAGAGAGTGCTACATCCTAAAATGTACCATAAGGGCTTTTAATACTGTACGAGTGGAAGGGACTCAGAGAGCGCTAAATGTCTGTGGGTTAGGGGCACAAATTACTTGTCTTGTCTTGGGTGCTGACAACCCACACTACGAAAATAATTTTACTGTTAGGGGTCCCCACAACTTGGGACATTTTATCAAGGGGTCACGGCACCAGTAAGGTTGAGAACCACTGATCTAGAGCCTGTCTGTTGTTCAAGAATATACCCAGGAGACAGGAGGCCCCCTTGCACATAGGCCAGGGCATGGACCCATCCAGCATGAAGCTTTGAGAAAGCTGAGAGAAGTACTGTCATGGATCTGCCACCTAAGGGTTAACTTAGTCCAGGCTGATTTCAGTGATTGGCAATAGGCTGCCTTATTTAAACACCTCAGCAGCTCTTTGGCCTTGCTTTTTGATCTGCAGCCCTGTGTATGTGTTTCCTGAAGATCTGATATCTGCTCCTGTTTGACCCGGCTTGTTTTGAGACTGTTCCTGTTATCCAATGGCACCTGACCCTTGGCTTGTTTGACGATTCCTTCTGCCTGCTCCTCTTGTACCTTTGTCGCCAGCCTGATTATCGACCCGGCCTGCCTGACGTTTCAAGACTCTCATCCAGTCTGCTCACCTGTCTGCTGATCCATCCAGTCTGCTTACCTGTCTGCTGATCCATCCAGTTTGCTCACCTGTCTGCTGATCCATTCAGTCTGCTCACCTGTCTGCTGTGTCGGCCATCTGACCAATCTGCTGTTGATCCTGCCAGGCACTCATACCATTCTGCACTCCCGTGCCACCTGTCTGCTCTACCAGGGCCCGCGAGTCAGATACGTAAGGGAGGCCTTCCTCTGCACTATCAGGCTCATCAGTCAGGCACGTGAGAACTTGACAGGTACAATTGTTTTACATGAGCACAGGGGTGCTTTGAGTCCGTTTGCATGACCAAGACAAAAGCTTGGAGGCCTGAGCATCGGTGCAGCGAGAAGAGGCCAGGAGGCCTATGCTAATTTTTACTTGAAGTGATGATGGAAACCCTTGCGAGATCGCAGTGCATTGCGCAGTGCTTTGGCGTCTTATGATTGGCCAAAGCATGCACCTGACCTGCATGCTTTGGCAATCACAGTCCGCTCTGCTGAGAGAGCCATAATTGGCCAAAGACAGGGTGCCTTTGGCCAATCATAGCTCAGGGGGCTAAGTCCACGCCCCACACTATATAAGGCTGCTGCTTACATGGTGGCCTTATATTGTGTAATGAATGAACAGGGATTAGGCAGCTTAGTTAGTGGCATGCAGGCAGTGTATTTGACTCCAAAATTTTTAAAAAATGACATGGGGCCCCCCAAAATCCATACCAGACCCTTATGCGAGCACGCAACCTGGCAGGCTGCAGGAAGGGGGGGCGCTCTATTGTCCCCTCCTGAACCGTACCAGGCCACATGCCCTCAACATGGGGAGGGTACTTTGGAGTCTGCGGGCGGGGGGATTATCGGAATCTAAAAGCCCCCTTTAACAAGGGGGCCCCCAGATCCCGCCCCCCCATGTGAATGGGTAGGGGTGTAAAAGAGTGTCAAAAAGTAAAAATGACAGAAGACAGTTTTGGACAATTCCTTTATTAAAAAAATTAAGTGTCCCGAGATGTCCAGCCATCTTCAATCACGGTGCTGATGGTCCAGAAAAAAATAAACTGATACCTATGGGAGGTGTCCCGGCATCTGTCATCTTTTTGCTTTGACAGCTCTTCTATAGTCAAGGGCGGGGCCACCTGGTGACGTAAATGGGTGACCCCAAAGCACCCTAACCATGTTGAGGGCATATGACCTGGTATGGATTAGGAAGGGGGCGCTCTCTCGTCCCCCCCTTTTCCTGCGGCCTGCCAGGTTGCATGCTCGGATAAGGGACTGGTATGGATTTTGCGGGGACCCCCACGCCGCTCCCCTTAATAT
This sequence comes from Lithobates clamitans, assembly GCA_037952925.1. Taxonomy (NCBI): domain Eukaryota; kingdom Metazoa; phylum Chordata; class Amphibia; order Anura; family Ranidae; genus Lithobates; species Lithobates clamitans. Next base: position 9,814,608 of record JBBGZY010000502.1, on the reverse strand, counting down.
CCATACCAGACCTGAAGGGACTGGTATGGATTTTGGTGGGACCCCCATGTCATTCTTTTTAAAACATTGCTGAGGGGTTCCCCTTAATATCCATACCAGACTGGGGGGAAACCCAGAACATTTTTTTCAATGATTTTTTATGTATATTGCTGAGATCCAGCAATACATTACAGCCATGAGCAATTTTAAATGACTTTATTTTCTTTACAAATATCATTTTGCTGCGGGACTGTTATGAACATGGGAAAGATGTGATACTTTACAGGCAGACTAAGGGGATCCCCGTGCACAATACTTAAAGGAATATTTCATTTTTATTGTTTCACTTTAAGCATTATTATAAACACTGCTCCTGGAAAAATGCAGTTTTTAAAACATTTTTCTGCATTAATAAATGTCCCCTGGGGCAGGACCTAGGTCCCTAAACACTGTTTATGGCAATAACTTACATATAAGCCTTTAAAATGAGAACTTTTGATTTTTCATATTCGTGCCCCATAGACTTTAACGGTGTTCGCACAGCTGTATCCTAGAAAAAACAATTGGCTATAAAAATTCTTCCAAGGTAATTGGTTTCTCCCCAGAGCAGGCTTGGCACTATGCAAGAGATAACAATGACTATAAATGCAAGTTCAGGTACTTATGCTAGATGTGTTTAAATATTTACTTAATTTTTCTTTTAGTTCTCAACTTTAACTACTTTTTGCCTGTCACGTATTGATAGGTTTGCCCATCAGCATGAAAGAGCCTTTTTATCCCTTTGAAAGTGCTACAAGTACAAAAAAATACATGTTAATCTGCCAGAAATCCAGTGTGCTCCTAACTTTCTGTTTTGACAGACAGAAATTTGAAATCTCAAGCAGTGCCATTATTCCTGCCTGCTGGACTACAGGAGCTTGTCTATACCTCATTCCTTCCTGTCCCACACCATATGTGTACAGTGATTTCTTTCCCAGAAAAACAAAGCTGCTTCCTTGACTTTCAATAGCCTTTCCACACATGGTGTAGGGAAAGGGGTCTTCAGAGATGTAGTTCTAGGGTTGAGCCTATAATAATAAAAACTGACCTCCCAGTGGCTGCCTCTGAATATTTTTTTAAGCCAGAACTGATGTCAGAGGGATTAATAAAAGCTGTTTTTCACTACACAACCAAGTAAAAGAAAAAAACATACTTTTGGGACATGCTCCAGTGGGAAAGGGGTGGTTTATGAGAAAACTTGACTAATGGCTGGAAATATGTTTAAATCAGTTACATCTGAGAACCCATATGTTAGAGGCTGTACCCAATATTGTACCTCACGTTATTACTGTGTTCCATTAGGTATACAGTATCTCAGTCATATTCAGCTGAAATTTTCTTATACATTTTTAAGAAACTTATATGAAAATATTGACTGCAGATTTATTTCATAAAGCTCAACTCATTTAACTCAAGACATTTTATTTAGTTTTGATTAAAGAAGAGAAGTATTGGAGCCTCTGTCAGGTTTAATTGCAATTTGTATCCTATTGAAGACACTTTGCTTTAGTACAGGAAATGATGGAAAATCTCTTTAACAGGTCAAGTAATTTGCTGACGTCACCAGCACAACAATAATACTCAATACAGAAAAATATAGGTATCAAGCATTATTCTCCTGCTGCCTAAGAATGTGCACTTAAGCGGGGAAGCACAGGAGACAAGATATGTTATAAAATGTAATCTTTATTATACAATATTAAAAAAGATTAAAACATCAGCATAATACCCTCTAAGTATCTATATATAGCTCTCTAATAATAGGTGCAACCACATATACAGACTAAGATGATATCAGTCCAGTATAGATGAAGTGTGCTTTTCCTAGTGCCTGTAAAGTAAATGCATTTTACCAGATATTTGGCTTCTTCAGGACCCAGACAAGGAGAGAACTATACTACACACATAAATTAATACATGATATGAACAAGACAATTTTAAATATATACAGTAATAGAATATATTAAATCTGCATGCTCCTACCTGTGAGTATGTACATCAGAAAGTCCACCCTTCAACACCCGGGGCAGCCACAAGGGCACAATATTCTAAAAACCTTCCCACACACACACACAAGTGGAGGCAGTCAGGGCAAGAATCTAAGTATGAAAATTAGATGGTACAGTGGCTTGCGAAAGTATTCGGGCCCCTTGAACTTTTCAACCTTTTGCCACATTTCAGGCTTCAAACATAAAGATATAAAATTTTATTTTTTTGTGAAGAATCACCAACAAGTGGGACACAATTGTGAAGTGGAACGAAATCTATTGGATATTTTAAACTTTTTTAGCAATTAAAAAACTGAAAAGTGGTGCGTGCAAAATTATTCGGCCCCTTTACTTTCAGTGCAGCAAACTCACTCCAGAAGTTCAGGGAGGATCTCTGAATGATCCAATGTTGTCCTAAATGACTGATGGTGATAAATAGAATCCACCTGTGTGTAACCAAGTCTCTGTATAAATGCACCTGCTCTGTGATAGTCTCAGGGTTCTGTTGAAAGCGCAGAGAGCATCATGAAGACCAAGGAACACACCAGGCAGGTCCGTAATACTGTTGTGGAGAAGTTTAAAACCGGATTTGGATACAAAAAGATTTCCCAAGCTTTAAACATCCCAAGGAGCACTGTGCAAGCGATCATTTTGAAAAGAAAGGAGTATCAGACCACTGCAAATCTACCAAGACCTGGCTGTCCCTCTAAACTTTCAGCTCAGACAAGGAGAAGACTGATCAGAGATGCAGCCAAGAGGCCCATGATCACTCTGGATGAACTGCAGAGAACTACAGCTGAGGTGGGAGAGTCTGTCCATAGGACAACAATCAGTCGCACACTGCACAAATCTGGCCTTTATGGAAGAGTGGCAAGAAGAAAGCCATTTCTCAAAGATATTCATAAAAAGTCTTGTCTAAAGTTTGCCACAAGCCACCTGGGAGACACACCAAACATGTGGAAGAAGGTGCTCTGGTCCGATGAAACCAAAATCGAACTTTTTGGCCACAATGCAAAACGATATGTTTGGCGTAAAAGCAACACAGCTCATCACACTCAACACACCATCCCCACTGTGAAACATGGTGGTGGCAGCATCATGGTTTGGGCCTGCTTTTCTTCAGCAGGGACAGGGAAGATGGTTAAAATTGAGGGGAAGATGGATGCAGCCAAATACAGGACCATTCTGGATGAAAACCTGTTGGAGTCTGCAAAAGACCTGAAACTGGGACGGAGATTTATCTTTCAACAAGACAATGATCCCAAACATACAGCAAAATCTACAAAGGAATGGTTCACAAAAAACGTATCCAGGTGTTAGAATGGCCAAGTCAAAGTCCAGACCTGAATCCAATCGAGAATCTGTGGAAAGAGCTGAAAACTGCTGTTCACAAACGCTCTCCATCCAACTGAGCTCGAGCTGTTTTGCAAGGAAGAATGGGCAAGAATTTCAGTCTCTCGATGTCTAAAACTGATAGAGATATACCACAAGCGACTTGCAGCTGTAATCGCAGCAAAAGGTGGCTCTACAAAGTATTAACGCAAGGGGGCCGAATAATTTTGCACGCCCCTCTTTTCATTTTTTTATTAGTTAAAAAAGTTTCAAAAATCCAAAAGATTTCGTTCCACTTCACAATTGTGTCCCACTTGTTGGTGATTCTTCACAAAAAATAAAAATTTTATATCTTTATGTTTGAAGCCTGAAATGTGGCAAAAGGTTGAAAAGTTCAAGGGGGCCGAATACTTTCGCAAGCCACTGTATATGACCATTAGAAGCTAAATAATATTTTATAGTATAATGATAGAACTGTGCAGTCCATATATGCAATTAAGTTAGATGGAATAAACCATATACTCCTATGTATAAATGACTCTTTTTAATGTAAAATGTAATATACTGATGCATATATTTTTTGAAGAAAACCAGCTTTGAGAATATGTAACTTCCTGAGAAAGACTTACAAGCTGAAATGCGTTGCAGTTTTTCTTCTGACGAACTTTAGAAACAGTGGTTGTTGTTACACATTACACACTACAGCATATGGAGATGTTTTTATTTGACCTTTTCTATGTATTATATAATCAATTTGAATGGATAATATTTAATAAAGATTTGTAACTCTTTGATATAATTATTTGTTCTTGTACTATTTGGTACCGTATAATCCCAAAAAACCCCCTCTTTTCGCCTTTTTTCTTTAAGCTTAATTATTACTGGGATGTGGTACCACCTTATGCTAATGAGAATATAGGACCATCTGTTAATAATTTGCCATTAAATAACTCTTTTTGGATATGGTCGGATTTTAGCCCAGGAATCATGCTAACAATGTGAAGCTAAATGACTAATTGAGTAATTGAGACATCTTGTAGTGTGCTCTCTTATGCATGACATTTTTGAAAATATAAATTATCTGACAGGCTCATTTAAAGCAGAACTACAGGCATTTTTTTCATTTTGAATAGAGTAAGAGAGGGGTATAACACCTGTCAGATTTTTTTTTTTTGCCATTGTGTCCCATTCAGGAGATTTCCCTTAATTTCCTATTCTGTAGCCAAGCAGAAAGTAATTCCCTGTACACCCGACCGTTTTCCCATCGGAATAAACTCTGAAGGTTTTTCCGACGAAGTTCCGACGGAATTCTGCTCAAGCTGTCTTGCATGCACACGGTCACACCAAATTCCGACTGTTCAGAACGCTGTGACGTACAACACATATGACGGGACTAGAAAACGGAAGTTCAATAGCCAGTAGCCAATAGCTTCCATCTCGTACTTGCTTCAGAGCATGCGTCGTTTTTGGTACATCAGAACAGCATACAGACGAGCAGTTTTCCTGATAGGAATCGGTTCCTTTGGAAAAATTTTGAAAATGTTCTCTTTCTAGGTCCGTCACAATTTTCAACGTAAAAAGTCAGATGGGGCATACACACAATTGGAATATACGATGAAAAGCTCCCTTCTGACTTTTTCTCTCGGACATTCCGCTCGTGTGTACATGGCATAAGAGGAATCCCTGTAAAGTGAGGAAATCTCTGGTCGTCATCAGTTTAACCACAATTGGTGTCCCTATTGGAAGGTTTCCCCTCCATCACTGTTCTGGGGGTAACACAAAATTTGGGATATTCTTTTCCTTTCACTTTTGATGATAAGGATAAACATAACAAATGGAAAGTGTGAATCTCTCTAACTGGGGCCACAGCAAAACCCCAAAAAATTGACATGTGTTCTAATCCCTCTCTACCCGAAAATCCAAAAGTAAAAATACAATTTTTGGGGATCCTTGCCTCCCAGACTTTATTTGGAGAGAATTTTATTCTAGAGGTCAATATCCCCCAGACTTGCTGCCTGGGGAGAGTGAAGTTATAAAGAGGATTTTGTTTGGGGACTGACCCCGAGCCTAAGGATTCTGAGGTAATCTATGCTAGGCAAGAAGGTGGCTACCAGCAGGGAGCATCTTCAGAGGAGTCTGCTATGCATACGATTGTCCAGGGAAGCTTGGGAGAAGCTGCTGCCTGATTGATGGTGCATAGAGACCTCAGTACTTAGTTCAGTAAAGTACTCGTGACTCCTCCCAAGTGGCCTAAGGATCAGTTGCTGTTTGGGAGCTGCTACTGAAGTATTTAGGGCCACCAATAAAGGTACCTAAAGGACCCATATCATTGGGAGGCTGCTACTGGAGAGTCTAGGGCCACTAATAGGTTGCTCTTGAAGGGTTCATTTGTAACTAGGAGGCTGCCACTAAAACACTAGAACCATCATCAATGAGAGGCTACTATTAGAGAAATTGAACCAACCATCCATTAGCCATTTATGTATTGCTGACATAAGCAGGCTTGAAATATCGATTTGCCGTTTTTGGTATCATGCACCCCTGATGCTCTCACAAAAAGACATCTATATAAATACATTTTGCTAAAGAAAATTTGAGGCCTTGAATGCTGTCTGATTGTCACTACTGATTGGTCAGTGAGTGTTTGGATGCAGCTACACGTCTGGTCACCAATAGAAAAGCAGGAAAGCCCATTAAAAAATAAAAAGAATAAAAACAACAGCTTCTAAACTAAACAAATATTATTTCCTCTTTTTCGAACTTTGCAATATGGCAATACCTATTAGCTGTAAAACCAATCTTTCATGGGTATACTTTTATAGCCCCACAATTTTTTTCCACCTGCACAGACACCACTTCAAAACATGTGGTCTTACTGTTTTTGTTAACAAGGTGCAGTGAGAGTCTGCCCACACACTGGGTTTTGGTTTACATTTCACAATTTAAAATGACATAAGGCACGGAATGATGAGAAAACTGTGGGGAGGCTTCCAGAAGATTGATTCCTCCATCAGCTCAGTCTTTTTTAGTTAGTCTTTTATTGACTACAAACGACACAGCACCAATGCAGACAAGAGAAGGCCGAATGTCCTGTTTAATCCTGGGGGCATCTGCAAAAGGTGATCACTTTATATATAAAAAAAAAAAAAGACAAGGCCTATGAGGAAATCAGTTCACTGTATGAGCTGTTAAGCTGATTTAAACACACAAGGGAAGCCTGGGGTTGAGTTGAAGCATTCTGAGGTGGGAGATGAGAATGAAGCCATTCCACAGAGTAATATTATGGAGGTTTAGTAGCAGGTGGCATAATGGATCAGTCAGAAACCTGTCATTTGAAGGATAGGGCAATATATCTGAAAGGCAGAAAAATCATTCATGTTTTTCTTTTCATACCACAGGAAAAAAAAAAAAACAGCACATGTTAACTTTGATAATCACCCGCCAGAATTGTAGACATCTTCCAGGAACATTAGACACTTTCAACATGATGGACAGGAATATGTCTCTAGTGTCCCCATTAGCTCCAGACCGGTTGTGTAGTTAATTCCTTGCATGCCACAATGAAGCTGTCGCCCATTATTCTCTACGCATTATGTATTTACACCACACAAGGGTTAAGAGGTTGCCCTGCTTCATTCTGTACATAGAAATATGTTTACTTATTCCTGGAGAGAGAATCATTATTCATATCCAAAGAAAACCCAGCCAATTTATTATGATGATGCATTCACATACTGTAAGTGAAAAAGTATGCCCATAGGCTTGGAAAAACTGTATGGTAATATAAGTCACTACCTACATGGTTATTTTATAACACCATGTTATAAATTTGTGTCAAAATGAACACTGTGATGGAGGCGTATTTTGTATCTTCCATAACCCCAAATAGTTGCATTGTATGATAGATAGATATATGTTTATATTTGCCAAACATATAATTTCTTATACTGTGGTATGCTTATGATGCCCAGCGAGGCAGTTGATAGTAGCCTAAAAAGTTGCCTAAAAACTGGTTACACACCTTATGAAGAATATTGCATTTTAGTAACTGTGGATCTGGATAATACCTGCTATGATAGTGTTCAGTAAATTATTTTTTTTTATTTTTCATACCTTCATTTATATTTTCCCCATCTTAAAGTGTATGTAAACCTACAACAAACTTATTTGGTCTGTTAAATATTTAATTGAAAGCATTTTGTTATACTGCATCTGTTTGATAAGTTAAAAAAAATACTTGTTGATAGTGCTGGAAATCTTGTAAGCTGGTAACGTTTTGTGCTATCTGCATGTGTTGATTTTTATCAATTACATTGATCTTTGGGAACTAGAGAACCACACCCCTGCACACCCCTGTATGGTATGAACAATACCTACCTATCCATCTAAAACTTCCCTGTTCCCACAATGACAACCTTGCAGTGTTTTAATTGCAGACCAAACATTTTCATCACCCTGTGACAGTAACTGGACGATCCAGGGATATACTGGCAGGATCAACAAAAAATAAAATTATGCTACAGGGTAACTGAGTAAGCAAAGTTTTTTTGTGTTGGTCCTAAGACTGGGTATGTATACTTAGTGATAATGAATGTAGTCATGATTTGCACCCCCATGAATTACACTGAACCCAGCCATGAATAGAATGATAGAGTTCCATGAAAACATTTTGCCAACTACCACCTTTGCAACCATTAACATCATGATAGTTTAATAATAGATGCTTTATCATGTACATTTTAATCAAGTATTGCAGTGCACAAAATCATCAACAGGATGTTCTAGGATTATCCAACAACAGTAGGGCGGGAAAGATAAATGTTTCATATTTTCTTTGATATATTTAACAACCAATGAACAGATACTTGTAAAATACAGCATTTAAGTGATTTATCAATACAATTATTTATGGATCTATTATTCTCATAATTTACAATGAAAGTTTTAAACTCAGATGTTTTAAAATTAAAATAACCATTTTTTTTTTGGTCCAAAGCCCCAATTATAAAGTAGTGAGACAACAATATGAGAAAAAAATGTATTTTAAAGAAAAATCAGCATGTCCTGGAATCACATATATCACTTATTCTCCTTAATACCTTATTGTAGCTAAGGCTTATCTATAATGAAAAATGATATCTCTACATTTGCAGTATCAAGGCTTCTGTTTAAATGGGTGAGCAGATGGTAGACTAATATTAAAATAAAAGTGTTTGGATTTTATAAAGATTAAAACAAAACCCATGTAATTTCTAACATCTGTTAGCCATGCATGTCAGCAGTAGCTGGTAATGCTTTTTTGACATAATTATTTAAAGTTTAAAATAAAATAATTTTAAGACCTAAGTTGTCAATCAGATTATAATTAATCCAAATACTTCAATCAGTTACAACTAGATAAAAAGATGCTTGCTTGGATCCTTTGATTTTTTTATCTTGGTGGTTCATTAAGATTATTTAATTATGCTGAACACTTTGTTTAGTCACAAAGTTTTATGTCCTGTACACACGATCGGATTTTCCAACAACAAATGTTGGCTGTGAGCTTGTTGGCGGAAAGTCCGACCATGTGTATGCTCCATCGAACATCTGTTGTTTGACTTTCCACCAACAAATGATGGCTAGCATGCTCTCAAATTTTCTGCCAACAAATGTTTGTTGTCGGATTTTTTGATCGTGTGTACACAAATCCGTCGGACAAAAGTCCAAAGTACAAATACGCATGCTCGGAATCACGCATTTTATTGAACTTCCTTTTTATCGGCTCGCCGTACGCCTTGTATGTCACTACATTCGTAATTGTTGGCAACATTTGTGTGGCCGTGTGTATGCAAGACAAGTTTGAGCCAACAACCTTTCAACAAAAATCCATGGTTTTGTTGTCAGAAAGTCCGATCATGTGTACAGGGCATAAGAGTCATTTAGAATTACTATATATTGCTTTACCACATGGTGCCTATAGAAAGTCTTAGGGACGTAAAGCAGACCTTGCAGTAAAACGAGCAGAGACTTGGAAGCCTAGGGATTGGAGTTTTTTGAGAATTGGGTGTTCAACTATATCAAGGACAGCATAAAGGTCTAATAGTATGAGTATGGATAAGTGACCATTGGTTTCAGCAGTTAGTAAGTCGTTAATATGTAGAGCACTGTTAGAGAAAGGCAGACTGTAATGGGGCAAGAAGGTTGGTGTCAGGGAGGCAACATCTTAGTCAGGCAATGTATCTGATTACTCTTTCAAAAAGTTGCTAAGATAACCCAATTCTGACCACCATACTCCACTGACAGAGAGAGTAATTATCTCCTAAGGTGTGTCAGTGAAGCATGACAATCAGAGAGATTGAGTTCTTTGAGCATCCTTCAAGGGAAGATGTATCCCCTGTACCTGTTTTCAACCATGAGCAATTATCTAAGCAGTTCAAGGGTCAAGATTTAATCTTTTGTGGTTATATAGTGCACCCGCAGTTTAAAACTTCATTTGGGGAGTTTGCCAGATTTATCCAATCTATAGAATCCATTGGAACTATTTTAGGACAACAACCCATCTAGAAGTGTATATACAGTGCATTGGCCATCTTCAACTGTTTTGGGGTAGCACCGAGAGGAAACAACCAATTCAGCGAGGATGTAGATATCAACACAATCCGGTATTATTGGGTGTGATGACAGGTGCTCATTGGTTGTGGTCTCTTTTTTATATATATCATTTGCATCTTCTCTCTTGAATATGGATAACTGAGATGATCTTGACCTCATTGTTTCACTACTAGAGTGGACATTGTGTGGCATTGTGTCAATGTCTGCAGTAATACCCATAAACATTAGTGTCAGTGACTGCAATAATCTCCTCAGGAAGCAACTTGTGGAAAGCACCAAGACAGGAGATAACTGCCCCATTTTATAAGACTGGATATTCAATATGATTGTTTGAAGGTCTGGTTGTAACAATATATTTGTGTGTTAAGCAATTTTTTATATAGAGGAGGACTGGTGTTAAATGTTCTCTGTGTGTTGAACAATGTTTTATAATCTATGTTTATTTAACTTTATTTAAGAATAATACTAACAAACAAATTTATATTCATCTTTGGTTACATAAAAGGGATGCATATCTTTAAGCACCTTTATCAAGTTTTTTTAAACAGTTTTTTTTTTTGGGATACGATGTTGAAGCTTATCTATCAATCCAACCCTATATATTGTGTTATCTTGGTAATCAAGTCTAATTGACAATAGAGCCCATAAAGTTTCATCCTGTTTGTTCTCAATACACTTTCTTCTTGATAAGGTATATCATGCAGTATTTAGGGAGTTATTTGAAAGTAATGTATGTGAAAAACAATGCTAAGATTTGCAGTGCATGCTCAGTGTTCGTTTGAGACACAATTATTTATTTGTAATTTCTCAACATGCAATCTAACCAATGTATACTGTATAGTATAAATAGCTAAATTACGTTTTAGGCAAAGGTAGGAAATCTTTTGAGCCTAGAGTGATTGAAAATATTTATAAGAAATTGAGGGTGCCAGTTATATAAAACAAGATGTTTACTTCACACACTCAATCAGAGAAATAAATAATAAATTCCCAGGATTGTTGTTAACGCAGTGAAGAAAAAAACCCTGGGTTGGTGTCAGTGAAGAATAATACCCCCAGAATTGGTATCAATGTGTCAAAAGACCCCCAGGAATGGCGCTGGTGCAGTAAAATCATACTTTTCAACTTTAGACTTTTATAAAGGTCAGCTTGGAGAAGTGATGTGCAGCATGCTGAAGCAAAAGTTGGATATGGCTATATCGCGCTGATTGAGGGGTACAGGGGTGTGGTTAAATAGAGTTTATGCACGGCATACAATGAACATGGTTGCCACAGTCCTTGCACTACTACTAACTGTGGGAACCATTCTTTGGTCAGGAGTATGTCAGGAGCAATATAACCCCAGGATTGGTGTTCATCATAAAATTTAAATGAGAAAAACAGTTATAAAAATATTTTTAGATTAAATAAATCTAAGTTTCATTTAAAAATATCTGAACTGGCAGCTCTAGTGTAGCTCTTTCAGAATTATTTTTAATAGCCTTGGTGGTATGATGTTTCATATGTACCAATTGTACAGCTACCCCATAGGAGCAGCTGAACAGGATGGGTCCTCTGTTCTTTGAATTTACCTTCTCAAGAACCTCAGCCCCTTTGACACATCGGATTGAATGTATAAACACACAATGTCACTGGAATTCACTGAAAGTAACACTTAATATCCTATAGTAGTGCTATATTAAAGAAAACAGTCACCAAACCAGGTAGTAAATGCAAAATTAATATATTGTCACCCAATATACAGTAATTGATAACTAGGCAAGCATGAAATGGTTTAACAATGGTAATAACACAATTTAACATATAAAGTGATTAACAGAAGTGAACAGGCATAAGATGACATTTGGTGTCCATATCAGTATAAACAGTACCAAGGCCACCTCAAGTGCAGCAGTAAACAATAGTAAAGTGTAATCTACTGGATGCTGGAACTATACTGCCAGAACACATTTATGGTGGCAATGCTAGTCCTAGACTGACTAGGTATGCACTGTCCAAAAGAAAAGGAGGATGGTAGCAGACAGGGCAGGGGAACAGCAGTAAACAATAGTAAAGTTTAATCTACTGGATGCTGGAACTATACTGCCAGAACACATTTATGGTGGCAATGCTAGTCCTAGACTGACTAGGTATGCACTGTCCAAAAGAAAAGGAGGATGGTAGCAGATAGGGCAGGGGAACAGCAGTAAACAATAGTAAAGTTTAATCTACTGGATGCTGGAACTATACTGCCAGAACACATTTATGGTGGCAATGCTAGTCCTAGACTGACTAGGTATGCACTGTCCAAAAGAAAAGGAGGATGGTAGCAGACAGGGCAGGGGAACACAGAGATTTGCAGAATAATTATTACAGAAGGGGAAGTTCTTTGGGATGTTTTCCTGCTGGCTATCATTCAGGCCCTTTAGGTGTGTTGGTGCACTTCACTACAGTCCCAGTTAACCTACATGCAGTATATAGAACAGAAAAGGACATTAGTGAGACTTTGAGGAGCGTCACTGTTACAGATATACAGAAAAATACCTCATGGGGAGAAGAGGGTCTATACTCACAGGTCAGCTAAAACACTGTGCTTGGCTAGCATTGAGGAAGATGGAACCCCAAACTGATTGTCTGCTTCGGAGCTGAGGCAAGGAACCCCGTCATGCCGGATTGCCACAACAAATTCCACATGTGTAGAGATGATTTCAAACGTGGTGTTCTGGATTTTTTTTTGTAAGAGATGTAAAAAATGTGTAAAAAAAGTGAAAAATTTCAAAAAATTTGAAAAAACACGATGAATGATTGGAATGAAGAAAAAAATATATATATTAAATTAAGTGTTGTGTGATATATATATATATATATATATATATATATATATATATATATATATATATATATAGTTATATATAGTTACCGTATATATAATATAAAAATGGGTAAGATGCATGTGTTGAAAAAGGCTCAAAGAAGATGTGTGCATAACGTGTGTGTATCCAGTGAATGGGCTGTGTGTGCTACCTCCCTGGTGTAAGACACATAGTGAAATGGTATGGCAATCAAGCTTACTCTGCTTATGTAATCCAGGTGTGGGGTGGGTCCCCCGCCAATGTCATGCGCAACGTCGAATGAGAATAGGGGTTGACAGTGAGTATGTGAAAAATATATATATTAATGAAAAGCAACAGGTAGTAAAGCTCAAAGCCTCAAAAATATAAAGAAAACAACTATGATTTCATACTGCGCTAAGTACGTAAATGTGTATAATAATTAAATAAATAAAGGTAGATTAATAACAAATAAATAGATAGATAAATGTCCACTACCAATCGAATATTCCCACAAATGTGTCATTGGCGTCATCTAAATCTTCAAACGTGGTAATGCAAAAAATGGTATTAGGTACATTAAAATTAAAGTGTCTTCAAAATAATTTAATACATCTCTTTTTTAACGTTACTGCACTATGAGAAGCTTTGTTCTTTCTTCTTGATTCATATATCACATTCAATCGGTGGCCGTGCCAATTCCTGAGCTGCTGTTTCTGGAGATCTGCCCGCTTTGCTGGTTTTGACTACCTGTCATGGGTGTCAATTCCGTCTAGTGAATAGGATACTTATCTAGAAGTTGGTGGAAGGAAACGCACTTTTTGTAGACACTTTCATTTTACCTAATACTATTTTTTGCATTACCACGTTTGAAAAATTAGAAGACGCCATTGGTACATTTGTGGGAATATTCATTTGGTGGTGAATTATTGGAAATTTATCTATTTATTTATTTGTTATTCATCTACCTTTGTTTATTTATTTAATTATTATACACATTTACATGCTTAGCACGGTATGAAATCAGTGTGGATAGAGCCATATAGAACAACGGGGGCCCAGTAGGAAAATATTTTTGTATGTAGATAGATTGTAATTGATAAAATTGGGAGTGGTATCAGATGGTATAAAGGTGTCGGCAGGTCACTACATGCAGTATAGGTACAATATAGATGCTTCAAAATCTGGTGCAGCTATTCATAGAAACCAATCAGTTTCCAAGTTTTTTTGTCAAAGTTTAATTGAACAAGCTGAAGTTAGAAACTGAGTGGCTACCATGCACAGCTGCACCAGATTTTGCACTTTCTTGGCACTTCTATTTTGCAAGGTTTGCAGCATGCATGCCATTGACTATAAGCTTGTTAGCAGTACCTTTGCCTTCAATAGAAGAAAAGCTTTCCATTGCACTTACACAGAGAGACCTCTGACATCTCTCCCTCAATCCTGTCTAATGGTCCACTGGGTGTCCTCCATACAAAAAATTACCCGGAAGCATTCAGCAGCCGACTTCAAGACATTTTTCCTCATTCTTAATAAACATTGTACTAAACAGTCCCAATCTTTTCCACCTTCCCTCAGAATAGCCTGTAACACATTGAGAGGAATTTACTAAGACTGGAGCAGCCAGAATCTGGAGCAGCCGTGCCTAGTAAGTAATAAGCGTGTAGCTTTCATTTAAAAATCATAACTGAACAAGCTGAATTTAGAAGCTGTTTGGTTTCCATGCACAACTGCTCTGGGGTCTGTCTGATCCAGTTTCAGTAAATTCTCCTTATTGCTCCAATTGCTGGTACTCCTTAGTACTATATATATAAACTCATACGGCACTGGACTGCTAATTCCCCATCTGAATGAACTGTCCACAGATTATCTCCAGGTGTTTGTGCAGTATGCCAGAGGTTGGTCAGACACAGGCTATTGGTAGATGAATTGTGGCGGGGGACCCAGATGAAAAAGAGATGCACAATGGGAGACCAGCCGCTGTGGCCAAACAGTCAAGGGACTTATGTCACAAGACGTGGGCTCTGTTATCCACCATGCCATCAGCCCTTTGCACATTTTTATCCAACAGATGGTATTTATGTGTTCTTCCAGGAATGCCAGTTGGTGTTTTGTTTCTGTGCTCCTCAGTACTAGGGTTGCACCGATACTGATACTAGTATCGGTATTGGTGCTGGTACTTGTACTCGTGGAAATGCTCCCGATATCAAATCCGATACCTGGGAAGAGATGTCGCTCCCGGAAGTCAGTGGGCAGAGGGAATCCTCACCAGGCTGGCAGCAGTGGCAGGTAAGCTGACAGGGGCAGGGGCTGTCAGAATCGGCAACCCAGGCCGTCACATTCGGTAACAGAAGTGACGTTCCATCAGAAGTTGAACACCGCGACGTCCATCTTGGTACACTCTGCACTGCAGTCACAAGGCGGCAGAGGACATCTTGTTACACCCAGCCCATAAAGTTCACTAACTATACGGGCTGGGTGTAACAAAATGTCCGCTGCTGCATTCTGACTGCAGGCTTACTGCGGCCGAGTGCAGAGTGTACCAAGATGGGCATCACAGCATTTGTTTTGCTAGCAAAATCCTTTGAATCATTTAAAGTATTAAGTATTGTCATACTCTCATCATTCATTATTATTGATGTCTTTCAGTGCCCATCAGTGCCTGCCCATCAGTGCCGCCCATCAGTTTCCATCAGCACCACCTATCATTGCATATCAATGGCACCTATCAGTTCAGTGCCCATCAGTGCTGCATATTAGTCCCGTCTCATCAGTGCCCATCAGTGCCACCTATCAGAGCCCATCAGTGCTGCATACTAGTGCCACTGTCACATGACATTAACCACTTGCTGACCAGGTGTCGTCATTAAACTACGAATCGCAGTAGCTGTGCATTGGCCCTTAAAACAGCTCTAGCAGGCGCATGCACACACCTGATGCACGGCGGGGGGCCCGATGCCAGCGGCCATGATGTCTGCCATGCGTGATCGTGGGCACGAGAGCCAGAACGGGGATGTGTGTGTGTAAACACACACATCCCCACTCTGTCAGGAGAGGAGAAACAGATCGTCTGTTCCTACTAATCAGGAACAGCGATATGTCTCCTCCACCAGTGAGTCTCCTCCCCCAGTGAGTCACATCACCATACAGTTAGAAACACACATGAGGGAACCCGTTTAACCCCTTGATCGCCCCCTAGTGTGAACCCCTTTCTTACCAGTGATATTTACACAGTAATCAGTTCATTTTTATAGCACTGATCGCTGTATAACTGTCAATGGTCCCAAAAATGT
The DNA here is from genome assembly GCA_037952925.1 of Lithobates clamitans. Lineage (NCBI taxonomy): Eukaryota > Metazoa > Chordata > Amphibia > Anura > Ranidae > Lithobates > Lithobates clamitans. The sequence continues at coordinate 9,798,573 of JBBGZY010000502.1, read as the reverse complement.
GTCAAAAGTGTCCGATCTGTCTGCCGCAATGTCGCAGTCCCGCTAAAAATCGCAGATCACCGCCATTACTACTAAAAAAATAATAATAATAACAATGCAATGAAAATTACATAAATCTATTCCCTATTTTGTAGACGCTATAACTTTTGCGTAAACCAATCAATATACGCTTATTGCAATTTTTTTACCAAAAATATGTAGAAGAGTATAGATCGGCCTAAACGGAACTCACCTTGTAGTCCAGCACTTACAACACATATCTATTAAGTGCATCTTGCTTCTGTCACAATACACTCAAAGTTTTTTAAACAATAGAGGATTCTATGCATCAACATAAACATAGGTTTAAGTGATTAGGTTTAGATACACTTTGATAAATTGACAGAAATAAAGGAAATAGGGATAGTTCTGGTTGAAATATTACTCAAACTTTTATCAAACTACCAAAGGGTAGAAATTGTGTTATATTTTCATTGTAAATGCTTAAAAGTAACACAAACATAACCATCTTTTGCATCTAACCCCACAGTTAAATATAGAAAAACAAATTGTTTACATCTCGTAGCGAGCACAGTTTGCTAAAGCCTTGTCTAGCATGACCTCTCCTTACACAACCAGGAGTCTGAGGTTTACCAGCCGTTTGAAAACTGGCTTTCCAGAGACTTATTGTTTCAACAAATTCTTTAACAAACCCGAGGACATGTTGTACTGATACAGCTCATTTAGTGAATCAGCTGAGCACATAACAACTTAGTAAATTGTGAGAAAAGCAAACTTGTCAAGATTATAAAGTATAAGTGGAAATACCAATACAAAGGCACGTAGTGTAATGTCAGAAGTCAATGGCCTGATTTCCCAAAAGAAACAACAAAACAGCAGAATCCAAGACCAAGTAGCATACTAATAGATATCAATAAAATGTCAAAAGCATGGTATCTAAACGTGCATTATCCATTTACTGCAATTTGCCTGGTTAAGGTCATCTCATTATCAAAATAATTTGGATTGTCTCTCAGAGAAATATTGTCAGCTGCATTACTTTCATTTTTATTGGGCATTTTGTTTTTTTAGCTCTGTGGACAAGCATTTTGTCTGTAACCATTTTGTTGCATTGCAGTGTACCTTCTTTTTCTCTTGTTGAAAAAACACAGGCAAAAATACAGTATCTTATTGTATAGTGCTGCTGCCTTCACAAAGATATCAGGGTCTGTTTTAATGAAAAGCATAAACTTACCTGACCAGGCCTTTGGAGCTGTTTGGATCCTCATCTCACCCACTACAGTTTTCACAATCTTAGTTGGTGAATTTTGATAAGCTTTGCTGGTGAGTTGTCCCTAAAAACTTAAGGAGAATCCACTAGGAGGTGATTCCTTTGGCTTTTAGTGGATTCTTCATTGGAAACTGAGAATGTACTTTGATAAATGACATCAGAAGCTTGACTAAAGAGCTGGTATACTGTAAGTTAAATTGTCACAGCCATAATGAAGGAGACAGAAGACATAAGGATGTAGGATATGAATACCCAGTGCACCATGAACCTCTGCCCTATTTTTATGGACAAATCCATTTTGAATGGGATTTTGCTCCATTCATACAATTTACTGACAAATAAAATTAAACCCCAACGTATGTCACCTTCTGCCACTCTCCCTTATATTCAGGATGATGTATGCTGACCCAAATATTTATACACCACCCACACTTTGCTGGCACCCACCACTTTTTATTGAATTACTAGACCATCCCCCCATTACTAACTTGTGATCCATGGCACTCGTTACCTGAAATTACCTTTCGTAAGTAAGAAGACAGGGGCATACCAACAGTTACTGAGACCTTGGGGAAGCTTCCTTGGCTTCCAAGACTGCAAAGAGGTCAGTGAGAGAAATGTAAGGGAAGCCTTGTTTACTAGTAGTGTAGCTGAGTGCTCATCACTCTTTTACCTAGTTACCCATGATACAATTTGGCACAATACGGCAACTTTTTCAAGCAGGCTTGTGTTGTCTCCAAGCAACACAGGTTGCTCTGAGAAAGTCTCTGTTTTGTTGATGAAATGATTGCCCTAGCAACATCACCCAAGACATTTTCACTTGATACAATTTTTTGACTATTAGCAGACATGTGGAGCATTTCCAGGCATAGATGTTCACAGGTGGTGTGAAGTATATTGAGCTGACTATTACTGCATATGTCCACTAAACCTGGCATCATTTATCTTGTTCAAAGTGTTTATTATAACATTAGGTTACAAAAGTAAAAAATTAAAATTTTTCAATAGATATTTTGCAACTAGACGAAATAAAAGATGTGCAGCCATCTACACCACAGTGTGTTTGATGGCAACAGGCTGCACAGAGGTCTATGAGAATAATACAGAAGACAAAACTTACCACTCAAAAATCGAATAAACAAGACAGAATACCACATACAGTATCTCACAAAAATGAGTACACCCCTCACATTTTTGTACATATTTTATTATATCTTTTCATGTGACAACACTGAAGAAATTACACTTTGCTACAATGTAAAGTAGTGAGTGCACAGCTTGTATAACAGTGTAAATTTGCTATCCCCTCAAAATAACTTAACACACAGCCATTAATGTCTAAACCGCTGGCAACAAAAGTGAGTACACCCCTAAGTGAAAATGTCCAAATTGGGCCATTTAGCCATTTTCCCTCCCCGGTGTCATGTGACTCGTTAGTGTTACAAGGTCTCACGTGTGAATGGGGAGCAGGTGTGTTAAATTTTGTGTTATTGCTTTAATAAAGCTCAAAAAAGAAAACAAATGCAGCCACCATCATATGTGTACCACGTATGACAGCACATTGAGAACCATCCATGCTACAGGTTGAGACAACCGTCCGTGGAACTACAGAGCCCAGCCATCCTTGCTCAAAGCGCTTATGACTTCTGTCATGAGAGTCATAGTTATCTGGTGAGTGAGGGCACATTAGGGGAGCACGAATCGCACAGACAGTGTTTTTTTTGTTTTTTTTCAGTACTTGCCATTTTATACTGCACAATTTAAAATTTGTTGCTGCACTGGAAGATCATATTATGAAAGTTTATGAACTTTTGAAGGATTTATGAACTCATGGACTTTATTAATTTATTAATTTGATTATGGATTGTTAGTTTGCACTGTGATTAATGTGTTAGTATCATTATTGGGTAGTGCTCTTTTATATATATTTTTTCATATTTTTAAAATTTGATATATACAATATACAATATGTCAACGTCTTGGAAGAAGGCAACCTCACACTAAAACATAACTTCTCTCAGATTCAATTGCATCAAGAAGATTTGGAGAATAGATAAAACTTCAGAATCTCCGAAATGGAGGGGTCCAAGAAATGGTAGGTGACGCAGAGCTTCAAACTTAACTGTTGGGCCTATTCACTATCTTAGCCCATAACTTACCCAACGTTAAATGGCATATGGCCCATGCACACCGTGGGTCCCCAAATGTCAGTAGGAGCATGTCCTAGAAATATTGTCATTTGTTTTCACTATTATTGTATTAAAGAAGCTATAATAGTTAAGAAGCTCTACTGACATCCACTCATAGCAAGTCAGTGATTGACTATACAGGGGAGAAAGTCAAAATCTTCAGAAACTTGGCACCTATTACGCTTACTAAGCGTCTCTGTCTGAGACCTATATTATTACATCTGCAAAAGCACCACATAAACTATTACTGAGGATTTCCTTTCAGGATCATAGTGGAAGGGACTCAACACAGTATACATGATCTTCAAGAAGGTGAGGTCTTCCTCAAAAATTAGGGACCTGCCTGAAGAAGCACTTACAGCTCCCATTCCAAGACCACAGCCTGTGAAAACCCCCAGCAAGATGTGGACACCAGCTAAATGCAAGACAAAGAAATATCTGCTCAATGCAGTTCTCCACCTTGACTTCATACCTGAATATGATGGGTGATCGGACATGTAATACCATCTCTTGTCACACTACGCCCTGTATGACCTTAAACCCTTATCCAGAATGAGGGAAATCATTTTAGCACCAGATTCTCTATGACTCTAAACTGATAACCTACAAAGGCTTTTAAATCACCAGCTGTGGAGATCTTTAGGTACTGTAGTTTGGTGCAGTTTTATATTTTACCAAACAATTGGGTATTTTATTGTGTTTTTGTGCATTAGACTTAACTATCCAAGGCTGTAGGATGTTTAGCAAAAATCCAGCCAACCCTGCATAAAGAACAAAGCAATAGAAGAAATAGAGGAGAGCATAGGGAGGAACACTAAGAAAAATAATGAATAAAAAGAGGGGGGGAGAAATGGAAAAGAGGGAGGGGGAGTAGGAGCCCACTGACCCTGGCCCATAGTCCAATCTGAGAGTTGGAAAATTGTCAGTTAGGGAGGATTTTACAGGGAATCCCAAAGTTCTCAGACTCGATTTTGGTTCTCTAGGGTGCCATTAATAAAGTCAGTAAGGTATTTCATCCTCTTTGCATCCTGGATCCTCGTATATAGTTCAATCAAAGAGGTAGGTTCCCTGATTTTCCATCCAAATGCTACCAAGCAACATGCAACAGTTAGCACATGAGCAAGAAGTTTTTTTGAGGTTTTAGAGAATGCTCGTGGAGGGAGCCCTAGAAGAAATGTTTTAGGAGTAAAGGGGATCTAGGATACAAAGAGGGAGTGGATAAAAGTGTGGACAGCCTGCCAATAAGGAAGAAGCAATGGGCAGGACCAATAAATGTGGTGTAGTGTTCCTAGCTCATGTTTTCAACACAGCAATGATTATCAGTTGAGGCATATTTAGAGTGGAGCAACTTCAGGGTTTGGTACCAATAAAGAAAAATTTTATACTGGTTTTCTTTATATAAGGTACATATTGAACTCTTTGCAGCTTGCGTCCATATAGCTTGCCAAGTAGGCAAGGGCAACTCTTCACCCAGGAATTGTTCCCACTTTACCTTATACAAATGTTTAGAAGAGGGCTGCGAGGGGATGGAGATCAGAATCGTATCAATCTGGGAGATTAGACCTTTGGATGGTGGGCCTGCCAAACAGACTCTTTTAAACTCTATTATTTGGTAGTTAAGGCTTGTGCAAAATATGGATTTGCACCTTGATGTTTTTACTACTTACCTGTATGCTTTTAATATGATCAAATAGAATAAACTTTGGATCCATTCTAAAATATAATGCTGGTGGTCAATTTTCTGAGAGACTATTCACCTTTAAAATCCTACAGCTTTGAATACCGCCTCTTTGGGATGGAAGTGTTTCTTTCATATTTATGGGATGTGGTGAATGATGGTTCTGAGTTAACTTCTGAAATCCCTGATTGATAATTATAAATCCCCTCCCATGCAGACTCACTCAGGACATGGATACAGACAAACAGCTATTTCCTCAGAATAACAGAAGGTAGGAATTTGCAACGAAGCTTGTTAAAATCCCTGCAATGTACATAGATCACCCAGAGGGAAATTTTTTTTTTTCCTCAAGAAAAGTGGAGTTACTCTTTAAGTGTATGGTTTTCTGAAAATTCATATATGATAAATGGCTGCGCAAATATTTTGTGACATACAAAATTGCAACAGGCAACATTTTATTCTCCAGGGCCTCTGCTTTCAGAAAATATATAATGGTTGGGGTTCTAAGTAATTTTCCAGCCAAAAAATGCTGATTTTAACATGAATGAAAAAAATGGCAAAATTGGCCAGGAAGCAAAATGGTTAAAAGGCAGACATTGCCATTGCAAGCGTAATTTCAGTTTTCATCTGCCCTATGAAAATGTATTTACATTTTATACGAGGGGCATTCATGTCAAACCAGGACTTTTGAGTTTATATAATAAAAGAACAAATTTCAAAGAATGGAAACTGCATTTATTTGTCAGCATACTCCTCTGATAAATGTATACACTTATCCCAGCATTTAACCAATGCCTGGAAAGCTTTGGCATAGCAAGATTTGTCAGAATACCTGAACCATCCTAGTACAGCCTGCTTCACTTTGTTCTCTTTTAGGGGTCCAAACAGGTGGAAATCACTCACAGCGAGGTCCGTAAGGGGGGTGCTGATGTGACAATACCTCTCAGCTGAGTTACTGTAATGTGAACGTAGTGCGGTGATCAGTATGAGCTTGTGCATTTTCTTGGAGAAGCAGGACGCCCTTAGTGATCAAACCAGGCTATTTTTTTCTGTAAAAAACATATGCACATCACTCAGAACACAACACGTAGTAGAAAATAGTGGCACCACGTAGTAGAAAATCCACATGAATAATGCCACTTTTGTTCCAGAAAACACTTTACCTGCAGATGCAATTGTTCAAAATATTTTTGGTGGTGGAGTCCACATGCTTCCACTGTCTGATGCTCGTTTTGATTTCATAGTGAAATGATGTGCCCAGGTTTCGCCACATGTAATGATGCGATCCAGAAAATCCTGGCCTTCCCTGTCAAAACGCTCCTTCAATGCAGTGCAGGCTTCAACTCTTCTGTGTCGGTCAAAAGCAGAAAGCTGTCTTGGTACCCAGGGTGCACTAACTTTTCAAAAATGCAAATGTTCGTGAGTGATTGTATTTACCGTTCCCACAGAAAGATTTTTCTCTTGTGCAATTTCACGACAGGTTATGCGTCAAATATCCAGGATCATTCCACGCGGTGAATGTTAACAGGAATGACTGCTGTGGTCTGGGAACCACCATTGTCACTGATGAATGTGCGGCCATCTTTGAAACGTTTACACCATTCAAATGTCTTACTGTGTCATCACCGTACTGTGCTTGAAGTCTTGGGTAGATATCAGTGGGTTTTACACCTTCATTCACAAGAAACTTCAATGCACGCACTAACACTGTTGTTTGCCATCTTGATTAATGGTCTTTGGACTGGCCTGCGACATGTGCCATATCAGTAATAGGACACACTTGTCACTTGCTACTGCATGTAGTAGCACCACACTAGCATCTGTTTTTAAACCTGTAAAATGAAAAGCTCCAATTTAACGTAAAGACCCATTGGGGCTTATTCACACCATGTCTGGTGAGCTGCATTTTTCTGAACACCATTGCACATGTATGGTGTTCACACCATACATGTGTGGTGGTGTGCAGAAACATGGAGCTCAATGGATATGGTGTGTACGAGCCCTAAAGCATAATAAAACTGAAAAAAATCATCATTTGCTTATATTATCTAGAATTCTTACTTAACTTCATGCATAAATGTCCCAAATGAACTGTAGACATGACATAGATAGCAACTGCTCCACTTTTCTAATGCTGGTTATATATTCAACCTGTGGCTTTTCTTGTTATAGTTGTTGCTATATTTCCTATATTACAAAATAAACAATCACACAAGCCTCCTTTACTTTAGCAAGGATATACAAAAGCTTATCTTTTGTTTGTTTATCCTATTTATTTTTTATATGTGCTTTCTGCCAATTTCTTTCCATGTTTGTCATGTTTCCTTTGGCTTTGTTGTAGAGGACTGGCTGTTAAGCTTATATGTAGTTTTAAGCTTCATGTCGGAATGGCTGTCACTTCAAGACTTCAAGGTCCAGTCTAGGGATGCCCTAGAAATAAAAAATGTGTTTTTTTTTTTTTTTTTTTTTTTTTAATAGAAAGCTTCTCTCTTTAGATGTAGCCTTTGTTAACATTACAACAATCAAGATGGCTCAAAGCTTGATGTTTGTATAAAAAAAATCTAGAGATCTTTTGTAGATGATGTTACTCAAGTATCAGCAGAAAGCTAAAAGATCAAATGAAAACAAGCTTTCCTGATATCTAGATGATTTACTGGATTTGAAGTTGAATATTAGTAAGACATTAGTTGCTTTCAAACACACAAGTTCCAAGCAGTTAAAATGACATCTTATTTGTACATATTAATAAAAAGATATCTAAGAACTCTGGTATAATATACTTTTACATAATAATGAGTATTGCAATCACAAAACATACCCAACTAATGGTTTAAACAATTTTCCTCATTAGTGAAGAAAAGGTGTTATGTGACTTAAGAGAGTCAAAAATACATTCATGTATGAAAGAGCAAGGTCTCACAGTGTGAGCTTACATTAATGAATTGTCTTACAAGAGAATATGAACACCTCTGTGTATGTCGTTTACTGCAGCCCTTGGTTGTCATCAGGGCATAACGGGAAATCACAAGGACCCATTACAAAATTTTGATGAGATCCCCATCAATGGACCCTGCTCATAATCCATAAGCCACATTTTTCTTGGTCATTGGTGAGTAGCCTATATTGCATACCTGTTTACACACCATTAAAAAAAATTGGTCAGAGGTGAGGGATCTATAATGTACTCCAAGTTTATGTTTCGTTAATATTGTTATTTAGAGGTGTGCATTTATAATGCACCCCATACATGTGCTTGTTTATAGTTATAGTGAGGCAATCTTAATTATTCAGTCCACCATTAAAGGTGCAAGCAGGACAGATTTAATATTTCAGCTGGCCACACATGGATCAAATTTCGATCCACGTATGATCTAGCTGGTTGTATGCAAGTCAAACTATCAATCAATTTGTGTACAACCAGCCTGTTGGGTTTTTCACAAACCATCAATGCCGCCGGCTATAGCCGGCAACACTGATCATTGCCGGAAAAATACAATAGATACAATAGCTCAGGAGGATTCCCCCATCCACATTGATTGTGTGGATGGAGGAATCAGCTTATTTTTTTCACTTAAACTGCTGGTTGAACAAAGAAAACATGTACTGTATGGGCTGCCTTAGCTTTCTCCTCATGAGCTGATGTTAAACTCAACCAGCACTTTGTACCTAAGAAAAGACCTTTTCCTTCGGGGTCATATCCAAAACAAAACTAGTTTGGTAAGTGTATCAGTTTGAAGTAAATGCATATCTGAATTTCTAATTTAATTCTGATAGCACCATAAGCCATTGTGATGTGGGGATATTTAGCTCTCGTGGTACATGCGTTTGCACAGTGAGTTCACATCAGACGGGAACCATATTTAAGGGCTTGGCAGCCCACTTTTATTAAAAGCAAAGTAAAAGTCCATCATAGATGGATTGCCCACACAGGGGTTCTTCTCCAGCAAATACAAATAATAGAAAAATACCAAGCTACCTGGCTCTTAGGCTCACTTCAGCTTCAGTTGTAGTAACTTATAATCAATATAGATATGTACAGTATCTCACAAAAGTGAGTACAGCTCTCACATTTTTGTAAATATATTATTATATCTTTTCATGTGACAACACTGAAGAAATGATACTTTGCTACAATGTAAAGTAGTGAGTGTACAGCTTGTATAACAGTGTAAATTTGCTGGCCCATCAAAATAACTCAACACACAGCCATTGATGTCTAAACCGCTGGCAACAAAAGTGAGTACACCCCTAAGTGAAAATGTCCAAATTGGGCCCAATTAGCCATTTTCCCTCCCCTGTGTTACAAGGTCTCAGGTGTGAATAGGGAGCAGGTGTGTTAAATTTGGTGCTATCGCTCTCACTCTCTCATACTGGTCACTGGAAGTTCAACATGGCACCTCATGGCAAAGAACTCTCTGACGATCTGAAAAAAAAAGAATTGTTGCTCTACATAAAGATGGCCTAGGCTATAAGAAGATTACCAAGACCCTGAAACTGAGCTGCAGCATGGTGGCCAAGACCATACAGTGGTTTAACAGGACAGGTTCAACTCAAAACAGCAAAACAACAAAACATGGTCGACCAAAGAAGCTGAGTGTCTTATCCAGAGGTTGTCTTTGGGAAATAGACGTATGAGTGCTGCCAGCATTGCTGCTGAGGTTGAAGGGGTGGGGGTCAACCTGTCAGTGCTCAGGCAATACACCACACACTGCATCAAATTGGTCTGCATGGCTGTCATCCCAGAAGGAAACCTCTTCTAAAGATGATGCACAAGAAAGCCCGCAAACTGTTTGCTGAAGACAAGCAAACTAAGGACATGGATTACTGGAACCACGTCCTGTGGTCTGATGAGACCAAGATAAACTTATTTGGTTCAGATAGTGTCAAGCGGTTGTGGCGGCAAACAGGTGAGGAGTACAAAGACAAGTGTGTCTTGCCTACAGTCAAGCATGGTGGTGGGAGTGTCATAGTCTGGGGCTGCATGAGTGCTGCCGGCACTGGGAAGCTACCGTTTATTGAGGAAACCGTGAATGCCAACATGTACTGTGACATCCTGAAGCAGAACATGATCACCTCCCTTCGGAGACTGGGCCACAGGGCATTATTGCAACATGATAACGACCCCAAATACACCTCCAAGACGACCACTGCCTTGCTAAAAAAGCCAAGGGTAAAGGTGATGGACTGGCCAAGCATGTCTCCAGACCTAAACCCTATTGAGCATCTGTAGGGCATCCTCAAAAGGAAGGTAGAGAAGCACAAGGTCTCTAACATCCACCAGCTCCGTGATGTCGTCCTGGAGGAGTGGAAGAGGACTCCAGTGGCAACCTGTGAAGCTCTGGTGAACTCTATGCCCAAGAGGGTTAAGGCAGTGCTGGAAAATATTGGTGGCCACACAAAATATTGACACTTTGGTCCCAGTTTGGACATTTTCACTTAGGGGTGTACACACTTTTGTTACCAGCAGTTTAGACATTAATCGGTGTGTGTTCAACTATTTTGAGGGGACAGCAAATTTACACTGTTATGCAAGCTGTACACTCACTAATCTTCATTGTAGCAAAGTGTCATTTCTTCAGTGTTGTCACATGAAAAGATATTATAAAATATTTACAAAAATGTGAGGAGTGAGATACTGTATGTATAGATATGTATAATATTTTTATATTATTTGTATTTTGTGTGTGAACACCTTTTTATGTTGGCAGCTGCTCAGTTAGTCAGTTAGAGCTTGCCTACGTTTGGGCATTAGTCTTTTTTCCTCTATAGTTGTAGTAACTTGCTGCACAGGCCTGTTCCTTGCCTCTAAATAAGGTTCTCCAGCCCCCCTGGGTATTGCTCGCTCTTTCAGAAACTTCCAGACTCCAGCCCCCATGGATTGACTAGCCACCTTCTAGGCCTCCCAAACCTTCTCTTATCCCCCATACACACGGTCGGATTTTCCGATGGAAAATGTCCGATCGGAGCACCGTGTGTGGGCTCCATCGGACATTTTCCATCGGATTTTCCGACACACAAAGTTTGAGAGCAGGATATAAAATTTTCCGACAACAAAATCCGTTGTCGGAAATTCCGATCATGTTTACACAAATCCGACGGACAAAGTGCCATGCATGCTCAGAATAAATAAAGAGATGAAAGCTATTGGCCACTGCCCCGTTTATAGTCCAGACGTACGTGTTTTACGTCACCGCGTTCAGAACGATCGGATTTTCCGACAACTTTGTGTGACCGTGTATATGCAAGACAAGTTTGAGCCAACATCCGTCGGAAAAAATCCTAGGATTTTGTTGTCGGAATGTCCGAACAAAGTCCGACCGTGTGTACGGGGCATAAGTCTCCCAGGCCCGCATAGCTGTCCTGACTTTCCCATTCCTTTGGGCCAGAAGTCCCCCCACACAGGGGATTTAGTATCTGAGAGGAAAAGATCTCCCAACAGATGTCTTTCTCCAAATGGCAGCAACTGCAACTCCGACTGCACTGAGCTATCCTCAAACTTGGCTTCTAACGATCCTGCACACCTGTGAACTCACAGAGGCTGCAGGCAACTAGCAGAGCCCAGACACGGGATTGAAGGATCCCTTCCCACCCAAGGCACTTAGGAACCTTCAAACTCCAGGCCTCGGTCCAGGATTACAAACCTAGTGAAAACTTGCATAGTTTTCTCCACTCACAATAAACATGCCAAAGCCTCTCAATCTGCACCTTTGAGGAACATGTGTCCTTTTTATACCAATTTGCTAAACTCAAACCATGGCAGGGCCTCACACTGTCACGCCATATACATTGTACACTTGAGTTTCTTACTTTATGTGGGCGTTAACAATTTATAGGCCAGAAGCCACTTTTTCACTGTAGCCCCACACACACTCATAGAAAGATCTCTTTTTCAGCCAGTGGTTAGGTCTGTTCCTACCTGCTCTGACTCATGGACTCTATAGTAATACTGAATATGTACTTTACTCCTCCAGTCTGTCACTCATCTTCACTTTACACTGTATTCTGTACATTGCAATTATAGGTGGACAGGAAACCAACCACATTTCACTTTAAATAAACTTATATAAACTAAAAATAAAGCCTTGCAAGTATTTGCAAGGAAGGTAGAAAATATAACTTCGGTGTGAGCCCATGTTAATTATTATTACCCTCCCCTCCTCCACTGGCACTTTTTTGGGGGGAACGGGTACCTGGTTTTGACAGGTCCCTTATCCCGCTTCCGGCTCAGATTGCTGCAGCAATCTGAGCTGAAAGTTCACCCCCTCCTTCCCCCACAGTCTTCTGGGACACATAACAGGTCTCAGAATACTACAGGCCTATTCACAAGATGCAGCGCCGCTCACGCGTGCGCAATAGGAGACTGGCTGTGAAGCCGCAAGGCTTCTTCCTGTTCCCCTTACTTGAGATGCCAGTGCCTGTATCCAAAGCTGATTTAGGAATCGGCTCAGGTAAGGAAATCGCTGGATCCCTGAACAGGTGAGTGCCCTTATATTAAAAGTTAGCAGAAACAGTAGCTTCTGACTTTAAATTATTTGGGGGGGGGGGGGGGCCTGGAGCTCCTATTTCAGTCTAGTGTCTTGTTCAAATCTAAATTGTTACTTTTAGATGTGTAGGGAAAGCCTTTAATATAATAATATTTTCTATGACTCCTATCAGCTTTTGTAAAAGGTTATATTATAAAATAGTAAAGGAATGTTATATGATAAGCTTACATTCCAATGATGTATACTAGGTTACATGGTCATAATTACAAATGAACAGCAAATGATTCAGAAACATTACATTAAAGGAAATCTACTTGTGTATACTTTATAATTTTCTGGGTGCCTCTCTTACATTGCTATACTAGATGGACTCCTAAACTTCAAATGTGGCTCCTTGACAACTCATGTTCTAGTTGTATCGCCTAGTATTCAAGACAGGACAGCTTAAAAAGGTTCCTGTGTTACTTTTCTACTCTGTCAGCCGCTTACTGCCTCTATTGTGGACAACAACTGCAGTCTGTTTTCTCTAAACCAAAGAAGAACTCCAGGCAACCAGTGTCAGGCTGTGCCTCAGACATTTAATCTCTCCCAGCGTGCACCAACAGCCCTCAAGGCTGCTGATTGGCTAATTATTAAATGTCCTTATCACAGAATTTCTCTAGAAAATCCTGCTGGAGCCAGCTCAATACAGCCAGTGAGTGAGCTAATAAATTCAGGCTTAGCAAACACCAGCAGATAACTGGGTGAAATAAGTAAAAGAATCCATAAACTGTGACGTATTACTTCAATCATTGAAAGTAAATCATGCACAAGACATTGTAGAAATTCACTGAAATAGTACAGGACCCCATTATTAAAGCAAAACCCCAGGCAAAAATTATCATCTTAAAGCGTTTGCTACCCAACACTTTATATTCCTGATATGCGTATGTTGTACCATGTTCTTGTCTGAAAAAGTATCCTGTTCTCTTTGTATTGCTTCCTTTTGGTGAAATCCCTGGTGTTCCCGCCGGCCCCTTTGCTTTCCTATTAAAAATGGACCACACTAAGCAGGAGAGCACAGTTCTCTAGCTATGCTGGGAACTCAACTTGCTCTTCTCCAATAAACAGACTTGTCCTGACACACTTCCACTGCACAGCCATTCACTTGGAAGCTCAGTGTGCTGCTGCTTCTCCTCCCCCAGCTTTTATGCAGCTTAAAACAGAGGGAATTTATCATTTTCTTTTTTATACCTATACAAAAATGTTTTGCCATGTTTACAACCACTTTAAAGCGGGGGTCCACCTATCTATCGTTTTTTTTTTTTTTTTTGAGTTCATTCACAAACTTTTCTTCTCAGCATTACATACTCACATATTGTGTGTAATATGTCCGCCTGTGTCAGATTTAGTCGGAAAGAATAACTTATATTATTCACTGCAGGCGGTTTCCATCTTCATTGTGGGCATTTGAAGCCCACAAGTATTTATTTCCTGGATGCGGTGAATGCTGTGCTCCCAGAATTCACTGCTCATTCCCTCACATGCTCAGTGGCATCCTGGGAAGCCTGAGACTAGCTCCCAGGAGTCTGGGAGAGGCTAGAAACATGCCTACTCCCACGGGAGCAGAACCAGGAAGTGCAAAGAATAGAAAAATAAAAGGTAATTACGGTGATTTAAATTTTTTTAAACGGCATGTCAGCATCTAGGCAAGGAAGAGAATACATACAGATATTGTTCAAAATTTGGGTGGAACCCCGCTTTAAGATATCAAGTATATACTGTACACTGCTATGCAAAAGTTTTAGGCAGGTGTTAACAAATGCTGTAAATTAAGGATGCTTCCAGAAATAGAAGTGTTAATAGTTTATTTTTATCAATTAACAAAATAGAAAGTAAATGAACAGAAAGGAAATCCAAAGGCAGCTACTTATCCATCATGCCATACCATCAGGGAGGCATGTTACTGGCCCCAAATTTATTCTGCAGCAGGACAATGACACCAACCATACGGCCAATGTCATTAGGAACTATCTTCAGTGTAAAGAAGAACAAGGAGTCCTGGCAGTAATGGTTTGGACCCACAGAGCCCAGACCTCAATATCATTGAGTCTGTCTGGGATTACATGAAGAGACAGAAGGATTTGAGGTAGCCTACATCCACAGAAGATCTGTGGTTAGTTCTCCAGAATATTTGGAACAGCCTACCTGACAAGATCCTTTGAAAACTGTGTGTAAGTGTACCTAGAAGAATTGATGCTGATTTGAAGCTAAAGGGTGATCACAGCAAATATTGTTTTATTTTATTTGCTGCTCCTGGCCTCTCCCTCCTGTTGAGTGCCCCCCACAGCAGGCACCCAAGCTGAGTTGCATCTCCGTGTGTCCATTCAGACACAGAGCTGCCATTCCGCCCCCTCTCTCCTCTAATTGGCTGACTCACTTTGATTGACAGCTGCCGAAGCCAACGGTTTCACTGCTGTGTCTCAGCCAATCAGGATAGAGAAATGGCTGAGGAATTTGTGGACATCGCTGAACAGAGAGGGGGCTCAGGTAAGTATTAGAGAGTGCTGGGGCAGCTGCTACACACAGAAGGCTTTTTATCTTAATGCATAGAATGCATTAAGATAAAAAAAACCTTCTGCCTTTACAACTTCTTTAAATTTTTGTTCTTTGCATTTTGTAAATGGTCGAATTTCGAAAGAACTTTCTTTTAAAAATCTTATCTAAGAATTTTCTTTCGTATTTCGCACCATTAGTGGGCTGCAGCAACGGCCGATTTTCGTGCGGCCATCGAATTTTAATAATTGGACATGTTGGAAATTTTTTGAAAAAACAAACGATTTTCTAATCAATGATGGGAGAATCGTGCGAGAAATGTAATCGAAAAAGAAACGCGCATGTGCAAGAAAAGAAAGTTCCCGGAAAGAAAAGAAGATTCCCGGAAAGAAAAGAAGATTCCCAGACACAAAAATTGTTTTCTGTAGGAACATGAGGTGAAATTGAAGGTTTGGTTGGTTGAATTTCGAAATCAATGGTGGCACCATCGAAGCACAAATCGCACAAATTTTCTGATTTTCAAAAGAAAGTTCTTTCCAAATTTGACCCGTGTATGGCCAGCATAACAGTTTGCTTAAAAACAGGGATTTTGTTTTCATACATTTGCAAATACATGCATGAGCTACAGCGCCCTGCCAAGGCACCCCTTTTTTTTCTGTAGACCTAACTCTAAATTTTGAGAGCCTCCATAGTAGAAGCACATGCATTATAATGGATAGGCAAAGGGCAGGTAAGCCTGAGAGCCCACCCCTTTTTAAAGCCGCAGGGGCACACTGGACACCCAGCACGTTCCAGGTTGTACAGTGCACTTTATGCCAGATGGGTTATACAGTGCATTTTAAATATTTCCCCGGTGTCCAGCTGTAAGAACATCAAGAGGTTGATTTACTATATACAAATAGGCTGTTCACTTATCAAGGAAACTTTCCCTTTGTTTAGTAAATTAGGTAAACCTCATTCACTAAGCCCCTAAATTATAGCTGGTGAGCCTGCAAGTAATACACTTCTTTTCCTAGGGTGACAATATTTGCCCAATGTTATTTACCTATGTAAAAGAAAGGTTGTCACAATAGACTGCTTGCTACCGATTTGGACTACAGAACACCTTCCATCGTCTTCGTAACATAGGTGCGGTGTATTGTAGTTCACAGATAACTGATAACATTCCTTTAGATTTCAGTGTAGCAAAGGCAGAGTACACAGAAAGTTAAAAGTTTATTGGCAGATCAGCAGGTTTTGTTTTTTTTTGCATTCATCAAACAGATCTATGGTAACAATATGCTTTCAGTTGCATATTTAACTTAATAAAAGTGAGAAAATAAGAACATTTCATTGTTACGGTTTGAGAAATCAAAAATACAAGAATTCAGTTTGGGTTCAAGACCCAAGATTGGGTCTCTATAAAAATGATTCCAAAAATCTAGACCAATGAATCATAAAGGACAACGTTATTAAATATAGGACACATAGACAAATGTAAAATCAATCGTAGATCCCATACTTCCCTGTCGATATTGCACAATTATTTCACTTTCTCTGTAAGGGAAATGGCCAGAGAACTGGCAATCTTGCCAAGACCCATCATGGCCACATTATGCACGCTCCTGTGCGTATTGGCGTAAGCAGATGCACGGCTGCGTGAACGAGTTACGCAGATGATGCCTCCTGGCCTATATAAACCTGCTGCTGAGACCTTTGACCTCCCGTTACCGACCCGGCTTGCTTAACCTGTTATCCTGGTCTCCTGGTTTGACCTCTGACTTGTACTACTGACCCTGCTCTTGTCTGCTACACTGTGTTTGATCTCGGCTTGGCTCACTGACTCTGCTGCAACCTGTCTCACCATGTATGACCCCGGCTTGTTCCAGTTCTGCTACCTGAATCTCACATTGATTGATTTACTGTGCATGACCCCCGGCCTGGCTCCTGGTTCTGTTTCTAGATTGTCCATCTGCCAAGTTCACCTGGTACTCCGCAAGTACACCTGCCCTACAGTGCATCTTGCTTGTTCCAGCAAACCACAGTAACTGGCAAACCGTGCTTCTTTGGGCACTGCACTCCCTGTACCACTTCCAGCGGTGCACTGCACTTAGCTGCAAGGGGAGCCCTCTCAGCACCTTGGCTTCGCACCTGCTACGTGAAATTCTCATTCATTCCTAAACTTGAAAAGTTGGATCCATCACTTTTCAACCTGCATCATAGCCACTGAAATATACTTATTGCCACCAATCATCGGCCATTGTTAGCCTCGGGACAGGGATAAGTAGGGGGCATGTGGAATCTTATGCCATCCTGACCGGTTTCGCCAGTGCTCCCGGCTGCATCAGGTAAGGCAGATAAGATACAATAAATATATGGTGTGGTTATGATGCAGATTGAAAAGTGATGGATCCAACTCTGGAGATCTTCTATAGCTTTCTGCTTGAAGTGGCTTTGGGTGCATACATACTGGGACACTTTTTTCTACACTTCATGAGTAGCTTTGGTACAATATACCTTTATATGATATGCAGAGCATCTGGGGGCTTGTTTAAGTGTGTGTGGGAGATTGGAATAAACATTTACACCTATAGTCTTGAGTTCTCCTCTAGACTATGCTATGTGTGAAAATAGTCTTATAGACTTTACTGCAGATGCTGCTAGTAGAGATGAGCAGAACGCCCCCCTGTTTGGTTTGCGCCAGAACATTCGAACACTGCAAAAGTTCGGAGTTGAATAATAAACCCCATTAAAGTCTATGGGTCTCAAACTGGAAAAATCAAAAGAGCCTATTTTGAAAGCTTATATGCAAGTTTTTGGGCTTTCAAAGGGTAGTGGGGTCCGGATACTGCCACTCGGGGACATATATCAATGAAAAAAGTTTGTAAAAAAGATAATTTTTTGAACAGTGATTTACTGATGCTTAAAGTGAAATAATAATGTGGACTCTCATTCATTTTAGCTCTGTAGGTCACCTTTACCATTCCCAGTTGTACCATGCGATTGCTCTTGGCCATTTAATCATTATTTATTATTTTTTTCACTAATTTTTAAATTTTTAATTTGTTCCTAACTTATTAGGGCACATCATCGCTCATAAACACTCTTTTTTCTAGCCACCATCCTAGTAGGCCATGCTGGACGGTTTTGTTTGCCCTATTTTCCATCTGTCTTGTTTTGCGCTGCTTGCCCATTTTGGATCCTTTACCTACAGCTTCCAGATTGGATGCCTCCTGTGGCTGCCAGTGAGATTTTGACATGCGGCATCCTGCATCTCTGTGAGTATGGATCCCTTAGTCTGATTCCCACATTTCAACCTACCTGATATATTTTCATGTTCATTACTATGTTATATCTTTCAACCATTTGACTTTATAGATTATGTCTATGCATAAACCCCTGAAGAATGAGACTGAACTCACAAAACGCGTTGGGTCACCATAGATGCTATGATACACTTACCATGGACTATTTGATTACTGTATGTAACCATGTAATGGATGTATTATTTGGGCCAACTGTTTGGCATTATGACACATTTTTCCAGTGTTATTGCTGGCATATACTCAATAAACATATACTATGTTTTTATTACTGGCTATGTGGCGCTTCATCTAAAGTCCCAATGGGCAAAACTTTGCATTTGTATGTACAATGGGGATGGAGGCACCTTGCAGGGTACTACCAACCTAATTTTTTTGTATAAAACCTGCTGCAGCAAAAATTACATTTATAAAGCCAAAAAAATTACATTCTCGCTGAAAGCTTTCTTTATTTTTTATACAACGGCTTGGGGAGCCAGTCTGTATGATGAGGCAACAATTTAATGCATTTGGAACAAGATTAGAGATTTTTGGATAAATTCTGGTGTCTGTTTCGCAGAATTTGAATAGAAGTAACAGGTGCAGAAAAATTGAGCTTTGGGTGTTGGTGGTCCCTTCACACCATAACCCTATAGAAGTACGCTTGATGAAAGCAAGAATTGGCCTTGCTGTGAACATTTTTATTTATATGCACCTGTCAAATGTGCAGAAAAATTGGTCCTTGGGTGTTAATTGTGCCCATGAAACCTATATCAAAAAATGTCTTCCAGATAAAATCAACACCCACAAAGCTAGGCAGCCTAGACAGTCTTGCAGAGATTCCACATTCTAAAACCACTTAATCGGTGACATCGACATCAGGGGCTTGATAGCTGCCGCTAGTCCAGGAATTATTCATTTTGATAAATGTCAGACAGTTAACGGAGTCTGTGGACAGACACGCTCTTTTATCTGTCAAAAAACTTCCGGTAGCACTAAATGCCCATCTGGAAAGCACACTGGATGCAGCCCAGCAGCTCAATTGCATACTGGGCAAGTTCTGGCCAGTGGTCTATTCTCATGACCCAGTAACCTAGTGGATCATCAGCTAGAAAGCTCTCCATGTCTGTTTTCGCCCCCAGATAATCTACCAC
Source organism: Lithobates clamitans (assembly GCA_037952925.1). Lineage (NCBI taxonomy): Eukaryota > Metazoa > Chordata > Amphibia > Anura > Ranidae > Lithobates > Lithobates clamitans. Next base: position 9,778,982 of record JBBGZY010000502.1, on the reverse strand, counting down.
CATATGATGCAGACGCTGCCAATGGGATGTGGAAGCTGACAGTCCTGGGCACCAAGGACTAAAAAAAAATTGAAATGCGTCACTGAGGTGGCCCCCTTCTCCACTGCTCCTCTCTTGACCAGCAGAAGCCTCAAAACTAGCTTTTCCATGAGACTGTAACCTACCAGAGACTGGAAAGGCATTACATAAACTCCTCTTTAAGGTGTCCTCAAGATATTTCATCCTCTGCTTCCTGTGGGGACAGGATGAGTTCTGACACTTTCCCCTTGTAACAGTGGTCAAGAAGGGTTGCCAACCAATAGTGACCCATCTCCTTGATGCCACAAATTCTCGTGTCCTTTTGAAGAATGAGGGAGGCCATCCACCACAAGTTTGCAGAAGCATGAGAAGCAGAGTCCTCGTGGTCACTGAGGAATGCAGTATCTGGAACTGCCTCTTCCTAGCCATGTACTATTCCCAAGGGTTCTGGGGATGGAAAACCATCTCTTAAGGTTTGACGTATGTCTTCCTCTTTTTAAATGCCTCCAAAACTGCCAAAATCCTCTTCCTCCTCCTCCGTCTCCTCTTGTGTGTTCTGTGACATTGTAAGAATGGTGTTTGCATAAAGCAGGCCTTGAGAGGAAAGGAAGTCCTCCTCTTCCTCCCGCTGTTCTGCCTCGAGTGCCCTTTCCATAATGCTTCCTTTATCAGCAGCCATTGGTGTGGGGATAAAAAGCTGAGCCGTCCTGAGCCTGTCGTGCCATTTTCACACAGGTACTTGTTGATGGCCCTTTGCTGGATGTTCAGCCGCAGCAGTATTATCAAAGCTGAGTTTCACCTGGTAGGCATATCACAAATCAAGTGGTTTACAGGCAAGTGGAATTCCCAGAAATGGCTACAGACTCTTCTGGCCTGCTTTAGCAGATCTTTCACCATGGGTACCTGTTTAAGAAATACTGCACCACCAAATTGAGGACATGTGCCAGGCATGGCACATGTGTCAACTTTCCCTGTTGAAGGGAGGGCAGGAGGTTAGTGCCATTATCTTATACCATCATTTCTGACTCAAGCTGGTGTGGTGTGAACCACCACTGGGCCTGCCCCTCAGAGCTGAAAGAATGTCTGCTCAGGTGTGTGGCTCCTGTCCCCTAGACGGACCAGCTGAAGCACTGCATGGCATCATTTAGCCTGACTCATTGAATAGCCCATTGAATGCTTAGGGGGTACTAGTGGTTCATAGGACAATTCAGCAGAGGAGGGCATGGAGGAGGAGTAGGGGGAGAAGTTGATAAATCTCGGCTCATTACCACCAGCTGTATGGAGACAGGGTAGCAAAACAAGCTGCAGCACTGAGCACTGTCCCGCAACCCTCTGAGTTGCAAGCAGAGTTACCCAGTGTGCTGTGAACAAAATATATCGTCCCTGACCATGCTTGCTGGACCACGTGTCAGCAGTAACCTGGACCTTGTGGCTGACTGCCTTACCCAACAATGCCACATCATTTCCTTTCATTCAAATAAATAGTGACTGGGAACTTGCCATTGTGGTACAGCACATGCTGCAAATTCACGGAAGGGGGCAGAATCCACCAGACAGAAAGGCAGGAGTTGTAAAGCCAGCAGCTCTGACAAGCTGGAATTTAGACACTGGGCATGTGGGTGGCAGTGACTGTTTTCTTTCTTCGCTGCAGCAGCTGGGGCAGCGAAATTTGCCTGCTATACTCTACATCTGGTGGGGTGCTGCTGGCAGACATGCTGCAAGGACCTGTTACACCCTTTGAAATACCGCCATCCCTGTCAGGGGAGGCTGCTGAGAGGCTGATGAGATATAGCGGGGGTAGACCTGAAAGGTGTGGAGGAGCAGAATTTTGGCTCTTTTGTTGGGCTTTTAGGTGCTCTTGCCAACGGGCATGTGGTGGGAGGTTAAATGCCCTGTCAAGCATGTGGTACCCAAATGGCTGGTGTTTTTGCCACACTTGATCTGCTTGAGGCAAACCCTGCTGAGGCAAACCCTGCTTGAGCCCAGCTGTGGGAAGTGGGCCAGGAGATAACAGCTCCACAATCTGATAGAATAGGGTGGCTGCTCGCTACTCTTCCATGATGGCTGCCTCTTTGGGGTTGTGCCTCACCCTTACTTTCCTCCTCTGCTCTATCCGGCAACCAAGTCGCATCAGTGACCTCATCATCATCTTCCACTCCATCCTCATCATCACCGGAGACAATTTGGCAATACACTGCGGCTGGGGAAACATGACTGCCAATTTGTTGTTTACCAGTGTTCTCCCCTCTCTGTAGGCTCATGTTCCTACCTTCCTCAACCTCAGAACCAACATCAGAATCAAGTAATGCCTGTGCATCGTCATGGAGCAAGTGGCTGATGCTGTGTTCAAATAACTCACCTGACTCCTCCATGCATGATTCTGGGGCTATGGCAGGAGTAGCAGTGGACAAGGAGGCAGAATAAGCCACTTTGGCAGCTGCGGTGGACTGCGCACTATTCTCTGCTTGGGTAATAGAGGATGAGGAGGATGAGGATGGTTTAGTAAGCCAGTCCACTACCTCCTATGCATGCTGTGACTAGATAGCTCGGGCAACATCACTAAATAGAGGAAATGGTGCTCCGCCTGAGGATGGACCACTTTCACCTTTGCCTGTGTACACAGAAGCTGCTTGCCCCCTCACAGTGCTATGGGAATGTCTGCCTGTCCTTGTTGGCCTCCCACATATGATGGGCAGGGCTTATTACCAAAATTTAGTAGTGATGGGGAAATGTGTATTGGATGCATTTTAATTTATGTAAAGTGGTGTTTGGTGCACTTTAACTTGAGGACTCACTACACAGACACACTCCACTGACACACTACAATATACTGCAGTAAAACTGCACTAACAAACCTCACTATATTGCAGTAAAAGTGCCCTGATGCACTTCAATATACTGCAGTAAAAGTGCACTAACGCACTTCAATATACTGCAATAACAGTGCACTAACGTAATTCAATATACTGCAGTAAAACTGCCCTGACACTCTACACTGACACACTGTCAGGGCTGGGGTTTTAGCAACTCACTTCTCTGTGCTCGGGTTGCTCAGCTGTCGGATAATTGTCAGCACTCATTTCCACAGTGGCTCACCTGTTGATCATTACCTGCTTGTCAGCCCCACCTACAGCCAGCCCCTTCTGGCTATTTAAACTGCCTTCTTCATTCCTTTCATACCTTTGCCTTGCTCAACATATCTGGAGTTTCTCTGCTGTGTTCCTGTGAAAGACTTTGCCCTGGCTGACGTCCCTTCTGGTTCCTGATAATGTTCTTCTGGCCCTGACTACGCTAGTCTCTGGTTTGTCTGACTGTCAGCTTTGGCTTCCGATCCCTGGCTTATGTTTTGAATATGTTTACTGATCAGTACAATTTTCAACAATACATTAAAAGGTGTGATTTTTACTGCATTTTTGTCTCAGTCTGATTCATGGTTCCTGACAGTAGGTTAAGGCCAAGAATTCAGAAGATGCAGGCAGTCCACCTAGTGGTAATATTTTTTCCAGATTGAATGAGCAGGACCACTGCATGAATCAGTTTGCCATATCGTTACAGACGCTTCTGATTTGCACTGCTCACCTGGGTCATCCCATTGTGGCTGTTCCGGTACAACCAGTGTTGCAGGCCACCCCTGATGCTGCTCCAGTCTCTGTGCAGGCACCTGCCTTGAATATTACCTCTTTATGTCTGGTTCCACTCCGCTCCCCCAGCGATTTGAGAGTGATCCAGTTCAATGCAGAGGGTTTCTCAATCAGGTTGGGATATACTTTGAGATGCTGTCCCAGGCATTCCCCAGGGACAGAAGCAAAGTAGACTTCATTATTTCTTTGCTTTCTAAAAGAGCCTTGGCCTGGGCAAACCCTCTATGGGAGATGCAAAAACTTACTGTCCTGAGTTACCCTCAGTTTGTGGCGTCCTTTAAAAGGGTATTTGACATTCCCGTCCGCTCCACCTCTGCTGCGAAGAGCCTCATGTCCATCAAACAGAACTGTTACCGATTACGCCATTGAATTCTGTACTCTGGCAACAGAGGTTGCTTGGAACAAAGAGGCCCTCGTGGCTGCTTTTTATCATGGTCTCGGATAACATTAAAGATAAGACAGCAGCCCAAGACATACCTACGGATCTGGAGAAGTTAATCACGTTTGCCATTCTCATTGACTCCAGACTCAGAGAGAGACCTTCCTTTAAAGAGCCCTTGTGGAAGCCTCCTGTATATTTGGCTCTGAGCTTTGCATTCCCACCCTTGCCTTCCTCACATCCCATGCCTCCTGGTACTGAGTCTGCCAGTGAAGTAGAACCCATGCAGTTGGGCTTCACACATCTCTCTGAGGAGGAGAGGGCCTTTAGGAGGAGGAAAAGATTGTGCCTTAATTGTGGCCAGGAAGTTCACTTTTCTTGAAGTCTTGTCCAACCCATCCAGGAAATGCCTGCACCATAAGGTCCTGTAGGGGACAGACCTTAGGTGGCACTGTTGCGTCACCAGTTATACTGAAGGATATTCTTGGTCTGAGTCGTCCATCGATACCCAGGCTCTAATCGACTCTGGGGCTGCAGGCTTGTACATAGATAGTGTTTTTGTGTCTAAGCACTCAATTCCGCTGCAGCTTTGTGCTACTCCACTTGCCATTGAGGCTATTGATGGTAGACCGTTATAGCCTGCCCATGTGACTCATGAGACTGCTGCTCCATTAACCATGGCCATAAGGGCTCTTCACCATGAGATAATCCAATTTCAAGTAATTTCCTCACCTCATTACCAGGTGGTCATTGGTTATTCTTAGTTACAGAGGCACAACCCCTCTTTTGATTGGCATCGTGCTTAGGTTCTTTCCTGGTCGCCACAATGCAGTAAAACATGTTTTCAGAAAGTGTTTAAGGTCTTGTGCAGCTCTTCACTCTCCTCCTTGCCAGAGAAGTACCGCAAATTTAGCGTTGTCTTTGACAAAGGTCAAGTCGGTAGTTTGCCTCCACACCGGTCGTATGATTGCGCAAGTGAACTTTAGCCTGGTGCCATGACCCCACATGGCCGGGTCTACCCTTTTTCTGTTTTGAAGGATAAAGCCATGGAGGACTATATTGTCAATTCACTTTCTCGAGGGTTCATCTGCAAATTTCCGTCTGTGCTGGCTTCTTCTTTGTGAAAAAGAACAGTGGTGAACTGAGACCTTGTATCGATTATCATGATCATCACGAATAAGAACGCCTATCCAATTTAATTGATTAAGGAAATTTTTTGACCGCCTCAAGAGAGCAACGTTTTTCATGAAGCTCGATGTGAGAGGGGCATACAATCTCGTGAGGATCAAGGATAGCGATGAATAGAAAACTGAGTTTAATACCAGGACCAGACATTATGAATACCTTGTAATGTTGTTTGCTCTCTGCAATGCTCCTGCAGTTTTTCAGGAATTCATCAATGATGTCCTCCGAGATATGTTGCAGCAATGTGTGGTGGTTTATCTCAACGATATTCTCATATATTTAAAATCTCTAGAGAGCCACCACACATATGTCTCCCATGTGCTACAGAGGTTGAGAGATAATAGCCTGTATTGTAAGTTGGAGAAGTGCGAGTTCCATTGTGGACGGGTTACATTTCTGGCTTATGTCATTTCTACTGCCGTTTTTTCGATCGACACAGAGAAACTGTTCTACAGTGGCCTCGACCCGTAGGTCTATGTCCACTACAATGTTTTCTTGGCTTTGCTAATTAATATCAAAAATGTATTCGTAATCTCTCTTCTCTGGTCAAACCCCTGACCGATGTGACCAGGAAGGACGGCAACCCACAGAATTGGTCTCCAGATTCCCTTAAAGCCTTTGAGTCTCTCAAGGCTGCCTTTGTTTCAGCTCCTGTGCTGGCACATCCTGACCCTACATTACCCTTCGTTCTTGAGGTTGATGCGTCTGAGACTGGAGTAGGTGCCCTTATGTCTCAACTTCCTACCCCTGAGTGTGCTATGCATCTTTGTGGCTACTTTTCTAAGAAATTGGCTCCTGCAGAATGCAATTATGAGACTGGGGACAGAGAATTGTTAGCTATCATTTTAGCTTTTAAGGAATGGAGGCATCTCCTTGAGAGTACCACTGTGCCGGTCTTCATTTTGAATGACCACAAGAATCTCACATTCTTGTCTGAGGCAAAATGCTTATCTCCCAGAAGGGTGCAATGGGCTCTTTTTCTGTCAAGCTTCAATTACATAGTCTCATTCTTACCCGGTATTAAGAATGTAAGGGCTGATGCACTGTCACAACAGTTTTCCTCCTCCTCTAAGATGGAGTCGGTTCCTACTCCTGTGATACTTCCCGATCGTATTCCAGCCACTATTTGCACTAGTCTCACTTCACCTTTGGGTGACAGAATTATTGCTGCTTAGATCCATTTTCCTCCTGAGAAATCTTGTGGCCGCTGCTTTGTCCCTGAGAATCTCGGCACTACTTTGCTCCAGACTTTCCATTCTCCCAAAGCAGCTGGTCACCCAGGGAAGAATCAACAAATTTTGTCCATTTCTCAACAATTCTGGTGACCTAGTCTCTGCACTGATGTAACCTCCTTCGTAGCCGATTGTTCCATGTGTGCTCAGAGTAAAACACCATGACACCTTCCAGTGGGCCTCCTACAACTCATACCCAATGGAGAGAGGCCTTGGACCCACTTGTCTATGGATTTTATTGTGGAGTTACCCAACTCCCAGGGCAACACAGTTATTCCTATGGTGGTTGACCAGTTCTTGAAGATGTCACATAGTTTTCCACTTAAGAAGTTGCCCACATACAAAAAAATGGCATCCATTTTCTCTCAGGAGATCTTTCAGTTACATGGGCTACCCAAGGTTATCATCTTGGACAGGGGTAGCCAGTTTGTGTCCAGGTTTTGGTGAGCCTTTTGTGCACAGTTGTGAATTCACCTTTCCTTCTCCTCGGCGTATCACCCGCAGTCCAATGGAGCCGCGGAAAGAGCTAACCAAGCCTTGGAGCAGTTTCTGCAATACTATATTTCTGACCACTATAACGACTGGTCAGATTGTCTCCATTGATGGCAAATTATGGGTTCCAGGCATCCATGTTGCCTGACACATTTGTTCCTCAAAGAATTCTTGCATTAGAGGAGCATCTCTATAATCTCCATTCCACTTGGGTGCAGGTCCAAGAGTCCTTGAGATGTGCCAGTGAGAAGTACAGACTCCATGTTGACCGCTGACGCCTACCTGCGCCTTCCTACCAAGTTGGGGAGAGGGTCTGGCTGTCATCTTGTGACCTCCAACTCCAATTTCTCTCACTGAAACTGGCACCGCAATATATTGGGCCTTTCCGTATTCTCTGTAGGATGAACCCAGTAGCCTACACTTTAGAGCTTCCTTCCAACATGCATATTTCTAATGTATTCCATATTTCCTTATTAAAACCTTTGGTGTGCAACCGGTTCATCACTTCAGTACCACGTCCTAGCCCAGTTCAGGTTGAGAACCATGAGGAGTATGAGATACAATCTATCATTGACTCCCATAGGTTCTGTGGGCGCATACACTACCTTGTTCATTGGAAAGGGTCTCATCCTTGGACATACATGCTCCCATCATCCTCTGTGCTTTTCATAGATGTTTACCCCTCAAACCCGAGGGGGAGGGGTCATTGAGGAGGGGGTACTGTCAGGGCTTGGCTCTCAGCAGCTCTCTTCTCTTTGCTCAGGTTGCTCAGATGTCGGATAATTGTCAGCAATCATTTCCACAGTGGCTCACCTGGTGATCCTTACCTGCTCGTCAGTCCCACCTACAGCCAGCTCCTTCTGGCTATTTAAACTGCCTTGTTCATTCCTTTCGTGCCTTCGCCTTGGTCAACATATCTGGAGTTTCTCTGCTGTGTTCCTGTGAACGACTTTGCCTGGCTGACGTCCCTTCTGGTTCCTGATCCTTTTCTTCTGTCGATAACTACACTGATCTCTGGTTTCCTGATTACTGGCTTGTCTGACTATGCACTTTGGCTTCCGATCCCTGGCTTATGTCTTGACTATGTTTACTGATCTGTACTATTTTTACCATGACATTAAAAAGTGTGATTTTTACTGCATTTCTGTCTCAGTCTTATTAATGATTCCTGAAACACACTTGAATATACTGCAGTAAAACTGCCCTGACACTCTACACTGATAAACTTCAATATACTGCAGTAAGTCTGCCCTGACACACTAAACTGACACACCTCAATATACTGCAGTAAGTCTGCCCTGACACACTAAACTGACACACTTTAATATACTGCAGTAAACCTGCCCTGATACACTAAACTGACACTGAAGTGAAAAAGGAAGCTTGCACTGCACTCTCGCTGCACTATCACTATATTCACACTACGCTGATACTTTACACTTACAATAGAATCACTATAGCACACTAACTCATTAGTAGCAATGAACAGAGACCTGTTCTACCTACTGTATCTCTACTCCAATATCACACTGCAAATGGCTTCTCTGGGAAGGAACCTTTTAGTGTGGGGTGGGTCTATGAGCAATGAGCCATGATTGGGCACAGTCATCATTACTTTCTCCAATCATGGCTCTGACAGTGTTCTGTGCCCTGATTTGGCAAAGCCTTCATTGCTTCAGCCAATCAGGGCTTCCAATGCACTGTGCAGCGTGCAGTGCATTGTGGGGTATTTGTTGGGCCAAACAAATGGTGGAATGCTCCGACAATTAGGGTCTTCATCGAACAGTGTGCGAGGCAGGATAGAGGTTAAGTTTCAGTCTCAAGTTTGGAATCCTCCTCTGGACCACGCTGTGGAAAAAGTTCTATGGACTTTTCAACAATTGCTGCCTGTTACTACTGCACAGGATTTTGTACCAAGCCACATACACTCACTGGCCACTTTATTAGGTACATCTGTTCAATTGCTTGGTAACACAAATTGCTATTCAACCAATCACATGGCAGCAACTCAATGCATTGAGGCATATAGAAGTGGTGAAGGCGACTTGCTGAAGCTCAAACCGAGCATCAGAATGGGGAAGAAAGGGGATTTAGGTAACTTTAGACATGGCATGGTTGTTGGTGCCAGACCTGCTGGTCTGAGTATTTGAAAAACTGCTGATCTGCTGGCATATAAACACACAACCATCTCTAGAGTTTACAGCAAATGGTCCAAAAAAGAGAAAATATACAGTGAGCGGCAGTTGTGTGGACGAAAATGCCTTGTTGATGTCAGAGGTCAGAGGAGAAAGGGCAGACTGTTTTTTGAGATTATAGGAAAGGCAACAGTAACACAAATAACCACTCTTTAAAACCAATGTATGCAGAATACCATCCCTGAATGCACAACACATCAAGCCTTGAAGCAGATGGGCTACAGCAGCAGAAGACCACACCAGGTGCCACTACTGTCAGCTAAGAACAGGAAACTGAGGCTACAGTTCACACAGGCTCACCGTAATTGAACAATAGAAGATTGGAAAAATGTTGCATGGTCTGATGAGTCCCGATTTCATCTGCGATATTCAGAAGGTCGGTCTGAATTTGGTGTAAACAACATGAAAGCATGGATCCATCCTGCCTTGTTTTACCGCTTAAGGCTGGTGGTTGTGGTGGGTATAATGGTGTGAGGGAATATTTTCTTGGCACACTTTGGGCCCCTTAGTACCAATTGATCATCGTCTAAATGCCATGGCCTACCTGAGTATTGTTGCTGACCATGTCCATCCCTTTATGACTACAGTGTACCCATCTTCTGATGACTACTTCCAGCAGGATAATGCACCATGTCACAAAGCTCCAATCATCTCACCACTGGTTTCTTGAACATGACAATGAGGTCACTGTACTCCACTGGCCACCACAGTCACCAGCTCTCAATCCAATAGAGCACCTTTGGGATGTGGTGGAACGGGAGATTTGCATCATGGATGTGCAGCTTACAAATCTGCAGCAACTGCGTGATGCTATCATGTCACTATGGACCAGAATCTCTGAGAGGAATGTTTCCAATACCTTGTTGAATCTATGCCACAAAGATTTAAGGCAGTTTTGAAGACAAAAAGGGGTCCAACCCAGTAAGGAATTTTGAACACACATTTTGGATATGCATCAGATATAACATTCAGTTGGGGGGAACTCTTGCATCCATATATTAGTTTCCAGCTACTGATACAAGTGGAACAAATATTAGTTATTCCTGGTTTTCCTAAAGTGTAACAATAAGGAACTTTTTGCACATCCCTTCTGCTCATAGCCAATATCACAGTATCCGGAATCCGTCTTTACACAATTTACAAGGATGAATGAGAATATGAAATAATTGTGCAACATTGACAGGGCGGTATGGGGTCTATGATTGATTTTACATATGTGTTATAGGTATAATAAAGTTGTCTCTAATGATGCATTGGTCTAGATTTGTGGCATCATTTTTATAGAGACTAAATTCTGTGATGATTTGGTCTTGGGCCCAAAATTGGTTCCTTTATTTTTTGATTTCTCATGATCATTTGCTAGGGACTCCCAGTCATATTAGATGTATATGATGGCCCATGTTTTGGAGCCGAGTGATTTGGGGGCCTGGAGGGAGTTTTGTAAGCTTTGAGTTTCAATGTTAGGGTTTGCATACACTTTAAAGATTTGATGATCTCATCAACAATTATGCCCTAGTGAACTCAGCAATGATGGCTTAAATGTGAAGTGTGGGATTGCAAACTAACAGACATTCATACTCACCTAGGTGGATGCAGCATCAAGCCAATACTGCGTCAATTCTCTGCTGGCTCTAACACCAAGAACTGAGCAATCACGTGACCGCTGGTCACTCAGTTCTTGGTCTTCAGTGACCAGAGAGCTGGTGACTGTCAGTCACTGGCACTCTGCTCTGCCCTTCAGCATTCACCGGAGTGCCGGGCTGTTGAGGGGACGGGAGCGGCTGCCTCAGGCTCTTGGTGGGGTGCTGAGAGGCTGAACCAGCTGCCGGTCAAGCATCTGGGTGGATCCTGACATTAAAGTTAGGTTCCCTCCAGAGTCTGGACTGGCTGACGTCAGTCAACAGTAGACTTCAGCCCACTGTTGGCTTATTCTGGGTCACAGGAGTGCAATCCTGTAACCCGCAGGAGTACGGTAGTATGGTCAAAAGAGTTTTGGCCATACTTCTCCTTTAAAATTTATAGGCATTGAAAAGACTTATTTCTTTCCATGGTGCCTAGGAATCATAACATTTAAAAAGGTTAACAATTCTAATACATTTGTATTTTACACAATGTAGTATTTTTCTAAATTAATTCATATTGTGTCATTAATGCTCAGTACAGCTTTGCAAATCCTCTAATAACCCATCCACATTATACTTTTGTGTGAGTACCTACTTAATGGACTACAGTGCCTTGCAAAAGTATTCACCCCCCTTGGCATTGTTCGTGTTTTTTTGCCTCACAACCTGCAATTAACATGGATTGTTTGAGGATTTGCATAATGTAATTTACAGAACATGACCACAACTTTGAAGATGTTTTTTTTTATACTGAAGCAAACAACAAATAGGATAAAATAGGACAAAATAACAATACTTTGTAGAGCCACCATCACAGCTCCAAGTTGCTTTGGATAAGTCTCTATGAGCTTGCCACAGCTCATAGAGACTTACCACTGGAATTTTTGCCCATTCCTCCTTGCAAAACTGCTCCAGCTCCTTCAAGTTGGATGGTTTGCACTTGTGAACAGCAATCTTTAAGTCTGACCACAGATTTTCTATTGGATTGAGGTCTGAGCTTTGACTAGGCCATTCCAACACATTTACATGTTTCCCCTTAAACCACTCAAGTGTTGCTTTAGCAGTGTGTTTGGGGTCATTGTCCTGCTGGAAGGTGAACCTCCATCCTAGCCTCAAATCACACACAGAGTGGTACAGGTTTTGCTCAAGAATATCCCTGTATTTAGCACCATCCATCTTTCCCTCAACTCTGACCAGTTTCCCACTCCCGACTGCTGAAAAACATCCCCACAGCATGATGCTGCCACCACCATGTTTCACGGGGGGGGGGGGGGGGGATGGTGTTCTTTGGGTGATGTGATGTGTTGGGTTTGTGCCAGACATAGCATTTTCTTTGATGGCCAACAAGTTAAATTTTATTCTCATCAGACCAGAGCACCTTCCTCCATACATTTTGGGAGTCTCCCATATGCCTTTTCGCAAACTCAAAACGTGCCATTTTGTTCTTTGCTGAAAGTAATGGCTTTCTTCTGGTCAGTCTGCAATAAAGCTCAACTCTATGGAGCATACGGCTTATTGTTGTCCTATGTACAGATACTCCAGTCTCTGCTGTGGAACTCTGCAGCTCCTCCAGGGTTACCTTAGGTCTCTGTGCTGCCTCTCTGATTAATGCCCTCCTTGCCCAGTCCATGAGTTTTGGTGTGCGCCGTCTCTTGGCAGGTTTGCTGTTGTGCCATGTTCTTTCCAATTGGTTATGATAGATTTGATGGTGCTTCTGGGGATCATCAAAGATTTGGATATTTTTTATAACCTAACCCTGACTTGTACTTCTCAACAACATTGTCCCCTACTTGTTTGGAGAGTTCCTTGGTCTTCATGGCAGTTTTTGGTTAGTGGTGCCTCTTGCTTAGGTGTTGCAGCCTCTGGGGCCTTTCAGAAAGGTGTGTATATGTAATGACAGATCATGTGACACTTAGATTGCACACAGGTGGACATCATTTCACTAATTATGTAATTTCTGAAGGTAATTGGTTGCACCCAAGCTTTTTATGGGCTTCATAACAAAGGGGGTGAATACATACGCACATGCCAATTATCATTTTTTTATTTCTGAAAAATAGCTTTATGTATATATTTTTCTCTAATTTTACTTCACCAACTTAGACTATTGTGTTCTGATCCATCGCATATAATTCAGATTAAAAAAAAACATTGAACAAAAGGCTGTAATGTAACAAAATAGGTAAAAAGCCAAGGGGGGTGAATACTTTTGCAAGGCACTGTATATGCTACAATGTGAGCCGGTAACGTGCGAAAATGGCACTGTGGTAATAAAATATCTTAACTGCAAAGTATCTGACAATCCATTGTAGTTATTGGATGTTTCACATTTTCACAGTCAAAGTAAAATGCACTTCTCTGTAGCAGCATCAAAGAATAGAAGCAAGAGGATGGCTTTATGCTTTTGAACAAGACGAAAAAAGGAATAAAACCGATACCATTTTCTACAATATAGGGCAATTATAAAGACGACTCTTTTATCTTGTGGGTTTCACTAGAAATTCGTAGAAGGCAAAAGTTGTAACAAATCCACTGATAGTCACATTTAAGGATTGTTTTGACAGATTTACTATTAAAGTAAAACTGCAATAAAAGATAATTTTTTTGGTAAATAGTACCGGGACCTAATTTCAGTTGGGAACAATCTGTCCATTTTTATTTGTCCATTCTTTCATAGTGTTCAGTATGTTACAATAATTTCCAGGGACATTTTGTTATTGAAGTAGTATAAATAAATAAATAAATAAATAAATAAATAAATAAATAAGAAAGTGATGTCATAATGCTACAGGTCTGTCTAAGAACATTTTCTGATGAGAATTATAAAAAAATCCTGTTTTCATTTTTAATTGCTCATGAAATAATAGCCAAAGCAGTCTGAGATGACTTTATAGACAATACATGAATATTTTTTTTAAATAACAAGGATTGTGAAACGAATCCATATTTATAATCAGATACAAGCAAAGAGATGAACATATGCAACAAAAAATATATTTAATTAAAAACATTTGTATAATGGCTGGGATTTTTTGGAACATAAACTAACAAGCAACATAGGTGTACGTTTATAAAACTAATGCCCCGTACACACGACTGGACTTTCTGTCCGAATAGACTCCGATGGTCTTTCCGACGGAGTTCCGACGGAGTTCCACTGAAATGGACTTGCCTACACACAATCACACCAAAGTCCGATCGTTTAGAACACGATGCCGTACGAAGGGTCTAGAAAAAGGAAGTTCAATAGCCAGTAGCCAATAGCTGCCTTGCGTCGTTTTTGGTCCGTCGGAATAGCATACAGATGAGCGGTTTTCCCGATAGGAACTGATTCCGTTGGAAGGATTTGAAACATGTTCTATTTCTAGGTCCATCAGAATTTTAGAAAGAAAAAGTCAGATGAAGCCCACACACGATCGGAATGTCTTATTATTCCGTCGGACCTTTTCTGCCGGAAAGTCCGGTCGTGTGTACATGAGAAGTTTTTTTTCAGTTCAGTTCTTGGCAGTTCTCAGAGGAAAATTATCTCCTCTGCAGCTGTTTTATGAAGCTGAGAACTTCAGTTCTCAGACGGAGAACAGAGGAGAAGTGAAAACGGCTGAGATCAGTGTAAAAGTGAGCGGGCTGCCTGTAATCTCGTGAGATATTGTGAGATTACAGTGCAGCCGTTCAAAAAGTTAAAGTTAAAGTTTAAAAATGTTTTCAGACAGTAAATATATATATATATATATATATATATATATATTTATACAGTATCTTACAAAAGTGAGTACACCCCTCACATTTTTGTAAATACTTTATTCTACCTTTTCATGTGACAACACTGAAGAAATGACACTTTGCTACAATGTAAAGTATTGAGTGTACAGCTTGTATAACTGTGTAAATTTGCTGTCCCCTCAAAAAAACTCAACACACAGCCATTAATATCTAAACCGCTGCCAACAAAAGTAAGTACACCCCTAAGTGAAAATGTCCAAATTGGGCCCAAAGTGTCAATATTTTGTGTGCCCACCACTATTTTCCAGCACTGCCTTAACCCTCTTGGGCATGGAGTTCACCAGAGCTTCATGGGTTGCCACTGGAGTCCTCTTCCACTCCTCCATGATGACATCACAGAGCTGGTGGATTTTAGAGACCTTGCACTCCTCCACCTTTCGTTTCAGGATGCCCCACAGATGCTCAATAGGGTTTAGGTCTGGAGACATTTTTGGCCAGTCCATTACCTTTACCCTCAGCTTCTTTAGCAAGGCAGTGGTCTTCTTGGAGGTGTGTTTGGGGTCCTTATGTTGGAATATTGCCCTGCGACCCAGTCTCCGAAGGGAGGGTATCATGCTCTGCTTCAGTATGTCACAGTACATGTTGGCATTCATGGTTCCCTCAATGAACTGTAGCTCCCCAGTGCCGGCAGCACTCATGCAGCCCCAGACCGTGACACGCCCACCACCAAGCTTGACTGTACGCAAGACACACTTGTTTTTTTACTCTTCACTTGGTTGCCGCCACACATGCTTGACACCATCTAAACCAGATAAGTTTATTTTGGTCTCATCAGACCACAGGACATGGTTCCAGTAATCCATGAAAAAATATTTAAAATAAAAAACTGAATGACCAAAGCACACCAAACAGAGTAAACTACAAAAAAGATTTATTACCTATACAAAGCTGAACACAGAAAAATGTGTACACAGCTACCCCTAAAAAGACAAACATGGTGGGAATACCAATGAAGGGAATCCCACCAATAAATCTATACCCTCCCTATAAACAGTATATAATCCCTCATGACAAAGTGAGGAAGCCCGCAGAAGGGGAGGTCCCCCCCTACCCCAATAATTAGCACACCCCTATAGCACCTATGAAAACCCCCTACTACCTGAGATAGTAGGCTGAACCATACAATTCCTGAGGGGACAGCGTGCTAATGCAAGTGCACTAAGTATTCACGCTGTTCCCAAACATGAACAGCTCAATGGCTAGCCATGGTACCTGCAGTCCGTCAGTCAGTCAAAAGAAAAAATAGGTGGTAAAAAATGGGAAAAATAGAACAGAAAAAGATACACAATGGAAGGGCAAAATAATATATGGTCAAATGCTATAATATAGGAGACAACAGGGGGGTCTGATTCCACCTGATAGGAATTAGTTTCCCGAGATGTAGATCAATCCAAAGTTCTCTTTCTGTGTTATTTTAGACAAGGATATAACAAATGTCCAGCATAGTATTAGCCACTAGATGTGACACTGATGTGTAACCACATAAATAGAGACATGTGAGTAAATAGCTGTGCACTATACCCATATGCCCAGGAGTCTATAATAAGACAGTATATCCTCACGGCTGAAAGGATACTGAATGAGAGCACAGATACAATAAACAACTGATAGCTGTATGTCCTCCTTATATAATAGCAAACATAAATGAAGACAAGGGTATATGCAAAGGAGCCAGGGTTACTCACTGATGGTAGGTTAGTGTAAATGTCCATCCGAGATTAACGACCTTAATGCAGATCTGTGTGGTATGTATATCCAGGCGATATTCCAATATGTCCATATTTATACGCAAAGCATAAATGCCTCTTCACCTGAACTGCTTAGCTAATCAGCAGGGTTATGTTCCATTCCGTGACACCTGCTGCTGGTCTAATCCATGGCAATAGTTATGAGTAAAGATAGATACGTGTCTAAATGGAAAAGTCAGGTAGCGGTTCAGTACCCCGATTCCATATATCAGTGTAGACTGTTGGGGGTGTGCATAGCGGAGGTGCTCTCCCAGCATAGAACAACTTACATGTTTCATTCCCTTACTTCATGGAACTTCTTCAGAGCTCCGAAGAAGTTCCATGAAGTAAAGGAACGAAACAGGTGCATCATCTTTAGAAGAGGCTTCCTCCTGGAACGACAGCCATGCAGACCAACTTGATGCAGTGTGCGGCGTATGGTCTGAGCACTGACAGGTTGACCCTCCACCCCTTCAACTACTGCAGCAATGCTGGGAGCACTCATACGTCTATTTCCCAAAGACAACCTCTGGATATGATGCTGAGCACGTACACTCAACTTCTTTGGTGGACCATAGCGAGGCCTGTTTTGAGTTGAACCCGTCCTGTTAAACCACTGTATGGTCTTGGCCACCATGCTGCAGCTCATTTTCAGGGTCTTGGCAATCTTCTTATAACCTAGGCCATCTTTATGTAGAGCAATGATGCTTTTTTTTCAGATCCTCAAAGAGTTCTTTGTCATGAGGTGCCATGTTGAACTTCCAGTGACCAGTATGAGAGAGTGAGAGCGATAACACCAAATTGAACACACCTGCTCCACATTCACACCTGAGACCTTGTAACACTAACGAGTCACATGACACCGGGGAGGGAGAATAGCTAATTGGGCCCAATTTGGACATTTTCACTTAGGGGTGTACTCACTTTTGTTGCCAGCGGTTTAGACATTAATGGCTTGTGTGTGTGTTGAGTTATTTTGAGGGACAGCAAATTTACACTGTTATACAAGCTGTACACTCACTACTTTACATTGTAGCAAAATGTCATTTCTTCAATGTTGTCACATGAAAAGATAGAAGAAAATATTTACAAAAATGTGAGAGGTGTACTCACTTTTGTGAGATACTGTATATATATATGTATATAGTATATATTTATTCATTTTTAACCCACTGATGCTGATTATTAGGTAGAAAGGAGCTTTCTTTCTCTTATCGCACCAGCTTCTCTCCCAGATTCTCCACCTCTGAGCTGGTGAATCTGGGAGGGAGATATTTTAGTGTAAAGGCTGTGAGATCTTCAGATCTAATTTTTTTAAACTGGCCGTTTGTGACAGAATGGTCATGTACTGTGATGAGAAGCAGAGAACATGTTCTCTGCTCCTTATCTCAGCTATATAAACCGGTACACCCCAGAGATCAGCCGTGATTCTGGGGATCACGGCTGATCTCTGTTTTATAAACGGACACCATAGTAACATAGTTAGTCAGGTTGAAAAACGACACAAGTCCATCTAGTTCAACCATAAAAAATAAATAAATAAATAAATAAATAAAATAAAATAAAAAATATCATACAATCCCATATACCCAATCCTCTACCCACAGTTGATCCAGAGGAAGGTGAAAAAACCCCCAGATAAGCAGGATCCAATTCGCTACAGCAGGGGAAATAATTCCTTCCTGATCCCAGAGAGGCAATCGGATTTTCCCTGGATCAAATTTACCTATAAATGTTAGTACACAGTTATATTATGTACATTTAGAAAAGAATCCAGGCCTTTATTAACCACTTGCTTACAGGGCACTTAAACCCCCCTCCTATCCAGACCAATTTTCAGCTTTCAGCGCTGACGCACTTTAAATGACAATTGCGCTGTCATACAATACTGTACCCAAATGAACTTTTTATCATTTTTTCACCACAAATAGAGCTTTCTTTTGGTGGTATTTGATCACCTCTGCAGTTTTTACTTTTTGTTAAAAAAATGTTAAAACCTGAATTTTTTTTTAAATTTTAAAAAAAAATTTTTATATTTTGTTATAAAAAATTTAAAACGGGTCATTTTTCTCCTTCATTGATGTACGCTGATGAGGCGGCAGTGATGGGCACTGATAGGCGGCAGTGATGGGCACTGATGGGTGGCAGTGATGGGCAGCACTGCCAGGTGGCACTGATTGGCACTACAGGTGGGCATTGATAGGTGGCACTTGTGGGCATTGATAGGTGGCACTTGTTGGCATTGATAGGTGGCACTGTGGCCACTGTTAGGTGGCACTGTGGGCACTGTTAGGTGGCACTGTGGGCACTGTTAGGTAGCACTGTGGGCACTGTTATATGGCACTATTAGGTGGCACTGATGAGGCAGATGTGCCTCTTCCACTTGGGGACTGATGTCCCTCACATCCGAGCAGGTGATCGGCTTTTTTTTCTACTCACGCTGTCAGCGTGAGTAGAAAAAAAAAAAACCATTACCGATCTTTTGTTTACATCATGTGATCAGCTGTCATTGGCTGACAGCTGATCACATGGTAAGGAGCCGAGTCTCAGTGACTCAGTGATCACAGCGTGCACAGAGGAGGCCATCATATGACGGCCTCCCGGGAATTCAGGTCTGCGCTGTGGCCGTCATTCGGCCATAGCGCGGATGTGTAGTGGTTAAAGCAATCCTGAGCAATACTGAGCTGGCCAGAACCACCTCTGGTGGGAGTCTATTCTACATTTTCATAAGAGCAATAATTCTAGCACTAGACCTCCTCTGTAACTGTAAACTGGTAACCTGTAGAAAGCGCTGCCGATGGAGTTTTTTAAGTGCTGTAGTTTGGCGCCATTCCACGAGTGCGCACAATTTTATCCATTTCCCGTCCATGCTATAGTCAAATGACAGCTACAGCGCAGGCCTTTATTGTCAGGAGGGCGTCAGTAGACGTCCTCCTGTGCATGGGCTGCTGCGCACCCCCCTGCAGGGCACACGTGGCGTGCTCTGTGATCAGCCGAGTTAATGAGACTCGGCTGATCACAGATCAGAGTAAGGGGCTGATCCCAGCCCCTTACCACGTGATCAGCTGTCAGCCAATGACAGCTGATCACGTGATGTAAACAAAATATTGGTAATCAACAGCAGTCCCGAACAGTGAGAGCTACCGCCGCCTCATCTGTGCCCACCAGTGCCACCTATCAATGCCCATCAGTGCTGCCAATCAGTGACAATCAGTGCCTCATCATCAGTGCCACCTATCAGTGCCATCTATTAGTGCCCTTCAGTGCCACCTATCAATGCCCTTCAGTGCCACACATCAGAGTCTATCAGTGCCACCTATCAGTCTCACCCATCAGTGCCACCCATCAGTGCCACCTCTCTGGGCCACCTATCAGTGCCCATCAGTGCCATCTATCAGTGCCCACCAGTGCCACCTATCAGTGGCCATCAGTGCTGCCTTATCAGTGCCCATCAGTCCAGCCTATCAGTGCAGTCTCATCAGCGCACATCAATGAAGGAGAAAAATTACCGGTTTACAAAATTTTATAACAAACGATAAAAATTTTGTTTTTTTCAAAATTGTTGGTCTTTTTTCGTTTTTTTAGCAAAAAAATAAAAATCCCAGCAGTGATTAAATACCACCAAAAGAAAGCTCTATTTGTGGGAAAAAATTATAAAAAATGTCATTTGGGTAGAGTGTTGCATGACCGTTCAATTGTCATTTAAAGAGTAATGCCCTGTACACACGGTCAGACATTGATCGGACATTCCGACAATAAAATCCATGGATTTTTTCCGGCGGATGTTGGCTCAAACTTGTCTTGCATACACACGGTCACACAAAGTTGTCAGAATATCCGATCGTTCTGAATGCGGTGGTATAAAACACCTACGGCGGGACTATAAATGGGGCAGTAGCTAATAGCGTTAGTTTCTTAGTTTATTCTGAGCATGCGTGGCACTTTGTGCGTCGGATTTGTGTACACATGATCAGAATTTCCGACAACGGATTTTGTTGTCGGAAAATTTTATAGCAAGCTCTCAAACTTTGTGTGTCGGAAATTCCTATGGAAAATGTGTGATGGAGCCCACACACGGTCGGAATTTCCGACAACAAGGTCCTATCACACATTTTCCATCGGAAAATCCTATCGTGTGTACAGGGCATAACTGTGCTAAAAGCTGAAAATTGGCCTGGACAGGAAGGGGTAGGCAAGTGGTTAAAGCATGACATGTTATGTATTTATTTACTCAGCGTAACATCATCTTTCATATTATACAACAAAAATTGGTGTATATATTTTGTTTTGTTTTTTTAACTCATTAAAATGTATTTTTTCCAAAGAAATCGTGTTTGAAAAACCACTACACAAAAATCGTGTGACATGAAAAATTGCAGCAACTGCCATATTATTCTCTATTTTCTCTGCTTAAAAAATATTTAATGTTTTGCGGTTCTAAGTAATTTTCTAGCAACTTGTGAATAACAAGTGCCAAAAAAAGGCATGGCCAGCAAAGTCCTAAATTGATTGGGCCCCGCCTGTCTGACAGAACCTCTGGTTACCCATACTCTGGTTACCCATACTCTGGGTAACCTCCACTTATAATGCTCAATTGGTACTAAGGGGCCCAAACTGTGCCAAGGAAACATCACACCCTCACATCATTACACCACCACTGCCAGCCTGAACTGTTGATACAAGGCAGGATGGATCAATGCTTTTATGATGTTTATGCCAAATTTTGAACCTACCATCTGAATTTTGCAGCTGAAATTAAGACTCATCAGATCAGGCAACGTTTTTCCAATTTTCTATTGTCAAATTTTGGTGAGCCTGTGTGAATTGTAGCCTCAGTTTCGTGTTCTTAGCTGACAGGAGTGGCACCCGGGTGTCATCTTCTGCTTCAAGGTTCAATGTGTTGTGCATTCAGAGATGGTATTCTGCATAGATTGGTTGTAATGAGTGGCTATTTGAGTTACTGTTGCCTTTCTATAATCTCGAACCAGTCTGCCCATTCTCAACAAGGCATTTTCATCCACACAACAGCCACTCACTGGATATTTTCAGTTTTTTCAGACCATTCTCTGTAAACCCTAGAGATGGTTCTGTGTGAAAATCCCAGTAGATCACCAACAACCATGCCATGTTCAAAGTCACTTAAATCCCCTTTCTTCTCCATTCTCATGCTCAGTTTGAACTTCACCAAGTCGTCTTCTAGATGCCCAAGTGCCTTAAGTTGCTGCCATGTGATTGGCTGATTATCAATTTGTGTTACCAAGCAATTAAACAGGTGTACCTAATAAAGTGGCCAGTGATTGTAAAGTTATTAAAAGGTCTACTTTAGAGTGGATTTATACTCAAAAAGTAAATATGCGTATGATAGGAAATATCTGGTAAAGTTCACTGTGGCATTGCAATACTCTGAACTATCTACCTGGAAATCTTTAAGAGAAGTACCAGTACATTTGCTGGCATTCAATTTTGTCTAGGTACTCCTGTTCCTGAAGTACACTGTGACGCCGTGACGTGGCCTCTGCAACTTACCCATGTATTTGTAAATGTGTGCAAAGTAAACCCTTTGTTCTAATGTGAACTGTTAGACAGAGTCAGTTTGGTTTTTTGCACACTGACTGGTAAGTGAGCTGGGAATTTGTGTTTGTTTTTTTATTCCTTTTTCCTTTTATTCCTTTTTACTCTAGTCTTATAGTTGTATGTCAGCAGTGTGAAATAATCTAATGCAAATCATACCCCTCTTTAGACACTGCTATGAGGTGTAAAGTGTTTGTCTGAGCATAAATGTGACAGTTGTGATGACACTACTATCTTGGTAAGTGTTCTTCTGAGGGCCTGCTGGAGACGAAACTTTCTTTGCAATCATTTTAATATTGCTTCTACTTCATTCCTTCTGTGGATGTGTGCTTACTTCTGCCTACGGATAAACCCCTCCCTCTTCCACCACTTGTGCCTAGGTGGAGTTTAAAAAAAATCAGTACACATATTGGACCTGGGCGGTATATGTTTGTGTTGAATGCATGAATATATACAGCACAGATCCAATGGGCACCTCTGCTAATACCACTATTGCTTTTTCTCAACTCCACCTACCCAACCTGACCACCCATATGTTTCTGAAGTGGACCTAGGATTGGGCATTCTGAAACATCCAGAGTGATCTCCTGAGATTCTGTATGGAGACTACACCAAAAGGGCTCTCTTACCTTTTCCCACTTGTTTTTTCTTTTTTTATGTGTATTTCTTGGGGGTTCCTCCCCATATTTCTCATTACCCTAAGAAGAACATTTTTGAAAACCTAGACCCCCTCCTATAGAATGGTAAAGATACCACGCTTACAAAAACAAAAAGCAGCAGCATACAGTGCGATTACACCAAAAATTAAAGAGATAAAGAAAGCTGCGCTAGAAATTAAAGTCCAAATTAAATGACATCAAGGAAAAAATGTTCATTGGGAGCATAAAACTCCACCACAGTGTGCCTATAAATTAATGTGCCCATCCACCGTAGCTGTTGATTCAGCTTACCAGACGGCAAGCTTAAGAAGGCAAGTGGCTATAGCCCTGCCAAGGCCTTTAAGCTTGCTAGCGATCCCGGTGTTTGGATGGCGGGGGTAAATCTCCAAGGCTCACTCGCGGTATCCACGTTTCCACACATTGAAATGGAAAACCCAGGTAACCATCACTCCGTTCTCCCGGCTCTGACGTCACTTCTCATTATCCCCGCTCACATGACCTGCCACCATTCTCCCCCCTCCTATGCCACTTATGTATTTGGGGCCATATATCCCCCACCTTTACTACTGTGAGTTAAACACTCCTCCACCAGTGATCACTTCATTTGGTCACCAATCATAATGGGAAGGGTGTGAAATGCGGAAGCAAAGTCCAAAATAGCCAGTTCTACATAAACACACAGTGCAGATTAAGGCTTTCCACTTTTTTTTCAAGGTTTTTTTAGCTTGCACACTATATTTGAGAATCATTCTATCTTTTATCTGGTTTTAACCTTCCTGGCATAGCTGGTCTACCAGAAGCGGTAGGTTTCACTCCAGTGTGCATCAGCAACGGACAATGCTGAATCCCAGAGTGTTATTTTATCCACTTTATTTAACTATTTGGAATGGTGATGAGCCAACTATACCTGGGTCTGAGTGCCAAATCTGAACCTCATTGAAATCAATGTGCGCCGAATGTTAAAAAACTGTAATGCCCATTTTCTATGTTAATAGGCATGATATTGTCAAGCAAATGGCATAATGGACTGGGCACTACTCAACTCCAGTTCTCAAGTACCCCCAACAGGTCATGTTTTCAGGCTTTCCATTATTTTGCACAGGTGATTTGACCAGTTTCACTGCTTTAGTAATTATCACAGCTGTTTCATCTGAGGAAAAACCTGAAAACATACCTGTTGGGGTACTTGAGGATTGGAGTTGAGAAACATCGCTCTAGGAGACATGTAAGAAAAAATCTGTTAGGTGGGGGTCCCCCTTAACATTTATGCCAGCATTGAAGGGTCAGGTAAGAATTGGGGGGATCCTTTTTTTTATCCCCAGGGATTTCCAGTCATGCAAGTGAATAGGGCTATCACTGGTTGTTAACCACTTCCGGACCACCGCACGCCAATATACATCCTAACTTTGAAGAGGGATATCTTAGTTATGGCAGCAGCTAGCTGCCATAACCCCAGTATGGAGTATGGGTATGGAGACGAGTGAGGGGAAGATGGCCCCCACCCGTCTCCATACTATTGCATACTAAAACGTCCCTTCCGCCCAGAGCTCTTAAAGGGCCATTTTTTTATTTTTTTTTAAATGACATTTTTTTTTTTTTTTTATATTGCATTTTAGTGTAAATATGAGATCTGAGGTCTTTTTGACCCCAGATCTTATATTTAAGAGGTCCTGTCATGCTTTTTTTCTATTACAAGGGATGTTTAGATTCCTTGTAATAGGAATAAAAGTAACACAAAATTGTTTTTTTTTAAAAAACAGTGTAAAAATAAAAAATAAAAGGTGAAGTAAATAAGAAAAAAAATTAATACATTTTTAAAAGCACCCTGTCCCGCCGGGCTCGCGTGCAGAAGCGAACGCATACGTGAGTAGTGCCCACATATGAAAACAGTGTTCAAAACCACACATGTGAGGTATCGCCGTGAACGGTAGAGTGAGAGCAATAATTCTGGCCCTAGACCTCCTCTGTAACTCAAAACATGCAACCTGTAGAATTTTTTTAACATCGCCTATGGAGATTTTTAAGGGTAAAAGTTTGTCACCATTCCACGAGTGGGCGCAATTTTGAAGCGTGTAATGTTGGGTATCAATTTACTCTGTATAACATTATCTTTCAAAATATTTAAAAAATTGGGTTAACTTTACTGCTGTCTTATTTTTTAATTCAAAAAAGGTTATCTTTTCCAAAAAAGTGTGCTTGTAAGACCACTGCGCAAATACGGTGTGACAGAAACCGCCATTTTATGGTAGGGTTTTAAAAAAAAGTGTATAATGTTTGCGGGTTCTAAGTAATTTTCTAGCAAAAAAAAATGTTTTTAACTTGTAAACAACAAATCTCAAAAAAGAGGCTTGGTCCTTAAGTGGTTAAAGACTTGACAGTGCCTGCATTCATCAGCATCCCTCACAACCATTGACCTTGGAAAGCTGTCGTGTATAATCAAGATTATACCTCTACTGTACCTGAAGCTCACACTAAATTCCACAAACAGCCAAGAATATGTGTTTGGACTGAACTGTAAGCTCACTTCTAATCAGGAAGTTGGACCAAAGAACCCCATTTACTAGTTTATATTCCCCTACACTTGCTGTTGCTCCCCTTTTCCTTCCTGATCTGCTAAAAGCCCCTGTCCTACTACTTAAAGATAAGTAATCTCTCAGAATGTCAAAGGTATAGGACGGTTGACAGTACTCTATACTTTACACACAGGCAAGGATTGCTTCATTTCCCTTTAGAACCCTTCAAGAAAACCAGCTATCCAAGCTTGGACATAAAGATAACGGCCTTGCACTAGAACACAGAAAATCAAAGGTGAAGCCAATCATTCCATCCACCAACAAGATACTGTGGGTTTGATTAGTAAATAAACTGTGCTCTTTGCAAAGGGCAGTTTGCTCTAGAGTTTAGTAAATTAGGTAAAGATTCACTTTGCAATAAACACCCAATCGCATTCAAGAAAAAAATAAAAAACAGCATTTTTGCCTGCACATGATTGGATGATGAAAGTCAGCAGAGCTTCTGCTCATTTACTAATTTCTGGAGCAACTGTTTCTTGCAGAGCGCAACTGCACTTTTAAAAGTGCACAGTCTATTTGCCTTTAGTAAATCAACCCCTGTATACTGTAGCTCCCAGTGGTGGAGTGGGTAGTAACATGTAATGAAAATCAAGATTGGGGGAGTGGTAGGAGGGCCACAGAAGGGGTGCCAACCTGGGCCCCCTCTACCGATAGATAGATAGATAGATAGATAGATAGATAGATAGATAGATAGATAGATAGATAGATAGATAGATAGATAGACAACAAATGATGGCTAGAATTTGTAAAAATGGTACATAGCACATTGTATCTACTGGATGTGTAAATGATAATATTATTTTAAAAAAATAATAATCTAAATGGTATTTCTTGGTATGTTGAAACAAAAGGAACAATACCCAAAAGACTAAGACTGTAAAAAATAAATTACCTTCTGAAATGGTACACATGTAATTGAGGTATTATAGGGTAGAAAAGACAGTCAGGTTCACCAAACAATCCCTGTGTAACCATGGCTACTATATATTCAAAATTTTGCTTTCCCAGTCCAGATAGTAACAATAGATTTCTATTATATTGATACAATATAGTGTTGTAAAACCTTGACAAGACAAGACTAAATGTGATGTTTGCTGGCATTTACCATGAGGTATGATAATCAGTGTGGTTGTAGTAAACTGAGCTTAAACACTAAAATGCAATTTTTAGGTCAAAGTGGGTCTGTTTGAAAAACATTACATTGCTTTTAATATTATTTTATTTATACGGCATCAACATTCTCTAGTTGCTGACAATATGCACTAGACATGAACTCATTTTTTTTTTTGTTTCATAAGAACTTGTTTTTAACAATAAAAAACATAAAAGAAAACAAGCCAAAGATGGCTCTTAGAGCCTAAAATCGAATAGGTAATTGAGAACAATTGAAGTAACATTCTGAAAAGGAATGATCGGTCCAACACATTCCAAAATATACTTGAATTTTATATGGAATTGGCAGCTAGAAAGGGTCCTGCCATGCTGCTGACATTTATGTGATTGCATAGATAAGGTGAGCCACTGATCTGGAACATTTGTGCAACAAAAATTAAGACAAAAGGTAAATCTTTCTTTAGCTTAGTGAGTCACTAGCTAGTGAAGAAAAAATTGGGATGAGAGCTCAAACACCTTTATTTTTCCCGTTTTGAACAGAGTGTGCCCACCTGTCTATTTGCCCTTGTGACCACTGACAGGAATGATGTTTGAAAAAATTTACAGCTGTCTGCAGAAATGGAATAGTGGAGAATAAATTAAAAAAATATGTTGCGCTAAATAATTTTGATTGTTGTGTCACCAACATTCCTCCACCTTGTGAAACCACCACCAGTAATCAAGATGTGCTCTTACCAAAGAGCGTTGACCGCCTATTACGAGAGGTCAACATAAGCTTATGTATCTGGGATACTCCAAATCTGTAGTGAGTTCCACTTAGCAAAAGCTCCAAACAGCCAGCGGGGGAGATATCGGGTTCTCTCAATCCAACCTTGACATCAGATCTTGTACCCCAAATAAGAGATAAATGCCAAAAGAGTGTAAAACCTCTTTCCGCCAGGATTTAATGAAGGTAATGCACTTACATGAAAATAAGTAAAAACAGCATATGCCGGACACATTGGCTTCCAAACATGTATCCTCCAATCGCGATGTCAGGAAATGGCGCTCTCGCCCCAACCGGCTTCGTCACCGCCCAGCATGTCCCAGAAGAAGTCCTTGTAGTGACAAAACCGGTCCGGGCGAGAGCGTCATTTCCTGTCATCGCGATAGGAGGATACATGTTTGGAAGCCAATGTGTCCGGCATATGCTTTTTTTTACTTATTTTCATGTAAGTGTATTACCTTCATTAAATCCTGCTGGAAAAAGGTTTTTACACTATTTTGGCATTTATCTCTTATTGTGTATTTGTGCTTGCTCATGATTGGATGCTGGAAGTCAGCAGAGCCATTCACTAAAGCTAAGGGATAAATTCTCATGCAAAACTAACCTCCCTGGTGGTATCATTATGTCAGATTTTAGAAACTCAATGTGGTACATTGTTTTGCATAGAAATTTGGCGTTTTATATTGTAGGCCTGTAATTCTTAGTAATAACACACTTAAATCTGTCCAAACAAGAGTCCAGTAAACATCCTGGGTATGATAAAGTTTGAAACACAAAATCATAAATTATAATATAATAAATAACTATAAATAATTATAACAATTAATGATATAATAATAATAAAAATTAATTTCCCCACGATTCACTATTGTTCAATTCTGCAAGTGTTCTCATTTACTATCGCTGTTTTCTAGCTGGTCTAAAACCACTTTTGACGTAAAGGGACACTTTTTGTTTGCCATGGACAATCTCAAGTTTCCAGGCAGAAAGAACAGTATATATAATATAAAAGTGCATGCAGGGCACTGGACAAAGTACTAGGGACAAAAGGAAGGTGAAATTATTTAATACAGTAATGTAAACTGAACATGCGGAACCGGCGGAAGCTGTCAGCGAGTTGGAGTGAGGAGCGGAGAGCCGGGGTAAAAGCAGAACAGAACTGTCTCAGCTTGGCACTGAGGGACTGCAATACACAGGAGGTGGGTGCGGGGATTGGCAGAAGAAGCTCATTTAAAGTCACAATCCTTCTTCAAGAGTCTGTTAGTGACGTTTTTGCTGGGGTTACTTTTTGAGAAATTGTGATTTAAATGGACGCACAAGAGCCACCCCTGTCTTGTATGCTGACCACCCTGAGGGTTCTTCCTGGTATCCATTTGTTTGGCTCTTCATTGGATAAAGGCCCTGGCCGGATATAGGTCGCAAGCTCTTACGGCTTGCCGTCTGGTAAGCAAGCATTTTGTGTGTTCAGCACTGGTGGTGCGGCGGAGGATTAAATCAACCAATTGAATTACATTCACAGTTCGGTTAAATTGTTTGAGCACTGTTTATTCATGAAGATGGACTTTTAATTTAACCAATAATCACTTTTCACTTATTGCACACTATTTAATTATATTGTTTTGTACTGTATAATTTCAGTAGGTTTAGAGCTGCTACTTCCTGGTTTATCTAAACTGAACATTGACTGACTGCTCAAATGCATATTTAGAAAAAATCTGCATTTATACTCCCATCTACCTTAAACTGAACATTGACTGACTGCTCAAATGCATATTTGGTAAATCTGTTTGTCACCGCTGTTTCAACTCCATCAGTAGCCATGCTCTCATTATTTCAATGTTTATTTAGCTATTAAGTCTTCCCTAAATTATGGGTTCCCTTATCTTTACAGTTTTGGCCTTTTGGCCCTCTTACAGTTTGATTGTGGTGTGAAAAGTTTTGCTCTGCTAGCTGTGTGCCTAATATTACCTCCTGATTGATTAATTGCCAGATTCAATCCACACCCAACACAGTATAAAAACAAAGCCTTCTTTACGGGGGAACGCATGCAGGGGGATGCACATGCAGGGGGTTCTTCCAAAGAAGTGGGGTTCTTTAAATAAGTGGCACTTCCACTCTTGCACTTCAGCGATTTAAACACGGCAAACCACAGCAGGCTGCAAATGATCTCATTTCCAAATTATCTCACCTTCCTCTCTGAAACATGCACTCTTTACCTCTCCTCCTTTTCACAATTGCAGCCTCTCTCCTCAAACTCACTTTTCTTCACCCCTCTGCTCCACCCCACAATCTGTACATATCACCCTCACTTCTCCCCTCCCCTTATTACTGCACTCATCACCTCTTTCTAAATCTAAGCCCACTTGCTAACAAACCCCCCAGGATACTGAAGCATGTCCCCTCATACAAATCTTATTCTCATATTACCTCCCTTACTCTTCTGCTTCTCCTAACTGCTGGAGATATTTCCCCAAATCCTGGGCCTCCTTTATTTAACTACCCAACACACCCATCACCATCACCCTACACCCTCTGAAAGTAGTCACAATCTACGCAATTTAGTCTCCATTCCTCTTCTTCCCAATGCCAGCCTCTCCTGTGCCCTCTGGAATGCCCGCTCTGTCTGCAGAAAACTCACCACTGTTCATGACCTCTTTGTCACTAATTCCTTTAATCTACTTGCTGTCACCGAAACCTGGCTCCACAAATCTGACACCCCTTCTCCTGCTTCCCTCTCCCAGGGTGGCCTTCACTGGACTCACTCCCCTATGCTAATGGATGCAAGGGAGGTGGAGTGGGATCCCTCCTATCCCCCAGAGCACCTTCCAGGTTATTCACTCTCCTCCCTCTCTTTCCCTCTCACCATTTGAAGCTCACTGCATACATCTGTTCTCTCCAACTGCCCAAAGAATTGCTGTGATATACCAGCCCCCTGGACCATTATCGACTTTCCTTGAAGAGTTTTCTGCCTAGCTACCCTACTTTCTTTCTTCGGAAATTCCCATAATCCTTCTCGGTGATTTCAACATCCCTGCTAATACAAACACTCCTGCTACTTCTAAACTTCTTAGTCTAACCTCTTCATTTGACCTGAAGCAATGGGTACAGGCTTCTACTCACTCTGATGGCAACACCCTTGACCTTGTATTCTCCTACCTATGCACTCCATGCAACTTTTCAAACAATCCTTTTCCTCTCTCCGACCAACACCTTATTAGTTTCTCTCTCCCCCTGTCTTCCACCACCTTTCCCTCCAATCACCTAACCATCACCCATAGAAAAGTTCGCAATTTTAACTCTTCTCTCCGCTATTCTGCTATTGACCACCTCTATGACAAAATCTCTCCCTTATCCTGCCCCAACCAAGCCACTCCCATCTACAATAATTCCCTGTACTCCACCCTTGACAAGCTCGCTCCCCTCACTACACGCAGAATCAGGCCTCGACCTATACAACCCTGGCAAACAGATGACACTAAAATTCTCAAAAAACGTAGTCGCACTCTTGAGCATCTGTGACACAAGACTAAGTCTCTCAAAGACTTAAACCAATACAAATCTGCCCTCCAAAAATACTATTCTTTCCTCCACACTGCCAAGCAGATCTATTTTACAACTCTTATTAACACCTTCTCATCCAGTCCCCGTAAACACTTCTCTACCTTCAACTCTCTACTTTGTCCTCCACCACCTCCACCCACTGACTCACTCACTGCGCAGGAGATTGCTAATCACTTCAAAGACAAGATTGATACAATCCGTGATGAAATCTCCACTCTATAGGTATCTCCCCCAGTTAAGACTCCATGTCAACAGGTACAATTGACACTCTGCTTATTCAAATCTACTACAGACGAAGTTGCTAAACTCCTTTCTAACGCCCAACTAACCACCTGTCCCCTGAAACCTATTCCCCCTCAAATACTACGGTCGCCCTCTGACTCTATCCTACACTCTCTAACCCACATCTTCAATCTCTCCCTCACCTCTGGCATTTTCCCCAATGCTCTAAAACATGCACTGGTCACCCCATACTTAAAAAGTAGTCATGGACCCTACCAATCTTAGCAAAATACGCCCTCCTTGCTCCCCTTTTTCTCTAACCTCCTTGGACGCCTGGTTTACAACCAACTGAGTGACTACCTCATTAAGCATAACCTTCTTTATCTCCTTCAATCTGGATTTCTCCCTCAACACTCCACAGAAACTGCTCTTTAAAAACTCACAAATGACCTACTAACTGCAAAAACCAATGGACATTATTCTGTACTCCTACTTCTGGACCTTTCAGCTGCCTTTGACACAGTTGACCACCCCCTCCTCCTCAAAAAACTTCACTCCCTTCATCTCCGTGACTGTGCTCTTCAGTGGCTCTCATCCTACCTATCCCAACGCACCTTCAGTGTTACTTACAATTCTACTTCCTCCACTCCTCTTCTGCATTGGGGACCCCCAAGGTTCTGTTCTTGGACCTCTTTTATTTTCAATCTACACCTCTTCCCTGGGTTAGCTGACTTTCACGGCTTTCAATATTATTTTTACGCTGACGACACACAAATCTATCTCTCCACCCCTCAACTCACTCCATCAGTCTCCTCACGCATCACTTACTAGCAGACATATCTGTATAGATGTCACACCACTTCCTCAAACTCAACTTGTCCAAAACCGAGCTTAAAATATTTCCTCCCCCACGTACCTCTTCCCCTGACTTCTCTGTCAAGAGCAATGGCACAACCATCCACCCATCCTCACATGTCAGCGTGCTAGGTGTTATCCTGGACTCTGAACTTTCCTTTCGGCCCCACATCCAATCACTTTCCAAAGCTTGCCGCCTCACCCTCCGCAACATCTCTAAACTACGTCCCTTTCTAACCAATGAAATCGCAAAGCTCCTGATTCACTCCCTGGTTATCTCTCGCCTTGACTACTCCAACTCCCTCCTCATTGGCTTACCTTTAAATAGACTATCCCCCCTTCAGTCCATCATGAATGCTGCTGCCAGACCCATCCACCTTACAAACCGCTCAGTGTCTGCTACCCCTCTCTGCCGATACCTCCATTGGTTACCACTTACCCATCTGTCGATCTTGGAACGGATATGCAAACAGGATCCAGCTGAGTTCAACCCTTTGCACTCAGATACTCACTAAGCCTGATTCCTCCCCTCCCTCCTATGTTGCTAAGTGGGAGTCTGATGTTAGTCTATCATCAAAGGCTGTAATATGAAACAAAAACTGGAGCGCTTCGAAATCTTTCTCACTGAACACTGTGGTCCTGGAAACTAACTATAAAGTACTTACCCACTGGTACTTGGCCCCTGCCAATATTGCAAAATATGTCCCTGGGTACTCACCGGCATGCTTTCAGGGCTGTGGTGCTCTTGGTACTCATTTGCACATTTGGTGGGATTGCCCACTGGTTCAGGAATTCTGGAAATCCATATTTTGCATGCTCTCCAGGATTTTCAACACTACATTAATTCCTGATCCCTCTGTAGCTTTGCTAAGTTTGAAAGTTGCTAATATGCACTGAGCAAAATTATAAATGCAACACTTTTGTGTTTGTCCCTTTTTTTAATGAGCTGAACTCAAAGATCTATCACTTTTTCTACGTACACAAAAGGAATATTTCTCTCAAATATTGTTCACAAATCAGTCTAAATCTGTGTTAGTGAGCACTTCTCCTTTGCCAAGCTAATCCATCCACCCCACAGGTGTGGTATATCAAGATGCTAATTAGACAGCATGGTTAGTGCCTTAGGCTGGCCACAATAAAAGGCCACTCTACAGTAAAATGTGCAGTTTTTTCATACAGCACAATGCCACGGATGTCGCAAGTTTTGAGGGAGCGTGCAATTGACATGCTGACTGAAGGAATGTCCACCAGAGCTATTGCACTTGAATTGAATGTTCATTTCTCTACCATAAGCCGTCTCCAAAGGCATTTCAGAAAATCTAGCAGTACATCCAACCAGCCTCACAACCGCAGACCACGTGTAACCACACCAGCCCAGGACCCCCACATCCAAGATCGTCTGAGACCAGCCACCCAGACAGCTGCTGCAACAATCACTTTGTCATTGTAACAGACTTGAGTGAGAAAATGCTCACATTAGATGGCGTCTGGCACTTTGGAGAGGTGTTCTCTTCACGAATGAATCCCAGTTTTCACTGTACAGGGCAGATGGCAGACAGCATGTATGGCGTTGTGTGGGCGAGCAGTTTGCTGATGTCAATGTTGTGGATCGAATGGTCCTTGGTGGCGGTGGGGTTATGGTATGGGCAGGCATATGCTATGGACAACGAACACAGCTGCATTTTATTGATGGCATTTTGAATGCACAGAGATATTGGCATGAGATCCTGAGGCCCATTGTTGTGCCATTCATCCATGACCATCACCTCATGTTGCAGCATGATAATGCACGGCCCCATGTTGCAAGGATCTGTACACAATTCCTGGAAGCTGAAAACATCCCAGTTCTTGCATGGCCAGCATGCTCACATCACCATACATGTTACCTATTGAGCATGTTTGGGATGCTCTGGATCAGCGTATATGATAGTGTGTTCCAGTTCTTGCCAATATCCAGCAACTTCGCACAGCCATTGAAGAGGAATGGACTAACATTCCACAGGCCACAATCAACAACCTGATCAACTCTACGCTAAGGAGATGTGCTGCACTGCATGAGGCAAATGGTGGTCACACAAGATACTGACTGGTTTTCGGACCCCCTGGACCCCCCCAATACAATAAAAATGCACATTTTAAAGTTACCTTTTATTGTGGCCAGCCTAAGGCACACCTGAGCAATAATCATGCTGTCTAATCAGCATGTTGGTATGCCACACCTGTGAAGTGGATGGATTATCTTGGCAAAGGAGAAGTGCTCACTAATATAGATTTAGACAGATTTTTGAACACTATTTGAGAGATATAGGCCTTTTGTGTACATAGAAAAAGTTGTAGATTTTTTAGTTCAGCTCATGATAAATAGGGGCAAACACAAAAGTGTTGCATTTATAATTTTGCTCAGTGTATCTTAGCGACAATTTAGGTTGCTATTGCAGATCAAACCATCATGAAGGCGTTGAAGTCCCTAACTCTAATCCTGGCTAAAACAAAGACAGAATAAATCAGGCAATGATCCACGCCAAAATGGAAGAAATCTGCTTAGATAAAATTACTTAATTTGAGAGCTTATGGCACCCTTAGGTGGTGTACTACCTGCCATCGGATTTCAATGACTCTCTATTGTTGCCTTGGTGATTACTTATCTCAACCTGTCAGCATAACCAGTTGGCTTTGGGAGCCACGATGTTACTCAGGGACTCTTCTCTTCTTCTCTTGTTCCTTTTCTCCATTTACTATTCCTACGTTTCTTTCCTTCTTTCCTCTATCTCCTTCCTCACCTTCTCTTCCCCATCATTACCCTCTTTTTAAGATTTGAGCCTGTTCGGCCGCATATGACACCATTTTAGGCAAACACTGAATGATGTTTGCCTTACCTACTACTTTATAAATTATTGATTTCAAGATATTCCCATGTTGTGTCCCTAGAATGCTAGAGGCTTCGATTTGCCATTTCTCTTGCTCTGAGGCCTAACAACTACATTATTTGCATCATTCATAACTAGGGCTAAATCAACTAATCAACATAATCAATTATAATCGATTATGAAAATAGTTGTCACCTATTTTCATAATCAATTAGTTGACCTGCATACATAATGCAATATTTGGTTACATATCAGAAAATTCAGTGCATCACACAAACAGCTCAGTACACCATCCATACATGTCAGTAAGTGCCTAAGAACTTGTGAATGTAAATGTGGGAGGAGCAATGCCTCATGGGACATGTAGTTCTGGGCAAGAGAAGGAAGTGAGTCATTCTAAAGGCAGAAGTATTTTTACCTTGCTATAGCGGCACTCTGCAGTATAAGTTGCGGCTTCCTATAGGAGCACTTTGAAGGCAGGAGGAGCCAAAAGCTCAGATGAGGGGCCCCAGAAGAGGAGAATCAGTGCTGATCTGTTTAAAACCATTACACAGGATCACAAAATCTAGGGAAGGGATATGGGGTATACTACTACACCATACAGTTTGGAAGGTTGCCACAACCACTTTTCTTTTTTTTTTTTTCACTCACCAAGGAATAATAAAATGCTTGTAGAGAGTTGCAACTCTCTCCTCTTCAAAATAAACACAATAGGTTTTGGATAAGAATATTAGGGTTAAAGTATGGGATAAAGGATAAATACGATTAGGAGTCAGTAATAAGTGAATGGGGGTCACTAAAGGGAAGGATTATAATTCACTAATAAGCTTGGATTATTTTTTAAAAAAAGGCTTTTGGTTTTTTTTTTTCTCCCTTGGGGATGGGAGGGGGAGAGGCCGTGCACAATATTTTATATTTTTGGTACTATGAGATTGATCCAAGAACTATGTCGATTGTGTTGGTTATGTGGTTTGTTTTATTTATATGTATGTTAAGCATGTTTAATAATGTTATGTGATGAAACGTTATGGAATGTTTTTATGTGAAAATATCTTAATAAATTGAAGCATTAAAAAAAAAAATGACACAGAGCAGGTAAGTATGACAAGTGAGTTGTTTTAAAAAAAATCCTACATTTAAATACAATTTAAGGGCTTTGTGCAGGGAATATCAGCATCTTTACCCAGAGAATCTGGAGCCTGGATGTGATATAAGTCATTATAATTACATTTAAAGTAAAAATTTACCAGTATTGTGCAGTATATTTAAAATGATTTTATCCATGACAAAAGTCTCATCCAGTAGTATTACTTTAATATAAACGTTTTATATTCCTCCCTCCACCCTTCATATAATTTCATGTCTGACTCCCAGTTAAAGTACCCTGTATATCCAACTTTTGGGTATAATAATTTTAATTAATAGTAGTGAGTGTACAGCTTGTGAGTATAACAGTGTAAATTGGCTGTCCCCCCAAAATAACTCAACACACAGCCATTAATGTCTAAACCGCTGGCAACAAAAGTGAGTACACCCCTAAGTGAAAATGTCCAAATTGGGCCCAATTAGCCATTTTCCCTCCCCGGTGTCATGTGACTCGTTAGTGTTACAAGGTCTCAGCTGTGAATGGGGAGCAGGTGTGTTAAATTTGGTGTTATCGCTCTCACTCTCATACTGGTCACTGGAAGTTCAACATGGCACCTTCATGGCAAATAACTCTCTGAGGATCTGAAAAAAAGAATTGTTGCTTTAAATAAAGATGGCCTAGGCTATAAGAAGATTGCCAAGACTCTGAAACTGAGCTGCAGCACGATGGCTAAGACCATGCATCGGTTTAACAGGCCACTCAGAACAGGCCTCTCCATGGTCGACCAAAGAAGTTGAGTGCTCAGTGTTATATCCAGAGGTTGTCTTTGGGAACTAAACATATGAGTGTTACCAGCATTCCTGCAGAGGTTGAAGGGGTTTGGGGTTAGCCTGACAGTGCTCAGACCATATGCCACACACTGCATCAAATTGGTCTGCATGGCTGTCATCCCAGAAGGAAGCCTCTTCTAAAGATGATGCACAAGAAAGCTGGCAAACAGTTTGCTGAAGACAAGCAGACTAAGGACATGGATTACTGGAACCATGTCCTGTGGTCTAATGAGACCAAGATAAACTTATTTGGTTCAGATAGTGTCAAGCATGTGTGGCAGCAACCAGGTGAAGAATACAAAGACAAGTGTGTCTTGCCTACAGTCAAGCATGGTGGTGGGAGTGTCATGGTCTGGGACTGCATGAGTGCATCCAGCACTGGGGAGCTACAGTTTATTGAGGGAACCATGAATGCCAACAGGTACTGTGACGTACTGAAGCAGAGCATGATCCCCTCCCTTCAGAGACTGGGCCGCAGGGCAGTATTCCAACATAAAGACCCCAAACACACCTCCGAGATGGCCACTGCCTTGTTAAAGAAGCTGAGAGTAAAGGTGATGGACTGGCCAAGCATGTCATCCACCTGCTTCGTGATGTTGTCATGGAGGAGTGGAAGAGGACTCCAGTGGCAACCTGTGAAGCTCTGGTGAACTCAATGCCCAATAGGGTTAAGGTAGTGCTGGAAAATAATGGTGGCCACACAAAATATTGACACTTTGGGCCCAATTTGGACATTTTTACTTAGGGGTGTACTCACTTTTGTTGCCGGCAGTTTAGACATTAATGGCTGTGTGTTGATTTATTTTGAGGGGACAGAACATTTACACTGTTATACAAGCTATACACACACCACTTTACATTGCAAAGTGTCATTTTTTCAGTGTTGTCACATGAAAAGATATATGTCATATATTACTTTCAGTATATTATAAATTAACCTCTTAAAGTAGTGATTATCTGCTATTTTTGTACTATAAAGGGCTCATTTTTGTTTCTTTTAACCCCATCATGACAGGTGATAAAAAAAGCATGCTACTTCTACTAAATGTCTAATTCTGGCCATACACGTACTCATTTTTGGACTAGAATATTCGTACAAATATTTGTAGGAAAATGTAGTTTGAAAATTCCACTTGCTTTTAAAAAGGTAGTAAACTCCCTTTGTGTGTTTGTACCTATAGGTAAGCCTTATTATAGTACTGTAACTATCTCCTAAACTTGCACTGTCATCGGCGGATTCGCTCTGAAGGAGCGGCCGTCCGTATCCTTTCTTCGGGGCCTGTGCCGTGACCGGTGGCTCCCACACGCATGCACAGGAGCGACGTCATCATGGCTCTGGCCAATAACAGTGCCGGAGCCTGCAAACTCGGATGAAACACCAGGGAAGATGTCGGCTGTGTCAGCGGTGTTCGGGTGCTACTGCAGGGCATCGTTCTAAGGTAAGTATTTCATAATGAGCTAGTATGTGATGCATACTAGCTCTTTATGCCTTTGTCTTACAAGGTTTTTGTTTTCTTTTTCTTTTTTTTTTTTTTTCTAGGTTTACAACCTCTTTAACATTCAACTTTAAAATGAATTTCATTTTTGAAAAAAAAAACACATACACTGTCCGAAAACGTTGATTTGACCCCACTAACAATTTATGGTCAGCATTAAAAACAGCAGGGCTATGACAAGGGAATATGTCATGCATAATATGATATTACAAACCTGTCTGAAAATCTGCAAAATAGTGTTTTAGGGCTTTTTAAAAAAAAAAATGTTCTTTGAATAACAATTTTGATCTGAGTCTGATGATACATTCCAGATGTAACGGTAATAATATAAATATTATCTTCTGTCTGTTAATCTCAGAGTGGATTAGATATTTTGTTCCCTAAACATATAGCTGGATATTTATATTTACCACTGTATATAGATATTCAAGAATATTAACTAAATTATAAACCAACCGTTTTTTGAGGATTTTATATGATTAGTCAACTAATCGATTATAAAAATAATCATTAGTTGCGGCCCTAATCATAACTGTATTGTTCTTTTTTCTTTTTTTTTTACTGCTTCTTTACTGTTGACATTAAGCCCCTGCTCCTGTTGGGGTCCCCTTATGTGCTTACTTCTAATTGTTTGTTATTCTTTGCCCTTGTAACCACACAATTACAATCCTTAAAGGTTAATCACTCAATTTGATCACATACATGCTTAAAAAATCATTGGTTTTCAATAAAGCAACATTTTTTATCCGTCTCCGTTTCACTCCACAGCGCCCCCCACCCCACTGTGAGGGCATCAACGCGGTCTCTCGTGGGCCTTGGGGTGATCTTTTTGTGGGCATCCCTCCCACCCTGCGCAGTAAGGTAGGAGTGCTCAGTTGGATCCTTCAGCAGCTTCTAAGCACAGTAATCAGGAGGCTTTTTCTTCTCAGCCATTAGTGGTAAATATATCTTAACTATAATAATTGTCTGTACCTGTATCAATATGTATTGTCTTTGATAGTATTGTTTTTCTAAATGATCTTACTATTACAATGCACCTCTTTTTTTAGAGTTCCTCCCCCTTTTTTCCCCCAGAAGAAGACCTCTACTGGTAAGGTCGAAACGCGTCAGTGTCAGGGTTTTTAGAATGACTATAACACTCATATCATGCTATGTTTCTCTGTGTACCCACACGGCTGTATTATCATGTACATGCTTCGGCTTCATGCTTAGAGCTCATGTTTTAATAACAATAAATGTCCTCTTTGTTCAATTTTACCTAATAAAATTTATATATTTAAAGAAAGAAGGAAAAACTTTTTGAATTTTTGCTGCCTATAAACCCCATGGGGAAACCTTTCTATTTTATGTATATTTGGGGTGTGCAGCGTCTTTGATTTCATTGTTAGTATCGCCTTCCATTTCTATCAGACTTGTAACCATGCCTTTAGGTTGGGTTCACACTGGTGCGATCACAGACATTGCATGTGATTCGCACTGCATTGCGGTGCACATCACATGCGATTTCTGTGCGATGCAAAATCAACACAAACTGTATAGCTGACATCGCATTGCATTTGCACCAAAATGGTGCAGGACCCTTTTTTGGTCCACACTGGAATCGGATCGCATGGGTGTTTATACCCATGCAATCTGATTCCTGTACCATTTCGCAGTTTGCACTGCGATCTGCAAACTGATCTGGGGGTGTCATTAATGCACATTGACACCCGCAGTGGTTCGCAGATGTCAGTGTGAACAGCCAGCGAGTCAGATGCGATGCACGACCCCGCATCTGACCACAGCTTACCTCGTTTACCCTTAACTCAGATGCTGTATCTGAACATGTTTGTGTTGGCTTATCATGTTCCATGCTTTCAATAAAAAAATTGACAAGAAAGTGAGCAAGATAAAATCCCAAAACACTGCCTCCTCCTGAAATGTACTAAATGGTTATCACAACATGCGAAAAAAAGAAAACAGTGAGAATAAGAAAACAGCTAGATTAAGAAAACAATGACTCACCTGCCACTATTAAAGTGACTGTAAACTTTTTTTTTCTAATAACAAGCAGCTTTATACTTACCTGTTCTGTGCAACAGAATTGCACAGAGAGGCCCCTACCCTAC
Source organism: Lithobates clamitans (assembly GCA_037952925.1). Lineage (NCBI taxonomy): Eukaryota > Metazoa > Chordata > Amphibia > Anura > Ranidae > Lithobates > Lithobates clamitans. Next base: position 9,739,003 of record JBBGZY010000502.1, on the reverse strand, counting down.
TTTTCTCAGGTCCTCCACCAGCTCTCCTGGCTACTCCTCTCTGGTGAGAGCCCCCATATAAAGCAGTTTTCTAAGGGGGCACTCTTGTGGGCTCGCTGCAAAGCCTCACTGTCTACGTCTATTGACACAGAGAGCGGGACTCTGCCCCACCCCCACTTCCTCGTCACTACCTTTGATTAATAGTAAAGCCAGTAAGATCAGGAAGTGAGGGCAGAGAAGAAGGTATGCACAGCGTTGGATCGAATGAGGCCTCAGGTAAGTGTAATGGGGGTAAGGGGGATACTGATGCCTAAAAATGTTTTGCCTTAATGAAAGGCATGCATTAGACATGTGAACGAAAAAAAATTGTTTTGTTTCATTTTGATTTGTTATTTACATAAATTAATTTCATTAAATTTGTTTAATACCTTTAATTCCTTTTCGGAATTTGTTTAGTTTTTTCCTATTCAATTAGAATTTTCAAATTAGGATCAATTCGAAAAGTTTTCAAATTGATTTTGAATAGTTTTCGAATTCGAATAGTTCTGAATTCGAATAGTTCTCGAATTCGAAAAGTTTTTGAATTTGAATTGTTTTCGAATTCAAAAAGTTTTTCGAATTCGAATAGATTTCAAATTAGAATAGTTTTCAAATTTGAACCGTTTTCAAATTCAAATAGTTTTCCAATTTCCAAAGAGAATAAAATAGAATAGAAACTAAAGGAATAGAATAGAAAAAAATAGAATAGAATATAACAGAAAATAAAATAATATAATATAATAGAGTTAAACAGAACAAAATAGGATAGAAAATAAAAGAACAGAATAGAACGTAATAGAATAGAATAGAAAGTAATAGAATAGAATAAAAAAATAATATAATTAAATAGAAAGATTATAACCATCTTCTGAAATTTGAATAGAATAGAAAAGAATAGAATAAAAAAATAGAGTAGAATAGCATAGAATAGAAATAATATAACCATTTTCCAAAATTCAAATAGAATAGAAAAGAATAGAGTGGAATAGAATAGTAAATAACACAACAGTATAGAAAAAAACAACAAAATAGAATAGAATAGAATGAATATAATCATCCTTCTTTTCTAATTTATTCTTTTCTATTATATTCAAATTTGAATTGATTCTATTTGAATTTTGGAAAATGGCTATATTCTTTCTATTCTATTTTATGTTTTTTTTAATTGTATTATTTTTCTATTTGTTTATTCTATTCTATTCTATTCTTTTCTATTCTATTCTTTTATTTTCTATTCTATTATTTTCTATTCAAATTTATTCTATTCAAAATTCAAATTTTGGAAGATGGCTATATTTGTTCTATTCTATTCTATTCTATTTTGTTTTTTTCTATACTATTCTGTTATTTTCTATTCTGTTCTAAGCTATTCTTTTCTATTCGATTTAAATTCAAATTGATTCTTTTTTGGATTTTGGGAAATGGTTATATTCTTTCTATTCTATTCTATTGTTTTTTGTTTGTTTTTTTTCATTTTTTCTCTATTCTATTATAGTCTATGCTATTCTATTTTTTTTTTTTTATTCTATTATTTTCTAATCTATTCTTTTCTTATGTATTCAAATTCAAATTTATTCTATTTGAAATTTGAGTTTCAGAAGATGGTTATATTCTTTCTATGTTAATCAACTGTTTTATATTTGATTCTATTATATTCTAGTCTATTCTGTTCTTTTATTTTCTATTCTATTTTGTTCTGTTTTGCTCTATTATATTATATTCTTTTATTTTCCCTTATATTCTTTTCCATTGTTTTTTTCTATTCTATTCCTTTATTTTCTATTCTATTTTATTCACTTTGGAAATTCGAAAACTATTCGAATTTAAAAACTATTTGGATTTGAAAAGTATTCAAAAAGTATTCAAAAAGTATTAGAATTTTAATAAGGTCTATGGGCAAACAGAATGGACTTGTGAACCTACCTCTGAGACTGTCCGGGTCCGGGTCCAGGAAGAAAAAAAAACAGAAAAGAGCCTTGTGGAAGGCTCCAAACCATTTGTTTTGCTGGACAATTTGGCCTGCATGTAATTGTAGAAAAAAATTGAAATAAAGACCTCTGAAAAAAAATAGATTAAACGAATATACCAAACGCTATTATTAACCACATATACATTAACAAGAATACAATGTTTTTAGCTATAGGGATCCTTTAACAGCAAATAACAGTAATTACAGAGCCAGGATTGGAACCCCTTTTAACAATTTAAAACATGTTAGAAACTTGAAGTTCCAGCAAAAACTAAAACTAATTTTCGGGGCGAAGATTTCATACATTTACAGAAAGATGCACAAACACAAAAATAGCAAATATCCTTAAATTTTTCTAGTTTTCTGTTGCATTGTATTAATTCACTATGGTAATTCTGGACAGGTCTATGTGCACCTGGTGACCTCTTACCTTTAAATCATGCAAATAAGGGGTTTAATACCTACCATGGAACCTCCCACTAAGAAATAATTAAAACCAGCCATGGAAAATAAGCTGAAAGTTAATGAGAGGTTGCATCAAGTTTTCATATGTGTGAATTGATTCCAGGGCCAAATACTTTGCATGGCTTTTGCAAAGCACACACACGTACACAAGCCCGCTAATGATAAATCTGCCCTTCATATTTACATGGTCATTAAGACAGACTGTGCTTTGCAGTGGATGCCCTGCATGCATTAAATGATTCTTCCACTAATACACATTAGACTAAAGAAATTATTGGCTATAACTATGGTTGTTAGGTGAAAACGACTATCTAAACATAATGACTAAGCTAGATAGGGAAATATAATTGGTCATTTTGTATATAATTGCACCCACTATTACACCATTTGTGCAACCCAGTGCCCTTGATAATTGTCGTGCAATTTTTCATATTGTGTTGTTTACAACGTAGCCATGAGGTAGGTCACCGAGTTTTCAAGATAAGTTGAAGTTCTTGTTGAAAAACACAATGCATAGTCAGGAAACATGACAGCAAGCTCACATTTAATTGAATATACACATATACACATTTAATATAAATATATATATACATATATATACACATTATTGTGCAAAGGTTTTAGAAAGGTGTTATGAAATGCTTTAAAGTAAGAATGCCTTCAAAAACATATATTTTAATTGTTTACATTGATCATTGATCGATTTACAAAATGCAAAGTGAGGGAACAGACGACAAATCTTAATTAAAGCAGTATTTGGTGTTTACTTTGGTTTCAAACCAGCATCCATTCTTACAGTTGCACACTTTGTACACTTGCACAAAGTCAGGGATTTTGTAAGAATAGATATAGGTGTATGATTAACTAGTTATACCAAGAAGGTGCTAATGCTCATTAATTTCCCTCTGATCCCTCCTGTATTGATTTGTATTGTAAGTGTACTGTCTGCCCTCATGTTGTAAAGCGCTGCACAAACTGTTGGCGCTATATAAATCCTGTATAATAATAATAATTAATTTCATATGTAGATTGAAACACTGTCATTGCCTGAAACTGAAAGAGCCGTGTAGGAGGCCTAAAACTGGGTGAGGAGCAGCCAAACTCTGCTACTAAGGTAAGGTTTCATGTCACAGGTCATAAACCCTGGAAAGACTGAGCACAGCAATAAGACACAATGGGGTTTATTTTACTAAAAACGGAGAGTGCAAAATCTGGTGCAGCCCTGCATAGTAGCCAATCAGCTACTAACTTCATCTTGTTCAATTAAGCTTTGACAAAAAAAAACTCTGGAAGCTGATTGGTTTCTAGGAAGAGCTGAACCAAATTTTGTACTCTCCAGTTTCAGTAAATCTCCCCCCAATGTATTTATACTGCATCAGCAAGGTTTACCCTAGACAAATATTTCAAAGCAGACTGGGGTTTTAAGATGTGCTGTTCAAGCTGTTTTGAAGAAGGACAAAGGGCAACGTTAAGGATTATAGACACAGTGGTCGGCCAAGGAAACTTAATGCAACAGATAAAAAGACACATCATGCTTACTGCCCTTTGACATTGGAAGATATCTGGCAGTGCCATCAGCACAGAACTGGGGGAATCCAGTGGGGCCTAGGTACACCCATCTACTGTCCGGAGAAGTCTAGTCTGAAGTGGTCTTCATGGGGAAATTGCGGCCAAAAAGCCATACCTCCCATGTGGAAACAAGTATAAGTGACTCAAATAAGCATGAAAACATAGGAACTGGGATGCAGAAAAAAATGGAAGCAGGTGCTCTGGACTGATAAGTCAAAATTTTAATTATTTGGCTGTAGCAGGAGGCAGTTTATTCATAGAAAGGCTGGAGAGCGGTACAATAATGAGTGTCTCTAGGAAACAGTGAAGCATGGTGAAGGGTCCTTGCAATATTGGGTCCGCATTTCTGCAAATGGAGTTGGAGAGTTGGTCAGGATCAATGGTGTCCTCAATGCTAAGAAATACAGGCAGATACTTATCCATCATGCCATACCATCAGGCAGGGACGTTTGCCTGGGGCGGCATTTTTTAGGGGGGTGGCATCTGAACCATGATGATGCCTGCAGCTGCTGCCTCATCACCCCGGTATTGTTTTTTTAGAGCTTGCTGTCAGCTCTCTTGTAATAGCAATGGAAGCGGCTTACTACCCGCTCGACTACTATTAAAAGCAGCAGGAGGGGACACCCCCCGCCGCCTTCCGCATCTCTCCTGGGCTCTCCCGTCCCACTGGGCTGAACATCCAAGGAAAGCTCCCTTCCCGTTTACTTGGGAACTATTAGCACCAGTTTTAAAAAATCTATGAATGCATTTAAGGGCAGAGGAGGGATTTGGGGACTTATAGTTGTTTACATTCCTTATGACAGCAATTTAAGTGATAAAAAAAAAATATTAAACAGTTGTAGCGCCACCCCCACAGGAGCTGCTGGTATTTTTATTGGGTTCCTTCTGCCCTGCACCTGTGATGACTCGCCCCCTTCCTGGACCCGAGAACACTGACACACCTTGAAGGTTAAAATGCGCTTTATTTAACCACTTACCGACTGGCTCCTGTACATATATGTCAGTGAGGCTAAGAGGGCCCCCACCTGTCTCCATAGCATAGGAGGGCGGAAGCGACGTCATAACGTCTACGTCTGTTTACATTCCTTGTAATAGGAATAAAAGTGATACATTTATTTTTTTTTAAAAAACAGTAAAAAAATAAATAAAATAAAGTAAAATAAATAAGAAATTTTTTTTTTTAAGCGCCCTGTCCCGACGAGCTCGTACGCAGAATCGAACGCATACGTGAGTAGCGCCCGCATATGAAAATGGTGGTCAAACCACACATGTGAGGTATCACCGTGACCAGTAGAGCAAGAGCAATAATTCTAGCCCTAGACCTCCTCTGTAACATGCAACCTGTAGAATTTTTTAAACGTCGCCTATGGAGATTTTTAAGGGTAGAAGTTTGACACCATTCCACGAGCGGGCGCAATTTTGAAGCGTGATATGTTGGGTATCAATTTACTTGGCATAACATTATATTTCACAATATAAAAAAAAAATTTGGCTAACTTTACTGTTGTCTTATTTTTTTATTCAAAAAAAGTGAACTTTTTCCAAAAAAAGTGCGCTTATAAGACCGCTGCACAAATACGGTGCAATAAAAAGTATTGCATTGACTGCCATTTTATTCTCTAGGGTGTTAGAAAAAAAACAATATATAATGTTTGGGGGTTATAAGAAATTTTCTAGCAAAAAAACCTGTTTTAAACATGTAAACACCTAAAATCCAAAACGAGGCTAGTCCTTAAGTGGTTAATGGTGAAGCCTTAGAACGGAATGGGTTAATTAACGACAATTTACAATATAGTAGGCTCTTTGTTAGGTAACACGATTCACAGGGTGTCACTGTTCATTCACCACATCTGCCTGGGAAGCAACTGGTGCACAAACGTGCACTAGGCAGGTGCTAGTGAGCGATACTGGCTCACACACACAGCACAGTTCAGCTCCCAGATTCTGTAATAGCAGTCACAGAAAGTTCTCAATTCTGTTTCCCTACTCACAGAACACTTCTCGGGGATATATTGTGCTGGCCAGGCACTCCTGTTCCCCAAGTGCTTCCCGGGCTCTCTAAAATGGATCCCAGAGCCCTCTCATCAGATGCCACATGGATCTCCTGCTTCTCTCAGTGGTGAGAGGCTGAAAACGTCCCACAGCCAATTGGGAACCAGCCAGGCTTTTGGCCCATACACGCGATCTGAAAATCGAATGGAAAATACAGCTTTCGACGCGTTTGTATGATAATCGGAGCGTTAGTACAGAGCTTTCGAGAGCCGATCACGACAGTTCATCCGATATTATTTGATCGGACAAGCACGAAAATTTTCCTCCTACGATACCAGATCATACGATTTTTGTTTAGTCAGTACAATTGTCATCCGAAAATACAATACAATTACACTACAACACATTACATCACTTCCATTTTTTTTTCTGTTGTACGAGAATATTCGTGACTTTAGTAACCTATTCAATTTCTACTTGCGACTAGTAAGCGAAAAAAGTCAGATGATCTGTCGTGTGTACGGGGCATTAGGCAGCTAATCAGGAGTCCTCCTTCCCCAGGGTTGCTAGGGGCAGGTCCTCTTCAGCTGTAGCAACAGCCAATCAGGGCACAGTCCCCTCTCTCCCTGCAGCTGTCCATCACAGGAGAGAGAAAAAAAAAAGTCCTTTCTGTGCTTATTTTGTCAGCACAAATTTAAAGGGCCCAGCGCTACACAGTGTAATAAAACAAGAAGTAAATAAAAGAAAATGAATATTTTAAACCAAAAAAATTGAAAGTCACCCCCATCCTCCCATGCTCACACGCAAAGGCAAGCGCGTGTGTCGGTCCCACACACATGCAAACAGCGATCGTCTCACACATGTCACCACAAACTTCAGATCAGTAGTAATTCTAACACCAGACCTCTGTAAATCTAAAGTAGTAACCTGTAAAGGCTTTTAAAGCATTGCCCGTGGATAGTAAAAAAGCATGTCGTTTGTCGCCGTTGCACGGGCATTAACAATTTTAAAGCGGCTGAGATAGAACTAGTTTAGATGGGGGGGGGGGGGGGGGGGGCGTTTTTAGTCTTCCATAGGGCAGCACAAAACCAAAATACACCACTGCCAGGGAGGCATGTGATTGGCCCCAAATTCATTCTGCATTAGGAAAACGACCCCAAACATATAGCCAATGTTATTAAGAACTATCTTTAGTGTAAAGAAGAACAAGGAGTCCTGGAAGTGATGTTTGGAACAACCTACCTGCTTCAAAAACTATGTGCAAGTATACCTAGAAGAATTGATGCTGTTTTGAAGGCAAATATTGATTGGATTTAGATTTCACTTCTGTTCATTTACTTTCCATTTTTTAATCAATAAAATAAACATTAACACTTCTATTTCTGAAAACATTCTTAAAGCGGCGTTCCACTTAAAAAAATAAAATAAAAGTCAGCAGCTACAAACACTGCAGCTGCTGACTTTTATTAATCGGTCATTTACCTGTCCCAGGGTCTAGCGATGCGGGGGAACAAAGCCCCGCTCATCTCCCCCTCCTCTCTGTGGCGCCGGCATTGTCACTGTGGGCGCCCGGCTGTGGCTTCACAGCCATGGAACGCACTGCGCATGCGCGAGGTGCACAGCACGCTGTGACTGGTTGGGCAATCATCTGGGACCTGTCACATGTCCCAGAAGATTGCTGAGAGGGAGGGGGGAGAGGTGAACTGATTTATAGTGCTGCGGAGCCCCGAGAGGAAGTGGGAGCTGGAACCCTCTAAAATTAGGGTTTCCTCTCCCCCCCCAAAAAATGACATGCCAAATGTGGCATGTCAGGGGGTCACCTTCCCTTAAAGCCAAAGTTCCAGTTTTGGGTGGAACTCCGCTTTTATTTACAGCATTGTTTCACACCTGCCTAAAACTTTGCACAGTACTGTATATATCTATAATCCACAGTAGCAAGAGATTTACAGATTATCATAAAGCATCTGTAGGAGAGCAGAAGGGATATTCTTCATAAAGACTGTGCTTCTTGTTTTCTCCTTTTTCACAAAGTTGTTTGTTAAAGCCTGTTGGTGTCTGATTAAAGTTTGGTGAAACTTTTTAGTGCTGGAATTTTCACACACCAGGATTTTTGCATGTACGGTATCTCACAAAAGTGAGTACCCCTCACCTTTTTGTAAATATTTTATTATATCTTTTAATGTGACAACACTGAAGAAAAGACACTTTGCTACAACAAACTTCCAGTATGAGAGAGTGAGAGCGAAAACACCAAATTTAACACACCTGCTCCCCATTCACACCTGAGACCTTGTAACACTAACGAGTCACATGACAACGGGAAGGGAAAATGGCTAATTGGGCCCAATTTGGACATTTTCACTTAAGGGTGTACTCACTTTTGTTGCCAGCGGTTTAGACATTAATGGCTGTGTGTTGAGTTATTTTGAGGGGACAGCAAATTTACCCTGTTATACAAGCTGTACACTAGGGTGTGTCATTTTCTAATGGAAAAAAATAAACTGTAAAATTTTTGCAGACTTTGCTTACGCCCCGAGTCTAAAGATATGTAAAAGATATACCGTATAACATGCGCCGGCGTATAACACGCACCCCAAGTTTAGGAGAGAATTTTAAGGAAAAAAACTTTTAGGAGGGAAGTTTAAGGAAGAGAAACTTACATTAAAATGCCCATCAATGCAGCCTCATCAGTGTTCATCTGCAGCCTTGTTAGTGTCATTGCAGCCTTTTCAGTGTCAGTGCAGCCTTGTCAGTGCAGCTTTGCCCCAGTGCAGCCTTGTCAGTGCAGCTTTGCCCCAGTGCAGTCTTGTCAGTGCAGACATTGCCCCAGTGCAGTCTTGTCAGTGCAGCCTTGCCCCAGTGCAGCCTTGTCCCCAGTGCAGCCTTGTCAGTGCAGTCTTGTCCCCAGTGCAGCCTTGTCAGTGCATTCTTGTCCCCAGTGCAGCCTTGTCCCCAGTGCAGCCTTGTCAGTGCAGTCTTGTCCCCAGTGCAGCCTTGTCCCCAGTGCAGCCTTGTCCCCAGTGTCCATGCCTACCGCCTGCCGCCGACATACACATGCTAGTAGTTTTAAATATGGCGCCGCGGAGTTCGGAGGGACTCGGCGCCGGCGGAACTGAACGAACGCCGCCGAGATACACATAGTCGAGTGTATTCGGCTCTTTCCGGCGCCGCTCACAGTCCCGCCTAGTCCCGCCCTATGATGGACATAAAACAGGTCCAATGGCGGGACTGGGCGTGACTGTGAGAGGCGCCGGAAAGAGCCGAATACACTCGACTATGTGTATCTCGGCTCTGTGATTTCGGCGGCGCTCGTTTAGCACCGCCGAGTCCCTCCGAACTCCGCTGCGCCATATTTAAAACTACTTGCTATGTGAATGTCGGCGCCGATCGCCGACATTCACATAGCGATAGCGGGGATCGGCGTATAACACGCACCCACGACTTTCCCCTGATTTTAAGGGGGAAAAAGTGCGTGTTATACGCCGATAAATACGGTATATGCTAAATTTCAAGAAGATTGGATAATATTTAGAGGTTGCACACTTTAATCTGTTTTGTAGAAGTAGGCAAAAAAATACAAATTTTCAATGTTAATTACTTTTATTGGGAAAACTAGAAATCACAAACTTAAAATACTATTAAAACTATACGCTAATGCCCTGTACACACGGTCGGACATTGATCGGACATTCCGACAACAAAATCCATGGATTTTTTCCGATGGATGTTGGCGCAAGCTTGTCTTGCATACACACGGTCACACAAAGTTGTCGGAAAATCCGATCGTTCTGAACTCGGTGAGGTGAAACACGTACGTCGGGACTATAAACGAGGCAGTAGCCAATAGCTTTCATCTCTTTATTTATTCTGAGCATGCGTGGCACTTTGTGTGTCGGATTTGTGTACACACGAATTTCCGATAACGGATTTTGTTGTCGGAAAATTTTATAGCAAGCTCTCAAACTTTGTGTGTCGGAAATTCCTATGGAAAATGTGTGATGGAGCCTACACACGGTCGGAATTTCCAACAACAAGGTCCTATCACACATTTTCCATCGGAAAATCCTATCGTGTGTACAGGGCATTAGCTTGATAGGTAATATAATAGGCAAAACATGTATTATATTAATCAACTTGGAACGATGCAATCCCTTGTTTTGCTCGCTTGGTGACAACTTTTCTGTGATGCTCGACTACCCTCAACAAGAATTGTTTTTGTTGTTCACCCCTGACCGATTCGTTATACTTTTTTATCAGAGCAATTCCTCTTTCTATGGTATCATTGACAACCTTAAGTGCGTTCACATGGCTTCTTAGAGAATCACTGCAGTATTCTGTCACAATGTGGATCCCAAACAATTCAAAGAACGTCTTTGTTTTATTAGTAATGAAATGGCTCAGGTCTTTTCCTTCAAAAAACATATTTTTACCCTCTAATCGTTTCACTTCCTTTTTCTTTGCAGGTTTGGTTTCTAAATTTTTAGTCATATTTTCCTTTACAGCCTGAGTAATACGTTCGTCCAAAAAAGCCAATCCTACGTTTGTTTCTGACAGATACCAAAGGTGTCTCTTAGCAACTTTGAGAGCACATTTTTTGACGTCTGCATCTGGGTATGTGCTCAAAAGCTGTAGCATATCCAAATCATTCTTTGGAGCCCAACGACTTACAATTGCCTTATGCCAAAAGCGAACATATATGAGGCTGAAAAAATGTGCAACCCGTTTCATTCCTTCCAACTGTCGTTGAGGAATATTCAACTGTTTAGTGAAGAGGACAATTTTAAGTGCATATATTGCCTTTGCCATCCACCTTGATGCAGTGCCCCTGGGATCCTGAAACTGAAGTCCTTTTTAGACCAACCTCCTAGGTACAGGAGTTAGAGTTGTAATAACTCTTTGTAGTCTTCTCTTGGATGACTTCCGTCTTTTAGAACATTTTGAATGTAGTTACCATTTTCACTCGTTGTTCTTCTAGAAAGCCTTGAACGGGACTTTCTTCATCCAACATTGTTGTATATAACTTCTTATCAAGTGAAGCCCACAATATTGTCACATAAAAAGATAGAATAAAATATTTATAAAAATGTGAGGGGTGTACTCACTTTTGTGAGATACTTTATAAGGCAGTAGGGAGACTGCAATGAGTGTTCAAACATGTAAAGCAGGCAGGTTCCAGAACCACCAGTTTTGTGACAAAAATAACTAAGGTGAACTGATGCAGTATAGCAAACCCTGGGTGGAAAACTGAAGTATGAAAGCACTATTAACCACTTGCCTACTGGGCACTTTCTCCCCCTTCCTGCCCAGGCCAATTTTCAGCTTTTAGTGCTGTCGCTGTCACACTTTGAATGACAATTGCGTGGCCATGCAACACTGTACCCAAACAAAATTTTTTTTTGAGACAGATAGAGCTTTCTTTTGGCAGTATTTAATCACCACTGGGTTTTTTATTGTTTGCTTAAATAAACCAAAAAAAAACACAAAAATGTTGAAAAAAAAAAGTTTGATGAGGCTGCACTGATAGGCGGCACTGATAGGCACTGATAAGCGGCACTGATGGGCATTGATAGGTGGTACTGACAGGCAACACTGATAGGCACTGATTGGCAGCACTGATGGGCACTAATTGGCAGCACTGGTGGGCACTGATTGGCAGCACTGGTGGGCACTGTTGGGGCTGCACTGATAATCAGAACACTGATCATCAGTGCCTTGATTGTCGGTGTAGATGTCCCCTGTGTGGATTTGCCGGTTTTCAGCTCTCCTCTTCTCACGGGCTGTCAGCGCGAGGGAAGGATTGCCGATAACCGGCAAATCCTGTTTACATCCGTGATCAGCTGTGCCTAATCAGAGCTGATCATGGATGTAAACAGGATATATCCGGTTATCGGCAATGCTCCCCTCACGCTGACAGCCCATGGTAAAGAGATGCTGTGAATGGTTCTTTACCCCCATCTGTGATCAGCTTCATCCAAAGGACACAGTGATCACAGATCACTGCTGATGCACGCTGCATCATATGACAGCCTCTCTGCAAAGTGCAGCCGTGCTGTAGCTGTCCTTCGGCTATAACGTGGTCACGTAGGGGTTAAACCCAAATCCAAAAATGTATAATATTGCAGCTTACCAATCATTATATGTGGTGGATGCATTCATTGGTTTTCATTTTTAGGCTTTTCCCCTGTTTTCACGCAGTGATCTGTCTAGTAACACACCTCCTGTATTAGAGTGACTACACTCTGAATGAAGGAGCAACAGAGACACCTTTGGACAGCAGCATTGTTACTTTGGACGGGAGGGCAGTGTCAGATGTATTGGCAGATTTAAATACACTAACAAATTGAAGCTAAACTCCAGCCCATGCTTTTTAAGCAGTTACAGCAAACATTTTGGGGTCAATTCACTAAGAGTTAAATAGCGTCAAATAAAATGCGGTAAAATAACGGCTGTGGTAAATCAGCTGTGAAAGTTCAATTCACTAAGAATTTTGCATTAAATACCGAATGCGGTATTTGTTCAATTTAGTGGTAATTATCGCATTATTTAATGTGGTAAATTATCGCATTAAGCTGGTTGCTAAGGAGCAGGACGGGAAGCCAGCTGCCGCGTCCTTAACAATGGATGTTGTTGATGTAAAAAAAACATTCCACCAATTAAAAATGTAGCGTGCGGTCCCCCCCCCCCCAGTCCAGGCCAGAATTTTTTTAAAAACGGCATGGGCTCCACCCCACAATCCATACCAGACCCTTATCCAAGCATGCAGCCTGGCAGGTCAGGAAAGGGGGGACAAGCGAGTCCCCCCTCCTGAACCATACCGGGCCACATGCCCTCACTGACCGCTGCATGCTGGGTCAGTGACATCACAAGGGGAACAGTGCCACCATGTGATGTCGCCAGGCGACTCCACCCCTACCTATATAAGGACTGTCAAACGACACAGCCTGCTGTAGGCGGGCAGCCTTCATGGACAGTGGGAGCTTTTTTTTTTCTTTTTCAGGTGCTGTAGGCGGCGTGATTGACTATGGAGTTACATTGGGGAACACTGTTTTTTTATTTTTTAATAAAGGAATTGCCAAAAGCTGTCTCTGTATTTTTATTACTTTTTGACAATTTTTGGATTAATGGGTAGCGATCCCATACTGATTTATATAGGGCGGGGCTTCCAGATTCCGATAAGCCACCTGCCCGCAGACCCCCACCACCACTGGCTAGGGTTGTGGGGATGAGGCCCTTGTCCCTATCAACATGGGGACAAGGTGCTTTGGGGTGGGGGGGCAGAGCCCTTGAAAGTTGAATCTGAAAGTTTTACAAACCATTATAGAAAAAATTGTGTGTTTTTGGTAATACATGGTTTGGTGTATTGTTGTAACATTTATCTGAAATAATTATTTTTGTTACTTTCAAATTTGTACCAGCTGTAAACTTCCTATTAGTAAAAATGATTGCTAGAGGTTCATATCTGAGCTCACGAAAATATTTGACTTCACACAAAACTCAATTGCACAAACTTTTCCTGACGAGGCATTTTTTTCTTCCGTTGACAAACCTGTTAAATGACATGTGAAGATGATTAGACTTCCATCAGGATTCTTTTTTTTAGCAGAGAATTTAAAATGCACATATATTGTGTTATGTGAAAATTTGCCAATTCGTTGTTTTATTTATTAAGCAATTCAGATATCTAAATCTTCAATACCTATGCTGGTCCAAAAATACCTGGAAGCATTTTAAAAGCTAAGATTTTGCTTTCATTAAATAACACATTTTCTGTATTGCACCTCAAAGAGAATACATGGTGCATGAAGTCGTAAATGGTTCAAAACATTTGAATACAAAATACATATATCTACTGTATTAGCTGACAAAAAGAATAGGCTTTACACTCATGATAACAAAATATGTATATATATATATATATATATATACATATATATATATATATATATATATATATATATATATATATATATAATACCATAATAGCACATTATTTGTCATTGTATACCCTAAAGCAGCTGTAAAGGCTAAAGGTTTTTTACCTTAATGCATTCTCTGCTTTAAGGTATTTTTTTTTATTTTTTTATGTGCAGCTCCCCCCCACCCTTAATACTTAACTAAGCCTGATCTCGATCCAGTGCTGTGCCTGAGAGCAGCAAACCCTCCTCACTGGTGCTGTCAAATAAATCCAGTGACAAGGGAGCTGGGAGTGGAACCAAGCTGCACTGTGTATGTCAATAGACACTCCAGCTCGGGATTGAGCCCACACATGTGCCACCATAGGAAGCGGCTTACTATGGTGGCACACTGAGAAGAAGAGGAGTCCAGAGTGCCGGTGGGTTCCCAGAAGAGGAGGATCAAGGCTGCATTGTGCAAAACCATTGCACAGAGAAGGTAAGTAGAACATGTTTTTAAAAAAAAAAAGTTCACAACCACTTGAAATATTATTTTAGGACGTATATAATAAAGACAAATATATATAAATATACAGATGGATTACATATAAGCAGTTTTACCTGCAAAAGGATTCCTATCTATCCTTTTCAAGATTGGCCGCAAACTAATATGGTCATCCTTCTATTCACTCGACTCTATCCTGGACTCTATCCTTCTGTCATACATGTTGTCAAACATGTTGCTTGACAACATATTTGCATGCAGAATAACTTGATTGGTTCACAGGGTTGCCCCTCCCCTTATAGCTTGAATGCTGCTGTACAGGGGAATGTGAGAGACTAATGTGGGTGCCTATATTTGTTGCATTTAAAATGCATTTATTAATACAGATCTGCATTCATTTTATCTTTCATATCTGCATGGAGTTTAACCTTAGAAAATGTCTTTATTCAATTTTATTCTCATTTTTATTTTCTAAAAACATTAGAGCTGTATTCATTTTTTTATACTGGATACTTTTGAAACAACTGGGAAGGGTCTTAATGTGAACACTTGTTAATACTGATCTTTTTGTGATATACAGTATGTTTTATAGTAAACTGGATGCCACTTTGTTAACCACTCACATTTACCTGACTTTCCTGGCATGCTGTAAACTCGGATAATGACGAAAGGTTGTAGCTTAAAGATCAATTTTCAGATACTAGCCCCTCCCACTTCATTCTCCCATCCCCCTCTAACTAACCGCTGGTATGAAAAAACCTATCCAAGTGCTCCTTTTACTTACCTGAAGCCATGGGCATGTGAGGATCCTTCTCTCTTTACCACAGTACTCCACCTGAAAACTAACCCTCCTTGATGCATTTCACTTCTCCTGACTTGCTTACAAGGAGCTTGAGATGTTTTAGGAGCTGCCACCCATGTTTTCTGTGTGTGGCAGGAGGGGTAAGTCTTAAGCAGGGCTAGGGATCTTTTTACTACTCCTCCACTCATCTTCTCTTTACTTTCTGGGGTCCTTCTTCAGGTAACCACGTCACTGACTGCATTTTGTGGACTCTTTCGATTGGTGGAGGAGACACTTGCAGTGGCTGGGTTCTCTCTCATGGGCCTCTAAGGCAGGAAAACTCACTGATGAGGTGAGGGGACCAGTGCCAAGAAGCATGGGAGAATGTCTAGTCCACAAGGTAGGAAAAAAGCTTGACTCATAGAGGAACTGTAACTTAGATCCATTACAATGCAGGATGGCTTAGAAAGAGGTGTTTGGAATCAAGACTGAGGAGTAAGGTAATTGATGCACAATGCATTTTTCATTTTTGTTTCAAATTGGTTTTAAGTGATACTAGATGAACTAGATGAACTTGTGTCTTTTTTTCAACCTGACTAACTATGTAACTATGTGCTAACTATTTTTTTTTCAATATGCAAGCTTTGGGACCCCTTAGGTCCTTTCCTCTGGCTTCATACAATTCCCAAAAGCTTATCTTTAATAAATTGAGTTAACCAATTAAAGGTATTACTGAAACTACCAACTCTCTGCATTGATTGATGACCAAAATAGCACTGCAACACATTTTAGCAGCAGTCAGATATATGACCAAATTGCCACACCAAATGCT
Source organism: Lithobates clamitans (assembly GCA_037952925.1). Lineage (NCBI taxonomy): Eukaryota > Metazoa > Chordata > Amphibia > Anura > Ranidae > Lithobates > Lithobates clamitans. The sequence continues at coordinate 9,722,980 of JBBGZY010000502.1, read as the reverse complement.
GACATTTGCTCATGTGATCTCAGCCAGTGTTCAGTCAGTGGGGTTAATTTACTAAAGGGAAATAGACTGTGCACTGTGTAAGTTGCTCCAGAGCTTAGTAAGCATAGTAAAGCTTCACTTTGCAAAGCACACCTAATCACATGCAAGAATAATTAAAAAAAAGCATGTTTAGACATGATTGGATGATGGAAGTTTGCAGAGCTTCCCCTTATTTATTAAGCTTTGGAGCAACTGCACTTGCAAAGTGCACAGTCTTTTTGCCTTTAGTAAACAAACCCCAATGGCTTTTCCTATTCTCGCCTTCAGTTGACAACACATGACAAAACACCAGCACATTTGGTATTGTGAGAGGTCACTGCTGGATCCAAAGTCATCAGTTTCTTCTGCATAGGTATGTAATTAGGGGCCTTTTTTGTCATCTATGTATGCATTATGGCCATGGGGTCATTAGAATGGGGGAATTAGAATGGGAGTGGTTAATATAGATTCTATTTAAGTCCTGTGCAATATGTTTTTTTAAATGCATGCATGCACGCTAACATTACATCATATTAAAATCATAAATATTTAAAATTAAAACATTTTAAAAGATGTGTTCTCTTGGATTTTCTGACAATTTTAGGTACCTGCTTGTATCAAAGGATACAGGGGGAAATTGAGTTAAAAAACATATCTTTAAAGTGGAACTTCACTCTAATGGGAAAGTTCTGCTTTATGTCCTCATCCCCACCAACACCAATTTTGGCATATTAAAATTTTTTTTGGAAGTGGGCACCTAGTTTGCCCCCCATCTCTCTTTGCCTGCAGCTTTCTGGGACATGTCACAGGTCCCAGTAGGTTGCAGGACCTTTCCCAAAGCGAACAAAGATTCTGACACACTTTTCCCAATGCACACATTCTTGAAGAGATGGCTGTGTGTATATGTGGGTGCTGAAGTGACCACTGGCTGGAACCGAAGATAGTCAGAGCAAGAGAATGTCATCAGCACACTATGGATCTCCAAAATGGATCCAAAGCTTTATTCAGCAATCACATTATTACAGCATAAGCAATGTTTTTTTCCAGCAAAAAAAAAATGATTTTAACTTGTAAACACCAAGTCTGAAAAATTGACCTGGTCCTTAAGTGGTTAAAAGTCAGCAGCTGCAGATTTTGTAGCTGCTGGCTTTTTTTTTTTTTCTATCTAGGGCAGTGATGGTGAACCTTGGCACTCCAGATGTTTTGGAACTACATTTCCCATGATGCTCAACTACACTGCAGAGTGCATGAGCATCATGGGAAATGTAGTTCCAAAACATCAGGGGTGCCAAGGTTCGCCATCACTGATCTAGGGTGTAAATTCTCTTTAACATTTTCTTCACTTAAAGGAGAAGTCCAGCCAAAGCTTGTTTGGCTGGATTTCTCCTATGGATCACAGAAGTGCAGTCCCCTTTGCACTCCTGTGACCCGTTTTCAGCAAAGAGCGGACTGAAGTCCGCTCTCTGCTGATGTCACGGGAATTCACTGATATTAGTCTCAGCCTCTCAACGAGCCGCTGGGAGGCTGAGACGGCCGCTCCGCCCCCTCCACAGCCCAGCGCTCCGAGGAGAGGATGAGCAGAGAGCTGAGACTGACAGTCTGCAGCTCTCTGCTCACGGAGCTTCAGTGAAAAAGTGCCGGGGGACAGATGCAGCATTGGACCCCTGCTGCATCCACCTAGGTGAGTATATATATATATATATGGAATAAAAAAGAAACCCATACTTCTCTTTTAATCTTCAGAGTCTTTACCTAAATATTTTTAGTAGTCTAAATATTTTGAAAGCTTCTGTGTAGTCACACGATCTTACAAATCTGTTGACCCCACCTAACACTCAAGTCTATGTAAAATCATCACCTAACTTGCTAATGTCTTAAAATGTTGGTGCTATTTATAGAGTTGTCTGAAGATGCTTTTTGAGAATTTAAGTAAAATAGAAAGTAAAAAAAAAAAGTGAAATCGTAATACATCATTTGTATGCTTAGAATTTCATGAGAGATCACATGATCCATTATAAGTGGCAGTTAACAAGAAATGCCATTTTATTCTTCTTCCATGTTTTTGAAGGGCTGCTGATTGACAGTTGATAGAGAGGAAACACAAGGATGCCAGAGAACTGAATTTTATGGAAGTAATGTGTGTTGATTTCCTTCCGTGGAACAAAAAAAATGAATATAAGTTATTTAAACTGTCACTTTGTAACCAAAATATCTTTTTTTTTATGAATTGGTTGGTGCTTCACACTGCATGATGGCACCAATATCTTATTGTATTTATTGGAATTGCATCTCCCATTGAATAAACGCTATATAGTTTCAGCTTGTACAATATCTCGGCCAATGTTTTAATAATAGTGACAGTCTCTAGAGCCCCAAATAAAAGAGCACTTGAGGCCTTGTCTTTTACTTTCATGCTTCTCATCTAAAATAAGTTTCTTTCCTGTCTTTCATTTTAAGATATATTTCTACAGAAGCTCCACTGCGAAAATACTGTTTCTCGATGACTGCAGGGAAGTGAACCCCCTAAGAGCCAGTTTCAGATTAACACAAACCATTTTCCATTCTTTGGTTATGTTTTTCATCTCAAAAGACTTTCCCTTTCTGTTATTTTCAAGGTATTGCTCAGTATGAAGCTCAATGTGCTAAGGTGTTTCAATGACTGCAGTGAAGTGAACTCAAATAGTCTAACTTGAGAATGACATTTTGTTGAATTAATTTCATTCCTGGGTGGTTAGGTGAAAATATGTTTCCATTTTAATGGAAACTATTTGCTCTGCCATAAATGGTAGCAACCAGCAGTTGACTGGAACAATTATCTCTGGTACAGAAAAGTTTTTGGTAAAAAAAATGTAAATGATTTTTATACATAAAAATGAAGGCCTTATAAAATAAGGTGCCTCTTCAGAATCAGTACATATTTGTCACTGTTACAATATTAATATAATAAAATTTGTATGAAATATATAGCACACAAAAATATATTTGTAGAAGTATAAATAGGTCAGAAAAGCCATCTTTCTTAAAACTCCCACATTCAAAACTGCACTGATTCAAAAAAAATTATAGTATGTTTAAAATTAATCATTAAATTCTACATAGTTACATAGCTAGTCAGGTTGAAAAAAAGACACAAGTTCATCTAGTTTATCCCAAACCTTTAAAAGGGAAAAAGAAAAAAAAATATCATACAATCTCATATACACAATCTTATATCCACAGTTGATCCAGAGGAAGGCAAAAAAAACAGCAAAGCATGATCCAATTTGCTCCAGCAGGGGAAAAAGATCCCCCCGAGAGGCAATGAGATATTCCCTGGATCAAATTTACCTATAAATATTAGTCTCCAGTTATTTCTGTGATGGCCAGAAATCAAATGCAGCTGCAACTTCAATTACCCATGGCTCATTCTGGCACGAAGCGGACCCATGACCAGCTGATCTTAAAAAAAATAATTCTTTATAAACTTTAACATGTAGCATGTAATCCAATCTCTGTTGAAAGCTTGTAGACTTCACCTTCGAAACATCTCTAAAATCCGACCCTTTTTAACAAATGAAACCACCAAGCTACTCATTCACTCCCTTGTAATCTCTCTCACCTTGACTATTGCAAATCCCTTCTCACTGGCCTACCTCTCCAAAGGGTATCTCCTCTTCAGTCTATCATGAAGGTTGCTGCCAGACTTATCCACCTTACAAACCATTCAGTATCTGCCACCCCTTTCCGCAAATGCCTACACTGGCTCCCGATCGCCCAGCAAATTAAATTTAAAATATTAACCACAACATACAAAGCCATTCACAACTCTGCCTGGAGCTACATCACCAATCTTGTCTCCAAATATCACCCAAGCCATCCTCTATGCTCTTCTCAAGACCTCCTACTCTCAAGCTCTCTCATCTCCTCCTCCCATGCTCATCTCCATGATTTCTCCAGGACCTCTCCCATCCTCTGGATCTCTCTATCTCAACCTGTCCAGCCATCTGCTACTCTAGCTGCCTTCAGGCAGTCCCTGAAAACTCATCTCTTCAGGGAAGCCTATCACACCTCCATAGTCCATTGTTGTCGACATCAAAAAACCCATTCTAAAAAATAGAGGTGTAATTATCCAGTGGGGACACTAGTTTTGGTGACAACCAGGAATTCCCTCATTCTGATTGAATTTCATCTCACTTCCTGTTTTGGCTATGGAGCAGAAAGTGAAGGGAAATCTCCCCAGTAGAACACATTTTTCCCAAAATTGCAATTACCTACAATAGCGAGTTTATGCTTAAATATCCTTTCATGACTCTTTCTAAAACACTTATGTCAAATGTTATTATAGGATGAAGTGTGTAATACACTACTAAAATAAATCGTGACAAGGTCACATAAACTACTCATTCAATTCCATTGAAATTATTTACAAGCTTTTAACTTAAAAGGCAATAAAAGCCAATGTACCTAATCTCAACTTAAAGTGATACTAAGCTCATTTTTTTTTTACATTAATCCTTCTAAAATTTCAAGTATACCATGGCTCTATTTTTTATATTTTGTTGAAAATTTTTCTTACAGTTGTCAAGCTCCTTTTTTGCCCTGTGCACGCTCCCTGTCCTCCACCGATGCACCTCACCTCTACTAGTGTAGAGTAAGCAGTTCTGATATTTCTAGTCACATGATTCGTTTTATGCATATTACAATTCCCATAGAGCTCAATGTGTCTGCAGGTAGATGTGTAGTCCACCTTGGGGGTGGCTTCATTCACATACACAAGGGGGCATGGAGAACAAACATAGCTACCTAAGAACAGGAAGCCTGAGGATAGCAGAAAAAAGCCTCCATTTGAGAGATTAAACAAAGGAAGAGGACAGAGAAGGTCCATTTTACTATATTTAGACATACTGGGGTTGATTTACTAAAGACTAATAGACTGTGCACTTTGTAAACTGCAGTTGTAGCCTGCAAGAGTAGTTGCTCCAGAGCTTAGTAAATGAGCAGAAGCCCTACTGACTTCCATCATCCAATCATGTGCAGGCAAAAATGCACAACTTATTGTTTCACTTGCACGTGATTGGGTATTCTTTGCAAGAGAAGTTTTACATCATTTACTAAGCTCTGAAGCAAATGCACTGCAAAGTGCACAGTCTATTTGCCTTTAGTAAATCAACCCCACTGTATTTATTTTATTGTATAAAAGGATGTGGGTTTAGCATCACTTTAAAATGGTTCTAAAGGTAGAAGTTTTTTATCTTAATGCATTCTATGCATTGAGATAAAAAACCTTCCATGTGCAGCAGCCCCCTAATACTTACCTGAGCCCCATCTCGTTCCAGCAATGTTCCACGAGAGACTCGGCTGTCTGACTCGGCTGTCTCCTGATTGGCTGAGACACACAGCAGGCGCCATTGGCTCCCGCTGCTGCCAATCAGAGTCAGTGAGCCAATGAGGAGAGAAAGGGGGCGGAGCTGAGCTGCAGCTCTGTGTCTGAATGGACACACAGAGCAGCGGCTCACCTCGGGTGCCCCCATAACAAGCTGTTAGAAGGGAGGGGCCAGGAGCCCTGGCGTGGGACCTGAGAAGAGGAGGATCTGGGCTGCTCTGTGCAAAACCACTGCACAGAGCAGGTAAATATAACATGTTTGTTATTTTTAAACAAACAAAAACAACAAGACTTTAGTATCACTTTTACTGCTAATTCATTTTGCTTGTTTTTTAGCTGCAGTAGACCTGGAGCTGATGTCAGCAGTTTGTAGATGGGATGGGATGGGAAGGGAGGAATTCACAGGTGAATCAAACTGCAATGTGTGTCATGCCTAAATTGGATCATGACAAACTAGACACGACAAACATTTAAACTATATTTCATATCACTGCACATGAATCTTTATACATTTTGGAAGGGATGATGGGAACTGTTAGGCTTGCAGAATTACAAGAGTTTAAAATAATTCACAGACATATCCTTACAGGTTATCAGCATTTCAGTCAGATGTGTGCCGGAAACCTTTTTCTGCAGGCATCTAAAGAATAAAAGGAACTGTAACAATGGAAAATGGTGGTGCGTTGTGAAAAATCATGAACGTTGTCAATTTATTTTATACTGCAATTTCACTCACTACTATATCACTTGAAGCTTATGGCTTTGTAAGTAAATGACACGTGCTCTACAATATGAAGTTTATAGAATATCTCCAATAGTTATTTTTTTCTCTTCTGCTCTTTTGTTCTACTTTGCGTACCAATCTCCTAATTCCGCCAGAAATGAGGACCAACAGTGATACATTTAATTTTTTTATATTGCAGAATACTTTATCTGAAGTCTCCTTTTATTCTACATTTGGTCTGCTTTTAGAGGATTTAGAGGACAATTTAAACAATATCTAATACGTATATGCATATTTATGAGCAGTGCATTTGACATTTAAAAAACATTTACTGCACGTGAATCTAAAATATTTTTTTTTTAATGTCAGTGATTGATTTACAACCAGTGAATGTTTACTGAAAGTTACATTCACAGCTTTAGAAATTAGCCTCTTGGTGTAATATTGTTCTGGTACAACAAGAGAGATGGCTTCCAATAGGACACATTAACATAAATTACATATTTAACATTTGGAAAATGCTAAAATATATTCTGGGACCCATTGGTGTGTGTGATTGTGAATGTTTCTTCAACAGGATAAGTACACCATTTTGGGTTTTGACCAGTTAGGCTTTAACTGCAGACTTTCAGCTTTAATTTGAGGGTATTTACATCCAAATCAGGTGAACGGTGTAGGAATTACAACAGTTTGTATATGTGCCTCCCACTTTTTAAGGGACCAAAAGTAATGGGACAGATTAACACTCATCCATCAGACTTTCATTTTTTAATACTTGGTTGCAAATCCTTTGCAGTCAATTACAGCCTGAAGTCTGGAATGCATAGACATCACCAGACACTGGGTTTCATCCCTGGTGATGCTCTGCCAGGCCTCTACTGCAACTGTCTTCAGTTTCTACTTGTTCTTGGGGCATTTTCCCTTCAGTTTTGTCTTCAGCAAGTGAAATGCATGCTCAATCGGATTCAGGTCAGGTGAGTGACTTGGCCAATGCATAACATTCCACTTCTTTCCCTTAAAAAACTCTTTGGTTGCTTTCGCAGTATGCTTCGGGTCATTGTCCATCTGCACTGTGAGGCGCCATCCAATGAGTTCTGAAGCATTTTGCTGAATATGAGCAGATAATATTGCCCGAAACACTTCAGAATTCATCCTGCTGCTTTTGTCAGCAGTCACATCATCAATAAATACAAGAGAACCAGTTCCATTGGCAGCCATACATGCCCATGCCATGACACTACCACCACCATGCTTCACTAATGAGGTGGTATGCTTTGGATCATGAGAAGTTCTTTCCTTCTCCATACTCTTCTCTTCCCATCACTCTGGTACAAGTTGATCTTGGTCTCATCTGTCCATAGGATGTTGTTCCAGAACTGTGAAGGCTTTTTTAGATGTTGTTTGGCAAACTCTAATCTGGCCTTTCTGTTTTTGAGGCTCAACAATGGTTTACATCTTGTGGTGAACCCTCTGTATTCACTCTGGTGAAGTCTTCTCTTGATTGTTGACTTTGACACACATACACCTACCTTGATCTGGCCAACTGTTGTGAAGGGTGTTTTCTTCACCAGGGAAAGAATTTTTCGTTCATCCACCACAGTTGTTTTCCGTGGCCTTCCGGGTCTTTTAGTGTTGCTGAGCTCACTGGTGCGTTCTTTCTTTTTAAGGATGTTCCAAACAGTTGATTTGGCCACACCTAATGTTTTTGCTATCTCTCTGATGAGTTTGTTTTGTTTTTTCAGCCTAATGATGGCTTGCTTCACTGATAGTGACAGCTCTTTGGATCTCATATTGAGAGTTGACAGCAACAGATTCCAAATGCAAATAACACAATTGAAATGAACTCTGGACCTTTTATCTGCTCCTTGTAAATGGGATAATGAGGGAATAACACACACCTGGCCATGGAACAGCTGAGCAGCCAATTGTCCCATTACTTTTGGTCCCTTAAAAAGTGGGAGGCACATATACAAACTGTTGTAATTCCTACACCGTTCACCTTATTTGGATGTAAATACCCTTAAATTAAAGCTAAAAGTCTACAGTTAAAGCACATCTTGTTTGTTTCACTTCAAATCCATTGCGGTGGTGTATAGAGCCAAAAAGATTAGAATTGTGTCGATGTCACAATATTTATGGACCTGACTGTATATGCTTACAATAGAACAATATTCATAATAGGTACCCTCAATCTGTGATTTTCACATTTGTATACCTCTTTATGTTAAAATAATCATTTACATACTTACCTGTACTTCACTGCTTTTCTTTGGAGCTGGTTAGGTGCCCAAGTGGCAAGGCACTGGTCACATAATTAAAGCAGAGAAATGGCGTGTATAAGTCCTAAATACCTTCTACTGAGACCATGTGACTAATGCCTCAGCATTTGGTAGCATGATTGGCTCTGGATGGATCTCCTAGATCACATGCACATGGGGTCACATGCAGTGCCAGGACAAGGTCATTCAGTGCCCAGGGCAAACATGCCAAACTGTACCCCCCACCCCCAGTTATTGACAATGTGTATGCAAATTAGTGTTGCACAAACGGTAATGTGTAACAACAAATAATATTCATTTCATAACCTGTGATATATATCATAACATATAAAGTGCATAGCTATAATGCAGTCTGTTGCAAACAGTGCAAATATTTATCTCAAAGCGTATAACAGTTCATTCTCCAACGGTGATATGACTAAAGTAATCACTTATTTCCAAATAAAATGCTTCTCATGTGAACATTTATAAACAGAATGGTGTGTTTTCACCTCCTTGTGACACCTTTGTGCTCCTAGAACTCTTACCTTAGTGAGTAATCAAATACGCTTTTTGATTACAATGCCCAGGGCGATATTCCACTGATCCTAGTAATGCCCAGGGCGATATTCAACTGATCCTAGTAATGCTCAGGGCGATATTCCACTGATCCTGGCCTGGTTTCAGGTCTATCAGATGTATTTGGATGTATTAATATGCTCCTTGGTAGTGGTAGCTTTAAGGCTTTATCTATCACGCACCATCCATATGTTAGGGTAAAGCAAGGTGAGGAACACTTGTAGGAACACAGTGGGTGGCGGCAGCAACTAATTTTAAACAATTATATACTAATTTTGGTTTCATTTGTGCACACCACATTTGAATTACTATTTTGCACAGAGGTAGTGCAGAAGTACACACTTGTCTTTCCCCACCCCTAGTGTTGTGCATAACAAATCATCTAACCCATGCCTGATAATCGCACCTGATCATTATACCTACATATAGAGTACAAAGGTCAGGATCAGGACTGAATAAATTACAAAGTGTAGGAGTCAGAAGCAAAAATAATGTACAGAATACAGGAATCGGGAGAGGATAACGTACAGAGTGCAGGGGTAAGGAATATGTTATATACAATGTGCAGGAGTCAAGAGCAGGTATCTACAGAGTACAGAGACCGGGAGTATATACACCCTAATGCACAGCAGTATCTCTTATGAGGCATTTCATACCTCCATATATACTCACGCACATGCATACTCACATTCATACATAGACACACCCATTTATATACCTGTCTGACCCAATTGTCTTCTCTGATAGGGATGGGCTGAATGGACCCCTGTAAAAATTGGTCTTTGGGTGTCGGTGGCGCCTTCCCACCGTAACCCTATAGAGGTAATCTTGATGAAAGCAAGAATTGGTCTTGCTGTAAAAAATTGCAATGATATGCACCTGTCAAACAGGTGCAGAAAAATTGGTCTTTGGTTGTTGGTGGCGCCTTCTCACCGTAACCCTATAGATGTACTCTTGATGAATGCAAGAATTGACCTTGCTGTAAAAAATTGCAATGATATGCACCTGTCAAACAGATGCAGAAAAATTACTCTTTGGGAGTCGGGGGTGCCTTCCCACCATAACCCTATAGAGGTGCTCTTGATAAAGGCAAAAAAATTGCAATGATATGCACCTGTCAAACAGGTGCTGAAAAATTGGCCTTTGGGTGTTAATTGTGCCCATGAAACCTATACCAAAAACATTCTTCCAGTTGAAGTGATTGAACACACTCAAAGCTAAGAAACCTCAAAGTCCTGCAGGGATTCCACATCCTAAAAAGACTTAATCAGTGACATCAGCATCAGGGGCTTCATAGCTGGTAATCCAGGACTGATTCATTTTTATAAAAGTCAAACAGTCCACGGAGTCTGTGGACAGACGCATTCTATGATCCGTAACTAAACCTCCTGCAGCACTGAATGCCCGTTCTGAAAGCACACTGGATGCAGTGCAGCCCAACATCTCAATAGCATACGGTCTGAGCCTGTTGCCATGCCGTATTCGCACAGGTACTCGTTGACGGCCCTCTGCTGCATGTATAGCCGCTGCAACATTGACAAAGTCAAGTTCCACCTGGTGGGCATGTCACAAATCAGGTGGTTTACGGGCAGGTGTATTTCCCACTGAATTTCATCCAATGGAGCACTGGTTGTGTATGACCGCCTGAAATGGCTACAGACTCTGCTGGCCAGCTTTAGCACATCTTGCAACCCTGGATACCTATTTAGGAAATGCTGCACCACCAAATTGAGGACATGTGCCATGCATGGCACATGTGTGAACTTTCTCTGTCTAAGGGCGGACAGGAGGTTTGAGCCATTATCGCACGCCACCATTCCTAGCTCCAGCTGGAGTGGTGTGAACCACTGCTGGGCCTGTCCCCACAGAGCTGCAAGAATCTCTGCTCCAGTGTGGTTCCTGTCCCCTAAACACACCAGCTGAAGCACTGCATGGCACCTTTTAGCCTGACTCTGGGAATATCCCTTTGAACGCTTAGGGGGTACCTGATGTTTATAGGACAATTCTGCCAGAACATTCACTTCCACGTGATGGTAGAGAGATGGAACGGCCTTATGTGAAAAGTAGTAGCGACTGGGAACCTGCCATTGTGGTACAGCACATTGTGCGAATTCATGAAAGGGGGCAGAATCCACCAGGCTGAAAGGCAGAAGTTGGAGAGCTAACAGCTTTGACAAACTTGCATTTAGGCGTTAGGCATGTGGGTGGCAGGAGTAATATATGAATAAATCAGCGCAAGGAAAAAGTCGAAAAAGATAAAAGATAAAAAAGGGAACTGCTGCCTCTACAAGTACACCTCCACCTAGGTGGAGTGCAATAGGATGGTGATGAAAAAGAATGTAGGTGTGGCACTGTTCCATTAATTGAAATGTTTTATGGTGTAAAAAACAGACAAATTATCTTCTAGTATTCATGTCTAAAATTACAAACAAAAAAGTAAAATTGTGTTGTACCCTCTGGCAGTCGTTTGCCAAATGCAATCTCAAAAACCGAAAAGGGTGATCCAACTTACCCAACTTACTTCTCTATTTAATGGTCAAAATTAGGTTTGAGTGATTGGGATTAAGTGTCCAAACTGTATTACACCCCCTGGGTGTCTTATGAGTGAAAACTATATATGCAAACTGAGACCTTTACTATTCAACAGCTATGTAATATAGATGTCAATATGGTCAAATTGATTGATAATGCGTTCTACACAAAATTGAAAGTGAAATGGATGAAATAAATTAAATTGTGTTATACCCTCTGGCAGCCGGTTGCCAATGCGATCTCAACAACCAAAAAGGGTAATCCAGCTTAGCCAACCTACTCCTCTATTTGATTATCAAAATTGGGTTTGAGTGGTTGGGGTGAAATATCTAAATTGTGTTGCACCCCCTGGGTGTCCTATCGGTGAAAAATATTTATACAAACTGGAACCTTTAGCAATATAATATAAATGTCAATATGATCAAATTAATTAATAATGTGTTCTACACAATCTGTGCAATTAACTTTAAACAGTCTTAATAGAAGTACATAAAAAAAGTGCTTAGTGCTTAGAAAGTGTTCAGTGATGACAAAAAAGTCCAATATTTGCTGCTTGTTGAAAGACAATATTGTAGAAAAAACGTTTTGTTCAGGTGCCTGCTAGTGATGGTGCTCCTTATTTGTGCTCCTACTGTGCATGCACTCACCAAATAGCCTCACCCCCACAGGGGTACTGCGCAGCCACAGTATTTGCCACTAGACATGTGCATTCGTTTTCGTCCGAATGCATTTTCGTCCGAATTTCAGGTATTTTCGTTATCGTTTTAACAAACGATAACGAAAGTTCAGAATCCGAAAAAACGAAAGATCAGACTAAACAAATGCTTTATTTTCATTTTCATTGCTACAACAGTTCGATATAGATAGGAGATTCGACATGATGATGACAATAACAATCTATGTCCATCAAACCTGTGGTCGAATGTGCCTAACCTTAACTCTATTAGTCCAAGATTATTCTACATAGAGAGAAAAGATTCGACATAGAGAGAAAAGATTGGACGTAGGGGAGAAAAGATAAATAATAATAATGATGATGATAAATGTTATTGGCTGATTGTAACCAAAGAGGAGGAGCAGTAAAATAGCTAGAACTAAGTACACACAAACTTTGGCTTATGGTGTCTGTTGAAAGTTCTAAGAAGATTCGACGGAGCAGGTAAACTATAAGGCGTCGTACAGTTTAGCTGCTCCGTCGAATCTTCTTTGAACATTCGACAGACACCATAAGCCTTCAATGACAGATACCTTAATTTGGATTTTCGGACGAATGCAATTATTAACGAAAAACGAAATAAATAAAAACGAATTTCGGGAGTTAGTAAATAAATTTATTTTTCGGACGAAAACGAAATTCCGAAACGAAATATTTCAGTGTGCACATGTCTATTTGCCACTGTGAAGCAATCCCTGGCGGTCCTGGTCTGTGCTTTAAATGTTGTTAGCAACATTTTGTATGTTCATCATATAGAAGAGAAGGAATGCCCATAGTGTAAAACCATTTTTTAAAACTTCATTTTATTGATTAAAAAGTTGTACTCACAGAACGCATAGAATGTGTAGAACGCATTATCAATCAATTTGACCATATTGACATCTATATTACATAACTGTTGAATCGTAAAGGTCTCAGTTTGCATATATAGTTTTCATTCAAAAGACACCCAGGAGGTGTAATACAGTTTGGACATTTAATCCCAATCACTCAAACCTAATTTTGACCATTAAATAGAGGAGTAAGTTGGGTAAGTTGGATCACCCTTTTCGGTTTTTGAGATTGCATTTGGCAAACGACTGCCAGAGGGTACAACACATTTTTACTTTTTTTGTGTTTGTTTTTTGTAATTTTATTTGTCTGTTTTTTACACCATAAAACATTTCAATTAACGGAACAGCGCCACACCTACATTCTCCTTCATCATCATGTGGGTGGCAGGGACTGTATTTTTTTTTCCACTGCAGCAGATGGGGCAGAGAAATTTGCCGGCTACAGTCAACAGCTGGTGGTGTGCTGCTAGGACCTGGGACAGCCTGTGCTATAACATCATCCCTGTCAGTGGAGGCTGCTGAGAGGTAATCACTTGGTATAGCATGGGCAGACTGAAGTGGGTAAGGGGGAGGAGCAGGGACAGATTTGTGCCCCTTTTCTGTGGCTTTTAGGTGCCCACGGGCTGAGTGGTTGGATGTTAAATGCCTTGTTAAGCATGTGGTACCCAAATGGTTGGTGTTTTTGCCACATTTGATGTGCCTGAGACACAGTTTGCAGATAGCAACAGTGCGATCTGCTGCAGATGTACTGAAAAAGGCCCAGACAGCTGAGCTTTGGGGAGTGAGCCGGGAGATAACAGCTGCAGAATGTGATGGAATAGGGTGACTGCTCTCTACTCTTTCTTGATGTCGGCCTCCTTGGGGTTGTGCTGTCTCACCTTCAGTTTCTGTAATGCTTTCCGTCTACTTCCTCTGCTCAGCTCCAAAACCTATCCATCTGCTTTATTTACATATCAATGGAGGGGGACAGGCCTCTGTAAACATATGCTCTTACCAAACCTAACTCTATATTATTGCTATCAAGACAATACAAATGGCCATAGCAACAAAGTTTCCTCCTCTGTTCTATCTGGCACCCAAGTCGCATCAGTGACCTCATCATCATCATCATCATCTCCATCTCCTCCATCTTCATCATTACCACTGGAGACAACTTGGCAATACGCTGTAGCTTGGGGAAAATGACTGCCAATTTGTCTACCAGTGTTCCTCCCCCTCTCTAGGTTCATGTTCCTGTTATCCTCAACCTCAGAACCAACATCTGAATCCAGTAATGGTTGGGCATCATCAAGGAGCAAGTGGCTGATGCTGTGGTCAAATAACTAAGCTGACTCCTCAATGGCTGATGTTGGGGCTAAGGCAGGAATAGATGTGGACAAGGAGGCAGGTTTATCCACTCTGGCAATTGCATTGGATTGCACACTTGTCTCTGCTTGCGTGACAGAGGATGAGGAGGATGAGGAAGGTTTAGTAAGCCAGTCCACCACCTTCTCTGCATGCTGTGGCTGGATAGCATGGGCAATATCACTAAACTGAGGAAATGATGCCCTGTCTGAGGACTGACCACCACATCCACCTTTGCCTGTGGACACATTTGTTGTTGGCCCCCTTACAGTGCCAAGGGAACATCTGCCTCTCCTTGTTGTCCTCCCAGACAATATTGGGAGGGAGGGGCGGTGTTTATAAGCAAATGTAAAGAAGAAGTTGAAATCTGTACATAGATGCACTTAAATCAATGTAAAGAGGTGCTTGGTACACTTTAATTTGAATACTCATACTACACAGACACACTCCACGGATACACTATAATATACTGCAATATAATGCGCCAAACGTACAGTGACGCACAGAACTATATGGCGTTAAACTGGCAGTAACACACACAAAAGTAAATGGCATTAACCTGGCAGTACATATAATATAACTGGATACTAATATTTATTGGTAAAGTTGATCCAGGGAATATTCAATTGCCTTTTGGGAGATCAGGAAGAATTTTTTTCCCCCCGCTGGAGCAAATTGTATCATGCTATATAGGTTTTTTTTTCCTTTCTCTGGATCAAGTATAGTATTGTGTATATAGGATTGCATAATTTTTTTCCCCCGTCTATTGGTTGAACTGGATGGACTTGTGTCTTTTTTTTCACCCGGATTAACTATGTACTGTAACTATATATGAAAAAATCTATGTAAAAATGTGAAAAGTTTATGTGAAAAGTCCCAGTATATTCCTAACCTGTTCAGTATTTTTACTTTCTCTTTCAGTAAGCAGGCGCAGTCCAGGTTTACATTACAGCACTATACAGTGTGGAAGGCAGAACAGGTCAGGACTCACAGGTGGAGAATATGCAGTCTGGAATCTGTCCTCTGTTACTTTCAGGAAACAGTGATCGGGCCTCAGTGTAATGTTATCTTCCTTGCTTTGTCTACCTGTACTGAAGCCCCTATTATTACAGCCCCAATCCAGGCAGCCAGCCTGTATCCTTCCCCACACACGACAAAAGTTACCCGCTCATTTTGTCTGGTGGTACAACGATAAGCAGTTATACTTTCCTTTCTTCCTTTCCTCTGTAGGCCCCCTTATCCTTGCTACCACTCACACAAAACTTCTTCTCTAAGGTGCTCCTGGCCAAGGTCGCATGCCTGCCTACTGAATGTACAATGCCGAGTTAATAGCCCTGCATTGTAAGTGATGCTGTCAAGGGACCAAACACAGCTCAGAGTGGAGGAGAAAAGAGGACAGTGTCAGAGCCTGCTAGGATGGGGTGTAAAGTAAGCAATATGTCCTCTTTATCTCCCCCTAGACCTAATGAACATTTAACCCTTGCTACACATTTATACCTCCCAACTTTTTTGAGATGGGAATGAAGGACACCTATCAGCAAAAGTATGCAGGCATAGGACACACCCCTTTCCAAGCCCCTTAAAGGAGAATTGTACAAAAAAAACAAGATTTGTTAAACGCACAAATGCTTTTTTACCACTACTATTCCTTTATATTGGCTTTTGTAATTTACAAAAGCAGCAATTTAGTAATCAGATGAAAGTTTTAGCGCTGGAAAACACTTTTTCATAGATAAACAGTGCATTTTATATAGGTCAGACCAAAATGAGGGACAAATGAGAAGGAATGAGGGACAGAGGGACGTTGCTCCAAATCAGGGACAGTCCCTCGAAATCAGGGACAGTTGGGAGTTATGCACATTGTCCAGTTCCAAGGTAACAAAACAATCTGCATTTATCATGCAACAGGAATCTTTACCTAAAGATACTGTCAGGTTGCCCACTGTGTAAAGCTAACCCACTGATGCTTACCTATTTATCTATGCTTCACAGCTTCTTCCTCAGGTGCATCAGGAGATGGGAAAGTATGTGACATTTTCATATGATCCTGTGCTTGAACCTAGCAGCCAATCATTAGAGGCAAGAACCATCAGCTAATATCAGGTCTCTTGTTGGTGGATATGAGGAAAGAAGGAGTGGTGCAGAATCACTGCAGAGGTAAGTATCAGTGGGTCTTATAGGGGGCTTTACACAGACACCAATGTCCTGATTGAACAAAGTGACATTATCTCTTTAATGACAGTATTTGATCTATAATATAATTATAATTATGTTTCTGGGATTCTCCAGGATATTATACTCTTTTGGTTTTAGTCACATTTTACAAAAAGTGAAGTAAAAGCTTTTCGTATTTGCCTGCTGTTCTGTTTACTGAGGTATTTGATTGATTTTGTGGTGGTACTTCCTGCAACAGCTTGTCCGATGATGATATCTTCTCAGCTGTAAGGAAAGTGCAGTGGAACGTAAGGTCAATTTGATGAGAAAACCACTTAAGCGGTTGTTGTGTTCTTCCGATTTTTTTTTTTCAATTATTGTAGCAAATGTGAAACTAGTGATACCAATAACAAAATAACAGGATAGCCAAGCTATAGGCATCTTAGAACTAAGATGTACTCAGAAAATTGGAAAACTTCACTTAGTGATGGTCATCAAGATTATTGAAGGAAAATTCCAGACAGATAGACATCAAAACTATTTATAAAATGCAACAAGATCATAAAGTACTGTATATCTGAAGGCAACACTGTTTTTTCCCATAATTTTGGTTAAAGTTAGGATTAGTTAAAACTCCTGCCAGGTTCCAATTTAGATTCTGTGTACCAATTAGGAGATCTCCTTTCACTTCCTGACCTCTATATACAACAGGAAATAAGGGGATCTCTTATTTGATTATAGACCAGGAAGAAAATAATTATAACCTCTTTTTAGTTTTATTGGCACCACAATCTCCACCAAAAAACTTTGCTCTCACTTCCTGTCCTAGTGATCACAGGTACTGGAACGGGAAGTGAGAAAAATACTTTCCAAAATGGAAACACAGACAGCAATAATAACCTAGCAGCAATTGTAATACTTCCCCATGTTATCCATGGCAGGAGTTCCACTTTAAGCAAATGGCTATTGTACATGAATGGAGCTAGGGGTCTTTCAACGCCGTGCCAAAGTCAGAACTAGAGTTACCGTTGGACGTCAAATAGTATTTATTATCAGATATTTCTGGACTGTTGAAACCCTTTATACTGAAGCCATCTGGATATGGCTGGGGGTAGCCTGGAATGCCAGCAGAGCAAGATTACTAAGTAGGGTGTGCATAGCAGAAGTGTGCATATCAGGTCTTCATCTGGGAGAGGAATCACGCATACCCCCTGGCGGTGGGGTATGAGAGTAAAAGAGCACTAGACCCCCTAGTGATGTGAAGATTGTAGTGCCTAATTGCCTCACGTTCAACTAGAACATCACAGGGACCAGATGTGGACTGGAATGCTGACCTGGGTCCAGATGGTAATATAGCAGTTATAATTTAAATAGACAAAGAAGAATTAAGCCCGTAGGACTTTAACCACTTGCCAAACAGCCACAGTATTTATACTGTGGCAGGCCGGCTCTCCTGCGCAAACCGACCAGTGTGTCGATCCGTGCATGGTAAACTGCGGACGCGTGCATGCCGTGGAGCATGCCCGCTGGTCTAAGACTACATTTTTAAACCATGTTTACTTTGTATACTTGTATTGACCTTTTTGTGCTCACCTCATTTAAAGTCCCACGGGTGTAATTCTTCTTTGTTGCATTTGATTTGGGGATGGAAGTGTGTCACTGGCAACACCAGACCATTTTCTTTTGTATATTATAATTTAAGTAGGGGGAAGCCAAAACCACCCCCTATTTATTTCAGTTACCAATTAATTATTATGCTAAGTTCAACTGCCAAAATAAAAATCTCAATCTGAGTCAAAAGGGGGACAAGAAAGGTCAGATAGCAAAGGATCAAAGACCAAGTACAACCAAGAACAAGCAACTTTAATATAGGCAATGTTATACTGAACAAGGAAATGAAAAGTAACAAAAATAAGTGACTGGTACAGGGATGCACATTTATGTGCATTATAGGCATTCTAGTAAATTAAGAAAATGCTGCTCTCCCAGTCACCCATAACATGTGTATAAGGATCGGCTTCAACCTACATGTCTCCACCAAGAAACCATGCCCCATGACACATTTCACCTTGCCCACTGGGGCTTAGTCATTGGGTGCCTATGGCTAAGCCCCAGTGGGTGGAGGGAACCGTGTCGGAGGCATGGTTTCTTGGCAGAGAAGCTGATCCTTATACACAGGTTATGCTGACTGGTTGGGAAAGTGACATTTTTTTTCTATTAACTGCACACATTGCTTTGGATGGGCATACTGACAGCCTGCACCCTTTCAACTGCAAATCATGGGATGAAATCACTGGCTTTGAACGGCGTTCCAAGCTTAGTCTAAGATCATGGGCATTCCAGTACTTTGGGGAAAAAAGGGTGATGTACATGTAGAGGGTTTACTTACTTACCAATTTTTAGATGTGGTGGGTGCATTAGTTTTCTATTTTTCTGTTGATCTTGCCAATACCACACCTCCTGTATTAAAGTATATGCACGCTGGAGAAAGGAACAGACTGATTACAGAGAAATCCACTGTAGCTTGAAAAACATTGTGACTGCTCTTACCGGGTCAGAGATCAGGGTGGCTGCTCATACAGAGCCAGCAACTACCAACAGGCTGCTATTAAAGGGCCAAATGCTTTCAGAATACCTGTCCAATTTTTGTCCTTATTTTGGTATCCTGCACGTCCAAGAATTAAGTTCAGCAACAAAATATAAAAAGACTAAAGTGACTACTGGCATCCAACTTCAAGTGAAGCGTTACATAGATGGAAGCCACAGTTTTAAAAAATAATTACATTTCATTTTGAAATTACACTGACACATTATATGGGTTTTTGTTTGTTGGATCTACACATACCTCAAATCTGATGGATGTGTCAGTCTGTCAGTATAAGTGTCTCTATGGACCAAGAGCTGCCAATCAAATTCCAACATTTATTCTACTGAGGCTTTTAGTCTAAATCGTATTGATGGCTAGTGATCACCAATGGCAATGCTAAATACTGATACACTTTATTACCAAAAGTATTGGCATGCCTGCCTTTGCACGCACATGAACTTTGATGGCATCCCAGTCTTAGTCAGTAGGGTTCAATATTGAATTGGTCCACCCTTTGCAGTTATAATAGCTTCAACTCTTCTGGGAAGTCTGTCCACAGGGTTCAGGAGTGTGTCTATGGGAATGTTTGACCATTCTTCCAGAAGCACATTTGTGAGGTCAGGCACTGATGTGGACAAGAAGGCCTGGCTCCCAGTCTCCGCTCAAATTCATCCCAAAGGTGTTCTATCAGATTGGGGTCAGGACTCTTTGCATGCCATTCAAGTTCCACCACTGCAAACTCGCTCATCCATGTTTTTAAGGACTTTGACCACTCAATATTTAGGGATATATTTGCATACTAGGAAGGCCACATTTTTTCAGGCTGAAATTCAGTCTGAAATTTATTGATGTCTGCTGGCCCAACTTGGCAGGTTGATTCGCTCATCACTAAATGTTTGAACAATGCAAGGATGTCTTTACTGGTACTTATCTAAGGAATGGTTGATTTCAAACTGATCTCTAACTGATCAAATAGATATTACAAATGTATCAAAATTACCATTGTTGAATGGTGTGCTTTAAATAGCAATGGCTAATGTATACCAGTAAAATGGAATCATTAAAATATATAATCTATTTAAATCTTTAAAAGATCTTATGAGGTAATGTACTAATGGAAAAGATCATACACAATATCTCAATAGCTATTCCAATCACATTTTAACCCACCTGGTAGCCTACTCCAACAGGTGTCCTTTGTTAAGCTTTTTGTTTTCACTAAGAACACTGCAATGGATTGCTTTATTTCTTCTGTGTTGCTATTAAAAATAGTATAGAAAAGGGGATTAAATTTGGAGGCAATTAAAATTCAAAGCGTGTGATTTTCTATGTGGTTCATTCAAAGGCCATCAATTAAATATGCAGCTTTTTGTGTGCTAGTTTTATAAATGAAATATAAAATAAAAAAGAATGTTTTTTCAACAGGATATGCAGAACATTTTGAATTTAAGCTTGCGCACATGTAGACATACAAAATACGCAAATGGTTATAAAAGTCCCACTGTCATAATTCGTGCCTTTCAACCTATATTTTTAAGAACAGTATACTTATTTACATTAAAAGAAAATGTTATATACCTCTGCTGACCTCTGCTGACAAAACTGCTTAACCACTTCATACAGGGCATTTTCACCCCCTTCCTGGCCAGGCCAATTTTCAGCTTTCAGCGCTGTAACATTTTGAATGACAATTGCGCGGTCATGCAACACATAGTTACATAGTAGGTGAGGATGAAAAAAGACACAAGTCCATCAAGTCCAACATATGTGTGTAATTATATGTCAGTATTACATTGTGTATCCCTGTATGTTGTGGTCGTTCAGGTGCTTATCTAATAGTTTTTCAAAACTATCGATGCTCCCCGCTGATACCACCGCCTGTGGAAGGGAATTCCACATCCTTGCTGCTCTTACAGTAAAGAACCCTTTATGTAGTTTAAGGTTAAACCTCTTTTCTTCTAATCTTAATGAGTGGCCACGTCTCTTGTTAAACTCCTTTCCGCAAAGTTTTATCCTTATTGTGGGGTCACCAGTACGGTATTTGTAAATTTAAATCATATCCCGTCTCAAGCGTCTCTTCTCCAGAGAGTATAAGTTCAGTGCTTGCAACCTTTCCTCATAACTAACATCCTCCAGACCCTTTATTAGCTTTGTTGCCCTTCTTTGTACTTGCTCCATTTCCAGTACATCCTTCTTGAGGACTGGGGCCCAGAACTGGACAGCATACTTTAGGTGCGGCCAGACCAGAGTCTTGTAGAGAGGGAGAATTATCGTTTTATCTCTGGAGTTGATCCCCTTTTTAATGCATGCCAATAATCTGTTTGCTTTGTTAGCAGCAGCTTGGCATTGCATGCCATTGCTGAGCCTATCATCTACTAGGATGCCCAGGTCCTTTTCCATCCTAGATTCCCCCAGAGGTTCTCCCTCCAGTGTATAGATTGCATTCATATTTTTGCCATCCAAATGCATTATTTTACATTTTTCTACATTAAACCTCATTTGCCATGTAGTTGCCCACCCCATTAATTTTTTCAGACCTTTTTGCAAGGTTTCCATATCCTGCAGAGAAGTTATTGCCCTGCTTAGCTTAGTATCATCCACAAATACAGAGATTGAACTGTTTACCCCATCCTCCAGGTCGTTTATGAACAAATTAAATAGGATTGGTCCCAGCAAAGAACCCTGGGGGACCCCATTTATCACCAGCCTCTGAACTCGCCCTTGTAGCCAGTTTTCAATCCATGTACTCACCCTATGGTCACCCTATGGTCCATGTCAATGGACCTTATTTTGTACAGTAATCATTTATGTGTAACTGTGTTAAATGTTTTTGCAAAATCTAGATACACTATGTCTATGGGCCTTCCTTTATCTAGATGACAACTCACCACCTCATAGAAAGTTAATAGATTGGTTTGGCAAGAGCGATTCTTCATGAATCCATGCTGATTAATGCTAATGATACCGTTCTCATTACTAAAATCATGTATATAGTCCCTTATCATCCTCTCCAAAAGCTTGCATACTATTGATGTTAGGCTAACCGGTCTGTAATTCCCAGGGATGTGTTTTGGGCTCTTTTTAAATATTGGTGCTACATTGGCTTTTCTCCAATCAGCTGGTACCAGTCCAGTCAGTAGACTGTCAGTAAAAAATAGGAACAATGGTCTGGCAATTACTTGACTGAGTTCCCTAAGTACCCTCGGGTGCAGGCCATCTGGCCCCGGTGATTTATTAATGTTAAGTTTCAAAAGTCTAATTTTAATTCTGTGCTCTGTTAGCCATGGAGGTGCATCCTGTGATGTGTCATGAGGATAAACACTGCAGTTTTGGTTACTGAAGACCCCCGATTCCCTCAGGAAGACTGAGGAGAAGAATAAATTTAATACCTTCGCCATCTCCCCATCCTTTGTAACCAGATGACCTACCTCATTCTTTATGGAGCTAATATGGTCTGTCCTCCCTTTTCTACTGTTTACATACTTAAAGAATTTCTTGGGATTTTTTTTCTTTCCTCCGCTTTGTGTCTTTCGTGTTCTATCTTAGCCACCCTAATTGCACCCTTACATTTCTTGTTGCATTCCTTATAGAGTCTGAATGCTGATGATGATCCCTCAACCTTTTGAAGGCCTTCTGCTTTGCTTTTATATGCAATTTTACGTTGGAGTTAAGCCATGCAGGACTTTTGTTCACTCTTTTAAATGTATTACCCAGTGGGATGCATTGGCTAACGCCCTTACTTAATACAGTCAGGTCCGTAAATATTGGGACATAGACACAATTCTAATCTTTTTGGCTCTATACACCACCACAATGGATTTAAAATGAAACAAATAAGATGTGCTTTAACTGCAGACTTTCAGCTTTAATTTCAGGGTATTTACTTCCAAATCAGGTGAACGGTGTAGGAATTACAACAGTTTTTATATGTGCCTCCCACTTTTTAAGGGACCAAAAGTAATGGGACAATTGGCTGTTCAGCTGTTCCATGGCCAGGTGTGTGTTATTCCCTCATTATTCCATTTACAAGGAGCAGATAAAATGTCCAGAGCTCATTTCAAGTGTGTTATTTGCATTTGGAATCTGTTGATGTCAACTCTCAATATGAGATCCAAAGAGCTGTGACTATCAGTGAAGCATGCCATCATTAGGTTGAAAAAACAAAACAAACCCATCAGAGAGATAGCATAAACATTAGGTGTGACCAAATCAACTGTTTGGAACATCCTTAAAAAGAAAGAACGCAGCGGTGAGTTCAGCAACACCAAAAGACCCGGAATACCACGGAAAACAACTGTGGTGGATGACCGAAGAATTCTTTCCCTGGTGAAGAAAACACCCTTCACAACAGTTGGCCAGATCAAGAACACTCTCCAGGAGGTAGGTGTATGTGTGTCAAAGTCAACAATCAAGAGAAGAGTTCACCAGAGTGAATACAGAGGGTTCACCACAAGATGTAAACCATTGGTGAGCCTCAAAAACAGGAAGGCCAGATTAGAGTTGGCCAAAAAACATCTAAAAAAAGCCTTCACAGTTCTGGAACAACATCCTATGGACAGATGAGACCACGATCAACTTGTACCAGAGTGATGGGAAGAGAAGAGTATGGAGAAGGAAAGGAACTGCTCATGATCTAAAGCATACCACCTCATCAATGAAGCATTGTGATAGTAGTGTCATGGCGTGGGCATGTATGGCTGCCAATGGAACTGGTTCTCTTGTATTTATTGATGATGTGACTGCTGACAAAAGCAGCAGGATGAATTCTGAAGTGTTTTGGGCAATATTATCTGCTAATATTCAGCAAAATGCTTCAGAACTCATTGGACGGCGCTTCCCAGTGCAGATAGACAATGACCCGAAGCATACTGCGAAAGCAACCAAAGAGTTTTTTAAGGGAAAGAAGTGGAATGTTATGCAATGGCCAAGTCAATCATCTCACCTGAATCCGACTGAGCATGCATTTCACTTGCTGAAGACAAAACTGAAGAGAAAATGCCCCAAGAACAAGCAGGAACTGAAGACAGTTGCAGTAGAGGCCTGGCAGAGCATCACCAGGGATGAAACCCAGCATCTGGTGATGTCTATGCGTTCCAGACTTCAGGCTGTAATTGACTGCAAAGGATTTGCAACCAAGTATTAAAAAGTGAAAGTTTGATGGATGATTGTTAATCTGTCCCATTAGTTTTGGTCCCTTAAAAAGTGGGAGGCACATATACAAACTGTTGTAATTCTTACAACGTTCACCTGATTTGGATGTAAATACCCTCAAATTAAAGCTGAAAGTCTGCAGTTAAAGCACATCTTGTTCATTTCATTTCAAATCCATTGTGGTGGTGTATAGAGCCAAAAAGATTAGAATTGTGTCTATGTCCCAATATTTATGGACCTGACTGTATGCTCTTAAAGCAAACCCATCTCTCCTCCGTGTTCTTTGTTCCTAAGATTTTATCCCAATTTATGCCTTCTAGCAAGGTTCGAAGTTTAGGGAAGTCTTTGTATTCCCCTTATGCTTCCTATTTGTGTGATTTATACTGAAGCCAATTGACCTGTGATCACTGTTTCCTAAATTGCCACGTATTTCAACATCCATGATCATGTCTGTATTGTTGGTAATCAGTAGATCCAGTAACGCTTTATTTCTACTTGGTGTGTCTACCATCTGTCCCATGAAATTGTCCTTCAAGACATTTAGGAACTGGCGAGCCTTAGATGAATGTGTGGTTCTCTTCACTCAGTCTATGTCTGGATAATTAAAATCCCCCAATATGATAACACTTCCCATCCTTGTTGCTAATCCAAATTTTGATAGGAGATCCATCTCCCCTCCTCCCTCAGGTTAGGGGGCCTATAGCATACTCCCAGTATGATTTTCCCCTTAGCTTCATCCCTTTGGAGCTCTACCCATAAGGATTCTACCTCCTCCCTAGCTCCCTTAGTGATGTCATCTCTCACATTCACTTGTACATTATTCTTGATATTTAAGCATACCCCTCCCCCTTTTTTACCCTCTCGATCCCTGTGATAAAGGGTATACCCTTGAATGGTTGCCAGCCAATCATGAGATCTGTTGAACCAGGTCTCTGAAATTCCCACAAAATTCAAATCCTCCAGTCTAAATTATGGTCTAAACTACGTGGCATGTTCGCCAATGCCAGGAGCCTGGCAGACAAGATGGGTGAACATGCCACGTAGTTTAGACCGGTTGCATACTATACTCTTATTGGGTGTTCCGAGATTGCAACTAGGACTTGTTACTATACTTACCTTGGGTTTATGTGCTTTAGTCAACCTACCACTAATGCCCCCAATACTACCCTCTGGAATATGTTCCGTGCTGACTATCTCTACATCTGGGCCCTCCCCCCTGTAGCCTAGTTTAAAAACCCCTCTAACTTTTTGGCCATCTTTACTCCCAGCTGATCTGCACCCTCCTCATTTAGGTGCAGTCTGTCCCTTCTATAGTAATGGTGATCGACTGAGAAGTTGGCCCAGTCCTCCAGGAACCCAAACCCCTCCTTACTACACCAGCTCCTCAGCCACTTGTTTACTTCCCTAACCTCCCTCTGCCTTTCTGTTGTGGCTCAAAGTACCGGTAGTATTCCTGAGAGTACTACCTTGGAGGTCCTTTTCCTCAATTTAGCTCCCGCCTCCCAAGTCCCTAAAATCGTTCTTTAGGACACTCCATCTGCCTCTGACTTTGTCATTGGTGCCAACGTGCACCATGACAGCCAGGTCTTCCCCAGCCCCTCCCAGTAATCTGTCCACCAGATCCATGATGTGCCAAATCCCAGCGCCCGGTAGACAACATACAGTTCGCTGCTTCAGGTCTTTGTCACAGATTGCCCTCTCTGTCCTTCTAAGAATTGAGTCCTCTACCACCAGAATTTGTCTTTCCTTTCCCTTCGCTTCCCCCCACTCTCACTGGAGGAGTTCTTCCCCTGTACCCATATAAAATTTTTATAATTTTTTCCCCCTCAAATAGAGCTTTCTTTTGGTGGTATTTGATCACCTCTGCTGTTTTTATTTTTTGCGCTATAAACAAAAAAAGAGCGTCAATTTTCAAAAAAATATTTCTTACTTTTTGTTATAATAAATATCCCAAATTTCAAAAACAAAAAACTAATTTCTTCATCAGTTTAGGCTGATATGTATTCTTCTACATAGTTTTGGTAAAAAATCGCAATAAGCGTATATTGATTGGTTTGCGAAAAAGTTATAGCGCCTACAAAATAGGTTATTGATTTATGCCATTTTTATTATTATTATTTTTTTTAATAGAAATGGCGATCTGCGATTTTTGTCAGGACTGTGACATTGCGGAAGACAGATCGAACACTTTTGACACTATTTTGGGACCATTGAAAATAATACTGCGATCAGTGCTATAAATATGCACTGATTACTGTATAAATGTCACTGGCAGGGAAGGGGTTAACACTAGGGGCGATCAAGGGGTTAAATGCTTTACCTAGAGAGTGATTCTAAGTGTGGGGAGAGGGGATTGACTGGGGGAGGTGAGCGATCAGTTTTCCTACATACAAGAAATACACAATCTGTCTTCTCTCCTTGCACACACAGATCCATGTTCCTGCTCTGTGACAAGCAATCGCGGGTGCCCAGTGGACTTCGCGGCTGCCAGGCACCCGAGTGACGTGATGGGCACGTGCGCCCCCTAGACCACCGGGAAGCCGAGGACGTCATATGACCCAGGATGGGAAGTGTTTAAACCATGTGATCATTGCCTCAGCATTTGGTAAGAATCCTACAATAATGGGGTCTCTTTGGAATGAGTAATAATTTAAACTTTTCAGGAGGGTTCACTGCCCAATAGTCTTCATTAGCTCTCCAGCAGGGATGAGTTTTACCAAATGTCATCATCATGGCCATATCAAGCTATCATTCACAGCTAGTTCATTGAGAGCAGGATCGTTGTACACAGTCCATCATGTTTGCATCGGTAGGTCAGTGTTCCATGGTTTTGTTTTTATTGATGATGGATCTACATCACTTGACAATGTGATCAACAATGGATTAACACAGTGGAACATTTATTGTAGCACTTTTTTGACTATAGATGCCTTACTCATTCACTTGGGGGGGCTAGCTCTGATTACAGACTCTGAGACTCTTCTCCATGTTGAGGGCAAGTGGCCTGGAATGTTTCTAGGGGGAAGGAGGGGTGCATGTCCACTGCCCCTCCCTATTTTTTTTTTTTGGTTGGAGTCCTCACTTAAAATTCATACCAAATCCATACCAGATCCTTAAAGGCCCAGGGAAACATTGGACATCCATGAAAGGGGCTATGCACATTACTAACAACAAAAAATGTCTCACACTTACCAGCTAGCCTGAAAAAACAAAAAAATAGCCCTGTCTACATGTTAAAGATAGTGGAGTTAGTTGCACACATTTGCAAATATATGTCAAAGCCACAGTGTCTCGCCAAGGCTCTTCTGTATACTGTGGTCCTAACTCTATAGTTTTGAGAGTCTTCAAGTTGGAGCACATATAGCAGTGGATAAACCAAGGGCAGATGAGCTTGGACGAAACCCACTCCTCCTTATTTCCTTCATGCTGAGTGTATGCAAATATGCGGCCCCACTTCACTGGGATTCTTTCCGTGGGGCCGCATATTTGCGTATCTCCCTTTGTGCTGGGAGTGACCCACGGGTGTCCCATTGACACAGAAAACAGGACTCGGCCCTGCCCCCCGGCGCCCACATCATTGGCTTTGATTGACAGCAGCGGGAGCCATTGGCTGCACTGCTATCAATCCATCCAGTCAGGACCTGAGACACCGGCTTTTGCTGGTGTGCTCATCCCCGGCGTGAGATAGAGGGGGTACAGGTATGTAAAATGGGGGGCTCGGGGGCCTGCAGCATTACAGGAGGTTTTTCACTTCAATGCATAGAATTCATTGAGGGGAAAAACCTTGAGGGCTTACAACCCCCTTAATCTTACAGAAATGGAGCCCATATACACCACCACTTGGATACTTTCTTTTTTGGCGATCATTCATGTGTTCCTGGTCTCTCCACAAGCCCCTGTTAGCACAGCTCCTGGGATAGACATCTCAAGCAGCCCTTGTTTTTCAGCTTCACATGCTCTATATTTAGCAGATATGTGAGTATTTTGAAGGGAGGGTTAGTGTTGTCTTCCCTCCCCCTACTTACACCCCTTTTCCCCATGTTTGGGTACATTATTAGACCATATTGGTATATCCATGTCTCCTTACAGATAAATGATGCATCCGCCCCTGAGGAAGTGGAGTCAGGAAGTGGAGTCAATTGACGAAATGCGTCGGACTTATCTAGATGCACCATGTTTCCATTAGCTCTACATGCCTGATTCATCCAGTTCATACCACACTATTCTGCCTTTGAAATGTTGACATGTGCATTCTATAGTACACCTTATAAGAAAAAAATACTCAAAGCAGCAATATTTAGATGTTCAACGCACATTAAAAACTCTGACCACACCATATGCATTAAATATACTGTAAGTATCCAATCGGCTATATAGATTTGGCTATGTATGCATACATCCACATGCACATGTAGACCTGCGATCCAAGCATATTTATCCCTGCTCCCATTGATTTGTTTAGGAAATCAGCCCCAGTATATTTTTACCATAAAAACCAATACCAAGACCTTGTTGGTGTAAATATATGCATTTAAAGCAAATGCACACATTTCTTTAGCACATACTTAAACAATTTTCATACAAAAAAAGATTAACAGTGTATTGAAAATGAGCTGGCACGAAACATAGTCACTTTATCCCACAGCTGATCAATAATTACACTAATAAGTATATGCATTACAAGGGAAAGAGAGGTTTAAAATAGCTTAAGTTTCAATTGAACCCACAATAAAATTGTACTTAAATTTTATATACTCTAACTATTTAAAGTGACAGTGACAGTTATTCAAAAGAGGCCATGAACTTTCAATATAATGTACTGTCTGCAAAGAACCTTAACATAATTGGGCAATCTGACTAACTTCAATGCTGCTTGCTATATTTTTTTTGTTCAGGTAAGGTGATGAAGATTTTCTAATATGTTAAGATAATACAAATGTTGTGAAGTGACTTAGTGGCAGCTCCCAGGTAGGGACCAAAAGGATTTTCACTTTGGCAAAGGGAAGGCATTAGGCTAAGGAGCATAAACCATGACTGGGGAAGGGGGTAAGGGCACCACCAACAGCAAATATAATTATCCATCAGAATATGGCTGGTAAAATAACATCCAGAAGCATTAGCAGAGAGAGTAGTGCTAGAAAGTCTTGCTGATTAGTTGTTTAACCTAGCAACCTATTTACAGTGCAGGCTCCATCCATGTAGAAAGTGTCAAATGCCAGGTCCCCTACTATGTTTTGTGTTTCCTCCTGCCAACCCCTACGTCACTACACCCATTGTGACATAGGGTTTAGCAGGTATCCAACATACACTATATTACCAAAAGTATTGGGATGTCTGCCATTACAAGCACATGAACTTTAATGGCATCCAAGTCTTAGTCCATAGTGTTTAATATTGAGTTGGCCCACCCTTTGCAGTTATAACAGCTTCACCTCTTCTGGGAAGATTTAGGAGTGCATCTATGGCAATGTTTGACTACTCTTCCAGAAGCACATCTGTGAGGTCAGGCGCTGATGTGGATGAGAAGGCCTGGCTCGCAGTCTTCGCTCTAATTCATTCCAAAGGTGTTCTATTGTGTTGAGGTTAGGACTCTGTGCAGGCCAGTCAAGTTCCTCCACCCCAAACTCACTCATCCATGTCTTTATTAACCTTGCTTTGTGCACTGATCCAAATAATTTGGTGGCGGGGGGATTATTGTGTGGGATTGTTTTTCAAAGGTTGGGCTTAGCCCGTTAGATTCAGTGAAGGGAACTATTAAGGCGTCAGCATACCAAGACATTTTGGACAATTTCATACTCTCAACTTTGTGGGAACAGTTTGGGGCTGGCCCCTTCCTATTCCAACATCACTGCTCACCAGGAATAAATTAGAGCGGAGACTGCCAGCCAGGCGTTCCCGTCCACATCAGTGCCTGACTTCACAAATGTGCTTCTGGAAGAATGGTCAAACATTCCAATAGACACATTCCTAAACCTTGTGGACAGCCTTCCCAGAAGAGTTGAAGCTGTTATACAGTCAGGTCCATAAATATTGGGACAGAGGTCCAGAGTTCATTTCAAGTGTGCTACTTGCATTTGGAATCTGTTGCTGTCAACTCTCAATATGAGATCCAAAGAGCTGTCACTATCAGTGAAGCAAGCCATCATTAGGCTGAAAAAACAAAACAAATCCATCAGAGAGATAGCAAAAACTTTAGGTGTGGCCAAATCCACTGTTTGGAACATCCTTAAAAAGAAAGAATGCACCGGTGAGCTCAGCAACACCAAAAGACCCGGAAGGCCACGGAAAACAACTGTGGTGGATGAACGAAGAATTCTTTCCCTGGTGAAGAAAACACCCTTCACAACAGTTGGCCAGATCAAGAACACTCTCCAGGAGGTAGGTGTATGTGTGTCAAAGTCAACAATCAAGAGAAGAACCTCCAGAGTGAATACAGAGGGATCACCACAAGATGTAAACCATTGGTGAGCCTCAAAAACAGGAAGGCCAGATTAGAGTTTGCCAAACAACATCTAAAAAAGCCTTTATAGTTCTGGAACAACATCCTATAAACAGATGAGACCAAGATCAACTTGTACCAGAGTGATGGGAAGAGAAGAGTATGGAGAAGGAAAGGAACTGCTCATGATCCAAAGCATACCACCTCATCAATGAAGCATGGTGGTGATAGTGTCACGCATGGGCATGTATGGCTGTCAATGGAACTGGTTCTCTTGTATTTATTGATCATGTGACTGCTGACAAAAGCAGCAGGATGAATTCTGAAGTGTTTTGGGCAATATTATCTGCTCATATTCAGCAAAATGCTTCAGAACTCATTGGATGGCACTTCACAGTGCAGATGGACAATGACCCGAAGCATACTGAGAAAGCAACCAAATACTTTTTTAAAGGAAAGAAGTGGAATGTTATGCAATGACCAAGTCAATCACCTTACCTGAATCCGATTGAGCATGCATTTCCCTTGCTGAAGACAAAATGGAAGGCAAAATGCCCCAAGAACAAGCAGGAACTGAAGACAGTTGCAGTAGAGGCCTGGCAGAGCATCACAAGGGATGAAACCCAGCGTCTGGTGATGTCTATGCTTTCCAGGCTTCAGGCTGTAATTGACTGCAAAGGATTTGCAACCAAGTATTAAAAAGTTTGATGGATGATTGTTAATCTGTCCCATTACTTTTGGTCCCTTAAAAAGTGGGAGACACATATACAAACTGTTGTAATTCCTACACCGTCACCTGTTTTGGATGTAAATACCCTCAAATTAAAGCTGAAAGTCTGCAAGTTTGTTTCACTTCAAATCCATTGTGGTGGTGTATAGAGCCAAAAAGATTAGAATTATGTCGATGTCCCAATATTTATGAACCTGACTGTAGCTGCAAAGGGTGGGCCAACTCAATATTAAACCCTAAAGACTTATGCCCTGTACACATGGTCGGACATTGATCGGACATTCTGACAACAAAATCCATAGATTTTTTCCAATGGATGTTGGCTCAAACTTGTCTTGCATACACACGGTCACACAAAGTTGTCAGAAAATCCAATCGTTCTAAACACGATGACTTAAAACACGTACGTCGGGACTATAAACGGGGCAGTAGCCAATAGCTTTAGTCTATTAATTTATTCTGAGCATGCGTGGCACTTTGTGCGTCGGACTTGTGTACACACAATCGGAATTTCCGACAACGGATTTTGTTGTCGGAAAATTTTATAGCAAGCTCTCAAACTTTGTGTGTCGGAAATTCAGATGGAAAATGTGTGATGGAGCCTACACACGGTCGGAATTTCCGACAACAAGGTCCTATCACACATTTTCCGTTGGAAAATCCGACCGTGTGTACAGGGCATAAGACTGGGATGCCATTAAAGTTCATGTGCATATAAAGGCAGGTGTCCCAATACTTTTGCCAATATAGCTTAACTGGAAGTGTCAGGTGCTAAAGATATTCCTGAAGGTAGATATTCTTTGAGAACCAAGCAGAGAGTCTTCTTTGGCAGACTGTTTTTTGTTTTTTTGTTTTTTTTCCAGCCACAGAGTTGCTTTAATTTGCCTTAGTTTTTTTTTCTTTGTTTCCTGTTTTACTTTTCCTTCCTGTTTATTCATTGCAATTACTCACCAACCCCTCATCCAATCTATAGCATGGGACAAAGTCTTATTACCTAAAAAATGACAATAGTTCAACCACTTTCTTTCTTTGCAAATTAACACAAATACCATGTGAAGTTAACAGTAAAATAAGCAGAAAACACACCATATAACATGTCTGTACATATAACAAATGCATCTGCAAATAAAACCGTAAAGCTAAAACAGAAAATAATTTCTTTAAAAAAAACTCTGGAAAATTCAGTTTACTTCCTTTAGGAATACATACATTAATTTCCTTTTTTTTCCTTTTGTGTAGTACAAATTCCAGCCTTTAAAAACACTTTATGAAATTACTTACCATGGGAAATGCCTTTTTGTTGCAATAGTGCTATTACATTAGAACAAATGAGTGATGATAACATGTCAAGAAAGAAAACCCAAAGGCAAGCCTTAAGTAGCATTAATGGATAATTTATCCCTTGTCTTCCCAACAGTTTTATTCAATATGTGCCAGCTTTATGAGAAAAAGAAGACAGTAGTTCTTGGAAACTTGAGCCTCTATCACCGTTTGAAATCCAAAACCATAATCATTCTAAAATATTGAGTCGCTAAGCCGGTGTATTTCATTCCAAAAGTATCCTGGAAACCTTTCAATCAAGCATGTTGAGAATGTGGCAGCCAGGTTATTTGGGGAAAAGACATTGAGAAAAATAATGTTGGCGATGTAGTGACCTATAAATGACCCACTCTTGTAGTTGAGGTATTAATTCATGTAGTAGCCTAAAAGGAAGATGCGGTTGTTTATTCCTAAAAAGAAGTAGGGTAAGGAAATCCATACAGGTGAAAGTGAAATGACCACATTTCCCAGTGGAACACTTTCCTTTCATTTCGAGCAGCATTTACCCTATTGACCCCCAAACTGTTACACTTTAAAATGTTAAGGCATTACTTTACTTAATCTTCAAAATCAATGTGTTGTTCAATAATACTATAATGTAGCAGTTCACCTAAATTGTATTTTTCCATAGCACCCAATGAATGGTTTAAAGAGAAACTAATCTCTGTAAGCTGTACCCAAAAAAAGGCAGGCAGAGGGGAATAAACTTGTCACCATTGTTGCCTGTGGTATCCCTACAGCTGATCTTTTCCCTATTAATGACTAACAATGCCCTTTTCTACCTCTGTGTGGAGGTGGCTATCTTGGTAGAGGCAGGGCTTTGCTAGCAATCTAAGGCCTTAGATCTCACATTGCAGATACACAGGTATGAGGCTGTAGGCACAGGAGTGCTTAGGCAACTTAAAGGCTAAGTTCACCTTTGTTCACCTTTTTTTTATTTATTCCAGCTCCCCATGTACCAATATAGCAGTAATGTACTTATTTTGCAAAAAAAATAGCTTTCCATTAATTCTACACCGGGTTACCTCATTCTCTTCATAGCTGATTAAATACAATGCTCGATTACTTCTGCCTTACTTCCTGGACAGACTTTAGGTCATGACACAGGAAGGAGTTGACTAGCTGAGGGTAGATGATGCAGGGTGTGTCCTAATGAGATCAGCTGGTCAACTCCTTCCTGTGTCATGACCTAAAGTCTGACCAGGAAGTAAGGCAGAAGTAATTGAACACTTTGTTTAAACAGCTAGATTGGTACATAGGAGAGCTGGAATTTAGAGGGGGGAAAAAGGTGAGCTTAGCCTTTAACACACCAGGAAGTGCACTGCTTTTTTTCAAGAGGGATTCAAGACAAAAGGTTTCTTTTCAGGATGCTGCTTAGGCACAATTACAATTTGCAACTTTTTCCTATGTGTATAGCAGAATATCTGCGCTAAACCCAAAGGACAAATAAATGAGTGCATATATATAAGTATATATTAAATATATGTATAAAAAATGGTGCTGCATCTAAAAAAACCTGAATATTCAGTCCATAAATGTGTGCAACAAATAAAAATGCGCAACCAAAAAAAGGGTATATATAAATGCCAACATGTGCTGTGATTAGTTGATCTGCTAACATATGCTAATAAAAAAACAGTGCTTCTGTAAGAATGGTCAAACATTCACATAGACACATTCCTAAACCTTGTGGACAGCCTTCCCAGAAGCGTTGAATCTGTTATAGCTTCAAAGGGCGAGCCCACTCAATATTGAACCCTTACGGACTAAGACCGGGATGCCATTAACGTTCATTTGCGTTTAAAGGTAGGTGTCCCGATTCTTTTGGTAATATAGTGTATGTATTTGTGATGGCTGGAGTTAATGATTATGTGCATAGACTGGTACATTTTTTGTATGCTTACTGTTTATCTTGTTATCTTGTGTCAGCTTGTGTAATAAATTAAAAAAGGAGCAGCTGCGGTCCGTGGGGTTCCTGTGGATTTTTTATTGCAGTTTGCTAGTATGCCTCAATAGGTTACAACTAAGCGCTGGTACAGAACGAAACGCATCAATCCTCCCTTGTCCTGCTGTATTCCACTATGTGATGGTCTTATCTGTAAGTATACAATAAAGTCCAGAAAAGAGTGCAACTTTTACATTGTATTGCTATGCCCTGTAGTATGGCTGGCGAGTCAAGCTGGCACCTTGTGGAGGACTTAAGCAGCTCTCTGAAAATATCCACTGTAGTGGTGTGCATCCATTGTATATTAAAGCTAAGATGGCATTGGAGTCTTTAGAGAAAGAACACAATATTTTATATACAGTACAAGAGTGTAAATTTGGTCACAATGCATGTAATCATGTTTAAGGATACAAGTCTTTTCTATAGCTGCTTAAATGTTCTATACAGATGAACAAATCCAAACCACGACCTTTCAGTAAGCATACAGGTTGTACCTTCTGAAATAATAAGGGAAAGAAGCAAAATGGCTTCTCACAATGCACCATGGCTTCTATGTGGTAATGCTGTTTGACCAAGGTCTTGAGGGGTTTTTTGCCAGAAATATAAGATTTTAGAAACAAACTGTTAAAATAATTTGCACTAAGTAACAATATGTATCTTTGTGTATAGCCAGCTTTGCAAGATGAAGGCTGTGATTGTTATTGCAAACAGAATATGTTTGACAGGTTGGACAAATCAAATATCAATTTCTTTTCATAAATATTCAGGAGCACCATCCATTAAAAAACAGATAATAACAAAGTTTCCTAAGTTCATTATAATATTAGTTACGAAAACTTTAATATTAATACATTTAACCTTGATTAACATTATCTGTGCTAATTTAGACATTAGCCTGATTTTTTTTCAAAACTGGTAGCCCTAATCTCTTTCCAATTACCTACTCTAAATATAAGACATATGATGGCAATACAAAATGTTGCATTATGTCAATTTAAAAAAAATATGTTAAGATTATTAAATATAACATACTGTATATTGCATTATTATATGTTAGTTAAAAGTAGCTTCCAAATAATGTTTCAAAGGTAATAAAAAAGTTGTTCATAATTTAGAAGGG
This sequence comes from Lithobates clamitans, assembly GCA_037952925.1. Lineage (NCBI taxonomy): Eukaryota > Metazoa > Chordata > Amphibia > Anura > Ranidae > Lithobates > Lithobates clamitans. The sequence goes on along the minus strand of JBBGZY010000502.1, from coordinate 9,687,169 downwards.
TGAGATTGGGTATGGTTGAATGCCCATTGGGTCTTCATTGGTCCTTAAGACCCCCTTCCCCCTTTCCCAGCATGGCAGTGATACACTGGTCTCATCTTCTTAGCCCTTACCTGCATTAGGGTAAAAAAAAAAACTCCCTCTTGCTGTTCACCCCCTCTTTAAATACTTCCCAGAGTCCTCTCTTGATCCGGCAATGTGCCTGTCTGCAGCAGTGCTGGTACATCTTCCTGGCCTCACAGAACAGATTGAGAGAAGCTGCTGCTGTCAATCAAATCCTGTGAGGAGGGATAAGGGGGCAGGGCTGAGCCATGTTGTATGTGTCTATGTATGCACACAGCCCAGTTTGGGAGAGAGCCTGCACAAGTGACTTGCTATAGTAGCATGTGCAGAAGAGGCAGCAGGGGACCCCAGAAGAGGAGGTAAAAGACCCTCTGTGCAATATCCTTGCACAGAGCAGGTAAGTATAAAACTCTTTTTTTTTAAGCAGAAAATTTGTGAGCGTTTACAATCACTTTAATTCCCATACAGAATCTACCTAAAGATGCATTAATCCTAAACTCTAGACAGATACAAAATATACAACTGAATGCAGTTCTGTCTTCATTAAAGGAGAAGTACAGCTTGTTTTGCTGTACTTCTCCTGTGGATCACAGGAGTGCAGTTTTTTCTGCACTCCTGTGACCTGTTTTCAGCAGACAGTGAGCCCGAAGCCCACTGTCGGCTGATGTCACAGAGTCGATCCTGGCCTGGGAAAGATCACAACAATGGAGTCGGGATCTGTCCACATACATGGACCAGCACCCGGCTCAGGCTTTCAGCGAGCCGCTGAGAGCCTGAGCTGTCCGCTCCTGCCCCCTCTACAGCCCAGCGCTTCAGTGTGCGTGGGGGGGCAGAGCAGAGAGCTGCTGACTGACAGTCACTAGCTCTCTGCTCACAGAGCTGTGAGAACCAAGTGATCTACGGTATTCGATCATTCAGTTCTCAGTGTTAGAGGCACCGAGGGACAGATAAGGTAGGTATTATTTAGGTATACATAGGTAAGTATGATTCTAATAAAAAATAATGTTTTAAAAAATTTAAAAAACATGCATCTTTTTCAATGCATTGTTAAGTGCAGTTCGTTTAATATAAGCAGTCCAAGTAACTGAATTTGACTTGCTCTCAGTGCCTCTTGACATTCCTGTACAATAGAGTTCAGAATAGCAGAGGAAGAAGCAGGGCAAGGAGCTCACAATTAACATGCCGACAGTAGGAGAAAGCCGAGTAACACAGAGAAGAGCTCATTGCTGTGCTTTTTCTCCTTTATTGTCTAATTATAAGCTGAAAGGTAGGACATTTAGTGGCAGAAAAAAAGTACTGTAAGGATAGCTCCGGATGGAAGGTATGTTTTTCATTTGATCTTTTAATTGATTATTCATATTTTTATTGTTTTTGACTGGAGTTCTGCTTTAAAAAGAAACAAAGGTGGAGAAAAAAAATGCCCTTCTCCACTACAAAAGGGACAAATGTGTTTTTGGTAGATTATTTGTTTGAAATGTTCCTACACACAGTCGGATTTTCTGACAGGAAATGTTGGATGTGAGCTTGTTGGCTGAAAGTCCGACCGTATGTATGCTCCATCGAACATTTGCTGTCGGACTTTCCGCTAACAAATGTTGGTTAGCAGGTTCTCATATTTTCTGCCAACAAAAGTTTGTTGTAGGAAAGTCCGATCGTGTGTACACAAGTCTGTGCACAAAAATTCATGCATGCTCGGAATCCAGCACGAGCCGGAAGTGCTCGGTCTTGTAAAACTAGCATTCATAATGGAGATATGACATTTGTCACGTGGCAAATTATGAAATCTCTCAATGCAGGGCATTCTCTTCCTCTTTAAAAATGCTATAATAATGAAGTTGCTTTGCTGCTGATATTCACAGAGTTCTGACAAACAAATTTTTATTCTTTATAGTGATCGACTGAATAATATTTGTTTTTGTTCGTTTTTTTACTCATGATCTCCAGAATAATCTTTTTTTTTTTTTCTAGTGATCTCCTTAATTTTTTTTTCTCATGATCTCCAGAATAATCTTTTTTTTTTTCTAGTGATCTCAATATTTTTTTCTCATGATCTCCAGAATAATCTTTTTTTTTTTTCTAGTGATCTCCATAATTTTTTTTTCTTGTGATCAACAAAATAATCTTTTTTTTGTTTTGTGTGTCAAGTTACCACAACACCATTATTATCTTGTATTTTTTAACCTTAAAGTTACAACTATGTTGGTGTCCCTTGTTAATTTGTCATTGTATTTTTGAAATGTACCTGCCTACTCACAAACAAACTGTCCTTTTTGAAGTAAAACACATAGCCAAGTATTTGTCCAAACAAAAAATTAAAATTTAATAGGGAGCACAATGTCAGAATAAAAAAGAGGAAGGCAACGATGGAGAAACAGTTTGAATTGGTGAAGCCTTTGTACCCCAGGGCAGACATCAATTTTTTGACTGTCAAAATTGGTAACCGGAGGAGTACATTTAATAGGGAGCACAATATGGTCCAGGACTCCAAGAGATTGGGGGCAGCAGCAGATGACATTTATGTCCCGAGGCTGTGGTCTTACAACAGCCTGCGTTTTTTGCCAGACCACAACAAACCCAGGCCATCACTCTCAACACTTCCTTCCACGCTACCTTCCATGCTGCTGTGGTGGGTTGGGTGGCTGTGGTGTTGGTGGAGTTGCTGGAGGTGGTGGAGGAGTATGGTCCAACTCACACAGGTGGGTTTGAGTTGTAAGTTCACCCCTCATCCCCTTGTTTAGGGCGTTCAAAATGATTTCTTCACAGATTGTGCATCGGCCCTCCTTCATTTGTTCCAGTTTGCTTGCAGTGACAGGTCCCAATGCCTGGTGGCCACCAGGGACCAGGTGTTAAGTGCCGCATTAGCCTGTTTTCAGAAAGCAGCCATGGACTCCTCAAGATTCCTTGCCTTCCTGGTCCTTTTGGTTGGAGGGCGGAGGGGAGGAACCTGGGATTCCGTCAAGCTGCTTGCCACGGCCTCCTCCTGGCTGAGAATTTCCTGTGTATGAAAATGGCACATAGTTTTAGGTTTTTAGTCATCAATCACGCACAATTTTGAGTTCATAACTGTTGCAAATTGAATGTTAACAAATAGAAAAGACTATAATTCTGACCCCAGCATTTTTCATTCTTGTCCCAAACATTTTTGGCTACTACTGTCTATTGATATGTAAACCACTTTGTGAAATCAGAATTTAGTGATCAATAACATCTAGTTAACATCATTCAATTTGTGACAAGAAATATGTTCAACAATGCTATACCTGGGTCAAGCTGGGCTCCTCCACATCTTCTTCCTGGGTGGAAGGCCCAGGTTGGACTTCAGGAGCCTCAGCTGATGTGGAAGGGAGTGTTGAAGGAAGTGTTGATAGTGATGGACTGTGTTCCGTCTGGTCTAACAAAAAATGCAATCTGTCGTAGTACCAAAGCCTGGGGACATATACATCATCTGCTGCTGCTCCGGATCTCTAGGAATCCTGGACCTTCTTGCGCTCCCTATTATATGTGCTCCTCAAGCTACCAATGTTGGCCTTCAAATAGTTGATTAATGCCGTGGGATACACAGGCTTCACCAATTCCAACAGTTTATCCAGCGCTGCCTTCCTCTTTTGCTTGTTTGAATAGTTGTCAGAGAAGCAATAAGAAAAGAGCCTGTCAACATCGGAAGGCTCCTGTGCGTTTGTGCGGCAGAGCCGCGCTTCGGCGCATGCGCGTTAGCAAAGTAGCGGCACACACGGGTTCACTACACGGCATAACGGCGTAATGGCGCAAGAACGTTCGTTCGTCAGCGTTACGCCCCCTTTTCTGGCCTATATAAGGACTGACTTGTGCTCTGTTTAATTGCTGGTTTGTCTTTCAGCTTCCAGTGTTCCGTTCCTGAATCCTGCTTCTTGTGTTTACCTGTTTGACCCGGATTTGCCTGACCTACCTTGTCTCTCTCCAGCGTTTTGACTTCGGCTTGTTTAAAGGACTTCCCCACCATCTGCTTCCAGTGTTTGACCCTCTGCCTGTCTCCGGATTCTCCTGCCTTCTCGTGTATGACCCCGGCTTGTTTAAACGGACTCCTCTGCTGACATCTCCAATCCTCTACCTCTGGCTTGCCTTCAGGACTTCTCTGCTTACCATTTGCTGTGTTTGACCCTCGGCCTGTTTCAAGGACTTCCTCATCTACCAGTCTCCAGTATTTGTTATCGGTCTTCACCATAGACTCTCCACTACTGGGTTCTCCGTGCCTGATCTCCTGCACTTCTCCCAACTCCCGTTGTGTTTGCGGGTTAGAACCCCAGCCGGGTCTTCTACTCCAGTTCCAGGGGCAGAGCCACCATTGCTCTCATCTCTACGTGACAGAAGTCCTCCTCTCAAGAGCTTCCTGCCTGCAGGCGACCCGTGCCTCTCTGTGCCCTATACCCTCTGTACCACCACCAGGGGTATAGTGCGCTTAGCCACAAGGGAAGCCACTCCCAGCATCTCGGCCTCGGTGAGTACCCGTGATAGTACAAACCAGCCAGATGTCTGAGGCCGACAGAGTGGGTTCCCCTCTCGAAGCTCTATGCTAGCAGGTAACGACCCTTACGCAAGCAGTCCAGAGGCTATAAGATGGCTATTTCCAACTAGAAGGTCGTCTCCAGCACCTAATCTTATCTCCCGGGGATGCAACCTCCACATCCCCCAGTGGGGCCAGCTCTTCGCAAGATCACTCCAGTGCAGCTCCTGCAGTTGTTATGACTCTCCCAGAACCTAGGGTGCCCACACCCGAACGATTTTCCAGGAATCGGAAGAGGTTTAGAGCATTTAAAAACGCCTGCTTGTTATACCTGGCTCTCCAACCTAAGACTTTCAGTTCTGAGACAGTAAAAGTAGGGTTCATTATTTCCTTGTTGTCCGAAGAACCCCAAGCCTGGGCTCACAACCTCCTGGAGCAGAAAAGTCCTTTACTAAACTCTGTGGAAACCTTCTTTGAATCCATGGGAAGATTATATGATGATCCCCAACGCACAGCCACGGCCGAGTCCATCTTACATACCTTAGTCCAGGGAAAGAGACCGGTGGAGGACTATACGGTCGAATTTCGAAAATGGTCTGGGGACACTGGATGGAACGAGGCGGCCCTCAAATACCAGTACCGCCAGGGACTTTCAGAGACTCTCAAAGATGAATTGGCACGTGTTGATTCTCCTTCCACCCTGGAGGAGTTGATCCAGCTAGCCATAAAACTAGACAGACGTCTACGGGAACGACGTTCTGAACGTTTTCAATCTCCCCGGCCTACATGGATGCTACCCAGGGTCCCCACAGGTCATCCTCTTCCTACAGTCCCTTCTTCCTCTACCTTGGAGAGTGAGCCAATGCAACTGGGACTGATCTGGGCTCCACTTACACCTGATGAGAAACAACGCCGGCGGGAAGCCAATCTCTGCCTATACTGTGGAGGGTCAGGCCACTTTTTGCGCAACTGTCCTATAAGACCCAGTAAGTCCCAATCACAAACAGCTATGAACTTTCAAGTCAATGGTTCAAGTTCAACTCATCTTGTCTTTCCTGTCTCCCTACAGGTGGCAGGCGAGGAGATCCGGCTACCAGCCATTATTGATTCTGGCGCCTGCAGCTGCTTCCTGGATACATCCCTAGCCCGAAGCTTACGCATCCCTCTGCAAAATAAAAGACAAAGTCTCCAAATCCACCTGGCCGATGGATCATCCCCCTGTTCCGGGCCTGTTACCCAAGAAACTAAGCCCATTCTCACCATCACAGATTCAGGACATCAAGAATTTCTGTGCTTTGACATCATCTGCTCCCCCATGTTCCCTATCATCCTGGGACTTCCATGGTTGCAAGCTCACGACCCCCATATTAATTGGAGTGAGAAGAAGATCTCCTTCTCTTCGGCTTACTGCTCCCAGCACTGCTTCACCTCTGGTTCCGTCTGCACAGCTTCCTGTCTAACTATCCAGCCAGTTCCTGATCATCTTCAGCACGTCCCTGCAGCCTACCGTGAATTCATGGACATTTTTGACAAAAAGAGAGCTGACAGTTTGCCTCCTCACCGACCATACGACTGTCCCATTGATCTCTTACCTGGCTCCGAGATCCCTTTTGGTCGTATATTCCCTCTATCAGAAAAGGAGTTGGAGGCTCTTCGGTCCTACATCAACGAAAACCTTGAAAAGGGATTCATTCATCCTTCCTCTTCTCCGGCTGGAGCAGGGATTTTCTTCGTTGAAAAAAAAGATGGTACTTTAAGGCCTTGTGTGGACTACAGGGATATCAACAAGATCACCATCAAGAACCGTTATCCGCTTCCCCTCATCCCAGAACTGTTCCAACGGTTTTGAACCGCACGAGTTTTCTCTAAACTTGACCTAAGGGGCGCCTACAACTTGGTTCGGATACGCCCAGGGGATGAGTGGAAAACGGCTTTTAGGTCTAGGTTCGGACATTTTGAATATCTAGTGATGCCATTCGGTCTGTGCAATGCCCCAACTACATTCCAACACCTAGTAAATGATATTTTTCTTGAATACTTAGACGACTTTGTGATTGTTTACCTTGACGATATTCTGATTTTCTCTACAACCATTGAGCAGCATCAAGTCCATGTGAAGAAGGTACTCACGATCCTCAGGAAGCACGGACTTTACCTAAAGGGAGAGAAATGCGAATTTGAAAGAACAGTAGTCCAATTCCTAGGGTTCATTATCTCCACTGAAGGGGTCTCAATGGATCCTCAGAAAGTGAAGTCTATCCAAGAATGGCCAGCCCCTACAGATAAAAAGGGGGTCCAACGATTTGTGGGCTTTGCCAACTTTTATCGCAGGTTCATAAAAGGATTCTCATCGATCATTTCTCCCATAACCCAATTGACTCGCCAGCAAAGCCGATTCCAGTGGTCTTCAGAAACTCAGGAAGCATTTGATAAACTGAAGGATCTATTTACTTCTGCCCCGGTACTACTGCATCCAGACCCCGCTTTTCCTTATGTGTTGGAAGTAGACGCCTCAGAGTCCGCTTTAGGAGCAATTCTATCCCAAAGACGAGGCCAGAATGCCCTTCTTCACCCTGTGGCATTTGCCTCCCGGAAACTGTCCCCGCCAGAAAGGAACTATGACGTGGGGGAGCGTGAACTACTGGCCATCAAATTTGCTCTTGAGGAGTGGAGATATCTTTTGGAGGGTGCTTCTCACCCCATTATGATCTTCACAGATCACAAGAACCTGGAGTACCTTAGAACAGCGAAACGCCTCAGACCTCGGGAAGCCCGCTGGGCTCTGTTTTTCTCCAGGTTCAACTTTCACATTTCCTATCGGCCTGGTTCCAAGAATGGGAAAGCGGACGCCCTATCTCGGATGTTCCCAGAAACCTCTCAAACAGCAGAACCTGGTACTATTCTGTCCTCACAGAATTTTCTTTGTTCAATCCAGCCAGATCTAAAAACTGCCATTGAACAGGCCTCCAGCCAATGCTTAAACCCTGAAGTACCCACACTGAGGAAACAGGATGGTTTACTATGGGCCCAAAACAAAATATTTGTTCCAGCGCAAGTAAGACCCTTGGTACTAAGAACATTTCATGATAACAAATTTGCAGGACATTTCGGGGTACAAAAGACCTCGGAACTAATACATCGTTCCTTCTGGTGGCCAGGGTGGAGTCAGGACTGTAAGAACTACGTAAACTCTTGTATTATTTGCCAACGCAGCAAGGGATCCAATGCGAAAGCCTGGGGTCTGTTAAGACCATTACCCATTCCAGAGCAACCCTGGAAGGAAGTGGCTATGGACTTTACCACCTGCTGAGGGGTTCTCCACCATTCTGGTAGTAGTCGACCGCCTTTCAAAAATGGCCCACTTCTTACCCATGAAGGGCACACCCTCTGCCTCAGATACCGCGGATATATTCATTAAGGAAGTGGTTAGGCTACATGGAGTACCCGTTAGCATTGTGTCTGACAGAGGAGTCCAGTTCACCTCAAAATTTTGGAGAGACCTTTGCAAATCCCTAGAAATCAAGGTATGCCTGTCCTCAGCATATCATCCTCAAAGTAATGGCCAAACAGAGAGGACGAACCAAACGCTGGAACAATATCTGCGCTGTTTCTGCTCATGCTCTCAAGACAACTGGGTTTCACTCCTCCCCTGTGCAGAATTTGCCTACAATAATTCCATACACACAGCAACCAATCAAACTCCTTTCTGGGCTAATTATGGATTTCACCCCTCTTTTTTGCCTAACTCTTTTTCAGAAGTATCAGTTCCTGCGGTGCAAGACCGAATAAATTCCATTCAAGCCAATTTTCAAATAATTCAGGAAGCTATGAAGAAGGCTCAGGACAGCTACAAGAAATACTATGACAGGGGGAGGAGGAGCAACCCAATTTTTAAGATTGGGGATGAAGTCTGGCTATCTGCAACAAACCTCAAACTTTCTTGTCCCTCACGCAAATTAGGTCCAAAATTTATTGGTCCCTTCAAGATAAAGAGAGTAGTGAACCCCGTGGCCTTTGAACTCTCTTTACCCAGCTCTTACAGAATTCCTCCTGTCTTTCATACTTCTCTTTTGAAACCAGTAACTCCCAGTTCTTTCCCAGGAAGGGAGGAGTTGCCACCTCCTCCAATTAATATTGAAGGCGAAGATGAATTTGAGTTTGAGGCTATAATGGACTGTAGAAGGAGGGGGGGTCATATCCAGTATTTGGTCAAGTGGAAAGGGTACCCCCCAGAAGATAATTCTTGGGAACCCTCCTCCAATATACACGCCCCACGGTTAATACAAACATTCCACAAGAAATATCCGGGAGTACTGGCCAGATTGGGCATCCGGAGGTTGCCCTTTGGGGGGGGGGCACTGTCAGAGAAGCAATAAGAAAAGAGCCTGTCAACATCGGAAGGTTCCTGTGCGTTTGCGCGGCGGAGCCGCGCTTCGGCGCATGCGCGTTAGCAAAGTAGCGGCACACATGGGTTCACTACACGGCGTAACGGCGTAATGGCGTACGAACGTTCGTTCGTCAGCGTTACGCCCCCTTTTCTGGCCTATATAAGGACTGACTTGTGCTCTGTTTAATTGCTGGTTTGTCTTTCAGCTTCCAGTGTTCCGTTCCTGATTCCTGCTTCTTGTGTTTACCTGTTTGACCCGGATTTGCCTGACCTACCTTGTCTCTCTCCAGCGTTTTGACTTCGGCTTGTTTAAAGGACTTCCCCACCATCTGCTTCCAGTGTTTGACCCTCTACCTGTCTCCGGATTCTCCTGCCTTCTCGTGTATGACCCCGGCTTGTTTAAACGGACTCCTCTGCTGACATCTCCAATCCTCTACCTCTGGCTTGCCTTCAGGACTTCTCTGCTTACCATTTGCTGTGTTTGACCCTCGGCCTGTTTCAAGGACTTCCTCATCTACTAGTCTCCAGTATTTGTTATCGGTCTGCACCATAGACTCTCCACTACTGGGTTCTCCATGCCTGATCTCCTGCACTTCTCCCAACTCCCGTTGTGTTTGCAGGTTAGAACCCCAGCCGGGTCTTCTTCTCCAGTTCCAGGGGCAGAGCCACCATTGCTCTCATCTCTACGTGACAGAAGTCCTCCTCTCAAGAGCTTCCTGCCTGCAGGCGACCCGTGCCTCTCTGTGCCCTATACCCTCTGTACCACCACCAGGGGTATAGTGCGCTTAGCCGCAAGGGAAGCCACTCCCAGCATCTCGGCCTCGGTGAGTACCCGTGATAATAGTCCTTGCATTGGACTTGCCAGAGACATGGCAGCTCCCTGTAATTGTCTATGAAGTTGGGCAGGAAGTCAGGGTCTGTGAATTTATCCACCATTTTATCTGCAAGACAAACCCTAATGTCAGGCTAAACTCTCCTAATCTTGTCCCAATATAGGCCTTAATCTCTAAGCAGTATAGGCCACTAACCACTGATGACCCAAGTTACAATTGTACCTTCGTTTGAACGATCGGCTATAACGATCCTCCGTCCTCCACTCACAGATCGTACGTACATCGCCCATGTGTTATGCTTTATATACACTGCTCATGCCTGAAACTCCACCCCTGTCCTTCTTTCTAGTGTATTCCCCACCTCTTTTCTTTCGGGGCAGTGGGAGAGCACATGGCAGGGACAAAGCAGGTGTGTGCTGTTTTCAGCAACGACCAGGAAAGCCGGGAGCAACGCAGTTCCACATCCAGGAGGAGATATAAGGCCTCAAATATGTCCTTTAAAGAAATGGTGGAGATGGTGGACATCTTGAAGAGGACAGACTATGATGGGAATCATGGACCATACAGAAACCCAAATGTGAGAAAGGCCAAGATCATGAATAAAGTTGTGAGAAGTCTGCACAGGACTTTTGGGGTATGATGATCCAAGGGGAAATTGAGGAAACGCTGGTCAAACTTGAAATTGAGGGAGCAGGATCAGTATAGAAGGATCAAGAAAGTGCTGCAAAAAAGTATTTTTCATGTGTTCCTATTATTATTAGTACTTTTGTGCTGGTACATGTGCTTTTCTTTACTGACGTACAGTTTAAAATGCCAAGTTTGAAGTTCGTGGGCACAGTATAATCTTTGGAATTAAACATCGTTTGTTCGACCACTAATACAGCGTTTTTGGCAGATGCAGGTTAACTACATTTGTAGCAATGTTTCATATTCCTATTTCTAGTCTCAAATATCTGTCTGCTAAGTATAACATTTTTGTATTTACATAGGGGAGAAAAGAATTGTGACATCTTAGGACACCAGGTACCCCACACCTCCTGAAGAAGGGAAAATCAGCACACAACCTGAGTATGTGGATGCAAAGGTTCAGGAAGTGGTCAAAATGGTGTCCACAACAGGTCAGTGTCTGAGACCACAGCTTCAGGTAATAGATGTATGCCTGCATTTTTATAATACATGGTGTGTTTGTTTATTTTTAGGTGATGTGGATGTTGTGGAAGAAGAAACTCACTTCAACAGTGCAAGTGCTCAAGTACTCATCAGTGAGATAATGGTGTGCAATTGGGATTTAGAAAAGGTCAAGAAAAATATCAATGATGTTTCCAAAAAGACTAAACAACATCATTGATGTTTTAGGCAAAATCTAAAACCCCAAAATAAAAAATGTGATATCAATGTATGTGTTTTGTGTGTGCAACCCCTTCCTCAAAACTAAAGTAGGTGAGAGGAAGGGGTTGCACTCCCAAAACACGTCCATTAATGCCCCATGATGGGAGCTAGCACATGTTGACATACTGTGGCGTATGTGTTCTGTGTGTGCAACCCCTTCCTCAAAACTAAAGTAGGTGAGAGGAAGGGGTTGCACCCCCAAAACACGTCCATTAATGCCCCATGATGGGAGCTAGCACATGTTGACACACTGTGGCGTATTTCAAAAAGCAAAACCACTTTGCACTATAAGTGCAATGCAAGTGCACTTGTAGGGAAGAGTGGATTGTCCTTTCTGAAATAAGGCCCAGTGTGTCAACATGTGCTAGCTCACATCATGGGGGATCAATGGATGTGTTTCGGGGGTGCAACCCCTTCCTCTCACCTACTTTAGTTTGCACCCACAAAACACGTACATTGATATCCCATGATGGCAGATAGCACATGTTGACACACTGTGTGTTTTGTGACTTTATCAAAATAGATGTAGGGAAAAGACACACATTTTAGGCATGGGAAATGTAAATTTTGAGTCCCAATTTGTGTGCATCTTCAAAATTTGGCTTTTACAGGGGTGAGATCATCCCATCTGATGAGGGCAAAATCAACACAGTTTTGAAATACTAATGTCTCATATGGCCTTCACTTTATCAAAGTTAAACTTTGTAAGTTCCTGAGTTGGGGATGTGTATGTTATGGTTTTAAACATGCCTGTTTAGCCACAAAAAGGCTATATACTGTCAAACATACATGTTATACACCAAAGATGTTAAAAAACCCTTTTATAACACACATGTGAATTTGCTTGGCATAAAATGTTTTATACTCAACAATGTGTGGCTTCTTCTTTCAATGCTCAGTACCAGTTTTTTTAGTAAGTTGGTGTAGTTACAATGTGGGGTATTTACTAAAGGCAAATCCACTTTGCACTACAAGTGCACTGTAAGTGCACTTGCAAGTGCACTTGCAGTGCACTTGTAGTGCAAAGTGGATTAGCCTTTAATAAATAACCCCCACTGTGCTGTAAAATTTGCCAAAATCAGGCCATTTTAGGGACTACAAGCAATTTATTTATGGAGTTGAAAAGGATGATTATTTTTATTATGAACGCATTACATACATTTACAACAAAAACATTGTGTGTGTGTAGCAGACCCACAGCACAACATAACATAATAGTTAGCTGAAGCAGAGATTGTCACCTCATATATCAAATAAGTTACGTTTGCACTATTAAAGAAAAAGGTCCAAAAATAAAAGGCCATTGGAGAACCTAGGAGACAGATAAGAAACACAAGCAGTAAATTAAATGAAATATGAGTTTAGTTTTTCAAAACAAATTTATTTTAAAGAGCTTCCAGATTCTCTGGTAAATCAATTGCCTCCCTACCCACGAAGTACTCCACATAGCTTTGCCGTACTTCGCGGGTGCTTTGGGGGGGCAAGCCAGGACGGCCAGGTTCAAGCACCGTCATTGTTTGTGCCAGTGAGTCGGCCTCAGTCGCAACTGAGGTCAGATAGTTGGCTGCATTCTTCCTTAGGAAATTATGAAGAATGCAGCAGCTCATAATGATATGGCTAAGTTTGTATTCGGCCATATTGATGGCCATTTGGAAAAGTCGGAACCGGCTGGCCATTATGCCAAAGGCATTTTTGATCACCTTTCTGGCACGGGCCAGCCGGTAATTAAAAACCCTCTGCTCCGTTGTCAGGGTCCTCATGGGGAATGCTCCTCAGTGCAAAGGCCTCATCCACCACAAAAACAAACAGGAGGCCTGCCACGTTAACCGCTGGAGGTGGCAACCCCAAGCTGCCATTCTGGAGACACCTGTAACATTCTGTCTGGGTGATGACTCCTTCATCAGACATATGGCCATTCTTCCCCGCGTCCAGATAGTGTAATGCTTCAGGCAGTGAACTATGTTGGATTGTGTGGATCACATCTTCGGAAGTCTATGAATATTATATTCTTAACAGTTAACTTTAGCCTTAACAACTATCAGGTAGGAAGACTCAGATAAGTTTGGAAATACAATTGGTTTTATTTAGCGTGGTAATACACAGCCACGACAGGGAGCTTCAGAGGCAACTTAAGCTTAGTAGCACTACACAGGAATAAAGTTTATAGGAAACGTAAAGATACTTGCAGTGGGTGGATTCCTGGAGATGAGGTCACCCAGTGGCTTCGTGAGAGATGTACTGGTCTCCTGTGTGGAAAGGAACAGGTAAGGTTTTCTTCGGGCAAAGTAAGTAGACTCTGACTGGCCCAAAAGAGAGATGATAGACGGGGCTCTGTCTGGCCCAAAAGAGAATTGATAGTCGGGGCTCTGACTGGCCCAAAAGAGAGATGATAGTCAGGGCTCTGACTGGCCCAATAGATAGAGATGACGGCAGTCTTCTGTTGGAGATCTTTACCTGGCATCAGGTTCTTAGCACGAACATCACGCAAATATCGTCCGCTTTTTAAGTAGGGACAAGAGGAGGAGCTGGGTGATGTCGTTGTGATGTCATCAATCTGCAACAGAGTTTGTGGAGATATCAGAACTCCCAGTGGAAAGATAAGAATATTGCAGGAGAAATGTTGGAGCCTCCAGTGGAGGGATAAAGACATTACGGGGAAATGTCGGAGCCTCCAGTGGAGGGATAAAGACATTACAGGAGAGATGTCGGAGCCTCCAGTGGAGGGATAAGGACACTACAGGACCCCCCCGAGGGACCCCTCCTGGGGGCCAAGGGAGCAGGCCTGTCAGGATTGTGAGAAAGGAAGAGGCGGACACGCTGTGGGGCATGAACCTCGGAGGCGGGTTTCCAGGAGTCATCCTGTGGACTGTAGTTCCTCCAATGGATCAAATACTGTAAGCGGTTTCTATATGGGGGCCAAGGGAGCAGGCCTGTCAGGATTGTGAGAATAGAAGAGGCGGACAAGCCGTGGGGCATGAACCTCAGAGGCAGGTTCCCAGGAGTCATCCTGTGGACCGTAGTTCTTCCAATTGATCAAATACTGTAAGCAGTTTCTATATAGCCAGGAGTCCAGGATCTAAGCGATTTTGTATTCCACCTGGCCGTTAACCTGAACCGGCGGTAGAGACATTGGATTTCAGCCGGGGAAGGTGTTGGGATGGTAGGGTTTTATCAGGGAGACGTGGAAGGTCGAATGAATACGTGGGGACGTCGGTAGGTTTAGCCTCACTGCTGCCTGGTAATCACTGAGTGGATGGGAAAAGGACCAATAATTAATCCACTAAATTTGCGTCAAGGCGTCTGCAGGTTAAGGTGTTTGGTGGATAGCCATACTAAATCTCCGATCTTGTATGAGGGTGGAGTTCTCCTGTGAAGATCGTAGTAGGCCTTTTGTCTGCTTTGGGCTCTAGTGATGTTATTGCGTAGGTGAGGAAAGAGGTTATTTAAGGTGTTGATAAAATCTTCAGCCGCAGGGTTGTTGGTAGGTATCTGCTGAGGGATGGAGGAGGGATGGAAACCGTAGTTAGCATAAAAAGGTAAACAACCTGTGGTAGTACTGGTATTGTTGTTGTATGCAAACTCTGCTAGGGGAAGTAACTCATGCCAATCGTTTTGTAGGTAAGTGCGGTAGCAACGGATATATTGTTCTAGACAGTGATTTACCCTTTCGGTTTGTCCATTCATTTGAGGATGGTAGGCAGTTGATAATCGATGGTCAATCTGGAGTTTTAGACAGAGAGCTTTCCAGAATCTGGAGATGAACTGTGATCCTCGATCTGACACAATTCTGGAAGGGATTCTGTGGATATTGAAAAAATGTTGTGTCAAGATCTCGGCCGTCTCTTTGGAGTTTGATAGTTTCGTAAGAGGCATGAAGTTAGCCATTTTGGTAAGGTAGTCGACTGTGACTAGGATTGTGTTGTAACCGCCTGAGCGGGGTAACTCAACGATAAAGTCAAGTGAAATGGCCTGCCATGATTTTTTGGGTATAGGGAGACTTGTGAGGAGACCAAAAGGGGGCGAGATTCATGTTTACAGCGGGCACAAGTCTCGCAGGAGGACATGTACTCTCTTACTGACTCCTCCATTTTCAGCCACCAGAAGTGGCAGCGAAGGAGATCAAGGGTCCTGGTGATGCCAGGATGCCCAGCTAGGGGTACGTCGTGAGTAAGTCGAAGAATCCGATGGTGTAGAGGAGTCGGTATGTACAGCCTGTTATTTTTGTAGAGGAACCCTTCTTCATCTGTCTAACTTCATTGGGGGCTTTTCTGAGGTTAGGGCCTGCTGCAATTCCTCTTTGAGGGTCAAAATGGTGCAAAAAATTTTCTGCTGCGGGATGATTTGGGAATTTCTGCCAGTTGTACCTTGGTGTTCTTCTAGGCGAGATAGTGAATCAGCCTTTCCATTTTTTTGATCCAGGTCGGTAGGTGATGACAAAGTCTATCGAAGAAAAGAGCCCAGCGTATCTGTCTGGAGGAGAGTGTTTTGTTGCAGTGAATGTTTTGGAGGTTTTGATGATCAGAGTACACTATGAAGGGTAGTGAGGTGCCCTCGAGTAGGTGTCTCCAAGTCTCCAGGGCGGATTTCACTGCTAGCAACTCCTTTTCTCCTATTGGGTAATTGATCTCAGCTGGAGTAAGGGATCGGGAATGGTAGGCCACAGGGTAAAGCGGTCCATCAATGGACGATCTTTGGGATAGCATAGCCCCTAGGGCCAGATGGGAGGCATCTACCTCCAGGATGTATTGTAGGTTAGGGTCTGGTAAGCGTAGGATAGGTGCAGTGGTGAACCGACATTTCAGGGTATCGAAAGCCTCCTGAGTTAGTGTATTCCATGCATAGTTGGTGTGATTACTGGTTAGTTGGGTTAATGGTTTTACTACTAAGGAAAACATTTTTATGAATTTACGATAAAAATTTGCGAATCCTAGGAATTTTTGAAGTGCCTTCCTATTCAGGGGTCTGGACCATTTTTGGATACATTCGATTTTACCAGGATCCATCTGTATGCCTTTCTCGGAAATGATGTAACCCAAGAATGTGATAGTGTTGGACTCGAAAATGCACTTCTTTAATTTGACATATAAATTATGTGTGCGCAGCCTAGAGAGAACCCATCTGACATGCTTGCGATGGTCTGCAATGTTGTCAGAGTATATAAGTATGTCGTCTAGATCAGTGTTTCTCAACTCCAGTCCTCAAGGCGCACCAACAGGTCATGTTTTCAGGATTTCCACTATTTTGCACAGGTGATTTGATCAGTTTCACTGCCTTAGTAATTACCTCAGCTGTTTCATCTGAGGGAAATCCTGAAAACATGACCTGTTGGTGCGCCTTGAGGACTGGAGTTGAGAAACACTGGTCTAGATATACTACTAGACAAACATTGAGCAGGTCCCTGAAAATGTTATTCACAAGGAAATGGAAAGTGGCAGGTGCGTTGCACAGGCCAAAGGGCATAACCAGGTACTCATAAAGACCATAATGGGTGCGGAAAGCGGTCTTCCATTCATCACCCTGACAGATTCTGACCAGATTATACGCTCCCTTCAAATCAAGTTTGGTAAAAAAAACTTCGCCGTTTGCAGATGTTCCAATTATTCTGGGATGAGAGGAAGAGGGTCTCTATTTTTCACAGTGATCTTTTTCAGTTCTCTATAATCGATGATGGGACGTAGGCTTTGATCCTTGTTCTGGATAAAAAACATGCCTGCTGCTGCGGGTGTGGTGGACGGTCTTATGAAACCTTTCTTCAAATTTTCTTCTATATATTCTTTTAGATGGGCCAATTCAGCTGTGATAATGAATATATATGTCCAAAAGAAATTTTGCTGCCTGGGAGTAACTCGATAGGACAATCACATGGTCTATGTGGGGGTCGAAGCTCTGCATTCTTTTTGCTGACGGCATCAGAAAAATCTTGGTATGCCCTAGGTACCAGGATGACTTCCACTGGGGGCAGTGATTCCACCTGAGATAAAGAAGTCTCTTTGTAACATATCTCCTGGAAATATTGAGAGGTAAGGAGCACACTGCTGTCTTCCCAATGTAGAGTGGGTTTGTGTGTATGCAGCCAGGGAAGACCTAGAATGAGAGGGAAATGGGGAGACACTATCACATCTAAGCAGATGTATTCTATATGTGTATTTTCTGTCACCATAAGCAGAGGATGTGATTGTGTAGTGATGGGACCTAAGGTTGAAGTAGTTCCATCAATAAGTCTAATGCCCCGTACACACGGTCGGATTTTCTGACGGAAAATGTGCGATCGGAGCGTGTTGTCGGACATTCCGACCCTGTGTGGGCTCCATCGGACATTTTCCATCGGATTTTCCGACACACAAAGTTTGAGAGCAG
This sequence comes from Lithobates clamitans, assembly GCA_037952925.1. NCBI lineage: Eukaryota > Metazoa > Chordata > Amphibia > Anura > Ranidae > Lithobates > Lithobates clamitans. The sequence goes on along the minus strand of JBBGZY010000502.1, from coordinate 9,669,663 downwards.
GCTATAAAATTTTCCGACAACAAAATGCGTCAATTCCGACCGTGTGTGGCCAGTTCCGACGCACAAAGTGCCACGCATACTCAGAAGAAATTCCGAGATGGAACACCTCGGTCTGGTAAAATGAGCGTTCGGAATGGATACAGCACTTTCGTCACGCTGCAATGTTTTAAATAGTTTAATACAGCACACTCTGTTCATCTTTATAATGTGAGAACAATTAAGTAGTTTTGAAGCTCATATTCACACAGACTTCTCACAAACTTCTTTCTTTATTCTTTATCGGGATTCCCTCAATATATTTTAATTTGTCACATCTGACCAATTTTTTTTTTTGGTTGTTTTTAATTTTTAAAAAAAATTTTGGGGTTTTTACTCCAGAATATTTTTGTGTGTGTTTTGTGTGTCAAGTTACCACAACACCATTGGTATCTTGTATTATTTAATCTCAATGAGATTGTTTGGTGTTGGTGTCCCTTGTTAATTTCACATTGTATTTTGAAATGTACCTGTCTCCTCACCAACAAACTGTTTTTTTTTTTTAAGGAAAACACACATAGGCGAGTATAATTGAAACAAATATTCCTTTATTAAGGGCTCACAACCAAACAAAGAGGGAGGCAACGCTGGAGAAACAGCAGAAATTGGCGAAGCCTTTGGCACACATCAATTATTTCACAGCAAAATTGGTGGCCTGAGGAGTCCATATGTAAGGAAGTGCAGTCTGGTCCAGAAGTCCCAGAGATCCGCAAAGTAACAGATGACATCTGTGTCCCCAGGCTGTGGTCATACAAGAGACTGCATCTTTTGTCAGACCAGACTGAACCCAGGGCCATAACTTTCTGGTCTTCCTTCCACGCTTCCTTCCACGCTGTGGCTGTGGTGGTGGAGTTGTGGCAGCAGGAGGAGGAGGAGGGGGATGGGCCAACTCACTCAGTTGGGTATTGGATGTGATTTCGCCACTCACCCCCCTTAGTTAGGACTTTATACAGAAGGTCCTCACACAGCTTGCGTTGACCCTCCTGCATGGCCTGCACACACAATTTTCAGCTCATGATTGTTGCAAATTGAATGTTAACAAATATAACAAACTATCCTTCTGAGCCCAGCATTTTTCATGGCTCAGAAGGATAGTCTGCTGGACAATTTATTTGTCCCAATTATTTTTGGCCACTACTGTCTATTGATATGTAAAACACTTTCTTAAATCAGCAATTAGTGATCAGTAATAACAACTAGTAAACATCATTTATTTATTGTCCAGAAATCTGTAGAGCAATGCTTTACCTGACTCCATCTGGGCTCCTCCACTTCTTCCTGGCTGGAAGTCCCAGGTTGGACATCGGAAGCCTCAGCTGGGGTGGAAGGAAGAGTGGAAGGAAGAGTGGAGAAGGATTCCCTGACTCCAGTCTGGTCAGACAGAAATCGCAGTCTCTTATAGTACCACAGCCTGGGGACATAAATGTCATCTGCTGCAGCTCCGGATCTCTGGGCATCAGTGACCTTCTTGCGCTCCCTTAGATAAGTGCTCCTCAGGCCACAAATTTTGTTTTTTAAATAGGGGATGGTTGCCGTGGGGACCACCGGCTTCACCAACTTCAGCAGTTTCCCCAGCGCTGCCTGCCTCTTTTGTTTATTATTGTAATGTGGATATTTCACCTGCCACAGACAGGGCAGCTCTCTGTACTTGTCTATGAACAGGGGGAGGAAGTTGTGGTCATTGAAGCCATCCATTTTATCTGCAAGACACAACACGAGACAAACCCTAATGTCAGGCAAAACTCTCCTAATCTTGTTACAATATAGGCCTCAATCTAAAAGCAGTATAGGCCCAAGTTTAGATCTTGCCTTCATTCCCACGATCGGCGCCTCCGATACTCCTTCCTCCGCTCACAGATCGTACGTACTACGCACGCGTGTTGCGCTTTATACACACTGCGCATGCGTGTAACTGCGCCCGCCCATGACGTTCTTTCTAGTCTATTCCCCGCCCCTTTTCGTTCGGCACAGTGGGAAGAGCACATGGCGGAGACACAGCAGGTGCGTGCTAATTATAGCAATGAGGAGGAGGGGGTGGAAACCCCGGAGCCTGAAATGTCTGGATCCAGAAGGAGACGATTTAAGGCATCAAATATGTGCTTTGGGGAGATGTTGAAGATGGTCGACATCCTGAAGAAGGCCGACTATGATGGGAAGTATGGGCCTTACCCCAACCCCAATGTCAGAAAGGCCAAGATCATGGCGAAAGTGGTCAAGAGCCCGCACGGAATTTCGATGTACGACGATCGAAAGATCAGCTCAGGAAGCAGTGGTCGGACCTCAAGTTAAGAGAGCATGAGCAGTACAGAAAGATCTGGAGAGTGCTGCAAAAAAGTAAGTAGTTGTGCTGTGTTCCGATTCTTTTTATGGTTATTACGTTCGTGCTGCTCCATGTGCTTTTTTTAACTGTTATCCATTTCTAAATGTGAACTTTCATGTTCATGGGCACATTATTCGTTCGTATCAAACATTTTTCGTGCGGCCCAGAAAACACCATTGTTTTGGCCATATGCATTTGTCCACATTTTTTAGGGCCTACTTGTCTGAAACTAATTTGGTTGTGTAGATGTGTTTGTTACTAGAATGAAATGCAAACTAGATTCTGTGTAAGTAGAGAACAGTCAGCAGCTGTTTACACATCTGGACGCTGGAGCACTAGTGTGGGACACAAGAACACCCTTTTTATTAGGGGTCCCACACAGGTGCTCCAGTGGATACTATAGGGGTGTCTCCATCTGTGAAGCTTGTACAAAACAGGTAAAGTAATGAAGTTTGACAAAGGACACTAAAAATTCTACATCTTGGAACTCTGCCAAAACAGACAATTGTACCCCACTTCCAAGCAATGTTTCATATTTATAGTTCTGCCATCAAATATCTGTGTGCTCAGTATACCATTTTTTTTGACATAGGGGAGAAAAGACTTGGAGGACACCCCTCATCTGAGGAGACCAGAGACCCCCCACCTCTAGAAGAAGGGGAAATCCACCCAAGACAAACAGAGCAGGAGGAAGAAGACGTGGTGGAAATTGGCACCACAACAGGTGAGTGTCTGTGACCACAGGCTTAGGTAAGAGATGGATGCCGGCATATTTATAATACATGTTTTTTTTTGGTTTCTATCTTTTTAGGTGATCGTGATGTTGTGGATCCAGATCCTTTCACCTCGGAAAGTGCACAGATCCTGATCGGGGAGATCATGGGGTGTAATAGGGACTTGGAAAACATCAAGAAAAACATCAATGACGTTATTCAAAAAAAATAAGAACATCATTGATGTTTTGGGGAGAGTTTAAAACCCCTCCAGATCCCTTTGTTTTTTGGTGTGCTACAATTTTTTAACATTTTTTGTCAAATTGTAGAAAAGCCAAATTTTGAAGAGGCACACAGTGTGTCAACATGTGCTATCTGCCATCACGGGAGATTAACGGACGCGTTTTGGGGGTGCAACCCCTTCCTCAATAATAAAGTAGCTGTGAGGAAGGGGTTGCACCACCAAAACACGTCCCTTGATCCCCCATGATGTCAGGTAGCACATGTTGACATTCGGCTATTTGTGTGCATCTTCAAAATTTGGCTTTTCCGGGGGAGACTTCACCCCATCTGAATGCAATATCAAACACAGTTTCTAAATACTCATGTCCGATATTGCCTTCAAGTTCTACCAAATGTGAACTTTGTAAGTTCAAGATTTGTGTCTTTCTTGTTGGTTTTAAACATGCCTGTTTTATTATCTTAAATGGACATTTCTACTTTTTCTAATGTGACCCCAAAAATTGTTATACAACAAACATGTTGGTTTGTTTAAAACACATTTCCTAAATGCACATGTGATTGTGCAGGTATTAAAAAGATTGTTAATCAAGAATGTGTGGATTATTGTCTCAACGCTACAACACTTTTGTGGCGCTCTAATTGCTGTTTTCTGTGACAATGGGTGTTATTTCCTAAGGGCAAATCCACTTTTTTCAGTTTCAAGTGCACTTGTAGTGCAAAGTGTCTTTAGCAAATAACACCCAACAGTGCTTTGTAAGGTTACACAATCACGCCATTTTCAGGACTCAACACATTTCTGTCAGGGTCAGCTAAAACAAACACAAGCAGGAAATGTCACCAAAGATTTGCTTATTTTTTTTTTTTTATTTGAAAAAGGTTTTACATATTGTCTGGCAAATTGATAGCCCCCCACCCGCAAAGAATTCAAGGTATCTTAGCCGGACATCACAGGCACTCAGGGGGGGCAAGCCAGGACGGCCACTTTCAAGCACCGTCAGGGTTGGTTAATTTTGAATTCTGGCCTCAGACCCAACTGAGCTAGCATAGTTGGCAGAATGTTGCCGTAATAAGTTATGTAGAACACAGCACACCAGGATAATGTGATTCAGTTTGTACTCCGCCATATGTATGGGTGTAAGAAATAGGCAGAACCGGCTGGCCATGATTCCAAACTTGTTCTCCACCACTCTTCTGGCTCTGGCCAGCCGGTAATTAAAAATCCTCTGGTCCGGGGTGAGGGTCCTCATCGGGAATGGCCGCATAAGATTGTCCCCCAGCGCAAAAGCTTCATCCGCAACGAAGACGAATGGGAGTCCTTCCACATTATCTTCTGGAGGTGGCAAGTCCAACCTGCCATTCTGGAGACGCCTGTAGAACTCCGTCTGGGCGATGACTCCACCATCGGACATCCGGCCATTCTTCCCCAAGTCCACATACAGAAATTCATAAGTAGCCGACACCACCGCCAACATCACAATATTATTGAACCCCTTATAATTATAATAGTAGGACCCAGAGTTGGGTGGTGGGATGATGTGGACGTGTTTCCCATCAATTGCCCCTCTGCAGTTAGGAAAGTCCCACCGCTGGGCAAAGTGGGAGTCCACAGTCTGCCATTCCTGTGGCGTGGAAGGAAACTGTGGAGTAAAACAAAAAAAATTTGCCTTTTTGCACATAAACATGGAAAGCAGATTAGACACAAACATTCTTGGCCAACATCAAGATACCATTTATTTATGGGAATTTTTAAAGACCAAAGTAGAAGGTAAACCTATGAGATCCCCCCCCCATGGGCCATTTCTAACATTATAGGGGGGGGGACTCTTGGACAGGTAACCCTCTCCACTTCATTGAGAGATGAATGCCTATATAATGTGTATTACTTTGAACAGACTCTCCTTAGTTACAATATTGACAGCCACTGGACAGGTAAGAAGTGTCATAATACAAAGATATAAATACACATTGTACACATTTTAGCACATTTGGACATTCTGCTATTACCTATCAAGATAATAATAGGATACCCAAATGTTAAACAGTACCATTTGAAAGTATACAGGCAGGCCCTTGCACTACATGCTTTGGGGAATTCATCCGTAAATCTGAGCACAGAAGAGATGGGTATAGTGTGTATGGGTTTGGCAAAGTCAGCAGATAGATGATTGAAGATAGATAGAGAATTGGTATCAGCTGACTTAGCAGTTGGGGGGAGGGAGGGTTCAAAATGTATTGGGGGCCCCCCCAAAAAAAGCCTCTGGCACTCTGCCTGAATTTGAAGCACCAATCACATTTTAAAACATTTTAGGGGTGTTTGAGGTAAAGCACTACTATGGAGCTGATAAAATACATTGTTAAGTGACTACATGAGGTGAATCTAGGGCCAGGAGAGCATGCTGGGGAGGTAAGTGAAGGCAACTATGTATGAAGGACAAAAAAAATAATTACATAAAAATCCAGCATGCATGAGGACAAAGAGGAAATTCACAGCATATTACAATCATGGTAATTAGGGAATGAGGAAGGAAATACAATATATTAGCAAACATTATATACAATAAAATGTGATATTAAAGGATAAAAACCTTACCTTAATATACTCCTTCTGCAGGACCTGGATGATGGCAGAACAGGTCTCTGGGATAATGATCCCCAGAGCCTGGGGGGAGATGCCTGTTGAGAACTTCAAGTCCTGCAGACTTCTCCCCGTCGCCAAGTACCGCAGGGTGGTGACGAGCCTCTGCTCCGGAGTGATGGCTTGCCTCATGCAGGTATCCTGCCTGCTAATATAGAGGGTCAGCAAAGCCAACAAACGGTGAAATACGGGGTCCGTCATCCAGAGAAAGTTCCTGAAATCATCAGGATTATTCTCACGGATCTCACGGAACAAAGGCATATGACAGAACCGGTCACGCTGAAGCAACCAATTCTTGGTCCATGAACTCCTCCCCACCCTGTTCATGGACTGGGCTTGTGTCAAGGTAAGGAGCCCAACACCAAGCCCCCGCACAGCACGAACTCTACGAGTAGTACGTATACGTAACATGGCTAGAAAACGGTCGGCTGCTCAGAACGGAGTAACAGAACGCACTGAAGAACAGCAAGGCCTGTGAAGAGCGACCTGAAAAACAGTAACAAGCGGACAAGATCGCACTGAATAGTACAATATGAACTGACTGCATGCACTGAAGAGCAGATACAAACCCACAAGCACAAACTGAACAGCAGAAAACGATCAGAAAACCATGAGTCTGAAAAAGCGCGAATCGTCTCTTACCAAACTTTTACTAACACGAGATTAGCAAAAGGAGCCCAAAGGGTGCCACGCTTGGTTCTGAAATGGCCTTTTCTAGTCTAGTCGTACGTGGTGTACGTCACCGCGTTCTTAGCGAGCGGAAATTACGACAACTTTGTGCGACCGTGTGTACGCAAAACAAGTTTGAGCCAACATCCGTCGGAAAAAATCCATGGATTTTGTTGTCGGAATGTCCGATCAATGTCCGACCGTGTGTACGGGGCATTAGAGAGACAGGTTTGCATTTAGTGGGTATAGGAATTTTATTGGTTTTAACAATATGTGAATCTATGAATTTTGCACACGCTCCAGTGTCAATCATAGCCTCGAGAGTAATTCGGGTTTGGTCCCACTGCAGAGAGACAAGAATTTTGAAATAGTTAGAGTCTGGTAAGTGGGGGTTTATTAGCTTGCATAGGTAAGCTAACTTACCCGGTCTTTTCTTCCTGAGTATGGGGCAGTCTTCAGCGACGTGATGAGGCGTGCCACAATACATACAAAGCTGAAGGGACCTTCTCCTAGACCTCTCGGCTGGGGAAAGTGGTCCCCTAATTGCACCAATCTCCGTGGGATCCACAGACTCTGAGGTATGGCCGGAGGGAACCATATAGGAGACCCCTGAGATTCTCTCAGCTTTCCGTTCGCGCATTCTTCTGTTAATGGATATGTTGAGGAGAATAAGAGCATACAATGTAGGGGGTATTGTAGTGCGGGCTAACTCATCCTTCAGGTTTTCTGATAAGCCTAACGGGAACTGATTTTTTAGGGTGATCTGGTTCCACTCGGACTGAGTGGCCCACCGTTTAAATTTGGCGATGTAATCTTCGACAGGGTTTCCCTGTCGCAGAGCACATAAGGCAGACTCAGCGGAGATCTGCTTGCTGGGGTCATCATATAATAGATCCATGGTGGCCCTGAAGTCACTAAATGAGTTTAGGATTGGATCTTCTTTCTCTATGAAAGTGTTTGCCCAGGCTCAGGGTTCCCCTCTAAGGTAGGAAATGGCTGTGCAAACTTTTGTTCTGTCAGTGGCATAAGTTTCATGTCAAACAACAGTTTACAAGCGTTAATGTATTCTCTGTAGTTTCTCCTAGCCCCCGAGAAGATGTCAGGTGGGCTTATTTTTGGTTCTGGGGTGTGGGAGTGTGTAACCCTGAATAGGGAAGTTATCAGTGACATATGATTTGAGAGTCTGGTTCACAGTTGAGAGGTTTGAGACCATCTGTGAAGAGCGTCAAGTCTCTGATTGAACGCCCCCAGGTGTGTAACTACCTCCGATGGATCCATTTTATTCCTATTGGAAGGGGTTTGTGCTATCTGTAATGCTTCAGGCAGTGAACTATGTTGGATTGTGTAAATCACAGCTTCCGAAGTCTATTAATACTATATTCTTAACAGTTAACTTTAGCCTTAACAACTATCAGGTAGGAAGACTCAGATAAGTTTGGAAATACAATTGGCTTTAGTTAGAGTGGTAATACACAGCCACGACGGGGAGCTTCAGAGACAACTTAAGCTTAGTAGCACTACACAGGAATACATTTTATAGGAAAAGTAAAGATACTTGCAGTGAGTGGTTTTCCTGGAGATGGGGTCACCCAGTGGCTTCTTGAGAGATGTACTGGTCTTCCATGTGGAAAGGAACAGGTAAGGCTTTCTTTGGGCAAAGTAAGTAGACTGTATGTAAGGCAGAGGAAAGTCTCTGACTACTAGAGAGGAAGGGGTTCTGTCCGGCCCAACAAGTGGAAGTTGGAGGGGGTCTGTCTGGGTCCAAAAGTGAGGTGGAAGAAGAGGGCTCTATCTGGCCCAAAAGTGAGATGATAGTCGGGGGTCTGACCGGCACAAAAGAGATGGTAGTCGGGGCTCTGTCCGGCCCAAAAGAGAGATGATAGTCGGGGCTTTGACTGGCCCAAAAGAAAGATGATAGTCAGGGCCTTGACCGGCCCAATAGAGAGAGATGACGGCAGTCTTCTGTTGGAGATATTTACCTGGAATCATGTTCTTAGCACGAACGTCAAGCAAATGGCGTTGGCTGTTTAAGTAGGGACAAGAGGAAGAGCCGGGTGATGTCGTTGTGACCTCATCAATCTGCAACGGAGTTTGTGGAGATATCAGAGCCCCCAGTGGAAAGATAAGAATATTGCAGGAGAAATGTCGGAGAGATAAAGACATTACAGGAGAGATGTCGGAGCCTCCAGTGGAGGGATAAGGACATTACAGATAGAGGAACTCATAAGTCACCGACACCACCGCCAACATCACAATACTACTGTACCTCTTGAAATTGAAGTAGTATGACCCCGAGTTGGGGGCTGGGACGATCCGGACGTGCTTCCCATCTATCGCACCACCGCAGTTGGAAAAGTTCCACTGCTGGTCGAATTGGGAGGCCACAGTCTGCCATTCCTGTGAGTTGGAAGGAAACTGTGGAGTCAAACAAGAAAAAAAAAATTGTACTTTTGCACATAACATTGTAAGCAGGTTAGACACAAACATTTTTGGCCAACATAAGTATAAGATTTATTGAAATTAGTATTTAAAGACAAAAATATAAGGTCCACTTATCAGATTCCTCACCCCCTCTGATGGCCCACTATAAAAATGTTATGGTGGGGGGGGGGGGTTTGGACAGTTAACCCTCTCCTATTTATTGTGAGCTGAATGCATAAATAATGTGTGTTACTTTGGCCAGCGCCTCCGTACTTACACTATTGTCAACCCACTGGACAGGTAAGAAGTGTCATAATCTAAAATAGGAATACACACTGTCCAAATGTAAGCACATTTTTACATTCTGCAATTATCTATCAAGATAATAGGAGAACAAAACTTTAAACAGTACCATTTGAAAGTATTCAGGTAGGCACTTGCACTACATGCTTTGGTGAATTCATCCATAAATCTGACCACAAAATAGATAGGTATAGTGTGTAAGTGTTTGGCAAAATCAGCAGATAGAGTATTGGTATTGGTTGACTTAGCGGTTGGGGGTGAGGGAGGATTTCAAATGAGCTTGGGCCCCAAAAAAAGCCTCTTGCACTCTGCCTAAATTTAAGGACAACAATAACATCTGTACACATTTTAGGGGGTGTTTAGGGTAAGCACTACAATGGAGCTGACAAAATACATTGTTAAGTGACTAGGCTAGGTGTGTATGGGCCCAGGATAGCATGCTGGGGAGGTTAGTGAAGGGAAATATGCATAAAGGACGAAAAAAGGAGCATTAAAAGCTTACAGCATGCATGAGGACAAAGAGGACATTTACAGCATATTACAATCATGGTAATTATGGAATGATGAAATAAATACAATACATTAGCAAACATTAAATACATAGAATGTGATGTTAAGGGATAAAACTTACCCTAATATAGTCCTTCTGCAGGACCTGAATGATGGCAGAACAGGTCTCTGGAATAATGATTCCCAGAGCCTGGCGGGAGATCCCAGTCGTGAACTTGATATCCTGGACACTTCTCCCTGTCGCCAAGTACCGCAAGGTGGTGACGACGAGCCTTTGTTCGGGAGTGAAAGACAGGGTCCGTCATCCGAAGATAATTCCTGAAATCATCAGGATTATTCTCCTGGAGCTCCCGCAACAAAGTCATATGAGAGAATTGGTCATGATTAAGTAACCAATTCTTGGTTTAAGAACTCCTCCTCCCCCTGTACTGGAGCAAAGCAATAACTTTGTCAAAGCAATAACTCCAACACCAAGCCCAACAACAACACAAACTCTATGACGAGTAGGTAATTGCAACATGGCTAGAAAAGGAACGGCTGCTCAGAACGAACTGATAGAACGTACTGAAAATCAGAAAGGACCTGAGAAGAACAAGCTGAAAATCAGAAACGAGTGGACAAGAATGCACTGAAAATCAGAAGCGAACTATAAATAGAATGCAATAGAATGAAAGACAGGAACGAACTGACAACACGCACTGAAGAACAGATACGAACCGACAAGCACAGACTGAAAAGCAGAAACAAACTGAAAAGCACGAGGCTGAAAAGCGCAAATCGTCTCTTACCAAACTTCTACTAACACGAGAAAAACACAAGAAGGAGCCCAAAGGGTGGCGCACTGGCTAGTAAACTTCCTTTTGTCGGCTCGCCGTATATCTTGTACGTCACTGCATTCCCACGTTCGGAATTGTTGGCCAACATTTGTGTGACCGTGTGTATGCAAGATAAGTCTGAGCCAACAACCTTCTAACAAAAATCCACGGTTTTGTTGGCGGAAAGTCCAATCGTGTGTATGCGGCATAAGATCTCATTAAGGGTGTCTTCAATTTGAAACTGAAAATTAACATTGAGATTCATACAATGAATACAGCCTGCCTGCTTGAGGCTTAGCTTTTCAGCCAAATGTTGCTATACTACATGGATCCAATCCCCTCCCCCCACTCTAGTGTGTTATTTGGTAAACTGGTGATCTGAGTCCCCCTTTTGCCTGCTATTCCCAGCCAGACACACCCACTGTAGTCTCATTGATGTCACAGAGAGAGAGAGAGAGAAATTTACACAGCACATGCTTCAGGAGGAAAGGTGCTGCCATTTCTCAGTTTCTCAGAGCTTTGTGTGCTGTGGCTGCTGTGGGCTATAGACAACTCATGCTAAGACGGCTTGCTAGACATCATTGCAATAGGCCAACTGGCTCTACTTGTATACCGGAATTGTTCTTTTATTTAGGTCTTTCCAACATAACTGTTTTCAGACTTCTTTTCTCTCTGAAAGTTTTTCTAACTTCACCCTTTTCTATGTACAGTAGATGCCTATGTCAGCTGGCACTTTGTTTTCAGGCTTTGATTTAACTGCAGACAGAATTGAGAATTAGAGAACAAGCACGGGGTTGAGGCAAAAGTGTTGAAAGCAAACAAGGGTCAAAGCAGAAGAACAATCAAAGCAGCTAGTGAAGTCTTGATGGCAATTTTTGATCAGGTACTGTGTCAGTGTGGATTTGTAATCTAAAATCTGTTACCAGGGCCATATCTACAATGAAAGCTAGCAGACGCAGTCCTAGTGCAGCAAAGTAAGAAAAGCAGAACTGAAAACTCAAAATGTACACTCATGTATCACATGTATCTCCTTAATTCAATCAAATGTACTATGATTCACTAATAATTGGGCAGGCGGTTTCACCGCGCATCAGCGCCACACCTCCCGTGTCATGTGTGCGACGCCCAGTGGGCATCCCTTCACGCAGGCGTGTGCTATTTCAGCTTGGCTGACGCATTGGGGAGTAGGTCTAGCTGCTGCCATGCTGTCTCACCTTTGTTATCATGCCAGTGCGAAGCTGGATGGGACCCTGGCCTCTGGGTTCACCCTGCAGTTCCCCCTTCAGTGACTGTTTCTCAGCAGTCCCATGCTGCACTCCATTTTTGGTCCATATCCCATCAGGACCTACATGGGTAAATACATAGCAAGCTCTTGATACATTTTCAATTCCTCTATAACAAGCATTAGTACTATTTCCTTACTCTAGCTTTTATTATTTTCTCCTGATTTCAGGAATCTCATCTCCTCTTCTCTATTCTCACTATATGGAGACCCTATTTTTTCATTATGTTCACCTTGTTGATATGCTTCACAATATACTTCTATACTTTGGTGATGGACTTACTTTATATGACATTTCTTTTTATTTATACCAATATGGTAACAAACCACTTACTTTATTGTATACAATATAGAAACCCCATCCACAGCTGCATCAAGATTTTTCTATACACACTTTTTGGGGGACTGCGTGTGTGCTCCTGGTTCATGCTTGGGTCCTTTCCTCAGCTCCCGTGCTGGACATATTTATCTGGCTGACCTCCAGCAGGTGGTATTGCATGGTCTCAGTATCAGCTCTTATGTGAGTACTTTCAGTTATAGCTGTTTATCTGTTCATCATCATCCTTAATCCCCCCCCCAGTCTTTGGTTATATCAAACTATAATGGCGATTTTTATCCCCTTTTTAGTATGTTGATGCACTTGCTCCTGATGAGTGGATAGAAGTCCATGAAACGTCGTCAAGCTTATTTTGATGCATCCATTCAATATTTATGATTCTAGATGGTTTTATTGCTTTACCACCCTGATATAATTGTATGTCTACTCCATTTGGGGGACTGTGATGTACAATATTTACTTTCTGTGTCATGTTGGTTACTATCCTCAATATGTATGTTGATACTTTGTATTTTAAATGCCAATGTGCTATTATGCATTTATATGGGTTGATCCATGCCCTATTTTTGGTCTAATAAAGAATATAATTTTTTACATATGTATATGGTTTTGTCTGGCTCTACCCCACGCACCTCATCTAAAGTCCCACCCTCCCCCCTATTTTTTGCATATGATTCACTAATAACTCGATATGTCATTACTGACACTCTTGTTCACTAAGAACACATACATTCCCGTTGGCCCATCCCTATGATGTTGTGCCTCCTTAACAAAAAAGAATCTTTGTAAGGTGAGAGGGAGAAAGCCAAAACTACCTGCTATCAGCTCTCTTTTTTTTTTTAAATGACAGAATCATCATAAAATGTTGTTTGCAATAGAGTAGAAGTATAGGCAAAACTTTGTTTTTTCTTTTTGGAGAGAGCAAGTAAGGGTTATAACCCCTGTCTGATTTTTTTTTTTTTTTTTTGCCATCCATGTCCCATTGCGGAGATTTCCCTTCACTTTCTGTCCCAAAACCAAACAGGAAGTGAGAGGAAATTGCTGCAAATTAGGGGAATTCCTTGAGGACCCCCAGGTCACCTGAACTAGTGCCCAATTGGAAGATTTCCCCTCTATTATTTTTCTGGGGACAACCCAAAATTTTATTTTACCTTAACTTTCAATGATAATGTAAACAGGATAAATAGAGAGGATGAATCTCCATAATGGGGCACAGACTCCAATAAAACCTGACAGGTGTTCTAATCCCTCTCCACTCTATCCAAAACTAAAAGTACTTTAAAGATCTCACTATTTTATAGCAAGAGATAAAGAATATCACTATTGCCTATCAGAAAACCATTAGACATTTGTTTTTAACGCCTTTCAGATTTTTTTAATAAGGCTGTCTGTTTTTTTCCAATTTCTGGTAAACACCGTGGGCAAATGCAATAGTGGATCAAGAAAATAAGATGCAAACAAGGGATCACAAAGCTGAAGTATAAAGAGTAAATAGGCCTAATTTACAAAACTAATAATCCAGGCTGTTAATATGTACTTACCCATGTAAGACTTATACACTTTATGTTTAATAATAACACACCTTAAACTCCTCAAAAGTTATGTTATAACTTGAAATGTGATATGTTTACCAAATGTTCAATATCTACGTCTTATTATTACCATTGGACTCACTTTGTGTGAAATATCTATATTCATTCATACCTTTGTCACCCATTTGGCATCTTTGTTAACTATATTATCTTCTAATAAAAGCGTTTTGGAATAAAAATATATATATATATTCCAGGACAAGGATCCTTATTTTGAAAAAAGTTAATTATGTTTACCAAAGTCCAAACAGTTTTTTCTTTACCTTAGGAGGCAGATGAGGAGGATCCAGGGTAGGACTGCTGCGCCTCGCTCCAGCTACTCCTGGCTCTGGGGCCATTGCTTCTCCTCCCGGCCGAACAGGAAGGGGGTCCTGAGACGTGATTGTCCAAAGACTCCCTGGCTAATCAGATCTCAGGATCCACTTCCTGATTGGCCGGGAAGAGAATCAGAAAGATAATAGCGAATATTAATTCGCTATTGTCACACAACTGGGTGGGCTCAGGGCTCCCCAAGCCCACCCTATTAATAAGCCAATTAGAGCCTCAGGCTCTGGTCATGTGCTTAAAAAAAAAAACCCTTCGAAATCCATGCGTCATTCGCCCTGCATGTAGATTAGGGGCCGGACATATGGATTAGGGGGCGGTATGGATGGGCTGCCACTGGGCACAAGGAAGAATCACCTGCAGCGAATGTTGGTAAGTGTCAGATGAACTGCTTAATTTAAAGAATAAGTGAACCCTAACAGTCATCTTCTGTTATTTGCTCTCTTTTGTGCGGAATTTAAAGCACACTACATCGTTCCTCCTAAAATACAGTACAGTGCATTGTCACCCTTCGAAATTGTTACTGTCAATATCACCAGTAGAAAATAAAGGTAAACTTAGCCATGGACTGGTACAAGGGCCCCCTTTAATGAAAATAGGGCAAACATGAACTTCACAGAATTCTTATTGTGGGACAAAAGGTCCTGGCATGCACGCCCGCTATGTCCCTATTGACTCTTTATGTCTTCTCCCCTTATTGGTCGACATCAGACTGGGAGGAACTGCTCGAGTAGGTTCGGGGCATCTGGTGTCAGACTGGGGAAAGAAGCCGACACCCAGGCTACAGTGCCCTTAATGGTCTAAGCAGCAGCATCCCAGTGTCCCAGAACAGGTTTGCCAGTTTTCTTCTGTATCTTCAGCAGTACAGAGCGGGTTCACTGGTCTTCTCCTGCATCTCCAGCAGTACAGAGTGGGTTCGATGGAGCTCAAGCCATCGATCCATGAGGGGCCCCTCTTACTCTGGCATGCATGGCTAAAGTGCAGGATTGGTGAGAGGGTTGTCAACACATTACACACGCTGTATAGCAGGAATTGAGACTTTATCCCACAAGAATCTTATCGTCCTGCTCCCTAGACATTGCCTGCTTAATCTACCACTGAACCCTGCTATCTTATCCACCTAGGATTGCTCCATCCCTATGGCTTCCCCGTAGTGTTAGAGAGGACGGGGCCACCCGCTTAGTTAACGGGGTGGCCCCGCCCCCCTCTGATGCTACGGGGAAGCCATAGGGATGTCCCCGTGCGTCAGAGGGGGGTGGTGTCACCCGGCGACATCACCATGTGGCCCCGCCCTCAGTTATAAAAGAGCTATCACCTGAGAGGACCGTCATTTTCAGTCCATCGATGGAGCAAGAGAAGAAGAAGAAGACTACATAGGACAGTTTTATTATTTTATTTTTTAATAAAGGACTTGTCTCCAAGCCGTGTCATGTCAATTTTACCATTTTCACACTTTTTTTGTGAAATGGTAGGGGTACATTTGTACCTCATTACCATTTCACATGGGGGGAGGCTGGGATCTGGGGGTCCCCTTGTTAAAGGGGGCTTCCATATTACGATAAGCCCCCTGCCCGTAGACCCCCACAACTACCGGGCAAGGGTTGTGGGGATGAGGCCCTTGTCCCCATCAACATGGGGACAAGGTGTTTTGGGGGGCTACCCCAAAGCACTCTCCCCATGTTGAGGGCATGTGGCCTGGAACGTTTAAGAGGAGGGGGCCACTCTTTCGTCCCCCCCTCTTTTTCTGTGGCCTGCCAGGTTGCGTGCTCAGATAAGGGTCTGGTATGGATTTTGAGGGGGACCCCCATGCCATTTTTAAAAAAAAATTGGCATGGGGTTCCCCTTAATATCCATACCAGGCCTGAAGGGCCTAGTATGGAATTTGGGGAGACCCCCACACAATTTTTTTTTTTTAATTTTGGTTCAGGGTTCCCCTTAATATTCATACCAGACCCAAAGTGCCTGGTAATGGACTGTGGGAGAATCCCATGCCGTTTTTTTCAATAACTTTTATGTGTATTGCTGGGAAAGACAATTCATTATAGCCACAATTTTGTACAGGGACTGTTGTAAACACGGAAAACATGCGCCACTTTATAGGCATACTATAGACACCCCCAGGTACGAAATTTAAAGGAATATTTCACTTTTATTGTTTCACTTTAAGCATTATTAAAATCACTGCTCCCGAAAAAACGGTCGTTTTTAAAACTTTTTTTTGCATTGATACATGTCCCCTGGGGCAGGACCCAGGTTCCCAAACACTTTTTATGACAATACCAAGCATATAAGCCTTTAAAATTAGCACTTTTGATTTCTCCCATAGACTTTTAAAGGGTGTTCCACGGCTTTCGAATTTTCCGCGAACACCCCAAATTGTTCGCTGTTCGGCGAACAGGTGAACATCCGATGTTCAAGTCGAACTTACATTCAACTCGAACATCGGGCTCATCCCTACTCACCAGACACCCCTCAATCTTCTGTCCTCTTGAATTGAAAGCAGATGGAAGCCACCAAGCATTGTGCACTGCAGCAAGCGCCCCAAGAAAGCCAGCAAAAATAACTATTTATCATTTTTTGAGACTACCCCATTCTGTCTCACAGCCCTTTACATATATTTTAATATCCACTACTTCTCACGTTCTCCTAAGTATTGCTTGATCTCTTATATAGTAAAGTCCTGTAGGCAGACTTAGACCTCCTGGGTCCAAAGGCAGTGTAGCCTCCGGGGGTTTATACTAAACTTCCTCAAGCGCTCTTGGTTCCTCTGTTACTGTTTAAGCTGGATGGGGTGTGTGATGAAACCTGGGCACAGTTACTCTTCACCATTGTTCTCTGCACACAACTTTAGTATAGTAATACTCTGTATAGTAACAGGCATTATAGCATTTTGTTACAGGTTTGTATTACCTTGCTCTATTTGACCAATCTATTTATAATACACACCGTGTCAGTCTAATCTGGTGTTGTTCATTCAATTGAGTTTGGGTATGTCAGAGTGGTAAAGGTGGCAGACCAGCTGAGAGAAGAAGGAAACCAGTTTCAGAGGGCTTATCAAAGTAGTGGATCCTACGGGAGTACGATAAATAAAGAAGCCTTAAAAAACAGGACTGGTAAGCTGAGATATATTGGGCACACTGGAATTTTTTTTTCAAGTACCCTTTGACTTACTTTATTTTAAACTGATTAGCTATCCATCCCTTACAAGAACTGCATTCTAGTTATGCTAGATAATAAAGTTAATAAAGTTAATAGATAAGCAGAACTCATTTCTAAGATTTAAAATATCAATTTATTCAAATGCACTGGGGGGGGAAGTACCATGGCACATAGACTAAAAGTCATCGTCCATGAGTCTTTTCTTAGCAATGACATCACCTCTTGTCTAGCACACTGGTTTCTTATATTTGCATATTTGAGACAAATATTAGCAGCTGGGAAATATTTAGATGATATATTTGTGTTAAGTTGTATGTAGCTGTGAATTGGCTTTTGTCTTAATCGGCTGAGATATAATTAATTGTTTAAAAGGAACGAATACAGCTGATAAAGTAACTGAACCTGTCACACAGTCTAATAGAGACATTACAAGATTTGTCTCAGGGGAGGAGGAAATATCAAGCTGATGAGAAGCACAAAGTAATGTGTCACACGCTGACTTATGGCTGAAACTGTATAACGTGAGCTGGTAAAAGATACATATTTGATAATAGGCAAACGGGCTCACTCTGTAAAATAAGAGGTTTGTGTTACAGAAACTCTATCTCTAAAATGAATGTGTAAACAAAAATACACTCTGCAAAGAAAGAAATCGATTTAACACTCACTTCCCTGTCTGCCTGCACTGGCAATCTTCAATTCAGTCAGAAGAAACTATTGGTCTAAGAAGATTCAAATTCCGTCACTTCCTGAAGAGTCGGATGACTTATCCCCCCCCCCCCTTGCATGCTGTGGTTCCTCCTACTGCACACTAGGTCACTGCAGGATACAGTGATGATGTAGGGGCCAGCAGGAGAATCCACAGCACACAGAGGGGACCAGAAATATGATTCTCCTGGTATTCTTCAGTTCTGCCTATTCTTTAGCTGGCCGTTTCTCTTGACTTCAACAGAGTTCAATGGTGCAGGTGACATGAGAAGTGAATATTAAGCTGGCCAGGTAAATTTAAATCAATAATCTTTACTGAGTTGCGCTAACAATGATAAGTGTCCATAATGAATCAAATAAATATCAAAAAATGAAATAAAACATAGCAAAACTAAATTCCACATGTGATAAATTAATAATGAGGTCCTTGATTGAAAGTCATCACCATCCACCACTGTAAACATATAATCCTCAGTGATACGGCCACCACCAAAAGCAGAATTGCTTTCTTATAGCTCATATTGACCTCACATTACAGGAGGTTAATCACACTTAATCACACACATTGTTCCACCCAAAAGTGGAAGCTCCGCTTATCTGCCTCCTCTCCCCCTCCGGTGCCACATTTGCCACCTTTTGGGGGGAGCGAGTACTTGTTTTTGAGAAGTACCTGTCACCCACTTCCTGGAGACTGCGCCGCAGCAACCTCAGCCCCCCTCCTCCTTCCTCCACCGTCAGGCCAGTTAGAAAGCGCAGCATGCTTCGCACATGTGCAGTAGGGAACCAGCTGTATGGATAAAAGGCTTCACTGCAGGTTTCCCTTACCATGAATGGCGGTGGCAGTGCCCAAGAGCCGTTCTGAAAATCGGCTGGGGTACCGACATCACAGGATCAATGGACAGGTAGGTGTCCGAATATTAAAAGTCAGCAGCTGTAGTATTTGTAGCTGGTGACTTTTGATATTTTGGTTGCGGGGGGCAGTACTCCTTTTTAATACCTAGCCGGGGCCTTTATAGCATATAAGGGTCTTCCTAGGGCTCACACATCAATCTTCCTGGAAACTATGTCATGGGGTATCCCAGAATGAAAAAAAGGCTCCACGTAGGGTAAAAATGTTGTCACTTTATTGTAAAAGTCATTAAAGGTTACACTTACATTGTGTCAGTGTCTAAAACGCCTTAAACTCCTTAAATTTTAATCAATGTGTGGCTTCCCCACTTGACAGAAGTTAACTATTTAATCAAGTTCTGTTTGAAGAGACATTTAGGAATAATTTCCAATGATCAGAAGCCATCAGTTGATCAATGACATTTTTTCTCCAAAACTTAGGTACATTACCTGTAATGAAGTATTTCCCATGATCTGCAGGCTGCTGGATTCAGTAGAAATTTTCACTGGTGATGGTGGGGGTCAACAGCTTAAGGTCTCCAGCCTCAGCTACAATTAAGATGATTTGATGGGGACACGCTTTTCCATTGAGAAAAGTTTTTTCCACTTATTATACTGCCTGTAACACAGTATCTGAATGGGGAGAGTCTGATCAGTCACAGGATTCTCTTCCCATTTATAGATACTGTTACAAGGCAATGCAATCAGTGCATGCATTTTTGTCTGGGTGGAATCCCCGTGGAATCATCTTTAGTGCAACTGAGCCCAGAAAACTGAAGCTGTTAACTCCAACAGTGCCAGAAGTTGAGCAGCAGGAAGAAGACAGGGCAGCCATGCAGTGAAGATTTCTACAGATTTCAACAGCCTGCACGTCATGGGATATACTTAATTATAGGTAAAGCTGACAAAAAACAGAAGTTTTGCCCGGATCAATGAGTGAATATTAACAGTAGTGGCCAATTTCAGCGGGTAAGTATAGACCTCTCATACAGACAAAAGTCTGGATGCAGTTCAAGTTGCCCTTTAATACATATTGGGAAAAAAAGGAGAAACAGAGAATTTCTCTAAAGTGGGTCAACAGAGAACACTAATGTGAATACAAAACCAGCTTTATTAATTACCAAAAAATGAACCAATTGATAGTACAAACGTGAAAATTTAGCAATATGGACAGACGGTTACCACAAACCAATTAAAAATTGGACAACGTTGTCACAGGGGATATTAAAAACAAATGGGAGCCGCGGCTACACACCCACTCATACACATCATGCACACTGTGTAGTGAGGTATAGTAAAAAATAAGGGTAGTCCTGCACAGAAAAAATGGCGATTTGATGGAGGGTATTCCCAATACAGAGTATCCAGTTGGGCAGGAACAGTCCTATACTATTAATTTTGAGGTGATGTAAATGGGTGGGTGATCTGACAAACTGATAAATCATAAAGTGTGGACCATAGATGGAGCGATATCTCAAGGAATCATTGCACTCAGTGATTGTTTAAACCACAGCTGGTAAGTAGATTGCAAGCGCTCCCCAGGTTGCAGCAAAGAAAATTATAAAGTCATTTACAAAGGCAGCAGGATAAATGTCCATGGAGACAGCATTTAAGGAGACATGGAGAAAAACTGACATACGTTTTTGGAGTGCTGAGTGGAGTGGAAGGATCACACTAACCGCACTATATCCGTCGTCAGACTGTAATGGTCCTTGATGTTGAAGTCTCACTGTGGGCAGATGCTTCTGTATGGCTCACTTGGAGTGTAGATTGGTCAGGAGCCGTCGCTCACTATGGAGCCGCTGAAGCGCCGTTGCTACTGTGTAGTACGTGGCTGCAGGGGAAAGCTGAGATCAGCTGTTGAATCAGCTGTTGGGTCCGTGTGAGGATAGGTCAGATCAAATTGCGCGTGGCTC
The DNA here is from genome assembly GCA_037952925.1 of Lithobates clamitans. Taxonomy (NCBI): domain Eukaryota; kingdom Metazoa; phylum Chordata; class Amphibia; order Anura; family Ranidae; genus Lithobates; species Lithobates clamitans. The sequence continues at coordinate 9,648,792 of JBBGZY010000502.1, read as the reverse complement.
CCAAGGACGTGCTGACGTCACACCGCTGACGCGTTTCACCAGCCAATGGACGCTGGTTTCCTCAGAGCTGGGAGGGGTCAAGTGTGGTGAGCTTAAATAGATAGTAGAGAGTGCAGATACAGCTTGTATCCACTAGATGTCAACTATAACCCCTCAGTGTAAGTCATTCAGCAAGCAAAACATACACTCTAATTACATAATTGGAATAGTGATATTGACTATTAACGAGATCAAAGGTGAACAATAGGGGAAGGGTACTTTATTAGTTTTGGAAACCAGCCATGGAAAGAGTGAATTATTAGAGATAGTATTTATAATAGGGATTTTAGCCCCAAATTTAAGGAAAATTGATTATGTTTCTAGAAAGGGTTGTAAACTACATTCGGTGTTTAACCCCTTAGGGGTTAAAGAATCTAAATAGTACGTCCACATTTTCTCCTTTTGCAGGAGTATAGTGTCAAAATCGCCCCTTCTAGGGGGCAGATTAAGTACATAGATCCCTTTAACTGTAAGGCCTGCTGGATTGCTATCGTGGAATTTTGCAAAGTGTACTGGGATAGGTCTATCATCATCCTTATTCTTTGTTTTATTCCTAATACCACTGATGTGTTCACTGATCCTAATTCGGAGTTGACGTTTGGTTTTTCCTATGTAGTTTTTATTGCAAGGGCACGTGAGCATAAATATGACACGTGTCGTTGAACAATTAATGAATTGTTTAATTCGATAGTCATTGCCACCCCTTGGGTCAGCGAACACATCAGTGTGATGTACATAGGTAAAGCTGGCCATAGATTACAATTTGGCCAGTTTTACAAGGACCACCCAAATTTTGATCCATGTATGGCCATCCTCGTTTAACAGAAGTCAATCGTTAGACTTGCTCCTGAGCTTAGTAAATAAGAAAACGCTCTGCTGACTTCTATCATCCAATCATGTGCAAGCAAGAATGCTTTTTTTTTATTTTCCTTGCAGGTGATTGGGTATTCTTTGCAAAGTGAAGCTCTACCTCATTTACTAATCTCTCGAGCAACTGCACTCCCCAGATGTTTCATCCCCAACAGAACAGAAACATCATCCCCAACAGAAAGTGTTGCAATAGTAAGGGAATAATATCAGTAGAGGTAATAGTCTATATAGAGGTAACGTCACGCTTACCCCTAACGCAAACACTTTAGCTAGCTTCTGTGTTCTTCACCTATAGCATCCTCCTTTCCCATAAGGCAGTGGTTCTCAACCTGGGGGTCGGGACCCCCTCGGGGGTCGAATGACAATTTGCCAGGGGTCACTGAATCCTGGGCTGTTCCTGAATCCCGCACCGCTCTCCCAGCCTTTTCGCGGCCGCCTGGCTGGGCTGTTCCTGGAGCCTGCGGTTGCCCACTCAACCTCTTTGCAGTCTCCCATTCAGTTTACGGCATGGCTGGGGGGCAGAGACTAGAGGTCAGCTGACTGGTGAGGAACGTGAAGTGGGAGGGGCTGGAGGAGACCCCATCTCCTGATTTCGACATAGGTGTCACTCCTGCAAGACACCACAAAGTCAGAGACACAGTGAAGCCAGAGACACAGCGAGTAACACTACCTGTGATTATAGTTGCAATTAAAAGTCCCCACTCTAGTTCTCAAACCAGCAGATGACCTTAATCAAGAGCACCTAAGTTGGCTGATCAGAACTCCCCCCAGTGCTGCCACTGATCCCACCCACCACCAGCACTGCCACTGATCCCACCTACCACCAGCACTGCCACTGATCCCATTCCCCGCACCCACCCACCAAGGAGTAAGAGAATGGATAAAAATAGAGAATACATGGAAGGGAGAGGAAAAGAGGGGGAGGAACAAAGAAAAAGGGAGAGAAAGAATAAGAGAAAGAACAAGAAACACGGCTAGAGAGAGGGATAGGGGAAAAAAAACAATAAATTAGGATTGAGAGAGATAAAAGGGAAAGAAAGGAGAACAAAGAGAGAGTGCTACATCCTAAAATGTACCACTCAGGGAGCGCTAAACGTCCGTGGGTTAGGGGTGCAAATTACTTGTCTTGCCTTGGGTGCTGACAACCCACGCTACGAAAATAATTTTACTGTTAGGGGTCCCCACAACTTGGGAAATTTTATCAATGGGTCACGGTACTAGAGAGGTTGAGAACCACTGCCATAAGGCAAACCGGTACTCGGTTGGTCCCAGGACTTATACACGGTGCTATAGTGCCTGGCCACCACACTGACGCAGGCGTAAACTGAGCAAAGCAAACAGGTACTTGCGGTTGGCGGACAGACAGAGTGGTTCAATGAAACTCTAGGTACAAGGCAGGCAAGGTTCAGAGTAGTCTGCGTCAAATGCGTAGTCAAAAGGCAGGCAGAGTTCAGAGAGTAGTCAACAGGGCAGCCATCAGAAATTGTGGGGCCCCTTACACAGCTTTTGGCCTGGCCCCCCTGGGCCTGACCATCAACATCCCCCGGGACCTGCCCACTGGCCATCCCACCGAGTACACCCACTGGCCATCCCACCAACTCCTTCAGTGCACCCACTTTTATTTTAACACTCTTACAGCTTAATATATCCTTCATCCCATGTCCTCCTCCTCCAGTCCCATCTCCTCCTTCTCCATTAATATCTCCTCCATCCCATATCCACCTCCTCCTCCAGTCCCATCTCTTCCATCCCATAAATTCCTCCTTCTCCATCCCATGTCCTCTTCCTCCTCCTCCAGTTTCATCACCCCATCCCATGGCCTCCTCCTCCACCTGTCCTATCTCCTTCATCCCACGTCCCCTCCTGAAGTCCCATCTTCTTCATTTTATGTCCTCCTGCAGTCCTATCTTCTCCATCTTATGTCCTCTTCCAGTCCCATCTCCTCCATCCTATTTCCTCCCCCTCCTCCAGCCCCATCTCCTCCATCCTATGTTCTTCCCCTCCTCCGGTACCATCTCCTCCATCCCATGCCCTTCTCTTCCTCCAATCCCATCTCCTCCATCCTATGTCCTCTTCCTCCTTCTCCATCCCTTGTCCTCCTCCATCGAGCCAAATCTAGTGATGATTCTGGGAAAGTCACAATGTGATGGGTCCGTTTCTTGGGGGTTCTTCTGTGTGGTTAGGAGGTCCTCACGTTTAGTTTTTAATGCATTATTTTTAGCTTTTTTAAGAGAATTGTGTGAGTACCCTCTTTTCCTAAATCTTTTATACATCTCATGTGCTTCAGTTAGGAATTGGTCCTCCTCCGAGCAGTTTCGCCTGATCCTTAAAAATTGTCCCGTGGGTATTCCCCTGATCAGCGACTTTGGATGATGACTCTGTGCCAGGAGGAGGGTATTAGCTGCTGTCTCCTTTCTGAAGGTACTTGTTGCTATCTTGTTTCCACATCTGGTGATTTATAGATCGATTAATGAGAGGGCATCAGCAGAATAGGAATAGGTTAAATGAATGTTCCTTTCATTATTATTTAATTGGGACAAAAATTCCAGAAGTTGTTCTACTGTGCCCTCCCATATCATGAGTACGTCGTCGATGTACCTTTACCACAGCGCACAGTGGTCAAGGTACATCGAGGATCAAAGTCCTAGATGGAGACAGGCATAAGAAGGGGCCCAAGGGGCATCCATACTGGTACCTCTAATTTGTTGGTAAAACCTCCCCAGAAACTGGAAGAAATTATTGCCCAGCATGAACTCCAGTAATTCTATAATGAATTCATTATGGGCTCCAAGCAATGGATGATGGGTGTCTAAAAAGGTTTTGGTGGCTTGGATACCCCACTGGTGGGGACTCGATGTGTATAGACTTTCCACATCTATCCCCACCAGTAGGGCCTTAGGAGACAGGGTGAAGTTGGATAATTTTAGGAATATATCTCTACTATCACGGACAAAAGAAGGTAGTCCGGTTACCATGTCTTTGATCATCGAGTCCACAAATCTGCCCACTCTTTCAAGGGGACCCTTAATTGCCGAAACAATAGGTCTCCCTGGGGGGTTGGTTAAAGATTTATGCAATTTGGGAATTATATAGAATGTAGGGATTGTTATATTCTCTACTTTGAGATATAAATATTCCTTTTTAGAGAGTAGGCCTGTTTTCATAGCTAGTTTTAATTTAGTGTTCAAAGTGTCAACAAGGGCAGGGAAGGGGGTCCCAGTCAGTTTTTTGTAGGTTGAACTGTCACTCAGCAGTCTAAGTACTTCATCCTCATAGATCTTTTCGCTTAGTAGGACCACATTACCTCCCTTATCACTTCGTTTAATCACTAGATTGGGGGCTTCCTGTAATTCCCGTAGTGCTTTTCGTTCAGGGCCATTTAAGTTGTTAGATCCCAGCCATTCCCAATTAATCTTTCCAAGATCATGTTTGACTTGATCGAGGAATAGTTGAAGCCATTTGTGCTTAGATAAAGTTGGCATTTTAGTGGACTTAATTCTCAAACTGGTTTTCCTTCTAATTGGGTGACTGGTTTCAGTTTCCGAATCGCTATTAGCGTTTTCCTCTAAAAGAGATATTAGATTGTTAATGGCCTCTCTTTCTTCTTTGTCTAGATTGGATTCTGGGGTAGATGTGTTGTCGGGATCTTTTTGGTGCCAGAGTTTGAAGAGGACTTTTCTAAGGAATAAATTAATATCCTTAAACACTTCAAATTCATTCATGGGCACAGTGGGGGAAAAGGATAATCCCTTTTGGAGAAGTGCAATGTGGTTGGAATACAATTGGAAGTCAGATAAATTAATTATACTCATGTCTGTAAGGGCTGAGTTAAAAGTATTATTTAATGTCTTTTCTGACTCCTTATTCTCCCACTGCGTCGATTCTGAGCTGTGTTTCGGTCCCTTCCTCTTCCTTCTGTGTTTCCTCTTCCTACTCCCTTGGGATGACTCTTTTCCACTGATTGTTTTGGGCAATCCACTACTATGTTGCCCTGAAGTTCTTCTAAAAAAGTGACAGATTTTTTAGAAATGTCTTTGTCTGGGTCACTGTCTGAGGAGGAACCAGTTCTATTCCTACTAGTGCGTTGTGGGCGTCTGGAATTTCTTGAGGAAGATCTACTTCTATTTGGCAAAGTAGGGTTAAAGATATCTCCCGCCTCCCAATCAGTGATGTTTTGTCTAAATTTTTCTTGTTTGGTATGTTTAAGATTTTTTTGTATTCTTTCTATTTCTTTCTTGATGAACTCATTATTTTTGTTTTCAAAGGTTTTTATTGTAGGAAAATATAACATTTGGGTGTACAGGCACTGTAGTGACATGAATCATAATGGTATGAAAGCATTTAACAGATAAATGAAGTATCACACACAGTGCGGATCATAGCTCATACAAGCGTACAAAGTGAGCCCATAAAACGATAGTAGTAAAATGATAAAATAAAAAGGAAATAAAAAGACAAACGAGTAAAGAAAAAATGAGAAAACCAAAATCATACAATTGTGATCGATGTGTACCTCTAATAAAATAGGTTTACAGTCAGGGAGTAAGACACAATGTGCCTATTATTGTAAGGGTCTAATATGTTGTGAAGGCCCTGGGGTGTCCCCTTAGTGTGTTCTTAACAAATAAAGCTAACCCTCATTTTATAGAGGGTCAGCTGAAGCATCTGAGGGATCCTCCAGTCTGTTGCTCAATAGATGAGCTGTCCAGATGTTCCATTTTCGGTCAAATATAGGCATGGAATCTAGGAGAGTGTGATGTATTCTCTCCATAGATCTGATAGACTCCATACGAGAAATCACCTGTGACCAGGATATCTGGGGGCGTTTCCAGTTCAAAGCTATTGCCCATTGAATTGCACTGAAGAGTGTGTGGATTAATTTTTGTAAGGGGTGGGGAACATCTGGAAGCTCCGCAAACAGCAAACACATCTGACATGTCAAGGTAAGTGATATTCCAGAGAGAAGTCTGATAAGGGATGTAGTTTTGTGCCAAACAGTGTCCAAGGCCTTACAACTCCAGAACGTATGCAACAGCGTTCCCCTGTCCTGGCATCCTCTGAAACATGTGCCAGCGACCAGGGGATATATTCTATGAAGACGCTCCGGAGTGTAGTACCATCTAGTGTGAAGCTTAAGCACTGTTTCCTTTATTGACACAGAACGTGTACATTTGTGCATGTTATCTAGCATGTCTTGCCAATCTCCGTCTGGGATCTCTTGGGCCAACTCCGCCTCCCAAGCCACCATCGCCAACGACTTTCGAGGGGAATTGTGGTCATTGAGGTATCGATAAAGTACGGAGATTGTCCCCCTATCTCTTGCCGCCTCCCTACACAGATGTTCAAATGGGGTTTTCGACATCTCCACCCCACCCCTCAAAAGAGTCGAGTAGAAGTGTCGAATTTGCAAGTATTGGTGGAACTCGGATCTACCCATCCCATAGGTCTGCTGCAAGTGGGTGTAGGAGCAGAAAGAGGCGTTCTGCAGCAGAGAAGCGAGGTCCACCAAGCCCAATGCAATCCATCTAAGATATGGCAGATTGGAGGGAAAAGCTGGGGGAAATGAGGGTTCTCCCAAAAAAGAGGACAAGAGGGGGACGTCAGAATGCAACCTGAACTTTTTACGGTAAAGGGACCATAGATAAAGTGATTGACCAACGATATTGTTCAATGGGGTAATATCTTTAGGGGAGACTGAACGGGACCAGAGAAGGCCAGGGAGGTAATATGGAGTTATTGAGATCCGCTCAAATTGTAGCCATGGCACTGGGGTCGGGAAGGAATGCCACTGTGCCATTTGGGTAAGCCGAGATGCCAGGAAGTATTTCCATAGATCCGGGCATCCCAATCCCCCCCTCCTCTGGGCCCTATAGATCAGTGCCCGTCCCACTCGCGGCTTTTTATTCTGCCATATAAATCTGAGCAGGTCTATCTGAACCTTCTGAAGAATTGATCGTGAGACATATAGAGGTAGGGATCTGAAGAGAAATAGGAGTTTAGGGAGGATATTCATTTTCACTGCTTGGATTCTCCCTAGGAATGATATGTGATAGGAGGACCATTGATTTAGCAGGTATTTGACATTGGAGAAAGCTGGGGGGTAGTTCAATGAGTATAACTGTTTTAAAGAGGGGGCTAATTTAACTCCTAGGTATTGTAGAGAGATATGGTTCCATGAGAATTTAAATTTTTCTGTAAGGGTGGTCAATAGGGGTTGCGGAAGGTGAATTGGTAGAGCCGAACATTTGGAGGGGTTAACGCTCAGGCCTGATAGTTTATGGAAAGAGTCAAGAGAGGACATAAGGTTAGGGAGGGAGATTAAGGGGTCTGAGATGAACAATAGTACATCATCTGCGTACAGGCTAAGTTTAAATTCCTGATCTCCCTTACTATAGCCCCTGATGTTTGGGTCATTAGAGATGGATCTAGACAGGGGCTCCATAGCCAATGCGAACAAAAGCGGGGATAAAGGACACCCCTGTCTAGTGCCACAGCCCAGAGAAAAATAATCTGAGTAACATCCTGGAAGTTTAATTCGGGTTTTTGGGTTATGGTAAAGGGCCTTAAAGCCATGTAAAAATGCCCCACTAAACCCAAATCTGGCCAACACTGTATCTAAATATGTCCAGAGGACACTATCAAATGCTTTGTTTATATCTAAACTTAATAGCAATACTGAGTTAGAGTTCATATGGGCGTCCTGCAAAATATTAGTGGCCAAACGTATATTATCAGTAATCTGTCTCGATGGGATAAATCCGGTTTGATCGGGCGATATCAAGGTTGTAATAACTTTGGCCAATCTGTCGGCCAAGATCCTCCCAAATATTTTGAGATCGTTATTAATAACCGAAATGGGGCGAAAATTTTGGGGTAGGGTATGATCCTTGCCAGGCTTGGGAATAAGGGACATGTTGGCCAATAGCATTTCTTCAGGGAAACATTGTCCTTTGAGTATTTGATTAAACATATTTGTGAGTGTGGGGAGTAGGGATTCAGCGAACTTTTTGTAATAAACAGGAGAGAAGCCATCCGGGCCTGGGGCTTTAGAGGGTTTGAGAGAGGAGATAATAGAGGCCACCTCCTCCGATGAGCAAGGAGCATTTAGGATGTCCAATTGCTCCTCTGAAAGTCGAGGGAGCGAGAGGGAATCCAGCCATGATTGCATAGGGGGAGGGCGTGAGGGGTCTGGGACAGAAAATAGTTTTTGGTAGAAGGTGGAGAAGATCTGCAGAACATGTTTTGGATGAGAGGTTAGGTTGCCATGGCTATCCTTTAGTTTATAGAGATGGGTCGGTTGGGTGGATTGTTTAAGCTTTCGCGCAAACAGCGTGGAAGCAGAGTTACTGTATAGAAGGAAGCGGGCTTTAGACCATCTAAGAGACTTTTCTATCTGATCTGACAGTATATCATCTAGAGCCCTTCTTTTTTCTGTGATTTGAAGGAGCAATTCCTGTGTAGGGGTCTGTGTGTGTCTATGATAAAGTTGTTCCAGTTCTAAGGTAAGTTTGTGGGTGTCTTGTTGTTTCTGTCTTTTTTGGGTCGTGGAAATCTCTATTAGATGGCCCCTCATCACAGCCTTATGGGCTGCCCACAGAGAGGTAGGGGAAATGTTCTCTACATTATTGAGCCTGAAATATTCGTTAAGACGTTCCACCAACTGAGCCATAATCACAGGATCCGTGAGTAGTGTGTCATTGAGGCGCCAGGACCTGGCTATATGTGGGAGGCCCAAGCATGAGATATGGGTGGATACAAGGTGGTGATCCGACCATGGGCACACATGAATATTGGCTGTAGTTGAGTTCACTGTTAGAGAGGGGGTGCCAAAAATATAATCTAAACGAGAGTAACTGTCATGGGGGTGGGAGTAGAACGTATATTCCCTAGAGCCGACATTGTGGGCTCTCCATATGTCTATAAGTTGGGAGGATTTTAAGGAGTGTTGAAGGGATTTGGGAAAGGCCTGGGACGTTGGACATGTTCGGCTTCTATCAAGTCCTGAGTGGGCAACCAAATTAAAGTCCCCTCCGATTAGCATGTGAGGGGAGTGGAACTTATCTAGTGTTAGGAAGAATTCCTTGAAAAATGTTGCCTGTGAGGTGTTTGGGGCATACACTGAGGCCATAGTCAAAAGTTTGTTTTGGATGGTACCCTGAGCTATCACGAAACGACTGTTGGGATCTTTATAGATCTTTTGAGCCTGAAACATCACAGAATTTTTGATAAAGATGGCCGCCCCTCTAGACCTGGACCCATGAGTGGTGAAATAGCTTTGATTAAAAGATTTGTCAAAGTGTGATGGGTGATTATCTCTGGAGAAGTGAGTCTCCTGGAGCAAAATTATATCCGCCCCAAGAGATTTATACATTTTAAATGCTTTTCTCCTCTTCTGGGGGGTATTAAAACCTTTAACGTTATGGGAAATTATATTAATACCCATGGTTATTTATAGTAAATTCGCTAGGGTCAGTAAGGGGTCCAGGCCGAGAGGGAGCCATCATACAACAACCCGGCCTCCTCAGAGGTATTGCATAGCTTAGACGTACAGGCCAGTGAGGCTGCACGTATTGAAACCCTGAGATGTTAGCACATACATCACAAAAGAAAAGCCAGTAGATTAGAATAACATAAAAAGAGAATAAAAACATAAAATCATAACCACAGAGAAATAGAAAAACTAGAGGCCTGAAAACTAGGCCCAAAAAAGGCCAAACAAAGCTCTGGGGGGTCATGGGGAAAAACATCCCATGGACCCAAAAAAAAATGTCCATTCGGACCATAGGGTCCGACACTCTGAGCGGTAATGTTCGTGTCATCCGTGCAGACATAAATTCTGCTGGGGAATTTACCTGAGGGGAATCAACCAGCTTCGACTGCACTAACCAGGCGAGAAGCCAGTCAGTTCTCATTGATAAGGAGTGTGGGGACAATCATGCGGACGCATCCGGGAGTCCGTAATGAGCCGGGAGAGTCCAACGTTCTCTAAGCACGACGGGAGATGTTCCAATCTCGATGCCCTGGTGGGAGAGAGACAAAGAGAAAAACAGGGGTAGGGGAAAAAGTAAAAAAAAAGAAAAGAAAAAAGTGTGCCTCGATGTCAGTCACGGCGTTGATCGCGGCGGTCTCTTCTTGGTGGAGGGGTCACCCAAATAGCTGAGTGACGTGGAGTGGAGGGTAGTCTGGGCAGGGAAGCCGCATCTAGGAGGCGCATCTTCACAAGCAATTCCTTTCCCTCCATCGGTGAGGTTACGGTGTATGTTGTGCCGTTGTGGGGCACCTGGAGCTTGAATGGGAAACCCCAGCGATAGCGAATACTGGCAGCCTGGAGAACCGAAGTAACTTCCTTCATCCTTCTGCGCTTATCCAGGGTGGTAGGGGAGATGTCAGGGTAGATTTGAATCTGGGTACCTTCCAGACGAATGCTTGGACTGTTCCGCGAGGCTCTAAGTATTTCCTCTTTGATCAGGAAGTCCTTAAGACAGAGTACTATGTCTCTTGGTGGTTTTTCTGGGGGAGGGGGGGGGCGAAGGGCCCTGTGGATCCTATCGCAGGAGAAGGCTGAAAGTGGGGAGTCTGGTAAGAGGGATTGGAAGATCTTTTGTATCGTGGGTAGTAGATCTGTAACAGACTCAGGCACTCCGCGTACCCTGAGATTGTTGCGGCGGTTTCTGTTGTCGAGGTCCTCAATGTGGGCCTGTAGCTGCAGGACTGTTTCAGATAGGGACTCATGTTCCTTCCTTAGGTCAGAATACACTAAGGAGAGCTCATCGTGTTTTGTCTCAAGTAAATCAGTTCTGCTACCCAGGGCCGCAATCTCCAGGGACAGCGTGTTGGTAGACTTGTGGAGCTCAGATTGAAATTTCTGGGCGATCTTGTCATACATTAGCGTCAGGTTCTCATCCAGATCAGCTTTAGTAAGTTGAAATGAGTACTCACTGTCTCCCTGGGAGTGCGGTGGTGAGGGAGCTGCTGCAGGAGAATGTGCCTGAGTCTGTGTCTTTCGGGCGCCATCTTGGGCCTGCATGCTTCTCTCCTTCTCTCTCAGCAAGTATGTCGTTAGGGATCTTTGGGCCGGTTTTCCACGGCGATTTCTGGTGCCCGTCATGCGCTGAGTGTTCCGCCGGGGGTGCGGGGGAAAGTTAGGTAGATTATGTGTGTTGATCGCCCCGGGGAAGTGCCGTTAGTCTCCGCGGCTCACGGAGCTCTCAGCCCTTGCTTCCTCCTCGGTTCGCGCCGCGCATGCGCCCCGAACTCATTATTTTTTATAAAGTCAGGTTCATCTTTATGGGATTCAAGGGCCTTTGCACTAATCTCTAATTCTCCTCTAATCTCCTGAAGTTGTATTTCTTCTTCAGATACAATAATTTTCATTAACGCTAAACCTCTATTCAGACATTCCTCTTTCCACACTTCCAAGAATCTCGGGGTGTGGAGGTGTTCGGCAGGAATTATTCTCTCCCTCAATCCTCTAGAGATGATATTATGAGAAATATGTGATTTTAAAGAGGCAATATCCCATTTACGGTTCAAAAATTTAATCATAAGCTTCTTATGGTTTTTGAAAAGTTTGCGTGTTGATTCTCCCTCTATATCATCACTCTTTCCATCAATAGAGAAGGCTGTATCAATCTCATCATCTAAATCTCGATCAATCATATAGGCCATATATGTAATTATGTGTACGGTTTGTGTAATATAATCGTCTGTCACTCTGCTAGATCACTGATATTAATACAATGATGGTGGGATCCCCAGGGCAAAGAAAGGGCAAGAAAATGCCCCAAAGTAGCAGACAAAAAACAGAAGTTTTGCCCGGATCAACCAGTGAATATTAACAGTAGTGGCCAATTTCAGCGGGTAAGTATAGACCTCTCATACAGACGAAAGTCTGGATGCAGTTCAAGTTGCCCTTTAATACATATTGGGGAAAAAAAAGGAGAAACAGAGAATTTCTCTAAAGTGGGTCAACAGAGAACACTAATGTGAATACAAAACCAGCTTTATTAATTACCAAAAAATGAACCAATTGATAGTACAAACGTGAAAATTTAGCAATATGGACAGACGGTTACCACAAACCAATTAAAAATTGGACAACGTTGTCACAGGGGATATTAAAAACAAATGGGAGCCGCGGCTACACACCCACTCATACACATCATGCACACTGTGTAGTGAGGTATAGTGAAAATAAGGGTAGTCCTGCACAGAAAAAATGGCGATTTGATGGAGGGTATTCCCAATACAGAGTATCCAGTTGGGCAGGAACAGTCCTATACTATTAATTTTGAGGTGATGTAAATGGGTGGGTGATCTGACAAACTGATAAATCATAAAGTATGGACCATAGATGGAGCGATATCTCAAGGAATCATTGCACTCAGTGATTGTTTAAACCACAGCTGGTAAGTAGATTGCAAGCGCTCCCCAGGTTGCAGCAAAGAAAATTATAAAGTCATTTACAAAGGCAGCAGGATAAATGTCCATGGAGACAGCATTTAAGGAGACATAGAGAAAAACTGACATACGTTTTTGGAGTGCTGAGTGGAGTGGAAGGATCACACTAACCGCACTATATCCGTCGTCAGACTGTAATGGTCCTTGATGTTGAAGTCTCACTGTGGGCAGATGCTTCTGTATGGCTCACTAGGAGTGTAGATTGGTCAGGAGCCGTCGCTCACTATGGAGCCGCTGAAGCGCCGTTGCTGCTGTGTAGTACGTGGCTGCAGGGTAAAGCTGAGATCAGCTGTTGAATCAGCTGTTGGGTCCGTGTGAGGATAGGTCAGATCAAATTGCGCGCGGCTCCCAAGGACGTGCTGACGTCACACCGCTGATGCGTTTCACCAGCCAATGGACGCTGGTTTCCTCAGAGCTGGGAGGGGTCAAGTGTGGTGAGCTTAAATAGATAGTAGAGAGTGCAGATACTGCTTGTATCCACTAGATGTCAACCATAACCCCTCAGTGTAAGTCATTCAGCAAGCAAAGCATACACTCTAATTACATAATTGGAATAGTGATATTGACTATTAACGAGATCAAAGAAGGGGGGGCAAGAAAGGAAGGAATAGGAAATAAAAGAAAAAATGAGAAAATGAAAAGAGAGAGAAGGGGGGGGGGGAGGGGGAAAATTAAAAAAGGGGGAGGGGGGAAAAAGGAAGAAAAAGAGAGGGTGAAGGAAGGGGAGGGTGAACAATAGGGGAAGGGTACTTTATTAGTTTTAGAAACCAGCCATGGAAAGAGTGAATTATTAGAGATAGTATTTATAATAGGGATTTTAGCCCCAAATTTAAGGAAAATTGATTATGTTTCTAGAAAGGGTTGTAAACTACATTCGGTGTTTAACCCCTTAGGGGTTAAAGAATCTAAATAGTACGTCCACATTTTCTCCTTTTGCAGGAGTATAGTGTCAAAATCGCCCCTTCTAGGGGGCAGATTAAGTACATAGATCCCTTTAACTGTAAGGCCTGCTGGATTGCTATCGTGGAATTTTGCAAAGTGTACTGGGATAGGTCTATCATCATCCTTATTCTTTGTTTTATTCCTAATACCACTGATGTGTTCACTGATCCTAATTCAGAGTTGACGTTTGGTTTTTCCTATGTAGTTTTTATTGCAAGGGCACGTGAGCATATATATGACACGTGTCGTTGAACAATTAATGAATTGTTTAATTCGATAGTCGTTGCCACCCCTTGGGTCAGCGAACACATCAGTGTGATGTACATAGGTAAAGCTGGCCATAGATTACAATTTGGCCAGTTTTACAAGGACCACCCAAATTTTGATCCATGTATGGCCATCCTCGTTTAACAGAAGTCAATCATTAGACTTGCTCCTGAGCTTAGTAAATAAGAAAACGCTCTGCTGACTTCTATCATCCAATCATGTGCAAGCAAGAATGCTTTTTTTTTATTTTTTTTATTTTCCTTGCAGGTGATTGGGTATTCTTTGCAAAGTGAAGCTCTACCTCATTTACTAATCTCTCGAGCAACTGCACTCCCCAGATGTTTCATCCCCAACAGAACAGAAACATCATCCCCAACAGAAAGTGTTGCAATAGTAAGGGAATAATATCAGTAGAGGTAATAGTCTATATAGAGGTAGCGTCACGCTTACCCCTAACGCAAACACTTTAGCTAGCTTCTGTGTTCTTCACCTATAGCATCCTCCTTTCCCATAAGGCAGTGGTTCTCAACCTGGGGGTCGGGACCCCCTCGGGGGTCGAATGACAATTTGCCAGGGGTCACTGAATCCTGGGCTGTTCCTGAATCCCGCACCGCTCTCCCAGCCTTTTCGCGGCCGCCCGGCTGGGCTGTTCCTGGAGCCTGCGGTTGCCCACTCAACCTCTTTGCAGTCTCCCATTCAGTTTACGGCATGGCTGGGGGGCAGAGACTAGAGGTCAGCTGACTGGTGAGGAACGTGAAGTGGGAGGGGCTGGAGGAGACCCCATCTCCTGATTTCGGCATAGGTGTCACTGCTGCAAGACACCACAAAGTCAGAGACACAGTGAAGCCAGAGACACAGCGAGTAACACTACCTGTGATTATAGTTGCAATTAAAAGTCCCCACTCTAGTTCTCAAACCAGCAGATGACCTTAATCAAGAGCACCTAAGTTGGCTGATCAGAACTCCCCCCAGTGCTGCCACTGATCCCACCCACCACCAGCACTGCCACTGATCCCACCTACCACCAGCACTGCCACTGATCCCATTCCCCGCACCCACCCACCAAGGAGTAAGAGAATGGATAAAAATAGAGAATACATGGAAGGGAGAGGAAAAGAGGGGGAGGAACAAAGAAAAAGGGAGAGAAAGAATAAGAGAAAGAACAAGAAACACGGCTAGAGAGAGGGATAGGGGAAAAAAAACAATAAATTAGGATTGAGAGAGATAAAAGGGAAAGAAAGGAGAACAAAGAGAGAGTGCTACATCCTAAAATGTACCACTCAGGGAGCACTAAACGTCCGTGGGTTAGGGGTGCAAATTACTTGTCTTGCCTTGGGTGCTGACAACCCACGCTACGAAAATAATTTTACTGTTAGGGGTCCCCACAACTTGGGAAATTTTATCAATGGGTCACGGTACTAGAGGGGTTGAGAACCACTGCCATAAGGCAAACCGGTACTCGGTTGGTCCCAGGACTTATACACGGTGCTATAGTGCCTGGCCACCACACTGACGCAGGCGTAAACTGAGCAAAACAAACAGGTACTTGCGGTTGGCGGACAGGCAGAGTGGTTCAATGAAACTCCAGGTACAAGGCAGGCAAGGTTCAGAGTAGTCTGCGTCAAATGCGTAGTCAAAAGGCAGGCAGAGTTCAGAGAGTAGTCAACAGGGCAGCCATCAGAAATTGTGGGGCCCCTTACACAGCTTTAGGCCTGGCCCCCCTGGGCCTGACCATCAACATCCCCCGGGACCTGCCCACTGGCCATCCCACCGAGTACACCCACTGGCCATCCCACCAACTCCTTCAGTGCACCCACTTTTATTTTAACACTCTTACAGCTTAATATATCCTTCATCCCATGTCCTCCTCCTCCAGTCCCATCTCCTCCTTCTCCATTAATATCTCCTCCATCCCATATCCACCTCCTCCTCCAGTCCCATCTCTTCCATCCCATAAATTTCTCCTTCTCCATCCCATGTCCTCTTTCTCCTCCTCCAGTTTCATCACCCCATCCCATGGCCTCCTCCTCCACCTGTCCTATCTCCTTCATCCCACGTCCCCTCCTGAAGTCCCATCTTCTTCATTTTATGTCCTCCTGCAGTCCTATCTTCTCCATCTTATGTCCTCTTCCAGTCCCATCTCCTCCATCCTATTTCCTCCCCCTCCTCCAGCCCCATCTCCTCCATCCTATGTTCTTCCCCTCCTCCGGTACCATCTCCTCCATCCCATGCCCTTCTCTTCCTCCAATCCCATCTCCTCCATCCTATGTCCTCTTCCTCCTTCTCCATCCCTTGTCCTCCTCCATCCAATGTCCTCCTCCTCCTCCTTCCCATGTCCTCCCCCTCCTCCATCCCATGCCCTCCTCCTCCAGTTTCATCTCCTCCATCCCACATCCTCCTCTTCCAGTGTCATCTCCCTCATACCATGTCCTCCTCTACCAGTCTCATCTCACCCCATCCCACGCCCTCCTCTTCCAGTCTCAACCTGCCCATATACTGTATACTGACCATATACAATATACCAATCATATACAATACACTGCTCATATAAACTGATCATATACAATATACTGATCCTATATACTGCTTATCCTCCTCCACGAGCTGCTCCTGATTAAATATCAGAGTGTCTTATTATCTCTGATGTCAGTTTTGATAGTGACAGCCCCCAATTCTGTAGATGATTGTGTGGTGGGATTTGTGGGCTCTCCTGTGATTTATATACAGGGAGTAGATATGTCTTCTCTTCTCTCCCTCCCTGGAGATGGGATTAGAATTCTGCACTCGTAGAGGATTAGATTGTCCACAAATTTTCAATATTTTTTAATCTGCAGTTTCCTAATACAGGTTTACAATGCTTTTTGTCTCCCTCCCAATTGTTTACATGCACTGTCACCCAGCCACAGCTGATTACAAGCGGCTATGCTGATGCACCTTGCACTGTTTCACTGTTGTCACCACCAGGAATTCCGCCCTGAGCTGGCATGCATGCATGTTGTCAGAAAAGTTCTGCAAAGAGGCTGCTGATGTGCAACAAAAGATTTTTTTAAAAAGTTAAAAACATATATTTTTATATGTATTAGATATGAAATTGCTTAATGTATGAAATAAATTGCTAAGTGTATGTGACAAACCTATTTATATTTCATTATTTTTTAATAATGTTATGCTTAGTGCAATTATCCTATGATCTCATTATTTATTTTCCTTTCCCCAACTGAGTGATAGGTATGGCATAGCATTAACAATTATGTCCGTGTATATTTTCCAGTTCTGCCTCCTATAGAATAACGACAGCACCATATAATAGAATTTACCTCAGACAAGTGATGCATGCAATGGAATAAATAAACTCCTCAGCAGTGAGAAATTGAGCTAACAAATAAAATATAATCAGTTATTTACTAATCTGTTGCAGTCAAGGTATCACATGCACACCACATGCATATACTTATGAGGCCAGCTGCACTGTGACATGGGAAGATTGTCTTTGAACAAGGATTTTTGTTTAGGGTATTCATGGAATAGGCCAGGGTTGTCAAGAAAATAAAAATAAAAAACTTGCCAATAATACTTGGTGATGGTACATGTTGACTCATATGTCAATGTCAATAATTCAACTCGATGTTCTGATGCAATTGTAATTGTGGAGAACTGTCTGAAGCAATGTCAGTCAGGCAGGAGAAGTTCACACTCAATAAAACACATTGGGGCCAATTTATAAAATATTTGTGTTCCTCGGAAAACCAATGGGAGTACTGCCAAGATTGTATAATTTCTTTACGGAAATGCATACAAATTTAAGCAGAACCACAAAATAGCTGTACAGGTTTTTGACTCCACATGAATCATTTTCCACTGTAATTGTAATGCTGGATATTTATCACCTAAAACACAAATAATAGAAGTCAATTAACACTACATTTATTATTTACGGTAAAAAATTTAATTCAGAAAATTACCAGATATGCAATCGTAAAAACAGATCAGCTCTACAGTGCTCAGGGAGTTTAAATCATTTTAAAAGCTACTGGTATCTGTTCATAATGCGATGTTGGAACACAGTCTGTAATATAATTCTTGTTTTATGGTTGTTTTAAGTTACTAAATCTGTCACTAAGGGGGCTGTTAGTTGAAAACTCCACCAAGAGTTTCGATTTATTATTAAACTGCAGAAATGTGATGGAAAACATAGACAGACATGTTGTTTTGAGATAAAAAAAATATATTCTCTGTGTATCTCAAGGGTCAAATTTCCCCCTTCCCCACCAGAATTGAATGTGTACATAGGGAAATTTGTTCCTCTTATGGGACTTTAAAGGGAAAAAGCTACTCTGTGGTGATCATGAATATAAAGTTTTATTAACAAAGGGTGTAGAAGTACACAAATCTACATTACAAATAGAAATTACAAAAGAAAAATACAGGATGCGTGACACAGTGGGTATGCAATACAATACATGAGGTTACAATCATTGACTCAGTTGCATATGGAACACACATACGGGGAGTACCCGACGCATTTTGAGTGTTAGTCTTCTTCAGGGGTGTATGATTGAGACCAGCAGGGAAAAAACATGTCTATAATTGAAAAGACAGTCATGAGTAAATATATATAACAGCAAAGGAAAAAAGGATTAACATAAGTATATATCTAAAGTCATCCAAGTATAAAATATATTCAGGTGAGTACTGACCATGTAGTATTGCTTGGGAACATCCTACGTTACTGCATCCACTTTTAAAAAACTTAAAAAACCTATAGGGAACAATTTGCCACTATTCCGTGCCAACGTCTGATCCAGAATGGGTGGGCCACGAGTGCCAGGCATACAAACCTCCAGGGGAGGCTCCCCAACAGAGGGCGCGGGAACACAAAAAGTGTGGAGTTAGTCCAAAAGCGGGGCATCAATCCCTGTGGAAAAAATTAGGTACACAAAAATTGTACTGGGATATATAGAGGCCAAAAGGTGCATGTGACCACGAGGGATGCGGGTCCCGCACGCACATGCACTGTGACTATTCAGTAAGTAGTAAAAAAGAGAATGGTACCTGCTGGGGTGTCCTAAATGAGGAAGGGGAGTGTCCTACCTTGTGGAATGACTGGCAAGGCGCTATGGGCGCCGTAATTCAGAGCCCACACAGGGGTATGGCGAGGCCTGGTGTGAACAGCCTAGGTGAAAAGAGATGTATATGAATCCGGAGGAGGGGGGAGAGAGATTGTGCTAGGAGGGGAATTTTGGGGGGATTTGTGCTAGGAGGGGTAATTGGGGGGGATTTGTGCTGGGAAGGGATGTAGGGGGGAATGTGTACTTGGAGGGGACATTTCAGGGGTAGAGGGATTTTGCTGGGGGGATTTGGTTGGTTGATAGGGTGCAAAGGTTTTTTCTGGGAAGGGGATTTTCAGCAGGGCGGCGGATTTATACTGGGAGGAGGGGGAATTTTTGCTTAGTTGGTAATCATGCAGATTAGTGTTAAGTTTTTTGGGGGGATTTTTGCTGACACATAGGGGCAGATTTACTAAAACTGGAGCACTCAGAATATGGTGCAGCTGTGCATGGCAGCCAATCAGCTTCTTCAGATGTTCAATTAAGCTTTGACAATAAAACCTGAAAGCTGATTTGTTTCTATGCAGAGCTGCACCAGATTTTACACTCTCCATGTTCAGTAAATAAACCCCCCAATGCTCATGCATCTTGGGGGGGGGGGCGTTGCAGTTTGGCATGTTCGCTCTGGGCTCTAGATGACCTTGTCCCGGCACTGGTGACATCACCAAGCCTCATTCCAAAGCCCATGAGATTAAAGGCTAAGCTCACCTTTTGGAACATCTTACATGTCCCACCCTAATTTAGGGTAGAATATGTAACATAATCTAGCTCCTGCTGCCAGTTCCCCTGAGCCCTTCTGTGGTTTGACAGAGGGCGGGG
The DNA here is from genome assembly GCA_037952925.1 of Lithobates clamitans. NCBI lineage: Eukaryota > Metazoa > Chordata > Amphibia > Anura > Ranidae > Lithobates > Lithobates clamitans. The sequence continues at coordinate 9,629,287 of JBBGZY010000502.1, read as the reverse complement.
ATCTTCTCCCGACACCCACTGTCACAATTCAGAAACAGTAAGGCCGTGCGGGGTTGCAAACACACCACCACATCATTTATTTGCAGTTTCCTGTGGCTGATGGCTTGTATTACTGAATGAACTTTGAGGGCAATGATGAGCGCTCTCATCATTGTTCAGTCACAAGCCCTGCAGCTTTCAACAGACAGCCTGTATGAAGGTACTTCAGAAGTCTGCAGAGGCCTGACATTACACCCCTGATCCACTGAGCATATTTTTAGTCCTGCAAAAAATATGTGCATTGATTATTTTTTCTTGAAAGGTGAACTTATCCTTTAACGCTTTTACTGCCAGAGCCATTTTTGCATTTTTTGGACGCTTGTATAAAAAATCATTATAGGGCTGAAGATTACAAAAAAAAACCAAACATTATATAGCTTTTGAAAACAGACACCCTAGAGACTAATATTTTAAAAGGCCCCTATAGGTCATCAGTTTAGTATTGCTGAGGAGGTCTTATGCTAGAATTATTGCTCTCACTATTGCTGTCACTCTCACTAGCGTTCGTAATGGAGAATTAACATTCATGATGCGGCAAATTATGAAATCTTGAAATGCAGCGCACTATTCTCTTCTTCTTTAATGGGATAATAATGAAGCTGCTTTGCTAGTGATACTGATGGAGTTATTGCAAACACATTTTCAAAGGCTTTTTTTTTCTAGTGATATCAAGAATAATATTATTATGTTTTTTTTTTTATTTGGGCAAGTTACCAACACACCATTATCCTATATTTTTTAAGATTAAAGATACTACTATGTTTGTGTCCCTTGTCAATTTTACATTGTATTTTTTTTTAACATAACTGCCTACACACAAACTGTCATTTGAAGTAAAACATTTGAAGTTAAACACATAGCCAAGTATTATTCTACACAATTTTTTTTATTGTGCATTAAAAAAAGAAAACAAATAAAATTAGACATGCTATCTGCCAATAGAACTTAACCAAAAAGTGCATTCTATGCATCCAAAAATATAGAAAATATACCAAATCAAATCATTATTATTCAACCAAAAAATTAAATAAAAGCCTCATGCATGTGTCCTGCTTCTTAATATAGGGAGTCAACAAGGCCAAGAGTTGGTGAAAGCAGGGGTCCGTCATCCGGAGATAATTCCAAAAATCATCCAGATTATTCTCCTGGCGCTCCCGCAGCAAAGGCATATGACATAATTGGTTACGATTAATAAAGCAACCAATTTTTGGTCCAAGAAATCCTCCTCCTCCTGTTCCTGGACTGGACTTGGGTCAAAGCAATAACTCCAAGGCCAATAATAAATAACACGTTATCTCCTCCGATTCCGCAACATGTCTGGTTGACAAACGGCCGTTCAGAAACGAACTGAAAAGCATGAAATGAAAAGCGCGATCTGAAAAACGCGAAATGAAAAGCACAAAACAACACTCACTAAACTTCTACTAACACGAAATTAGCAGAAGGAGCCCAAAGGGTGGTGCTAAAGAGCTGAAAAACCATGTAGTACATCAGTACGTTCGTGTTTGTTGGCTGACAATTCCTTCCTGTTTGTATGCAAAACGAAATCCAGGTAGACGCCTTCGTACAAAAGTCTGAGGTTTTGTCTGCGAAAAATCCGATCATGTGTACGAGGCTTTAGAGTGAATTAGCTCTTAAAGTCACAAAGCCACATAAAAACTTAGATTTTACATAGCTATGAGGGAACAAGAAAGGCCAAGCATAGTCATGTCAGGCTGTTTTTTTAGAAATTCTAAACTAATGACATATTTTTGTAATGATTAGGCACAATCAGCATTTCTAGATGTTCCCTCTAAATTTGCAAATCTTCACTGTTTAAGTTTAGGTCCACTTTAAAAAGATGTGAAACCCAAAAAATAATTCTAAGATGGAATTAGTATCATAGAGAATTGAGGTGTTAGGCTGGGTTTACACCATCGCCGGATCTGTTGCACAGCAGGGGTACGATGCGTCCTGGTTCACCGTTTCAGGTCCGATTTCAGCCCGAATTTTGGGATGAATTCAGACCTGAAACAGACCAACAGACCAACAGAACAAAAAGACGCACAGACGTTTTTTGTGCAAAATGCACCGGACCTGCTGTGGAGATATGTGAACCGGCTCCATAGAGAGCCAATCAAAATCTCCTGCTATTGCGAATTGGATGCGAGGAACCCGCATCCAATTTGCAATGGCGTGAACTCAGCCTAAAAGTGCCCAGGAAAATTAGATAACAGTTATTAAAACCAGCTTAATTGGGTGTGTTGCTGCCTTCAGACTGTTGCAGGAATCTAGGAAGCAGAGGGTCATAACCACTACCATTGTCTCTGAATAATTAGTGCAACTTCTTTGTCCTGTTCCTCTCCCTTCTTAGATATGAATTTATAGCCTTTGTAAGGCTCCATTCACACTAGCGCGTTTTTTGATGCATTTTGCATTTTGCAGAAATGCACGGGAATTTTTTAACATGGGTTCCTATGGAACATGTTCACATCAATGCCTTTTTGTTTCTCTGCATTTTTGGAAAGGGTCAGGGACTTTTTTTCATGCAAAATGCAGCGTTTTGCATGTAATAGAATTCAATGGACAAGCATCAAAAACGCAAGTGCACCTTTTTTGCAGCGTTTTTGGTGCGTTTTTGATGCGTTTTTGCCGGTTTTTGTTTTTTTTTAATTTTTTTTAAGACTGTAAAAAAAAACTGTAAAAAAAAAAACAAAAAACCGCAAAACGCAAATCGCGGCAAAATCGCGGCAAAAGCGCTGCTCAAAAACGTGGCAAGCATGAAAAAAAAACCTCCAAAAACGCTCAAAAGCAACATGCATAGGTGTGAATCCAGCCTTAGGCTGGATTCACACCTATGCATTTTTTGTGCTTTTTGCATTTTGCAGATTTGCAACACAGTCCATTTAACATGGATTCCTATGGAACACGTTCTGTAATGAAAATCTGCAAAATGCAAAAAGCACTAAAAATGCATAGGTGTGGGGCGTGGCCAAGATGGCGTGGTGAGCGGCGGCTTTGGAAAGGAGCTCTGCAGATCCGTAACTTTAATCCGGATCCATCGGCACTAACCACCCTATTTTATTATCCCTGCTGACCGAGGGGGAACTGGGGAAGACCTGTCTGCTGTGGGGAGAGGAGAATTGGCTGTCCCAGGGCCGCGATCGGCATCCCGCTGATGCTCCGGGCCTACCTCGGAGGACTAGGCCGAAGCCGCGGCCTTTCCTGGCGGGCCGCGCCACGGACCGGGAGCTCCTTTCGGCGCTCGGATCTGCTGGGGAGGACCATCGGCTGTTGGGGACCTCGGATGGGACCGGGACAGATGTCCCTGGACTTTTATTAAGCTGCGCTTGGGGCCTGAAGACTCTGATCCCCCCCACGTTTTACTAGGCCGAGACCGCGGCCTTTCCTGGACATCCGGAGCCGCCGGACCGGCGCAGGGGGGGCCCGAACCCCGTGGCCTGGAGGAAGTGTCCCTGAAACGGCTGGGGACAGCTGCCTGGACAGTGGGGGAACCCCTGGGCACTTCCACCCCTGACATTTTCCTTGTACAGGAGAGCGGCTAAACCAGAGACCCCCTGTCAGCCTGTGGTGCATGGATCCTGCTCTATGCAGTTTCAGGTGAGGGGGGGTTGTTGCTGGGCCACTCGCTGCACCATACCTCTTACCTGACTACCCCGGACCCAGCAGGGGGGCTCCCACGGCCAGTTACTGATCACTATCCAGATATAGGCCCCAGGCACCTGAATGAGGCGCAGGAACTCCAGCGCAAAGCACAGCAAAGGGGGTAGGAGGTTGACCTTTCCGCCACAGTCGGACTTACCTCAGACACCCACCTGTCCCCCCCAGAGACTCTTAATACGTGCAGTCCCCACAGAGCCTCGCGGATGAACTTTATGGAGTCGGATGACTCTCGGCCCCCCTGGCTGGCTGACGTCATGGCGGCTATTGCTACTTGTCAATCCACGTTAACAACAAAGATTGAAGCTGTTCAGCTGGACATGGGTCTAATCCGCCAAGATATTGACAAAATCAGGTCGCGAGTCACTGAAACAGAGCAAAGGCTGAGTACCACCGAAGACTCCATTGCGGAACATGAAGAATCACTTCGTACGCTTCAGACCAAGGTAAAGGCCCTTGAATATAGAGCCGAAGACGCGGAGAACAGGAATCGGCGCAAAAATCTCCGCATTGTTGGTCTACCGGAGGGGGCGGAGGGGAATAATCCTACCTCCTTCATAGAGGGTCTGCTGCGTGACCTCTTACCCGATGCCCGATGGTCACCTTACTACGCGGTTGAGAGGGCGCACCGCATCCCGCCGAGGCCAGGGCCTCCTGGATCCCCTCCCCGCACCTTCATTCTCCATCTCCTTAACTTCAGAGACAGAGATGAAGTTCTCCGTGCCTCTAGATCTGTGGGGGACCTCAGATTCCAGAATACCAGGCTGATGATCTTCCCCGACTACTCGGTCGAGACCCAGAAGCTTAGGAAATCTTTTGACCAGGTTAAAGCGGCGTTGCGATCACGCAACATCCGTTACAGTGTACTCTTCCCTGCCCGCCTGAGAGTTCAGGACGGCGAGACAACTCGCTTCTTCACTACACCGAGAGAGGCCTCTGCCTGGCTCGACACGTTGCCACAGAATCGCTAATGGTCTTTCTGGTTTGTGCTCCATGACTTTTTTCATTGGTCCCTCTCCACAGCTTAGATCTGGGTCTGAGTTATCACACGAACTACTACATGGATGATTTTGTTATGTTACACAGGTTATACCCAGTTCAATCCATGGAGTGTGCGGATCTGTGGGGGGATCACTGGTTATCCTTATCAGGGAAATGCTAAGTTAATGCCCCTGCCAAAGAACTTGGCCAGGAGACTGTTGTAAAAGAAGTTCCACTGCACCTGTTTGACTCCACGAGGAGCGTTGGAGTCTTTGTTCTGTATCTTCTACTATAAGATGGATCGAAACTACTGTGAGGTCGCATTACCGGATAATTCCTTATGTCTGACTTTCCACGTCCTCACAGCCTGCTGCATTACAAAGCGGAGATCTCACTTGTGTAGGGCCGCCTGAACTGCTGCTTCCCCCCCGTGTGAAGTCTCGGGGGGTGGGCTTGCCTCTTCCACGGACCCCCGTTGCAGCCGGCGAGCTGAATAAGTTTGGGATTGATACCCGCCTCAGTTTTGGGGGGTTGGGTGGGGTGGGGGGTGGGATGAAGAAAGTTCCCCTAACGGGGCTTGTTTCATTTACTTTGGATACTGGTATCCTTTATCTGTTTTTAGTTGGGTTTATTTGTTTTTGTTTGATGTTCATACCAAAAAAACTTAACTCATCAGCATTGCATTGTTTCCAGATGTGTCCGTTTTGGGTCCCGGGGTCCAGTCCAAGAGCCGTGATCTCCATTGATCCTAATACTATTAATATTCTTGACAGATATGTCCTCCCTTAATATTATCTCCTGGAACACCAGGGGACTAAACTCCCCGGTCAAGCGCTCCCTGGTGTTCCAATTTATTAAATCTTATAACCCGCATATATGTATACTCCAAGAAACACACTTAACAGGACGTAGGGTTATGGCTCTTAAAAAACCTTGGGTGGGCCACCACTATCATTCCACGCACTCCTCTTTCTCTAGGGGTGTTACTATTTTGGTATTGAAGTCACTCCCCTTTCGGCTCTTGGATTTGGCCCTCGACCCTGATGGTCGATATGTCATTATGCATGCCAAAATATATTCTTTAACGTGGAGCATTGTGGGCTTGTATTTGCCTCCCCCGGCTTCCTTGGTGGTGCTCAACCAGATCACTAGCAAGATAGCCGATTTTGCATCTGACAATACTGTTATACTCGGTGATTTTAATCTGGTCCCTGACCCGGATTTCGACAGGCTAACTCCTGCGGGACATCATTGCTCTGGGTTGGCGGAGTGGGCAGATACCTATGGCTTGACGGATGTCTGGAGGTGGCATCACCCCCAGACCAGGGCATACACATGCCACTCGGCCTCTCACAGAACTTTTTCCCATATAGACTTGGTCTTTGCAGGGAGCCAGGTACTCCCACGGGTCACAGACATACAAATTCTCCCTAGGGGTATTTCCGATCACGCACCCTTGCTGTTGTCTTTGGATCTCTCCCTAGGCCCAGTGGCAAGGGTATGGAGGCTCTCCAGATTTTGGATCTCAGACACTGCAGTAGATTCCCAATTTAGGACGGAACTCCTAGACTTTTGGGCAGTAAATGTGGGCTCGGCAGACCCCACAGTAGTGTGGGACGCCTTTAAGGCCACAACACGGGGGCGGTACCAGACCATCATTGCCAGAGTCCGACGAGAGCGTAGGGCAGATTTGATTAAGGCTGACCGGGATGCGGGCAGTGCGGAGGCTCTTTTTGTTCGTACTCGAGACCCTGTGCACTATTCGCATCTACAACTCATGACGAAGGAGGTGGTGCGTCTTCGTACCTCTCTCACCCAGAAGAAAATGTTGGCTCAGTCTCAGCGGATTTTTGAGCAGGGAGAGAGGTCAGGCCGTCTGCTGGCCTGGCTCTCCAGGGAACAGGCTGGTGGGCTGAGTATCTCATGTGTTAAAGACCTATCGGGACAGCTGATCCATACACCGGAAGGGATAAATGGCTGTTTTGCGGAATTCTATGAATCCCTCTACAGCTCCAGGGCAGACTATAGAAGAGAAGATCTAGGAGCATACTTAGATGATATTGACATCCCAACCCTTACAGCTACGTACCATGACAAGCTCGACGCCCCAATTACGTCTCTGGAAATACTCCGGGCACTTAAATCAATGCAGTCAGGGAAAACACCGGGTCCTGATGGCATCCTAGTGGAGTTTTACAAACAGTACGCAACAGAACTAGTTGATAAATTACAGGACCTCTTCTCTGCGTCGGGGCGTCTTGAAAAACTCCCGGACACAATGAGCGAAGCAATTATAGTGGTGATCCCTAAGCCGGGGAAGGACCCCACGTTATGCTCCTCGTATCGCCCTATATCCCTTCTAAACGTCGATGCAAAGGTGCTGGCGAAAGTGTTGGCCAACAGGCTTAATTTGGTCATTACTGCCCTCATCCACAGGGACCAAATGGGCTTCATGCCCGGAAGGGGAACTGACATTAATATCAGATGCCTTTATACCCATATAGATAGAGCGGATGAGGCGACTAAAGGAGTGGTGGCCTCACTCGACGCGGAGAAGGCTTTTGACTCCGTCGAGTGGGGTTACCTATGGGAGGTGCTCTCGCGATTCGGGTTCGGCACGGGTTTTACGAACTGGCTCCGCATGTTATATCATGGCCCCTCAGCTAGAATACGTACCAACGGATGCTTATCGGGGAAGTTTAGACTCTCGTGGCACGCGACAGGTGTGTCCTCTCTCCCCGGGTCTATTTGCTCTGGCGATGGAGCCCCTGGCTATATTGCTGAGGAAAGATCCGGGTGTGAAGGGTCTCCAGGTAGGTCCAATTGAGGAGAAATTATCATTATACGCGGACGATGCTCTGCTCTATTTAGCGGATGCGTCGTCCTCTTTACAGACTGCACTGGACCTGATTAACCGATTCGGTGGGTACTCGGGGATACGCATTAACTGGGACAAGTCGGTTCTTTTCCCGCTCCACCCCTCGACCCCTAAGGTGCCACACCCACAACTCAAATGGGTAGATGACTTCAAATATTTGAGGATCCAGGTTAGCGGCAAAGTCCAAGACTACATGGATAACAATTTGCGACCACTCATGACACAGCTTACGGCTAGATGTGCTGCTTGGCGTTCCCTTCCACTGACACCTGTTGGCAGAGTTAATCTGCTACAAATGATCTTTCTTCCCAAGTATCTCTACTTCTTCCGTAATACACCTATACACATACCTGGGACTTTCTTTCGAAGGTTGGAGAGTCTGCTGATACATTTTGTCTGGGCCGGGAGGCCACCTAGGGTGGCCAAGCAGATTTTATATCTCCCGCTCTCGGGGAGGGGACTGGCCCTACCGAACTTTCAAATTTACTCTTGGGCAGCTGTTCTGGTCATGATTCGGTGGTGGTTCTCCCAGCCCATACAGAATCCGGCCGTCACTCTGGAGGCAGCTATTTTGGGTTCCTATGCGGCCCTGAGCAATCTCCCGTTCCGTGGACTTAGAGCCAGCCTGACCATGACAACACTGATGCGAACTACCGTGAAGGTATGGCAGGAGGCTAGGAAAATATATAGGAAGCCCAATTTCATCTCACCCCATATGCCCCTATGGGGTAACCCTATGCTCCCCCACTTTTACAGCATACCGGATCCCTCGCTTTGGGCAAAAAAGGGAATTCTCACATTAAAACATATAGTCAAAGAGGGTAGACTTATGTCTTTCCAAGCCCTGAGGCAATCTTTCGCTATTCCGCTCTCCTTCCAATTTAGGTACTGACAGCTGAAACACGCCTTTGAAGCTCAGTTCCCTGCCCCCCTCATTCTGGAACCGGACTCCATTGAACGGCTCTTGACTTCCAGCGTGATGGGGAAGCCCCTCTCAACATTATATCTTTACCTTACAGTGGAATATGGTGCCAAATTAACCAAAACCTGGGAAAAGTGGAGGGTCGATATTTCCTCTTTGAACGAGGAGGAGTGGAAGGAGTGTTTAATCTCCTACATTCCCTCCATGATAGCTGCAAAAGATAGGTTCATACAATTTAAGTTCCTACACAGAGCGTATTTCACCCCACAGAGACTGGCGCGCATTTACCATCAAAGAGATCCCAACTGTCAGAGATGTAGGCAGGAGGAGGGTACTTTCTGGCACATGGTCTGGTCCTGTCCCAAACTTCACCCCTTCTGTTCAGCAGTGGCCTCCACAATGAGCAGGGTCATAGGCTCACACTTGCTGGTTCATCCTCAGGTACTACTGCTTAGTCATTTGGAGGAAGTGGAGGGAGATAGATATAGTAAATTGTGTCTAACCTTTGCACTATACTATGCCAGGCGTGAAATCTTATTGCGATGGAAACTAGTGGAGCCTCCTACTCTGGCCTCGTGGAGAAGGTCGGTGAATATGGCACTTCCTCTTTATAGACTGACATATGAAAGTAGACAATGCCCAGGAAAGTTTGATAAAATCTGGTCCTCTTGGGTTGATGCCTCCGGGGATTCTGAACCCTCATCCCCATAACCAAGAAGTGAAACATTTTAGAGGACATCCTACATCTCATGATCATTTCTCTGATGCCCGCCCCCCCCCCCCATCCCCTTCCTTCCCCCTCCCTCGGTCCCTTCCCCCCCCTCTTCCCCCGTCCCCCCCCCCCCCCCCGCCATCCCTACTAGGTTTGACTGCATGTTGGTTGCCTACTTTATTCCACCTGAAGAGGTTATTACGCTTTAATGCCATAAGAAGTATTGCTAGGTGTAATTTCTGACTTTGCATAGCTGACATGTCTGCTAAATAGTGGCTTTTGATTGAAGGCAGATCCTGTTGTCACTTTTCTCATCGCATTGACTGTACTAATTTATTGTATTGTAATGCTGATTTGTTCAATAAAATCTTCTGTTAAAAAAAAAAAAATGCATAGGTGTGAATTCAGCCTAAGGCTCGATTCACACCTATGCATGTTGCTTTTGAGCGTTTTTGGAGGTTTTTTTTTCATGCTTGCAACGTTTTTGAGCAGCGTTTTTGCCGCGTTTTTGCCGCGATTTGCGTTTTGCGTTTTTTTTTTTTTTTACAGTTTTTTTTTACAGTCTTTAAAAAAAATAAAAATAAAAAAAATAAAAAATAAAAAAACGGCAAAACCGCATCAAAAACGCACCAAAAACGCTGCAAAAACGCTGCAAAAACGGTGCACTTGCGTTTTTGATGCTTGTCCATTGAATTCTATTACATGCAAAATGCTGCATTTTGCATGAAAAAAAGTCCCTGACCCTTTCCAAAAATGCAGAGAAACAAAAAGGCATTGATGTGAACATGTTCCATAGGAACCCATGTAAAAAAATTCCCGTGCATTTCTGCAAAATGCAAAATGCATCAAAAAACGCGCTAGTGTGAATGGAGCCTAAGAGTCTATGCTTCTCTGAGGGTCGTCAAGTTGTACCATCAAAAACTAGGGCCCCTTCAAAAAAACTGGCCCCTGTGCTTGCTCTATGTGCTACCACTAAGCAGGGCTGGACTTTGCATTGGGCTTGACGGGGCTCAAGCCCATGAGCCCCGGCCAATAGGGGGCCCCGCCCATTCCGAAAGCCGCCGAGAGTCGGCAAGAGCAGCCGAAAGCTGACAAGAGCCGCCGAGAGCGGCCGAGAGCGGCCGAAAGCCAGCTCGGTATCTCGGCGGTGCCATTTTTAAACTGAAAGGCTGCAATGACAAGGCAGCAATGACACTGGAGCAAGGCTACACTGACAAGGCTACACTGACAAGTCTGCAAATGACACTGGAGCAAGGCTACACTGACACTGACAAGCCTACAGATGGACACTGATAAGACTGCATTGATGGGCATTTAAAGTGGGGTTCCACTCAAATTTTTAACTTAATCTTACCCCCTTCAGTTAATTGCATAGATGTTCAAATGCCGCATGAAAATTTTTTTTATCGCTGTAATTACCTTCATATTGCACTTTATTGTGGCACTTCCTGTCTCTCCTGCCATGGGAGTAGACGTGTTTATTGCCTTTCCCCGGAGCCACACTGTCTCCTGGGAGCTTAGTGTCAGGCTGACACTAAGCTCCCAGGAGCTCACGCTCACGCTCAAGCGCGTGAACAAGCTGTGAATGAACAGCATTCACCACATCCAGGAAATCAATGCTTGTGGGCTTCACATGCCCACAAGCAAGTTGGAAACAGCCAGCATCACATTTTTTAAGTTATTCTTCAGTACGAAAACAGACAGAGGCTGAAATATTACACTCAAACTGTGAGTATTATTTTGGGATTAGCAAAGTGTCTCAATGACCTAAAAAAAAAAAAAAAAAGATTGGTCGCCGGACTCCCGCTTTAAATGTAAGATTTTTTCCTTAAATTTCCCTCCTAAAAGTTTTTATCCTTAAAATTCCCTCCTAAACTTGGGGTGCGTGTTATACGTCGATAAATACTGTAATTATCATTTTATCCATTTTTATTGCTTGTATTAATCCTGGACCCAGGATGAATACCAGTACAGTATCCCCCACTTATACGCTTATATATTATCTCAAAATGAAATAAATTAATAGTGCGCCGACCAAAAACAAAAGAAGCTGCCAACACAACAATCAGACTAATTGTGGTAGAATAAAGGTAAATACGTGTGGCGCTAAAATAGTAATGTACGTTATTGGACAAAGCCTGACAGAATGGAAATCTGTGAGGACAGTAGCCCAATAAAGTGTATATAATGAAACACCCAAACAACTTGTGTGTTGAACTAGTGAGGATAATATGTGAATAAGTAGGTTACTCAGAGGGGAATCTGGATAACATTAGAACAAAAATGGTGAGAAACACCTGACTCTAAGTCCTCTAAACAGACAAATAAAGGGATTCTTTCCCATAAATCCCAATATAAAAAGTGATAAATTGAACAAAACTTAAAAGTAATGTGATAACATATATGCAAGGTGTGAAATAGTGAAACACCATAACGACAATATATTGTTGTCAAAATAAAGTCCAGCGTGATAATATAAATAAATAAATAATAAAATTTCCCTCCGGTGACAGAAAGAATTAAAAAATAGTCTGTAGTTGTCAAGATGGTGGGTAGAAGACCTTCAATCCAAGGATGGCATCCACAGGATAAGGGACTCAGTATAAATAGAGATGGAATAGGTAAAAGGTACTCTTACCGGAAATGGTGGACCCCTCGGCCAGCGGCCTGGGGGTCAAACAGGCTTATCCTTAAGCCTGTTTGACCCCCAGGCCGCTGGCCGAGGGGTCCACCATTTCCGGTAAGAGTACCTTTTACCTATTCCATCTCTATTTATACTGAGTCACCGGAGGGAAATTTTATTATTTATTTATTTGTATTATCACGCTGGACTTTATTTTGACAACAATATATTGTCGTTATGGTGTTTCACTATTTCACACCTTGCATATATGTTATCACATTACTTTTAAGTTTTGTTCAATTTATCACTTTTTATATTGGGATTTATGGGAAAGAATCCCTTTATTTGTCTGTTTAGAGGACTTAGAGTCAGGTGTTTCTCACCATTTTTGTTCTAATGTTATCCAGATTCCCCTCTGAGTAACCTACTTATTCACATATTATCCTCACTAGTTCAACACACAAGTTGTTTGGGTGTTTCATTATATACACTTTATTGGGCTACTGTCCTCACAGATTTCCATTCTGTCAGGCTTTGTCCAATAACGTACATTACTATTTTAGCGCCACACGTATTTACCTTCGCTTATATATTATCTACTTTTGTAAGTAGCCATTTGGCTGTTTTGTCTTGTCCAATTAAACAGAAGTTCTTTAATACTGCACTGATTCTGGAGCACCTTGTCCTTTTCTATTTCGTTCTATTTAGTTTTATAGAGCTGTGCATATGAATAGCAGGTAGGGCCCGAAAGTGACTCAAGCCTAGGGGCCCCGACCACCCTAAGTCCTGCCCTGACACTAACCGACACTTCTTGGTGTATCATGTAGATATGTCCCATGCCGGCACCTGTGGTTCCATTTACTGACCCATAAGCCACTGCTGTATGAGAAGAAAATTTCAACTTCTCGCCAGCCAGAAACTCTTTTTCACTAGTAAATTATCAAAATATAATTAAACTAATACATATGACTGTAGGATGCTGTAAATCTAACTTAGTTTAGTGGGTACAATAGATGTAAATACTTCATGTGACAGATCATGTTTATCTGTGAAAAAATATATGCTGAAGAGGTTATGTATCAAGGACAAGCAGATCAAGTCTGAATCCATTTTATAATGGCTGTATGTTAAATAAGCTAATGAACATGAATTTCAAGTAAATATGTAACTAAACAATATTTATGTGTGTGTGTGTATATATATACTGTATATATATATATATATATACATATACACACACACATTTGTGCTCATAAGTTTACATACCCTGGCAGAGCGTATGATTTCTTGGCTATTTTTCAGAGAATATGAATAACACAAAAATGTTTCTTTCACTCATGGTTAGTGTTTGGCTGAAGCCATTTATTAACAATCAACTGTGTTTACTCATAATGACAACAGAAACTACCCAAATGACCCTGATCAATAGTTTACATACCCTGGTGATTTTGGCCTGATAACATGCACACAAGTTGACACAAAGGGGTTTGAGTGGCTATTAGGGGTTTGAATGGCTATTAAGGTAACCATCCTCACCTGTGATCTGTTTGCTTGTAATTAGTATGTGTGTATAAAAGGCCAACGAGTTTGTGGACTCCTGACAGACCCTTTCATCCAGTGCTGTACTGACGTTTCTGGATTCTGAGTCATGGGGAAGGCAAAATAATTTTCAAAGGACCAAAAATATGCCAAAAATATGACTCTCAAGCCTGAGAGTAGGTATTTGAACCAAAAAAAACTTGGATAGGGAAGAAGAAAGACAGTAAGAAGAAGGTTACAATTTCAAACATCAATACAGCATATTTACATTAGTCGTGTTACAAGGACCTCACTACCTATCTAACTGTAAGGCCTCCAACAGCTTGATAGGAGATCTGGTTTTTCCTGAAAAACAAAGTAAAACACACAAAAATATACATTAGCATCACTAATCAATAGGGAGCAAAGTCTCACTCCCAAAAGAATGACACTTTCTTCCACACATTTTTTTTTTCATTGCAAGATGAACTAAAGTAACTTAAAAGTCCATCCCTATCTCTGGGCAAATTCCACTATTTAGCAGAAGAAATCTAGTATAGCAAAAAGTCTTTGGATATAGAAGTGCTGAGGTAAATTAAATCTCTTGACCATGGAGTTCTCTAAACCCTGACACTATGTGGCTATATACCCCAAAATTCTCTTTTATTTAGCAGAACAGAAACAACAGTCCCTTTGCAACATCACCAATAAAATCGGGGATCCGGTAAAGTCAGTTTCTTCCCCTGTTTATCTACGGTGATGATAAAATAAACAATGTCATCTTTACCAGGTCTGCAAATGACCACTTTGTCAGCATAGATGTGCCGACCATAATTCCAATGCAGCAAACACCCATTGAAACGTTCATCCATAGCAGCAGAATACCCAGCTTTCCGGAAAGGTTTTGGTACAGACAAATAGTCCCAGACAGCTTTGCGGTACCACTGCTCTTGATTAGCCTCAATTTCCTGCATAACTTCTTGAGTAACATAAGGAAATTCCAGACCATATTCTGTAGCAACTCGTTTGGTGAGCACTCTCTGTAAATGGGCAAGTCTAGGTAAAGCTCCTTTTTTTTCCCAAACCAGGAGGCACACAAGAATTTGGTGATTTGCGCACCACGGATCCGATGAGCATCGGCTCAGACTCAGACAAACCGGTAACTTTAGACAATGTCTCTTTGGTAGTACTATGCGCTTCCACATTAGGTGATGTCTTCCCAGAATTCATGGCTATCCATTCTGAGAAGGTATAGGCAGAAGCAACATCTTCACCCTTGGCCCACAATAATTCCTGTGACATTGTCTTCAAACAAATCATCATCACCGGAGAGACCTGACAAAGAATCTATCTCCGAGTCTCTCAACTATTCTGCTGCCAAATATTTAAGAGTCCCAGATATATTCCCCTTTGATCTCTCACCCATTCCTGTCATGGACTTCTCCGGATCCATATACTCCTCCGGCTCCGGTTCGGGTAGTCTCTGGGGTAGACTTCGACCACGGCCACGGGAAGCCTTCACATATCCCACCTTCCTCTGGACAGGTGCAGCGGGGATAGGTGTAGTGGAAGTAGAAACAAAAGTGATGTCTGCTGATGAAGCAGTAACAGCGACATCTCCCTCAGGAACACTCATGGTAGCAGATGAGACTAAGGCCTGTTGCTCTCCAGCAGTAATGGCAGTAGTTTCCACCACAGCGATCCCTGTAGCCCAGTCCACTCGGTATGCACGGGGCGACATTGTAGGTTGCTCCACTGTGAATAGGTATTCTCCGCACTGCAAACATCGGACAAATGGACGGAGATGTATGGGCAGTCCTTCACACTTGTGGCAAAGCATGCCCCTGCGGCTTCAAACGAATGCCGGTATCCGTCAGCAGGGTTCCGCTTAGCATAGCGGTACTTGTAGGAAACACCTTGGACCCCATAGTTGACGGTATCAATGGAAAAGAAGACATGGCTGCACGCTGATCCTCTCAGTACGATCACGAGGCCTCTCTTCTCCTTTGGTTCCAGACACACACTCATGTCTCACGCAGCAACAAGCAGGTGTAGCTCCTCCCACTTGCTCCTCTGATCACATAGCTCCCGGGCTTTTACTTCTCACCCGCAGCCTACGCAGTCAGAAATGTAATCCTGCAGTTTAACCCCTTCTTTTGCTGGAGAAAGTGACAAAGTCCAGAAACCTCTTTTTTTAACATAGACTCTCGGTGAAATACTTCTCAGAGTTGCTTAGGGCAACGGCAAACAATCCTGGACGATGCCCCCACATGTAGCACTAACCCCCGAAGGAGCTACTGATTTAAATCGGGCTGTTACCGTCACCCCTTTACCTGTAGTTTCACCAATATCAGAACTTAGAGTCCATGTTGAGCTTTGTATCCGACAATGTAGGCACCAGTCACTTTAGTACTTTTCCAATGCTTTAATGCTTTAATGAGAAATAACTTGAAGAAGTAGCAGTAAAGAGGTAGAAGAGGAGTTGCAGGAAAGTTCAAATACCTTTTCTTTAGATCACTGAGGAATTGAAATCTTAGGGACGAATATACCGTTCAGTCCAAGATTAAATCTTTGCCCACCCGGATAGGTCTCTCTCACTGACCTAGCAGCCGGAGCGTAGCACAAACAAAAAGTCTCTGCCACAGACTTGAGAAGAACAATATAACTGTCCGATCCTCTGCCACAGGACGTAGTAGTTTTAGATGAACAGCAACACAGTACCAGAACCTTTAAGCCGACCTGGCAGTACTTGTGCGGTGGATTAGATTAGGATGCTTCCTCCAATTGAGTCACTAGGCCCCTCTTGAGACACCAGCCTTCCGCACAGTTCTCTCTAAGATGGGTCCTCCCCTGTTTCTTCTCAGTTGTTTGGCTTCTTCCCGCAGGACAGACAGCACAGGCCATCTCTGTAATAGTAGGCCCCAGACAGGCTTCTGGGCCTACTTGCACGGCTGCAGCATTGCAACCCTCCGGCCTGGAGGGCCAGGAAGTAGAACTAAACCTCTAGCACATGGCATCTGTCCCATAAATACTCTCTCCCAGAATGCATAGCAGTGGACCACCTCTGCCGAGTTACCTCTAGGAAAGAAGCGCACTCAATATACTTCAGCTTGTTGCTTTCCAACACTGACCTATGGTGACAACGACACCTACAGGCAACAGCGTGGAACTGCACGCAACACAGCCAATGCTGGAACAGAGGCTAATTTAACCATAGATTAAATCTGAACTATGTACAGAACAAATGACCCACTAAATTTACATATAAGCGCCTGATCAAAAAATCTGTCAGCGCTACACAGTATATCACAAAAGTGAGTACACCCCTCACATTTTTGTAAATATTTTTGTAAATATTTTATTATATCTTTTAATGTGACAGCACTGAAGAAATGACACTTTGCTACAATGTAAAGTAGTAAGTGCACATCTTGTATAACAGTGTAAATTTGCTGTCCCCTCAAAATAACTCAACACACAGCCATTAATGTCCAAACCGCTGGCGACAAAAGTGAGTACACCCCTAAATGAAAATGTCCAAATTGGGCCAATTAGCCATTTGCTCTCCCCGGTGTCATGTGACTCGTTAGTGTTACAAGGTCTCAGGTGTGAATGGGGAGCAGGTGTGTTAAATTTGGTTTTATCGCCCTCACTCTCTCATATTGGTCACTGGAAGTTCAACATGGCATCTCATGGCAAAGAACTCTCTGATGATCTGAAAAAAAGAATTGTTGCTTTACATAAAGATGACCTAGGCTATAAGAAGATTGCCAAGACCCTGAAATGGAGCTGCAGCGCGGTGGCCAAGACCATACAGCGGTTTAACAGGACAGGTTCCACTCAGAACACACCTCGCCATGGTCAACCAAAGAAGTTGAGGGCACGTGCTCAGCATCATATCCAGAGGTTGTCTTTGGGAAATAGACGTATGGATGCTGCCAGCATTGCTTCAGAGGTTGAAGGGGTGGGGGGTCAGCCTGTCAGTGCTCAGACCATACACCGCACACTGCATCAAATTAATCTGCATTGCTGCCATCCCAGAAGGAAGCCTCTTCTAAAGATGATGCACAAGAAAGCCCACAAACAGTTTGCTGAAGAGAGGCAGACTAAGACTATGACATGGATTACTGGAACCATGTCCTGATGAGACCAAGATAAACGTATTTGGTTCAGGTGGTGTCAAGCGTGTGTGGCGGCAACCAGGTGAGAAATACAAAGACAAGTGTGCCTACTGTCAAGCATGGTGGTGGGAGTGTCATGGTCTGGGGCTGCATGAGTGCTGCCAGCACTGGGGAGCTACAGTTCATTAAGGGAACCATGAATGCCAACATGTACTGTGACATACTGAAGCAGAGCATGATCTCCTCCCTTCAGAGACTGGGTCGCAGGGCTGTATTCCAACATGATAACGACCCCAAACACACATCCAAGACGAAAAAGAGGTGAGGGCGCTCTGGTGTAGGTGGATGGCTGGTCTAGGGAGATGATGGTTAGATAGCACTTCAGGCAGCACTTTGGATGAGGAGAATCAACTCTTAAGACATGTAAAGAAAAGAAAGGCACCTCTAAGTGCAATATTAAAAGATTTAATTAAGTGCACAAGGGGTTAAAAGCACTTACAATCGTAGAATGTTAAAAGCATGTAACATGTAGTCCTCACCTGTTTTCTTGGTCCATCCTCTGTCTGCGAATGCTTTTAACATTCTACGATCTTGTAAGTGCTTTTAACCCCTTGTGCACTTAATTAAATATTGTAATATTGCACTTAGAGGTGCCTTTCTTTCCTTTACACCTCCAAGATGACCACTGCCTTTCTAAAGAAGCTGAGGATAAAGGTGATGGACTGGCCAAGCATGTCTCCAGACTTAAACCCTATTGAGCATCCGTGGGGCACTCTTAAATGAAAGGTGGAGGAGCGCAAGGTCTCTAACAGTGGCGGCCCGTGCATTGTAGGCCCCCCCCCCAACACCTCTGCCGCCCTCCCTATTCATGTGCCCAACCCCTTTCAGGACGCCGGACACATGTAATACTATGGCGGGGATAGGCGGAGGGTGTGTATTTTGAAGCACGTGATTAGAGCCAGAGGCTCTAATAGGCTTTAAAATAGGGTGGGCTTGGGGCACAGAAGATAGCAAATTAATTTTTGCTATTTTCACACTAACATTCCTCCCTGCCATTCAGGAGGCAGACCTGTCTCCTGATTGACCAAAGCATTAGGTTATCCTATTGGATGCCTAACTGGAGCCACTGCTTCCCGCCACTGCAGAGGAGGAGGAGGAGAGCCCTGTCAATCCAGGAGAGGAGCATAGCCCCTCCACACGAGCGGTAAGTGCCACTGGACTGGCCACGGGGGGGTTGGTGAAGTGACAGCCAGGGTATGCACCTGGCTGCATTTAATGGCACAGTGGCTGTATTTGGTGGGCACAGTGGCTGCATATGATGAGCACAGTGGCTGCATATGATGGGCAAAGTGGCTGCATTTGATAGGCAGAGTGAGGCTGCAATTGATGTTTTTTTTACGTATTTTTCAGAATTTTTCAGCTTGTTTGCGCCCCGCCCAAAAATTTGAGCACCAGCCGCCACTGGTCTCTAATATCCACCAGCTCCGTGATGTCGTCATGGAGCAGTGGAAGAGGACTCCAGTGGCAACCTGTGAAGCTCTGGTGAATTCCATGCCCAAGAGGGTTAAGGCAGTGCTGGAAAATAATGGTGGCCACACTTTGGGCCCAATTTGGACATTTTCACTTAGGAGCGTACTCGCTTTTGTTGCCAGTGGTTTAGACATTAATGGCTGTGTGTTGAGTTATTTTGAGGGGACAGCAAATTTACACTGTTATACAAGCTGTACACTCACTACTTTACAGTGTAGCAAAGTGTCATTTCTTCAGTGTTATCACATGAAAAAATATAACAAAATATTTACAAAATACTTTCATGAGATACTATATATATATATATATATACACACACAATTATTATTATTCAGGATTTATATAGCGCTGACAGTTTACACATCGCTTTACAACTTGAGGGTAGACAGTAAAGCTACAATACTCTTTGAAACAGTAGGAATCAGAGATCCCTGCTCATTAGAACTTACAATCTAAGAGGGAGGGTCAAGATATACAAGAGATAATAACTATGGGGGATGTGCTGATCAAGAAAATAAATGTACAGTTGTTAGGTAGGGGCCAGATAGGCTTCTCTGAAGATATGATTTTTTTAGGGATCGTCTGAAAGTGGACAAAGTAGGAGACAGTTGGACAGATTGAAGTAGAGCATTCTAGAGGATGGGGGAGGCTCGGGAGAAGTCCTGGAGACAAGCATGGGATGAGGTGACAATAGAGCTAGAGAGCAGGAGGTCTTGGGAGGAACGAAGAGAACAATTTGGTTTGGTATTTTGTGACCAGGTTAGTGATGTATTTGGGGGCCAAGTTGTGGATGGCTTTGTAAGTTATGGTTAGTATCTTGAATTTAATTTGTTGGTTGAGTGGCAGCCAATGGAGGGATTGGCAAAGAGGGGTAGCAGACACTGAGCGGTTTGTGAGTGGATGAGCCTGGTAGCAGCATTCATGATGGACTGAAGTGGCGATAGCCTATTTAAAGGTAAGCCAATGATGAGGGAGTTGCAGTAGTCAAGAGGAGAGAGGAGAGATGACCAGGGAATGGATTAGAAGCTTTGTGGTGTTGTTGATTAGGAAGGGGCGTATCTTGGAGATGTTGCGAAGGTTGAGGCAGCAAGCTTTGGACAGCTGCTGGTTATGCAGCCAAAAGGATAGTTCAGAGTCCAGGATTACACCTAGGACCTTGGCATGGTGGTACGGGTTAATAGTTGAGCTGTTGATTTTGACAGAGAAATCAGGGAAAGAGGCAAATGGGGGAGGAAATATCATAAGTTCAGTTTTGGATAGGTTGAGTTCTATATATAAGAAAACAGCTTTTGTTATCTCTTTCAATAATGAATTAAGACACCAGTGTTATGATTGGACCCTGTGTGAAATGTTTATTTGTTACAAAAAAATGTAAGTTTGCTTTACTAGTAAAAAAATACAACACTTTACCCAAACTAAATTTTTATCATTTTGTTTTCACAAATAGAGCTTTCTTTTGGTGGTATTTGATCATGTCTGGGATTTTTATGTTCTGCTAAACAAATTAAAAAAAGACCGAAAATTTTGAAAAAAAAAATGTTTTTTTTGTTTCTGTTACAAAACTTTGTAAATAAGTACGTTTTTTCCTTCACTGGTGGGCACTGATGGGGCTACACTGACGGACACTGATAAGGCAGCACTGATGGGCACCAATGAGGTGGCACTGATGAGGGGCACTAATATGTGGCACTGATGGGGCACTGATAGGCGGCCACATCATCCCTTTAATCCAGGACACACATTAATTACACAGGTTCCCTGGCTGATTAAGGTGGTAATTAAACTCACTTGGTGCCTTATCTGCATTAAATCAGGATCAGAAGAACCTGTGTAATTAATATGTGTCCTGGATTAAAGGGATGATGTGGCAACCCTAACTGACACACTGCAACAATGATCGCCGCAGGGGGCGCGCAGCGACTTGATAACCTGCTGGACATCATATGACGTCCGGTCAGGATATTGAAACCACTTTACCAACGTCATTTTGCTATATGGCGGGCGGCAAGTGGTTAACCTAAAGCCATTTTAACTACTTCTTAACCACTTGCCGCCTGTCCACCTGTATGTCGCAGCCTTTCTTTCGGGTTCGGGGAAGCTGACCCGTGCTGTGTTTGACTGAAGTTTGTCTTTGGCCAATCACACACAGAGTTCTGTGTACAAAAACGCAGCACTCTGTGTACAGGGAACAGCAATCTGTCAGTTCCTTCTTCCTTCAAAGCAGGGAGAAAAAACAGACAGATAATAAACTAAAAGCAGCACAAACTACACATTGTTAGGCGCACAGTTAAAGTGGTTGGAAAGGCAGAAAGTTTTTTATCTTAATGCATCTATTCACCTTCTGTGTGCAGCAGCCCCCCTCAGCCCCCCTAATACTTACTTGAGCCCCATCTCTATACAGCGATGTGCACAACTGCCTCAGCCATCTGGGACACTCCTTCCTGATTGGCTCCCGCTGCTGTCAAAGTCAGTTAGCCAAACAGGAGAGATAGGGGGAGGCTCCGTGTCTGAATGAACACACAGAGCTGCAGCTCGGCTCGGGTGCCCCCATAGTAAGCTGCTTGCTGTGGGGGCACTCAACAGGAGGAAGGGGCCAGGAGCACCGAAGAGGGAGCCAAGAAGTGGAGGATTTGGGCTGCTATGTGCGAAACTACTACACAGAGCAGGTAAGTATAACATGTTTGTTATTTTCAAAGAAAAAAAAAACAAGACTTTAGTATCACTTTAACCTTTTCATTCCACCTAAATGGTAAACCCTTCCCAGCCAGTGTCATTAGTACAGTGACAGTGCACAGTATTAGCACTGATCACTGTATTAATTTCACTATTGATGTCAGTGTCAGTTTGTCAGTTAGTGTACCTCCCAGCCAGCATCTATGAGTGCCAGATTGCCTGCCACACTATCACAGTCCTGCTATAAGTCACTGATCACCGCCATTTTGAGTATAGTGCCAACTGCGTGAATTCCAGTATATATACCATAGGTTGTAGATGCTATAACTTTCGTGCAAACCAATTAATATACATTTTTTGGATTTTTTTTAATCAAAGATATGTAGCAGAATACATTTTAGCCTAAATTTATGGGGAAAATAGATATTTTAGTTTTATTATTGGATATGTTGTATAACATAAAGTAGAAAATATTGTTTTTTATTTCTCCAAATTTTAGATCTTTTTTTGTTTATATAGCAAAAAATAAAAAACCTAGTGGTGATCAAATACCACCAAAAGAAAGCTCTATTTGTGTGAAAAAAATTATAAGAATTTCACTTGTGTACAGTGTTGCATGTCTGCGCAACTGCCAGTTAAAATAGCGCAGTGTTGAATGGCAAAACATGCCCTGGTCATGAAGGAAGTGAAACCTTTTAGAGCTTAAGTGATTAAAGCCAATGCATAGTAAATTAACAGGTTCAGTTTAATGTCAGCCCCCACAGTGGTTCATGCTTACCTTTGCCCCGCCAATAGTCTGTACTCTAAGCTTAGTCAAGCAAAGTGACATACCCAGTATTTCTAGGTAAACAGGATCATGTAACTCAGACCCCTTGCTCCTTTGCAAGAGCACTGGTACGGGGGTCCACCTATCTATCATTTATTTTTTTTTTTAGTTCATTTACAAACTTTTGTTCTCAGCATTACATACTCACATATTGTGTGTAATATGTCCGCCTGTGTCAGATTTTGTCGGAAAGAATAACTTATATTATTCACTGCAGGCTGTTTCCTTCTTTATTGTGGGCATTTGAAGCCCACAAGCATTTATTTCCTGGATGTGGTGAATGCTGTGCTCCCAGCATTCACTGCTCTTTCCCGCACATGCTCAGTGGCATCCTGGGAAGCCTGAGACTAGCTCCCAGGAGTCTGGGAGAGGCTTGAAACACGCCTACTCCCACGGGAGGAGAACCAGGAAGTGCAAAGAAGAATAAAAAAATAAAAGGTAATTACGGCGATTTAAATTTTTTTAACCGGCATGTCAGCATCTAGGCAAGGAAGAGAATACATACAGATATTGTTCAAAATTTGGGTGGAACCCCGCTTTAATTGCCCACACACCAAGCACTGTCCCAACCTGACATAAGTCAGGATGGACATCCTCAGCCCTGTTTAATCTCCAAATAAAGTAGAGGCTACAGTAGAGGCACCATTACAGTGCCCCTGTTATTTTACCCTCCATAGGCATTCGTAGGCTCTCTTTAAAACACAAACTCAAGCACTGGAAGCAAAAAATACTTTTTACTGGGTGATGCCAAAATAGAATATAATCAAGGAGAAGAATATGTCCCAGCCCATTGTTTCTGCTTGTATTTTCAAATAAATAAAGCTAATTGATAATCACAGACTAATTACTTTATTAATTTGGGAATTAAACACCTTTCAATAATATGCCGTCCTAAGATTTTGCATTAAATTTGCCTAGACTGTGCCTTGTTATATCAATGCCAATTAATGACATTACACAATCAATAAGCTATTAATCTTCTCATGGATGACTTCAGTCAATATTGCTCCAAGGCAAGTTTCCATACAACTCACAAAATGATGCTTTATATGAAAAAATAGCAACACCACACTAGGGGAAATGTGTCCTTGCTATGGAAATATTGCTCTTGATGCTTATTGCACTTAAGTTATTTACTGATAATTGTTATAGGAGAATGCCACAGTTGCATAGCCACAGCTGAACTCCGGGTAGATTTTAAAACACTAAATAATGCAGTTCTCAATAATTCATGAATGCATCAGTAAGGACTGGTTCACACCTATGCAGATTGCAGTTTGCATATTCCAGATGCATTTTGCATTTATGAATGCATGTTTTTGATCCATTGAAGTCTATGGAACCAGAATGCACCTTCACCTGTGTAGATAAAAATGTTTGTGCCAGCCATGCCTGCCATACTGATCCTCTGGCTTCAGTAATTCTTGTATCCCTGACACAGAACGAGTATGTAACAAGTGAAGTCAGAACCCCTGATTTGAGTACTTGTTCTAGTTGAGTGACTTAGAAAACAGTGAGGCCAGTGGGTCACACCATAGCACCCAGATAACTAGTGATCCCAGATTACCATCAGCATTGGCAGCTCCATATTTCTATCATGATAGATGTATTTATAGCTAATAGGAGATGCATGTTTTATCACATTCATCCTCCTGCCAACTCGGGCAATGTTGATTCAGAGGAAGGTAAAACAAAAACCTTTTTGTCTAATGTTGCCTCATGAGTGATATGTGGAATTCCTTTCTAACCCCTCTAAGGCAGTCAAAACTATTCCCTGGATATAAATAATATCATGTTCTTAACCTCCCTGGCGGTATGATTATTTCAGATTTTTGCGTCTCATAGCGGTACAATTATTTCGCATAGAAATTTGCCGTTTTATATTGTAGGTCTGTAATTCTTAGCAATAACACACTTAAATCTGTCCACCAAGAGTCTAGTAGATATCCCGGGTATGATGAAGTTTGAAACACAAAATCATAAATTATAATATAATAAATAAATATAAGTAATTAAAAAAAAAATAATATAATAATAATAAAATACATTTCCCCACGATTCACTATCGCTCAATTCTGCAAGTGTTCTAAATTACTATTGCTGTTTTCTAGCTGGTCTAAAGCCACTTTCGACGTAAAGGGACACTTTTTGGTTGCTATGGACAATCTCAAGTTTCCAGGCAGAAAGAACAATATATGTAGTATAAAACTGCATGCAGGGCATGGGCCAAAGCACTGGGGACAAAAGGGAAGTGAAATGATTTCATTCAGTACTGTTTACAGTACTGTATGTGTTATGATTTTTAAATTTATTTGAATTTGCCGCCAGGCTCCACCCCCATGCGTCGTGACGCTCGCAGGGAATGGAGCCTGGCACAGAGAGGCTTTGGGCAGAGGACGGAGCCGCAGACAGCGCGGGGGAGACATCACAAGATCCTGAGGACAAGGTAAGTAACCTGTACCAGGATCCTGAGATGTAATCCTGAGTGTGGCCCGGGGTTACCGCTAATGGTGCTGAAATTTAACCCCGAGCCACACTCGGGAATACCATCAGGGAGGTTAATCCACAGATTGGGTACAGATGACCATTAATAAATCCCATTATATTTAAAAAAAATTAAAATGGTTTGCACTTTTTTGCCTTGGATATTTGCTGGTTATCTTTTCATTTGTTAATCTATCCACACCAGAATGCCAGTGATGTTGAGTCATGTCCAATCCAATCTTGCAATGCAATATGGGGCATCTTTTAACAAATATTTTTTAATGCTTTTATTTAGGAGACTCAGAACAGGTATATCAACATGGAACACAATATGAAGCAATTTACCATTTTTTTGTAGATAAGGTGTAAAATACAATTTAGTATAAGGGAAATGCAAATAGAGAAGCAACATGTTGTTTCAATTCTCTACGAGGTGTATCTATTTGGTGAATGGTATCAGAAAACAAACAAAACACTAGATACAAACAAATTACCTTTATTGGCCTTAAAAATAACACTTTTGGCAACGTTCATAAAGCTTCTGGAAACTGTCAGCAAAGGCCTCTTTAGGAATCAATTGCAGAACCACTGTCACACAATTTTGGATTGCCGCCACATTTGCAAAACGTGTACCTTCCATGACCCTCTTCAGGCAAAGAAACAGAAAGAAGTACACTGGTGACTCTTTTTGGGTCATGGGGAAGACGGTGAACACCATTCCATCGATTGCCGCTTGGATTCCAAATTGAACTGGTAGCAGCAGGTCTCATCCCCTGTAGCGATGGTTCGCAGAAAGGATGGATCCTGGTCACACATAGTAATGAAATCTCCAGAGGTTTTTATCTGTTTTGCTTTCTGTTCATCTGTCAGGTTGTGCGGCACAAACTGGGAACATATCTTCCGCTTACCAAAAACTTTGCGGACGATGGTCTGCACTGTGTCCTTGCTGTGTCTCATAGCGGGTTTACCCTGATGGTCAGGCGTAATGCTAGGTGGCACTTTTTAACGTGTCTTTGGATAGCCATGTGCATGTGCGCGCACCTGGCCCATGTTTCTGTTGAGATACCTGTCCATTCACCAAACTTTTTAGACACACCTCATATGTCCACAGGGAATGGGGAAAAAAACTGAATTCTAGGTAAATTTTTACCATTTGTTAAGTGGGGGTATGTGTGGAGGTGAGACAGGTAGGATAGGAGGGAGAAGGAAAGGTGTTATGCCCCATACACACGGTCGGACTTTGTTCGGACATTCCGACAACAAAATCCTAGGATTTTTTCCGACGGATGTTGGCTCAAACTTGTCTTGCATACACACGATCACACAAAGTTGTCGGAAAATCCGATCGTTCTGAACGCGGTGACGTAAAACACGTACGTCTGGACTATAAATGGAGTAGTGGCCAATAGCTTTCATCTCTTTATTTATTCTGAGCATGCGTGGCACTTTGTCCGTCGGATTTGTGTACATACGATCGGAATTTCCGACAACGGATTTTGTTGTCGGAAAATTTTATATCCTGCTCTCCAACTTTGTGTGTCGGAAAATACGATGGAAAATGTGTGATGGAGCCTACACATGGTCTGAATTTCCGACAACAAGGTCCTATCACACATTTTCCATTGGAAAATCCGACCGTGTGTACGGGGCATTAGAGGGAAAGGATAATAAATGGAGGAAAGTATAGAAATGAGAGATAGTGTGAGGTTGAGAGCAGAATGAAGGGCAAGAGGTGTAGTAAAGAGAAGAAAACGAGGTGGGGAGGTGATGAGGAGGAGTCAGTACTCATTCACGTTGGCACTGGGTGAGGAGCAGTGGATCAGGGGTTTCCATGAAGGAAAGATTTGTCTTCTTCTGAGAACATGAAACAAATTCAATAAAACCACATAGTTTGACATGTCTTGTGTCTGTTAGGGGAAGAGATAATAATATCGTCCATTTGCCTCATATCTTCTACTTTATGCATAACAGGGGTTGATTTACTAAAGGCAAAATGACTGTGCTCCAGAGCTTGGTAAATGAGGTAAAGCTTTGCAAAGAATACCCAATCATGAGCACGGAAAATAAAAAAAAAACAGCATTTTGCTTGCACACGATTGGATGATGGAAGTCAGCAGAGGTTCTGCTCATTTACTAAGTTCTGGAGCAGCTGCTCTTTGCAAAGTAGTGCACAATCAATTTGCCTTTAGTAAATCAACCCCACAATGTCACTTATATTTTATGTTTCTAAATAAGCTATGGATTCCCCATTTATACATAAAAAATAAATAGAGAAATGTGACAGTATCCCTTTAAGAACACCATGCCATCATTTAGTTTAAAAAAAAAAAAAGAAAAAAGATATTTTAAAGCAAACAATATAATCTCCTGTTTCTTTGTTTCTTAGTTGCAGAATATTATTTACTCAAGAACAAGACATGTCTTGAGAAGGGCACTGAATCTAAAGGATATACTGTAGTTTCTGACTGCCACAACTTCTTAGAAATTGGAATTTGAAAGATATTGATTTAGGCTATGTTTCCACTAGTGCGACTTTTCATGCGACTTGGGACTGAAAAGTCGCATGACAAATTGTACCCCATGATTTCCAATGAGTACCGTTCATATATGTGCGACTTCAAGTCGCAGCGACTTCAAAGTAGTCCCTGCACTACTTTGGTCCCACTTTGATGCGACTTGTGGTCCATAGACACAGGCATTGCTTCAAAACGCGGTAAAAAGTCGCGGTAAAATCGCGGTAAAAAATCGCGGCAAAATCGCGCGACTTTGGGGACGCAATAGTGGAAACATAGCCTAACAAGATTTCAGCACAATATGAAAGGGTATTATAGATGTCAAAAGTGCAAAGTTAGCAAACATGCTTTGTTGTGGCAATTTTCTGTCACTGGAATGGAAGACAACAGTCAATGCCACTGTTACATATAACACAGAAATTGTGACAAACAGCAGATATCTTCTTTTAATCTCTTTGCCTGGGCTGGGGCTTGGCAAAGAATATCTGTATGTCCCGGGTCCATCAGCTTTGTCTGAAGATGAGTTCACAAACCGTTCAGCTGAGAACAGGTGACCAACTGGCTCATTTTAGGTCTGGAAATGATAAGAACCCCTGCTGGCTATGGCTCCCCTGGAGGGTTTGCCCCTAACTTTCCATCATGGAAACAATGGTTTCACCAGAAAGGAATTCCTCAACAGGGACACACACACACACATTCTCTCTCTCTCTCTCTCTCTCTCTCTCTCTCTCTCTCTCTCTCTCTCTCTCTCTCTCTCTCTCTCTCTCTCTCTCTCTCTCTCTCTCTCTCTCTCTCTCTCTCTCTCTCTCTCTCTCTCTCTCTCTCTCTCTCTCTCTCTCTCTCTCTCTATATATATATATATATATAGTTTGAAAAGCAATGGGAGCAAGCAGAGGCGGCTCTAGGCTTTGTGAGGCCTTAGGCAAAACTTAAACATGAGGCCCCACGGACTGGGACGCTACGTGATGAGGCCGCTATTCCTCAGGCTGCGGGCAGTATTTGATTTGTCCGTCAGCTCCTAAGCCACAGAGTCCCAGTGGGGGTAGGCGGAGCCTCCGGCGTCAACTTCAGTGATTGAGAACATCAAATTAGGCGGACGCAAGGCCCCTGTGAGTGCGAGGCCTTAGGCGACCGCCTAATTTGCCTAATTAGAGAGCCGCCTCTGGGAGCAAGGAGGGCAGTGTTAGTACATCAACACACCCAGGGACATTCAAGAGGAAGGACTGCCATATGTAGCAAGCTTTCTAAAAGGATAGTGTTGTGCTTAACCCCTTAATTGCCTTGCCCTTGCTTCAGAGCAGCCGTGAGGGCTGGTAGTGCATGCAAGCAGTGTAGCTGGCAGCAGATCTACACAAGGAGAGGATACACTCCTGCATGCAGTTTGCCTCATTTTTTTGTGCTACTTCCAAAAGGGGCTGAGAGTTCATAGTCTGTAATTGACTTTTGACACTAAATCCACTAAGGACTGTGTGTATCTACAGGAATGAAAGCAGTGCAGAATCCTTTGTAAACAGGAAGGAAATTGTCCCCTGTTGTTCTTGATTCAAGTTGGGCATCACATAAATCCCTTCGCCCATCCAAGTTGTTACCCCTAATAAAACATAATAGCAAAGCCAAGGGACTTACTTCTTGTATCTGGATGCAAGCAGAGAATGTGTGTTGCCTGGCTGTGCAGGAGTAGAGTCAGTTACCAGCAGCCCCTGGGGTAGTACTATACATGGATCCCTTTTTCCATCAGCCAGGTGGATGGAGGAATCCTACCCACCGTGTTATTGTATTCTGACTGCGGATACTCCTCTGCTCTCAGAATACACTGGTCAGCACTGCAAGCCCATTTGTGAGAAATTGATCATTGGATCGACTTCTCATGAACAAGAATGGCCATAGATGGATCAAAATTTGGTTGGTCCCTGCTAAACCAGTCGAATTTCAATCCACCTATGGCCAGTGTAAGCAGGGAAGCGGGTGAGTGTCAGTCTCTGTTAAAATATAAAACTTTAGTTTGGGTTATTTTACATTGCTGTCTGCATGCTCGTTCGGAAACTAGTAACAGGCAGAATACATCTTGCAAATAAACAGCTAAAGCTGGTTATTTATTATTTGAGGAAGCAAGGCTAGGGACACCAAGCCTAAAATTAAGCACTCCAGAAATTACTTAGTATGTCTCTGTTATTTTGATCTTGGTTTTATTTTATAATGAATTGTTAATTAATCTACAGCAGGGATATGCAATTAGCAGACCTCCAGCTGTTGCAAAACTACAAGTCCCATCATGCCTCTGCCTCTGGGTGTCATGCTTGTGGCTGTCGGAGTCTTGCTATGCCTCATGGGACTTGTGGTTCTGCAACAGCTGGAGGTCCGCTAATTGCATATCCTTGATCTACAGTATCTATCAATCTATCGATCTATACAGCTATCCATTTATATCATGTGACACTTGCATTTTTTGTTTCTAGCCTTTATTAATTTTGTCCCTATTTCACTCAGTAGTTAAGGAGTGCTCTGTATAGTTAGTTCCACTCTCCTCCAGTTTGTTTTACGCCCCTTCCCCATGGTCGAATTTTCCGACGGAAAATGTTCGATGGGAGCTTGTTGTCGGAAATTCCGACCGTGTGTAGGCTCCATCGGACATTTTCCATCGGAATTTCCGTCACACAAAATTTGAGATCTGGATCTCAATTTTTCCGACAACAAAATCCATTGTCGTAAATTCTGATCGTGCATACACAATTCTGATGCACAAAGTTCCATGCATGCTCGGAATCAAGCAGAAGAGCCGCACTGGCTATTGAACTTCCTTTTTCTCGGCTTGTCGTACGTATTGTACGTCACCGCGTTCTTGACATTCGGAATTTCGGAAAAGATTTGTGTGATCGTGTGTATGCAAGAAAAGTTTGAGCCAACATCCATCGGAAAAAAATCCATGGATTTTGTTGTCGGAATGTCCGACCGTGTGTACGGGGCATAAGTCTCCATTCCTACTACATGTAAACTGCTGGAACTGGTCATATTTTGATCTTTTGACCCATGTGCATATTCTGCCTATGTGTGGAGATTTGCACAAGTTTGGATTAAAGCTTTCTATGATCCCCAAGATGTCATTTGGATCATGTCACTATCTGCTATTTCTGCTGAGATTATTGATATCTTGGACACGACTTAATAAGTTCACACTTTCAATGCTTAGACTGGGGAGACAGAACAATTTATCTGTTTGTCTATCTATCTATCTATCTATCTATCTATCTATCTATCTATCTATCTATCTATCTATCTATCTATCTATCTATCTATCTATCTATCTATCTATCTATCTATCTATCTATCTATCTATCTATCGAGCTATCTATCGAGCTATCTATCGAGCTATCTATCGGGCTATCTTAATTTTATCAATCAACTTAATTCTTCTGATTTATCTATCTATTCATCTAAAAGCCACTTAGCATGTCTGAAAGGAATGAATTATCTTTTAAGGTTTCACCAAAAGCATAAATGTTTCATTAGAGTAAGAATGACCAAAATATATGTAAATTAATGCCTATTACATGTATTTATGGCTCCCAGATTATCAGGGGAAAAATATCCATAGTAATAATTTTATAGCAATGATATTTCGTCCTACAAAGTTCTGCAGAAATGGCAGCAGACCAGACATTTTTAATGGCAGCATAAAATTAAACACCATTTAGTTTGATATAAAGTTGATATAGTATGTAAATTAAGTAAGTTTCAATACATGTCTCCTTACTTACATCTGTTGGCAGTTTAAATAGTTTTAGTGTCATTAATTGTTATGAAAGTGCAAGATTTGCTGTATTCCTGCCGCTAAGGACCAAAGGCACAAAAGTCTAATTGAACTAAGTAATTAGTAATTTGTCATTTCCTATTGTCAGCAATTACTTTCCATTAGAAATCCTCAGTGAAAATACTAATTTGAAGTGAGGTTTGCATTTTATTGCTGTCCATCCACATTAACTTAAAATTGACAGTTATATTTTTATTTGAAGGTTGTAAAATAAAAAAAATCTGAAAGCAGCGCTCTTTGTATTGTTTTGTAGTACTGTAAACTTTGCAATTAATCACATCTAATTCACAGTGAATCTATGGAGTATTTTTAGAGATTCATTTAAATGGAACCAGAATAAAGCATTTCTAAACCAGAAAACAAAAATGTAAAAAATTGAGGCTTAACAGTCTTTAGCTGTGGGGGCTGCATTTATTTTCTTTTTTCAAGATTTTTTCCTTGTCAAAAGTTTTTATTGGTTATACAGGTAATAACAGATATGCCAATAACACATATAAGAGAAGAAGTAATAAAGTAATGAGATAATGAAGCTCATTGTTATACAAATTTATGTATATAAAAGGGAGGCAAGAAATATCTTACAATTAGTTTGTAACTGAATACAACCTGAGGGTTTGGCGAAAAGTTGTGTAGCAATATATTCGATTCTATATTGTTTATATTGGACCCACCGGAAATGCTGTGAAAAGATTGGGAGTGCAGGTCGTATACAGTAAGATAATGAACTTTAAAAACAAAATAGGGTGAGAAGTAAAACAAAAAAATGAAGAAAAATGAGGTAGGGAGACGAAAAAGTCCACAGGGTCCACCGAGATACCAGTGCATGACACGGTATGATTATTTGGATATTCAAATATCTAAGTATTCGAACATTCAAACACCCAAACATTAAATATTTAAATCAGCTACCACGGCAGAAGGACAGATTCATCAAATGTTGACGGAAAGTGGTATTTTATCCAGGGGTACCATGTTTTTTGGAATTTGGAGACTTGATCTCGTTCAATCTTCACCATTTTGGCGTGAGACATGGACACATTCATTCTATGCTTCGTCTCAGCCATCACCAAAACATGGGGTTCTCCATGCCTTTGCAATCGTTTCTTTTGCAGCCGTAAGAAGTTGAACAAAAAGTTAGAATTGAGAATGTGTTTAGCACTGTTTTTCAATATTTTTTTAATCCTTTATTTTCACCTGGTTATCCAGCCAGTAACACAATTTCAGTTCTTGGATGGTTGGATGACAACCCTGACTTACCCTTTTTTATCAGCACAGCAGAAACAAGAAAGGGCTACATAACCCAGCTCCTAGTAGCAAGGAGATATTTGGCTTTTGCAGTATAGAGTGGGGACTAGCAAGAGAGGGATCACTGATCACTTTG
The DNA here is from genome assembly GCA_037952925.1 of Lithobates clamitans. NCBI lineage: Eukaryota > Metazoa > Chordata > Amphibia > Anura > Ranidae > Lithobates > Lithobates clamitans. Next base: position 9,596,618 of record JBBGZY010000502.1, on the reverse strand, counting down.
ATGCAGCTGGCCGGCATGAACATTTATTGCAATCAGGGTCGCTGATAACCAGTACAGCCAGCCCTCCTGTACTGGGCCTGGACTCCATCAGTTCAAAAGGGGGGTCTGGGCACCTGCCAAGCAGGAGGGCCGGCTGTACTGCGTTATTGTTGATGCCTCTTGTGGCTCCCCCTGCAGCGATGCCAGCTTCTCCTCCTCTCCCTCTACACTGCAAAGCAGGGGGATTGGTTCTAGTATCTGTACCCCCACTCCCCCTTCCACTGCTCAGATCAACCCCATCCCTGTGCTATTCGGGCCCTCCTGTGAGCCCCCCTTTCACCTGCTATCCGGGCCCCACTATGTTCCCTTTCCCACACAGCACTGTTGGCTTCCCTCCTCTTCTCTCCCTTCCACTGGCAGCTGCTGAGGGCACACATGGGGGTCATTTCAGGATGGAGACCTCATTCACACACAGAACTTTATTTATTAACTCAATACAGTTTTATCTTTTAGATTTAGCAGGAATTTTGTTGTGTTTGTGTGCATAATAATGATTTTAGTCTATTTTTAGTACAAATTTAATTTGATATTTTTTGGGTGGAAGGGGGGGTCAGGTAGGCTGTACAGTCTTTAACAACAGCCTTGATTGCAATATATGTGTACCAAAAATGCTAATGTTTGCTAGAAATATGTAAGAGTGTATAGCACAATTTAAATTCTGATTTTTCAGATTGTCATTTAAAGCCCTCATGTCAAAGGCACTCTTGCACGTCCTATGGCAGTCATGTGTCTGCATTAAAGATGGGCCCGATGTCCGAGTTGAACTTAAGTTCGCCTCGAATATTGGGTGTTCATTTGTTCTTAGAACAAACGCACATATAGTTCGTGGGACGTTTCGCCCGCCGACGAGCGCCCCCATAATGCATTGCGAGATCACAGTGCATTCATGGCTGCTGATTGGCCAAAGCATGCACCTGTCCTGTATGCTTTGGCCAATCACAGCGCAATGTACAGGGACATCCAGGCAGGGGCCTTTGGCCAATCATGGATCAGGGGCTAAGTCCATGCCCCACACTTTATAAGGCTGCTTCCAACGGCAGCCATGTATAGTGTGCATTAATGGAGAGAGATTAGGCAGGCTACTTAGTGGATTGAGCATGCAGTCAGTGTAGTGTATATAATGCAGTGCAGAGTATATAGTCCAGTCAGTGTAGAGTATATAATGCAGTGAAGAGCAGTGGCGGTTGGTGGTTACAATTTTTTTTTTTGGGGGGGGGGGGCGCAAACAAACTGAAAAGTTAAACTGTTAGTAATGCAGGACTGTAAATAGCCATTTATCAGGTGATTATGTATCATTACTGCTAGATAAAACTGTGCTTATAAATTGCAGCCTCACTGTTCCCACCAATTACAGCCTTACTGTGCCCATCAAATGCAGCCTCACTGTGCCCATCAATTTCAGCCTCACTGTGCCCATCAATTTCAGCCTCACTGTGCCAATCAATTTCAGCCTCAGTGTGCCCATCAATTGCAGCCTCACTGTGCCCGTCATATGCAGCCTCACTGTGCCTGTCATATGCAGCCTCACTGTGCCCATCATATGCAGCCTCACTGTGCCGGTCATTGTAGGCCAATCACATACACATTTCAAGTAAAATAAAATAAAACCACTTAACATAAGGTGGCCTCATCAGGGCCCCCTTTTACATCAGGTGTTCCAATCAGAGTCCCCCTTTACAACAGGTGTCCCCATCAGCATCCTCCTATAATTCAGGTGTCTTCATCAGAGTCCTCCTTTACATCAGTTGTCCCCATCAGAGTCTCCCTTTACATCAGATGTCCCCATCAGAGTCCCCCTTTACATCAGATGTCCCCATCAGAGTCCCCCTTTACATTAGATGTCCTCATCAGAGTCCCCCTTTACATCAGATGTCACCATCAGAGTCCTCCTTCACATTAGATGTCCCCATCAGAGTCCCCCTTTACATCAGATGTCACTATTAGAGTCCTCCTTCATATTAGATGTCTACATCAGAGTCCCCCTTCACATTGGATGTCCCCACTCTCCCCCCTTGTACTCACAGCAAGTTGTCTGTCATCCACCTTCGGACCTGCCGGGATGAGTCAGAGAAACCAGAAGTGAAAGCAGGGGACCCGCCAATCACTATCCACAGCAGGGAACAATGCTACGGAGGGAGTGTTCTGGGCGCAGGGCTCTGCGACCTGAGGACTTTCTGAAGGAAGCCAATAGAGCTTTTTTTTGCGCGTGATTGCAAACATGTCATACCTCATGTAGCAGCTGTGTGTCCGGCGTCCTGCACATAAGGGCCCTTATTTTATTTATTTTTGTCAATGATTGCAGCATGTCATGCTTCCCATACACCTGCCCCGCACACACTTAAAGGGCCAGTATTTTTTTATGATGAGTAGCTTTGGGCCCCTGCACCCCCTATCTGCGGGCTGCTATTAGTGCAGAGGATATAGTGAGGTCAGTGTAGTTTATATAACACAGTGCAGAGTATATAGTGCAGTGCAGAGTATACAGTGTAGTGCAAAGTATATAACACAGTGCAGTGCAGAGTATATAGTGCAGTGTAGTGCAGGGTATATAACACAGTGCAGTGCAGAGCATATAATACAGTGTAGTGCAGAGTGTATAATACAGTGTAGTGCAGAGTATATAGTGCAGTGTATTGAGGTGGTTAAGGGGAACCCTATGACAGAATTAAAAAAAAAATGGGATGGGGTCCCCCCAAAATCTATACTAGACCTTTATCCAAGCATGCAGCCTGGCAGGCCAGGAAAGGGGTGGACGAGCAAGCACCCCCCTACTGAACCATACCATGCCCTCAAAATGGGGAGGGTGCTTTGGGATGCCCCCCAAAGCACCTTGTCCTCATATTGATGGGGGCAAGGGCCCCCTCCCGACAACCCTGGGCTGTGGTTGTCCGGGTCTGCGGGCATGGGGCCTTTCAGAATCTGGAAGACCCCTTTAACAAGGTCCCAACCCCCCCATGTGAATGGGTATCGGGTACTAGCCATTCACCAAAAAAGTGTCAAAAAGTAAAAACCAGAAGAGACGGTTTTTGACAAATCCTTTGTTAAAAAAAAAAGTGTCCTGCAATGTAAATCCACCATCAATCACGCCGCCTGATGGACCCAAAAAAATAGCAAAAATAGAAACTGCGCTGCCTCCATGGGAGGCCTCCTGCCGACTGCTCTCTCTTCACTTTGACAGCTCTTATATAGGCAAGGGCAGGGGCCACCTGGTGATGTAACCGGGTGACCCCGCCCCTTCTGACGTCATGTAAATGGGTCTGTCTGTCGTCATGATTAATGGTGGATTTACATTGCGGGACACTTTTTTTATTTTTTATTTTTTAATAAAGGATTTGTCAAAAAACTGTCTCTTGTAGTTCTTACTTTTCAACACTTTTTTTGGTGAATGAGTAGGGGTACGATGTACCCGATACCCATTCACATAACAAGGGGTCCCCAATCCCGGCCCCCCCAAAGGGGGCTTCCAGATTCCAATAAGCCCCCCACCCGCAGACCCCAACAATCACAACCCATTGTCGGGATTGTCGGGTTGTCGGGAAGAGGCCCTTGTCCCCATCAACATGGGGACAAGGTGCTTTGGTGTGGGAGGGCACAGAGCCCCCCTGCCCCAAAGCACCCACCCCCCCATGTTGAGGGCATGTGGCCTTGTATGGTTCAGGAGGGGGGGCACTCGCTTGTCCCCCCTTTTCCTGACCTGCCAGGCTGCATGCTCGGATAAGGGTCTGGTACGGATTTTGGGGGGAAACATCTGTAAGGTGAACTTAAACAGGACCCCCTCCTCAACCACCCCCCGTCCCGCTGACCTAGATTGTGCCGATCTCCCGTTCTGAGCCCCGGTAAAGCTGGCTTAGAAACCCCCTCGGCGTTCACGTGTGTTCTTCCCTGCCGATCCCAGGTCACTTGTTGAAGTCCTGTCCTACCCATCCAGGAAACGTTTGCACCTGAGGTTCTGTAGAGGACAGACCTTAGGTGGCGTTGTTATGTCCCCAGTTATCCTGAAGGATAAGCCTTTTGTTCCAGTTACCCTTTCTTGGTCTGAGTCGTCTATCGAGACACAGGTTCTAAACGACTCCGGGGCTGCAGGCCTGTTCATAGATAGTGCCTTTGTGTCTAAGCACTCGATTCCGCTGCAGCTTCATGCCATTGAGGCTCTTGATGGGAGACCTCCACAGCCTGCCCACGTGACCCATGTGACTCATGCGACTGCTCCATTGACCATGGACATAGGAGCTCTTCACCATGAGATAATCCAATTTCAAGTTATTTCCTCACCCCATTACCCAGTGATTATTGATTAACCTTGGTTACAGAGGCACAACCCCTCTTTTGATTGGCTTCAGGCTGAAGTTCTTTCCTGGTTGCAACAATGCAGTAAGACATGTTTTCGGAAAGTAGCCAAGGTCTTGTGCACCTCTTCACTCACCTCCCTGCCAGAGGAGTACTGCGAATTTGGCGATGTCTGTGACAAAGGTCAAGCCGGTAGTTTGCCCCCACAGCGGTCGTTTGATTGCACAATTGACCTTTAATCTGGTGCCATGCCTCCTCGTGGCTGGGTTTACCCTTTGTCGGCCTCAGAGGATAAAGCCGTGGAGGACTATGTTGCCAACGTACTTTCTCGAGGGTTCATCCGCAAATCCTTGTCTCCTGCTGATGCTGGCTTCTTCTTTGTGAAAAAGAAGAGTGGAGAACTGAGACCTTGTATCAATTACAGGGGTCTCAATTGCATCACGATTAAGAACGCATAGCCGATTCCATTGATTATGGAATTATTTGACTGCCTCAAGGGAACAACGGTTTTCACGAAGTTCGATCTGAGAGGGGCATACCATCTTGTGAGGATCAAGGAGGGCGACAAATGGAAAACTGCATTTAATACTAGGACTTGACATTAGAAATACCTCGTAATGCCGTTTGGTCTTTGCAACGCTCCTGCAGTTTTTTAGGAATTCATCAACAATGTACTCTGAGACATGTTGCAGCAATGTGTGGTGGTTTATCTCGACAACATTCTCATATATTCTAATTTCCTAGAGAGCCACCACACAGATGTCTCCCGTGTTCGACAGAGGCTGAGAGATAATAACCTGTACTGCAAGTTGGAAATTATTATCGGAAGCTTATTCGTAACTTCTCTTCTCTGGTCAAACACCTGACTGATATGACCAGAAAGGACGGTAACTCACAGGATTGGTCTCCGGATTCCATTAAAGCCTTTAAGTCTCTCAAGGCTGCCTTTGTTTCAGCTCCTGTGTTGGTACATCCTGATTCCCTGATCCCCTGATTACCCTTCATTCTTGAGGTTGATGCATCCGAAACTGGAGTTGGTGCCCTTCTGTCTCAATATCCTACCTCTGAGAGCGCTATGCATCATTGTAGCTACTTTTCCAAGAAATTGTCTCCTGCAGAATGCAATTACGAGATTGGGGACAGAGAGCTGTTAGCGATCATTTTAGCTCTTAAAGAATGGAGGCATTTACTTGAAGGTACCACTGTCCTGGTTCTCATTTTGAATGACCACAAGAATCTCACATTCTTGTGTGAGGCAAAACATTTATCTCCAAGAAGGGTGTGATGGCTCTTTTTCTGTCAAGCTTCAAATACATAGTCTCGTTCTTACCCGGTCTCAAGAATGTAAGGGCTGATGTATTGTCACAACAGCTTTCCTCTGCTTCCAAGATGGAGCCGTTTCCTGTTCCTGTGATACATCCCAATCGTATTTTGGCCACTGTTCATACCAGTCTCACTTCACCCTTGGGTGACAGAATTCTTGCCGCTCAGATCCACTCTCCTCCAGAGAAACTGTGTGACCTCTGCTTTGTCCCTGAGAGTCACCACACTGCTTTGCTCCAGACCTACCATTCTCCCAAGGCAGCTGGCCACCCAGGGAAGAATCAACTAATTTGGGCCATTTCCCAACAATTCTGGTTTCCTAGTCCCTGCGCGGATGTAACCGCCTTCATAGCCGCTTGTTCCATGTGTTCTCAGTGTAAGACACCACAACAACTTCCAGTGGGTCTCCTACAACCCATACCCAATGGAGAGAGGCCTTGGACACACCTGTCTATGGATTTTATTGTGGAGTTACCCAACTCCCAGGGCAACACAGTTATTCTTATGATGGTTGATCGGTTCTCAAAAATGTCACATTATATTCCACTTAAGAAGTTGCCCACATCCAAGGATCTGGTGTCCATTTTTGCTTGGGAGACCTTTCGATTACATGGGCTACCCAAGGTTATCATCTCGGACAGGGGTAGACAGTTTGTCTCCAGATTTTGACAAGCCTTTCGTGCACAGTTGGGAATTTCCCTTCTCCTGCGTATCACCCGCAGACCAATGAGGCTTCAGAACCAGCCAACCAAGCCTTGGAGCAGTTTCTATTCTTCTATATTTCTGACCACCATACCAACTGGTAAGACCTCTTACCTTGGGCGGAGTTTGCTCACAATAGTGTCGTCAATACAGCTTCTTGATCGTCTCCATTTTTGGCGGATTATGGCTTCCAACCATCCATGTTGAATGACTCATTTGCGCCTCAAAGAATTCCTGCATTAGAGGAGCATCTCTGTGGTCTTCGTTCCATTTAGGTACAGGTCCAAGAGTCCTTGCAATGTGCCAGTGATCGGTACAGACTCCATGCTGACCGCAGACGCCTACCTGCGCCTTCCTACCAGGTTGGGGAGAGGGTCTGGCTGTCATCTTGCAACCTCTGACTCCATGTTCCCTCACTGGCACCACAGTGTGTATTGTATTTCATGTTTCCTTATTAAAATCAATGGTGTGCGACCGCTTCACCACCTCGGTACCACGTTCTCACCCGGTTCAGGTTGAGAACTATGAGGAGTATGAGATATAATTAATCATTGACTCCCATAGGTTCTGTGGGCGCATACAGTAACCTGGTTCATTGGGAAAGGGTACAGTCTGGAGGAGTGATCTTGGTTATCATCCTCGGATGTACATGCTCCTGTCCTCCTCCGTGCTTTCTATAGACTTTTCCCCTCAAACCTGGTGGCCCACCAAGGGGGAGGGGTTGTTGAGGAGGGGGTACTGTCAAGGCTGGTCTCAACCCTCCTTTTCAGCGCTCAGCTGTCGGTTAATTACCAGCACTCATTGTTTCAAAGTGCCTCACCTGATGATCATTTCCTGCTCGTCAGCCAGCCCCTTGTTGCTATTTAAATTGCTTGTTTCATTTCTCCCATGCTTTCACCTTGGTCAACATATCTGAAGAGTCTGCTGTGTTCCTGTTAAAGACTTGCCTGGCTGATGTCCCTTCGGGTTCCTGATCCTGTTTGCTGTCCCCGACTACGCTGATCTCTGGCTTCCTGATTTACTGGCTTGCACTGACTACCAAACCCTGGTTATGTTTTGACTACGTTTACTATTTGTACCATATTTACTACAATATTAAAAGGTGTAATTTTTACTGCATTTCTGTCTGTCTGATTCATGGTTCCTGACACAGACTAAGATTCCCCAGGCACAATATTTAAAGGAATATTTCATTTCTATTGTTTAACTTTAAGCATCATTAAAATCACTGTTCCTTTAAAAACGATTGTTTTTAAAACATTTTTTTTGCATTGATACATATCCCCCAGGGCAGTACCCAGGTCCCCATACACTTTCTATGGACATAACTTGCATACAAGCCTTTAAAATTAGGACTTTTGATTTTTCATGTTAGTGTCCAGTAGACTTTAATAGGGTTTGCATGTTCAGTGTAACTTTTTGCCCGTTCGAGATTTTCTGGTGCAAATCCAACGGGGAGGAGGGGGTTCAGCCCATCTCTAGTCTGCATTTGTCTGCAGAAAGGGGAGTGGTTAGAGAATCAGAAATGAGGTCTTAGTTGGTGACATTAAATAAACATAAAAATCTGAATATACTAAACACCAACATCTAGTAAGCTTAGAGTGCACATTTTGTGGAAAGGAGGAGCTGATGGAGTAAATTATGAAAGTACCATAATAGGGTCCATTCATAAAGCAGTGATATGTTCTTTAACACGGCAATAAAAAAAGACATATATACATTTATTTAAAAAAACAGTGGCGTACCTTACAAATGTGCATTTTGTTTTGCGGGCCTCTGGACTGCAAGCAGAGCACAATAAAATTAAATGAGGAAGGTCTAAAGCCTAATGCCCTGTACACACAATAGGATTTTCCGATGGAAAATGTGTGATAGGACCTTGTTGTCGGAAATTCCGACTGTGTGTAGGCTCCATCACACATTTTCCATAGGAATTTTCATCACACAAAATTTGAGATCTGGTTCTCAAATTTTCCGACAACAAAATCCGTTGTCGGAAATTCCGATCGTGTGTACACTATTCCGACGCACAAAGTGCCACGCATGCTCGGAATCAAGCAGAAGGGCAGCACTGGCTATTGAATTTCATTTTTCTCGGCTTGTCGTATGTGTTGTACGTCACCACGTTCTTGACGTTCGGAATTTCCGACCAACTTTGTGTGACCGTGTGTATGCAAGACACGTTTGAGCCAACATCCGTCAGGAAAAATCCAGTGGATTTTGTTGTTGGAAAATCCTATCGTGTGTACAGGGCATTATATGTGATCAAAGTCACGTGAAAGGCTCCCCTCCAGCAAGTTCTTTTTAGCTTGTAGGGAACATGTAGGAAGGTTCCCCGTTTAACTGTACATCCCACCCTGTAGGCATAGAGTGAGGATTTCATCCACATTTAATGGATGGGACGGGCTTAGTGAGAGGTTGGTGGCCCTGAAAATAACTAAAAATGACAGATGAGCTGTGTGTTCTCTCCCCTTTGGTGAATGGCATAGTCAGAAGCTGAGGGCTGTAAACCCTAAATGGGAATCAGAAAATTAGCATGAGAGGGCATGAGACAATAGTCATTAGTACCGCAATTCTCTCTTCCACCTTGCTGGACATTATTAAAGAGCTTACCTTATTATGGGACTGTTTATCATCTTCATGGACTATTATGTTAGCATTTATCATATTTATGTTGTAGACTATTTTCACCTGCTTTAAAGTAGTTGTAAACCTCAGCAATGAATTATGAACAAAGCATATCCCTCTATAGTGTGTACTTATTTAAATTAAGAACACAAAGTGTCATTACTGTCTGCTGCTTCATTCCTCTGCTATGAACATGAATCACTTCTGATAAGTCTTCCTGACACCAAGAGAAAAAAGGTGACAGGGGAGAGACCTCCAGCTGATTGACAGTCTCAGCTCTGTTTCTGTGTACTGTGTGAATGGGAGGGAGGGTGTCCCTTTCCTCCAATTAGCAGGCAGAGCTCTCCTCACTAAGCTTTACAGAGTGTAAATTCAGCCCTATGCCCTCTTTTTTCTGACAGCTCAGATAAGCTTTATTAATTTGGGACTTTGAATGGATGTAGAGAAGAGATGTGTGAACTGGCTCCATAGAGAGCCGATCGCAATCTCCTGACAAGCAAATTGGTTGTGGGGTAACCCTCATCCAATTCGCAATAGAGTAAACCCAGCCTTAATGTATAAATCAGAATGAACAGCCAATACCTGGGGAAAAGAGCACCTTTGAGTGATTAGTGTAAACCTGATCAGCCTAGGTATTGGTTAGAGAAAAGGGCTTACAAGCTGTCGGTGAGAGATAAACTCTCTCAACAGAACATGCACCAGGTGACCCAGGCCTCTGTGTCTTATGGTCCCCAGATGTTCTGCTAGACTTTTGAAACCCTAATCTAGATCATGATTGTCTTGTGTGAAGTGTGCTGTAGACATACTGGGGTTGTTATTGACTTGAATCAGGGGGATGCAGTGTAAGGGTCTAAAATCACCACCCGTAAATTTGTGTAGCAGACAAGTGGGTCTGCAAGGGCTTGGATGGTTACAGTGTACATAATTTAGCCCTGGATATCTCTACATTACTGTAGGGCACTAACTAAAGTGTTTGGCCATTAGGAGTAGCTAGGGAGAAGGCTACGACTGCTTGGCAGAACATCACCAGTACATCTGATGTAACAATAGCAAGGACTCTTATGGTTACACACTCAAGTCTCCACTAAGAACCCCTTCATCAAGGCTGTAGTGACAACAAAGTGGAGAGTGCAAAATCTGGTGTAGCTCTGTATAGAAACCAATCAGCTTCCAGATTTTTGCCCAGGTTCACACTGCTGCGGGATTGAAATCATGCGAGTTCAGCTGAACTTGCACAATTTCATACCCGCATGTCAGTCCGACTTCAGGGAGTGATTTCAGAGACATCTGTGCAGTTCCTGCACAGATGTCTATTGAAATTGCACCTGAAGTCGTCAAAAGTAGTACAGAAACTACTTTTGGGAATCGCATGCATATGAACCTAGGCTGATTGTCAAAGCTTAATAGAACAAGCTGAAGTTAAAAGCTGATTGGCTATTATGCACAGCTGCACCAGATTTTGCACTCTCAAGTTTTAGTAAGTCAACTCCAAAGTTTTAATAGTCAAAGAACATCACAGGCACCATACTACAGTTTGCATTTTATGAATGAGCTAAAAAATGCAGGCTGTTGTATAGAGTAATCCTGTGGAGTACAGAGAAAGAATAGCAATATTTACTCTTTATAAATTAGCTCTAGTTTTACATCTTTGGAAAATAGAAAGGTTTACAATATTATTATAGCACATCAAATAACAAATACTACTTTTTGTTTTAGTCTCTGCAAGTCAGTGGAAGAAATGACATACAAACTCATTTACCTTCTGCTGGATTCCTAATAGCAAAATATGGAGAATTCATACCATTTACAATCAATATTTTGGATAACAATTGAACTTGGACTGTCACATCTATTGCAAAGAGATCTCTCTGCTGGAGTCCAATGCAGCAGTAAAGATACAGCAGAGGATCAAAGCATTTTCATACTTCACTAAAATTGGAACATCTATTTTAGGTAAAGCTGACCCTTAAAGTCATATTATAGGATACTGCTTTCTTAAAATAAAAAAGATGTTATGCTTACATGATCTGTGTAAGGATATTACACAGAGCAGTCCTTTACCCAGGGCCATCTTTAAGGCAGGGCAAAAAGGGCATCTGCCCTGAGCCCCATCATTGTTGTGGGGCCCAAAGCACTTGCCAACTATACCAGTTCAAATTTCCTTGTCCCTTGAAGTTTTAGTCCCGTGCTGTGTCCCAATATCTCAGTGTGAAGTTACTAATGCTGCTCAGCTCTGCCTATTGTTGTGTACAGATGGCTCACCTGCCGACCCTGTGTTTACATGTAAATAATCTGCACTGATATGTAAATAGCAGCGGCAATAATATGTAAATAGCTGTGGACCGGCTACATTGATATGTAAATAAAGTCAGCATTCATATGTATATCATATCCACCATCACTTCTGCTGAATGCTGCCCACCGGGGAGGTGAAGGGGCATGCTTCAAAGCCCTTCAAAGGTGAATGTGAATTCCTGTTACATTGGAGTTTTCTGTCCATTGATGGGTCCCCTCACATCCCCAGTCCCCGGTGTGCGGACAGTGAGGAGATGATGTGCTGTAACCTTTAGCAACCAATCAGTGAGCAGTAATGATGTGCACTAACCTCTTGCATCCAATCATTGAGCAGTAAAGGATTTTCAGTAACATCTAGCAACCAATTAGTAAGCAGTAATAATGTGCAGTAATCTCTAGCAACTATTTGGTGAGTGGTAATGATGTCCACTAACCTTTAGCAACCAATCAGTGAGCAGTATTGATGTACAGTAATATCTAGCAACCAATCAACAAGCAGAAGCCATGTGCCGTAACCTCTAGCAAATAATCAGTGAGCTATAATGTGTGCTGTAACCTCTAGCAGCCAGTCAGTGAGCGGTAATGATTGCATGGGGGGGGGCAAGAAAATGTTTGCCCGGGGTCCAATCAATATTAAAGACGGCCCTGCCTTTACCTTATCTTCTGGAGTCCCCTACAAGCGCTGTGTGCTCCGTGTTCTTCCTGGTGCCCCATCAGCAAGCCACGTTCTGAGAGGGCACTCATGCGGGCGCTTCTGAACCAAGTTGTGTGCATCACACACACACAGTGACAGTAAGATATTTCCCAACTCCCTCTACACTTGATTTGACTGACAGCACCAGGAGCCCATGACACTCACTGCTCTCAGTGTTTCCTGTGAGACCAGGAAGAGAGGAGAGTGGTGCTGCAGATTAGAAAGCATTGGAATGGTGGAGGAGTCAGGTAAAAAGCATTTTGTCTTTAGAACCACTCGAAAAGAGGATGCTAATAGCAGTTGGTGAGTCCCTAACAACAGCTCAAGCTTTAAATAGCTTTTATGTGAAAGGCAATTAAAGATTAATTTACACACACAGGTGAATGATTCTGAGGAGGAACACAAGCTCCACCTGCTTTCATAGCAGATTTGAGATTACTTTAATGAGTAAAAGCTGCCAACAGGCATGCAGGCAAGAGGTGGGCTTTATTTATTTTAATTTATCCTGGATACACATTGTATTACATGTAAAATTATTGTATTACTATAACTAAACATGTGTTTAATAAAACAAAATAAAATAAAATAAAATTGGTCAAAGCCAGTATATGTTGCTTTTGATGTAGCAGGTGCTCCGATACCTTGGTACAGACAGTTGTTGAAAAACCTACTGGGAGCAACACTTCTTATCCGAGAGGTGCGAGGTTGGGGAGCACAGCAACATACAAACATTACAATGACCATTGTGAGCAAATATACCAGTAGATGAGATTGGTACCAGCAACTGCATCTGGAACAGGCAAGAAAGAAAGGCAAAGTACTGCGGTATCTTATAACTACAGTGTATTAGTACATTTATCTTGCAAGAAAACTAAGCAGCTGGACATGATTTATAAACTAAGACTACTCAAAATCAATTAGAGGCAAAAGATAATTAAACTGTACATGCCTATATGTAATAATTCACCAACTATTAAATGTAGAACTTGGTGCATCTGTACATTAAGACGAGCGTTTAGTAGTATAGCATCCTGCTATTTCTCATTTTTATAATTTATGTATAGCCATGATTAACTTGTTGAGAAGCAAGGAAGATAAATCTCAATTCATTATTTAATGACCCTACAAAAAAGTTATAATTTTCAATTCACATACTTTGATAGCCTAGATTTTTCAGCTACTTTCTAATTTACTCAATACACAGAGAACATTGCTGTTCAGTGACACTTTATACTAAATGGAAATTAAGTAATGTTAATTAAAATGGAATCCCTATAAAGATGCACATTATACTGCTGACATGGATAGGAACGAAATGCATTTATATTACTTTAACATGGTGTCCCTCTTTCGGATTACACACATTATTAGTTAGAGCTCTGGAATGTTTCCAGTGTGTACAGATTAAATAGCACAACAAGTTGATCTAAAAGCATTCAAATATATATTTTCCAGTGTGTTTAGCACATCATACTAATAGCCAGGGGAAGGGTCTTCAGCTTGCACTGCCTTCACTGTTGTAGAGAGAACCAGATAAAAAGGAACACATAGAGGGACACAGGTACAGACAAATGGGGCAGCATGTAGTTATCATAGCAGGAGACCCTTATTTCAGTTTCCGTTCATTTGTGCCCATGGATTGATTAGGATTCAAAGTGTGATTGTAACTTTGTAAAGAGCAGACCAAGTGAATATCTCACTGGATGACATACAAATTGTGAGCTTTACTTTAATAAATATCTTGCATAACTACTGTAATTTTGTATGCTACTAAAAGCAACCATGCACAAGACTGGATTGCTGCATGGTCTTAGTGCTTAATGTCTAGGTCAATGTTTCTCCATCTCCAGTCCTCAAGTACCCCCAACAGGTCATGTTTTCAGGCTCTCCATTATTTTGCACAGGTGATTTGATCAGTTTCACTGCCTTAGTAATTACCACAGCTGTTTCATCTGATGGAAATTCTGAAAACATGACCTGTTGGAAGTGCTTGAGGACTGGAGTTGAGAAACATTGGTCTAGGTTGCCTGCAAATCTGAAGTCTGTATTGAGGGTTATAAATAGCACGAGGGGAAAAGTTAGGTTTGATGGGCTTTAAAGTATTGTTCTTTACAATGCAACCCAAAGCCTTTGTCTAATAGCAATTTCCAACACCACTGCCAACCTGTCCAGGTCTAGTGCAGTATTTACTATCTACAGAGCTCTATACTTTTCCATAGATTTGGACACCTGTGCCAAGTTAAAGAATAGAGGGGAAGATCTGTTGCAGACTAGCCAATGGGGAATTATGGCTAGTCTACCACAGACCCTGCTTCCCCTGTCCAGCAATTTACAACATCAAAAGATGTCAGTACATACCTTCAGTATGGCTATGATCCACACATCATATTTAAAGAACAGTTCCTCAACCCCACATTTCACAATGCAATTTGTAACTTCTTGGTAGTTGTAAATAATATGTACTCTAGGTTCAGAAGGTCCCAGGGCAACCTGAAGGTTCATTTAGTCAAAAACAGCAAATGTATCCTATAAATGCACCTTATAGTAACTATATCTGTATTATAATGGCACTTTAACTTAACAATATCTTTAATTAAAAGAGACTCTTTACCACTATAGTATGCATTTTTTTTGTTTAAGACTAATTAATGTATTTAATACATATAGACACAATTGAGTATTGTCTGTGATACTTTTTTATTTGCACTAACATACAATTTTTCAGGACAAGCTTTCGGGGTATGTCCCCTTCTTCAAGCTCCCAGCAGTACTGATTCACAAAACTTTTAGCAGAATGTTAAAAAAAACACAATCCCTGAGGGAAAGAAAAAAATGAAAAACAAACACACACAAACAAATGCACATGGCAATGGTAAAAAAAAAACTAGCATAGTTAGTGAGATAAGACAGAAAGAGAGCTATAGATGGGGGGGGGGGATGATAGTCACAGAGGGGGTCGTAAAACTTTTGGATAATGAGTCAGGAAACCCATATCTAAATTTAGGCCATTATTTTTTGTGTAAAAAAAAGGAGCATCATTCTTTTTTTTAAAAAACTTTATTTCTTTATTCAACAATTTCTTAATTTTTTACAAACAGTATAAAAAATGGAGCATTCCTCCCAAATCCCACCCCCCTCCCCTGTTCATTCCATCCCTTTAAAAGGGGCATTATATGGTACACACATTATAAATATTATCTAGGGGGGGTCGGGCAGCTAATGGGGGACCTGTCTGGGATTCCATTTGGGTCTAGCTTCTCACCCATCTGGTAACCCGCCCAATTCATCCTAACCATTCATTCAATACAACCCATCATCTTTCAGACTCTCTTGAATGGTTTTCTTTTGGGTCACTTCCTATCACATCAGTGTTTTTCCCATTAAGAGAGGTTTAAATATCAATCCCTCTTGCGTCCCACCAAGGTTTCCAAATCAATTCATATTTCCTTAGCACGCTTTGCTTTATATATACCACTTTCTCTTTAAGAATTACCGCGTTCATACCATTCAGCCAATCCTTACTGGACGGAGGCAGCGCCGACTGCCATCTCCGGGTGATCAGGTTTCTTGCTTGGAATAAATATCTTGTAACTGCTACTTGCAGATTTCCTGGGTTTCCCACTCCCTCCACTAATCCCAGTAGGCAGTGTTTTGCCTCCAACTCAGTGGAGGAACCATACGCCCGGTCGATGATTCCTGTCACCTCGGTCCAGTAACGAAACAGCTTTGGGCATCTTTAAAACATATGAAGCATATCCGCCTCTAGAACCTCACACCTAGGACATCTTGAGTCCAAGCGGCAGCCAAACTGAAAAAGTCTGCGAGGGGTATAATAAGTTCTGTAAAGTAAGAACAAATGTGACATCCTCTGAGAAGGGGACAGTGAGAATGCCACTGCATTTCTGTAATGTCTCCCACTTCTTTTTTCCACTTTCTCCTATACGGAGGGGGTTCCCTCTCTCCAAATCTCACCTTATTAATATGTGAAAATATTTTTGAAATTACTTTCCCTTTCCCTGACTCTGCATTGATCAATTTTTGAAGTACTGGAATTGTACTCCATTCTAAAATCCTTCCTCTAAACTGTTCCTTCCGAGCATGCCTGACCTGTAGACATCTAAAAAAAGATTTATTCAAGAGGGCGTATTGGTCTCTCAGTTCTTGGAAAGATTTCAGAGATCCATCTACATATAGTTGAGAAATGGATTTAATACCACACCTCTCCCATACCCTTACTACCCCTATCTTCTGCAATTCCCCCAGTTTGCTATTCTCTCACAGAGGGGTATACTCTGTAAGACCACTATACTTCAATATTACTTTCACTGTATCCCATACTCTCATCATAAGGTTCAGGGTAGATAGTCCTGAGGGAAAGGAACTTGCCTCCAGGGCTTCAGCTATTGAGTCATGTGGGGTATTTTGTAGGAGCCTCTTTCTTCTTACTTCTCGGCCTACTGAGTTACAACCCTCTATATGCTTGAGTTGAGACGCCAAGAAATAACTAAATGGGTGTGGGAGGGCTACTCCCCCTTCCTGTTTTTGAAGCTGCAAAGTGCTTAGCCGAATTCTTGCAGGGCCACCCTTCCAGATCATTTCCCTAAACAGCGTATCAATCCTTTGAAACCACTTTTTGTACAGCCATATTGGAGAGTTATGTAATACATAGAGGAGTTGCAGCATCCAGACCATTTTGATTAAATTACAGCGACCAGCCACAGATATTGGCAAGCATTTCCAGACTTTTATTTTATCCCTAAATTTGGCCAATAACGGGTCGATATTATCTGAGATGTAACATTGAGGGTCTCTGGAGATATTTATGCCCAAGTACCTAAATTTGTTCACCACTGGAATCTGGGTCACCTCCTCGGGCAAAAGGTCGCCCAGGGGGTCTACAGGTAACAAACAAGATTTTGCCCAGTTTATAAATAAGCATCATTCTTAGTTCAAAAAAGTTTTCCTTTCCTTGATAGTTCTGAAATTCCCTTTAAGAACTAAAACATTGAGGACTTCTATAGTGTGGTCCGGTTGGGAGAAATGATGTCTCATAGGGGGGGAAAGTATTTTCTTTATGTTCCCTGATGGTATGTCTGTGCAAAATCATCCTCGCTTGCAACTTCTGTCCTGTTTTACCAACATAAGATCCTTTGCTTGGATGAGGTACACAACATTATTGGAGGTACAGCGGTATGATCCTGTGATATTGAAGGTCCCATTTGTGTGTGTGACACTTTTAGATAGATTGATCTGGTTGCACAGTTTGCAGGGTTTGCTTCCATTATTTGTGACTTCATAATCAGAATGAAGCTTCCTGCTGATTAGATTATGTCTGAGGTTGGGTGGTTGTCTGAAAGCAAGAATTGGGGGTTATTAGAATATTTCTTCCAGAGTTTCATCCTCTGTTATAATAGGTTGTAAATCTTTGATCATCTTTCTTATCCCTTCTAGTGCTAGATTGTGTGTGGTGACTAGAGGAACACGGTTATTTGTATTTTCCTCTTTGTATTGGAGGAGATTTTCTCTTTGGGTTTACAAGGCCGTGTTTATGCTGTGGTTGATGGTTTTGTCTTTGTAACCTTTTTTATGGAAGAAGTCTGCTAAGGTTCTGAGATTATCTCTGTCTCCTGTGTCTGAACATATTCTGTGGTATCTGATGGCCTGGCTGTGTGTATGAAAGATAGTTGCATCTGTCAGTCGGTTCGCTGTATATCGTATTGTGAAGCTTGTCATCCCAGATGCATACTGTGGTGTCTAGAAAGTTGATGTGTGTGTTAGAATAATCCATTTTTAGTTTGATAGATGGGTGAAAAGTGTTGATGAATGAGTAAAACAGTTTTAAATGTTCTTCCCCTTCTGTCCATATAATGAAGATATCATCAATATAGCGATAATATCTGTATGGCTCTTGTTGTTTTGTTGTTTTGTTGTATGCTGTTTAGGAATTTGTCCTCCAGGTCAGCCATAAATAAGTTTGCATATTGGGGTGCCACTTTACTTCCCATAGCAGTACCCATACACTGGAGATAGATGTCATTGTTGAAAGTGAAGTAGTTGTGTGTAAGAATTAGGGATGGTCGAGATAAACGTAAGTTTGACTTGAACATCGGGTTTTCATTTGTTTGCAGACATATAGACTTTTTTTTCGTACATATGGGGCGGTCGCTGCAAATTTGAGCGCAGTAGAGTGCCCCATAATGCACTGCGAGATCGGTGCCCATGCCAGGGTGCCTTTAGCCAATCATGGCTCAGGGGCTAAGTCCACGCCCCACACTATACATGCCCACCGTATATAGTGTTATAATAATGTGGAGATTGAGAGAACGTTAGCTAGAGGCAGGTTAGTTAGTGGCATGCAGACAATTATATATATATATATATATATATATATATATATATATATATATATATATATATATATATATATACAGTGTAATCAGTGTAGTATAGACTATATATACAGTGCAGGCAGAGTATTAATATATATATATAGATATATATATATATACAGTGTTATATATATATACAGTGTTTTATATATATATGCAGTGCAGAATATATATATACAGTGTAGTAAAGATATATAAGAAAAAAACGGCATGGGGTCCCCCCAAAATCCATACCAGGCTCTTTGGGTTTGGTGTAGATTTTAAGGGGAACTCCATGGCAAAATGTAAAAATAAAACTGTGTAGGGACCCCCCAAAATCCATACCAGGCCCTTTGGGTCTGGAATAGATTTTAAGGGGAACTCCATGCAAAAATGTAAAAAAAAACATTTTAAAAATGGTGTGGGTTCCCCCTTAAAATCCATACCAGACCCTTATCCAAGCATGCAGCCTGGCAGGCCAGGAAAGGGGGGATGAGCTAGTGCCCCCTCCTAAACCATACCAGGTCACTTACCCTCAAAATGGGGAGGGTGCTTTGGGGTCCCCCCTACGCACCTTCACCTTGTCCCCATGTTGATGGGGACAAGGGCCTCGTCCCCACAACTCTGGCCCGGTGGTTGTGGGGGCTTATCAGAATCTGGAAGCAGCCTTTAACAAGGGGGCCCCCAGATCCCACGCCCCTATGAGAATGGGTATGGGGTACATTGAACCCCTACCCATTCACCAAAAAAAGTGTCAAAAAATAAAAACCACAAAAGACAGTTTTTGACAATTTCTTTATTAAAAAAAAAAGTGTCCCGCGATGTCCAACCATATTCAATCACATCGCCCGACGGACCCGGAAAATAGAAATAAAAAAAGATCCTCCTCGATGGGAGGCCTCCCGTCGACTGCTGTCTCTTGGCTGTGATAGCTGTTATATAGGCAAGGGCGGGGCCACCCTTTGACGTAACTGAGTGACCCCACCCCTTCTGACATCATGTGAGGGGGTGGGGTCATCTAATTAGATCAGCGAGTGGCCCCGCCCTTGCCTATATAACAGCTGTCACAGCCAAAAGACAGCAGTCGGGAGGCCTCCCATGGAGGGATTTTTGTTTTTTGTTTTTTTCCTATTTTCTGGGTTTGTTGGGCGGCATGATTGATGATGGATGTACATAGCGGGACACTTTTTATTTGTTTAATTTTTTTAAATAAAGGAATCATCAAAAACGGTCTATTGTGGTTTATACTTTTTGACACTTTTTTTGGTGAATGGGTAGGGGTACAATGTACCCGATACCCATTCACATGGGGTGGGGGCCGGGATCTGGGGGCCCCCTTGTTAAAGGGGGCTTCCAGATTCTGATAAGTCCCCCCCACCTGCAGACCCCCACAACCACCGGGCCAGGGTTGTGGGGACAAGGTACTTTTTGGGAGGACCCCAAAGCACCCTCCTCATGTTGAGGGCAAGTGGCTTAGTCTATTTTGGCGTGAAGTTCCCCTTAAAATCTATGTCAGGCCCAAAGGGCCTGGTATGGATCTTGGGGGGGCACACTTTTTTTATTTTGGCATAGAGTTCCCCTTAAAATCCATACCAGACCTAAAGGGCCTGGTATGAACTGGGGGGAACCCACTCAGATTTCATCATTGATTTTTCATCTATATTGCCGGGAGCCGGCAATACATTACAGCCGCGAGCAAGTTTTAATTAAATTTTTATGTTATATTACCAATTTTCCTCCATTTTCCTCCATTTCCCATTTTTTTTTTCCTTTCTGTATCCATTTCTTGAAATACTCAATAAAAACTTATTGATATAAAAAGAAATGTAATTTTGCTGCGGCACTGTTCTACTCATACTGTAACACAGATGCAACACTTTACAGGCAGACTAAGGGGACCCCCAGGCACGATATTTAAAGGAATATTTCATTTTTATTGTTTCACTTTAACCACTTGCCGACCGCCGCACGACGATGTACGTCGGCAAAGCGGCACGGGCAGGCAAAAGGGCTTACCTGTACGTCCCTGCCTGCCCGCGGGTGGGGGGTCCGATCGGACCCCCCCCCGGTGCCTGCGACGGTCGGCAAATGTCCCCCGGCGATCGGTGGTGAGGGGGAGGCCATCCATTCGTGGCCCCCCCCTCGCGATCGCTCCCAGCCAATGGAATCATTTCCCTGCCTCTGTATTGTAAACAGAGGCAGAGGAAATGATGTCATCTCTCCTCGGCTCGGTATTTTCCGTTCCGGGCCGAGGAGAGAAGACTGAACTGTGAGTTACACAAACACACACACACAGTAGAACATGCCAGGCATACATTTCACCCCGATCCCCCCCCCGATCGCCCCCCGATCCCCCCCCAATCACCCCCCCCCCCCTGTCACAAACTGACACCAAGCAGGTTTTTTTTTTTTTTTTTTTTTTTTTTTCTGATTACTGTATTGGTGTCAGTTTGTGTCAGTTAGTGTGTTAGGGCAGTGAGTCTTAGGCCCCCTTTAGGTCTAGGGTACCCCCCTAACCCCCCTAATAAAGTTTTAACCCCTTGATCACCCCCTGTCACCAGTGTTGCTAAGCGATCATTTTTCTGATCGCTGTATTAGTGTCGCTGGTGACGCTAGTTAGTGAGGTAAATATTTAGGTTCGCCGTCAGCGTTTTATAGCGTCAGGGACCCCCATATACTACCTAATAAATGTTTTAACCCCTTGATTGCCCCCTAGTTAACCCTTTCACCACTGATCACCGTATAACTGTTACGGGTGACGCTGGTTAGTTCGTTTATTTTTTATAGTGTCAGGGCACCCGCCGTTTATTACCGAATAAAGGTTTAGCCCCCCGATCGCCCGGCGGTGATATGCGTCGCCCCAGGCAGCGTCAGATTAGCGCCAGTACCGCTAACACCCACGCACGCAGCATACGCCTCCCTTAGTGGTATAGTATCTGTATGGATCAATATCTGATCCAATCAGATCTATACTAGCGTCCCCAGCAGTTTAGGGTTCCCGAAAACGCAGTGTTAGCGGGATCAGCCCAGATACCTGCTAGCACCTGCGTTTTGCCCCTCCGCCCGGCCCAGCCCAGCCCACCCAAGTGCAGTATCGATCGATCACTGTCACTTACAAGGCACTAAACGCATAACTGCAGCGTTCGCAGAGTCAGGCCTGATCCCTGCGATCGCTAACAGTTTTCTTGGTAGCGTTTTGGTGAGCTGGCAAGCACCAGCCCCAGGCAGCGTCAGATTAGCGCCAGTACCGCTAACACCCACGCACGCAGCATACACCTCCCTTAGTGGTATAGTATCTGAACGCATCAATATCTGATCCGATCAGATCTATACTAGCGTCCCCAGCAGTTTAGGGTTCCCAAAAACGCAGTGTTAGCGGGATCAGCCCAGATACCTGCTAGCACCTGCGTTTTGCCCCTCCGCCCGGCCCAGCCCAGCCCACCCAAGTGCAGTATCGATCGATCACTGTCACTTACAAAACACTAAACGCATAACTGCAGCGTTCGCAGAGTCAGGCCTGATCCCTGCGATCGCTAACAGTTTTTTTGGTAGCGTTTTGGTGAACTGGCAAGCACCAGCCCCAGGCAGCGTCAGATTAGCGCCAGTACCGCTGACACCCGCGCACGCAGCATACACCTCCCTTAGTGGTATAGTATCTGATCGCATCAATATCTGATCCGATCAGATCTATACTAGCGTCCCCAGCAGTTTAGGGTTCCCACAAACGCAGTGTTAGCGGGATCAGCCCAGATACCTGCTAGCACCTGCGTTTTGCCCCTCCGCCCGGCCCAGCCCACCCAAGTGCAGTATCGATCGATCACTGACACTTACAAAACACTAAACGCATAACTGCAGCGTTCGCAGAGTCAGGCCTGATCCCTGCGATCGCTAACAGTTTTTTTGGTAGCGTTTTGGTGAACTGGCAAGCGCCAGCGGCCTAGTACACCCCGGTCGTAGTCAAACCAGCACTGCAGTAACACTTGGTGACGTGGCGAGTCCCATAAGTGCAGTTCAAGCTGGTGAGGTGGCAAGCACAAGTAGTGTCCCGCTGCCACCAAAAAGACAAACACAGGCCCGTCGTGCCCATAGTGCCCTTCCTGCTGCATTCGCCAATCCTAATTGGGAACCCACCACTTCTGCAGCGCCCGTACTTCCCCCATTCACATCCCCAACCAAATGCAGTCGGCTGCATGAGAGGCATTTTTATGTCCTCCCGAGTACCCCTACCCAACAAACCCCCCCAAAAAAGATGTTGTGTCTGCAGCTAGCGCGGATATAGGCGTGACACCCGCCATTATTGTCCCTCCTGTCCTGACAATCCTGGTCTTTGCATTGGTGAATGTTTTGAATGCTACCATTCACTAGTTGACTATTAGCGTAGGGTACAGCATTGCACAGACTAGGCACACTTTCACAGGGTCTCCCAAGATGCCATCGCATTTTGAGAGACCTGAACCTGGAACCGGTTACAGTTATAAAAGTTAGTTACAAAAAAAAGTGAAAAAAAAAAAAAAAACACAAACAAAAATATAAAATAAAAAAAAAAATAGTTGGCGTTTTATTGTTCTCTCTCTCTCTATTCTCTCTCTATTGTTCTGCTCTTTTTTACTGTATTCTATTCTGCAATGTTTTATTGTTATTATGTTTTATCATGTTTGCTTTTCAGGTATGCAATTTTTTATACCTTACCGTTTACTGTGCTTTATTGTTAACCATTTTTTTGTCTTCAGGTACGCCATTCACGACTTTGAGTGGTTATACCAGAATGATGCCTGCAGGTTTAGGTATCATCTTGGTATCATTCTTTTCAGCCAGCGGTCAGCTTTCATGTAAAAGCAATCCTAGTGGCTAATTAGCCTCTAGACTGCTTTTACAAGCAGTCGGAGGGAATGCCCCCCCCCCCCCCCCCCAACGTCTTCCGTGTTTTTCTCTGGCTCTCCTGTCTCAACAGGGAACCTGAGAATGCAGCCGGTGATTCAGCCAGATGACCATAGAGCTGATCAGAGACCAGAGTGGCTCCAAACATCTCTATGGCCTAAGAAACCGGAAGCTACGAGCATTTCATGACTTAGATTTCGCCGGATGTAAACAGCGCCATTGGGAAATTGGGGAAGCATTTTATCACACCGATCTTGGCGTGGTCAGATGCTTTGAGGGCAGAGGAGAAATCTAGGGTCTAATAGACCCCAATTTTTGCAAAAAAGAGTACCTGTCACTACCTATTGCTATCATAGGGGATATTTACATTCCCTGAGATAACAATAAAAATGATTTAAAAAAAAAAAAAATGAAAGGAACAGTTTAAAAATAAGATAAAAAAATAATAATAATAAAGAAAAAAAAAAAAAAAGCACCCCTGTCCCCCCTGCTCTCGCGCTAAGGTGAACGCAAGCGTTGGTCTGGCGTCAAATGTAAACAGCAATTGCACCATGCATGTGAGGTATCGCCGCGAAGGTCAGATCGAGGGCAGTAATTTTAGCAGTAGACCTCCTCTGTAAATCTAAAGTGGTAACCTGTAAAGGCTTTTAAAGGCTTTTAAAAATGTATTTAGTTTGTCGCCACTGCACGTTTGTGCGCAATTTTAAAGCATGTCATGTTTGGTATCTATGTACTCGGCCTAAGATCATCTTTTTTATCTCATCAAACATTTGGGCAATATAGTGTGTTTTAGTGCATTAAAATGTAAAAAAGTGTGTTTTTTCCCCAAAAAATGCGTTTGAAAAATCGCTGCGCAAATACTGTGTGAAAAAAAAAAATGAAACACCCACCATTTTAATCTGTAGGGCATTTGCTTTAAAAAAAATATATAATGTTTGGGGGTTCAAAGTAATTTTCTTGCAAAAAAAAATTATTTTTTTATGTAAACAATAAGTGTCAGAAAGGGCTTTGTCTTCAAGTGGTTAGAAGAGTGGGTGATGTGTGACATAAGCTTCTAGATGTTGTGCATAAAATGCCAGGACAGTTCAAACCCCCCCCAAATGACCCCATTTTGGAAAGTAGACACCCCAAGCTATTTGCTGAGAGTCATGTTGAGTCCATGGAATAATTTATATTGTGACACAAGTTGCGGGAAAGAGACAATTTTTTATTTTTTTTATTTTTTTTTGCGCAAAGTTGTCACTAAATGATATATTGCTCAAACATGCCATGGGAATATGTGAAATTACACCCCAAAATACATTCTGCTGCTTCTCCTGAGTACGGGGATACCACATGTGTGAGACTTTTTGGGAGCCTAGCCGCGTACGGGACCCCGAAAACCAAGCACCGCCTTCAGGCTTTCTAAGGCCGTAAATTTTTGATTTCACTCTTCACCGCCTATCACAGTTTCGGGGGCCATGGAATGCCCAGGTGGCAAAAAAAAACCCCAAATGACCCCATTTTGGAAAGTAGACACCCCAAGCTATTTGCTGAGAGGTATAGTGAGTATTTTGCAGACCTCACTTTTTGTCACAAAGTTTTGAAAATTGAAAAAAGAAAAAAAAAATTTTTTTTTCTCGTCTTTCTTTATTTTCAAAAACAAATGAGAGCTGCAAAATACTCACCATGCCTCTCAGCAAATAGCTTGGGGTGTCTACTTTCCAAAATGGGGTCATTTGGGGGGGGTTTGTGCCACCTGGGCATTCCATGGCCTCCGAAACTGTGATAGGCAGTGAGGAGTAAAATCAAAAATGTACGCCCTTAGAAATCCTGAAGGCGGTGCTTGGTTTTCGGGGTCCCGTACGCGGCTAGGCTCCCAAAAAGTCCCACACATGTGGTATCCCCGTACTCAGGAGAAGCAGCTAAATGTATTTTGGGGTGCAATTCCACATATGCCCATGGCCTGTGTGAGCAATATATCATTTAGTGACAACTTTGTGCAAAAAAAAAAAAAAAAAAAAAAAAATTGTCACTTTCCCGCAACTTGTGTCAAAATATAAAACATTCCATGGACTCAACATGCCTCAAAGCAAATAGCTTGGGGTGTCTACTTTCCAAAATGGGGTCATTTGGGGGGGGTTTATGTCATCTGGGCATTTTATGGCCTTCAAAACCATGATAGGTAGTGAGGAGTAAAATCAAAAATGTACGCCCTTAGAAATCCTGAAGGCGGTGCTTGGTTTTCGGGGCCCCGTACGCGGCTAGGCTCCCAAAAAGTCCCACACATGTGGTATCCCCGTACTCAGGAGAAGCAGCTAAATGTATTTTGGGGTGCAATTCCACATATGCCCATGGCCTGTGTGAGCAATATATCATTTAGTGACAACTTTTTGTAATTTTTTTTTTTTTTTTTTTTTTTTGTCATTATTCAATCACTTGGGACAAAAAAAATGAATATTCAATGGGCTCAACATGCCTCTCAGCAAATTCCTTGGGGTGTCTACTTTCCAAAATGGGGTCATTTGTGGGGGTTTTGTACTGCCCTGCCATTTTAGCACCTTAAGAATCGACATAGGCAGTCATAAATTAAAGGCTGTGTAAATTCCAGAAAATGTACCCTAGTTTGTAGACGCTATAACTTTTGCGCAAACCAATAAATATACACTTATTGACATTTTTTTTACCAAAGACATGTGGCCGAATACATTTTGGCCTAAATGTATGACTAAAATTGAGTTTATTGGATTTTTTTTAGAACAAAAAGTAGAAAATATCATTTTTTTTCAAAATTTTCGGTCTTTTTCCGTGTATAGCGCAAAAAATAAAAACGGCAGAGGTGATCAAATACCATCAAAAGAAAGCTCTATTTGTGGGAAGAAAAGGACGCAAATTTCGTTTGGGTACAGCATTGCATGACCGCGCAATTAGCAGTTAAAGCGACGCAGTGCCGAATTGTAAAAAGTGCTCTGGTCAGGAAGGGGGTAAATCCTTCCGGGGCTGAAGTGGTTAAGCAATATTAAAATCACTGCTCCTGAAAAAAATTTTAAAAACTTTTTTTTGCATTGATACATGTGCCTTGGGGCAGTACCCGGGTCCCCATACACTGTTTATGGCAATAACTTGCATATAAGCATAAAATGAGCACTTTTGATTTTTCATGTTCGTGTCCCTTTTGCATGTTTGCTCGAACTTCTTGCCTCTTTGCATGTTCTGGTGTGAACTGAACCGAAGGGTGTTCATCTCATCCCTAGTAAGAATGAATTTGATGAGCTGTGTAACATCCTCAGCAGTGTATTTATGGTTTGGTGAGGATGGTAAGAATCTGTGACATGCAGCCAACCCATCCTTGTGAGGGATGTTACTATAAAGGGATTCTACATCCATAGTGACTAGAAGTGTATTAGGTGGTAATTGTTGTATATTGTCAAACTTGTTTATAAAATCAGCTGTGTCTTGCAGGAAACTTGTAGTATTAAGGACAGCTTTAACATATTTTCTACAAGGCCTGACAAATGTTCGGTAAGTGTATTCATACCTGTTATGATGGGTCTGCCGGATTTCCTGGCTTGTGAATCTTGGGCAGCATGTAGAAGTCCCGAATTTCTGGATTATCTGAGAATCGCATTGATAAGTTTTGAATGTAGGTGGGTTGGTATTGTTTTAATGAGACCTTTTAATTGCTTAGGAAAATCCTGGGTTGGATCATAATAATTCAGTTTTTTATAGTAAGTAGTATTTGCCAGCTGCCTCTGGCCCTCTTGTATATATTGTTCTGTATCCATCACAACGACTGCTCCCTCTTTATCTGCTGGTTTGATGGTGATGGCCAGATTATTGCGCAAATCGTATACAGCTTTTTGCTCCAGTGGTGAAAGGTTGTATAACATTTTCTTTTGCTGGGTGGATTGGATATCAGGGATATAACTCACAGTCTGAAGCAGTCAATATAGGTGTCCAGTTTGGGTTTGCGTCCCTGTGGAGGTGTGAAGTTGCTGTTCTTTTTCTATTTTGTCACCTTCTATTGTCCTGGGATCAGTGTTGCCAACCTACCAGATTTAAATTTACTGACACAAAACCGTGGCACAGCCAAGTTTTTACTGCCATTTGCAAAAGTTACAAAATTACAGCTTTAAGTGCAAATTTCAGTATTTAGGATACAAACAGGTACAATATGCAAATAGCAATGTGATTTAAGGTAGATATTAAGGCAAAAAACATATTTCTTTCTTTATTTTCACTATAGTAAGTAGGTAGCTAAGGGACAGGACTCAGGAGGGCAAAAAATTAGAATGGGCAGGCACACATACAGGAAATTGATTCTCATGGTGACACTGACAGCGGTGTGCAGCAGCACAGAAAATGATGACACCTCAGCAACACAACACGTCCCCTCCTGAGTCATAGTGACAGTCTCTCTCCATGACAGGTGGTCCCTTCAGTTCACTCCAGTCCAAACAGCACTGACAGTCCTGCTCCCAGATTGCCCTGTTCCCATCCCGCAGACCCACACGCTCTGCTCCCTTGCACCATGACAGTACAAGACACGCTCAGGCACTGCCTCCGCCAAACCCACTGGCACCGCCCAAACACACTGTAGCAGACACTCGGATGGTCTTGGCCGGCTCTGGACCAGAACTGCGCATGTGCAGTTCTGAGCCAAGCATCACAGCTATGTTTTCTACTGGCAACCTTTTCCTGTCACTGGCATTTACTGGCAGGAGAAAAGTGCCCGTTTTTTACTGGCTGCCAGTAAAAATACTGACGGTTGGCAACACAGCCTGGGATTCCTTTCATTACTGTGAAAAATTCCTCCATATCTGACAATACCTGTAAATTATCCAATTTGGTGGCTGGGCAGAATGTGAGGCCTTTGGAGAGAACTGTTATTTCTTGTTCAGAAAGTTTATGATTTGACAAATTGATGATTAATCACCTGAAGCTTTAATAAATATGAAATAATGCATAAGAATGCATAAGGAAATTTCATATGGGATACTTACAGACCACTAACATATTTATTTATGTTTGTTTATGTATTTATTTATTTATTATAATCTTAATTTTATTATACGTTTTTCAAGTTACAAAGAACAAAGCTGAACAGTCAATCGTCAAGTGCACAATCTGTCAAAGTACAGAATAAAGTATTAACAAATGGTGTACATACAGTGCCTTGCAAAAGTATTCACCCCCCTTGGCATTTTTCGTGTTTTGTTGCCTCACAACCTGTAATTAACATGGATTGTTTGAGGATTTGCATCATTAACCACTTAAGGAACGAGCCTCTTTCTGAGATTTGTTGTTTACAAGTTAAAAACAGTTTTTGTTTGCTAGAAAATTACTTAGAACCCCCAAACATATATATGTTTTTTTCTAACACCCTAGAGAATAAAATGGCGGTCGTTGCAATACTTTCTGTCACACCGTATTTGTGCAGCGGTCTTACAAGTGCACTTTTTTTGGAAAAAATACACTTTTTTGAATTAAAAAATAAGACAGCAGTAAAGTTAGCCCAAAGTTAGCTAAGCTGGCCACTCAGCTGTCGGCTAATTGCCAGCTCCTATCTCCCCACAGTGACTCACCTGTTGATGATATCCTGCTCGCCTACTTAAGCCGCCCGGCCCAGATGATCTCTGCCTTCGCCTTGGTCAACATCACAGAGAATCTCATTCGTTCCTGTTAAAGACTTGCTTGGCTGACATTCCTTCTGGCTCCAGATCCTGTTTCCTGTTCCACTACTGCACTGTTCCCTGGCTTCCTGACTTTCTGGCTTGTCTGACTATCCGTTCCGGTTACCGAACTTTGGTTATGTTTTGACTACATTTGTTCTATTTACTTTTATTATTAAACAAGTGTGATTTAACTGTACTTCTGTCTCGGTCTGATTCATGGTTTCTGACAGTAGGCGAAAGCCAAGAATTCAGAAGATGCAGTCAATCCACATATTGGTATTATTCTTTCCAGATTGGATGGGCAGGATCATGCCATGGCGTTACAAACACTCCTGAGTCACACGGCTCACCTGGAATCTCCCACTGTGGCTGGTTGGGTACAACCTGTGTCGCAGGCCGTCCATGCTGCTGCTCCAGTCTCTGTGCAAGCACCCGCCTCGAGTATTAACTCTATAAGAGGTGTGTCTGGTTCCGCTCTGCTTCCACAGCGATTTGACAACACCCCAATAATGTCAGCAGCAGACTGATCAATGTTGAAATTTACGAAAGATAGTCAGAGGGAAGTCAACACATCCATATGATTAATGAAGTGTTTAGAATTAAATCCAACCCTTTTACATTTTTTTTATTTTATTGTCGAATTTCAACACAATTCACATGAAACTTCTTTTTTTTTTTTTTTTACAAAATAAATTTTATTGAAAGAAAGAAACATAAAACAATATGATAGTGTGACAGTATTATCATACAATTGTACAAGAGTTGGGGAATGAACATAGATTCTTACAATTGATACAGAGATAACAATGAGTCGGCTATAACAAAAAATCTCTTACTGATGCTTTATAGTATATGTATGGCAGGGTGGTTTTGGACTAATCCATTATCACACTGAAGTGTCTGTCGAGAGGTTAGTGTTAATTATGATGGCATAGAATATATCCTCTTATTTCCCCCTCCCGCTTTCTTTCCCTCCCCTCCTTTCATGTTACAGTTATGATTTTGATTTCGGGGGGGATTCCCACTCGTTGGGTAAAGGCGTAAGAGTTTGTATGACAATTCAATCCACATATTCAAAGGAGGTATTGGTCGGGATCTCTGTTAGGAGATCCGTACCATGTAGGGGTTTAAGAGGGGTTGAGTGTGGATATTGAGAAGTAAGTGAAGAAAGGAGGAGAAATAAAGGAGAGAGGAGAAGAGAGGAGAGAGAAAAGAAAAAACAACAAGAAGAAAAAGAAGGGGGGGGGAGGGGGGGAGGGGGGAGGTTATCTAAGGAAGGTGGGAGGGGGGAGGGGGAACTAGGAGGGGGGGTCAAGGGAGATAGAGGGGTGAATGAATGAATGAATGTCCCCTCGGTCTCCGTCATTTGTGGTGTACATTGGGATTGGAATTAATTTATGATGAAATAGGTCAGGTTTGTCTGATTTCTACTCTCGGCGAGTAGTACTGGGCTAATTTCGACATGTGACCCCCCATACTCGTCCCTTGTTTAGGGGTGGGGGGACCACGCCGTCTGGAGAGGAAGATGAGGTATATAAAAGATGCAGCTGAAAGGTTTTAAATAGTGTCGAAGTCGGGTGTTGGGTGATGGTCTCGTGTGGGCAATGGCACGTCGGGAATTATTTCATCAGTGTTAGGTATCTGTCTGTTGTCCGAAAGTGAGTCCAGCAAGCCCACGTCTTGGAGAAGCTAGCTGGGGAGTCTCGAGATATGGAGATGAGTTCTTCCATGTCAGCTATTTCATTAATTTGCAAGAACCATTCTTGGATGGTCGGAGCATGAGACGTACCCCAGTGTCTAGGGATGCACATTTTCGCTGCATTCAGTAGGGGTAAGATCAGTGTCTTACGGTAGTATGGGGTAGATAGATCTGAGTGGTGAAATAGGCACTGTGTTGGGGAATGGTCTAAGTTGTAGGTCGATATTGATTCCGTGAGTTCTCGGACTTGCGTCCAGAATGGTTGAATAGCTGGGCATGACCACAGAATATGTAACAGAGTGCCCGGTTCATCCCCGCATCTCCAGCATTTATTGGGGAATGAAGGGTTAATTTTGTTCAAGATGGCTGGGGTTCTGTACCATCGTGTCAGAGTTTTATAATTATTTTCCTGAATGGACACATTTAGGGAGCCTTTATGGGCAATCGTGAAAATGTGTTCCCACTGTTCTTCTTCTAGTTCTATTTGCAATTCTCTCTCCCATGATTTGCAAGCTTTCCCTTCTTTGGGGGAAGTATCAGAGAATATTATAGCATATATACTAGAGATTAAGTGTTGTTGGGGATTGGATTGAGAGCATAAATGCTCAAAAGGAGTGAGTGGTCGTGATATGGAAGAGTCACAGTTGATTTCCTTTAAAAAATGTCTAATTTGGAAGTATGTCCAAAATGGTAAAGGGTCGCTGGTGATGGCAGGTGTTAGTGTGAGGCGGTCTAGAAAAGAGCCGTCGCGGAAAAACTGATGTGCTTGTATGTTAGGTAGTTGCCATTGTTGTGTTAGAAAGTGTGCGGACATTCCCGGAGGGAAGGCAGGGTTCTGTCTTATAGGAGTTAATGGGCCCGGGGAGGATGATATGCGTACTTTACGGCAGGCCTCCCTGAAGCAACCCAGGGTCGGTCCAATAAGAGGGTGAGCTTTGAGAGTGGAGGGAATATGTGTCGACTCCAGCCAGGGAGCGGATTTCAACGGGAGTGGGGACATTGATCCCTCCAGTCTGACCCAGTCTTTGTGTTGGGTGTGTAATGACCAGTCCACAATACGGGTAAGGTGACAAGCCCAGTAATATTTTTTCAGATCTGGAAGGCCAATGCCCCCCTTCGTCTTAGGTTGTGTTAGGAGATCGTAGGCGATTCTCGGATGTTTTTGTTTCCACAAAAATTCTGTACAAAGCCTCCTATAGGATAAGAAAAATGATGGGGGGAGTTTAATGGGGACAGTTTGTAGAATATAGAGGATGCGGGGAAGAATGTTCATTTTAATAATGGCTGCACGTCCGAACCAGGAAAACTGGGGTTTGTTCCAGTTTTTGAGATCAACAGAGATCATTTTGAGGATAGGAAGGTAGTTTTGTGCAAATAAATCTGATAGGTTCGCTGTAAGGTGAATGCCAAGGTATTTAATTGCGTTGCGTCGCCAATGGAATGGGAAGTTAGTTTCACACTGTGCAACTGTTTCTTTCGGGATGGTGACATTAAGAGCGTGTGATTTAGTGAAGTTTATTTTAAAATTAGAGATGCGTTGGAAGAGATGGAAGTCTTTTAATAAGTTCGGAATAGAGGTGTGAGGTTCGCTAAGGGAAAGTAGGATGTCGTCAGCAAAAGCTGCTAACTTATAGGTGTGGCCTGGTGTTGGTATACCTTTGATATTTTCATTCCTCCTGAGGCAGTTCAGGAAAGGTTCAAGGGTCAGTACAAAGAGGATGGGGGAAAGTGGGCAACCTTGCCTTGTTCCGTTGGTTATGATGAAACTTCTAATAACCTTACCCTCTCTCCCACCCCCCCATTAAATGAACAAAAAAAACCCAACAAATTATATCAAATCATATCCCTCTTTCTAAATCTCCTTCCCCAAGAATCCCACCACCTTCTCTTTCTTATCAATTCCGGTATATCTTAACCGCTCCTCTATGCCCAAGGTGGTTCAGTATCACGGCTACCCACAGTATCAGGTACCCAACATATTCACATAAAAGTGTAAATAAACGAATGTGCAAACCAGTGTAGTGTATATTCAATGAGTAGCGGCCAACATGAAATAGGTTTCCCCACACAGTAACAATATATAAAGCAAATAATGTGGCACTTCCTCAATACAATAAATGCATTAAAGTGCATAAAATAAAATAGATAAATAAATATACGCATAAACAATATATTGCAAATGATCAAATTAAGTGTCTGTATACACAATTCCAATGAAATACAAAAAGTGCTCCATGCAAAAAACGTCTGCATAAACAATTCCAGAACAATATTAAAGTGCTCCGTGCAAAGAACTTCAGTGCAAAAATAAATGTTCCTATAGTGGTGTCACCATCCAAAGTGCACACATAAGTATTGTTCAAAAATTCTTTCAAAGTCACTCTTTAGGTGTCAGCAGCCGCCAGCTCTTTCCCCTTGAAACACTCAGAAACCATCAGCTGCTCAGTATATACAAGGGATTCAAATGGATACTTAATATCTCATCAACTCTACGCTCCTCCGTAGTAAGCTCACATGCAATAGAAATGAATCTCCATGTGCAGAATCCCAATAAAAGTATTTTATTAAAATGTATAATTTATCATTTTCCTTCATCGTTCACCATGTCAGCATACACACAGTGGTTTAGGTTTGCATGGTGTCATGCAAACAGAGTTACTTCAACACCTTGCACTTTGGCACTTTATTTCATTTTATTTAAAATGGTCACCCCAACACCTGGGACATTGGCACTTAATACATTTACCAGGGTCACCTCAACACCCTGTATATTGGTACTTTATCTCATTATATACACTCACTCTTTATCCCCGTCCTGGGTTGACATCCCATTATCAGCTTATTTACATATAGTTTTAATTATTTATTGATATAATACATTGAAACGTTTCTAATTTTGTGATATAATTATATACATTGCCTACATATAAATTATTATATCTTTCATACAGAATTTTACCCCGGATGGCCAATTGACCACTGGTGATCTCCATATGGACACTTTCCCCCCCTTTTTTGCTGTCCTTCCATTGCAACACATTGTGCATCGTATGGCCCCCTCAGTTCCCGTGGTGGACATTTATGGGGTGATCTTTGGCTGTCCGTGCTTGGTACTGATAATGGTAGCCATTTTTCTAAGTAACTCCCATTAATCCTTGACCCTTGCCCTTATTTTGGCTATATTTTCTATTTCATTACTATTTAGATATAGTTATATTTATGCATACCTATATGTTCTTTATAGATAGATGGATTGCGCCTTCTCCTGAGGAAGTGATGGTTCACAAAACGCGTAGAGCATACTGTGCTGCAATCCTTTTGGCTTTTAAAATTCAACATTATGTACATAAATGTTTCTGCTCCAATTCTTTCATGCATTCTTGCTGTATCATTGCTGAGAAATTGATTCAATGTGATGCTTCAATCATTGACACAATTGTTGACAGGCATTTTAATAAAGATTTTCTTTAATGTGCATCTACCTTTGTTTTATGGGTCAATGTATTCATACATACCGTAGTTTATGTTCGCTGCATTGATCTTTGAGCACACACCTCATTCAAAGTCCCAACCCCTTTCTTTTTTCCTTAAAAGGCTTTTAGCCACATTTAGTAAATGGCTTTAATATCTTTTCATTTAATGATCCAGAACTAATGTTAGAGTCATGCCAAATTCTGGGTTACTGTCTTCCTCTCCCTGTTACCCCCCCCCCCCCCCCCAACTTCAACCAGGAGCACCCTTTTATCCTCTTGGAGTGGGCAGATCCTAAATGCTGCAGAGAACAATGCCATGGGGGTTGATGTTGGACTTCATTAAACCAAGAGGAGGCGCGGCAGCTGGAAGTCAGAGCTGTGAATTTGCAAAGGACAGGACCAGAGACCAGGTTATCCACTTTCAATTAGCCTAAAGGAAAGTTGGCCATCACAAAAATGGCCCAACAGAGTTTTAAAAAACCCAAAGACTATAATTTTCACAATTATGTGCCTCTTTGTGTTTGTCTATCACATAAAATCCCAATAAAAAACATTTACTTTTTTTGGTTGTAACATGACAAAACGTGGAAAATTTCAAGGAGTATGAATACTTTTTCAAGGCACTGTATATAGTAGAGGATTCCTTAGGGAAATAATATACCATCTGGGGGAAATAGTTGGAGTTTAAAAAATCTAGGAGGTTAGGAGATATGTGGATATGTTGGGTACCTGATACTGTGAATAGCCGTGGACTACAATACTTGACCACCCTGGGCATAGAGGAGCGGTTATGATTCCACAATTGATAAGAAAGAGAAGGTGGTGGGATTCTTGGGGGGAAGGAGGTTTAGGAAGAGGGATATGATTTGATATGATTTGTTGGGTTTTTTTAATTTTTTTTATTTTTTATTGTTTTTCTTTTGGGTGGACGGGAGAGAGGGTAAGGGTTATTAGAAGTTTAATGTGAATTGTGTTGAAATTAGACAATAAAATAGTGTATAATATTTTTTAAAGGAATTGATAACAATAAAAAGAGAATATATAAAAAAAATTAAAGCCAGTGGGTCTGCATTACAGCAAGGCAACTAGCATTTTAAAAAGAAAATCAGCATTTGCAACTCACGTGATTCTTTTTGGAAACCTTTACTTTAAACCTATTCCATCATTGAGCATGGGTTCTCTTCACTCAGCTCAGATGTAAATGAATTCTACTTAACGGAAAAAAAACTATCATCACATTTCTCTTTGCCTTTTGTTTAAGCATTAGATTACGCTGAGCTAAATAAAGAAGATGCTTTTGCCATGTAACTTGTAAATAAATCAGTGGCTTCACTTACTTCACCGCTACCTGTTTGTCGTTCAGAAAATAATGGCTAATCAATGGCTAATCAATAGAGATGTGTAACATATTAGTTTGTAGTCCTTCATCATCCCATTTTCTTCAATTGCCTGGAGGTTTGTGTTCAGTACTCACAAAATCGATTACAATTGAAAGTGATCATTCAGCCTGTGTAGAGAGCTGTCAGCTCTGCTTTCTGTTAAGTCTTATCATCCTATTTAATTCTACTTACTGTGGCTTGACAAACCAACTAGCCAATTGGCAATATTTCAGATACTGTAGTACAGTGCTAAAACTCCAGCCTGCTCTGGTAAAATGAAACCTCCAGGGTATTTTTTACAACGTGTGCTGCACAGCTAGAGCAATCATGCAAAAAAGAAGCTCTTGACATGGCTGGGGAGGAAGGCTGAAATTCTAGCCTTAGAGAGCACGAATCATCCTGAAGTGGTCTTTCTTTACATAAGAGTATATTGTGAAAAACATTTGCAAGCTGAACCTTGCTGTGCTGAGACCCCTCATTCTTAGAGATTACATTGACATCTCAAGGGAATCTCAACTCTGTCTCCTGACACATGTCTGCACTCTGTTTGACCTTTTTGAGTACTATTTGAACATCTGCCCCACTCGACACTCATTGAGTTGCATCTCAAAGCAGATAGGTGTGATAGTGGATGCGGTTTCCATCAATCACTCTTGCTGTACCTCTTTTATTTATCGGTTGTGAATCATGACAAACATAGGCTGTAGCACTACCCCCCATGGAGCTGCTGCAGTTTTAATGCTCTCTCCAGCCCCCTAATGGTGGTCTGCCACGGAGCTGCACCCACAACACACTGATCCACCAGTAGCTAAAGCCAGGCTTCAAACTAGGGTTGCCCCCTCATCCCCTTAAAACTGAACGCATTAATTACACAGGTTCTGTGGCTGAATAAGGTGGTAATTAAATTCACTCAGTGCCTTATCTACTTTCAATTAGCTGCAAAACCTGTGTAATTAATGTGTTCGGTTTTAAAGGGATGAGGTGGCAACCCTACTTCAAACCTTCTAGGTTTTAAACGTTTATTTGCTCAATACCTTGAGGAGAGAAGGTTAGGACCACAGGATCCCCCCCACCCCAAAAAAAAAATCAGCAATTATATCTTATAGGCGTTGAGGGGCGGGACTTTGAGTTTTCTGGGCTTTCTTGTCCAATTTCACTGTGCAGCAGGCTATTCCAGTGCACTTCATTCACTGGCTGCTTTTTCTCCAGCAGGTTCCCCCGTCTGGGGCCATTCACTTCTCCCATGCACCATACCTCTCATTCACCTTTATCCTGTCACCACTTGGGGATATTACCGCTAATCTTTGGCCGGATTGTCTTGTGCGGCGGTGATTTCTCCCATGCGCGGTCACGCTCATGTAAGTCTGTAGGACAAATGTATGGATCTGTGTGGGGGTTTTCACATTTTCTGCATTTGCCCATGCATTTTTTCACATAACCACCCATGTCCCTATTTTTCATCTTCCCAGATAACCAATACGGTTTTGCTCCTGACGAGCGACTTTAAGGTCGCGAAACGCGTAGAGCTAACAACTACCGGTACAACAGTGCATTCATGAACCTTCCACGGCCGTTCCTCTTCACCAAGTATATTTACTCCCTTTTTCCCAAGTGATGCTTTAATGCATCCATTTTTGTTTTCCAGTATCATTTACACTGCAATTAATCACGCTCTGAAGTGACCTGTGCAACTGTAAAATACTGACATATATTTTCCAATAGAGTCATTATGTATGTTTTTAGAATATTTTTTCCTACTTATCTTACCCTACTACTTTTTCTAATGGCGCTTTAATGCGCAAGCTACTTTTATGAGTATTCCCTGCAATGCAATTAATCATGTGATTACGTGACCCGTGTACTTGTAAAATACTGTTTTAACCTTGGTTGGACCATGCATCTATATGTGATATGTAATTTGAAGCATTGTTATGCAATTTATGTATTGAACTGTATACTTCCAACTTATGTGCTAAGAAAAGACTCAATTAATAAACCATTCTCTTAATTCATTTCTTTTATGCATCCGTGTGCTTCACTCAAAGTCCCGCCCCTCAACCCCTTTATACATACTTATATGGGATGGAGGATGGGATCTGTACGGCCCCCCTTCCTCACACAAAGTCCCACCTTTTGTTATTTTCCTAATTTTGTTCAACCTATAGGGATGGAAGCACACGGCTGCAATGCTAATATAGCTCTTATACTTGTTATGGCTGCTTCTCAGCCGTCTACACAATTCTTATGTTTCCTTTCCAGTTCTCCCTGTGCAATAGGTGGTTATTTGCACATACTACTGGAACAACTTACCTCACCACCCCACCCCCCCATCCATCTCAATAACACTCTTTATACAATTTTTTTTCAAATGCCATTCCCTATATATGTAGTGTGAGCGTGCATGGGGGTCACTGTCTGTCATTGGGCATATCCTGTGTCACTCCTGTTACTTCCTGGAGCTGTGACTAGCACTGTGGGTTTTCCCACCGCCCCCTCCTCCCAAAGGGCGGGTGGGATTTCCCCCACTGCTCGTCAGCGTCATGCAATCAGTGTCAGCTGTTTGGTGTCCACTTGGCACCTATAAATCAGCTGACCGGCTTCTCCATCTTCAGCAGTGGGGAAATCAGGTTGACGCCCAGGGCTGGCTATGCCGGGCTCTCTTGGTGTGTTCCCTGCTCCTCACTTGGCTACAGCATGACGTTGGAGGTCGGATCTGGACGGCTCTCCCGGCTGGGGTTTTTACCCCCCCAAGGTGTGATTGGCACCTCTGTCTTTGATACCTAGTTTCATTCTCACATCACTTTTCTTGGCTTTCTTGTCCAATTTCACTGTGCAGCAGGCTATCCTTTTTTTCACTTTATCCACTCTCATTTGCTTCTTTTTCCCCCCCTTCCTTTCCCTTTTCTCTTTCCTCCTTTCCTCCCACTGCCTATCTTTCCTCTCCTTTTCCTTTCTTCTCTTCACCCCTTTTCACTTCCTCACTATGTATCCTCACCTTTTCTCACTCTCCACTACACTTTCCCCCATATTCCCTTTCCATTCCAGTGCACTTCATTCACTGGCTGCTTTTTCTCCAGCAGGTTCCCCCGTCTGGGGCCATTCACTTCTCCCATGCACCATACCTCTCATTCACCTTTATCCTGTCACCACTTGGGGATATTACCGCTGCTGGCTGCGCTGACGGGTCGGGCCCCCTCAGCTCCGGGGAGTGACATCTTTGGCCGGATTGTCTTGTGCGGCGGTGATTTCTCCCATGCGCGGTCACGCTCATGTAAGTCTGTAGGACAAATGTATGGATCTGTGTGGGGGTTTTCACATTTTCTGCATTTGCCCATGCATTTTTTCACATAACCACCCATGTCCCTATTTTTCATCTTCCCAGATAACCAATACGGTTTTGCTCCTGACGAGCGACTTTAAGGTCGCGAAATGCGTAGAGCTAACAACTACCGGTACAACAGTGCATTCATGAACCTTCCACGGCCGTTCCTCTTCACCAAGTATATTTACTCCCTTTTTCCCAAGTGATGCTTTAATGCATCCATTTTTGTTTTCCAGTATCATTTACACTGCAATTAATCACGCTCTGAAGTGACCTGTGCAACTGTAAAATACTGACATATATTTTCCAATAGAGTCATTATGTATGTTTTTAGAATATTTTTTCCTACTTATCTTACCCTACTACTTTTTCTAATGGCGCTTTAATGCGCAAGCTACTTTTAGGAGTATTCCCTGCAATGCAATTAATCATGTGATTACGTGACCCGTGTACTTGTAAAATACTGTTTTAACCTTGGTTGGACCATGCATCTATATGTGATATGTAATTTGAAGCATTGTTATGCAATTTATGTATTGAACTGTATACTTCCAACTTATGTGCTAAGAAAAGACTCAATTAATAAACCATTCTCTTAATTCATTTCTTTTATGCATCCGTGTGCTTCACTCAAAGTCCCGCCCCTCAACCCCTTTATACATACTTATATGGGATGGAGGATGGGATCTGTACGGCCCCCCTTCCTCACACAAAGTCCCACCTTTTGTTATTTTCCTAATTTTGTTCAACCTATAGGGATGGAAGCACACGGTTGCAATGCTAATATAGCTCTTATACTTGTTATGGCTGCTTCTCAGCCGTCTACACAATTCTTATGTTTCCTTTCCAGTTCTCCCTGTGCAATAGGTGGTTATTTGCACATACTACTGGAACAACTTACCTCACCACCCCACCCCCCCATCCATCTCAATAACACTCTTTATACAATTTTTTTTCAAATGCCATTCCCTATATATGTAGTGTGAGCGTGCATGGGGGTCACTGTCTGTCATTGGGCATATCCTGTGTCACTCCTGTTACTTCCTGGAGCTGTGACTAGCACTGTGGGTTTTCCCACCGCCCCCTCCTCCCAAAGGGCGGGTGGGATTTCCCCCACTGCTCGTCAGCGTCATGCAATCAGTGTCAGCTGTTTGGTGTCCACTTGGCACCTATAAATCAGCTGACCGGCTTCTCCATCTTCAGCAGTGGGGAAATCAGGTTGACGCCCAGGGCTGGCTATGCCGGGCTCTCTTGGTGTGTTCCCTGCTCCTCACTTGGCTACAGCATGACGTTGGAGGTCGGATCTGGACGGCTCTCCCGGCTGGGGTTTTTACCCCCCCAAGGTGTGATTGGCACCTCTGTCTTTGATACCTAGTTTCATTCTCACATCACTTTTCTTGGCTTTCTTGTCCAATTTCACTGTGCAGCAGGCTATCCTTTTTTTCACTTTATCCACTCTCATTTGCTTCTTTTCCCCCCCTTCCTTTCCCTTTTCTCTTTCCTCCTTTCCTCCCACTGCCTATCTTTCCTCTCCTTTTCCTTTCTTCTCTTCACCCCTTTTCACTTCCTCACTATGTATCCTCACCTTTTCTCACTCTCCACTACACTTTCCCCCATATTCCCTTTCCATTCCAGTGCACTTCATTCACTGGCTGCTTTTTCTCCAGCAGGTTCCCCCGTCTGGGGCCATTCACTTCTCCCATGCACCATACCTCTCATTCACCTTTATCCTGTCACCACTTGGGGATATTACCGCTGCTGGCTGCGCTGACGGGTCGGGCCCCCTCAGCTCCGGGGAGTGACATCTTTGGCCGGATTGTCTTGTGCGGCGGTGATTTCTCCCATGCGCGGTCACGCTCATGTAAGTCTGTAGGACAAATGTATGGATCTGTGTGGGGGTTTTCACATTTTCTGCATTTGCCCATGCATTTTTTCACATAACCACCCATGTCCCTATTTTTCATCTTCCCAGATAACCAATACGGTTTTGCTCCTGACGAGCGACTTTAAGGTCGCGAAACGCGTAAAGCTAACAACTACCGGTACAACAGTGCATTCATGAACCTTCCACGGCCGTTCCTCTTCACCAAGTATATTTACTCCCTTTTTCCCAAGTGATGCTTTAATGCATCCATTTTTGTTTTCCAGTATCATTTACACTGCAATTAATCACGCTCTGAAGTGACCTGTGCAACTGTAAAATACTGACATATATTTTCCAATAGAGTCATTATGTATGTTTTTAGAATATTTTTTCCTACTTATCTTACCCTACTACTTTTTCTAATGGCGCTTTAATGCGCAAGCTACTTTTATGAGTATTCCCTGCAATGCAATTAATCATGTGATTACGTGACCCGTGTACTTGTAAAATACTGTTTTAACCTTGGTTGGACCATGCATCTATATGTGATATGTAATTTGAAGCATTGTTATGCAATTTATGTATTGAACTGTATACTTCCAACTTATGTGCTAAGAAAAGACTCAATTAATAAACCATTCTCTTAATTCATTTCTTTTATGCATCCGTGTGCTTCACTCAAAGTCCCGCCCCTCAACCCCTTTATACATACTTATATGGGATGGAGGATGGGATCTGTACGGCCCCCCTTCCTCACACAAAGTCCCACCTTTTGTTATTTTCCTAATTTTGTTCATATCTTATAGGCCTTCTATTCTATTCTAAGCAAACTTAGAATAGCCCTTTAAAGTGTTACTAAACCCACAACAGTAAAATCAGTCTGTATATGAAGTAAAACATGCTTGTTATTCTCACCGTGGAATCTATGGTGTTAATCCTCTGCATTGTGTAAAAAGGCTGTTTTATCCTGTCTTGTCTGATCCTCTCCTTCTTCTACAGTCCCCAAACTATCCCCTGATAGAACAGAACATTGGGGGCAAGCTGCACATGCTCAGTTTGGTGTGTATTGCTATAGCATTTTTTTTTTCTTGGGTCAGTGCATGTGATCAGCACAGGGCCAGTCAGCACTGTCCAGACAGAGGGTCAGGCGTCCTGCAGCCTCATAGGATAATCAGGGGAGAATAAAAACTCCTCCTACAAGCTTTAACCAGACACTGATGGAAGTCACAAGACTTCTATATACTGCTGATGAGAAAAGATATTTTGCAGTTTATATTTACTAAAACTATTGCATTTGCATGTTCTGTGTACTGTGGGAGACCAGATATAGTGAATGCATGGTCCAGGGTTTAGTAACACTTTAAGAGAAGCCTACGGATTAATAGCAAAGTGGCTCTAATATTTAAGTAGCAGCTTCCTAAAAATGAATTGATCTGACTCTATATGCAAGCACAGTCACTGGTACTTTGAATATCTGAGCAACAAAAATCCCCAAGCACTGCCTCTGACAGCAGCTTCTCCCATGCTCCTCAGGACACCATAGAGTATAGTAGACTCCTTAAAATGCTAAAGATAGGCAGCTATTGTCCTATGCCTTAAGCCTCTGCCAATGACCAGGTTAGAATT
The DNA here is from genome assembly GCA_037952925.1 of Lithobates clamitans. Classification (NCBI taxonomy): domain Eukaryota; kingdom Metazoa; phylum Chordata; class Amphibia; order Anura; family Ranidae; genus Lithobates; species Lithobates clamitans. Next base: position 9,554,387 of record JBBGZY010000502.1, on the reverse strand, counting down.
CTTTATGTTCTTTGGACCACTGCCGCAGGCTATTGTGAAATCCCTAGGTCCATGTCTATAAGAGAATATAAACCTTCTTTTTAGGTTCCTCCTTCGGGGTTTGCTATCCTCTGCTATCATCTCATCTTGGTGGTCTATACACCTTCTCAATTATTTGGATCCTAAATGTGTCTAATTGGGATCCATGTTGTTTCACAAAGGGGTTATCTATATTAGATTATGTTTTAATTGATTGGTCAAGCCTGTTGTATTGAGTATATTTAAAGTGATATTTAAAGGCAAGTTTAAAAAAAAAAACATGTCATACTTACCTGCCCTGTGAAGTGATTTTGCATAGAGCAGCCTTGATTTGCCTTGATACCCCGTTGGGTATCTCTGCCAAGGAGCTGCTTCCCAAGTTCTGGAACACGAGACCCGCAAGCCTGGCTATAGCTACTCTAATAACTAGGCAATACCAGTTTTGGAGTAAGCCAGAATAATAACTGTTTATTTGAACAAGAATACAGGCTTTTATAAACTTGAGAAGGAGGTTCCTGATCATATTACCCTAACAATACAAACTGTAACCAGAAACTTAAATTAACATGAGCTAATTAGCTCGTCGTTTAACCACTTACCGACCGCTGCACGACGATGTACGTCCAAACTTTGAACAGGGATATCGTTGTTATTGCAGCAGCTAGCTACCTTAACCCCAGTATCCCCGTTTTCGTGCGGCGGCCGGCTTTCAGATAAAAGTGGTCCCTGCGGCGGATTCGCCGCAAGATCACTTTTGTCGGTGGCAGGAGAGGGGCCCCCCCTCCCGCTGCGATCCGGTGCCCTCCGCTGCTTACTGGAGCCGTCGGTAGTGGCGGAGGCGATCATGTCCTTCCCTGTGGTGTGTCTGGAGACGAGTGAGGCTAAGATGGCGCCCACTAGTCTCCATGACACTGCTGGGCGGAAGCGACGTCAAAACGTCACTTCCGTCCACGCCTCTTAAAGGCACATTTTTTCAAATGTCATTTTTTTAACCACTTCAATACCAGGCACTTAGACACCTTCCCGCCCAGCCCAATTTTCACCTTTCAGCGCTGTTGCAATTTGAATGACAATTGCGCAATCATGCTACACTGTACCCAAACAAATTTTTTATCATTTTGTTCCCACAAATAGAGCTTTCTTTTGGTGGTATTTGTTCACCTCTGCTGTTTTTATTTTTTGCGCAACAAATAAAAAAAGACCGAAAATTTCGAAAAAAAACAAGTTTTTCTTTGTTTCTGTTAAATTTTTTTGTAAATAAGTACGCTTTCTCCTTCAATAATGGGCACTGATATGGCGGCACTGATGGGCACCGATGAGGTGGCACCAATGAGGTGGCACTGATGAGGTGGCACTAACGGGCACTGATGATGGGCACTGATAGGTGGCACTGATGGGCACTGATAGGTGGCACTGGTATGCGGCACTGATGGGCACTCATAGGTGGCACCGATGGGCACACATAGGTGGCACTGATGGGCACTCGTAGGTGGCATTGATTGGTATATATGGGTGGCACTGATGGGTACTTATGTGTGGCACTGATGTGTGGCACTGATGGGCACTGATAGGTGGGCACTGATGGGCACAGATGGGCACAGATGGGCACTGACAGGTGGCACTGATGGGCAATGACAGGTGGCACAGATGGGCAATGACAGGTGGCACTGATAGAGTAGCGCCCGCATATGAAAACGGTGGTCAAACCACACATGTGAGGTATCACAGCGACCGGTAGAGCGAGAGCAATAATTCTAGCCCTAGACCTCCTCTGTACCGCAAAATATGCAACCTGTAGAATTTTTTAAACGTCGCCTATGGAGATTTTTGAGGGTAAAAGTTTGACGCCATTCCACGAGCGGGCGCAATTTTCAAGTGTGACATGTTGGGTATCAATTTACTTGGCGTAACATTATATTTCACAATATAAAAAAATTGGGCTAACTTTACTGTTGTCTTATTTTTTTATTCAAAAAAGTGAATTTTTTCCAAAAAAAGTGCGCTTTTAAGACCGCTGCGCAAATACGGTGCAAAAAAGTATTGCAATGACCGCCATTTTATTCTCTAGAGTGTTAGAAGAAAACCCATATATAATGTTTGGGGGTTCTAAGTAATTTTCAAGCAAAAAAACCTGTTTTAAACATGTAAACACCTAAAATCCAAAACGAGGCTGGTCTTTAAGCGGTTAAACATCCTATGTGACTCAGGTCTGACCTTTCAGGTCAGACTTGCTGTCTTCTAGCTCAGAAGACACAATACACATTATCATAGGTATAAACACAGAACACCTTCAGACAAAAGCAGGAGCCCCCAGTAGCAGACAGACCAGATCCTACATTGAAGACCGTGAAATCCATATCTAAGCAATGCTTTGATTAATCAGGGATTGCAGATGGCATGGCAACAGTCTACAAAACTCTTACAATGTTCCATCATTCTGATACAGTGGAATTAATGTATCATAGATTTCTTGAGGGATATTGTTGATAAATATTACTGTTCCATTTTAAGTAATCCAAACCACATTCTCAGTGTCCATTAAATAGCTGTCCATCATTTTCTCAGTCACCCTGTGCCCCTAATAGACACAGGGTGATTTAGACATAGGCGGTGAATGGGGAGCTTAAACAGGGGTTTCCCATCCTCTCCAAGGGATTCTGGGTTCCATGGGCCCCCCGCCCAAAGTGACTCCCATCACACTCCTCTTCTAGGCATCCCCCACTGGGAATCCTGGCCCCTCCCTCCTGCCAAGTGCCCCCAGAGCAAGCAGATATGGGGGTTCGAGCACCCAAGCAGTCTTTCTCAAAAGCCACTGCTCTGAGTGTCCAATCACAAATAGAGCCACGGTTTGGCCCCACCACCTCTCTCGCTCACTGGCTGTGATTGACAGCAGTGGGAGCCACTGCTTTCTCAGCCAATGAGGAGGGAGAGTCTCCGGAGAGCTGAGGCTCTTGTACACATCGCTGGATCATGATGGGTCTCAGGCAAGTATTAGGGGGGGCTGCTGCACAAGGAAGGTTATCTATCTTCATGCATAGAATCCATGAAGGTAAAAAGCCTTGAGTCTTTAGAACCAGTTTAAACTGTTTCCCAGCCCCCCCCACCCCACCCCCATCATCCCCTATGAAATGCATTGGCAGGCTTGAAGTGGAAGGTCTTCAGTATTTGCTGCATGTTGCTCTTGCCTGCTCAATAAACTTGACTGGCATTCCAGGACATCATTGGTGTTCTTTTTACTTGCTTAGTTTAATGCTTAGCTGTAAACCCACTCACTAAAATTTCAGATAACCTTTAACCTGGGTATCACTACCCTGCAGGAGCCACTGGATGGATTGGGTCCAATGCTTTGCCCAGTGATGACCCAACCTGCAACTGGATCAGAGAAGGGTAACTGTAAGGCATATACAAAAAAGTTAAGGCCTAGGCTGTGGCGGAAGCATCTTCTTCAGCTCTTCTCTCTATCTGCACTCCTCATCAACAGGGAGGGAAAAATAGGCAGGAACGTTCTGCTTGGAGGCTTAAAGAGGCCCACTGGCTGGTGCTACTCATATTTTAAAAGTCATAGTCAAACTTTTTAATCTACAGCTTTCATTAAATATATACCTTGTAATCCTGCCATAGGGATACTTTTTCATGCACTAATTATCTTATAAGGTGGCAATGTCACATGCACATTCAATAGAATCTACAAGCAGCTGTGCCAATACAAATTTCACAGACACATGCCAACATTGTCACCACTAGGAAGCCCACCCTGAGCAATGACATGCTGCTGATGCTGGACTGCATGATGTGGGTATACAAGATCAGCACAACTGAGACCCAAAAATGGATAAAAGAAGGTAAAATTTAGTATATGTATATCTACAAGAAAATATACATGGTAGTTGTTTATGGTACTCTGTGCTTTAACAAACGAAACATCCTATAGTTAGGGTTTAGATCTACTTTAACACTTTTTTGATTCTTAACACTGATGAGGCCACCTCTTACCTCTTCCTTGCAAGCAGGCCCCAAGTGTTACATTGGCAGTACTGAGAATTACAGTAAAGCCTCAATCAACTCATACTTCTGCCCCTCCATCTTTCTAGGGCCAATTTATAATGGAGAGCAGATACTTCTTAGTGTGCCTACATTTTATGTGTCATCCATAAAAAGCAGGACTTGATGTTCAGACTGTGGTATCCTTTTCTGTAGCGTTATGCAGCGTTAGGACAAGTCAAGTAACCAGGCACACCATTTCCTGGCATTTTTTTCTCCCATTCCCTAAAATAATGGTATCAACATTAGTGTTTGTTTCGGAGTCCTAAAGAAAGCAAAGCAGTGTGCACATTTGAGAGCAGGAAGGCCACACCACTGCTTTATAAATCAGCCTCTCATTCTTAAATTTGGTGTGTACAGAAATATGGCAAAGCTAATATAAAGAAAGAGTCAGGTATTTAGCCTAGCAGCATTTAAATTATATTTAATGATTTTTAGTTTTTACACAGAAGGAATAAATACTGCTTTTTATTGATCTACGGTCCTTTTTTTTTGTCCTGACCAGAGATCTCTTTATTTTTATAGACACAATGCTCATTTATGAACCTGCCCTTGGAATTACGAGAGGACTTTGTCAAATATATTTTTTTTTTCTTACCAGAAGTTATCAGGAAAACACTGACCAAATTACTTACCACATCAGAAATGAAATAGAATAAGTCTCTGTCCATATAAAATTTTGCTGCGCTTTTAACTTCCTGACAGCTTGTTTTGTTGTAGAAGGTTTAATATTTAACCCGTTAACCTCCCCAAAAAAGCACTATACAGAATAGAAGAAAAAACATTTAATACATAAAACACTCTGATTTCATACTTTAATATGGCAAGAATATAGCTATAGTTTCAAAGATGAAGTGATGAGCTGGAGGTTATAAAACCGCTTGTAAAAAATCCTCTATTCTTGCCAGTTTACTGCCTCTAAAATGATTTAATCTATCATGTCAGTGAAACAAGTAATGTGTGCTTAAAAAAAATCTATAATGTATATACTCGGAGTGTGGAATATGTGGATTTCAGTGACAATCCTGAGAAATAAGATATCATTGTTGAATAGTTCAGTGCCGTTTATGACAGCACTATATTTAGCCTTTACAGAGACGGCATCCAAACACCTCCCAGTGTCCTTAGCCGCTGCAATGCAATGATACTTAAAATGCTCGCCCAAGAACTATTTGCATCCTAACTGCTCACAAAACAAAACAATTAAGGAAAAATAAGTAATTTCAGTGAAAATAAATCCCAAACCTGTGAAACAAAAGAGTACACACAAAGAAAACACTGGTATGTGTACTGGTCTTCATGTCCCATCATAACTGGTAAAATCAGTCCATATTTGCCTAAAAATTCAATGAACACTTGGCCATTGCAGCGCTTAATAATTCCAGTGGGTAGCAGAAACATTTCTAAACCAAAAACAAAACAGTAGAGAGAGCGCATCATCGCCCTAGTGTAAAATCATGTATTACATGAATAGTAAAAACTTCATCCAACACACTCACATAAAGTGGAAAAAAACAGGTGCGCACATTCCTGGCTGCCTCTCCTGGATAGTAGTACTTGGGGACCGTGGAGGAAATCCCTGATACTGTATGATATGCCTGTTTTAATCCACTTCATGTGAGTGTATTGGATGACATTTTTATTCTTCTGGTCTCTCTAATGTTGTGTTTTTGAAACAAAGAAAGTGGTCTAAACCCAATCTTTTTTTATATATATTGCAGCTTACCAATCCTTAGATGTGGTTGCTGAATATGTTTTCTTTCTTTAGGCTTTTTACCTTTATTTTATTATTATTATACAGGATTTATATAGTGTACAACAGTTTGTGCAGCGCTTTACAACGTTATAGCAGACAGTACAGTTACAATACAATTCAACACAGAAGGAATCAGAGGGCCCTGCTCATTAGAGCTCACAATCTAAGAGGGAGGGTCAAGTGATACAAGAGGTAGCAACTGTGGGGGATGAGATGATGAAGAAAATGAAAGTACAGTTTTTAGGTGGAGGCAGGATACAATTTTAACCCTCATGTATCAGCCCTGTCCAGTTCACTTCTGCAGACAAGAGAATACCTCTTTCTTATGTTATAGAGATGAGGGCAGGAAGAATGTGCACAGCAGTCTTATCTAAGGTTGAGCTAAGGTTTAGGCCAAAAACCATGGGAAATGTTCACATTATACCTGGCCACTGGCCCAATTAGTTGCGGCCGAGAAGTTTCGGACACAGCCACATATAACGAAGGGACAGGATGTAGATGACATCATTGACCCAATTGGGTTGATTAAATAAAACTGGAGAGTGCAAAATCTGGTGCAGCTCTGAAAAGAAACCAATCTGTGTCCAGGTTTTATTGTCAAAGCTCAATTGAACAAGTTAGAAGTTGATTGGCTACAATGCACAGCTGAGTCAGATTTTGCACTCTCCAGTTTTAGTAACTCTTCCCCAGTATGGCTATATGGCCATATTAGGTCAATCATGTCACCAGCATTCCCGTCCTTTTGTAACATGTGGCTGTCGGGAAGACAATTCCACAACCACAGCTGATTGAGCCGGTTGTGTGCTATCATGTGATAGTTTGGGCAAACCTCAGTTCAGCAGGCAGTGTGGAGTAAGCACCACGGTGTCAGGCAGATAACAATATTCCCTTTCCTTTATGAAAACCCTAAAAGTAGCAATCAATCAATAAACAGATGGAATAATTTTACTTCCAATGCTATAAGCAACACAAGTAGAATGAAATAGCTGCCAATCACAGCACATCTAGAGCATTATGTAAAGCACAGTGGAATGCTACTACATGATACTTCTGTAGCATACACCATTGGGAAAAAAATTGTCCCATCAGTTTAGTGGTCCATCACTACTTTACGGTGCAATTTTAGTAACTCCGTTACGTTTCTGTTTGTCAGCTCTAGCTAGTGTTCTAATTTATTATTCTAATGATATCCAGCACAGTAAGGCTAGCGTTGTTTAATCCTTTATAAACCTTTTGAAATATTTAGACATCACATTGCCCTTGATACCCTTTTTTAGGGATCTGTCATGCAATTATTTTAGTAACAACTAATGCTAGATTATGCAATTGTGAACTAAGAAAGCCAATTGGATGAGTGGGGAAAAACCTTCAACATTACAGATCAAGTTTAATAGAGAAGGAGGGAGATTGAACAAGGGCTACTCCAAAATTGCCCTCAATCACCAGGGAAGGTTAGGACTATCACGGTACCCAAATATACAGTAGGACATTTGATAAAAATAGAATTTATTATACAAAATACAAAAATACCAGTTACAAAAAAAAAAACAAGGTGAGTGTTGCAGAAATACATAGAACAATAGCATTAAAAAATTCTCTATTATACCATTATAGAATGATGGTACCCTCCACTGCTTATTTTGCTAATCCCCAGTGGCAATACCCTTTGACACAGATCAAGTTTAGGTGAATGTGGCTAACACCTACTGACATTAACCCTTAGCACTCACATGAACACTTAATCTTTTGTTACCCTATCCTAAACCCTTAGGCCTCAAAATAAACCCATAAATATATGATCAGTGGTGATCTACACCCCCAGCCCCCTACCTAGTCCCCAACATATACTAAGCTGCTCCATCCCCCTCCCTTCCCTGCATGTGCTGACTTATCTCCCATCTGTATGAATCCCGGCTGGTCATTTAAAGTGATTGTAAAATCTAATTTTTTTTCTAGTTAAAAATAAGAAACATGTTATACTTACCTGCCCTGTGCAGTAGATCCTCCTCTTCTCTGGTCCTTCTTCAGCACTCCTAGCCCCTCCCTCCTGCCGAGTGCCCCCACAGCAAGCAGCTTGCTATGGGGGCACCCGAGCCAAGTCATAGCTTTCTGTGTCCATTCAGACATGGAGCCATGGCCTGGTCCTGCCCCCTTTCACTCCTCATTGGGTGGCTGACTTTGATTTACAGCAGTGGGATCCAATGACGCCATGCTGCTGTCTCATCCAATTGAGAGAGGAGTCCCGGGCAGCCAAGACAATCCTACAATATTGCTGGATCTAGATGGGGCTCAGGTAAGTGTTAGGGGGGCTTAGGGGGGCTGCTGCACACAGAAGGCTTTTTATCTCAATGCATAGAATGCATTGAGATAAAAAAAACCTTCTGGCTTTACAAACACTTTAAGCTTATGGAACCATAGATTTCAGCAACCCTGATTTCAATACACTTGTGCTTGGCAAAGGACACAGTAGGAAAGCTACAGTACAGTTTGGTAGAACCTATACAGGCAATCATTGTAATTGCTGTACTAGATGGAAGGGAATGCTCTTGGAATTTAGGTACACCCCTGATGCCTGTGTATTAATAACATCAAGCATAGTTGCCTTGGCCAATTAATAGGAGGTAAATTGATTTCACCCTAATTCTGGAATTGCTGCACTTTTCTCTTCTGTCACTAGATGGCCACGTATCTGGTGGTATTAGATAAGACAAGGGCATTGCAAGGACAGATTAGAAATGAATGGGGTGTCTCAGCCAATAGGCAGTGATTTTCTTGGGTCCCTTGGCCTGCTGGGAGAGCCTTTTTTTTTTGGGTGCAGTCAGGTGATCGGGGTTCTGGGCCACCTGGACAGCTGTCTGGGTGGACCTGTGTTGTAATGACCCGGGCTGCTAGGCCATAAGCCTTGGGCCTATCCCGGGGACATCTGGCTGCTAGGCTGTCTGAGGGCCTATCCAGAAGCAAGAGAGCAGCGTAGGGTTGGAACTGCAACTTGCAGTCCAACCAGAAGTAACGGTTCAGCCGGCCGGGGAACCAGTAGTGGTCGGAGACAGAGGGGAAGCTGTCACCACTAAGGGACCATTCACCTCACCACCGGAGACCACTGTGAGTAAACTGAGGTCAGTACCAGAGCAGACTTCTCGCCAGCCAGGGATAGTGAAGAAGTGGGAAAATTTCAGCAACTGCCAAGTCAGGGACCCAGTGGGACAGCAGAGGTGATGCTTGTGGAATGCCAAGCCAGGGACCTATTGTGTCAGCAAGGGTGAAGCTTGAGGAGTATCTGTAAGTGCCAAGCCAGGGACCCAGCGGTGAAGCGGGGGTGACGCTTGAGGAATATAATGAGTGCTAAATTGGAAGAGCTCAGGGGATCCAGTGGTAGTGGATCAGTGAGTCTAGTAAAAGACTGAGGGCTCAGTGGAAGTGAAGTTCTATAATAGGAGATTGTAGAAGACGTGAAAGAGTTCATTGCAACCTTTGTTAGAAACTGTTACAAGACTGTTGCCATAGGAGACAGCGTTCCTACTCATACAGATGTGGTGTCTGGCTAGATACCTTTCCCTGTACGGCTGTCTGCCTATAGAAGTCTTGAAGTCTGCCAATCAATATTACATCTACTTAAGGGTGCCTGGCCCCAACCCTCTCTCCCACAGTTCTGTTTAAGTGACAATAAATCTCTTTGCATTCAAAAAGTGTCTGGCGCCCATCAATCTACTTTGCATTACACCCACCATATCGTGTAACCCACTCTACACAGAAGGATGTCAGCTGTCCCTAAGCTTGGAGGTCACCATTAGGCCTCAGGGGCCCAGGGACTTGGCTACACATACTTGTGTAGATCCCTTTAAAAAGGGCACAAGATGGGAGGTCTTACTGGCATCTTTTTTACTGCAGCCCACTGGACTTGTGGCAACGTGAATCACTGAGACATGCAAAACAAAAGGCTTAGCCCTTTTCTCTAAAATTCATTTACTAATCACTTGTATCAATTTTCTAATGTTATGGAAAGACTCCATGATATTTAGCACTTGCAATATTCATGCATGCTCATTATTAGGTCATTATACACTATAAGGCTTGTGCTGGTATAATCACTTAACAGGTATAGGTGGCCTTGCTGGATGACAACAATACACTCATGAAAGATATATAAACAACAGTAAATATTTAAATATTACCATTCACATGAAAATTCTACATTTGGACTACCTTGACATTTCTGTTTAGATCACTGTAGTTGGCGTGTGTATCTGTGTGTGCTCATATTTGTTTCTTTAGTGAATTACTAACCTATTGCACTGCAAATGACTAAAGACTTGCAGATCAGTAAAAAGAAACACTATTAATGTGCCAATCTTCTTTCCGTCAAAATAATTCCTCACATATAAAGGAGCCAATGAACCGGTAAACTGCATGAGAGAAAATGTATATGATCAGCATTCACGGATGCCCATTATTTTAAAACAAATCCATTTGAGCATAGCGTGAAATCAATACAGGCTTTTCAAATTACATAGGCTGGTTATTAATATTGCTGTATCAGTGTAAGTTTATTTAACATGGCATTGCATTCATAACTACAGATGTAGCTGAGCTACTGAGATTCAGTGAGAACCCATGGTATCTATTATTGAAATCATCTAATGTTTATTTTTCACGATACTGAATATTGCTGCTAATGGACAGGTAAACTGAAAACTGTAATGATTTTTGCTCAACTTTATGTATTTTTTAAAAATTTTTAACATTTTTTGTGGTATGAATTTCTAACATTACAACATTTTACAACCACCCCTATATTTTGTCTACAAATTTATATTTATAGTTTAAATACTAGCCTTACCTTTTTATTTAATTAGCATGATATATATATATTATTGTTGTATAGGCTTTCACATCTCGCCAATAGAAAATTATACAATTAAACTACCTGATTTATTTGCCTTCTTCCTTTTATTTGAATTTTTTTTTATATGTATTCTTAACAGCTTCAATACCGGACACGTTTACCCCCTTCCTGCGCAGGCCAATTTTCAGCTTTCAGCACTGTCACACTTTGAATGACACTTGCGCGATCATGCAACACTGTACCCCTGTGAAATTCTTATCATTTATTTTACACAAATAGAGTTTTCTTTTCGTGGTATTTAATCACCACTGGGTTTTTACTTTTTTTGCTAAATAAGCTAAAAAAGAGCGAAAAGTTTGAAGAAAAACACGTTTTTCTTCATTTCTGTTATAACATTTGGCAAATAAATAATCGTTCTTCATAAATTTAGACCAAAATGTATACTGCTACATTTCTTTGTTGAAAATACCCCAAATCAGTGTTCATTATTTAGTCTGTAGGAAAGTTATAGGGGTTGATTTATTAAAGGCAAACAGACTGTGCATTTTGCAAAGTGCAGGTGTACTCTGCAAGTGCAGTTGCTCCAGAGCTTAGTAAATGATAAGAGCCCCTGCTGACGTCTATCATCCAATCATGTGCAAGCAAAAATTGTATTTTTTTATTTTCCTGGCACGTGATTGGGTATTCTTTGCAAAGTGGAGCTTTACCTCGTTTACTAAAATCTGGAGCACTTGCAGAGTGCACAGTCTATTTGGCTTTAGTAAATCAACCCCATAGAGTCTACAAACTTTGGTATTTAGTCTGAAAATCGATCAATCCTGATGTACTGAGGCCTATCTCATTTCTTGAGGCCCAAAAATACAGTACAAATACCCCCCAAATGTCCCCTTGGAAAGTAGGCAGTATTTAATGGCACGTTTTTTGAAGTTGTAATGTTTCGTCACAATTTTTTGGAAAATGAAAAAAAAAAATAAAAATACGATTTTCACAATGTTTTAACATTTTTTACATACTGTCACCAGTGCAGTACAGCATCATAAAATAACTGGTGTGGCAGTGATCAGGAACACAGACTGGGGACAGTATGTAGAAAAAAAAGTATTTTAATCATCTTTTTTTAAATATATATATATTTATTTTTTTTTATTACAACTTTTTTCCTTTTTTACCATTTTATTTTTAACACTGCACTACTCTGGGGAGGTGATCAGGATTTTTTTTGTTTTTTTTTTTACACACTATGATTGCTTATAACTGTGAATTTTACAGTTATAAGCAACCATGTTTTTCTGAATGAAAACTATTGTGATTATCTGTGATTGGCCACAGCTAATCACATGGTACAGATGGGCTGTGATTGGCCCTGTCTGTGCCATGTGATCACTTTGACTAATCACAGGGATCATCACAATAGTACACAATGAAAAGCATGAATCAAAGCATTTCATTGTGTACGATTGTCATGTGATCTGTTGGACACAGCGGGTGTCAGATCGTGCCACAGCGCTGCCCATGGGGCGCCTGTAGGCATGATCCTGGGAGGACATCACATGACGTCCTCCCAGGATAATAGGGCTCCCGCCTGGGCTTTTGCAGCACGATAGCCAGGCAGGAGCCCTATTATCTTGGGAGGTTAAAGGGACCACCAGTTTACATACAAATGGACTTAATAGATGCTTGTAGTTTTCTATTTATTTTAGTCATGTGACTACAATTTTTAAATTTCATTTGACTCAATTGAAAATAACTCTCACTTTTTTTTTAAATAAGTCATTTTATGCTGGTGTGTTAGTTTTGTAAATTGAGACTCGTGCATGTGAGCTGCAGCATTTTCTCCTCGGTACATTTAGCTAATGCTTTCTCAGCAGCAACTCAAAGGACGTGAGTGGTGAAGGAACAATTGGTGAATCAAAGTGCAATGTGATTAATAACTACAATGTTTCCCAAAACCCACAGAAGCACAGTGTTTTCTGAGATGTGAAGGCCAGTATGTGCATTTTTCTTTTAAACATTGCATCCGCATCCCAGAATAAAAAGAAAACACAAGTGAATTGCTTTCCTTTTGTTCAAATCAAACTCTAATTAAACAAGTAAATACAGAGATGAAATGCATGTGTGAACTGTTTTATTTGTCAAGATTATTGTAATATTATTATTGTTATTCATGATTTACAGTATATAGTGTCAACTGTTTGCATAGCACTTTACAATAATAAGGCATACAGTACAGCTACAATACAATTCAATACAGGTGGATTTGGAGGGTCCTGCTCATGAGAACTTACAATCTAAAAGAGAGGGGTAAGTGATACAAAAAGTGATAACTGTGTGAGGATGAGTTAATAGAGAAAGTAAAGATGAGTTTTTTAGGCAGAAGCAAGATATGCCTTTTCAGGAATCAACTAAGGGTGGACAGAGTACGAGAATGAGAGGAAATGATGAGCGAGCTAGAGAGCAGGAGGAGCAAGAGAACATCACCAGCACACCATGGAATGGGTCCAAAACTTTTTTCAGCAATCACATTGTCATATGCCTGATAAAGGGGTCCTGCGAGGCTCAAAACCGTTGCTTTTGCTGTAACAATGTGATCACTGAATACGGTTTTGGACACATACTGGAGATCCATGGTGTGCTGGTGAAAATCCCTCACTCTGACTTTATACGGTTCCAGCCGGTGGTCACTGCAGCACCCACTTACATACACAGCCATTTCCACAGGAATGTGTGCGTTGGGAATAGTGCACTGGAATCTAGAGAGCAGGAAGTCTTTGGAAATATGTGACCTCTTGCACACTGCATGGCTAAGAGTTGACTTTCTATATTTCAATAAAATAAGACAATAGTGTCAACTGCCTGCTTTCAGACTGCTGATTGGACAGGGAATGAGCAGAAACAGACATAAGAGGTTGTCTCTGTATTTTTTCCTCCTATAAGTATAAATCATGTGTTAAAAAAGAGTTAAAGAGGCACCCCCCCAAAAAAAAAAATTACCATAACTGCTGACTTTAAATATTAGGGCACCTCACCCATGCCGTTTCTTCAATTGGCTATCGGGTGCTGGCGCCACCATCCTAACTAAGGGAAACCAGCAATGAAGCCTTGCGGCTTCACAGCCGGTTTCCTACTGCATATATACAAAGCGATCTGCGCTTTGTGAATTTCCCGCAGTCTTCTAGGACCTGGAAAGTGTCCCAGAAGGCTGTGGGGGAAGAGGGGGGGTGAACTTCTGGCTCAGTTCACCGCAGAAAACTGAGCCAGATGTGGGAGTGGGTACCTGTCAAAACCAGGTACCCTCTTTCCCCCTCCCCTTAAAGGTGCCAAATGTGGCAGTGGAGGGGTGGAAGAGGCAAACAAGCAGAGCTTCCCCTTTTGTGTGGAGCTCCGCTTTAAGACTGGATCCAAAGTAGATTAGTTTTCACTTTGAAATATGGAATGTATGAGTTCAATGACTCTATATAGGTCAGTCCCAAGCATGAAGAAACTTCCAAGGATACCTTAACAAGAGTACAAGTGGTTGGAGCGTAAGGAGCGCCACATCATACATGAGTTTATAACTAAGTGTACTCAGCACACATTGTATTTTGGGGCCCCAAGGGTTCCTTTACATCAGAGCTCTGCACACTGCAGAGAATTAATATGAAGAAGAACAGATACAAAAATAATAACTTGACACACTGCTCAGTTGGCTGGAGGGATATGATGTTATCATTATTTGACCCCCTATGGTCCCTCTAGTAAATCTTAGACATTTCCTCTTTTTGGGGGATTGGTTCATTCTATCTATGATTCCTACCTGGTTTGGTCTGACAGAACGGTAGAATTGACACCCCTTTTCTTTCACTCATATGGAATACTGTTGGAGTTTCCCAAACTGTGAAATAATCCTTTTATTTATTGTAAAATATATTGTGTTGTGATAATGTGTGGGCCATTTGTGGCCAGAATGTTATGCACTTTATTGATCTAATGATCAATTTTTAGATGAATATGAATAAAAGCATAAGACATTTTAATGATGGTGGATTTTTTTATATACAGTATGTGAAGCCATTTACTTTTTGTCTTTCATACTCTAAAGGATTATTCCTTTCTCACCAAATCATGCTGCTGAAGCTTTTTTTTTACTCTTCTATTAAATGTCATTGATATTGTTATAATTTTGAGTGCATGCTCCTTGATATCTATGTTTTCATGTGTATAGAGCTCTAGTGAAGAGGAATGCCTGGAGCCCCCGAAACTCATTGGTTTATGTTTGCACTAAGTATACTTTGTCAAAAATCCTAATAAACTATTTGGACCAGTGGTGGCTGGTGAAGTTTTAGGATAGGGGGTGCCAGACCCCGCCCTTCCTTTTTGACCCCTCCCACTTGGTGAAAATGGGCATAATTTCAGCAAAATAGTGGGCGTGGCTCTAAGGTGGTGTGGTTAGCGTCTGAGATGAACGAGGGATGGAGAGAGAGGGAGGGAGGGATGGAGGGACAGCAGGCTCAGATCCTACACAACAATAGAAGGTTTAACAATCAGCAGATAAAGATCCTCCAAACACCTGGTGTTAGCACTTCAATCATCCTGGCACCATGGTTGTTATGGAGTCAGGATGATTGAAGCGCATTATTTCTATTATTACATTGTAATATAAAATTAAATCATTCAACTCACCATAAGGTGGAATCAGTGGGAGCCCTGAGCGTGTCACTAGCCACGTCGCCTGCCACCAGATGCCATCAGGTGTCCCCAGCGGAGTCCGTCCCTACATCAGGTTCCCCCAGCGGATTTCCTCCTTACATGCAGCCTGTGTCCCATCAAATGCAGCCTATGTCACATAAAATGCAGCCTATGTCACATAAAATGCAGCCTGTGTCACATAAAATGCAGCTTGTGTTCCATCAAATGCAGCCTGTGTCACATAAAATGCAGCTTCTGTCCAATCAAATGCAGCCTGTGTCACATCAAATGCAGCCTGTGTCACAGCAAATGCAGCCTGTGTCACATAAAATACATCCTGTGTCCCATTAAATGCAGCCTGTGTGCCTTTAAATGCAGCCTGTGTCCATATGCAGCCTGTGTCCCATTAAATGCAGCCTGTGTCCCATTAAATGCATCCTGTGTCCAAATGCAGCCTGTGTCCAAATGCAGCCTGTGTCCAAATGCAGCCTGTGTCCCAGTAAATGCAGCCTGTGGCTGCAAAACGCCGGGCAGAAGCTACTTGGCGCATCAGAAAGCACCACAAGGCGGGACAAAAGCCTGCAAATGAAGCACTGCGTCTGCAATCTCCTGATTGCATAGACATGGCGCTTCCCATTGTGCACTGTGTCCAGCGTCAGAACACAGTGCACTTAAGGACCTTTTTTTTGTATTTTGTTTTGGTTTTTTTTTTTGTTTTGTTTTTTGTGACTGTCTGGAGAGGGGGGGCGGCGCCCGTGCGCCCCCTATGGACGTGCCGCCACTGATTTGGACTCTCATGTATGGTGTGAAGTACAACAGAGCCTGGCTGCATCCCGAGTATGACTGTTCCCCTCTCAGTATATTTGCTGCTGCGCAGAATAGGTAGGCACTCTGTACAGAGTAAAGCACTTATATAGTCTTACAAAAGAAAATCTTTTTGCTTTGAAGAGGAATCTCATCAGCCATAGTTTGATACATGTGAGGACCCTGAGTGTCACATCATCTTTCTGTTGTCTGCGCTTTTTATATTTTGGTGTTTGAGTATGCACTAATTTGTTTTTGTTTTGATTTAATAAGTGAAGACGGTAGTGCACTAGGCCTTTGCACCCTTTTGTTTTATATGTCTATGTTTTTCAAGATTCCCCAATCTCATGAGGGCAGCATTGGCCAAACATTCCAGTTTTAGCAGCGATCTGATGGTTATCATCTCACGTTACCTGTCTAGCTTCTCAAGTACCCCTGACTGCTATGGTGTCAAAGTGTGGATTTTCTTGTATGAAAAGTGGGCACTTATACTAACTGTTTTTAAAAATACATTAATCATTTTCAATGAATACATAACAGCATTAAATGGTGTTCTTCATATTTATCTAGGAGTAGATCTTTTACTTTATTGTTTATTATATCTATTACTGTATCCAATTGAGAACTCACTATTCTCCAGCAATAAAAAAAACATATAGTTATACTATATGTATGAAACATATATCATTTATTGTATTGTTACTTTATGTTGCAAACACAGTAATAATTATCTGTATATATGGTACATAAAAGTAAAGAAATTACAAAAGCAAGATGTGACGCTTTTAATCATTTGAAAATATGTAAACCATTGAATTGTTTTTAAACTGTTTATATTGTAAAAGACACAAAAGGCACATTGTTGTGAACATGTTTCTAGTATTATATTCTAGTAGGCTCAATATAGGTATGATTGCAATCACTTAACATTTGTATTGTCTCAAATTATTACTGTGTACGTCTTGCTAAAGATGCAATATATCTATATCAATGCTACTGAAAGTTGACAGCCAGTAATTATTAATGTCTTTTGTTGAATACATTTCAATAGACTTTTAGTAGCAGGAATATTCTCTATTGCTCGTTTTAGTAGCAACATCACCCTCTAGTGGTCAATGCAAAAAAGATCTTCAATGCAGAACAGAAACATTTATAGTTAAACATTGCTAACAATGTACATATATGTATGTATGTATATATATATATATATATATATATATATATATATATATATATATATATATATATATACACTGTACATATGTCAAGAATAGAAAGCCAAAGATCAAAGATGGGGGTATGAATTAGTTTGCCTAAATGTAAAAGGCTCTGATTTTAAGAGACAACTGCACCTTTGATACAACTTGTTCTTTAATGACTGCAGCCTCTTCATACCCCCCTCTTCCCTTAACACATCCACCACCACCCACACGATGAATGCTGCCCACCTGGTCATATAGCCACCTTTATTCCTGATACAACAATCTTCACTATGTAGCCCCATCCACCTTGCTTCCATAAATGCCCCTGCCAGGTCCTCTGTCTGGGCATGCACACTGTGGCCTCATTCATTCCTAGGAGAACAACCATACTCTGCAGGACTGTTGAGGGCCACCATAGCAATAAATGGTGCTGTGGCATGCATGCACAGACTGAAGAGGACCCGGCAGGACCAGGCATGGCAAGGCAACACACTGAAGAGTGCTAGATCGACGTCAAATATGAGTATAATGACGCGCATAAACGATCAGAATTTCAGCCAGCAAAAGACTGATGAGAGTTTTTCGTCGGGAAAATGCGACCGTGTGTATGCTCCATCGGTCTTTTGCTGGCGGAATTCCAGCCAGCAAAAGATTGAGAGCGAGCATGCTCTCAATTTTTCGGTCGGGAAAAGTTCCTATCCAAAAATGCGATTGTCTGTGGCAATTCCGATGAGCAAAATCCTTACGCATGCTCGGAAACAATTCGACGCATGCTCGGAAGCATTGAACTTCATTTTCTCGGCTCGTCGTAGTGTTGTACGTCACCGCGTTCTTGACGGTCGTAATTTCAGTGAACTTTTGCGTGACCATGTGTATACAAGGCAAACTTGAGCAGAATCCCATCGGAAAAGCCGGCATATCTTTTTCCGAATAGAAATCCGCTCATGTGTATGTGCATAAGACCAGGTGAGCTGTACTCAGTTGGTGGGAAGGGGATTGTGGTAGGAAGGGGAGGCTGAATTCATGTGTGGAAATTTTAGCCCTATCTCACTTTGTTGGTGGTATCTTAAATGAGGCATGTCATTATAGAAATATAGAAGCTGCTTTTAGTGACTTGTTCTTTAAGGTGCTCATTCCAAGTCTGTTACCCTGTTCTTGGCCTCACTGCTCAGTGAGTCAGTTATCCAAAACAAATCATTTACATTTCAGGTGTAAATTATGAAAATAGGTAAAAATTTTAAAATCTGAGATGAACCTCAAATGCTTTCAGGTTACGTTACAATAATGAGTATGATAAATGTGGAAATGAATATGTTCTTTTAACCTTTTCGCTGCTAGAGCCGTTTTTGCCTTCTTTGCATACATGTTTAAAAAATTCTTTTAGGCCTGAAGATTAAGCAACACAGCCAAACATAATATATTTTCTGAAAGCAGAAATGCAAAATTTCAGTACAAAGAAAC
Source organism: Lithobates clamitans (assembly GCA_037952925.1). Taxonomy (NCBI): domain Eukaryota; kingdom Metazoa; phylum Chordata; class Amphibia; order Anura; family Ranidae; genus Lithobates; species Lithobates clamitans. Next base: position 9,535,597 of record JBBGZY010000502.1, on the reverse strand, counting down.
ACTAAAGTGAATTTTAGGGCAAACAAATGCAACAAACTATGCACATTTTTGGTAAAACATAGAATACAAGGTTGCACAGAGTAAATATATACCCAACATGTCAAACCTTAAAGAGCAATTAAACCCTGATGGGTTTTACCTCCACTTTTGTTCCCTGCAAAGTAAAAGCATAATGGGCTAGTATGCATCGCATACTAGCCCATTATGTGGTACTTACCTGCAAACGAAGCCCGCGCTGCCTCCGCTTGAGGCCGCATCCATCGTTGCCCCCCTTCTTTCCTGGGCCGCGGACTCCGGTTCTGTGATTCGCCGGAGCCGTGTGACATCACTCCCACGCATGAATGCGGGAGCCACCAGTCACGGCACTCGCTCAGGAAGAAATAGCACAGAGAGCCGTTTCTTCACTGCACATGCGCCGATGACATCATCGCCACACAACACAGTAAATATCTCCTAAACAGCGCACGTTTAGGAGATATTTACAGTACCTATAGGTAAGCCTTATTCTAAGCTTACTTATTGGTACAAGTTCCCCATGGAGGTTTACAATCACTTTAAATTTGTGTGCGCCCGTGAAATGGCTGTAAACTTCAGTACCCTATATTTTCTATAGGCGGCGCTTCAAAAGCCCCTTATAGGTCATCAGTTTAGTGGTACAGAGGAGGTCTGTAACACTAAACTGACACTATTGATGAGCATGTATTTGGTCATTCCTGCCCACTGTCGCCCAATCAACTGTGGCCAAGCCATTTCCCACTGCATAAACACAAAGGAGCGGGTTTGCTTATGATATAATTTACCTACGTCATTGCCATTGATCTGATATGGCCATGTGGCCTTCTCAGGTTAATGGGGTTTAGGAGCATCCATGCACCTTTACACATGTACAGCCCTGAAGGTAGGGACTGAACTAGTTGCAGTTTATTGGGTAGCAGTCAACAGGAGTGACAGCTTCCTTCTGGGTTCAGTCCAAATCCAAGATCGGACGAAACTTGTGCTCATCCTGACTTGACACCACTTTCTCTTTTTGGGCTAAGGAATATTATAGAGCTATCCTCACTCCTACTGATTAAACAATGAAGAAGCAACCAGTTCTCAAAAAGGATATCGGGGAACTGGAGAAAGTGCAGAGAAGGGCAACGAAACTGATAAGAGGCATGGAGGAGCTCAGCTATGAGGAAAGATTAGAGGAACTGAATTTATTCTCTCTTGAGAAGAGGAGATTAAGGGGAGATATGATCAACATGTACAAATATATAAGGGGTCCATATAGTGAACTTGGTGTTGAGTTATTCACTTTACGGTCAACACAGAGGACAAGGGGGCACTCTCTACGCCTACAGGAAAAGAGATTTCATCTCCAAATATGGAAAGGTTTCCTCACAGTAAGAGCTGGGAAAATGTGGAATGGACTCCCTCCAGAGGTGGTTCTGGTCAGCTCAGTAGATTGTTTTAAGAAAGGCCTGGATTCTTTCATAAATGTACATAATATAACTGGGTACTAACATTTATAGGAAAAATTGATCCAGGGAAAATCCGATTGCCTCTCTGGAATCAGGAAGGAATTTTTTCCCCTGCTGTAGCAACTTGGATCATGCTTTGCTGTGGTTTTTCACCTTTCTCTGGATCAACTGTGGGTATAGGATTGTGTATATGGGATTGTATGATATTATTTTTTATTTATTTATTTATTTTTATGGTTGAACTAGATGAACTTGTGTCTTTTTTCAACCTGATTAACTATGTAACTATGTAACAACAAACTGAATAATCACCAATTCAACTCACACTGCTCTCTTCTCCTGTCAGAATGTTCACTGACAGCACATGTGCAGGTAGCAAAGCCTCATTGGCTCCTAAAGCTTCCCCCCCTCCCAGTCTGAGTGCTGCAGTACATTGAATCAGAGGCTTATATCAAAATGATTCAGGTGCCTATGTTATTTTATGTAAGAATATGTATTTAATTTTTTTCAAGGTATATTCAGCTGCATTTAATTGTGCCCCTTCAACTGCCCAGAGTTTTAAAGCTAAAATACTATAATAGTGAAGTGTAATACAGTTGATATTCATGATCTACAGTCCACACTAGTCATAAAAAAACAAATAGAAGATGCGTGGAGCAGAGAGAGACAGCTAATAACGTTTTATTCTATTGGAATAGAACTCCAGAGGTTCTTAATAGTTACAACCCTTGGGTCTCTCTGCTGTGCTGGGAATGCCAACAGGACTCAGGCAGGCATTATCATAGTTTTTGGGTCTGCCCTATTACCTGACCTTTTTGGTCAGCAGTCCAGCCTCTCCTCCAAAGTTTTCTTGGAGTAAATCTCCCCCTAGACCCAGTTCACTATTTATTAGACACAAGTATCTGACACGAGTATCTCCAAACACGGCAAGAAATTGGTTGAATTTATTTTACTAGCTGCTAAACGGGTTATACCCTTGGGTTGATTATCTCCTACTCCTCCTACATACTCCCAATTATTGCATATTGTACTATAACTTATATACGTAGAACGGAACACCTTACGGCTCTAGTACATGACTCTTTACCCCAGTTCTCAAAGATTGGAGATCTATGGGATAATTCTGAGATTAACCAGAATCAGTGCCTCAAGCCCCTGAATAGCTACCCTTCTTTATTATTTAGTTACCTATACCTTTGCCTCTATTTTTATATGCCATGGTTTTCTCTCGATATACTCTTTTGATGTTATAATATTGAGAAGCCACTATGTAGCCCAACCTATGTGCTGTATTAGGTTTATGTGATACTTTATCTATGTTTACAATGCCTGCTCTATTGGTAGCCACCCTCATAATATCTAAGGCTTATATTTTGTCCTTATGTTGCTTATATTTTGTCCTTATGTTTCATTAGTGCTTTGTATTCTTGTATTATCTGATGCTCTATGCTCATGTCATACTGTTATATTCTGTTAATTGCTCTTCTCTTGTACTACTTTTGAAAAACCCAATAAACACACAATTATAGAAAAACAAAAAACAAAACAAATGAAAGATTGAACCTCCCCAGCAGAGATGCAGACAGCCATACAATCTGACAGGTAATGCTTCCCTACTTTATTAAAAACTAAAAAATTTCTTTAAATACATTTTAATAATAAAAATACAAAACTGAGCCCCTGGTAAGCAGCTGATCATGCTTCAGGGTAAATACCATATTTATTTGGCAACCTAAATCTTCCAATATAGTATCCTTTTCACGTTAATAGTGTTTGAAATCAGCATATAATACTCTGCAGTTACTTTTTAATTTTTTGGAAAAAAAGGCACAAAAGGTACCAGTCTGACAGTCCTTACAGTTCCAGAAAAGGCATAAAGCTAGCATATAACGAGGTACACTGTCTATTGTAAGTGGTTTATGCACAAACTACTTTATAGTGGATCTTTTTGAGCACCATAGCAGACAGCAGATTGTGTCGTTGTGCAGAGCACATAGCATACTCAAGGTTCTACACGTTTATAATACTCTTCCCATTCAATTTTAATCATTACAATACAATGCAATTCTCTGCTTTTGTACTTCAGGCAAAAGTTTCATTCATCTTCATCAAAGGTGAAGAAAAGGCCATTATTCAAAGAGGTGAAATCTAAGGAAAAAGTCAACAATCTGCTAAACCTTTTAATAAGTGTTCAGAACCCCCCAACCACATTAACTCCTCCCTGGCTGGGTTCAGATTATCAAAAAAGAGAATAATATATTATTTTGTATAAGTCATAAGCCTGCTTTTGTTTTATTTATTTTCTTTGTTTAATCTTGTAAGGTTCACTGTAGATGGACTGTTATTTTGCAATAGACATAATTTCCCCAAAAATGAATAGTGGGGGAAATGTTTCTTTTAAAATTAAAAAGAGGGAAATTTCAAAATTTGAAGTATCACCAGAACAGCTTTAGGAGGGGGGATTTATAATAGGGGCATTCGTTCTGATGACAGTGTCTAAAAGTAGGCAAGGACGGACCGAAATTTGACAGGTTCAGCGTGAATTTTGACCTGTCTGAGGCCCCCCCCCCTCTTCAACAGGAGTTGATTGTTAGCCCGAATACTGTCAAGCGGACATGCTGGCAAACTTTTGTCAATCAGCGGTAAGCCATTCAGCTGCAGGAACTGATTTGTGTATTCTGGTAGCAAAATGAGCTGCCGTCAGAGTCCTGGCGGGGGGATTTCTCCATCTACCCCAGTTGAATGGATCGAGGAATCTGTTAGTTGTTGTTTGTTCAGCCTTCTGGTTGAATGAAAAAAAAAAAAAAAAAAACATCTATGCCAACCTTGATAGGCAATTTACCTCACTTTGGAGAGATTTCCTCTCACTTCCTGCTGTGTCTTTAGGGCTGAAAGTGAAGGGAAACAGGTGGTAAATAAAAGACAAATGCAAGTTTTAACCCTTCTTTTCTCTATTAAATTAAAAAAAAAAAAACTATTTGGCTTTAGATATTCTTTAAATACATTTGCCCTTATCCCATGTGATCGCAGCCAGACTTAGTAAATGGATTCATCCAGGATTATGAAATGTCTGGGGCAAGCAAGGGCAAAGTTAGGAAGGTAGGAGAAATCAGTTAAGCTGGGTACACATGGGCCAAAAGTCGGATGAAAACAATCAGTTTGGTAGGAACCAGCCGACTTTTGGCCCGTGTGCACAGCTGTCTGTTCTACAGAAGCAGGTCTTACAACTGGTATCTGTAAAACAGGCATGCTGAAAACCAGCACCCAACTAGCGATATTAACCTCCCTGGCAGTAATCCCGAGTGTGGCTCGGGGTGAATTTTCAGTACCATTAGCGGTAACCCCGGGCTACACTCGGGATTGCATTGCAGGATCCTGGTCCAGGTTACCTACCTTGTCCCCAGGATTCTTCGATGTCCCTCCGTTGTGTCTGCGGGCTCTGCCCCCCGCCAGATACCTCTGTGTGCCGGGCTCCATTCCCTACAAGCATCGCAAAGCACGGGGGGCGGAGCCCGGCAGCAAATTTAAAAAAATGAAAATTCATAACACATACAGCACACTGTAATCTTACAGATTACATTACTGTATGAAATCATTTCACCTCCTGTTTGTCCCTAGTGCTTTGTCCAGTGCCCTGCGTGTAGTTTTATATTATATATACTGTTCTTTCTGCCTGGAAACTGGAGATTGTCCATAGCAACCAAAAAGTGTCCCTTTACATCAAAAGTGGTTTTAGACCAGCTAGAAAACAGCGATAATAAATTAGAACACTTGCAGAATTGAGCGATAGTGAATCGTGGGGAAATTAATTTTATTATTATTATTATTTTTTATAATTATTTATAGTTATTTATTATATTATAATTTATGATTTTGTGTTTCAAACTTTATCATACCCAGGTTATCTACTAGACTCTTGTTTGGACAGATTTAAGTGTGTTATTGCTAGGAATTACAGGCCTACAATATAGAACGCAAAACAATTGTACAATTGTACCGCCTTGAGACGCAAAAATATGACATAATCATACCGCCAGGGAGGCTACACTGCGCTCATGTTTACAAACTTATAACTTCCTCACAAGGACACCATAAAACATTAAAGAGTGTTGAAGTGTAACTCACTTTTACTAAAAAAAAAAGGTCAATTACATACACTGCAAGGACTTTAGCAAAAGGAATTTCAGAATCCTACCTGTCACCATATGCATTGATAGTCACACATGGATGGATTCCTGCTTCCTGAGTTCTGAGTCAGAGGGACTACATACTTCTGATCAATACCAGCAAGTAAGAGAAAAACTGCTGAAAAACAAATACAAGAGCAAAAATTTCTGGGGGTTTCTGTATATGAATAGTCTAGGACAGTGATGGCGAACCTTGGCACCCCACATGTTTTGGAACTACATCTGTTGTGATGCTCAACTACACTGCAGAGTGTATGAACATCATGGGAAGTGTAGTTCCAACACATCTGGGGTGCCAAGATTCGCCATCACTGGTCTAGGACAACCCACTTACTAGCAAACTTTTTAAATTTTTCCCCAGCTTTAGAAAATCATAATTTACTACATTTTAGCTAAAAAAGTTTGTGTCTAATAATACTAATATTTGTTTAGAAATTGTATATGTTTATTCACCATTATTTGTTACACTTTATTTACTTGTAAGCATTTATTGTATTACATACAGTACATTATTGCTAAATAACACTCCTGTTTTACTAGTATCCTCTTTTGGAATGCAGGTTACTTTAAAATTAAAGTGCTAAGAGATTAGGTAATTGGAAAGTTAGGTGTGACTTTCACTGGTGTTTCCTAGAAATGCAGGTTGGAGAATGATCATTTTTTTTCCCATTCAAAGGTTGTATTTAAAGGCAGACAACTAGTGAAATTAGAATGGCAGCATATTGCTTTATCAGGGCATTAATAGCACATAGCTTTAGACCAAAATTAATGTGTACATAGTTTAGGAACTTTTTGCCTTGGCTGTGTCTATTATGTCTCAGTAGCAGACTGCCATTAGGATGGAGGCCAGAGAGCTAGAATACTTTTAATGATTTTTTGGAGCCACATGATATACTGTAATTACATATCAGTTTTATTTACTAAAGATAATGCCAGTAAATTCAATATTGAGCAACAGAATAAACAGAGGAACCTATGCGGACCCACAACAATATCGAATTTGTACACTCTACACACGATGTACATGTTCACCCACCACACATATACTCTCAGCCAAAAGCCAGTATAGTTTACTGAATGATCTAAAAATACACACACATCAGATCAAGATATCTCATTTATTCACAAGCCTTTTTTTCACCTTTGAGTATTCATCAAGGCCATGGGACTGTGAAGAATAAAGATCAATATGAAACATCAATTTTGTCAATCATTTTGGCACAATCAATTCTTAAGGAAAACTAGAAAGGATGATCTCCAGGAGACACAGGCACTGAGCACACAAGACATCTCATGCCTTTTAGACTTTCATCACTAGAACATGCAGCCCAAGGCTCTGACTGGTTTATATTATACAGAAGAAAAATTGGGTGGAGAACACATATACTGTATTATAAAGTAAACTTTTAGCTTTCAACAACATATCACAGAAATTCTTGATTGCAGAGCTTTTCGTCCTGCTCATTGTGCCATGAAAAGGGACGCTTAACGTGCATTTCTACCTCCTGCCAAATGCCTCCTGACCTTCATATGAAGTTCATCAAGGTGTATAGAACAGAATTGCCTACTGACATTTTCACATTTCCTGGGTTTAGCTTTACTTTGTGCTGATGATAATGTTACATGCAACTTTTGGCTGACAGCAAACCACAATAGCTGATTGACTTACATTACAACCCCTCTGTGAAGGCTTTAAAAGGTGGTAACTACTGAATGAGATGGACACAAACATATAAAGAAATGTTATCTGCAGGTTACATGGTTGGGGAGCTCCAGAGCATTTCTCAGTCTTACAATAACTGCTAATATACGTTCCGAGTTTGAGTCAAGGCTATGGAACTAGAATTAACTAGAATTTTTTCTTAGTTTATTTATTTGTTTATTCCAGGTCTTTATATACTGCCGTCAAAGGCACTTTACATATAAATGATACATTTACATCAGTCCCTGCCCTCAAGGAGCTTACAATCTAAGGTCCCTAACTTACATTCATACATACTAAGGCCAATTCATACAATAACTAATTACCTAGAGTCTTTGGAGTCTGGGAGGAAACTGGAGTACCTGGAGAAAACCCACGCAGGCACAGGGAGAAAATGCAAACTCCATACAGGTAGTGTCATGGGTGGGATACGAGACTCTGCATCTAATATTATTGTTACGTCAGTATACCAGGCAGGGTTCATATTATACAGTGCCTTGAAAAAATATTCATACCCCTTGAAATTTTCCACATTTTGTCATGTTACAACCACAAATGTAAATGTATTTTATTGGGATTTTATGTGATAGGCCAACACAAAAGGGCACATAATTGTGAAGTGGAAGGGAAATTATAAATGTTTTTCAAAATTCTTTACATAAAAATATCTGGAAAGTGTGGCGTGCATTTGTATTCAGCCCCCTTTACTCTGATACTCCTAATGCCGCTTACACACGGTCGGATTTTCTGACGGGAATTGTTTGATGGAAGCTTGTTGTCAGTATTTCCGTGTATAGGCTTCATCGGACATTTTTCGTCAGAATTTCCGACAAACAAAATTTGAGATCTGGATCTGAAATTTTCCGACAACAAAATCAGATGTCGGAAATTTCTGAACATATGTACACAATTCCGACGCACAAAATTCCACGCATGCTCAGAATCAAGCAGAAGAGCCGCACTGGCTATTGAACTTCATTTTTCTCGGCTCGTCATACGTGTTGTACGTCACCGCATTCTTGACGATCGGAATTTCCGACAAGATTTGTGTGCCCGTGTATATGCAAGACAAATTTGAACCAACATCCGTGGGGAAAAAAAACATGGATTTTGTTGTCGGAATGTGCGATCGTGTGTACGCAGCATAACTAAAATCTAGTGGAACCAATTCCCTTCAGAAGTCATCCAATTAGTAAATAGAGTCCACCTCTGTGTAATTTAATCTCAGTATAAATACAGCTGTTATGTGAATCCCTCGGAGGTTTGTTAGAGAACCTTAGTGAACAAACAGCATCATGAAGGCCAAGGAACACACCAGACAGGTCAGAGATAAAGCTCTGGAAAAGTTTAAAGCAGGGTTATAAAAAAGCTAAGCTTTGAACATCTCACAGAGCACCGTTCAATCCATCATCTGAAAATGGAGTATAGCACAACTGCAAAACTACCAAGGCATGGCCGTCCACTTAAACTGACGGGCTGGCCAATGAGAGCATTAATCAGAGAAGCAGCCAAGAGGCCCATGGTAACTCTGGAGGAGATGCAGAGAACCACAGCTAAGGTGGGAGAATCTGTCCACAGGACAACTATTGGTCGTGCACTCCACAAATCTGGCCTTTATGGAAGAGTGGCAAGAAAAAAGCCATTGTTGAAAGAAAGCCATAAGAAGTCTCATTTGCAGTTTTTGAGAAGCCATGTGGGAGACACAGCAAAAGTGGAAGTGGGTGCTCTGGTCAGATGAGACCAAAATGTTACTTTTTGGCCTAAAAGCAAAACACTATGTGTGGCAGAAAACGAACATCACCCTGAACACACCATCCCCACCGTGAAACATGGAGGTGGCAGCATCATGTTGTGGAGATGCTTTTCTTCGACAGGGAAGCTGGTATGAGTTGATGGGAAGATGGATGGAGCCAAATACAGGGCAATCTTAGAAGAAAAGCTGTAATGCCGCATACACACCATTGGACTTTCTGACAACAAAACCGTGGATTTTTTGCCAAAGGATGTTGGCTCAAACTTGTCTTGCATACATATGGTCACACAAATGTTGGCCCAAATTTCCGAACGTGAGAACGCGGTGGCCTACAAAACGTATGGCGAGCCGAGAAAAAGGAAGTTCAATAGCCAGTGCGGCTCCTTCTGCTTGGTTCCAAGCATGCGTGAGCTTTTGTACGATGGACTTGTGTACACACGATCAAACTTCCCGACAACAAAGTGAAGTTGGCGGAAAATTTGAGAACCTGCTCTCAAACATTTGTGGCCGGAAACTCCGACAGCAAACGTTTGATGGAGTATACACACGGACGGACTTTCCAACAACAAGCTCACATTTAACATTTCCCGTCAGAAAGTCCGACTGTGTGTACGCAGCATTAGAGTCTGCAAAAAACTTGAGACTGGGGCGGAGGTTCACCTTCCAGCAGGACATTGACCCTAAACATACAGCCAGAGCTACAATGGAATGGTACAGATACAATGGTTTAGATTAAAGCATATTCATGTCATACAATGTAGGGATGGGCGAACGGTTCGGCCCAAGCATAAGTTTGGGCCGAACTATCGCTGTTCGGACGTTCGACGAACAGCCAAACCAACAGGTCGTTCGACCGTTTGTTCAGCCCCCGAACCGACCACAATGCATTGCGGTGCTGAACAGTGCATTGCAAGCCCTGATTGGGTAAAGAAGTGAAAGCTTCAGCCAATCAGGGCACAGAGCACTGTCAGAGTCATGATTGAACACTGAAATCATGACTTTATCCAATCATGGCTCATTCCCGCCCCACAGTATAAAAGTATTCTTTCAATAGGAGCCATTTTCAGTGTGATTTTGGCATGGAGAGAGATAGAACAGGGCTCTGTTCAGTGATATTAGTTAGTGTGCTATAATGTGCTATTTTGCTTCAATTGTCAGTGTAGAATATTAGTTTAGTGTCAGTCTAGGGATAGTGTGAGTGTAGTGAGGAGGACCATCATTCAGCTTTGCATAGTGTGCAGCTAGAGTAGGGACAGCTCAGATAGCCTCACTGTAGTGTAGTGAGACCGTGTCGTTCTTACATACATTAGTATAGAGTAGGGACAGCTCAGATAGTTTCAGTGTAGTTTAGTGAGACCGTGTCAGTAATCTTTACATTAGTGTGTAGTTAGAATAGGGACAGTTCAGATAGCGTCAGTGCAGTGACGGTTGAACACCGTTTATTTGATTGCGTTACTGCCAGTTTAACGCCATTTACTTCTTTGTGTGTTACTGCCAGTTTAACGCCATATCGTTTTGTGTGCGTTACTGCCAGTTTAACGCCATATAGTTTTATGTGCGTTACTGCCAGTTTAACTCCATATAGTTCTGTGTGCGTTACTGCCAGTTTAACGCCATATAGTTTTGTGTGTTACTGCCAGTTTAACGTCATATAGTTCTATGCGTCACTGTATGTTAGGCGCATTATATTGCAGTATATTATAGTGTATCCGTGGAGTGTGTCTGTGTAGCGTGAGTACTCAAATTAAAGTGCACCAAACACCTCTTTACATTTATTAAAGTGCATCTATGTACAGATTTAAACTTCTTCTTTACATTTGCTTATAAGCACCGCCCCCTCCCTCTCAAAAATGTCTGGGAGGACAACAAGGAGAGGCAGACGTTCCCTTGGCACTGTAAGGGGGCCAGCAACAAATGTGTCCACTGGCAAAGGTGGATGTGGTGGTCAGTCCTCAGGCAGGGCATAATTTCCTCTGTTTAGTGAGTTTTCCTGTGCTATCCAGCCACAGCATGCAGAGGAGGTGGTGGACTGGCTTACTAAACCTTCCTCATCCTCCTCAGCCTCTGTCACGCAAGCAGAGACAAGTGTGCAGTCCCCTGCAGTTGCCAGAGGGAATAAACCTTCCTCCTTGTCCACATCTATTCCTGCCATAGCCCCAGTATCAGCCATTGAGGAGTCAGCTGAGTTATTTGACCACAGCATCAGCCACTTGCTCCTTGATAAGGCCCAGCCATTACTGGATTCAGATATTGGTTCTGAGGTTGAGGATGACAGGAACATGAGCCTAGGGAAAGGAAGGAACACTGGTAGACAAATTGGCATTCATGTTCCCCAAGTCGCAGCGTATTGCCAAGTTGTCTCCAGTGGTAATGATGAAGATGGAGGAGATGGAGATGGAGATGATGATGATGGAGATGATGATAATGATGATGAGGTCACTAATGCAACTTGGGTGCCAGATAGAGCAGAGGAGGAAACTGAAGGTGAGGCGGCACCAACTCCAAGGAGGCTGACATCAAGAAAGAGTAGAGAGCAGCCACCCTATTCCATCTTATACTGCAGCTGTTATCTCCCGACCCACTCTCCAAAGCTCAGCTGTCTGGGCCTTTTTCAGCACATCTGCAAAAGATCGCACTGTTGCTATCTGCAAACTGTGTCTCAGGCACATCAAACGTGGCAAAAACACCAACCATTTGGGTACCACATGCCTAACAAGGCATTTAACGTCCAACCACTCAGCCCGTTGGCAAGAGCAGCTAAAAGCCAAACAAAAGGGGCACAAATCTGTCCCTCCTCCTCCTTACTCACTTCAGTCTGCCCCTGCTATACTGAATCATTACCTCTCAGCAGCCTCCACTGACAGGGATGATGATGTAGCCCAGGGTATCCCAGGTCCTAGCAGCACATCTGCCAGCAGCATACCACCAGCTGTTGCAGCGGGAAAAAAATACAGTCCCTGCCACCCACATGCCTAGCGTCTAAATGCAAGCTTGTCAAAGCTGTTGGCTCTCCAACTTTTGCCTTTCAGCCTGGTGGATTCTGCCCCCTTCTGTGAATTAGCACAATGTGCTGTACCACAGTGGCAGGTTCCCAGTTGCTACTACTTTTCATGTAAGAACGTTCCATCTTTCTACCATCATGTGGAAGGGAATGTTCTGGCATAGTTGGGCAAGGCAGTCAGCCGTAAAATCCACCTTACTGCTGACACGTGGTCCAGCAAGCATGGACAGGGACGATATATTTTGTTCGTGGATCACTGGGAAATGCTGCTTACAACTTGAAAGGATGCAGGACAGGGCTCGGTGCTGCAGCTTGTTGTGCCCCCACGTCTTCATAAAGCTGGTGGTGTTGATGCCAGACCTGTGAGCTCTACACCCTCCTCCTCCTCCGCCAGCTCCATGCCCTCCTCTGCAGAATTGTCCTATGAACATCAGGTACCCCCTAAGCATTTAAAGGGCTATTCCCAGAGTCAGTCTAAAAGGTGCCATGCAGTTCTTCAGCTGGTGTGTTTAGGGGACAGGAACTACACCGGAGCAGAGATTCTTGCAGCTGCAGGGACAGGCCCAGAGGTGGTTCACACCACGCCAGATGGAGCCAAGAATGCTGGTGTGTGATAATGGCTCAAACCTCCTGCCCACCCTTAGACAGGGAAAGTTGACACATGTGCCATGCCTGGCAAATGTCATCAATTTGGTAGTGTAGCATTTCCTAAATACGTACCCAGGGTTGCAAGATGTGCTAAAGTTGGCCAGATGAGTCTGTAGCCATTTCAGGCAGTCATACACGGCCAGTGCTCGGTTGGCTGAAATTCAGCGGGAAATCCACCTGCCCATAAACCGCCTTACTTGTGACATGTCCAACAGGTGAAACTAAACTTTTTCAATGCTGCAGCGGCTATATATGCAGCAGAGGGCCGTCAACGAGTACCTGTGCGAATACGGCACGATGACAGGCTCAGGCCACCTCTGCTTTTTTTTTCCCCACGTCAATTGCTGATCATTAAGGATGCATGCACTGTATTCTCACCATTTGAGGAGGCCACAAGGATGGTGAGCCATGACAGTGCATGCATCAGTGACACAATCCCTGTTGTGTTCCTGCTGGAGCAGACTCTGCATGGCATTATAGACAGGGCACTGGTGGCAGAGCAGTAGGGGGAAGAGGAGCACTTCCTTTCCTCTAAAGGCCCACTTTATCCAGACACCATCATTTCTATGTCACAGAACACACAGGAGGAGAGAGAGGAGGAGGATGAGGAGGAGGATTCTAGCCTTTCATAGGCTTTGAAGAAGAGGAAGACATGCATCAATCTGTAAGCGATGGCTTTCGAACCCCAGGACCTTTGGGAGTAGTACGTGGCTGGGAGGAGGAAGTTCCAGATGCTGTCATCCTGAGTGACCCCGAAGGGTCTGCTTCTCAAGCCTCGGCAAAAGTTGATTCGCATGGGCAACCTCATGCTTCAAAGCCTGCGAAAGGACCCAAGAATACGCGGCAAAAAGGAGAAGGATGATTACTGGTTGGCAACCCTCCTTGCCCACGTTATAAGGGGAAGATCTCAGAACTCATCCCGTCCCCACAGAGAGTGCAGAAGATAAAATCTCTTGAGGACACGTTAAAGAGGATTTTATTGAACATTTTTCCTGACTCAGTAGGTTACAGTGTCATGGAAAACGCTGTTTTGAGTCTTCTGTTGGTCAAGAGAGGAGCGTTAGAGAAGGCAGCCGCCTAAGTGAGGCATTTCGGAATTTTTTTAGTCCTCGCTGCCCAGGGCTGTCAGCTTCCACATCCCATCAGCAGCATCTGCATCACATGGGGGACAATTACCTTGGGGCCAAAACAGAGATGGAGAGCTTTCCAGCTGATGATCCACTGACTTACTGGGTCATGAGAATAAACCACTGGCCAGAACTTGCCCAGTATGCTATTGAGATGTTGGGTTGCCCTGCATCCAGCGTACTTTCAGAACGGGCATTCAGTGCTGCAGGAGATTTTGTTACTGATCCTAGAACGTGTCTGTCCACAGACTCCGTGGACCGTTGGACTTGTATAAAAATGAATTAGTCCTGGATTATCAGCTATGAAGCCCCTGATGCCGATGTCACTGATTAAGTCTTTTTGGGATGTGGAATCTCTGCAGGACTTCGAGGCTGCCTAGCTTTGACAGTGATCAATCATTTCATCTAGAAGAATTTTTTGGTATAGGTTTCATGGGCACAATTAATACCCAAAGACCAATTTTTCAGCACCTGTTTGACAGGTGCACATCATTGCAGTTTTTTTTGCCTTCATCAAGAGCACCTCTATAGGGTTACGGTGGGAAGGCGCCCCCAACACCCAAAGAGTAATTTCTCTGCACCTGTTTGACAGGTGCATATAATTGCAATTTTTACAGCAAGGCCAATTCTTGATTTTATCAAGATTACCTCTATAGGGTTACGGTTGGAAGGCGCCACCGACACCCGAAGACGAATTTTTACGACCCCGTTACTTCTAAACTATAAAGTCAAAGCGACACCAGAATGTATCCAAAAAATCTTAAATTTTATTCCCAGTGCACTACATTGTGGCCTCATCATACACACTGTCTCCCCAGCTGTTGCTGAGCAAAATAAAGGCAGCTTGCAGGGAAAATGTAATTTTTTTGGCTTCATAAATGCAATTATTGCTGCAGCAGATTCTAGACATGGTACAGATTTGCCACTTTACAGGTAGACTAAGGGGACCCCCCAGGCACTATATTGGAAGGAATTTTTCATTTTTAGGCTTTCACTTTAAAGATCAAAAAATCACTACTCATTTAAAAATTACGTTTTTCACAAACTTTTTTTTTATTGATACATGTCCCCCAGGGCAGGACCTGTACCCCTATAACCATTGTATGCCTAATTACTTGCATATAAACCTTTCTTAATGGGTTCATTATTCGGGTCCGAACTTTCTCGGTGTTCGGAAGTTTTGGTGCGAACCAAACAGGGGTCCGTTCGGCCCATCCCTATTAGAAGTGCAAAGCTGGTAGAGTCATACCTAAAAAGACTTGCAGTTGTAATTGCAGCAAAAGGTGGTTCTACAAAGTATTGATTCAGGGGGGCTGAATACAAATGCACGCCACACTTTTCACATATTTATTTGTAAAATAATTTGAAAAACATTCATCATTTTCCTTCCACTTCACAATTATGTGATACTTTGTGTTGGTCTATCACATAAAATCTCAATAAAATACATTTATGTTTTTGGTTATAACATGACAAAATGTGGAAAATGTCAAGGGGTATGAATACTTTTTCAAGGCAATGCAATATAATGAAAAATATTTGTATGCAGTAAAACTGCTAATAAAACTCTACAACTGTAAAATATTCATCTATAACCTTTCAAATAGCAAAGTCCTGACTACTAGTAGTGTCTAGAATGGTATGGTGCACGTAACAAGTGTAATGTGTATTACTGTGCATATAACATTTGAATGTGTCTGAAACTAAGCACTAATTCCGTGTACACACAACCGGTTTTGCCGTCAGAATAAACTCTGAAGGTTTCTCCGACGGAACTCCAACTGAATTCCGCTCAAGCGGTCTTGCATACACACGGTCACACCAAAGTCCGACCATCCAGAACGAGGTGACGTACAACACATACGACGGGACTAGAAAAAGGAAGTTCAATAGCCAGTAGCCAATAGCTTCCGTCTTGTACTTGCTTCAGAGCATGCGTCGATTTTCGTCCATCGGAACAGCATACAGACGAGCGGTTTTCCCGATAGGAATTACATACATAGTTACAGGTTAAATAAAGACACCAGTCCATCCAGTTCAACCTGAGTGAGTGTGGGTGCATGTCTACAATTGTCCCTATCCATTGTGTCTCATTAAGATGCTCATCTATTATATTATTATTTATTTAAGGTACCCATATATCGCCATCAATTTACACAGCACTCCACGTATACATCGTATACTCACATCAGTCCCTACCCTCAAGGAGTCCACAATCCAAGCTCCCCAACTCACATTCATAAACTGGGGCCAATTTTGGACAGAAGCTAATTAACCTACCAGCATATCTTTGGAGTGTAGGAGGAAACCAGAGTACCCGGAGGAAACTCCCGCAGGCACAGGGAGAACATGCAAACTCCAGGCAGGTAGTGTCGTGGTTGGGATTCAAACCAGCAACCCTTTTTACTGCTAGCTGAGAGTGCTACCCACTACACCACTGAGCCGAATTGGTTCTGTTGGAAATATTTAGAACATGTTCTATTTCTAGGTCCGTCAGAATTAAAAAAAAAAAAAAGTCCGATGAGGCAAACACACGATCGGAATAGACGATGAAAAGCTTCTGACTGACTTTTTCTGTCGGACATTCCGCTCGTGTGTACGCGGCTTTAAAAGTACTTTTATGACCCACTTCCTCAATATTAACTAGGAGTCCTTTGCTAGGTGGACCAACACTCAAACTAACATAGATGTAAACTTGATCTTATTCTTCACAAAACAATTAGAATCATTTATTTTGAGACTGTGCCTGTCATGGGAAAAGCTGAAATATTTGCTTTTTTTAGTAAAATAATTATTTAATTTTTAGATTTTGTTTTGTCCGCAAAATAATTCACTTTTTTACAAAACAAATTTAGGAATAAAGGATTTCTGCTGTGGGAAATTTGTGAATTTATATTCACATTTATAATGGCAGCTATAAAGATCTCTCTGCTATGTGGTATAAAGTCTAAAATAAGCTGCATGAAATATACCCAAATGATGCCGAAATGATCTGCTTTCATTTGATGGGTGACAAATGAACAGAGCATTTGTACAGGCATTCATCTCCCATCTATTACATATGTAATGTTCTCATTGGTAATTTTATAAATCACTTTGCAATACAAATCTAATAAAATATGATACATAGGTTTCATGACAGGCAGCATTAGACAAGGATTACCATCCATAAAGCAATGACAAATGAAAGAGAGAAAGGTTAAGACTGTATAAGGTAACATTCCTTCAATCTGTACGAGAATCAGAATTGATGCTGCTTCCCGTGATACAATCTGTTGTGACACTAACTTCTTTATTGTGCTTTAAAATCTGGAGGAAGAAAAAATGTTGTGATTGCTTAATGTCAGGTGATGTTTACTGGATCTTTCAGAAGGAAAGGAGCAGGGGTAGAAAATATCTAAATTTGCCTGTTTACCTTAATTGTTACCCTTTATTTGGATACGTGGTGTATGAGTCCCTGGTGTCGGTTTCGGAATTTCAGGGGATAAGTTATTTTGAGCCTATAGTCTTTATGATTCATGATGAAAATTTGTTTTTAAGATCTATGTAAAGTAAAAGGTTGTACCACAGATACATTATATTACCAAAAGTATTGAGAAATCTGCCTTTACACACACATGAACTTTAATGGCATCTTAGTTTTAGTCCGTAGGGTTCAATATTGTGTTGGCCCATCCTTTGCAGCTATAACAAGGTCCACAAACAAGGTCCATAAAGACATGGATGAGCGAGTTTGGGGTGGAGGAACTTGACTGGCCTGCACAAAGTCCTGACCTCAACCAAATAGAACATTTTTAGGATGAAATAGAGCAGAGTATGCGAGCCAGGCCTTCTCATCCACATCAATGCCTGACCTCACAAATGTGCTTCTGGAAGAATGGTCAAACATTCCCATTGACACACTCCTAAACCTTGTGGACAGCCTTCCCAAAAAAGTTAAAGTTGTTATAGCTGCAAAGGGTGGGCCAACTCAATATTGAACCCTACGGACTAAGACTGGGATCCCATTAAAGTTCATGTGCGTGTAAAGGCAGGTGTCCCAATACTTTTGTTAATTTAGTGTATGTCAAGATTGAAATTGTTTTGGTCGGCCACTTGCTTGCAAAGCCAGAAATGTGAGACAGAGTGTGTCCCCATGGGCCTCAGTATATAAGGTTCCCTGTGTGAAGTTCTACTTCCAGGTAAATTATCATAATGAAAGAAATGGAAGAAGGATCTTGAATGTTCTTTTTCCCAAAACCTAATTAACCACAGACTTTTGTTTGTTTATTATTTCTTGATATCTAACAAAGTTCCAGTTTCAAGATATGGTATTCTCAAGGTGGTAAAAATTCCCTACATCATAAATCCCTCTTCTGTTGGAGATGCAAATCCCCCAAGGGATCATATCTTGTGGAAACATCCTCTCACACATGACTTCTGGAAGTCAGTGAAACTCTTGCCATAAATTAATGGATGTGGACTTGGTATTTGATCCTATGACATATATTGACATATATTTTCCACAAAGCTTGTTACTTATCCACCTCTTAAGCACTGTGAGGACATGAATTTTGGCCCTGTGGAAACAAACTGCACCACCCTCCACAGAATAATGAACTATGACTAAGCACCAGGGAAGGTGCGAAACACGTTAGCTGTGCTGTATTTGTACCCCCATTGCTGTATGGATTGTCATTTTTCTATCATGGATCAATAAAGGTGATTTTATAGGAATGCAGCCATCCAGACTTTTCACTTTATGCTTCCTTCCATGGAGGACCAGCACCCTTTGCATATGCAGAGCTAATGGAGTAGAGGGATTTTGTTACCTGGAGCAGTGTATTTCTTCTCCATAGAATAATGGTTCTCCAGATTTAAATAACACAATGTGCATGGAGGATCTCACCTCCAACCTCCACTACCACAAAGATACATTTATATAAGCCTGGCACTATTCAGTGGAAGTTAGATATTCCTCATATTATGCTTATTATTATTATTTTTATACAGGATTTACAATATAAAAGGGAGATATAATACAATAAAATACAAGAGGATTAAGAGGCCCCTACTCAAAAGAGCTTACAATCTAATAGGGTGGGGCAGGTTGTACAAAAGGTTGTAACTGTGGGAAATGAGCTGATGGAAGTGGTAAAAGATTAGTTGGAGACATGATAGTCTTCCCTGAAGAGATGAGTTTTCAGGGATCGCCTGAAGGTAGCAAGAGTAGGGAATATGCCCATGGAGAGGCAGGCCAATGAGAAGGGAGCTGCTATAGTCAAGGTGAGAGATAACAAGGGAGAGAATGAGGAGCTTGGTGGTTTCAAATGTTAAAAAGGGGCGAATTTTAGAGATGTTATGGAGGTGAATTCTACAAAACTTTTGACAATGATTGGACTTGAGGCTGAAATGACAAGTCAAAGTCTAGGACTACACCTAGTACCCTGGCATGAGGGGAGGGACTAATGGATGCATTGTTGATTTTGATGGAAAAGTCATGGAGGGGGGCACGGGCAGGGGGGAATATTAATAGCTCAGTTTTAGAGAGATTTCGTTTAAAGAAGTGGTGCGACATCCATGCTGATATGTCAGTTAGTAAGTTAGTAATGCAAGAGGAGACTGAAGGAGTGAGGTGAGGAGTAGACATATTTGGGTGTCATCAGTGTATAAGTGGTATTAGAAGCCATGGGCGGTTATCAAGTGACCAAGGGAGGAGGTGTAGATAGAGAAAAGAAGGGTACCAAGAACAGAGCCTTGGGGGACCCCCACAGAAAGGGGCAATGGAGAGGAGGAGACAGAGTTGTAGGTAACATGAAAGGAGCGCTGTGATAGGTAGGCGGAGAACCAGGATAGAGCAGAATCTTGGAGGCCAAGGGAATGGAGTTTATCGAGAAGGAGTGGGTGGTCAACAGTATCAAAGGCTGCAGAGAGGTCAAGGTGTAGGGGAGGGGAAGGTGCCACTAGAGAGGGAGAAATTGAAGATGTGAGTGAGGGAGCATAGGATAGAAGAAGTGGGTGACCGTAGCAGTTGTGAGGGAACAGGATCCAAGGGACAATTGGTTAGTTGGGCATCTGAGAAAAGTTTTGTAACCTTTTCAGTAGTAGCCAATTCAAAAGAGGAGAGTGTTGAATGTGCTGTTAGGCAAGGTCTGTTGGGTGGGGAAGATGTACGCACAGTGGAGGTGTCCTCATGAATTGCATCAATCTTGTGTTTGAAGTGATTGGCAATCTCTTAGGCAATGAGTGAGTTAGTGGGTAGAGGGGGTGGGGGACGAAGCAGAGAGTTAGAGGTTAAGAAGAGCCGATGGGGACTGGATGACAAGGTATTAATAAGAGAGACAAAGTAGGCTTGTTTGGCAGCATGGAGGCAAGAATTGTATTTTAGAAGGGCAGATTTATATAGGGTGAAGTCCTGCAGGCATTTGGTTTTACGCCACAGTCGTTCAAGAGCACGGCAATGTCTCTTGAGATTTCTAATGTTGACAGTTTGCCCGGGTTGTAACGGTCAGGGCCTGATTCTGCCTGTGCTTAGAGGAGCAAGTGCATCTAGTGATGATGAGAGTGAACTGTTGTAGACAGAGGTGGCCAGGTCAGTGCAGGGGAGAGATTATGTCATATAGGTGGTCAGTAGCAGAATAGAGAAGAGAAGGGTTAAAGTGGCGAAGGTTCCTACAAGTAATTGTTTGCTGCTTGGAGGGATTAGTGGTTGGAGGCAAGGATACAGTGACCCAACCTCCTTTCTGTCCTGTCTGTTGGGTCTGGGGGAGTGAGTCCAACGGAGGCCACCATGGGAGAGGGCAGCAGGAGAAGCTGAGTCAAAAATGTGAAGCCAGGTTTCGCTTATGGCGAGTATGTTTAAGCCATGTGAGATGAAGAGGTCATGCACAGATGTTAACTTATTACGTTCCAAAGTGCGCATGAGATTGGTGGGCTGCTTTGAGAAAGCAGGGGGATAGAAATTTAACTGAGTGGATTGCGGTGGTTGCCAGAGGAGGAGGGGTATTGGATATGTGGCTTGCAGTTTGAAAATGGCAGACCAGGATTAAGGAGAAATGTCACCTGAGACTAGGAGAAGGAGGAGGCTGAGGAAGGCAAGATGGGAGTGGGATGTGCATGAGCGCACATGTCTATTGGCCCTGGTGTTTATGTCAGCATGTGGGTGCAGCAAATGCAGGAGATTATGGGTGCAGTAGTAGGGAGAGGGTAGGAATGAGGGTAATATGTGCATGCTGAAGGGTAGAGAGGAGGGGTAGAGTAAGGATAATTTGAAGATAGAAGACACCGATGTGAGAAGGAAGAGAATAAGGAGCATGTTAGTGGATAGAGAGTGGGAGTCTGACTTTATATAGAATAAATTTTAAATACTGGTTTGCTTGTCGTCTTTCAGAGCAGAGCAGAGTTCTTATTGCATCTTCATCCAACTTTTGTTATCCTGCCTTCGTTAAATGGTGGCTGTGAAACTGCACATCATTCATGACAGAGCCACTCAGGAAAGAGCCATGGTGTCTGCACCTTGCCCTGTCTGCACCACCCCTTAGGCTGCTTTCAGTTTGTAGGGGCATGCATTTCTCAATTGATCATAATATTGATTATTCATTGGATTAAACACCCCTCCTCTCCCTATATTCTTCTCAAGCCAACCTGCACTTTCTCTAAACCCCCTGCTTTTCCAAAACCCTCCACCCCTGGCAGTGGCTCATAGCCCCATTCCCATTCCCATGACAACTTCCCTACTCCCTAGAACATTTCCAAACTCTCACTTTCTTAATGACACGTGTATGTGAATCTTTTTACACCACCAGTTCATCTCTGTGATTAAACCCTTTATAGGTGAAACATGGCAGAATGCGGCCTGGTCTGGGTAGACTCTACTATGGGGTTTTCTGCAGTGGATTTCTTTTTTGCTGTGAAAATCCTGAACATGTTGGTGTAATTTGATCTCCTGCTGTTCAGCTCTATTTAGAACACAGGGGGCAGCTCAATAAGTCCTCCTTTGTCTTCCCATAGGAGCCGTATTGATTTTCAATGAAAACAGAAGCAGTTAACAAATACAGACATAACACTGGGCTTTAGAAAGTGTTATGGAAATACCCAGCATTAAAAGGTCAGTCCACCCAAAATACTTTTAGATGCAATATAACTAGAGTCTGGTGGGCTGGGTCAGCCCTGCCTTCTTACATCTCGATATTCCAGTAGCAGAATCTTCCTGGCCATAATTCCCAGCTTTCCACTTGAGATTTTTGCCACCTAGATGTATTTTTTTTTCAATAGATGTATTTTTTTTTCAATACTTACCAATGCTGCATCTGTCCACCGTCGGCTCTAACACTGAAAAACAAGCGTTCGAACACGACTGATCTCTTGGTTCTCATAACTCCCTGACCAGAGAGCTGGTGACTATCAGCCACTGGCTTTCTGCTCTGACACCCACCCACCCCCACCCACGCTCACTAGTGCGCGCGGTTGTGGAGGGGGCGAGAGCGGCTGGCTGCGGCTCACTGAAAGGCTGAGCCAGGTGGCGGTCCAGGCATTCATTGCCATGATCTTGCCCAAGCCTGGACCGGCTCTATGTCATCAACCAAGAGCAAGCTTCAGCCCGCTGTCTGCTGAAAATGGGTCACAGGAGTGCAGAACGAATTGTACTCCTGTGATCCACAGGGGAAATACAGCCAAACGACCTTTGGCTGTACTTCTCCTTTAGCTTTGCTTGTTCCAGACCCTCCAGTTGCATGCTTTATAAATTTAATTAAATAAAAAACTAGAAAAACAAGTAGAGATGCACTCACTGAATAATGACCACGGTAGGTGTGCAAACCCAGAAATTCAAGGACACTAATTAAGTCCAAAAACTATCAGGTGGATTAAAATGTGTATATAGCCAAAACTTTTTTGTCTATTGTTTTGGATATAAATCCCTGTAAGTTTTTTGCTTTTTTTTGCTGTCTGTGTCACATTGGAAAAATCTACATTCACTTCTTGTCCTGGATACACAACAGGAAGTGAAAGAAATCTCACCATTGGAAAATTTGCCCTCACCTCTTGTTCTGGTAAGAAATCTAAAATATCTAATATAGATGCACTGACGCTTTAACCAGTTGTTATACTGCGGCAAGTTGGCTCAGCTGCACGAATCGACATACTGGCACATCGGTTCATGACCTGCCCGCGTACTGGTACATTGGTTCGTGACCCACCCGTGGGTCTGGCGGACTCGATGTCCACCAGCCACCCACAATTGCAAGAAAGAGAGCAAGATCGGGGATCTGTCAATGTAAACAAACAGATCCCTGTTCTGACAGGGGAGGAGAGAGAGATCTGCTGTTCCTAGTGATCAGGAACAGCAATCTCTCTCTTCTCCCAGGCAGCCCATCCCCCATACAGTTATAAACACCTCCCAGGGAACACAGTTAACCCTTTGATCGCCCCCCTAGCGTTAACCCCTTCCCTTCCAGTACCATTTATACAGTGATCAGTGCATTTTCATAGCACTGATCACTGTATTGGTGTCACTGGTCCCCAAAAAATGTGACTTAGGGTCAGATTTGTCCGCCACAATGTCGCAGTCCCACTAAAAATCGCAGATCCCCGCCATTACCAGTAATATAAAACATAAAATATAAAAAGTCCCTAAATCTCTCCCATACTTTGTACACTCTATAACTTTTGCGCAAACCAATCAATATACGCTTTTTGCGATTTCTTTAACCAAAAATATGTAGCAGAATACATATTGGCCTAAACTGATGAATACATTCGTTTTTTTAGATTTTTTTTTTATATGTATTATAGCAGAAAGTAAAAAATATTGTTTTTTACAAGTGTCGCTCTTTTTTTGTTTAAAAATAAAAACCACAGAGGTTATCAAATACCACCAAAAGAAAGCTCTATTTGTGGGAAAAAAAATGGACATCAATTTTGTTAGGGTACAATCTAGCACGATCACGCAATTGTCAGTTAAAGCAACACAGTGTCGTATCACAAAAAATGGCCTGGTCAGGAAGGGGGTAAATCCCTCCGGGGCTGAAGAGGTTAAATATTTATTTGTAAGAAGAGTTAGAAATAATAGTAAATGTTATATAAATATGTTTATAAACCTGTATAAAATAAAATAAATCAACACAAGCCACTTTCGCTTTAAGTATATTGACCATAGAATGTGTCTATCAGAGCAATGAGTCAGCACCTCTGGTGAATGTCTGAATCCACAAAACATCTATGTGATTAATTTGTATTTGCATGATTAAATGTGTTAACAATGTAAATGGCTGGAGGTATTGATCAGTGTGGGATTTTCTGTGTGAGTAATTATGGGAAAATATACACAGCAATACATAATGATGCAAATCTGACAGGTAACAAGAGCTTCTGAGGTAGGTAAATCATCCAGAGCATGGACATGCTGCTTCAGCAGATATTTAATTGATTTTAAACTGTTCTATCTGCATCTCAATTGGGATATGATTAACAAGTGCGGTGTTAGTTAAGAGAAAGCTCTGGATTGTAATAAGCACTTTCATTAGGCATGTAAAATGGCTGCATTGAACAATGCTGATCACATTGTATGATCTGGGCCCAAGTTATTAGGATACATAAACTATGGACTGAATCCATGGGAACCAATCAGTTTTTACAAGTCTAACAAAATCTAGAAATAAAGTGGAACTCCAAGCAAACAGCTAAAGAGGTAATTTTTAGGTCATATTTGTTAAATGTTTTAGCTTCCAATTGATTATTTTTTTTGTTTTTGTGCTCATGAAACTCCCAGTTGCCTACATAGCCAGGTGAGTGACCTCGCTTTTTAATATGAAGAAGCACAGACCAGACCCACCCCAGCCTGCTGACTGGGCAATGAAGGGGCAATATTTTACTGATGAATCATCACTCGCTCTCCTCTATCAGTGCCTGTCAGATTGGCAGCACTGTGCAGCAAATTATCACTTGCTCAAAGCACTGTCCTGCTGTCCTAGGCAACACGTCTTGCTATGCAGGTGATTACAGAAAGCTATTTGAAAGACAAAGTCCTCTGAGCATGTTTGAATCTACAAAACATACATACTAGCATTTTCAGTAGGATATTGCAAGGGCAGCTTATTACTGAGCCCCCATGCCTTAAAAAAAAAAACACTGACTAAAAGCTAAAAACACAAAAAGTATCATGCCGTGTACACGCGGTCGGAATTTCCGACAGAAAAAGTCGGTTGGGAACTTTTCATCGTATATTCCGATCGTGTGTATGCCCCATCTGACTTTTTGAAGAGCCTGAGCAAAAATTCCCTCACAGAGGAGGCCCTCCTCCAATTTCTGCAATCTAGTGGCTAGATAGCAGCCATTGGCCGCTTCAGCGTCGGGGGGGGCTTCTGAGGATATCACTTGCTTCCCTAATGAGGCCCAATGCTGCCTCCTCCATTATCGTCCCCTTCCTGGGCCTTTTTGTTGTAAGGCGGAGGGGAGCCACCTGTGATTGCGTGAGACCACTGGGCCCGTCCACCTCCTGGCTGACACTGGGCCTGTCCACCTCCTGGCTGACACTGTGCAAGGCCACCTCCTGGCTGACACTGGGCACTGCTTCCTCCTGTGTGCCACTTTCCAGACCCTCCTCCTGGCTGAGCTCATCCTGTGTATAAAAAAGGGACATAGTTTTAGTTTTTGGTTCATCAATCACACACAATTTTCAGCTCATGACTTGCAAATTGAATGTTAATAAATAGAAAAGACTATCATTCTGACCCCAGCATTTTTCATTCTTGTCCCAAACATTTTTGGCTACTACTATTGATATGTAAATCACTTTTTTAAAGCATTAATTTGTTGTCAATTATAACATCTAGTTAACATCATTAATATTAGGACAATATATATGTATAAAAATATTATACCTAACTCTAGCTGGGCGCATCCACTTCTTCCAGGATTGGAGGCCCAGGTTGGTCCTCATCAGCCTCTGCTGGGGTTGAGGGAAGGGTGGAGGGTAGGCTGCAGGGAAGGGTAGAAAGTGATTCCCTGGCTTCAAGCTGGTCGTCCAGAAACTGCAGTTTGTTGAAGTACCACAGCCTGGGTACATACACTTGCGCTGCTGCTGCTCCGGATCTGAGTGATTTCTGGAACTTAATATTCTCCTTCTTATACATGTTCCTCAAGATCTCAATTTTCTTTTACAAGAACACGATGGTTGCATCGTGGACCCGAGTCTTCACAAACTCCAGAAGTTTCTCCAGCGTTGACCTCCTAGCTTGTTTATTATAAGCTGTGTTTCACCTCCCACAAATTCCTCATCTCCCTGTATCTGTCTATGAAACTGCCCATGAATTCTGGGTCCTTAAAGTAAATCATATTTGCTGTAAGACAATACACAAGACAAAAACACTAATGTCAGCCTAAACTCTCATAATCTTATCCCAATATAGGCCTCAATTGTGAAGCAGTATAGGCCACTGATGGCCCAAGTTAAAATTTTACCTTCGTTTAGGACGCTCGCCACTTCCGTTCCTCCTTCCTCTGCACACAGAACGTAGGTACGACACATGTGTGTTAGCTTGATATACACTGCGCATGCGTGAAACTCCGCCCGCATCGCCCGCCCCTGATGTTCCTTCTAGTCTATTCCCCGCCCCTTCTCTTTCGGCGCGCAGTAGGAGCGACATGGCGGAGACACAGCAGGTGTGTGTTAATTCCAGTAATGAGGAGGAAAGCCCGGAGCCCAAAACGTCACGATCCCGGGGGAGAAGATTTAAGGCCTCCAATATGGCCTTTGTAGAGATGGTAGAGATGGTGGACATCTTGAAGAGGGCCGACTATGATGGGAAGTATGGACCGTACACCAACCCTAATGTGAGAAAGGCCAAGATCATGACTAAAGTCGTGAAGAGCCTGCACAGGAATTTTGGGGTACGATGATCCAAGGAGCAATTGAGGAAATGCTGGTCAGACCTGAAACTGAGGGAGCAGGATCAGTATAGAAGAATCAAGAAAGTGCTTCTAAAAAGTAAGTAGTTGTCATGTGTTCCTATTATTATTATTACTTGCATGCTGCCCCATGTGCTTTTCTTTACTGTTGTACAGTTTAAAATGGCGACTTTCATGTTCGTGGGCACAGTAATCGGTCGTAGTAAACATTGCTCGCTCATTAAATACGATGTTTTGGGCAGACACAGGTAAATACATTTAGTCATGCCTATTTGTATAAAAATAAGTTTTGTGCAAGCTTGATTCCGTGTAATGTAAGGAGAGGACACTCAGCAGCTGTTTACAAATCTGGACTCATGAGCACTAGTGTGGGACACCAGAAAAAACTTTTTAGGGTGCCCCACACAGGTACTCCACTGGATACTTGAGGTGTCTCCATGTGTGAAAATTGTCACAAAAAGGTATGTATTCCAGCTTTGGTAAGGTGGAAAATCATGTCTTCAGCTTAGAACTCTGCCAAAACAGGCAATTGTACCCCACTTCCCAGCAATGTTTCATATTCCTATTTCTGGACTCAAATATCTGTGTACTAACTATACCTTTTGTTTCATTCTCATAGGGGAGCAAAGACTCGGAGGACACCACTCAGAGAACACCAGGAACCCCACACCTCAGAAAGAAGGGGAACTCAGCACAGCACCACACCACGAGGATCTGGAGGAAGGAGAGCTGGAGGAAGTGGGCGAAATTATCACCACAACAGGTAAGTGTCTGACACCCCAGCTACAGGTAATATATGTAAAAAATTTTAGGTTATGTGCTGGTTGTGGACGAGCAAGCTCAACATTTCACAAGTGCAAGTGCCCAAATCCTAATCCAGGACATCATGGTGTGGAATCGTGAAATAGACATCACAAGGGATAAACTCAATGTTCTTGAACAACAAATGAAGAACGTGATTGATGTGTTGGGGAGAATCTAAATATCTTCAAAATGCCACCATTTTAACTTTTTTTGGACTAAACGAAAATATTTTTTGTACATTTGAAAAGCCAAATTTTGAAGATGCACACGGTGTGTCAAAATGTGCTATTTGCCATCAGGGGATATCAATGTACGCGTTTTGTGAGTGCAACCCCTTCCTTATAACTCTAATGCCCTGTGCACACGGTCAGATTTTCCAACAGAAAATGTTTGATAGGACCTTGTTGTCGGAAATTCAGACCGTGTGTGGGCTCCATCACACATTTTCCATCGGAATTTCCGACACACAAAGTTTGAGAGCTTGATATAAAATTTTCCGTCAACAAAATCCGTTGTCGGAAATTCCGATCGTGTATACAGAAATCCGATGCACAAAGTGCCTCGCATGCTCAGAATAAATTAAGAGACGAAAGCTATTGGCTACTGCCCCGTTTATAGTCCCGACGTATGTGTTTTACGTCACCGCGTTCAGAACAATCAGATTTTCAGACAACTTTATGTGACCGTGTGTATGCAAGACAACTTTGAGCCAACATCCGTCGGAAAAAATCCATGGATTTTGTTGTCGGAATGTCTGATCTATGTCTGACCATGTGTACAGGGCATAATAGGTGAGAGCAAGGGGTTGCAACCACAAAACACGTCCATTGATCCCCCATGATGGGAGATAGCACATGTTGACATTAGGCATGGGATCAGAAGGGAAATACCCATTTTGACTCCCAAATTGTGTGCATCTTCAAAATTTGGCTTTTACAGGGGTGATATCACCCCATCTGATGAAGGCATTATCAACATACACACATACATACTATAATGTCTGATATTGCCTTCAATTTTTTTACATTGAACTTTGTAAGTTCCAGAGTTGTGTATGTTATGTTTTGAAACATGCCTGTTTATACAAAAAAATATATATATATTGTAAAAAAAGTGAGGAGAAAAAAAACATGTTTTATTTTACAAAAAAAATGTTATAACACACATATGAATGTGCACAGAGTAAAACATTTGCTATCAACAATGTGTGGCTTCTTCTTTCAATGCTCAATACCAGTTTTTTAAGTAATTTTGTGTTTACAGTGACAATGGGGCTTATTTACTAAAGGAAAATCCACTTGGCACTACAAGTGCACTAGGAGAACCTAGGAGACAGCTAAAAAGAAACACAAGCAATAAAGAAAATTCAAGATTTTATCAGATAATTTTTTTTTTATTAAAAATGTATTTAGACATTGTCTGGCATAGCAATGGCCCCCCTACCCGTAAAATAATTGACATATTTCTGGCAAACTTCACGGGTGCTTTGGGGTGCCAAGCCAGGACAGCAAGTATCCAGGTCATCAGGGGATTAGCAGGAAGTCCGGCCTCATGCCCAACTGCATAAATGAGGCAAGATAATTTTGGGCATTTTTCCGTAAAAAAATTGTGCAATATGCAGCAGGATAATATGATGTGGTTAATTTTGTAGTCTGCCATATGTATTGCTGTCAGAAACAGGCGGAACCGGCTGGCCATTATCCCGAAGGCATTCTCAATGACTCTTCGGGCTCTGGCCAGCCGGTAGTTAAAAACCATCCTCTCTGGGGTGAGGGTACTCTGGGGGAATGGCCTTATCAGGTGCTCGCCCAGACCGAATGCTTCATCAGCAATAAAGACGAACGGGAGTCCTTTAACGTTATCCGCAGCAGGTGGCAATGCCAGGCCACCAGTCTGGAGACGTTGGGAAAACTCCGTCTGGGCGAAGACTCCTCCATCCGGCCATTCTTCCCCACTCCACATAGATGAAATCATATTGTGCCGACACCACTGCCATCAACACTATACTATTAAAACCCTTATTATTGTAAAAGTAAGACCCCGAATGGGGTGGTGGCATGATGTGGACGTGCTTCCCATCTATAGCCCCTCCACAGTTGGGAAAGTTCCAAAGGTCAGCAAAATGGGAGGCCACAGTCTGCCAAACTGTGGAGTCAAACCAGAAAAAAAATTAGTACTTTTGTACATAACATTGCAAGCAGATTACACAAAAACATTCTTGGCCAACATCAGTATAACATTTATTTTAAAGAGAATTTAAAGACAAAAATATAAGGCCCACTTATCAGATTCCTCACCCCCTCTGATGGCCCACTGTAAAAATTTTAGGGGGGGGGTTCAAGCTGAGTTTGGGACCCCAAAAAAAGCCTCTGGCACTCTGCCTGAATTTAAGGACAATAATAACATTTGGACAAATTTTAGGGGGTGTTTAGGGTAAAGCACTACAATGGAGCTGACAAAATACGTTGTTAAGTTACTAGGCTATAGGTGTATATGGGCCCAGGATAGCATGCTGGGGAGGTTAGTGAAGGCAAATATGCATGAAGGACAAAAGAGGAGCATTAAAAGCTTAAAGCATGCATGGGCACAAAGGGGACATTCACAGCATATTACAATCAGGGTAATTATGGAATAATGAAAGAAATACAATACATTAGCATACATTAAATACATAGAATGTGATGTTAAAGGACAAAACTTACCCTATTATAGTCCTTCTGCAGGACCTAAATAATGGCAGAACAGGTCTCTGGGATAATAATCCTCAGAGTTTGGGGGGAGATGCCTGTAGAGAACTTGAGGTCCTGTGGACTTCTCCCTGTCACCAAGTACCGCAACGTGGCGACTAAAGTGGGGGAAGATGGTAGTTGCGCTGTGATGAAGGGGGGGGAGGGAAGCTACAAAGATGACTAAAGTGGCAAAGTGAACTAAAAAAGCAGAAACGGGCCAATGCATGAATGGATCCTACATGCTAAAAGAACATGGTGGGGATGCAGTGCAGTGCAACGTAGCTGATCAACATGACTATAATGTTGCGGGCAGACAAAGCCTAATATATAAAGGTAATCGTGAAACAGTGACTGCTTGAATATAGCAAAACAAACATGCATATACTAACACAAATAGGATGAATAATGACACAATGCAAAAAAATATATATAATGCAAGAAAAATATATGTGGGCTAGTGCCCCATTAGCAAAAACGTGCCAGATCCTGGTGAACTACAAGTGACAAATCCCTAAGACAAACATGAATATTAGTTCTATCATCCAGTCCAAAAAACAAAAACTCGTGATGAGAAACACAAAACAAGTCCAATCGTGAAGGGAGGGGGGATCTTCAGTGAGGACACCTCCGTGTTTGCAAGCCGCTTTCCTTACAGCTGTAAAGTGTACAGCCTATGTTGCTAATGACCCGTAGGTGTAGACGTTTCGTGTATACAGGCAGTGACAATAATGAACATGCCAAGCGAAATATAAAAAATAAAAAGTATACAGCATGTAAAATAACTCTGCAATGACCACAGTGGAGGGGGGGCAAGACACACACGGGGGGAGGTTGCACTCACTTTCATGAAGTGAGTGTGGGCATCAATCCACGAGCGCCGAGCTCATATGCCTCCAGGAGTGTCACCAATCTGGAATCTGTCCCCGTGCCTGGAAACTGGAATATGTCCCCGGCGACTAGCCTCTGCTCCGGAGTGCTGGCTTGCTGCATGCAGGTGTCCTGCTTCATAATATAAGGGGACAGCAAAGCCAACAGATGGTGAAAAACGGGGTCTGTCATCCTGAGAGAGTTCCTGAAATCATCAGGGTTATTCTCCTGGATCTTACGCAGCAAAGGCATATGAGAGAATTGGTCTGGAGTAACCAATTCTTGGTCCATGAACTCCTCCCCACCCTGTTCATGGACTGGGCTTGGGTCCAAGTAAGAACCCCAACACCAAGCCCCCACACAGCACGAACTCTACGATGAGTACGTACCCGCAACATGGCTTCAAAACGGTCGGCTGCTCAGAATGAACTAACAGAACGCACTGAAGAACAGCAAGGCCTGTGAAGAGTGAGCTAAAAATCAGAAAAGAGCAGACAAGAATGCAGTGAAAAACAGATACAAACTGACTACATGCACTGAAGAACAGATACAATCCCCATAAGCACAAACTGAACAGCAGTAAAACGATCTGAAAAGCACGAATCGTCTCTCACCAAACTTCTACTAACACGAGATAAACACGAGATTAGCAGAAGGAGCCCAAAGGGTGGCGCACTGGCTATTGAACTTCCCTTTTCTAGTGCTGTCGTACGTGTTGTACGTCACCGCATTCTGGACAGTCGGAATTTGGTGTGACCGTGTGTATGCAAGACAGCTTGAGCGGAATTCCGCCGGAATTCCGTCGGAAAAACCTTCAGAGTTTATTCCGACCGGAAAACCGGTCGTGTGTACAGGACATTAGAGGAAAAATCATATAAAACTTACACTAAACCCCCGACTTTGTCCTTTAGACACTGGGCCTCAGCCACCTGGGGAAGTTGAGTACTCTAAAACCAGTAATTGTACACTCTAGTGCATTATTGTGTGATTTTGGGTGAAGATTTCCCAGGAAGAAGCACTGAGACACAGTGATGTCACCATCACTGCCAGAAAAATGCCAGAGGTCAGAGTGCAGCAAAATATTCTTTACTTTTTCTAATACTGTTACATGCATGCAATATGTACATAAAAATATGCTTTTTGTAAGCCTATAGGCAAAGTTAACGCATGGCACTTGAGGTTCACCAAACACAGCTTAAAGCTGACAGAGCTTGGGTGCTCCCTGGGTCACTGATGTAGCAGTGTTACTAAAATAAAAATGTTTTTTGCACTTGCTCTAATCTTGGATCAGTAGTGCATTAAAAAAAAGAAAAATTATATGGGAATCAAAGATAATTATCCAAGCAATCATTTGTAGCATTGTTCCGCTAATTTATCTTTAGCCCTAGTGTAATCCTGCCTTCAGTTCACTTATACTCTGTGTTTATCCACTTGCTTTCAACACTTCTGTGTGCCTTTTATGTATGTCCCAGACCTTAGTATCATTTTCTGCCATGGACTCAGAAAAGAGTTGCTGAGCTTTAAGATCTGGCAACAATGGAGTACCATCAAATAGTTGCTAAAAATGTTTTAATGAAAGAAGGCATTTGTAGGAAGTATAGCTCAACTATAGCATGGGCCTTTCAGCTTTGTAACTAGGTGCCTGGTCTGCCTCCAGTTCACTTGTGTCAAAGTGTGTCTACTTCATCTCTGCTTAGTATTTTGGTTTTGACCTTTATCATTGCTATTAGGTACTGGACATGTTCCTGTCCACTCTGTTTCTAGAAATGTTCAATCCCACTTCACCTTAATCAGCAATGTCCTACTGGTTCTTGTGCCAAGCTTTTCCAAAAATGTTTATGTTAGAACTAGAAATGTGATAGAGAGGACCCCCTTATAATACTTTGCAGAAGGGTTTCAATTAGTACTCTGTGACAATTAGAGAGACATGTCCCACTGGAGTATGTTGTAAAAAGAAATCTGAAATACAGCCTCTATACTTATTATAAACTATCAGAAATAAAACTGAGGACATGCATTTTCAAATGCAATTAAGTAATGCTTCATTCCAAATATCTGCTATGGCTTGACTGGACACTTTACAGCTCACAGTTGAGGGCACATCATGAGCTCAATATGAGGTCACTGCAAATATTGAATTCTGAAATCACTTTCAGGTTACCTTCTAGCAACTGAAGCATTTTGACCATGGATATTGCGTAAGGTCAACTCTAACTAACCTGGTGCAATGCACACATTCCTAATTATTGAATCCTCAACAAATTGCTGTTGGTGATTCATTGATTGTATGCTTAAATGAATCCCTTAATGAGCAATTGGATATCTGATCTACTAATATAACATAAAAGGAATTTCTAAAACTTGTTTTCACCAATAGATTTTCAAAGCCCTTTAACATTCCATGGAAAACAGAAATTGACATAATGCAATTGCTTTAGCGACATTCAGTCCTGCATATCAACAACATAGCAGAGTATTATCTACAAATTAGCTACAGAGTTTGCAATTACTTGACGTGTACCATATTTTTCAATTTATATTATCCTCTATTCATTGTAAGATCTTTTGCTGTAACAACTAGCTAATTACTTTATCTTCAAATTAACTTTGACTACCTACAGCACAGATCAGTAGCTTTTAGCACACAGATCTCACCACAAGACTATTTGCTTACAGCGCCAATACTTCGGTCATCTGAGTAAGGGTAGGGGTTCTGTTAAAGTTGGAGTCAAGGCAGTGGCGGCTCGTGCACTGTGGGCCCCTTTCAGGACGCCGGACGCATGGATTCCTATGGCGGGGGTGGGAGGGGGTGGTACTTTTGGAAGCACCTGATTAGAGCCAGAGGCTCTAATAGGCTTTAAAATAGGGTAGGCTCGGGCGCAGAGCGTGCGCCCTGATTCCACTCAATTGTGTGACGATAGTGAATACATTTTCGCTATTTTCAAACTAACCTTCCTCCCCGCCAATCAGGAGGCAGGGCATCAGACCTGTTTCCTGATTGGCCAAAGCGCCAGACCACCCTATTGGATGCCTGGCACTTAGGAAGAGGAGTGGAGGTGGCGCTGGAGTGTCGCTGCCGCTCTGGTGCACTGAGATCCACGTCTCTCAGAGCGGGGTCATCTACTGCAGGGACTCAGATGAGTTCAACTCTCTACACCAGACCACCACCATCTTCCAGGGCACTGCGGCCACCCTACGTGAGCTCTTCATCAAGACCAATGCCGCCGACACCATCCCCTCCATACTCGCCTATCAGAGCCGCTACCCACCGCCTGCTACAAGGACCGGCTGCAGAAAAGATCACAAGGAGCCCAGACATCACAGCTGTATAGAGGTTGAGACCCAAACCAGC
The DNA here is from genome assembly GCA_037952925.1 of Lithobates clamitans. Classification (NCBI taxonomy): domain Eukaryota; kingdom Metazoa; phylum Chordata; class Amphibia; order Anura; family Ranidae; genus Lithobates; species Lithobates clamitans. Next base: position 9,501,079 of record JBBGZY010000502.1, on the reverse strand, counting down.
CACACCAGTGTCAAGGTAAGGGGCCCATCACCTCCTATAGGGCCAATGTCTGCGGGATGGACTGCAGTCAACTTATGTTGTACTACAGGTCTTCCATGGTGTCCAGGGACAGTCCCAGGGTTCATGGCCCTAAATGCTGGCTCTTATCATCTGTATCATAAATTCCATTACTCTGATTACTTATGGACAATGTTATAAATGTTGTATATGGGGTGTATGGACTGCAGTCTGGGGTTCTAGGAGCTGCTGCCTGGCAGTAAGTGCCAGGGGGGTCTGTCAGAGCTGCATGGGGTTGTTAGGGATGCTGCCAGTGCCACGAGCCCCGTGAGTGGGGGGGGGGGGGTCGGGGGGCACAGTGGCTACATAAGATGGTGGGCACAAGTGGCTGCATATTCTGGGCACAAGTGGCTGCATTTGATGGGCACAAGTGGCTGGATATGACAGGCACAAGTGGCTGCATATGATGGGCACAAGTGGCTGCATATGACAGGCATAAGTTGTTGCATTTTATGGGCACAATGGCTGTATATGATGGGCACAGTGACTGCATTTGATGGGCACAGTGGCTGCGTATGATGGGCACAAGTGGCTGCATATGATGGGCACAAGTGGCTGCATTTGATGGGCACAAGTGGCTGGATATGACAGGCACAAGTGGCTGCATATGATGGGCACAAGTGGCTGCATATGACAGGCATAAGTGGTTGCATTTTATGGGCACAATGGCTGCATATGATGGGCACAGTGACTGCATTTGATGGGCACAGTGGCTGCGTATGATGGGCACAAGTGGCTGCATATGATGGGCACAAGTGGCTGCATATGATGGGCACAAGTGGCTGCATATGATGGGCACTAGTGGCTGCATTTGACAGGCACAGGTGGCTGCATATGATGGGCACAAGTGGCTGCATATGACGGGCAAAAGTGGTTGCATTTGATGGGCACAATGACTGCATATGATGGGCATAGTGGTTGCGTTTGATGGGCACCATGGCTGTGCATGATGGGCACAAGTGGCTACATATGATGGGCACAAGTGGCTGCATATGATGGGCACAAGTTGCTGCATTTGATGGGCACAAGTGGCTGCATTTGATGGGCACAAGTGGCTGCATATGATGGGCACAGTGGCAGCACATGAAGGGCACAAGTGGCTGCATTTGATGGGCACAAGTGGCTGGATATGACAGGCACAAGTGGCTGCATATGATGGGCACAAGTGGCTGCATATGACAGGCATAAGTGGTTGCATTTTATGGGCACAATGGCTGCATATGATGGGCACAGTGACTGCATTTGATGGGCACAGTGGCTGCGTATGATGGGCACAAGTGGCTGCATATGATGGGCACAAGTGGCTGCATTTGATGGGCACAAGTGGCTGGATATGACAGGCACAAGTGGCTGCATATGATGGGCACAAGTGGCTGCATATGACAGGCATAAGTGGTTGCATTTTATGGGCACAATGGCTGCATATGATGGGCACAGTGACTGCATTTGATGGGCACAGTGGCTGCGTATGATGGGCACAAGTGGCTGCATATGATGGGCACAAGTGGCTGCATATGATGGGCACAAGTGGCTGCATATGATGGGCACTAGTGGCTGCATTTGACAGGCACAGGTGGCTGCATATGATGGGCACAAGTGGCTGCATATGACGGGCAAAAGTGGTTGCATTTGATGGGCACAATGACTGCATATGATGGGCATAGTGGTTGCGTTTGATGGGCACCATGGCTGTGCATGATGGGCACAAGTGGCTACATATGATGGGCACAAGTGGCTGCATATGATGGGCACAAGTTGCTGCATTTGATGGGCACAAGTGGCTGCATTTGATGGGCACAAGTGGCTGCATATGATGGGCACAGTGGCAGCACATGAAGGGCATAAGTGGCTGCACATGATGGGCACAAGTGGCTGTATATGATGGGCACAAGTGGTTGCATATGATGGGCACAAGTGGCTGCATATGATGGGCACATGTGGTTGCATATGACAGACATAGTGGCTGCATTTGATGGGCACAGTGGCTGCGTTTGATGGGCACAAGTGGCTGCATATGATGGGCACAAGTGGCTGCATATGACAGGCATAAGTGGTTGCATTTTATGGGCACAATGGCTGCATATGATGGACACAGTGACTGCGTTTGATGGGCACAGTGGCTGCGTATGATGGGCACAAGTGGCTGCATATGATGGGCATAAGTGACTGCATTTGATGGGCACAAGTGGCTGCATTTGATGGGCACAAGTGGTTGCATATGATGGGCACAATGGTGGCATTTGATGGGCACAATGGTTGGGCACAGTGAGGCGGCAATTGATGGGGGGGTTTCAGTATTTTTCAGTTTGTTTGCGCCCCCCCAAAAAATTTTGAGCACCAGCCACCACTGAGTCAAGGGTTAGGGGGTTAAAGTGAGCCTGGGGCTGGGACAGGCTCTTTCCACAGTGCATACACTATCCAGAAAGCAGCACGTGCATGTGGCTCGAACAGTCAAAGTTGTGCAATAAGCTTAAAGCCCAATTTAACCTTCAGTTTAAATCATCTAAACACTTTCCCAGTGCATCAAATCAAAGTTTGTTTGCTTCAGAAAATACACACAGCCTGAGTAAAAAGCCATATATTCTGCCAGCATGCGCGAAAGCAGAAGTTTCTCTGCAGAGATTAACTCTCAGTTGCTGAGCCAGGGCCTGAGCTCTCCAATCAGCAGTGAGCATGAGCTTTCCTGACTGTAAAACTATAGGTCCAGGTGGGCATGTATGATCTCTAAAGAGTGACCACTGCTTCCACACAGAGACCAAGGGTCATTCTTTACTGCATGCTGACAGGGGATCAGCCATATGGAACAGCCAGATAGTCCTGAAACTTGGCAGTGATGTGGTTGGCATAGCCACACTCCTGAAAAATAGTCAGTAAATGCCAATCAGAAAATGGGAAAGGGCTGTTCCACAGGAAGAACTGTTGGGTTTGCCATTTGCCATTTTTACAGGTTCAGATATAAAGTGATTTTAAAGAAAATAGAACATTGGCATCAATAAGAATTTATTGAACAGAGCTGTAATCTGCATAAATGCCAAGACCAGATGAAAAATAGTGCACTTAATGGCAAGTTTAACACCTCCCCGCCCAGCCCATAGCAGAATGACAGCCGGATGGTGGCTTTAAGAACCCTTTATGTGCGTTGCTCTTGCGCGCCCCCCGGGGCCCGCAGCGCGGCAATTGGTGGTGAGCTGTGTCCCTCGGACATAGCACATCCCCAATCAGGGTAAAGAGTCAATGACTCAATGAGTCAAGGCTCTTTATCATGTGGTCGGCTGGGTCCAATCACAGCCAAACACATGTAAACAAATGCTGGTTATCAGCATTTCCTTTCCTCAGTGCTGTCAGTGTCTGGGGCAAGGAAAGCCGATAACCAGCTTTCCAGTTACAAGGGACATTTAAACTGATAATTAGGGCACTGATCATCAGTGCCCTGATGATCAGTGCAGCTCCATTAGTGCAGCATATCAGTGTCCATCAGTGCAGCATATCAGTGCCACCTACTAGTTCCATCTTATCAGTGCCCATCAGTGCAGCTTCATCTTTGCCCATCAGTGCTCATCAGTGCAGCTTATCAGTGCTCATCAGTGACGCATATTAGTGCTGCCTCATCAGTGCCCATAAGTGCAGCCTATCAGTGTCCATCAGTTCAGCCTCATCAGCGCACATCAGTGAAGGAGAAAAATTACTTATTTACAACATTTTATTACAGAAACTAAGAAAAACTATTTTTTTTGTTTTAGTGGGGATTAAATATCACTAAAAGAAAGCTCTATCTGTCTCAAAAAAATACTGAAAATTTTTATTTGGGTACAGTGTTGCATGACGGCGCAATTGTCATTCAAATTGCGACAGAACTAAAAGGTGAAAATTGGCTTGGGCAGGAAGGGTGTGAAAGTGCCCGCTATTGAAGTGGATAAAAGAGAATTCAAGGATCTGGCCTTTAGAGTTTGTGGAGGCAAGTAGCTGTAATCTTTGAATTTTAAGGCCATAATGCTGTAAGGTGCTTTACCGCCATAACTGCACTTGTCTCCATAGTTGTCACCCAGATATCTTGTGCTTTCAGCTGCTTAATGCTTGTCCCTAGTCTTAGCACACTTCATATCACTAAGAGCTGCTTTGCAGTGGTCCAATTTATGAGGGGTGTTCAAAGATTTTCCGTACTTTAATATTTTCGTGGGAAATTCTGAGGGAGGGAAGAGTAGTAATTGGCTGTATCTGAAAATGTCATGTGACTAGTCTGATTGGCAAGCCGGCTGACTTTGCAGTTTAGTATAAGAGTCGTCACACTGTGGTGAAGATGGCTGCGAAACTTATAAAAAAAAGTGTGGAAAGTTTTTGAATAAACTATGTAGTTAGTTGACCTCATTGAAATGTTCTTTGACCATGCTGGATAAAGCGACAGATTTACTTTAATGGCTGGCCACCCTAATGCATATGCTATTATGTTCTTTGTGTTGCTCCCTTTACTACCAGAGGTGAAGACAAATTTCAGGTATGCGGGTCATGTGACTCACTCTCATTTTTTAGTCTGATATCACTGGTCATTTGGCCCAAACTGGAGGCAGGGAGGAGGTCATCAGGCCTGTGTAAGTGTCACATGGGATTCGACTGTATCTTACATAGGGCTTTATTCAGTGGTGGACAGAGGGACAGGGGAACAATGGCAAGGTATATGTCAGATGCTGGTGAGTTTAGCTTTAAATGAAACTGTTGCTTTGCCCTGTTTTGGCAAAGTGCAAGTTCGCTTTAAATGCATAATATTCATTTTCAACACATAATGCTTTAATGAGTATTATTCTTCCTAGTCTTACTAAAAATCCCAGCTTGGCGGGTATGACTAGAGGTTGCACCTGTTTATGTTTTATTTTAAGATAAAAAAGCATTTTGTGTTTTATTCTTCCATTCCTTTGCAGTGCAGGAAGAATGTCATTCTATTTAGATTACTATGTGTCACACCTTCTCCCAGTTAACACGGCACAGCTGGAAGCCTAGTGAAAGCATTTTTGTGCTCCATAGTCTTACATTTGCTGTAAGAACCACATATTGCTTTCGTTAATCCCTCCTGCCTTCTACACTGTTTAAAACACAAGGTTGTTGGCCTTTAATGTTATTTTCCTCATCCAAATATAGTTGCGTTAATATAGACTTTTAATGATATCAAATGTAATTCAATATGAAATAATTGAATGCCTTTTGCGACGTAAAGAAAGGAGACTGATTGTGAATCACATATCAATTACCTCCCGAGCCCACCATGTCTCAGATTACCCGAGGTGTGATCAAAGATCACACATCCGCTGCTGAGTGGTAAAAATGAATTTGATTAAAATTCTGCTGTTCGGCACAAAACAGCTCATTGTCAGACAAGCTCACTCTTTAAGAAGAGAAAATTGGAGAAAAATGTTCTTCAGCTTATAATCAAAATTTATATTTCTCACAGAAAAAATAGCAGACATCAAGGCCTTGTTCACATTAAGGTGCAGAGAAATAGAGTTTGTATCTGACCCACAAATTCTAGTATTCTCTGAGGACAGGGAAAGCCCCTAGGTGAAAAATACTTAAAGTACATCTTAAAGTACAACTCCAGACAAAACTTTTTTTTGTTGAATATAGATTGGAGAAACCTCTATTAGAGTTATATTGTGTAGATTGTGGAGGTGAGTGAGGTATGTGATGCAATAATAGAAAGTCTTTAAAATGCCAGTGGATTGAAGAACAAAGATCACTTTATTAAGGTATGACATAAAACATAGCCAATGTGTATAACAGATAGGGAAAACCTTTTTTTCAGGTCTTTGGTACCGTTAGATCTGTTGATCATGGGCACTGCAGTTTGTGTCCTAATATCACAATGGTGACCATGGGTGTTGCTGTCTGTGTCTCCATCAGACAGCATCTTGTTCAACAGATGGATGCACAACATTGTAAATCTCCGCAATTTAAGACGGCATTCCACATTTAAAGGAAAAGTACAGCCAAAGCTCATGTGGCTATACTTCTCCTTTGGATCACAAGAGTGCAATTCGTTCTGCACTCCTGTTACCCATTTTCAGCACACAGCGAGCTGAAGCCCACTGTCAGCTGACATCAAAGAGCCAGTCCAGATTCAGGCAAGATCTCTACGATGAAGTCGGGATCTGCCCACATGCCAGGACCAACACCCGGCTCAGCCTCTCAGCGAGCCGATGAGAGCCTGAGCAGGTCCCTCCCTCTACAGCCCACCTTGGGGGGGCAGAGCAGAGAGCTGGTGACTGACAGTCAGCTCTCTGCTCAGGGAGCCCTGAGAACCGAGCGATCAGTGGTGTTTGATCACTCGGTTCTCAGTGTTAGAGCCGGGGGGAAGGGGGACAGGTGCATTAGACCAATGCCGCATCCACCTAGGTAAGTATGATTCAGAAAAAAAAAACATACTTCTCTTTTAACCACTAGGCGTCCGCTCTATAGCTGAAAGACGGCTACAGCGCGGACTCCAATTGCCGGGAGGGTATCCCTGGACGTCCTCCTGTTCACTTCCACATTGCGCGCTCCCGCGGGCGCGCATCGGGGAAGTTTTGTGCTGGCCGTGTCCCTCGGATACAGCCAGTCACAGATCGCCGTAAACGGCCAATGACAGCGGCCTTTTACAGTGCGATCGCTCTGCCAATGAGAGAGGATCTCATATGTAAACATATGAGATCCTCTCTCATCGCCGGCTCTCCCTCCTCACACAGAGACAGCGTGTGAGGAGGGAGAGCGAACCGCTGCGGCGGTAAGTAAACAGAAAAACAAAAAACAAAAAAAAAAAGTGTCAGCACTGTTATCTGTCCTGCCATCTGCCCCTGTCATCTGTCCTGCCATCTGCCCCTGCCATCTGTCCTGCCATCTGCCCCTGCCATCTGTCCTGCCATCTGTCCTGCCATCTGCCCCTGCCATTTGTCCTGCCATCTGTCCTGCCATCTGCCCCTGCCATCTGTCCTGCCATCTGCCCCTGCCATCTGCCATCTGCCCTGCCATCTATCCTGCCATCTGTCCTGCCATCTGCCCCTGCCATCTGTCCTGCCATCTGTCCTGCCATCTGCCCCTGCCATCTGTCCTGCCATCTGTCCCTGCTGTCATGTCCCTGCCATCTGTCCCCAGTGCCATCTGTCCCCACTGCCATCTGTCCCCAGTGCCACGTATAAGTGCCATCTGTCATCAGTGCCACATAGTGCCATCTGTCATCAGTGTCACGTGTCATCAGTGCCACGTATCAGTGCCATCTGTCATCAGTGTCATCAGTGCCACGTATCAGTGCCATCTGTCATCAGTGTCATCAGTGCCACGTATTAGTGCATCTGTCATCAGTGCCACGTATTAGTGCCATCTGTCATCAGTGCCATGTATTAGTGCCATCTTTCATCAGTGCCACATATTAGTGCCATCTGTCATCAGTGCCGTTTGTCATCAGCGCCACGTGTCATCAGTGCCACATATTAGTGCCATCTGTCATCAGTGTCACGTGTCATCAGTGCCACGTAATAGTGCCATCTGTCAGTGCCATGTATTAGTACCATCTGTCATCAGTGCCACGTATTAGTGCCATCTGTCATCAGTGCCATGTATTAGTGCCATCTGTCATCTTTGCCACATCAGTGTCAGTGCCACGTATCAGTGCCATCTGTCATCAGTGCCACATCAGTGCCACGTATCAGTGCCATTTGTCATCAGTGTCACATGTCATTGTCCTGGTTCTCCAGGGCCTTCAAAAGTGTAATAGGTAGTCAACAAATTAGATGTGTAATTTATGCTCCTAGAACACGTGATGGTGCTCCCTGCATGTTGGGACTCTGTATGTGGCCAGGCTGTGAAAAAGTCTCACACATGTGGTATCGTAATACTCAGGAGGAGTAGCAGAATGTATTTTGGGGTGTCATTTGTGGTATACACCTGCCATGTGAGAGAAATGACCTATTACAATGACAATTTTGTGGGAGAAAAAAAAAATCTTCATTTTGCAAAGAATTGTGGGAAAAAATTACAACATCAAAAACCTCCCCATGCATCTAACTAAATACCTTGGAATGTCTACTTTCAAAAAAGGGGTCATTTGGGGGGTATTTGTACTTTCCTGACATGTTAGGGTCGCAAGAAATGAGATAGGCCACCAGTTCGTCAGGTGTAATCAATTTTTTATGATTTGCACCACATCTTGTAGACTCTATAACTTTCACAAAGACCAAATAATATCCACTAATTTGGGTTATTTTTACCAAAGATATGTAGCAGTATAAATTTTGGCCAAAATTTATGAAGAAAAATTACTAATTTGCAAAATTTTATCACAGAAACAAAGAAAATTGCGTTTTTTTTCAAAATTTTCGGTCTTTTTTCATTTATAGCGCAAAAAATAAAAAACCCAGAGGTGATCAAATACCACCAGAATAAAGCTCTATTTGTATGAAAAAAAAGGACAAAAAATTTATTTAGGTACAGTATTGTATGACTGAGTAATTGTCATTCAAAGTGTGAGAGCGCTATAAGCTGAAAATTGGTCTGGTCACGAGGGGGGTTTAAGTGTCCAGTTGTCAAGTGGTTAAGAGTTGTTAGATTGTTAAGTTGTAGTTGTTATTCTAGAACAGGAGTCTTCCTTAAAAGAGATCCACTGTTAAATTTTCAACTTCACAAAACTTTGTGTCCTACCTTTATCAAATGGTGGGTCTCAAATGGCGGGTCTCCCCAAGGGGGGGTGCAGACAATGACAAAAACCTAACAGAGGTTCTAAATTTTGCCCTACTATCCAAAGCTATGTTGCACCCTCCTAGTTGGGCTGCTAGGTAAATTTAGTTTTTGACTCCTTCAGTAACCAGTGGAGCAATAATTGCTTGGTTTGGTCTGTTCAGGGCTTCACAGGCTGGGAGATGGATTCTTTCTCCTGCTTCTAAAATAAGTTTCTAGAACTTGGGGAGGGAGAATTCAAATTACCAACATGGATATTGAGCAGGGCCTAGCGAATCCTTGGGGGTGTGCCCAGTAGGTGCCTGGGGTGTTGTTAAATAGTCTTGAGCCCTGTGGAGTTTGTCTTTTTTCCCTCCTGAGGGAATGGATCTGTGAGCTGAGTGGGGTCTGGCACCCTTTGGACTGGATGCTGGGTTACTTTAGCAGAGGCTGCACTTATGGGCGGATTTTGTTCCAGGATTCTGTGAATAGAGCCTCCTTTCTGTGCTGCACCAAAAAGCTACTTCATGGTCCTCAACTGTGAACCTATAGACTGTTCCAGTCTAGCTGTACCTGTGCTAAGGCTACTTCATGGTCTCCACCCCAATTCCCCTTCCAAGTTTCTACAATACAATGTAAAAAAGACAGACCCCTAGACTGTTCAATGAGCTGTTGCTGTGTGCCTGGCTGTCTCTGCATTGTTTTGGGAAAGAACTAGGAAATCTACAATGGACCCTGTAGGGGTAGCGCTACAGCTAGAATGAAAAAAGGTTCTGCTTGTTTGGCAAACGCCCTTGTGTGCATTAACGTGCATGCATTAATCGTGTTCATTTGTTGAGAATGGTTACACAAATTAAGTTCATTTATTCTGAATCAATTCACCTTAAAACAGAAAAAACATACCTGCTCCATTTTTGTCTACATGGTGCACAACAATACAGGAGGTTCTGGAAATAAAGGAGCAGGTGCCAAATGTTCAGTCTGTGTGTTGAATGGAATAGGTTAACCCAACATTTCATATTCCTGATATGTGTCTGTACCATGTACTTATATGAAAAAGTATTCTGTTATCTTTCCATTGCTTCCCTTGTGTAAAATCCCTGGTGTTCCCGCCAAGCCCTCTACCCTCCTATTAAAACTGACCCCAAGCGTCATGAGAGCACAGCATGGTCAGTTCTCTAGCTGTTCTGGGAACTCAACCTGCTATTCTCAATTGATCAAACTGGTGCTTACATACCCCACATACACAGCCATGGGAAGACCAGTTTGCTGCTGTTTCTCCTGCCCCAGCTCTCTAAGCTCTTTTTGCAGTTGAGAACCGAGGGTATGTGGTCAATTACAAAAAAGGGGCAAAAGGTATTTATAATGTTTTTTATATGTATACACAAAACTTTTACCTTTTTTTTCTATTTCAAACTGAATAGGTTGCTTTACAAGGTGAGGGTTCACATATAATTTGCAGGGATTTCCTCTAACATTCTATTTGGGCTTAGGGACAGGAAGGTAAATCTGCCCAATGGGACACAGATGTCAAAAAAGAACTGACAGGGGTTATAACTCTTCCTTACTCCATCCAAAATGGAAAAAAAAAAGTTTTGCCTATTCTAACTTTTGCCCATCTCTCCCAGTAATACCACCTCCATTTGTTTTTCTTGTCACATTTCAACATTATTAATGCCAACGTAAAAAGCCACTGTGTGAACCTTAATACAAATCTTGCAATAGATATATAGTATGTCGAAGCAACTAGTCATTACAATGATATCAAAATAACAGAGCAGTCAAGCATAACATGCTCCAAAATGTCAGCAATTTTCACCTTCATTTACATGATCTGGCATTCATATTTTTAGACTCCGTACAATCCATAGAGGTTTCCTCATTAAGCTTTTTTCTCCACAGAAAGAAGTTAAAAAGTGTCTTGTCAAGTATGAAGATATTGCTGCATTTGTTCTAGCTAGATGCACATATTACAGAGAGATCCATAACTTCTAGAGAAAAAAGACAAGGTGATGGGATTAAGAACATGTTCTTTAGAAGGCTACAATTAATTATTACATGGAAAAGTAAATAGACATGTACATAAATATCATTCATTATAATTGTTTAAGCAATCCACATTAGAGGCTTAAAAAAATTATACAAAAATAGTTTAAGAAAAAAGCTCATTAGAAACTATTCAAACCATAAATGTCACACAATATTGTAAGCTCTATCAATTACTATATAAGTTAAGTTATCAATTGCTATACAAGTTAATTGGATGGGTAGGGAATCTGCAGCTGTTAAGAGCCCACACACCCAAATATAGTGTTAAGAAATTAATACTACATTATTCTTACCTATGTACTCAAAATGTATGGAACTGTATAGTTGCAAAAATCAGCCACCTTAAGGACAAAGCGCCAAAGTCCAGCTCTGGTTTCCCATCCACTTTTATTATTGTCTGTGTCCCCACTGGAAATTTTACTTCTTGATGTGTCCAGATTTCTCATTAGACCACACTAACTATTGCCTAGGATGCCAATGCTGCCAGGGGCAGCACATGGTCACTCAGGCCACTATAAACGTATCCTTGCTAATGCTACCTATAAGATTACAAAGCTTGTTAAGCAACCTTCAACCCCACCTTCCTTTTTCTCCTGCATATTAATTCATATGTAAAAAAAGCTAAGCTTAACATAAGAACCAAAACATGTTTCGGGTTCTGTCACTATGGTTATATAGTTTGACTGGATAAAAAAACACACAAGTCCATCTAGTCCAGGGGTGCCCAACCGGTGGCTCGTGAACCACATGTGACCCGCAAAGCCCTCTGATGTGACCCGCAAAGCCTTCTGATGTGGCCCGCAAAGCCCCTTTTGATGTGGCCCGTAACCTCCTGCTCTGGGATGGCGGGTCAGCAAGCCCAGTTCCCGGGTTGCCGACTCGCCATCCCAGAGCATCAGTGTTGTAGATGGAGCCGGCGGTAGAGGAAGCAAGCGGCTGTGGAGGGAGCAGAGCGCATAATCCGATGCTTCCTCTATAGTGCCAGCTCCTGTCCCAGGCAGAGTGATAATAAATGAACTCCGCCTGGGACACCAATGGTTTATACAGCTGGCTGCCTGCAGAAAGTGCGGATTTATGTAGATGCAGAAAGTGGATTAAAGGATTAAAAAGGTCAGTTTATGAAATCACAGTTTAGCAATGGGCATATCAGAGGTCCGCACTGGTAATTGGGCTGCTTTACATACTGATCCGCAGCACAGTGCGCCTGCAGGTTATCTGCACTGAGCCAAAGACTTCTAATATACCCTGCAGTCAAGAGTTTTGGTGCGCTTTCAGAAAGTGCACCACACCTGCAAGATATAATAGAAAGCCTATGGCAAAGCGCAGCTAACCCACAGGAAAGGCGCATGTGCACTGCACTGCTCCTGCGGTGTGGGTGAACTGCAGTGCATCAGTGTTAAAGCAGCCTTAGGCCCCTTTCACACGATCAGATTGATCGGGTCCGCCTGTATGTTTTTCAGGCTGAACCGATCTGACTCCTCCATTCTCCTTTATGGATCTGCTAAAAAAAACAGAAGGGTAACCGTTTCCCTCTGTCTGGGCAGATCAGACCAGGAGGCCCATAGAGCAGAGCCAGCTATGTCCGTGTCTGCTCTGTATATGACAGACCTGTCATCTACCCACTCCACTCTGCTCGTGGGGGATCAATCAATAGATCCCAATGAGCAAGCAAATCCCACCCCGTGTGAAAGGGGCCTTTTAGGGGGCTCAGGACAGTAGTAAGGGTTCGTTTACATTACATTGTGGCCCGTGACCGGTTACCAAATCACTAAGGTGGACCTTGCTCTTTAAAAGGTTGAGTACCCCTGGGCTCGTCCATGGTACTGCAGGCATATTCCTAGTTTTATCTCTATGGTGTGGATTGTGCCTCTGCCAACATGTTCCTAGTTGTGTCATTACTGTAGATTGTTTGCCCACAGACACATTATTACATCTAAAAATGAAAAAAGACCATTATGTCATGTTCTGAGATGTTCTTGGCTGTGTCAGTACTGACACTTTCTCTGCAGACACATTCCTGGTTGTGTCACCACACTGCTGTTGTGTCTCTGTGGACTTATTACAGGTTGTGCACAGGGTACAGAGTTTCTGTGGATATGTGTATTTTTTATTAATGTTGTTATTTGGGCATCTTTTAAGACAAAAGAAAATAATTAATCCACTGTGTATATGATTAACCACTTGCCGACCACCCTGTAGCAGTTTTACTGCTACAGGGCAGCGGCTGTGCGCAGCATCACGTATATATACATGAACCCTCACTTCTGGGTAGCAGGCGCGAATGTGTGCCACCGGTGGCTTGGTCCCGCTGTGATTATGCACAGCAGGAGTCGATCAACGGTTACCGCGGACTCAATGTCTGCCAGCACCCACCGATCGTTCGTTACACAGACTAGATGGCAGTCTGCTTATGTAAACAATGCAGGTTGCTGATCTGGCAAGACAGAAGGCATGGATCCTGTGTTCTGTCAAAGCAGGGACGAGGATCCATGCCTTCCCTTAGTAAAAACACCCCTGCACAGTGCACAAACACTGGTGTTAACCCCTTCCTAGTCCGTGTCATTAGTACAGTGACAGTGTATATTTTTAGCACTAATCACTGTATTAGTGTCACTGGTCCCCAAAAGGTGTCAAAAGTGTCAGTTAGTGTCCGATTTGTCCGCCGCAATATCGCCGTCCCGCTATAAGTCGCTGATCACTGCCATCACATGTAAAAATAAATAAAATTTCCACAAATATATCCCATGGGTTTGTAGATGCTACCGTGCAAACCAATCAATATACGCTTATTTGGATTTTTTTACCAAAAATAGCAGAATATATATTGTCTAAATAAAGAAATTTGATTTTTAAATTTTTTATTGGATACAGAAAGTAAAAAGTATAGCTTTTTTTTCAAAATTGTCGCTCTATTTGTGGGGGGAAAAGGGACATAAATTTTATTTGGGTACAGCGTTGCATAGGAGCGCAATTGTCAGTTAAAGTAGCGCAGTGCAGTATTGCAAAAAATGGCCTGGTCATGAAGGTCATGCTTGTACAGGAGTTTTGTGTTTTGCCTGTAGAAGCTACTCAATGCTATCCTATGTGTCCATGCACATTAGGACGATTACTGGCATATTTTGAGCTCAACATTTAGAGGCAGAAAAAAAAACCTTCTAGTTCACGTTTCTGATTTGAGTTTACTGGCAGAAAAAATTGAAAGCTCTCCTAAACCCGTCTAAACTTTGTACAAAAAATGCTCTATATCCCAAGAGAACAGACTTTTTTAAGCCCAGTGTGCATGGAGCCTAAGTGGTCTTTTTTGTTTTGTATAAAATGGGAAGGAATTACAGGATCTTTTTGACTTTTGTTGCTGTCTGTGTCCCATTGGGGGGTTTGTCTTTATTCCTGTTATATCATTAAATGTTGGAAAATCTCCCCTGGGAAGGTACAGACATCAATAAAAATCTATGGGCACCAGTCCTCAGGAAAGATGTACTGGAAATGGAGCGAGTACAAGGAAGGGCAACAAAGCTAATAAAGGGTCTGGAGGACATTAGTTATGAAGAAAGGTTGCGAGCACTGAACTTATTCTCTCTGGAGAAGAGACGCCTGAGATATGATTTCAATTTACAAATAACGTACTGGTGACCCCAAAATAAGGATAAAACTTTTTTGCGAAAGGGATTTAACAAGACACATGGCCACTCATTAAAATTAGAAGAAAAGAGGTTTAACCTTAAACTCCATAGAGGGTTCCTTACTGTCATGCCCTGTACACACGGTCAGACATTGATCAGACATTCCGACAACAAAATCCATAGATTTTTTCAGACGGATGTTGGCTCAAACTTGTCTTGCATACACACGGTCGCACAAAGTTGTCGTAAAATATGATTGTACTGAACGCGGTGACGTAAAACACGTAAGTCGGGACTATAAACGGGGCAGTAGCCAATAGCTTTCGTCTCTTAATTTATTCTGAGCATGCGTGGCACTTTGTGCGTCCGATTTGTGTACACACGATCGGAATATACGACAACGGACTTTGTTGTCGGAAAATTTTATAGCAAGCTCTCAAACTTTGTGTGTCGGAAATTCCTATGGAAAATGTGTGATGGAGCCCACGCACGGTCGGAATTTCCGACAACAAGGTCCTATCACACATTTTCCATCGGAAAATCCTATCGTGTGTACAGGGCATAAGAGCGGCAAGGATGTGGAATTCCCTTCCACAGGCGGTGGTCTCAGCGGGGGGCATCAATAGTTTCAAAAAACTATTAGATAAGCACCTGAACAACCACAACATACAGGGATATACAATGTAATACTGACATATAATCACACACATAGGTTGGACTTGTTGGACTTGTGTCTTTTTTCAACCTCACCTACTATGTAACTATGTCAAAAATAATGATTTCCTCCAAGGAATGCATTATCAACTGTTATGCTGTGTACACACAAGCGGAATTTCCGACAGAAAAAGTCCGACGGGATCTTTTCATCGTATATTCTGATCGTGTGTATACCCCATCAGACTTTTTACGTTGAAAATTCTGACGGACCTAGAAAGAGAACATGTTCTAAATTTTTCCGACGGAACCAATTCCTATCAGGAAAAACGCTCGTCTGTATGCTGTTCCGACGTACCAAAAATGCATGCTCTGAAGCAATTATAGACGGAAGCTATTGGCTACTGGCTATTAAACTTCCATTTTCTAGTCCCACCGTACATGTTGTACGTCACCGCGTTCTTGGCGGTCGGACTTTGGTATGACCGTGTGCATGCCGTTGGAGAAACCTTCAGAGTTTATAGTGACGGAAAAACCACTCGTGTGTACAGGGCATTAGGCTCCATTCACATCACCTGGGAATGCACACAAAAATGCGTGTTTCCGCAAACATCCCCAGAATGTGTGAAAAACTTGTATTGAACTTGCAGTGCCATTCATTTTGAATGGCACCCCAAATGCGGGAAGCAAACAAGTGTTTTGCTGCATGCAAAAACACATGCAAAATATGGGAAAATGCACGGTAAGAAATGCACAAAACGGAAAGCGCCAAAATGCTCCAGGATCTACTTTGCCTCATTTGTCACGTGTAGGGCAGCTCATTCAATAAAAAATGGGCATTATTGTGGCACGCAGGTTTTAAATGGGGTTTTAGACTTACACCTTAGTAATGACTGATGTCTTCATATATAATATAACAAATGGAATAAATAAAAATACTTACACAGTCCACCACAAATAATGATATAAAATACACATTTTATTACGGTAATTCAGCAAAATTGATGTCGCCAATAAAGCACCAAGTTAAAATTTCCACATTATTACCTATAAAGGAGGAACATTTCTTAAAATACTGTCTAGGCCTGTCCCTATCAAACAGATCCAGCTACTGCTGATCATAGATATGAACCCCATAAACCGAAGAACATACATATTATATTTTCATAGCAGATGTACAACAAAATAAAGAATATATTGATAATACACATAAAAATTATAAAACACTGTCCACTGGAGCACCTCCACGGGAAAGAGAAAAAGGAAAAAGGAAAACCATGCTTACCAACAATCCCTGTGTAAAAATATAGCCCTGACAGGGCATAGCATGTCCCCCAGCCTTTGGGGAAGCTCAAAGGCTCCAAACTGAAAGGGAGTGAATACAAAAAATACAAAGTAAATAAAAAAAAAAAAACAATAATACCCCCAGAAGTATAAATATGTAAATGCTATTTTTTTCTCTCCCTTCTCTCTCCAGTAAAGGTGCCGCACTGTTATGGATAGTGTCTTTTAATTTGTATGTGTATTATCGAAATGCAGTATATTCTTCTGTTTTGCTGTGCATCTACTATGAAAATAAACAATGTATTCCCTTGGTTCATAGTTAGGTAACTTATGCGTTCGTTTTTACAGAGCAAGTTTTTCGGATACTGGAGATTTGTACAGTGCATCTGAGGTCCTGAAGAAGCAGCTAGGTCAGCGAAACATGTAGACTGATTAGATATTCTATTGTCAGGACACATATTATTACAACACTGGAGCCAATGTATCTTGTAATTTTTCAGGAAAGTACTGTATATTCCTTCCACAATTTTAAAACAACTTTGTAATAAAAGCTTGTTGATTTTTATGATCAGTTGTGTATTTTTCTATATGATTTCCACTGAGGCATAAGCAGTCAAATGTTTGATCCTTTTTTTTTAATACTTTATCCTGACCTAACCTCTGCTCTCTCTGTGTTACTTACTCCTTTCTAATTTGAGTTTACTGGCAGAAAAAATTGAAAGCTCTCCTAAACCCGTCTAAACTTTGTACAAAAAATGCTCTATATCCCAAGAGAACAGACTTTTTTAAGCCCAGTGTGCATGGAGCCTAAGTGGTCTTTTTTGTTTTGTATAAAATGGGAAGGAATTACAGGATCTTTTTGACTTTTGTTGCTGTCTGTGTCCCATTGGGGGGTTTGTCTTTATTCCTGTTATATCATTAAATGTTGGAAAATCTCCCCTGGGAAGGTACAGACATCAATAAAAATCTATGGGCACCAGTCCTCAGGAAAGATGTACTGGAAATGGAGCGAGTACAAGGAAGGGCAACAAAGCTAATAAAGGGTCTGGAGGACATTAGTTATGAAGAAAGGTTGCGAGCACTGAACTTATTCTCTCTGGAGAAGAGACGCCTGAGATATGATTTCAATTTACAAATAACGTACTGGTGACCCCAAAATAAGGATAAAACTTTTTTGCGAAAGGGATTTAACAAGACACATGGCCACTCATTAAAATTAGAAGAAAAGAGGTTTAACCTTAAACTCCATAGAGGGTTCCTTACTGTCATGCCCTGTACACACGGTCAGACATTGATCAGACATTCCGACAACAAAATCCATAGATTTTTTCAGACGGATGTTGGCTCAAACTTGTCTTGCATACACACGGTCGCACAAAGTTGTCGTAAAATATGATTGTACTGAACGCGGTGACGTAAAACACGTAAGTCGGGACTATAAACGGGGCAGTAGCCAATAGCTTTCGTCTCTTAATTTATTCTGAGCATGCGTGGCACTTTGTGCGTCCGATTTGTGTACACACGATCGGAATATACGACAACGGACTTTGTTGTCGGAAAATTTTATAGCAAGCTCTCAAACTTTGTGTGTCGGAAATTCCTATGGAAAATGTGTGATGGAGCCCACGCACGGTCGGAATTTCCGACAACAAGGTCCTATCACACATTTTCCATCGGAAAATCCTATCGTGTGTACAGGGCATAAGAGCGGCAAGGATGTGGAATTCCCTTCCACAGGCGGTGGTCTCAGCGGGGGGCATCAATAGTTTCAAAAAACTATTAGATAAGCACCTGAACAACCACAACATACAGGGATATACAATGTAATACTGACATATAATCACACACATAGGTTGGACTTGTTGGACTTGTGTCTTTTTTCAACCTCACCTACTATGTAACTATGTCAAAAATAATGATTTCCTCCAAGGAATGCATTATCAACTGTTATGCTGTGTACACACAAGCGGAATTTCCGACAGAAAAAGTCCGACGGGATCTTTTCATCGTATATTCTGATCGTGTGTATACCCCATCAGACTTTTTACGTTGAAAATTCTGACGGACCTAGAAAGAGAACATGTTCTAAATTTTTCCGACGGAACCAATTCCTATCAGGAAAAACGCTCGTCTGTATGCTGTTCCGACGTACCAAAAATGCATGCTCTGAAGCAATTATAGACGGAAGCTATTGGCTACTGGCTATTAAACTTCCATTTTCTAGTCCCACCGTACATGTTGTACGTCACCGCGTTCTTGGCGGTCGGACTTTGGTATGACCGTGTGCATGCCGTTGGAGAAACCTTCAGAGTTTATAGTGACGGAAAAACCACTCGTGTGTACAGGGCATTAGGCTCCATTCACATCACCTGGGAATGCACACAAAAATGCGTGTTTCCGCAAACATCCCCAGAATGTGTGAAAAACTTGTATTGAACTTGCAGTGCCATTCATTTTGAATGGCACCCCAAATGCGGGAAGCAAACAAGTGTTTTGCTGCATGCAAAAACACATGCAAAATATGGGAAAATGCACGGTAAGAAATGCACAAAACGGAAAGCGCCAAAATGCTCCAGGATCTACTTTGCCTCATTTGTCACGTGTAGGGCAGCTCATTCAATAAAAAATGGGCATTATTGTGGCACGCAGGTTTTAAATGGGGTTTTAGACTTACACCTTAGTAATGACTGATGTCTTCATATATAATATAACAAATGGAATAAATAAAAATACTTACACAGTCCACCACAAATAATGATATAAAATACACATTTTATTACGGTAATTCAGCAAAATTGATGTCGCCAATAAAGCACCAAGTTAAAATTTCCACATTATTACCTATAAAGGAGGAACATTTCTTAAAATACTGTCTAGGCCTGTCCCTATCAAACAGATCCAGCTACTGCTGATCATAGATATGAACCCCATAAACCGAAGAACATACATATTATATTTTCATAGCAGATGTACAACAAAATAAAGAATATATTGATAATACACATAAAAATTATAAAACACTGTCCACTGGAGCACCTCCACGGGAAAGAGAAAAAGGAAAAAGGAAAACCATGCTTACCAACAATCCCTGTGTAAAAATATAGCCCTGACAGGGCATAGCATGTCCCCCAGCCTTTGGGGAAGCTCAAAGGCTCCAAACTGAAAGGGAGTGAATACAAAAAATACAAAGTAAATAAAAAAAAAAAAACAATAATACCCCCAGAAGTATAAATATGTAAATGCTATTTTTTTCTCTCCCTTCTCTCTCCAGTAAAGGTGCCGCACTGTTATGGATAGTGTCTTTTAATTTGTATGTGTATTATCGAAATGCAGTATATTCTTCTGTTTTGCTGTGCATCTACTATGAAAATAAACAATGTATTCCCTTGGTTCATAGTTAGGTAACTTATGCGTTCGTTTTTACAGAGCAAGTTTTTCGGATACTGGAGATTTGTACAGTGCATCTGAGGTCCTGAAGAAGCAGCTAGGTCAGCGAAACATGTAGACTGATTAGATATTCTATTGTCAGGACACATATTATTACAACACTGGAGCCAATGTATCTTGTAATTTTTCAGGAAAGTACTGTATATTCCTTCCACAATTTTAAAACAACTTTGTAATAAAAGCTTGTTGATTTTTATGATCAGTTGTGTATTTTTCTATATGATTTCCACTGAGGCATAAGTAGTCAAATGTTTGATCCTTTTTTTTTAATACTTTATCCTGACCTAACCTCTGCTCTCTCTGTGTTACTTACTCCTGAATTGACCTCTACTCTCACTGCAATACTTTCTTCTGACCTGACCTCTGCTCTCCCTGTGTTCATTACTCCTGACTTCTGCTTTCTCTGCATTATTTACTCCTGACCTCTGTGTCTCTCTCTTTTGTTCAACCAGTGAAATCACTTCTGCTGAGCAATTGTTCTGAGAGCAAAGAGGCTTTCTCGCTGTCAGAACACACTGATCAGTGGTG
The DNA here is from genome assembly GCA_037952925.1 of Lithobates clamitans. Classification (NCBI taxonomy): domain Eukaryota; kingdom Metazoa; phylum Chordata; class Amphibia; order Anura; family Ranidae; genus Lithobates; species Lithobates clamitans. Next base: position 9,480,767 of record JBBGZY010000502.1, on the reverse strand, counting down.
CTAGCTATAACCTGCAGCACTGATCAAGGGGAATTTATCCAACAGGCTGGTTGTGCAGAAGTTGATTGGTAGGTCGACTTTTGTACATCCAGGGTGCCCATACATGGATCAAAATTCGGCTGGTCCCAGATGAACGGGCTAAATTTCAATCCACGTATGGCTGGCTTCACTCCTGACCTGACCTCTGCTTGTTCTCTGTTACTTACCCCTGGTCTCGGCTCTCTCTGCATCACTTTCTCCTGGCCTGACAGCAGGGACAATGCTGCCTACTATATTATATTTGGACTTACCCCAGTTGGCTAAGGTAGTGGGGCATACATGAACAACTATATATTAACATCACTACGAAAATACCACCAACTTCGTTTTAGGTCCTCCACATTAGCGCAGGAGAATATTGATGTTGTCTATCACTGCCTACTTATGATCATTGGTTATATTTAGCCATGGCCATATTTGGTCAATGATGTCACTACTATCCCCAGCTCCTCCCCTTATAGAGCTTTTGACAGCTTGGAAAGCTGTCATTTGGTTATGAGTGTTATTGAGGTTGGTCATGGGTGCCAGGTACGTTGGTTTTTTTTCAGAGAATAAATAGGCAGTCGGCATCATGATTGATGATGGATTTACAATGAGGGGACAGTTTTTGGGGCTTTTATTTTTTTAATAAAATGCTTGTAAAAACATGTGGGTGTCTTTATTTCTAGGCTACAATTTTTGTGTACTATTTACCCCTTTTTTCACATGGGGGGCAGTATCTGGGGCCCCCTTATTTTTGAAGGGGGCTTCCAGATTCAGATAAGCCCCCTACCCTCAGAACACCACAGGCCAGGGTTGAGGGAATAAGGCCGTTGTCCTCATGAACATGAGGCACCCTACCAAAAACTGAACTGCAATACACGTCCTCCATTTCCACTATGTGATGCTCTCACTGGGTTTATATGACCCCTTAAACTAATAAGTGGGTGCAACACAGCTTTTCCAATGTATATCAGCTCTCCATTCTACACTCTCTGCTTTAGCCCAGAAAAAGAGTTCTCTTACACTTCCAGATCCAACCCCACCATCATGAGGAAAAAATAACAAGAGGAAAGATTCCATTGTGCAGTAATGTTTATTCAAAACATTACAATCACTCCATAAATTGCACACTAACAATTTTAAAGCCACACCAGGCTCAAATATATCTGTATATTAACCAGTGATACAATGCCTCACACTTCCCGACTTCCTGTAATTCTGGGTGTGCGTTCCAAGCACTGGAAGTTACATAGGTGAATGTGATTGCTGTTGCTAATGCTAGGTTTGCGTCTTTCTGCTCTCCATGTTTATATTCCATATACGGTATTCTCTCACCTATTACATCTAAATGATTGTTATTATTTTTACAATCTTATGGAAAGCTTCTAAATATATATATATATCTATCTATACATACACAAACAGTATATACTGTACATATGTGTGTGTGTATATATATATATATATATATATATATATATATATATATATATATATTTATTATTATTACTATTGACTGATAGTAGAAAATGTTTCCAAAACTCAAGAAATGAAAAAACATCCCTAATTATATTTAAAAAATAGCACATTTTTCCCTATTGCTAAAGCCGACATGTTCCATTGTTTGAAATGTAATAGCTCTCTTGTGGTTTAATGGAGAATTACTTTCAGTAATTGATTATTAAAATTTAAAATTGCTAACCATCTTCATTATTAGTTGAGCGAACATGTTACGCTTGTAATTAAAGTAACTTGAGGCACGTAAAGTTGACGGCTATTCAGACATTCCAGGCACTTGATAGCTGAAGGGTTTGTGTGCAAAATAAAAATGATAGCTAGCTAGGCATTTAATATAAAGTTGGAACCTCTAGAGAGGATGTACAGACAACATAATGAGGACAGATAAAATGATACCTGTGTTACATACTAATCAGAGCTAAATCATTACAGGATGGCGTTTAGGAATGATTTGATAATCCTGTATATTCTAATTAAGCATTCATGTCAAACGGTGGTGGAGTCATGTCCTCCCGGCAAGTAATCTTTTACATAAAATAAATCATAAAATAACCAACAACATGAAATATATTATGAATGCCAGTGTTACACTGAATATATTGATAGCTGCTGAAACAGATCTTTGTTATAGTAAACGTGTTATAGCACCTTGAAAAATCTTACGTGGGAGCAGAAATCCAACTGAAAATTGTATACAGCTAATATTATATTATAAATGGACAAAAATGTAAAAATAAATATGTATTTTTATATATGACTGTGTGGGTGGGTATGTGTTTGTATGTGTATTTCCAGCTATATTGATTATATTATAAAAGGACAAAAAAATTAAAACTATATATATATTATATATATATATATATATATATATATATATATATATACACAGTATATATATATATATATAATGTGTGACAGTGACACAGAAAGCAAACCTAACAGTTCTCCTATATCTACATCTAAAAAAAAAAGTTCTGCTTTGAATATGATACTCAGGAATAGGGTTTATAAAATCTTAACACATACTGACAGTATTGTTAGTGTTAAACTACATATGTATTTTCTATAATTTGATTACTTCCCTTTGAACATAATTGTGTTTATTACCAAATACACAGGCAGAAATCCTAAGTGCAGTATATAGTAGTAAAAGCCAAGCCAGAGTACAAAAAGATCTTGGTTTTAGACAGTGAAATGACCAAGGTGCTGTGCTAGTCCTGTCATCCTTCTCTTCTGGAAGCTGGGATCATAGATGACTACATTAGAGACAAATGAAGCACGAAGGAGATAGGAAAGACATTCTCAAAGAAAACGAGCACTAACGAATGCGCAGTTTAATGTAAAGTTACATTTAATTTAATGCTTACCACATAAGCGGATAATGCATGCTTCACATCTGAGAAAGTTTTTAAAGTTGGAAATCTGTTAGGGAGATTGATTATTGGATATCCAGGCAGTGGTAATTGTAAGGTATTAGTTCACATTATCCTGGTTTCTTCACCTTCCCAATAGAGAAAAGTAAATTTAGCAGGTACATTTCACAAAGAAATGTCTGAGCTTAATGTAGACTTAAAGGGGTTGTAAACCCTCATGGTTTTTCACCTTAATACATTCTATGCATTAAGGTGAAAAACCTTCTGTGGTGCTGCAGCCCCCCCCCCCCCCCGAGCCCCCGTTTTACTTACCTGACCCCTGTCTCCAGCCGGGAATGAGCACACCAGCTCTAGCTGGTGTCTCGTGACCTGTTTGGATAGATTGATAGCAGGGCAACCATTGGTTCCTGCTGCTGTCAATCAAATCCAATTCCGGGGCGGGGCCAAGTCCTGCATTCTGTACAAATGGACACAGATGCAGGACTCGGGAGCGTGCCCGTATGGGTGTCCACCAAGGAGAGTGCTTCTCCAATGTGGACACTCAATGCGGGGAGGAGCCACCAGCGCCGCTGAGGGACCCCAGAAGAGGAGGGTCAGGGCCACTCTGTGCAAAACGAACTGCACAGTGGAGGTAAGTATAACATGTTTGTTTTTTTCTTTTTTTAAATGAGGGTTTACAACACCTTTAAATGCTATGATTATAAAAGATATGTGGCGCTAACTGAAGTGCATGAACAGATTATAAATAATGTGATTAAACATAAAAATAATGACAATTCTTCGGTGTGACATCAATACACTAACAAAATCAAAGTGATAAAAGAATCCAATAGGAGTGCATAAGTCCAATACTCTAAAAGTGCATAAAGATGAAAAAAAAATCACAAAAAACAAAAAAAACAAAAAAATTAAATGCTAAATTATTCTAAATTATTGACATTTAATTTGCTGATGCACTGTGTATCATGAACAATTGTTTTTTTTTTTTTTTGTTTTTTTTTTAAATAAATGACTTATTTTCAATCTTTTCCATTGTTTGTTGTTTCTCAGTGCTGTTGATTTCTCTTGCAGCCTCTTTACAGCCATGTCCCATCTACCCTCCAGGATTGACTGCAACAACAGAAGTGCCTAAACTTCAAAGAAGGATCACCAGGCATTATTTTAATGAAAGCTGCAGATTTTTAGTGGGTCCTACCCTAGTGATAGAATGGGAGCCCCTAATTCGGGGTACTTTGTCGCAGTAAGTGGGCTTAGCACTATATGACCATATAGTATGACCAAACCCCCGTATTTTTTTTTAATACGTTCAGGTGTTTTTAACTAGCCTTACAGGAAATGTCATTTATAAATGTGTGCGCTGTAATATGTTTTGTACTGTTTGTTGGTCTTATAGCAGCACCATCTTGAATTTAAACGCATTTTAGGGTGTGCCCCCCAAATATGTTTTTGTATATTGTAATAGACCCTGACCAGGTTTTTTTGGGCTGGAGCACCCCTCCCCCTCTTCATTACCTCTTATTTAGTGGCCACCAGTGAATAGGAGGAATCCCCTTCAGTTCTCCCACATAGAGGAGTTCAGCTCCCATGGTTGAGACACAGGATCCTCCATTCTATTACTAGGGTAGGACCCACTAATTCGGGGCACTTTGTCGCAGTAAGTGGGCTTAGCACTATATGACCATATAGTGTGACCAAACCCCCGTATTTTTTTTAATATGTTCAGGTGTTTTTACCTAACCTTGCATGAAATGTCATTCTTGAATGTGTGTGCTGTAATATGTTTTGGCTGTCACCGTGGTCACGTGGTCCGAAGAAGCTTCCAGTAAAGCAATGGTAAGTGTGCCGGGAGCATGCATAATGCTCGCTTTCGGCACAGGTGTATTGGGGGCAACTAATGCAAATATGCGGCCCCTCTGTGCATATAATAAAAAACATTCATTAAGGAGAAACAATAATGCTTTTTGTGAAATCATATTTTATTTTCTAAGATGACACGATTATAAACTGATAACCTTATCTTAAAAAAATGTGTTGAATGTTTATTGTACACATAAACATCCACAGCATTCTATTGGAAAAGCATGCTAGGCATACGAAAAAGAAAGCCCAACACTAGCTTCAGATTTTGCTATGTTTGCTAGCAGAGAAGGAGCAGGGTGTACCTCTCCTCTGACCTATTAAAATCTATTTTTACCACCGTGGCTGTGAAGAGGACACATAACTTGCATAAAACCCAAGGCTGAAAAGGGTAAATATGAAACATAAAATCTATATTTTATATTACCTACTGTAATTAAAAGAAAAAAAAAAAGAAATACATTTGCAGATTTTTTTTTAAGATAATAAACAAGAAAATACATGTTAAATACATTTATCTAGGTTGCCATTGTTGTGTACTTTTGTTACATCATGTCTATATTGTAATACAGCATAACCTCATTAAAAACACACTTTCATAGAACCCAAGGCTGAATGGGGTAAATATGAAGTATAATATCTGTATTTCATATTACATAATTAAAAGAAAAAATATATATTTGCTGATTTTTTTAAAGATAATAAACAGGGAAATACATTTTAAATACATTTCTCTAGGTTGCCATTGTTGAGTACTTCTTGTTGAGTACTTCTGTTACATCATGTCTATATTGGAAAACACCATAACATCATTAAAAACACAATAGCTTACTAAATACATTTACTTTCAGTTTTCCTAGACGGATCAATAGTAAGAATATTAGAAAATGTAACATTTCATTTTGCTCAGGAAAATAATACTGTATAGATGGCATGATTTGGTAAGTCATAATGGGATTTACCAATGTTTGTTATACGTACAGAAAAAAAACCTCTCACATTTAATTTGTTAACATAGCTCATATTGTTTTGCCAACATATCATACATTCAAGAAATAAAAATATGATCAGTATTACGCTGTATTGTTTTTTTCAACGTTTTTTCAAAATACACGAACAGTTTGTTGTTTTACACCGTCAATTATTTCAAATGTTAAAGCTGAACTCCAGGCAATTATATGAAAACACATTTTTTTTTTTTTTTTGCCACATCAGCGAAATTTATTTTAAGAGAAGTCGTATCAACTTTGAAAATCAAAATTTTTCCCGTCTCTATTTTTTTCACATCATTGTGGCTGATATATTGTTTAATTTTTATTTAAGCCTAAACTTCATAGTTAACAGTTAAAAGTAAAGCACGATTTTCTTCCAAGCGAGCGGATCGTATAAGGACCATATATAAATATTCAATCTTTTAATAATATCCCCAAGCCTTTTAAACCTCCATTTTCCCCTCATACCCCCCCCCCATCCCTCCATTCCCCTCCACCCTCCTCTTATCCCATACGCACGCCACCCATTCCACCACATATTCTTCCATCTATACAGCCCATTCATGCTCGAGCCATAACTTCCATATGTTTTTATATTTCATTAAAGTGCCTCTTTTCCTATACCAGTATTCCTCTTTCGTAACCAAGTCCTTGACCTCCTTTCTCCATTCTTCTACTGTTGGGGGTTCTTTTGCCTGCCACTTTCGTGCTATAATTTTCCTTGCCTGAAACAGGCATCTTATAATGGCAGTCTGGGTGTCCCTCGGCATATCATTTTCCTCCAGCAAACTCAACAGACAGATTCTGCCCTCCATTTCTAATGCGGACCCAAATATTTCATTGATTTCCTCCACTAGCTTATCCCAATATCTGTATAACTTGGGACATCGCCAAAACATATGTACGAGGTCTCCTTTTTCCTCTCTGCACCGCTGACATTTCGCATCCTGCCTCTTACCAAACCTAAATAATTTCTCTGGAGTATAATAGAGTCTATAGATCAAAAATAAATAAGAGACTCCCTGTGACGGTGATAGAGATATCCTTGGCCCCAATGCTAAAATAAATTTCCATTGTTCCTCCGTTATTGTGCCAACCTCTTCCTCCCATTTAGCTCTCTTCCTGGGTTCCACCCCCCCTTCTCGCCCCGCCTTGTTTATACTATTGTACATTTGTGAGATCAGCCCTTTAGACCCCTTAGTATTTACCAGATTCCTTAGCAAGGGCATTTCGCTCCACTCTATCATCTTGCCACTGAATTGTACCTCAAGGGCGTGCCTTACTTGCAAGTAACTAAAAAATAATCTGTTGGGCACTGCAAATTCCTCTTTTATCTCTTGGAACGTTTTTAACCTTCCTGCCCTGTACAGTTGCATCAAACAATGGATACCCCTCCTCTCCCATTCTTCTATTCTCCCCATCACCCTGAACTCTTTCAGATTTTTATTGTTCCATATCGGGGAAAACTCGGAGTACCCTGTATATCCCAGTACCGCCTTTACCGACTTCCAGCATTTAATCATTAGCTGAGTTGTTGGGCAGCTATATCCAAAAAGTTCAGCCTCCACTGCCTCCACCTCTGTATCATGACTGCTATTATACAACCATACACTCTTTCTTCCTACCCTTTCTTCCACCAAATTGCTGCCTGTCAAAAACTGGATCTGGGCTGCCAGAAAGTAGCTCCAGGGGTCCGGTAGCGCCAGGCCTCCCTCCTCTCTCGACCGCCGCAGCGCTCTTAAACCAATTCTTGCCACTCCATTCTTCCAAATTAATTCCCTAAACAAACTATCCAGCCTCCCAAACCAGTGCCTCGGGATCCAGACAGGAGAGTTGTGTAGCACAAACAAAATTTGCGGCATCCATATCATTTTGATAAGATTGCATCTGCCGGCGACCGAGAGAGGAAGGCCGCCCCACACCCGGCTCTTTTGTTTTAACTTTGCCATCAATGGTACCACATTACCAGCTATATACTGCCCTGGGTCTTTGGTTATGTTTACCCCCAAGTATCTCATTTGGTTTACGATTTTTAGGGTATTCACCTGTCCTGGGAGCGGATTAACCAGGGGGTCTATCGGTAAGAGAGCCGATTTTTCCCAGTTAATTCTTAAACCCAAAAAGCGCCCAAATTCTTTAATCAGTTTCATAGCCCCTAGCAGGGAAGCTTGTGTATCTTCCAGGAACAGCAGAATATCATCCGCATACATTGCGACTTTCTCCTCTGCGCCCTTTCTTTTAAAACCCTGCACTTCTTGCGACATTCTTAGGGAGACTGCCAGAGGTTCCAATGCAAGGGCGAAGAGCAGGGGCGACAGTGGGCACCCCTGTCTCGTCCCCCTCCCAAGCTGAAACCACCCGGAGCACTCACCGTTAACCCTAACCCTGGCTCTTGGTTTATCATATAAGAGACTCAACCATTTCACAAAATTAGGGCCAAATTTGAACTCTGCCAGTACTTTCCACAGATAATGCCACTCAAGGCAATCAAATGCCTTGACCGCATCTAGTGATAGTATAGCTCTATTCCCATCTTTTTCCGTAGGTACTTGTATATTACTGTACAATCTTCTAATATTCATATTCACCGATCTATTCGGTATGAAGCCGGTTTGGTCTAGGTGGATTACTTTCGCAATTATCTTTTTTAACCTGTTTGCCAAGGTTTTTGCCAGAATCTTAATGTCTGTGCATAGAAGTGAGATGGGTCTATATGAGGCTACATCTAACGGGTTCTTCCCTTCCTTTAACAAGATTACAATAGTGGCTTCTGTCATAGACATAGGCAATCCACCCTCCACCACGGCTCCGTTCAAAACTTCCAATAATTTTGGCAACAAGACATTCCCGTATCTCTTATACGTTTCTATGGGCAAACCGTCCGGTCCTGGCGATTTTTGATTCGCCATTTCCTTTACCACCCCCTGCAACTCCACCAGCGTCAATGGAGCTTCCAGAGCATCTCTTTCCTCACTGGATAACGGGGTTATTTTCAATTTCTCAAAGAACTCCCACATCTCCCCCTCTACATCCGACTGTGGGGCCCTATACAGACCCTCATAGTAATCTTTAAACACTTCCACTATACCAGGGGTAGTTCTAATGGTGTTCCCGTCCTTATCCCATATTTCTGCTATAGTGGATGAGGGGCCATTTGCCCTAGCTATCAGTGCCAAAGTACTACCCACTGATTCCCCTTCACAAAAGAATTTCTGTTTCTGAAACATTCTGCTCCTTTCTTCTTTCTCTAGTACTAATTTCTTGTATTCTTCCTGGCATTCTACCCAAGCCTCATACCTAGCTGTAGTTGGCTCCTCTAGATACCTCCCTTCTGCCACCCTCACCTTTTCTCTTATTCCATGTTCCTTGGCCCATGTTTTCTTTTTGGCATAGGAGATTTTCTGAATAAAGACCCCTCTAAGGAACGCCTTCAAGGCATCCCAGGTTATACCTAGCGAGGTAGATCCTGAATTCATATTTATAAATTCTTCCAAACAACCGGCTATCGCCTCATCGTCCTCAATTATTTCAAGCCAAAAGGGGTTCAGTCTCCACTCCTCCCCTCCAGCGCTCCACCCCATTCTGACTGAAAAAACCAGTGGAGAGTGGTCTGAGATCCCCCTTGGTTCGTAATCTATTCCACCCATTGTCCTCAGGGCTTCCTCATTACAGAGCACTAAATCAATCCTGGATAAAGTTGCATGCGTCTTCGAGTGGCATGAATATTGCCTCTCGCTCGGATGCCACTTCCTCCAGGTATCCACCCATCCCACTTCCTCACTAAATTGGGAAAGTGGGCCCTTAGATAATCCTCCAGGGGTCCCCTTTGTCGGGAATCTGTCTACGCAGTTGTCCATAACCGTATTAAAGTCCCCCGTCACTATAACCGGTACCTCAGGTTTGTCCGCTATGAAGCTTATCAATTTGCTAAGTATTTCTCTTTTGAATGGTGGAGGAATATACACACTTGCAAGAACACAATCCCGCCCCTCAATATTACAGTAGAGAAAAACATATCGACCGTACTTATCCAGTTTACTCTGTCTGCAGGAGAAAACCAACCCAGTATTTATCAGTACACTCACTCCCCTTGAGTACGAGGCATGAGTTGAGTGATACTGCTCTTGATAGTTCCTGTTCCTCAGAGTATTCACTGTGTCTTTGTCTAGGTGGGTCTCCTGGAGACAGAGTATCCTGACATCCCTTGTTCTGGCCATAGAAAAAATAGCTTGTTTCTTACATACATCTTTCACCCCCCTTACATTCCAAGAACATATCTTCATATATTTAGATTTACCTAAATTCACCCTCTTATCTATTTTAGTGCCTACCATTCACCTATTCCTGTGTCTTGACTCAACATAATATTCTATTCTCAAAATTTTTGTGATTAATAATTGAGATCCTAGTGCTTTTATTTTTTGTGTTTCTTCGCACCTATTTCTGTGTCTTAACTCAACATAGTAATCTATTCCCAAAACTTTCAAAATTAATGATTGAAATCTCAGTGTTTTCACTTTTTGTGCTTCTACCACACTTCCTACTTCACACCACTCTACCTTCTTACTCCTTTCCCTCCCCCCATGCCCCCATATACCCCCCTCCCTCCCCCATCCCCCCCAACCCCCCTCCCTCCCCCATCCCGTCCCCCCCTTCCTCCCTCCCTCCCCCCCGCCCCATCCCCCCCTCCCCCACCAGCCCAACCTTGGGCCCATCCCTCCGAGCTTCTAAAGTGACCGTATTAACCCACAAACCGTGGATACACCTTCTTCCCCCTTTTGCATTGCACCCCGAACCTATATATATATAAGAGGGGGATTATCCCCAACATAACCAGCGTGTAAAGGATTTTTGTCCACTACCTCCCTATTCCCACCCCTCTACAAGTGTAACCATGAAAAGACGGGGGGAGGGAGGAGAACCGAGAAAAATGTCCATAAGTTCAAAAAAAAAAAAAAAAAAAGGTCACATCCCCAAATATGCATCCGCTCGCTGGGCAAAATGCCCCAGATTCTGTCCTCCACCTCCCCCTCTCTCTCCTTCTAAGGCCTTTCTCCCGACCGAGATCTTCCCTCGTTCTTTTCCAGCCATGAGAACACTTCCGCGGGGGCATTAAAAAACTGTACCTCCCCATTTGTTGTTACCCGTAAACGGGCTGGATATAGCAGCGCATAGCCTATTTTATGCTGTTGTAGACTCCGCTTGCACTCCGCAAATTTTGCCCTCTGTCTCTGCAGCTCAGGGGAGAAATCAGGATACAGGGATATTCTTGCTCCATTATACAGAATATTCTTCATCTCCCTCACTTTCTGAAGAATGGTAATTTTGTCGCTAAAAAACAAAATTTTGACTATAAGAGGCCTTGGCTGTCCCCCTAAAGATGGCTTCCTAGGAGCGATTCTATGCACTCGTTCCACCGCGAACAGGTTGGAAAAAGCGTCTTTGCCAAACATATCCCTAAACCATCCCTACAGGAATTCTGCCGGATTGTTGCCCTCGCTTCTTTCGGGGAGGCCCAGAACCCTCACGTTCTTCCTGCGTGCCCTGTTCTCATATTCATCCATTTTTCTTAGGCATGAATCTAGTTGTACCTTCATCTTTTTAATCTCTTGTCTCAGTGGATTCACTTTATCTTCCACCTGACTGAGTCTCTCCTCAAGAACGGTGGTCCGAGCACATACCTCCTGCGTATCCCTTTTAAGCGTGGCTAAATCGTCTCTAATGCCTCTGAGCTGATCCGCTAAATCCGACAGCGCGGTCTTACAGGCATTGGTTGCTAGGAGAATTTCTTTTAGAGATGGTTCCTACTCTGGTGACCCCTTGCCTTCTATTGTTTCGTTGCCCAGACCGCTCTCCCTACTTAAGTGCATCTGCGACGCTGGTATGGTGACTGTAGGTGCGCAAACTTGGGCCGGGCCTTGACTTTTCCTTCCCACAGAGTGATTGGCCTGCGCACCTTGATGTTGCGCATCCCCCATCTGGCCACTTTTTTAGGTGTACAATTTGGTGTATGCGCAAAGCGTTCCAGCTTTGCTGCCGCCCCCTGACTGGCTTTGTCCTTGGGGCCGCGCAAATTGTGTGCCCCAGCTCCTTCTTGTGCTGCGGTCTCCTCTGACCCCTTTTTTTTGGTCATCCTGACCTCCGTCACCCCTTGGGATTTAGAGAATCCAAAAGAATCCAAAAAAAGACAAAAAGCGAAAGAACTAAAAAAAACTGTAGCCTGCAGTGGAGCGTTTAACCAGTAATTTTGCACCCCTCCTTACAGCCACCTTTTCCAGCCCCCAATATCCTCCTCCCCACTCTTCACCACTAGGAGTTCACCAAAGGGTGTCTTCAGGGGAAGTTTCCAGAAAGTCTTATCCAGGGGGCTATTCAAACAAGCATTCCCAGGGCACATAGAGCATAGCATAAAGCATACCTGTGCTGTCTTCCTTACCCCCACCGCTCAGTCAGCTGTTCAGCTCGGCAGCGTCCTCCAGCTGCTTCCTGTTTGTTTTAAGCCGGCGCTCTGAAGAGGGATCCTATAGGGCATATATGTAACGAACACTGAGGCGCCGATCAAATCTTTCGATGTGCCGCCCCCGCTCCGCAAAAAACTCCTTATCTCCTCGGGATCAGGCCGTCACAGGCATGGAAGTGTCGCTCCGGCGTTCATGCTTTCAGCGTGGACATAGAGAGGAGCAGCTTGGTCCGGGTCAGCAACGCCCTCCCCTTCCCCTCAACCTCCGGTCACGTCCATCCTCATGAAAACACATTTTAGTTCAGTTTTGTATTCACTATAGAACAATTCAATTAAAATTAATACAACTAGTATAAGTACCTAAATATGTCTTTACAGAGGCCTTTTTTAACCTTAACCAGTCAAGGATCTACTGATTTTCACAATTCTGACAGTTTAACATTGTGAACATGCTTACAAGTGGTGAAACCATCAGAATGCCTTCATGAATTCGGCGTTGTCCCCCTATTGACTATATCTCCCTATATATTGACCCTATTTCTGCCCATATCTAGACAACACCTTTTTTTCTTTTAGTTTTGTTGGGGAAGGGAAAGCAATACTGTCAGGTTTTAAGCACTTTCTTTGTTTCCATTGAGTTCATTTTCCATTTTTCTAGCTTGGTCACATCAGCAAAAAACATGAGAGATGTATACTTAGCTGTTTGCCAAAAATTTACCAAAACCTGAATTTTATGTAATTTTCTTATGATTCTTTGCTGTCAGATCATTTAGGGCTTTCACAGTGTTCTTAGGTGGGGCCTCAGCTTCTTGTCAGATATGCTAGGTTGGATAACCATTTTCCTTCATATCTACAATGTCCAATTGTTTTGGATTGCTTCATCATGAATATTGGGGGATTCGACTGTAGGGAGCATTTGATTGGAGAAAATTGGAAACTCTTGTATGAATAAAGGTACAGTTAAGATTGGGTTTCCCAGTGCACATGCCACCAGCAGACAGAAAATTTGCAATACCGGAGGGGAAATTGTGTACCTTAAAAAAAAAAGAATTCTTTGTGGATAAGTTGTGTCTCATCCATGTAGTTCTAAGCTATTTTTTCAAATTTAAAATAAAAAAAACAACGATTAAAAAAAAAAAAATCAATGCATTTCAATATTGTTTGTTCTGGAATCCTTCACGTTAAATCAGGAATAAAAATGTGAGTTTGTAGACTCTGTGGAATTTAATTAATGGCAGAATTTCCTACGCTGGTTTCAAGAGAAATAGCAGTTCCCTTTGAAAAGGTTACAAGTTTATCCCCCTAGATACAGCTATTAGTATCTATATGTCTTCAAGTGTTAATACATAAGCTGAAACTGCTAAATGCAGATCTTTTACAAGATTTAAATTGGAAAGTAAAAAGATAAGAGACCATGACCTTTGCAAATAAACTGTTGTTTAAAAAGGAAACACCACATTACTCAGTACAGTCAGGCCTGGATTAACCAGTAAGAAAAATAAGCACATGCTTAGAGCACCAATTTGGAACCAAAGGGTTTTCCCCTAGCCGTAATGCCCCTAAGGATAAGTGCACTTTAAAATAATTCACACTTAGGGGTTGATTTTCTAAAGGTAAATAGACTGTGCACATTTGCAAGTGCAGTTGCTCCAGAGCTTAGTAAATAAGGGAGAGCTCTGCTGGCTTCCATCATCCAATCATGTGCAAGCAAAAATTATGTTTTTTTATTTTCCTTGCATGTGATTGGTTGTTCTCTGTAAAGTGAAACTTTACCTAATATACCAAGCTCTGGAGCAATTGCACTTGCAGAGTGTAACTGCACTTTCAGAAGTGAACAGTCTATTTGCTTTTAGTAAATCAACCCTAGCCTTTTTGTCCCTTTGTTGTGAGCTAACAGATTCCATCCTCCCTCTCAATAGCTGTAAAAACCTGAGAGCCAACTGCCATAGACTTTGTTGTGTGCTTACAACCTGTGCCTCAAGTCCTCTCTCTTTGGGCATTTACAGCTCCATAAAATATTATGATCATGCCCAATCTATTAAATAAGCAAATTAAAAAGTTATTACTTTATATAGTTGTGGTGTCTGACCTGTCAGGGATGAAGAACTAAAGTAGGTTTTATGAATTTTCAAACTTTTATTTCACTTTCAGTATTCATTTGAGTTGATTTACTAAAACTAGAGAGTGCAAAATCTGCTGCTACTCTGCATAGAAACAAATTCGCTTTCAGGTTTTTTTTTTGTCAAAGCTTGATTGAACAAGCAGAAGTTAGAAGCTGATTGACTACCATGCACAGCTGCTCCAGATGTGGCCCTCTCTAGTTTTAGTAAATCAACCCCACTGAGTCTTAATGTTCTGTCAGTTAAGCAATGGAAGGGTGGATGGGCTTACCATTGTTGGGCTGTGCTTGGGGCATAATTTTCCCTTAATCTCGCCCTGTGTAAAGTGTACAAATTACATACTATATGTTTTATAAGGAAAGCAGCTGAGAAATCGAGGTGAACCTGATTTCCAACAGTTTAAAATGGTAATGATTTAGCTAAACTTAAATTTTACATCCAAGAGGGGGGTAATGCGGGCTCACTCAAGGCACAGAGCTGAAGCACCAGCTGGCCTTTAACCATAGTACCTGATAGTGGAGATGGGCCAGAAACCCTAATGACCCCAAGAGCTCTTTGCTGCAGCCTAACACCAGGTCATGGCAGTCAGAATTGCCCCACCAAGGACAGGAAGGCTACGATGTGAAGACTGTAAACTAGAGGACTGGCACAAGAATAGTCGAGTCCAGGCAGGGGTCGAGGCAGAAAACAAACAAGTAGTCAGTTAAAACTGAGTCAACAATAGCTAGGCAATCTCATAGGTAAGTAGTATAGCTCTTTGTAACAAGGGGTAGCTGGCTAAAATCATTGCACCAGCTACTTCCAGGGTCAATCCTTAAATATGCTTTGGGTCAGAGGACATGCCCAGCATCGTTTTAAGTCTTGGAAATTTTGGCAGGGATTCTGACAGCCCTGGCAATGATTCTGCAATCATTATTGGAAATACTGGCAGGGATTATGGAAGTCCTGGAAGGGATTCTGCATGCACCTTTGGAAGTACTGACTGAGATTCTGGAGCACCATAGGAAGTATTGGCAGAGATTGGGCAAGTACCTTTAGAAAGTACTGGCAGTAAATCTGGAAGTCCTAGCAAAAGTCCTGGTGGTCCTGGAGGAATAGTACACTTTTCCCCCCTTACAGACAGCCTCTAGAAGTCCCAAGGGCCAGGGTCCTCAGGGTGAGCATGTTGGGAAGTGCCAACTAACTTGGTAACATGGACTGTACTTGCAGGCTCCCAACAATCAACCTTAGTACTATGCCTTTCCACTTCACAAGAGACTGAAGACATCCAGCAATATGTCTAGAATAGCTAATAGCTTCAACCTCAAATTCTTCAGAGCCATACATGACAATGGGTGATGGCGGAGGACTGGATTTGCCAGGAAAGGGGCCTAGGGGTACAGGTTTCACGCAAGACATGCAAAAGATCATGTGAATCTTAAGCATGCCTACCACAGGACTGACCCATTTGAAGGGAAGCATAGCTTCAGATTTTTAGAAGCCATACCAGGTCTCCTGGCTGATAAGTTGGAACTTTTTTCTCTTCTTAATAGCAATAATCTTTGCTCTAGTTTGGGCTTGGATGAGCTGATCTAGGTTAGGTTCCAGGACAAAGCAGTAAGTCAGTCCTGCATGTTGGCTGTGGAGCCCCACCATCTCCCTAATGAAGAGGAGATGGCATTGGCAGAGGGCGTTTCTATTAAGAGGGCAAAGTGAGCAATCTTGGCAAGTCTGCCAATAAAAATGAAACTATAACCCTCAGATGGCAAAAGCTCCACAATAAAGTCCATAGAAAACATACTCCATGGGTGGGTCAGGACAGGTGGAGACCCAGAGGTGTGGTCCTGCAGCTTTTGATGTGGGCACATGTGGTACAGGAGGTAACAAATGCAATAAGATCCTTGGCAAGGTATGACCACCAGAAGGTTCATTGAAGTAGTTTGTGAGTATGATGCCAAGTTGCCAGCAAGTAGGGTTTCATGTCAGACACCAAAGACAGCAAGTCGTAGACTCTCTGGAACTAAGATCTTGCCCTAATGCAGGAACAAGTCATTGGAATTGAAAATATCTAGTTTGGGCATTCCCCAGCAGGTACTATAAGTTTCCTTGATTTGGGACAGCAGATGAGACTGGAGTGGTAAAAAAATTGTAACAGAGAGAATCCTATCATTTGAAGCAGAGATGGAAGTATCAGGAAACATGCATAAGATGGGCAGCTTCTGGGGCCACACTGATTATACGCAGATCTATGTCTCCAATGTTGTAGTTCCTCTCTTCTCTTCTGGGAGAAGAAGGTGACAGGATGCAGGAGATTCTTAGAGCCAGATGGTTGGGAAAAGACTACAACCACTGTATTTTTAAAGCATTTTCAAAAACCATTGACTAAAGGGTAGCACTGGATCTGGATGTTGGGTTTGTCAAAAGCAGACTGGGCTTCAGATGATCAGGGGAAGGAGGTGTGTGTACCTATAAGCATGATTAAAAGGACCACTTTAGAAAAACAATTTAAGGAGGTGCCAGAAACTTTTAGACTTGCAAGTGTAGTCAGATGAATTAAAACTTCATACAAGCTTAAAAAGCTCTAGCATGTCCAAACAGCAAGACTTCCCTCAATGTGCACCCAACAGTAGTCAAACCATAGAAATACAAAAAGGAGCACCAGACCAAAACTGGATAAAAAAGATGAAGAAAAATGTAAATGTTGGTAAACAAAAAGTTAAATAAAAACAACCAAAGTAATTAAGGGGCAACAGGCAATGCCACTCCCCTTCATTACGGCTCAACACAGGATAAATCCAGGAAGGACTGCTGTAAAGCTGTTACTCCATGTGGAGAGCTTAGCACTTATTCTAATATAAATCTCTGAAGTCACAGTTTTCTGTGAAGAATAACCAAGTGTTATGCCCTGATGCAGGGGGTGGTGTTTCCTCTGTTTTTACATGACTTTTTTTTTACCAACAATTAAAATGATCTTGTACTTTTTTTTAATCTGGTTTTGGTCTGATGTTCCTTTCTATATTTCTATGGTAAAAAGAATGGCAAAGGAACTTTGGATACATTTGTGGTAAATATTAATGTAGCTTGGGATACATTGTCTCCCTGCTTGTTGGAAGGGGTGGGCAAGTCCAGGACAGTGAAAACTTTTGTAGGGTCCTTGGAGACTCTGTCAGGGGAAATAATATGTCCCAAGACTTGAACAGTCATCATCTCAAACTCACATTTTTCCAGCTTGGCATACAGCCAGTGAATACGAGCCAAGACTTTCCAAACATGGGTTCAGTGTGCCTCTAAAGAAGCTGAGAAGATTAGGATTTCATCCAAGTAGATGACTATAAAGTGGTCAAAGAATTCCTGTAAATTTCAGTGGTGAAGTGTTGAAATGTGGCCGGCATATTGCAAAGGCCAAAAGGTTGATTTACTAAAGGCAAATGAGCTGTGTACCTTTGAAAGTGCAGTTGCTCCAGAGCTTAGTAAACAAGGTAAAGCTTAACTTTAGAAGAACAACCAATCAGATGCAAGGAAATAAAAAACAGCATTTTTGCTTGCACATGATTGGATGATGGAAGCCAGCAGATCTCTCCCTCATTTACTAAGCTCTGGAGCAACTGCACTTGCAGAGTACAACTGCACTTTCAAAAGTGCACAGTAAATTTGACTTTAGCAAATCAACCCCAATATATTCAAAATGCCCAAATCTGCCTATCTTCCACTTACCTCCCTCCACAGATTCTTATCAGGTTGTAAGTTGCCTGTAGGTCCAGCATGAAGTTTTTTTAGAGCAAAGGTTCTAAACCGGTTCAGGGACGAGAGGAAATGGGTAGCAGTTCCTGATAATAACTTTGTTAAATGCCCAGTAGTCAATACAATACCACAGGGTGTGATCAATCTTTTCCACAAAGAGGGTACCTGCTCCCACAGGAAAGTAGGTAGACAGATGATTCCTTCTCTTAAAGGTAGCCATTTTGGGTTTCAGAAAAGTGATAGATTTGTCCACATAGGTAATCAATGCCAGGAAGGAGCTCCATAGAACATCTGTGATAAAATTTGGAGGGAGTATGTTTGACCCCTTCTTATGGAAGACATCTATGAAATTCAGATCGCCGTAGGGAATGTTTTCCTTCTTTTTTGTATACAGGTATAGGAGGCTTCAGGGGTTAGACAGGCTTAATTGGTTACAGTAGTCAGAATCCTCCATGGAGGACCAGTTGATGCTAGAGGGCGGGCCTGCCAACAAAATATCCCCATTTTGGGAACAGGGCAAAGGAAGGATGTTAAAGGTGAGGTATTCTTGATGGCCCAGAGAGGTATTGGTGAGAATAGTAAAGGTCTCATAGGTAATGGGCCTCAACATAATGTTGGACCCATCAGCCAGGCAATCTCTGATCTATTACACAGAGGAAGAGACCATCTAAAAAGCAGAAACTTGTGCCAGACACTACAATGACCATGATTTCAGCAAGCCCTGATAAGATAAAAGGAGAAGCATGACAGGACTAAAACCAGTTGAGCAGGAGCAATGGCCCCATAGCCATGGGGAAGTTATGTAGGAAATGACTTAGGTCCCCACAATAACAGCAAAGGTTCCCCTGATGCAACAATAGCATTCTTCTAAAGAGAAGGTGGGTCAGGCTAGGCCAGTTGCATTGGTTTGGTGTTGCTACAGGTGAAGGAAAGTGGTTCATCCCTGGTGGATGGTAGTTTCCCATATTTTCATGGTCAATTTGGGTCGCTAATCAGGTTTATTGACTGAAAGTATGGGGGGTTTCCAAATCTAGAGATTTCTATCCATTTAGAAACCCCTAGAAAGAAACTGGTGTTTGAATGTAGCATTGTTCCACTGGATGTGTACACTGAAATTGAAAAAAAAGAGATGCACTCCGCAACCAGCCTATGACCCTGATGGAGATTATTTAAACAGACTCAGCAGTGGCTGCTTGATGAGGATCATCATAAAGTTCAGCCAGGGCCTAAAATAGGGTCAAACCTAAGCTGGGATTTAGCTCCCCTGATTCATAAGGTGGAACACCAAAGCTTGCAGTTCTCTTCAGAGAAGTGAAATAACAAAACCTGCTTGGATGTGTTTTTCAGGGAAGGTTTTGGGGCATAGAGAAGAGAGGAGAAGACAGAAACTAAGAAAAACCCTGAACTAGCTGCAATTTCCGCAGATACCATCTGGCGGGGTAAAATTGGTTTTGGTGTGGTGGTGAAGGCAACTGGTACTGCATTATGTATTTATAATAAGGGGTGTAGAACAATGGTTTTCAAACTCAGTCCTCAAGTACCCCCAACGGGCCATGTTTTGGGAACTTCCCTTAGATAAAATAGCTCTTATCAATACCATGTCATTGATATTGATTTAAAGCAGCTGTGCGAAGTGAAGGAAAACCTGAAAACATGGCCAGTTGAGGGTAATTGAGGACTGAGGTTGAGAACCACTGGTCTAGAAGACCCCTAAAATATCTGGTAGTACTTCCAAAGGCGCTTGCAGAATCTTAGCCAATACCTCCAATGGTGCTCACAGAATATCTGTAAGGAAGTCCTAGAAGACCTGGCAGGTTTCCAAAGTTGCTCACAGGATACTTGCCAGGACTACCATAATCCCTGCAAGTTCTGCCAAAGTATTTGCAAAAAACTGTGCCACTACTTCCAATGCTGCTTGCAGAATCCCTACCAAGGACTTCCAGAACTCCTTGAAATTATTCTGGGTGCGGATGATTCACCCTTTGTTACAGTACCTCCAGGATCACCAGAACTTCTAGCAGGACTTTATCAACCCCTGCCAATACTTTCATTGGTACTCCCGGCAGAAGTCCTAGTGGTCCCGGAGATACTGTAACAAAAGGCGAATCATCCACTGGTTACTATATCTTTTTGGCACACTAGCAATTAGCTCCCTACGCTTGAGTTCCAAGCTCTGTCCATTCACACTTCTTACTATATGATTGTCATTCTGCCTGTTGGATTATTTTTTTTATTATTGTGACTGTAGCAGGAATAGATGGAGCAATGATGAGTTTGGGAACACTGGTAGAAATATATCTCTCTACTAACATACTTGAAAGCTATAAGTAGCCATTGAATGATTTGACCCATGTGTACATTGCCACATCTGAAGCTGGAATGGTGGTGGTATTCTGTATTTTACATCCAGTAGCACAGCAAAGAGATTGTGATAGTTATAATAAAGCCAGAATGTGGAAAGCTGTGGTCCATTCACTCAGTTTCATTCCACAGCTTTCAATCCATCATATACTTATAGCCAGGGCTTTTTTTCTCAGAGAATGGGTGCAGGAACTCTCCCTTTCCGAGTCACTCCTTGTTTCCGTCCCTACCCACCTCAGAGCCCTATTCCTTGGTTCCACCCCCTACCCACCTCCCAGTACTACCCCTTTTACCCATACAGTTATAAACATACATAAGGGAACACATTTAACCCCTTGATCACCCCCTAGTGTTAACCCCTTCCCTAACAGTGACATTTACACAGTAATCAGTGCATATAAGTCATCGCGAGGTGCTCACACAGCATTACAGCGGGAGAGAGCGTCGTGTCAACATCAGAAGAATAGAAGAGGGAAGAAGACGAAAAAGAAGACCGGGCCACCGCTAGCAAGAGAGCAGCAAAAGAGCAGAAGATATCGGAGGATACCCGAAGAACCGGACACTGGGAGAAGGACCGGACACCGGCAGAAGAGGCCAGAGAGAGCAGAGAAGAAGCAGACACCGGGAGAAGAGGCCGGAGAGAGCGGAGAAGAACCGGACATCGGGAGCAGAGGCCGGAGAGACCCCCGAAGTCAGAAGAAGACCCCCGGAGCTGGCTAATATATTACTTTAAAAACCTGTGTAGTGTGTTTTTTTATTGACACTTATTTCCCTAGGTGAATGGGTAGGGGTAAGATGTACCCCATACTCATTCACATAGGGTGGGGGCCGGGATCAGGGGGCCCCCTTATTAAAGGGGGCTCCCAGATTCCGATAAGCCCCTTGCCCGCAGACCCCGGCAACCAACGGCCAGGGTTGTCGGGAAGAGGCCCTTGTCCTCATCTACATGGGGACAAGGTGCTTTGGGGTGGGGGGGCCACAGGGTGCCCCCCTCCTCCAAAGCACCCACCCCTCATGTTGAGGGCATGCGGCCTGGTACGGTTCAGGGAGGGGCACTCGCTCGTCCCCCCCCTTTTTCCTGACCGGCTGGGCTGCGTGCTCGGATAAGGGTCTGGTATGTATTTTGGGGGGACCCCATGCTGTTTTTTCAGCGTAGGGGGTTCCCCTTAAAATCCATACCAGACCTAAGGGCTTGGAATGCTCCCAGAGGGGAATTCCCTCTCGCGCTGGCTGCAATAGGAAAATGTGTTTTTCCTATTGCAGCCAGCGCGAGATGTACAGTACCCTTTTCGCCGAGAACCAGCACGATGGGATCGCGCTGGAAAAATTCTCAGGGCTGCATACTGTAGTTTGTACAAGAGTCCGATGGTTTTGTGTACACACGATCTGACTTTACTCCATCGGACTTTTGTTGCTGGAAAGTTTGTGCTTTTACACAGCCAACAAAAGTCCGATGAAAACAGAAAAAGTTTGTCCGGTGGAGCGTACACACAGTCGGATGTTGCTCCAAAACAGCAAATTTGCATGTTTGTTGTCAAAAAGTCCGATCATGTGTACGGGCCTTAAGGTTTGCTTTAAGCAATAATATAACATTTTTACTCTTCTAGAAGGATCTAGCTGATGTTTGTTGCATTACACACCTCTAAACTAATACAAAGTGCACAAAGCATGATTATTATGATCAGGTAGGCATTCAGCATATTTAAGGCCGTAATGCCTCTATTTTAATGATGCATTCTGCGTGGCGGTAGCTTGCTCCTAAATTGCTATTCATTACCTTTATCAAAAGTTCAAGCTTTCTTCTCCCTTTAAATTTTTACTCTTAATATATGCCTGTTTCATTAGTGGCCACATTTGTACAAAGAATGATTGTGTCTTTGTTTGTAATTATGTCACCTAGCTAAGCCTTTCATAGATTCCATTAACTTCTAGAGTCTCTTAAAAGGATACATACGCTAAGGAAGTGTAAAAAACAAAACAAAAAAAAAAAAACAATATTCCGCTTAGATAGGGTTGTCTTTTCTGACCTGCAAAATAATGGTAATAATGAAATGAAATGTTTTTAACAAAATTAAAAGCATAAATTGTAAGTATGCTGGAGCACTTTAGTGACGCAGTTACACTTATTATTTCCGAAAAATAATGTTTTTTATAGACAACTTTTTTCATCTTTTAGGATGGTGAAATTCTATTTGTTTTAACCTTTGTGTGCCAGATAATTCAATGTCTTGAATGTAATATAACAGAGATTCAGTGAGAATGTATTTTGTTTGTCAATGTTGCAGATTTAAAGAAACCTGTACTGAAATTACAGAAAGGTTGCCATTGCTGAGCTTTATTTGAAAATGCTTGCTGTTTGGCATTTGAGATACTGACTTGGAACAAGTGTGATGTCAGGGATCTCGTGCAGCAGGTGTTCATTCTCATGCAGTAAGTGCTCATTCCCATTTAGCAGCTGATAATTCTCGTTCAGCAAGTGCTAATTCTAATGCGCATATGAAGAGTCACAAACATAGAAGCCCAAGACGAGCAAGAACTAGAATGTGCATGGACGTGCGCGTACACGTAGGCGTGCGCATGCATTCACGGATTCTGGCACCCAGCAGCCCATTTAAACTAAGAGTCTGCCTGCCTTCAGTGCTGAATTGTCTTCAGCTTTGGTTCTTGTGTTCCTGATTCCAATCCATGTCTAACCTTGTTCATGACCCGGCTATGTCTGACACCTCTCTCGGATCGCCCCTGCCTGCCTATATCTACTTCTTACTTATGTTACCGAGTTTGGGCTTTGATTTATGGCCACGTCTCCCCCTCCAGATTTGGTACCCCACCGCCAGCACCTTACTGACTTTGAAACTGATCCTGATTCTGTACCTATCTGCCATGCTCCCGCTGAACAAGGCTTGTGACCGGACTCCACACTACCACTGTGTTTTCAAGCTACGGCTCACTCCTACAGCTGCCAGGCACCTGCGCCCTCCACTCCCCTAGCAGTCCCTGTCTCTACTACCAAGGGTGCTTGGATGTGAATTTAACAAGAGGCTACCCTCATCATCGCAAGCTCCACAGTCAGGTACGTGACATGTGAGGATTAGGAGAGTCAGAGTAAAGTCAAAATACATCACGCTGCTTAAAAAGGAGCCTCAGGCTCCCCTCAAAAATTAAAAGTCAGCAGCTACAAATACTGTATACTATATAATACAGAGTCACCGCGTGGAAAACAGAGTGAGGACAACTGATTGGAGGGATCACTGCTGCTGTGTCGCTGCGTCTGGTGGGAGAGCCTTGTGTCTGTTGCTTGCTACCACAGTTATAGACTGAGCCATTAGAAACTTCCTACCATGGGGGGCAAGAAAATGTTTGTCCAGGGTCCAATCAATATTAAATATGGCCCTGACTGAGCAACACCATGAGTTAGTGGACAACCAAAGCAAATGTCAAACATGGTGCCATGAATTTATCAAGGTACATGTGTTATATGGCTGCTTACTGTTCATAGAGTAATGCCGCGTACACACGATGTGGTCGGAAAAAAATATGATGGCTTTTCCGATGGGATTCCACTCAAGCTTGCCTTGCATACACACGGTCACACAAAACTTCGCTGAACTTTCGACCGTCAAGAACGCGGTGAAGTACAACACTACGACGAGCCGAGAAAATGAAGTTCAATGCTTCCGAGCATGCGTCTAATTGTTTCCGAGCATGCGTAGGAATTTTGCGCGTTGGAATTGCTACAGACGATCGCATTTTCGGATAGAAACTTTTTCCGACCGAAAAATTGAGAACATGCTCTCAATCTCTTGCTGGCTGGAAAAGTCCGATGGAGCATACACATGGTCGCATTTTCCAACCAAAAGCTCTTATCGGTCTTTTGCTGGCCGAATTTCCGATCGTGTGTACGTAGCATAATTCTAGGATGAACTTCCACCTAAACAGGTCAACGTATTTTCAGAATGTACACTACCCTACATACTACTGACTATTTTCAGAATAAATATTTTAATATTTAGAATGCAGATTTTTTTACAAATAAAGGGATTATGCCACGAAGGTCCGTTTAGGTATTGCCTTTTACAGTGTGATAATGTCCCGTTCCTGTCTCCCAATTCTTCTCCTGCATTGTCACAGGCTTCTTATGAAGACTGTAAATGGTCCTTTTAGCAAACATTACGCGAGCATGGTTCACAGTTATCATCATCATGAAAACCATCCTGTGAAACACCATGCAGTCATTGCCCGAGCCCTCCCACCCTATCATCCCAGTGGCTTCCCTGCCAATCAGAATCCGGAAAGAAGACCAGGTGAAGACAGAAGCTGCAGCGTTGGATAGTCCAGGGAAGCTCTGCTGTAGGGTGAGTGCGGACCTGGAGGGGCCCGTCTGTGCCCCACCAAAATCCCCCAGCACCAACCGCCACTGCTAAACAGGGTTATAAAGGGTCTACATTTACTTAAACAAAAGTTTCCAACAATGTAAAACCATTTTGTGTAATGTACAGTTTATTTATGAAAGAAACCTTAGAATAGATTTCCACAGTAAGCACTCAAGAACGTAAAGGAAGACATCAGAGTAATATTTTTCCTTGGCTCCTGAGGTTCTCTTACTTTTTAACTACACTTATAACTACTTTGGTTTTGTGATATATTGTGTCCATAATTTATTTTGCCCCTGTATTTTATTATGGTGTGACCAAGACCTCGCAAGACATCCTGTCTCGGATAAGATATATTTGTGCTTGCTATAAATAAATAACTTAATAAACATTTCCATAAGGTTAAAGATGTCAAGCTATGTCAAGCAAAGTCAGGCATGTTTTTTCTTTCTACTTCTCATCAAACAGTCGGTTCCAAGCGAAATGATTCAAGAAGGACAATAGAAAATCTTTATTGTGTAATTAATATTATTACAGGTTACAGTTGTTGTCTCCAAATTCACATTTAAATTTTAAATTTTTTTATGAGAAGAAATTCATGGCTTATGTATAAATATATAAAGTATACAAAAAATATCTATGAAATACATGTTACAGGGAGTGGGCTTTAGGCTGTGCTTGACTACAGGTTCAACCACATGGAGACCATGTTGTGACTACAAACTAAGCTGCAATTCATTCTTTTTTACTAGGGACTGCTTTAATTGTACTCCTTATTTTTTTAAAGGAACCTTGTATTTACAGAAATAAAGACATACAACTATCATAATTTAAAGTTGATTCAGTATCAAATGTATATCAAAATGTTGTATATTTTCTTATGGAGGAATTTCAGAAAACTATACCACATTCTGGCAACTGGATGGCGCTGATGAGCATAGGGAATACCCTATTAGAGAAATTACAGCCAGAATTCATGCAGAATGTGTGTGATACTCGTCCAATGAATGTTTTATAAATAGAACTCCTATTATTGCTTCCCACAGAAAACATAGCAATGCCCTTAAATTGCCTTCCTTTGCTTCCCTCATCATAAGGATAGCACCATCTTTGTTCAAGCATCACCCATGGTCAGCATCTATCATAGTGGGTGGTATGGAAACTAATGGCTGATGGGTTCCTTTTTTTTTTCTTTTTTTTTTTTGCAGGGCGGCCGTGGGTTGTGTGTATCCTAGGAGGACTAATGGCTGTATTGGGATTCCCTACATACTGTGGACCTCTGAAATCTGCCCTACACACTACTGACCTCCGTACACTGCCCTACATACTACTGACCCCTGTACACTGCCCTACATATCACCAACCTCTGTACATTGTCCTATATACTACTGACCTCTGTACACTACCCTACAAACTACTGACCTCTGTACACTACCCTACATACTACTGACCCCTGTAAACTGTCCTACATACTACTGATCACTGTACACTCCCCTACATACTACTGATCTCTGTACACTGCCCTACATACTACTGATCTCTGTACACTGCCCTATATACTACTGATCTCTGTACACTGCCCTACATATTACTGATCCCTGTACACTGCCCAACATATTAATGATCCCTGTACACTGCCCTACATACTACTGATCCCTGTACACTGCTCTAATAATACTGAGCTCTGTACACGGCCCTATATACTACTGATCTCTGTACACTGCCCTACATACTAATGATTCCTGTACACTGCCCTACATGCTACTGACCCCTGTACACTGCCCTACCTACCACTGACCCCTGTACACTGCCCTACATACTACTGAACTTTGTACACTGCCCTACATACTACTGACCCCTGTAAACTGTCCTACATTCTACTGATCACTGTACACTGCCATACATACTACTGATCACTGTACACTGCCCTACATACTACTGATCACTGTACACTGCCCTACATACTACTGATCTCTGTACACTGCCCTACATAGTACTGACTTCTGTACACTGCCCTACATACTACTGATCCCTGTACACTGCCCTACATACTAATTATCCTTTTACATTTCCCTGCATACTACTGATCTCTGTACACTGCCCTACACACTACTGACCTCTGTACACTGCCCTACACACTACTGACCTCTGTACACTGCCCTACATACTACTGACCCCTGTACACTGCCCTACATACTACTGATCCATGTACACTGCCCTACATACTTCTGATCCCTGTACACTGCCCAACATACTAATGATCCCTGTACACTGCCCTACATACTACTGATCCCTGTACACTGCTCTAATAATACTGAGCTCTGTACACGGCCCTATATACTACTGATCTCTGTACACTGCCCTACATACTAATGATTCCTGTACACTGCCCTACATGCTACTGACCCCTGTACACTGCCCTACCTACCACTGACCCCTGTACACTGTCCTACATACTACTGACCTTTGTACACTGCCCTACATACTACTGACCCCTGTAAACTGTCCTACATTCTACTGATCACTGTACACTGCCCTACATACTACTGATCACTGTACACTGCCCTACATACTACTGATCACTGTACACTGCCCTACATACTACTGATCTCTGTACACTGCCCTACATAGTACTGACTTCTGTACACTGCCCTACATGCTACTGACCCCTGTACACTGCCCTACCTACCACTGACCCCTGTACACTGCCCTACATACTACTGACCTTTGTACACTGCCCTACATACTACTGACCTTTGTACACTGCCCTACATACTACTGACCCCGTACACTGCCCTACATACTACTGATCCCTGTACACTGTCCTACCTACCACTGACCCCTGTACACTGCCCTACATACTACTGACCTTTGTACACTGCCCTACATACTACTGACCCCTGTAAACTGTCCTACATTCTACTGATCACTGTACACTGCCCTACCTACTACTGACCCCTGTACACTGCCCTACATACTACTGATCCCTGTACACTGTCCTACATAGTGCCTTGAAAAAGTATTAATACTCCTTGAAATTTTCCTCATTTTATCATGTTACAACCAAAAAAGTAAATGTATTTCATTTGGAATTTTATGTGCTAGACCAGCAGAAAGTGGCACATAGTTGGGAAGTGGAAGGAAAATGCTAAATGGTTTTCAACATTTTTTACAAATAAATATCTGAAAAGTGTGGCATATATTTGTATTTAGCCCCCCTGTGTCAATACTTTGTAGAACCACCTTTCGCTGCAATTAAAGCTGCAAGTCTTTTTGGGGATGTCTCTACCAGCTTTGCACATCTAGAGAGTGACATTTTCGCCCATTCTTCTTTGCAAAATAGCTCATGATCTGTCAGATTATATGGAGAGATTCTGTAAACAGCAATTTTCAAGTCTTGGCACAGATTCTCAATTGTATTTGGGTCTGCACTTTGACTTTGCCATTCTAACACATGAATATGCTTTGCTCTAAACCATTCCATTGTAGCTCTGGCTGTATGTTTAAGGTCATTGATGGTATGTGCGGTCAATGATGGTATAAATCATGCTGGGAGAGAAGTGAATGGACATGAGGAAGACTGGAAGTCCCAGACAGGACAGCATATGGCGGCACGAGGATTGGGGTAGCACCAGGTGTAAACACCCGGCAGATAGCCCCGGGTGTCTGTGCGGACACACAAAACTAAGGCTTAGCGGAAAAACAATTCAATTATTAGACAGCAATAGATATGCAATAAGCATGTAGCGGGGGTGTTGTGACCAGTTATCATGCTAAACAATGTGATGTTTATTAAGTTAGAGAATGGCTCCCTCTGGTGTCCTTTTTGTTGCTAATGCTGTTAGAAACTTTTCTTTCTATTCTTCAGAAACTTTTCTTGCAATTCAGAGAGACAGCGTTGCAAAGCATTAGGAGAAATGTAGTCAATGTTCAAGTGACTCATGTGTTGAAATCAGTCAAGGAACTACCTACCCATAATTCACCTACCCACAAGGCAAAGTCACAGAACTGCCTGCGGGGTAGGCAAATAAAAG
Organism: Lithobates clamitans; assembly: GCA_037952925.1. Lineage (NCBI taxonomy): Eukaryota > Metazoa > Chordata > Amphibia > Anura > Ranidae > Lithobates > Lithobates clamitans. The sequence continues at coordinate 9,451,941 of JBBGZY010000502.1, read as the reverse complement.
TGGCACGTTTCTCTCTCCCTCTGGACACCATTTATCTACACAGCAGGAGGTCTGTGTGTGTGCCCAGGGCTGGGAGAACCTGCGGCCTACTTGCCAGAGGGATCCTTGTGGGCAGCCCTGCTGATCGAGCAGGAGGACCAGCCTGTGCTTCAGAGGTTTTGAAGCCATCTGCTTTCCAGGACACCGGGAGGAGGTGTCATCTACCCAGACGGAGTCTACAGACAGCAGGGATCCAGAGTGGGTGAGAAGGCATCTTTCCTTTGCTATGTTTGATTACAAATATGTGCACCACCGTACGCTGCAGTATAATTAAGCTAGCTGAAGAACAGACTACAACTGGAGGGACTTCCACTACTTTATTCTTCCACAAGGCTTTACTGCTATACAATTATGTATCACTTGGAACTGCACTCTAGAGGGAGCCATTTAACAACATACAGTTGGAATTTGTACTTTTATTATTGTGTTCACTGTGCAATTTCTGTGTGCATTGGTCTGTGTGCTGAGGTCTCAGTGGGAGGGGCTTCAATGCAGTTATTAAAGTATTGAGGACTATTTCACTGTGCACCTGTTCACATATACCCTTTCAGGTTGCTATTGGATAAAGTGGGATAACATTATTGCTTTGAACAAATGTCTCTGCCATTTAATTTGTGTTATTCATGTTATTCTCCACCATTCTTCATCATAGTAAACTTTTACAAGTGGTTCATTGATACCTTGTGTGAGTCTCTATTAACTTGTTACAGCTGGTGGAGTAGTGGATACCCAGGAAACGGTAAATATACAGTATATTATGTTGTTACTGTGTTGCTCTTAACCATTGGGTCTTACACCCACACTACCACACAGTTGTGCCTAGGGGGTCAAGGCCAACTTTCTGGGGTTGAGAGGCAGAGTGCAGGCCCAATCAAATTATCAGCAGCTCCTTAGGGGGTCAGTGCTACAAGCACATCCAGTTTTACCTATAAAAACAAACAAATAGGTACCACGCAAAGGGACTACTTGCTTGTTACTGCTGTTCTAAGTGTGATTTTAGAAACACAGGGTAAGCATACTGGGTAGACATTATGTGCATATGTGTACATGAAGTTCAATGAAATGTAAAATCATTCTTGCAATAATATATAGTGAATTATTTATAACTATGGTTCCTTATTTGTATATCTTTTGTCTACTAGATTCCAGCGGATAGCTACTCCTGAAGAAGCCCAATATATAGGGCAAAACATGTCGGGAATCAACTATACCGCTCCAATTAGTTCACAAACCATAACTATGGGTTTAAACCTTTATTTTTAACAATGATTTTTTAAACAACTTTTGTTAATAAATTTTGAAGATTTTACCTAAAAATGATTTCTCTGTTTGATTACCTCTCCATTATAGTCCCATTCCATTTGCTCCAATAATTTTCCCAATAATCTCAGAATGAGGTGCTCTCTAAATGTGATAGTCTATCCCAGCCCTCAAATTTTCCACTCACCTACATGCATTTTGCGAGTGGAAAATAAGGTCTGGCAAGGAGCTGGGCTGGGAGCAGGGGGGGCGAGAACCGCCGTTAGGCAGGAATGAATGGGAGCCGTTCTCCCAGAGAAAAAGAGTGTGGAGGAACAGAGAGGGTGGCCGGATCATTATAGCATGGAGGAAGAGGAAAGCTGGCTTTATCACAGAGCGGGGTTTGCACGCTGTATAAAATGATTCAGCCACCCTCTCTGCATGGGTGAGGCTGCACTGGTGAGGCTGCATGATGGACACAGGTGAGGCTGCACGAGTGAGGCTGCACAGGTGAGGCTACACGGGTGAGGCTGCAATGATGGACACGGGTGAGGCTGCATGATAGACACAGGGGAGGCTGCATGGGTGAGGCTGCAATGATGGACACAGGTAAGGCTAAATGATGGACACAGGTGAGGCTCCATGGGTGAGGCTGCAATGATGGACACAGGTGAGGCTGCACGGGTGAGGCTGCACAGGTAAGGCTGCATGACGGACACAGGTGAGGCTGCAATGATGGATGCAGGTGAGGCTGCATGATGGACACATGTGAGGCTGCACTGGTGAGGCTGCACAGGTGAGGCTGCAATGATGGACACAGGGGAGGCTGCAATGATGGACGCAGGTGAGGCTGAATGATGGACACAGGTGAGGCTGCACTGGTGAGGCTGCAATTATGGACACAGGTGAGGCTGCAATGATGGACACAGGTGAGGCTGCACTGGTGAGGCTGCAATTATGGACACAGGTGAGGCTGCAATGATGGACACAGGTGAGGCTGCACTGGTGAGGCTGCAATGATGGACACAGGTAAGGCTGCATGGGTGAGGCTGCATGATGAACACAGGTGAGGCTGCACTGGTGAGGCTGCAATGATGAATACAGGTAAGACTGCACAGGTTAGGCTGCAATAATGGACACAGGTGAGGCTGCACTAGTGAGGCTGCAATGATGGACACAGGTGAGGCTGCACGGGTGAGGTTGCAATGATGGACACAGGTGAGGTTGCACGGGTGAAGCTGCAATGATGAACATGGGTGAGGCTGCTTTAGTGGGCACTGATCATGCTGTGTTCATGGACATGGGTGAGGCTGTATTGATGGGCACGGGTGATAAAGTTGTTGTTAATATTTATTTGTGTAACTTAATTCTGCATAAAACATTTAAGTGTCATTTCATGAGAATTTTTTTAGGTCGTGTATAGGGGCGAGATTAGGGCCGGGGCATGGTAGGGGTTGGGTGGGGCAACTGGTGGCGAGTAACCCTTAAGGCCTGGCTAGTAGCTCAGGACTTGAAATTTTGAGCCCTGGTCTATCCACATTAGTTTATATTCTTTTATTTATATTGCATTTCTAAATTAATCTGTTAAGGGAAAGAGAAATCATGCCGGAGCTTTGTAACAGTAATTAAGACTGAAGTTTTATGAAAGCCATATTGCCAAGTATTAAATGTAATGATAGCTGTTATAAAGTGATTGCATGTTCAGGCTTAATAGTACAAAGTAATCAACACAAGGTCTGGTCTAATTGTAATGTTCCCTCAGGCATTTTCTATTGCAAAGAGTGCGTAGAAAACGATTCTGGCGATATGAAAACGGTCTGTCTTCCTGGGAGAAGCATGTCATTTTCATAGCGGTAAGTAATTATATTATATTGAGAAACATGTGCGCAGCTCAAGTAGATCGAAAATATACACCTAATATCATATAAAGGGATAAAACAAGACCAGGCCCCATATTACAAGACAGTACGGGAACTAAATTTAGTGAACTTTATACAATTGATTTAACCGCCTGAGGACCGCCCCACGTACATATACTGCGACAGGGCTCTTAAGCACAAAATCACCTGCCTGTATTGGACACAGCGGGATGTCCGCTTTTGGAGAGAGGCAGATGTGTATGTATGTAATATGTCTATGTAAGTAATATGTAAACAAGGCAGACCGTCGTTCTGCCAGAGGGGAAAATGGTAATCTTGTGTGCTAAGCAGAAACATGGATCTCTGTTTTCCTTTAGTCAAAGCACATCCCCACAGTTAGAAAGCACCCCCTAGGGACACATTTAACCCTTTGATTGCCCCTGATGTTAACCCCTTCCCTGCCAGAGTCATCTAGTGTCAGATTTGTTCGCCACCATGTCGCAGTCCTGCTAAAAATGGTGCAGAACCATTCATCTCCTCTCCCTATTCCCAACCTTCCTTCATTGCACAGAGAAGTACAGAGACCCAGTAATGGCCAGTATATGGCTATATCTATATATATAGTGGTTATAAGATATATATAGTATCTCAAAAAAGTGAGTACACCCCTCACATTTTTGTAAATTGAGTGATTCCACCATTGAATACATGAATATATCTCACATCTTGTTCCTGACATTTGAACCTCCTCTAGACCACTATTATCAGCCTCTGGATACATTCAATCGAGTGTTTTATTGCTTTTACCATTTGCCATCGGTCTGTGTTCATTTGGAGTTGGGATTTTGGTGCCACATCCATGCCTTCTGTGGATCATCAATAACTCCTTACCCCACAGGATAATTTTGCCATTTACCAGGGTGTAAAATTCCATCCATGGTTTTTTTTTTCCTCCAAGTAGCCTAGTGCTTATATAGAGGACATTATATATAATGTATACAACACAATAGCACTTATGGTTTCACAGTACAACCTTAGAGGTGGTCACATTATTTTAGCAATGTATGTGTCTTGTCATATGTATGGTTTTACATGTAGCTTTTAATAAGTTTTTCGTACCATTAAACGTCTTGCCTTATTGAGATGTACGGTGGGTTGTGAGAGTTTTTTGTTTTGTCAAATGTGGAGGTGGCTGAGCTTAATTCAGGTTTTTTATTCTTACGTTACATGACTTCAGTGGCAACCTGTGAAGTTCTGGTGAACTCCATGCCCAAGAGGGTTAAGGCAGTGCTGGAAAATAATGGTGACCACCCAAAATATTGACACTTGGGCCTAATTTGGACATTTTCACTTAGGGGTGTACTCACTTTTGTTGCCAGTGGTTTAGACATTAATGGATGTGTGTTGAGTTTATTTGAGGGAACAGCAAATTTACACTGTTATACAAGCTGTACACTCACTACATTGTAGGCATTGTCACATGAAAAGATAGAATAAAATATTTACAAAAATGTAAGGGGTGTACTCACTTTTGTGAGATACTATATATCTCTATCTATCTATCTATCTATCTATCTATCTATCTATCTATCTATCTATCTATCTATCTATCTATCTATCTATCTATCTATCTATATATATATATTCATTTATTTATTTATGGGAACTATGAGTTATTAGAGAAGCAATAATCAACCACGTCAAGACATGACCAGTGTAGGCCAAATGACCCACATCAACTAGACTGTTATACACCTATACTCCCATCCACTTTATTACCCCACCTAAAGTAACTGAGACCACACCTTGCTTTGGAGTATAACTGGCCATAACAGCCTTTATTAAAACAATTCAACCAAATAACTCCATTAACAAATATAAACATCAACAACATAAACCACACACATCATAAACATTTTAACCCAGTCTGTTGGTCTCTGACGGCGACCCACCTCTTTACCAATATGTAATATACCACCATGCACTGCTGGACCATTTTAAAACCTGTTAAGCCTTCAGCTGTAGCAGCTCGGAGACACCCCCTTTTCCCGCAGTGCCACCATTACCGTATTCCAACCACCATGTTGGAATACACCGGAGGGGCTCATACTGCCGATGAGCCCTCCACCCCTTTTTCATCACGTACGTTTCACTGCCACCGCAGAGACCAACAAGCAACACCGCCACAGCCCAAAAGGGTGACGACCTTATTCTTGAGGGCACCTCAACACGCGCAGGGCCCTTTGGATCCCTTCCTGTAAACCCAGAGTCCAAAGATCAATCCCTACATCGGAAAGATGAGCTCCATCCTTCCTCAAATAAAGCCCGACATTTTTCTCCAATTCCTTATGCCTGACTACTAAGCCCCCATTCTTAACCACAAACCGCCCCACCACTTTGTTTACACGAATGCGTGTCTTCTGAATCCACACCACTGACCGAGCTTCTCGCCAACATGTCGTTGCCACGATATCAGACCACAGCAACAGTGTATCCGGAAAGTTTACTTTTAACTATAAAAAATCTGACTTGATGTCGGCGAGCAGATCCCTGGCTGGGTGGACCCCCAAGTCATTTCCCCCTGCATGAAGTACCAAAACGTCTGGAGGTCTGTCTAAACTCGCATACCTTACCACCTCCCGTACAACCCTCTCCCACTTCATCCCAGGCATACCCAACCACGGCACATAAGCTTCCTTCCTTGAGATGCCCAATTGACGGCCATCCGGCCTAGCATCACCTCTCCTGGCCCCCCAACACACATAAGAATGCCCGAGGATCCAGACGAGACGCGTGGAACCTCCATCTGAAACGAGACAACAAACAAGATGGCAATACCCATTATGCCTTAACTTACTGAAAAAACTCCCATGCACTATACGCCAACTCCTTCCGTGCTACCTTCCCCCCCCTTTTTTTTTTTCTTTATTCAATTTCACCAACCTACGCAAGAGCTGTATTAATGATGGTGATGAAGCCGACATGCGGTTAATCACTTGGACCACTCCCATGTTGTCACAGTTCAGTCTCAATTTCAGGTTCCGACAGGCCTCCCCCCAAAGTTCCATTGCCAACACTACTGGAAAAAGTTCCAGCAGGACCAGGTTATGTGAAAACCCTGCTTCTACCCAGGACTGAGGCCAAGGCCCCCGCGCTCCACTGGAAAAAGGCCCCGTAACCCGTGGCTCCTGTCGCATCCGTAGCTAACTCCATGTCAGAGTTAGTTACCGGGCCCGACATCCACACCAGTCTACCATTGTATGACTCCAAAAACTCATGCCACACCTGCAGATCCTCCCGGTGGTCCTTGGTAAGCCTAACAAAATGAGTAGGTGCCTTGATCCCTGCCGTAGCCGCCGACAGCCGTTGACAGAACACTCTCCCCATTGGAATTATCCTACAAGCGAAATTCAACTTACCCAGTAGTGACTGCAACACCCTCAACTGAACTTTCAGTCCTTGGATCCCCCAAAGTTCTGCTTGCAAAACCTCCAACTTTCCCCTAGGCAGTCGACACTCCATTGCTTCCGCATCTGCAATGTAGAGAGTAAGATCGCACACACAGCAGAGGCAGGGTGGCCAATGCAAAGAAAATCATGCAACTAATGAATGACCGAATCCAGGCCCAATACGTCCCTAACCACCCATTCCAAAAAGGAATCAAGCATGGCACACGAAATGGAGCAACCCATGGGCAAGCATTTGTCTACATAGAACTGCTCCTGCCAACAACAACCCAACAGCCGGAAACTATCCGGATGCACCGGCAGAAAACGAAACGTGGATTCTATATCCGACTTTGCCATCAGTGCACCCTTGCCATATTTCCGAACCCACCGCACAGCCGCGTCGAATGATGTGTAAGACACGGTGCATGCCTCTGGGTCTATGAAATCATTCACTGAGCAGCATTTTGGAAAGGACAAGTGGTGAATAAGTCGGAACTTGTTCGGTTCCTTCTTAGGCACCACCCCAATGGAGAAACCACCAGGTCCTGCATAGGTTTTTCTGCAAACGCCCCCCCCATGCGACCCAGCGACACTTCCTTCACCAACTTCTCCCCCACCACCCCCGCGTGTTGCAAAGCGGACTTCAAATTCTTTGCCAGTGGTGGCACCACTGCCAAGGTACATGGAATATGAAAACCCTCCCTGAAACCCGCGGCCAGCATATTTGCAGCCGCCTTGTCCGGGTATCTATTTAGAAAAGGTTGCATCCTTTCCCATTTCACCGGAGTCATCCCTTTTGTGAGCAGGCTCGCTGGGATGCCTCCCTTTCTTGAAGCAGCGGGACAATGGGTGGTTCCCCTCACAACCTGAGCACTCGTGCTTAAATTTGCAGAAGCCACCAAATTTGCAGGAGCCTTCATTAAACTGCCAGCACACCCCCCACTTTTTTCTCGCCAAAAGTCCTGAGGCATGTGTACTCCCCCCCCCCTAAAGAAACTGTGACAGGCCCTCACCGATGACATAAGTCTCATTCAGAGGCCGATGTCCTTATGATCCCAGCGCAGGGACGGACGTACCTGCCTGCGCTGGCGAAACTGTTCGTCGTACTGTAACCAAGCAGAACCACCGTATACCCTGTGAGCCTCCCCTATTGCGTCCATATAGCAAAATAATGCCGAGCGATGCTCAGGTTCTTTTTCCCCAATTACGCTTGCCATAATGGCAAACGCCTGAAGCCAGTTTGCGAAAGTCCACGGAATCAGTCTATACCTCCTTTTGTCTTCGTCCTCTTTTTTGGAGTCATCCGGTTTCACCCTGCCAGATTGAGTTTCTCCAAAGGCAATAGGGAAAAAAATTCCACATACTCACCCTTGTGAATCTTGTCGCGGACATTCTGCTTCAAATGTGCTCCCAGCGGACCCTCGAAGCACACGTACACTTCACACTTAGCCACGTCCGCGATCCCTACCACATCCGCTCTGGCTGCGGGCTCCGTACCACCTTTTGCCCCCCCTTTTTCAGGACCCTTATCACCCTTCCCCGTCCCAGGCGGGTCCGTCCCAGTGTGCGCCGCAATGCTGGATGTCACTGCACCTCCATCCCCTGTCCCCGGCGCCGAACCTGTCCACGGGGCCACCTGAGGTGCCTGATCATACCGATTTTCAAACCTACCCACCAATGCCTTCAATCCTTCTAATAAGTCATGCATCTGTGCCCCTGATCCGGGAACTGGCTTTGCTGGTCAAGCGCCCCCCTCGCTATCCCTACTGTGCCCGCTGAGACAACCCCCAGCAGATCATTCAGTGCGTTAGATAAAGATAAATTAGCAGTGGACTTACCGGGCAGCCTGGGAGCTCGTCCCATCGCCTCTTTGTTTGTCTGACTTGCTGGCATTCGTTGTTCCTCTGTATCTGACACCACCCCCTCCGACCGCTCACTTTGCTCCATGACGGGTGGCGCTGTCAGCCCCCCCGGGTGAAGTGGCCCCGGAATCCTGTCCATGAGAGGGCTGACTCCCTCCGGTAGCCATGCTCCTTGCCACCTTGCTACTAGGAGTCGCCCTGGTTGTAGCTTGTCTTGCCTGAACATGGCCACCACCGCCATCTTGTCTGTGTGCATGTCTCCCGAGTAAGCCCTGCCCACTCTCCTTCCTGGACACCGCTCCTGTCCCTACTCCACTGATCGCCAGCCTGTTTGCCTTTCTCCCTGCTAATCCCCCTCGGTCACCCCCACCCCATCCAGATGTCTCCTTCTCCTGCTGCCCACTACCCTCCGGAAGCGGCGCCAACACGGCCCGTGGCCCCACCCCCGCAGTAGGCCTGCAGCGTGTGGACCGCCCTGGCCCTGTAGAAGCCTCTATAAGAGGCAGTTTCGCTGGGGGCACCGATCGCTCCTCACGTGGGCTTCTATTCTGCCGTGCAGGATGCAAAGGTGGCCCGGGCGAAAATCGTGCCGGAGGCCGCGATCTCTGCGCGCGAGGTGTCTCATCCTCTACCCCCAATCCGACAGCCTCTGGTCCAATGAGAGTCCCGACTTGCCTGGTTAACCAGTCTGTGCCCCGTGACGCCGCTGCCGCCTGCAATCTGGCTAAGATACTGTCAATGTCCACCATGTTGTCGGAGGAGCAGTGGATAAAAAACTGCCTCCTCCTGTAATTCTTTACTGCCCCCTCCTGGCTCCTCCTTCCTTTTATATATTACCCCTCCCCTTTTCTCAAAAGTTGTCAAATCCCCTCCTACTTGTGACCCTCCTAAAATCATTAACCCTTTTGTGTCTCCTTCTCCACACTGTCATGCCCGGCCCCCCTTTATCATTCCCTACTGTCATTTTCACTCAGATTTCAGTAATCACACTGTGAATGACAATTACTCAGTCATTTGACTTTGTACCCAAATGGATTTATTACAATTTGTGTTACATATAAAAATTTCTTTTGATGGTGTTTAATCACCACTGGGTTTTTCATTTTTTGCTATAAAAGAAATGAGAAATAAAACTGCTTTACTTAGTTTGTTTTAAAACTATGCAAATAAATAATCTTTCTTCATTAATTTAGACCAAAATGTATTCTGCTATTATTCTTTAGTTTAAAAAAGATCAAATAGGTGTATATATTATTTACTCTGTGTGAAAGGTATAAAGTCTACAAACTGTGGAATACCGGTATATATTTAAAAATGGATCAATCCTGATTTTCTGACTGCCTATTTCATTTATTAAGGCCCTAATCTGCCAGGACAGTACAAATACCCCAAATGTGACCTTTTTGGAAAGTAGACAGTTCAAGATATTTAGGAAGAGGCGTGTTGATTTTTTTGTTGTAATTGGTTGCCAAAATTCTTTGGAAAATGATATAAGTAAATTGAATTTTTAAATATTTTTTTTTTTTTTACAAAATGTTAATTTTAACAAGTTATTTCTCATATACAGCGCAGGCATACTTACAATTACACCCCAGACACATTCTTCTACTCTTCCCAAGTATGGGGATACCACATGTGTGAGACATTTTCACACCCTAACCACAAAGAGGAGCCCAAAATCCAAGGAGCACCATGCGGCTTTCTAGAGACAGAAATTATGCTTCTAACTTCCTGAGAACCTATAACATTTTGATAATGAAAACACCCACAAAATGACCACATTTTGGAAATTAAACACCTCAAGGTATTTTTTAAGAGGCATGGTGAGTGAGTGTCACCTATAGCAGTCCCCATTCCTATAAGCCTAGCTTACTGGTACCTGGCAACCCCCAGGAATGCCTTTTGATCACAAAGGGTGAACGAAAGAGGTCCTGTGGTTCCAGTAGTGCAGTCGTCCACAGGCATTGGCTGGGACTGGTGTCTCTCAGCAGAACATGCAGATCATGGGTCAGTTCAGGTGACAGGCAGAGACATGGTCAATAAACTGGCAAAGAACCGATCCAGACAGCAGGCAGAAACATGGTCAACAAAAAAAACAAGGGTCAGTACAGGGAGAGGGCAAAGCAATACTGCACTGGTATGTTGGTGAGCAGGAATTCTGTTACAGCAGAATTCAGGGGCATTGTTGATGACTGCACTGCACAGTGGCACTGGTCTGACTAGTAAACAGGAATATTGTTGTTGGCCGCACTGGGCTGAGGACATTGTCACTGGTGTGGCAGCGATCTGGAACTATGTTGCTGGCCACGCTGGTCTGGCAACACTGTGACTATTATGATGGTGATCAGGCACACTGTGACTGGCTGGTTACACTGTCTGCATTTGGGGCATGTCAGAATGGATGTCAGATTGGGACCAGCAGCTGTGTCCTTGCTGCATCCCATTACACATCAATGGTCCTGCCTGCATGGGGATGCACAGAACACCTGTGCATCCCCATGCAGGTAAACAAGGCCCTCGCACAGGGTACGCATTGATACGTCCCACGTGAACTAGGCCTTTTGGTGAAACTGAGATTGGTGTGGCAGTAATTGGAGACACTGTGACTGGCTTGACTATTGAAGTCTCATTCACACAGGGTGTATCAATGCATACGCCACACAAGGCCCCTGTTTACCCGTATGGAAATGCAGAGGTGCTCTGTGCATTCCTATGCAGGCAGTCCCCTGACATTGGACACAGCTGCTGTTTCCAATGTGACATCCGTGCGGCTGCATGTCTCTGAACTCACACTGTCTGCATTTGGACCTTGCACCTGCACAGATGTCAGATTGGTATCAATAGACATGAAAGGGGACCGCCTGCATAGGGATGCACTGAACACCTGTGCATCCCCGTGCAGGTAAACGTGGCCCTCCCATAGGGTATGGATTTATACGCCATGTGTGAATGAGGCCTAATTGTGGCACAGGACTGGTGGGTTCTACCCCCTGCCAAGAGTAATTCATTTAAGTGAATGGGGCCACACTCTAAGCGCACGGTTGCGGCGTGGCAGTTCAGCATTTTGGGGGTTAAAACAGACAGGGAGGAGGCAATGCAATGCCTCCTCCCTGCCTGTGAAATGATCTCTAAAGAGCAATGTGAATGTGAATCGCTCTTCAGAAAGCACCGCAAGTGTAAATGAGCCCTAAAAAAGAAAAGATCACTGTCACCAGAGCAGTGCAGTGTCACTATGACATTGTACTGCTTTGGCCAGTGATCAGAGACACTGTATGCCGCACCAGCATATTGTGTCTCTGATCACTAACTAGAGCTGTACAATACAGTTTTTTTTTTTTTTTTCTTATTACTTGATTGTACCATAGCACTGTACTACACACTCTTTCTCGTCTCACAATGGATCGGCAGCGAGAGGAGATTCCAAGGCTGCAGCATTGTAGCCTTTGTTTACATGTTTGTTTACAACAATCACAGAAAAAAATCTGCGAGAGGAGCCAAGCGGCCACATGATCTCCCCGGCTGACGTCAGAGGGAGATTACGGTCCCTCCTGCAGTAGCCGTGTATTGGAGCTGAAAAGCGGCCTGCGAGTCACGTGACCGGCCTGAAGACAGCACTAAATAACTATTTACACTGCTTGTTTTTAGAAAGGATTTACACAGTGTTGTATGCCAGCCTCTAATAGAGCGACTGGCAGTTTTTAAAAAAAAAGGCTTAACAAACACTTTAATATGCCCGGGGGGCAGAGGATGGAGGATTTCAACTAAGAGCCACCAGCACAAGGGGGTTGAATGTATGCACTATCCCTCGTGCTGATTTGAAAATAGAACATTTTAACTAAACATAGGCCTTAAAGCAGAGTTCCACCCAAAAATGGAACTTCCGTTTTAAGGGAAGGCGACCCCCTGACATGCCACATTTGGCATGTCATTTTTTGGGGGGGGGGGAGCGGAAACCTTCTTTTTAGAGGGTTCCAGCTCCCACTTCCTCCCGGGCACCGCAGCACCGGAAGGAAGTTCACCTCTCCCCCCTCCCTCTCGGCAATCATCTGGGACACGTCACAGGTCCTAGATGATTGCACGGCCAGTCACAGCGCGCCGCGTGACTCGCAAATGCGCGTGCATGCCCGGCTGTGAAGCCACAGCCGGGCGCCCACAGTGACAATGCCAGTGCCTCAGAGATGAGGGGGAGATGAGCGGGTCTTCATTCCCCTGCATCGCTGGACCCTGGGACAGGTAAGTGTCCGATTATTAAAAGTCAGCAGCTGCAGTATTTGTAGCTGCTGACTTTTAATTTTTCTTTTTTGGCGGAGCTCCGCTTTAACTACTAAGCAAGCTCAGTAAGCATTAAAAAAAAAAAATTGTACATTTAACCTTTCTGCACTCTGCTGAGTGAATGTATTTGCTTTTTGCTTGATTCGATTGGACTTTAAACCATTCAGCTCCTATAATGAGGCCAGATGAGAATTTGGCCTTAGGTGGTGCCCCTTGCGGAGGTGTAAGATAATATTCTCACCATGCTTTATAGCTAAAAGCTGCTTTCTCCATTGAAGAAGCAGCGCAGAACCCGAGCTGGTGTTTTCCTAGGTGGCACTGAACCTCAGAATGCTCCTAGGTTCCATATATCTATTTTGCATGAAATATGCTGTTTTTCTGCTAGGATTTTAAGGTGTAAGATGATTTATTGTTACATGCTGCATAGCCAGGTCCCCTCTGTCTGCCACTAATAAATTTCTATGGATATATACTGAAGCATTGTAGAGTAAGTGATCTACTTCCAGTCTTTGCCCTGTAATGCCCACATTCAACTTTTCTTCTTTTCTTCTTTTTTTTTTTTACATTTTCTCCTTGTAGCATATTTGCTATGCAACCTTCTTAATAATCATAATTAATCGTCTTTCTTTCTTCTTTTCATGATTCTTCACATTGCAGTGTCCTCCTGGCCCCACCAATTTTTTCAGATTATCCTTTATGCCAGGGGTGATCATTAGTCACCAGGAGGCCATATTCGTACAGAAAAAAAATGGCTGCTGGAGATCGCCCTAACCTGATTTGTATGGCCCCAGCACCTTCCGAAAGGAAGCAATGCATGTAGGGAAATCTCAAGGTCATTTTTATGTTAAAGAGCACCTGTACTGTAATAATAAATATGATGCTTTAAAAAATTATGAGAGTAGTTGAGGTAGAATCAGGATTTGGTTCTTCCAGTTTAAAGCAGTCAGTGTATTATGGGAGTGTCATGTTTAAGCCCTACTCTAATCCTGCGACCTTTAAGCGATTTTTCGGTTACCATGGCAGAGTCAGCATGCTAACCCATAAAAGAGATAGGTGTGACAGGCTTTGCTGTCATTCAACACCTCAGACCTATAAAAGCTTGTGTACACAGGCATTAGACACAAGCAAGTCCAACGTGGCCACAAGAAAGCAAACTTTTAGATGCTTTCCATCAAAAATGCACTGCTTTTGAGATGTTTACATTGCTTTTACCATACATGCCTTTATTATGTGTTGCCATTCACACCGACTCCCAATGGTTTGTTTAAAAGAACGGAAGCGGTTAAAAAAAACAGGAGAATAAGAAAAAAAAATTTAAACACATAGCGAACGCATCAGCAAAGACAAGTTAATTGCAGTCCTTAAAATCCAATTTAAACATTGACTTTTAGATCCTTCAAAAATGCTTCACAAATGCAAAATGCATTCATGTACACAAACTCTAAAAGCTAATAATTTCATATTTTATCATATAGTACATTATAAATAAGATCTAAAGGCATTTTCAGTACAATAAAATCTCCACTGTTAGCATTGCCATCATGGTAGCCTAGGGGTCATTTATGAAAGAAATCTGCTGTACAAATGTTATAGCATTTGTACAGCCACTGTGAATAATACCCATAATGTGTCTAATATGTTTATTTCCTTTGATCGTCAGCCCCAGCTAGTGGCCATAATAAAGTATTTTCTTTATGTAGGTATTTCAGGGAAATACTGCATTTTGGCCACTAGATGGAGTGATGATCATAGGAAATAAACATATTAAACACATTGCGGGATTATTTGCAAAGATTTCTCACAAGCTGTAACGTTTGTACAGTACAGTGCAAAGTGCACAGTGCATTCTAAGCTTTGTCCAATTAGGGCACAGTGAATAGATGGCTGTTAAGAAGCGGGCCAGGAAGCGGGCTGCAGCGTCCTTAACAACAGATGAGTCATCAGCTGTCAACGGGCTTCTTTGCTAACAGCTGAATGAAAAAAAAAAAAAACATTGCCATCAATAGAAAAATGTTTAAAAAAAATGTTGTGAGGGTCTCCCCTCAATCCATATCAGGCCCTTTGGGGATTTGGAGTTCAGGTCTGAACTTTTGCGATGTTCGAGAGTTCTGGCGTGAACCGAACCGGGGGGTGTTCAGCCCTACTCTAATTGTGAACATCAGAGTGAGATCAATAATTCTAGGGCCGCTTTCATTGTTAATTCTAAATTGGTAACCTGTAAACTGGTAAACTGTAAAAGCTTTTAAACCGTCGCCTATGGAGAATTTTGAGTAGTTTTTTTCTATTCCATGGTCGTGTCCAGTTTTGAGACTTTACATGCCCAGTATCTATTTATTCAACACAACCCCATCTGTTATATTTTACCAAAAAAATAGATATTATATTGTGTTTGTTTGCACTAAAATACATTTTTGTGTATTTTTTCCCAAAAATCTGCATTTGATAAATAACTGCGCAATTATTGTGTGACATAAAAAATTGCAACTACCACCATTTTATTCTCCAGGGCTTCTGATTTCAATTGCCCTGGTAGACTTGTGGTTAAAGAGATCCTGTCACCAGACCTCACTTTTTAGCTGATAACCTTAAATATAATAAAAAGCCCTTGCATTTTCCCCAACATAAAAAAAATGTTTTGTGTTTTGTGATGACCTGTGTAGCTTTAGTAGGTATCTGACCACTTCTGTGCCAGCCCCTACTTCTGCCCCTTCCCCTACTGCTATTTAGGCAGACAGCAGGAGCCTTCAAAGTTTCTAGTTAGCAAACATTAGAATTTTAGGCAAGATCAGCTATTTATTATCTGTGCACCCAATAATCAAAATGAAGTGCCAGTTGGAGCAGAGTCTTTAATGCACTAAAAATGTAAGCAATGCAGAAGCAGATGGCAATATGTGCAGAGTAGGGGTGCCACTGCTGGCAATACTGAGTGTTCTGCTGTCTGCAAGCTCCTACAATCAGCCAGTCTGCCCTACCATCAGATAAATAAAAACCTGTTCAGTGAGCCTACAATATAAATAAATGATAGAGTGGGAATACTAGCGAGAGTTATTTGAGTGATGGCTCTACTGATGTTACACCCAAGTTGGCATCTCCCAGCAGTTCTCTCAGACCTTTTTAATGTCACAATATCATTAATAATTACAGGGAAATAAATGGTAATTTAACGTATACAGTGATCTTAGGGGAAGATTGTTGCTGATAATAATAGTATGGGGACACAGTCTCTTTAATGCAGAACTAAACTGTACCTGAGCACCACAAACTGAAAACGCTATTTAATTCATTTTTAATATTCAAAGCAAACTCACCCATCCATCCATGTCTCCATGCTTTATTTTGTTGAGAAATCACTTTGAAAAACACCTCCCTAGCATTTCTAGCCGTGGCCATATTAAGGAAGGACAGTTGATTAATGTAGCATTTATTTCCTGGAATCCATCTGCCCTTAGCTCAGGTATGCAGGCAGGAGGGTGTGCTAAGCTGACAAAGCCCCTCTTCCCCCTCCTCCAGATGCAAGGAAATAAAATGCTCATGAAGACTCCTGGAATGTATGACATCATTTTAGTCTAGGCCAGAAAGCAATTAAAGAAATGTAAAAAAAAAGTAATAAGTTTAAAGGCTAAGTTCACGTTTTTTCCCTAAATTCCAGCCCCTCTATGTACCAATATACCATTAATGTACCTCTGTTGCAGAAAAATAAAAGCTTTCTTTGATTTTTAGAACAAGGCCTTACTTTAGCCCCAGGTATGTTCCATAAAAAAGTTCATGACTTCCAGGTATGTAGATTTAAGATTTAAGATGTAAAAAACAGTAATGCCCCGTACACACGGTCGGATTTTCCGATGGAAAATGTCCGATCGGAGCGTATTGTCGGAAATTCCGACCGTGTGTGGGCTCCATCGGACATTTTCCATCGGATTTTCCGACACACAAAGTTGGAGAGCAGGATATAAAATTTTCCGACAACAAAATCCGTTGTCGGAAATTCCGATCGTGTGTACACAAATCCGACGGACAAAGTGCCACGCATGCTCAGAATAAATAAAGAGATGAAAGCTATTGGCCACTGCCCCGTTTATAGTCCCGACGTACATGTTTTACTTCACGGCGTTTAAAACGATCGGATTTTCCGACAACTTTGTGTGACCGTGTGTATGCAAGACAAGTTTGAGCCAACACCCGCCGGAAAAAATCCTAGGATTTTGTTGTCGGAATGTCCGAACAAAGTCCGACCGTGTGTACGGGGCATTAGACACATGGTGCAGTTCACAAGCTGACATCATTAGCACACACACCCTGCACCCATCAGCTATGTTTGCATGGGATCCCCAGCAATCCTCCAGGCGTGCATTTGCCTGGCTTGTCAATATAGGCTGCAACAGCTGCTATGTTTGCACTCTGCATTCCCTAGAGCAGTGATGGCGAACCTTGGCACCCCAGATGTTTTGGAACTACATTTCCCATGATGCTCAACTACACTGCAGAGTGGATGAGCATCATGGGAAAAGTAGTTCCAAAACATCTGGGGCGCCAAGGTTCACCATTAGATGGGCCTGAGCCACATGCTAGAGTGACTCTCTGGGGTCGCATGGTGTTGGACACCCCTGATGTTCTGCAAGGGCCTTCCTGATTGGATACAAAGTGAATGGATAGATAGGTGGGTCCTCCTATTCCATAGTTTTGCTTACGCTAAAGAAAATTGTACAGAGATTGTACAATCATATTGTATGGCCATCTTTAGGCCTCATGCACACTGGACGTTATAAAAAAACACCAGTAATGTTAGCTGTAGAAAGCTGTAGCTGTAGAATGAGTTTTGCAGCATTTTTGCAGTTGCCGTGGAAGTCAGCCATTTTAACGGTTGGAAACTTTCTAGCTGCTCTTATGGATTGATATGCGAGTTTTATAAGTAGATTTTTGAGTATATTGGATTATTTTTAATAAATCTTCTGATTGTATCGGTAATGAAGTGTTCTTTATCTATTTCTGTACCCCACATGAGTTTAGGTCCATTTGTCTGTTGGAGGCCCTCCTGTCACTGAGGTTAAAAAAAAATTAAAAATTTTTTTAAAAATTAAACTTACCTAAACCCTTGTTGCTAGGCAGTCTTCCTAATTTAAATAGAACATATAAAACATAAAATCAGTCCATAGAAGAGATCAATATCTTCAAAGTGCGAGCGGACACCCCTAAGCAGAGAAGTGATTCAGGCAGCCCTCCACCAAAGGATAAGATGGCCTCTCACCTGGGGGAATGGACCCTTGAATTACAGTGGGTCAAAATTCGCCTTTTAAATGTGATCACACCAGGTGCAGCATATGTAGGCATCCGACAGGGTTCAGATTTTAAACACTCCAATGGGACCAATAGGACCAAGAACCTCCGGAACCAAACACTCCAATAGGACCGTGACATGAAACAGAATGGCAAAAGAATAGTGCTCTCTGTTTGCAAAATCTTTATTAAAAAAGCTAAAATATAGAACTCACATGTAAAGCACTCAGTATGTGCATGCATCTGCTGATGAAGTCCCCGCCCACTGGAACGCAACGCATCCAGAACGAGGATACGCCGTGACGTCACCCGCGGCCGCCGCTCGTCCACACAGCCGTACGGAGGTTTACTTCGTTCTTACTGCTGACATGCACATACTGAGTGCTTTACATGTGAGTTCTATATTTTAGCTTTTTTAATAAAGATTTTGCAAACAGAGAGCACTAATCTTTTGCCATTCTGTTTCATGTCACGGTCCTATTGGAGTGTTTGGTTCCGGAGCCTCTTGGTCCTATTGGTCCCATTGGAGTGTTTGAAATCTGAACCCTGTCGGATGCCTACATATGCTGCACCTTGTGTGATCACATTAAAAAAGGCGAATTTTGACCCTCTGTAATTCAAGGGTCCATTCCCCCAGGTGAGAGGCCATCTTATCCTTTGGTGGAGGGCTGCCTGAATCACTTCTCTGCTTACGGGTGTCCGCTCGCACTTTGAAGATATTGATCTCTTCTATGGACTGATTTTATGTTTTATATGTTCTATTTGGATTTTAGCGCTGCACTATCTGATATCTTATTGCTTTTAGGGATTTGTTCTTTGACCCTAGTGTTCAGCAGCTCAATTACGCATTTATACCATTTCGCGCTGATTTATCATTTGTTATTTCTTAGTCTTCCTAATCTGCCTCTTCCTATTCCGCGGCGTGTTCTGCTCCTCGGTGAGCCGCCCATTGTCTTCTGTGAACTGTGTGTGTTCCCAGGACACCACGGGGCCATCACAGAGCTCCACTGCCTGTTTCCCTTGCCTAGGATGGCGGTGCCGGGACCCGAGAGCCGAGGGACGGGTCGGCCTCGGGCGGCCGACATCGCGGGCACCCAGGACAGGTAAGTACTTATTAAAAGTCAGCAGCTACAGTGTTTGTATCTGCTAACTTTGAATTTTTTTTTATGGCCGGAATCCTGCTTTAATTTGACCATTATTTGACCATTATGCCACTATTGAGGGTAAGGCCACTTTTACACTGAGGCGCCTTACAGGCGCTATAGCACTAAAAATAGTGCCTGTGAAGCACCTCTCCTGTCACTCAAGGGCTTTCACACTGGAGCGGTGCGCTTTTTAACCACTTCAGCCCCGGAAGGATTTGCCCCCTTTCTGATGAGGCCATTTTTTGTGATACGGCACTGCGTCGCTTTAACTGACAATTGCATGGACTTGCCACGCTGTATCCAAACAAAATTGATGTCCTTTTTTTCCCCACAAAGAGAGCTTTCTTTTGATGGTATTTGATCACCTCTCCGGTTTTTATTTTTTGTGCTATAAACAAAAAAAGACCGACAATTTTGAAAAAATACAATATTTTGTACGTTTTGCTATAATAAATATCCAAAAAAATTTCTGCTGCACTTAAGGTTCATAAGAGCACAGTGGCCTCCATAATCCTTAAATGGAAGACGTTTGGGACGACCAGAACCCTTCCTAGAGCTGGCCGTCCGGCCAAACTGAGCTATCGGGGGAGAAGAGCCTTGGTGAGAGAGGTAAAGAAGAACCCAAAGATAACTGTGGCTGAGCTCCAGAGATGCAGTTGTGAGATGGGAGAAAGTTGTAGAAAGTCAACCATCACTGCTGCCCCACCAGTCGGGGCTTTATGGCAGAGTGGCCCAACGGAAGCCTCTCCTCAGTGCAAGACACATATAAAGCCTGCATTGAGTTTGCTAAAAAAATACCTGAAGGACTCCAAGATGGTGAGAAATAAGATTCTCTGGTCTGATGAGACCAAGATAGAACTTTTTGGCCTTAATTCTAAGCGGTATGTATGGAGAAAACCAGGCACTGCTCATCACCTGTCCAATACAGTCCCAACAGTGAAGCATGGTGGTGGCAGCATCATGCTGTGGGGGTGTTTTTCAGCTGCAGGGACAGGACGACTGGTTGCAATTGAGGGAAAGATGAAAGCGGCCAAGTACAGGGATATCCTGGACGAAAAACCTTCTTCAGAGTGCTCAGGACCTCAGACTGGGCCGAAGGTTTACCTTCCAACAAGACAATGACCCTAAGCACACAGCTAAAATAACGAAGGAGTGGCTTCACAACAACTCCGTGACTGTTCTTGAATGGCCCAGCCAGAGCCCTGACTTAAACCCAATTGAACATCTCTGGAAAGACCTAGAAAATGGCTGGCTGTCCACCAACGTTTACCATCCAACCTGACAGAACTGGAGAGGATCTGCAAGGAGGAATGGCAGAGGATCCCCAAATCCAGGTGTGAAAAACTTGTTGCATCTTTCCCAAAAAGACTCATGGCTGTATTAGATCAAAAGGGTGCTTCTACTAAATACTGAGCAAAGGGTCTGAATACTTAGGACCATGTGATATTTCAGTTTTTCTTTTTTAATAAATCTGCAAAAATGTCAACAATTCTGTGTTTTTCTGTCAATATGGAGTGCTGTGTGTACATTAGGAAAAAAATTAACTTAAATGAATTTAGCAAATGGCTGCAATATAACAAAGAGTGAAAAATTTAAGGGGGTCTGAATACTTTCCGTCCCCATTGTATATACAGCTGTCAGAGCGAAAAATTGCCACTGATTACTGTATAAATGTCACTGGCAGGAAAGGGGTTAACACTAGAGGGCAATCAAGGGGTTAACTGTGTTCCCTAGGTCTGTTCTAACTGTAGGGGGGGATGGGACTGAGTAGGGGAGGAGATGGATCGGTGTTCATACTTAGTCTCCTCTCCCCTGAGAGAACCGGGATTTGTGTGTTTACACACACAGATCCTGGGTCTCACTCTGTCACCAGCGATCGCGGGTGCTCGGCATTCATCGCACCCGCCGAGCACACATATCAGGTCCGGAGACATGCTGCGGTGAGCGCCTGCTATGATGTCTTAAAGGAGCGATGTACAGCTACGGCAATTTGTGCAGCCGTGCCAACTGCGGCGGCTGGTCAGCTAGCGGTTAAAAAAAGTCCTTGTTAAAAAAAAGTCCTGCAAGCAGCATCTTGGAAGGACTTTAGGAGCGGTGTATACCGCTAGTGGGCAAAAAGTACCACTAAAACGGCAGTAAAGCACTGTAAAAATAACGACGCCCCCAGCCCCCCAGTGTGAAAGTGTTTTAAGGGTCAGTGTGTACTTTGCTCTTGGTGGAGGAACTCTATAGCACTTCTTGTGTGTGAAAATTGCATCAGTTGGGATCCCATCCTTTGTAACTTTAACACACATTAAAAAGGACTTTCATTGGAAACTATATGTGAAAGCACTTCACCTATGATATTATTGTTTAAATGTCTCATTTCCAGTGAACTATGCTAGCTGTTTTCTTTATTGAGGTAAACTGTCATATACTTTTATATCCTCATAATATTGTAAGCGCAGGTGTATTGTGGTTATTTGCTATCGATTTTTGCAGTTGCATTTTTTAAAGATTTTCTGCTTTTTTTTAATTTTTTTTAGCAAGACTATACTTCCACTAAAGCTTATGGCTCAAAAATGCTAATAAACACCAAATAGCCGCGTTTTTGAGCTTTTTCCAGAGTTAGAGCATTTTTACATCTCAAAAACTCCTCTTAAAAGCCCTAGTTCTGTTTTGTTTTTTCCCAGCCAGAAAACGTCCATGCCAAAAACTGCTAACAACCTTATACACCTTAAAAATGAATTAGTCAGACAGCTGGTGAACTGCTTCCTGTGTCTTACTGGTTTTTACATTCTAAATCCGCATTCATGAACTTTTCTATGGAACAAGGTAAGGCTTTGTTCTAAAAATCAAAGAAAGCTTTTATTTTTCTGCAACAGAGGTACGTTCATGGTATATTGGTACATAGGGGAATTTAGAAAAAAAAGTGAACTTAGCCTTTAAGACAAGTAAATATAATGTACCTTCTAGTCTATTTACCGTAAGCGTAGCAGCATAAGGGTTATAAATTGTTAATGCTGATTGAGCAACTTAAGGCTCAGTTCACACTGGATGCCGACGCGGCTCTCAGCAGGGGTCCTGTGCGTCCCTGTTCACCGTTCCAGATCCGATTTCAGCCAGAATTTTGGGCTAATTTCGGGCCTGAAAACGGACCAAAAGACGCACAGGGCTCCTGTGCAAATTCACACCGAAAACATGTGAACCGGCTCCATAGAGAGTCGGTCATATTCTCCTGCTATTGCGAATTGGATGCGGGGATCCCGTATCCAATTTGCAATAGTGTGAACCCGGCCTTAGTTCTGCTTTGACTCTAGGCAGATATTAAAATACACAAATTAAAGCAGCTAGTTTATTAATTTACATACATTTATTAAACATATTATTTGTAAATGTAGTATAACTACCTGATTCAATCCCCTGTGTGTGTGTGTATATATATATATATATATATATATATATATATATATATATATATATATATATATATGTGTGTGTGTGTGTGTGTGTGTGTGTGTCTATATTTATACACACACACTAGATAGATAGATAGATAGATAGATAGATAGATAGATAGATAGATAGATAGATAGATAGATAGATAGATAGATAGATAGATAGATAGATAGATAGATAGATAAACATGTATATACATTCTCCTAAAGCAACAATGAAGTTTTGCTCTAAAGAATCTGATGTAGAGCAACCAGGATTCAATTCAAACATTCAGGAGAATCTCTAACATAAATCTGTGAATGAAACATGACTAGGAAAAAGATGAAAATGAGAAACAGATACTAATTAAATAGTTATCTTAGTAACCCCTTCCGTGATTAGAAAAAAATACTTACAAATTAATGGATTGGCACAGTTAATATGTGGATGGTCCCTTCTCTCCAGGTTTGGGAATTCAATTCCCTTGAGCATTGAGAAACAGGTCTCCAGTCCACTTCAGAGCCATCTCATTAAGTGGAGTGAACACATTACACAGTTTAGTACTAAAGATCGAAAATTAGAATTGGAAGAAAACTGAGGCCGAGAGAAATGTCATAAGTCCAGCAGGATAAAGTATGTAAAGGAGGAGAGGGTGGTCAGCTGTGTCGACTTCAATTTAAATGGGGTTTCTTTGCAATAACTTTGCTACCTAATTTGCATCTCACCCCTTTTGAAAAGTCTCATTATGCTTTCAAAAGTCTTTTCAGGCTCCTTTATATTAATTATAGAAATCATTAGAATAAAAAGTTAACATAATGGTTTTAAGAACAAGCTTCACACGCCGAATATGTGCATATTTAATCCGCTCGGCTGATGAATTTTTAATCATCGTTCAAGTCCAGGTTTTTTATCTTAAAGCCTAACTTGATAACAAACCTAGCAATTGGTAGAACTAATTGGTACAGAATAAGTAAATAATTTATACAATTACAAAAAAGCACGGCTGTTTAAAAGGTGCGCAAGGACCATATGTTTAATGATTGGAGAGTGGCCGTTGAACTGAGTACACACAGATACTTTATGGTGTGCTGCTGACATCCAGAGGCCAATCCGAAATATGGCCAAATTATTTTATTTACAAATGATCCAGGACCTCATTAAAAATTAACAAATAACCAAAAATGATGTAATGTAACATTTATTGGGTTTTTATGCAGCTGCAGTCTGCATTTTTAATAAGGGAAAAAAAAAAGAGGTGGAATATGATTTTATTTTCTGTTTAAAACAATAGAGTTGGATTAAACAGCATAAAAACAGTTGCACAATAATACTACTTGGGCAGGCAATTTTAGTACAAAAAAAAAAGAAAGAAAAAGAAACATGTTCATTTAAAGTTATAAGATTTTATTATTGCATTTACCTCAAACAGCAACAACATTTTAAGTATTTTTCAGCATTTTATATTTGTCTGACACAGGCTATACATTTCTGTCTTTAATTCAAGCTGAATTTCCATGATTACATTTTAATTCACGCTTAATTAATGATCAATTTGGTTTGATTAAGGATTGAACGCATCGGCATGTGTTTACAGCTGTATGGCAGTGTTCTTGATTTTGGGTCTTTGAAGACATGGCACTATATAAATGATATTGTGGAGCAATTTACCAGTTTGATAAACAGAAGATGCGTAGTGCGATGTGATGAATAAAAAAAATAAAATGCTGGCATTTTTGTAAACACAGATCAAAACAAGAAGAATACTCACAATCAATGACTGATTAAAATACCATTATGGCAATCCAGTTTCATACCTGTCTACCAATCACTATTTCTGGCACATTTCAACTGTCTTTATTGACCGTGTCAATGAATGCTGGAGGCGTGGAAAGGACTTTTGTTCCTTCGGTCATTTGTGGCAGTGCTCAGTCCTGAAGTTCTGTACAGAGAATCTAGATCTACACATAATTCCATACCAGTTTTTTTTATTTTGTTATAAAATTATTCAGATATCAAGATTGTTTGACTTGGCTAGTGGCTAATTCATATGAATTTATTTTTCAAAATGGAGAAGCGTTTAAAGTACAGTATATCTTAAATCAAAACTTTCATTTTTAGTTTTGGATAGGTAAGGAAGGGTTATAACGCCTGCCAGTTTTTGTTTTTGTTGTTTTGTTTTATTGGGGTTTTTTTTTACCATCTGTGTCCCACTTGAGGGATTTCCCTTTACTACTTCTCTCATAGACAAAAAAGGAAGTTAGAGGTAAATTCCTCAAATGTAAGGCCCCTTTCACACATGCGGGCTGTTTGTTTGTTTTACATCCATCCGCTGACAGATAAAAAAACAGACATCGATGCATCTCAATGGAAAAACAGATGTAAATGGATGATCATCCATCTACATCCGTTCTAAAAAAGCGGATGCAAACGGATCAAAGCCCTTTTTTTCTTTCATTAAAAAACGGATCGGATGAAAAACGGATGTAAACAGACAAACGGTCCATTTTTACATGTAAGAATAGGTCCAGGACTCAAGTGGTTAAGGACTCTGGCTGGCAGACGTAAAAAACAAATGGAAAAACGGATGGAAAACTGATGACAAACTGATGTAAACTTCATACGTTTTTTCTTTGAAAAAAGTGACTGAACTGATTAAATGAAAGGTCCGCATGTGTGAAAGGGGCCTAGGTTAAATATCCTCACAGATAGACGGTTGCAGTGAAAACTCAAAATTCTGGATTTTGCACCACCTCCTGCCAGGCCTCACACTGACAGCTGCCCACCCAGTATAAGGCTGCATTTTACTGTGTGGGCTAGATAGGACAAGCAATTACACTGTTAAGGGAATGTATAGTCTTTTTGATGTATTTTTTCCTTTTTTGCTGCTAAGGCCCCTTTCACACATGCTGTCCGTTTGTCCATTTTTCATCCATCCGTTTATGGATGAAAAACAGACATCAATGCATCTCTATGAAAAAATGTAAAGGATGGATGATCATTTATTTACATCAGTTTACATCCGCATCCGTCATCATAAGTTTTTTGAAACTTATCAAAGCTCTATTTTTCTTCGGACGAAAAATGGATGTAAATTGACAAATGGTCGGTTTTTCATCCATTTTTGCATTGGTAGTGGATGTAAAAAAAAAAACTGATGTAAAACTGATGAGCACTGATGAAAAACTGATGACAAACTAATGAGCGCTGATGAAAACCTAATGAATACTTCATCTGTTTTGACGTGACTGAACTAATGAAATGAACAGTCCACATGTGTGAAAAGAGAGCAGCTTGATATAAATAAATTTACCAATATTCATATTTACTCTTTTCATTTTAAGTGTTTGCTTCCTGTTTGACAGATGGAAATGATGTATTTACATTAATCCAATTCAGGTGTGAAAGGAAACGTGATTTTTCTCTGCCGTCATTCAGTAACATTTGCAAGCCTTTCCCTTCCTCCAGAAAGTGACTGGACAGTGAAGGGAGAAGCAGCAGAGTGTTTTTGTTACTCTGTCCTCTCCTCCTTTCAGCATGTTGTTTGCCTTGCAGCACAAATGACTGACTTCTTGTGGTGCTTCTCTCTACTCTAGTCTGAGCTCTGCTATACAGAGACTTCATGAGGCCGATACCAAGCCAATTTCAGGCCTACAAAAAAATAATAGTATTTAATGTAATGATGTAATAATGATTGCAGAGCTGCAGTATTTTCCATCTGTTATATCTACTTGGAGTTCAACTTTAACAATATGACCCCTTTCACAGGCTTTTTCTGATCAGGTCCGCCTGCCGGTTTTTCAGGCGGACCTGATCGGACGCTCCATTCACCTCTATGGAGCGGCTGATGTCAGCGGTGATATCCGATCCGATCCTGTCCGTAAAATCCAGACAGATGGTGATGCGTTTTCATCCGATCTCGCCATAGAGGAGAACAGGGGGTCTGACAGGTCCATCTCAGCACAGTGAGCGGAGACGGACCTGTCAGCGCGGATTGGACCCCCCACTGAGTGTTAGGCTCATGTTGGCGGAAGAACCGAAAGGTGCAAGGGGGACTGCAGGGAAACAGAGAGAAATAAGGGAAGTGAAAGAGAAAAAAAAATACATAAATACCCCCCCCTTTTTTTTGGCAAAGAGTAACAAATTTAAATAAAAGAAGTCTGGGCAAACCCCCTCCCCCCATCCCCTAGTAATACATTGCTCTTTGCCCTGCCCCCCCCCATCCCCATTACTAGGATAGAAAGACTTACCTGTCATTAACTGTTCCTCAGAATGAGTTGCTGCCTCTCTGGATGCCTGAATAGCAAAGGCATCCATTACCTGGCCATTTGTCCTCTGTAAATAGAGCACCTGAGAGAGAGAGAGAGAGACTCAGCCCTCTCTCACCTCTGTTCTAATCAAAAAAAGGCTAGTACAATTAAGAGGGAAGCCAGCGCCTATCCACACAAAAGGACACTTTTAAGCTGGCTACACATCATACAATCCTCTGCAGATTTTTTCCCTCAGATTTACCAAAACCACACAATGAGGTCAAACCTTAAGAGCCTCAATTTGTATGTAATCAGGCAGGCCCCTGCACCACATGGTCCCGGCGAATCTAAAGGAAATCAGACAACAAAAGCTGTACAGTGTGCATGGGGTCTTCAGAGACATGAGCGCAAGAAAAAAAAAGTTTTACAGAAATTGACAGATCTGGAAGAGTTCCATAGGAGAGAAGACGTTATGCAGTCCCAGCTGCTGGATCCAGACTCCAAACAGGCATGCCACAAGAGGATTGTCGTCTGATTAGAGAACACCTCGACCCCAAAAGACCACCAGAAGGGGTTCCCCATCTTGTTGGTGCGTTTAGCAGCCTAAGATGTGGGACTGCGTACTGGTAGAGGCTGAACCCAGACGGACTCCGACATAGTCAGCAGGTAAGAGCTTTATCCTGAGTTTGCATTCTGTGGGTGTTGATCTTTTGAGGACAAAAAGGAGAATGGGGGAGGTAGCTCTCAGTCAGACTTTTATAGAGCTAAACAGGTCCTGTGGGTGAATATAGCGGCAGAGCTATATCATATGTATGCTGCCATGTTTGTCGTCAGGAAATTATATTTAGGTGATCTTTTCACAAGCATATCTATAAACCCTAATGAGGCTTTAGGTGCTTTCCAAGCACATCTTCACTATTTTTTGTACTGCCTTTGTGAAAACTGATAGGTCCCTTTCACACAAACATTTCAATCAGGTCTGCCTGTCTGTTTTTCAGACGACCTGATCAAAATCTCCATTCTATTCTATGGAGCAGCGGGTGTAAACAGACTTGTGTCCAGAACAGACAGATGGGTATCTGTTCCCCTTCCATCAGGCAGTCCTTTTACATTCAACCTCCCATAGAGGAGAGTGGGCGGTGTCTGTGTCTGCTCTGCATAAGTGGAGTGGACAAGGACCTGTCATCTGCCTGCTCAGTGGGGAGATCCCCTGCTGAGCAAGCGGATCACAGCCGTAGTCCGCCCCATGTGAAAGGGGCCAAAGGGGTTGACTTACTAGAACCGGAGAGTGCAAAATCTGGTACAGCTGTGCATGATAGACAAACATCTTCTAACTTCAGCTTGTTCAATTAAAGCGGGGGTCCACCTAAACCGCCAAAAAAAAAAAAAATATTAAAAGCCAGCAGCTACAAATACTGCAGCTGCTGACTTTTAATAAATGGCCACTTACCTGTCCCGGGGTCCAGCGATGTCGGCAGGCGACGCCGGGAACCCGCTCGGTTCTCGGCAGCTGCCGCCGCCATCCTAGGTGAGGGAATCAGGAAGTGAAGCGTGGCGGCTTCACTTCCCGATTCCCTACTGAACATGCGCGAGTAGCGCTGCGCATAGTAACTGGTCCCCGCTATCTCCTGGGAGCTGTGTGTTTCCCAGGAGACAGCACGGAGGGACAGGAAGAGGCATAGACTCCCATGGGAGTTTATGCCGGAAGTGGGTGCAAATACCTGTCTTAGACAGGTATCTGCACCCCCCTCCCCCCTGAAAGGTGCCAAATGTGACACCTGGAGGGGGGGGGGGGTTCTGAAAAGCGGAAGTTCCATTTTTGTGCGGAACTCCGCTTTAAGCTTTGACAAAAAAAAAACCTGGAAGCTGGTTCATATGTAAAGCTGCACCAGATTTTGCACTCTCCAGTTTTTGTAAATCAACCCCAATAGTGTTTCACTGACAATAAAAATGATCCTGACTCACTTCTAGGGCTCTTCCTAATCTCCATGAATGTTCACCAAAATCTTGAGCTTGCACAGTATCTAAATTATTTCAGTGGAAACAGTTTAAACATGAACTTTAGATCTTTAGCTATAAAAGATTTACAGTAACTGGCAGGGGTGTGCATTTAATAAGGATCCCTGAGAAAGATGTCTCCGTCAGCATGTTTTAATGGAAGGTACTGTATGTCATTTAAAAATGCAAATCTTCATTTCACTATATACTGAATTGGTCATTTCCATTCCAATGGTAATGCTAATCGTGGCTTAAGAGGCAATGTTTGTCTTCTAGTATTAATTCATATGCAAATAAATTGTAAATATTTGGTTGGGCTGTAGGTTTTTTGCTTTATTTTTAACAGAATATAGTTTTCAAGAGCCTCATCTGTAAACTTATTGAATATTTGGCAGCATATTTTAGCCAGTAATTTAGGCTGGCTTAAAGGAAGGCATAATACATTATTTTCCTTGACCCTGCTTTATCATAGTGATTTTTTTGTTTTAAATTGCCAGTTTTTTTTTGTATTTTTTTTTTGAGTTTTTTTTTTTTCTGCCAATATGTCTACTTCTACATTTTGTAACACCATAATTTTCTATGAACTATAGACATTGAAGGGGAGAAACCAGAAGCGCACAAATGCTTAGAACACCCAATAGAACACATTTGTGATGAATTAGAGCAGAGACTGTGAGCCAGGCCTTCTCGTCCACATCATTGCCTGACCTCACAAATGCACTTCAGGAAGAATGGTCAAACATTCCCACAGACACACTCCTAAACCTTGTGGACAGCCTTCCCAGAAGAGTTGAAGCTGTTATAGCTGCAAAGGGTGGGCCAACTCAATACTGTACCCTACAGACTAATGCCCCGTACACACGATCGGAAATTCCGCCAGCAAAAGTCCGATGTGAGCTTTTGGTTGGAAATTCCGACTGTGTGTATGCTCCACTGGACTTTTGCTGGCGGAATTTCTGCCAGCAAAAGATTGAGAGCAGGTTCTCTATTTTTCCGTTGGAAAAAGTTCCTATCGGAAATTCTGTTCATCTGTATGCAATTCCGACGCGCAAAAAACCACACATGCTCAGAATCAAGTACGAGATGGAAGCGCTCGGTCTGGATTAGCAGAAGGAACCCAAAGGGTGGCGCGATTTGTATGGAACTTCCCTTTTCTAGTGCCGTTGTACGTCACCGCGTTCTTGACGGTCGAAAGTTCAGAGAACTTTTGTGTGACCGTGTGTATGCAAGCCAAGCTTGAGCGGAATTCCGTTGCAAAAACCATCCAAGGTTTTTCCAATGAAAATTCCGATCGTGTGTACAGGGCATAAGACTGTAATGCCATTAGGGTTCATGTGTCCCAATACTTTTGGCAATATAGTGTATATACAGAAAACACTTGTGTTGCTATGCAGTGCTCTGTAAAAAAGTCAGGTCCATTTTGTGGTTCATGTGTGTGCATTGAGGGCCCATATATAAGAAACCCATGCAAAGCAATATGCATTGGCGCACAGCAGTGTAAATGAACTCTGAACCCAAATAAATGACATAACAGCAGTTTGATTGTACAGAGCCTTTAGGCTTTAGCAACAAGGGTGATTTTCTTTTGCGTCGTTGTACAATGTTAAGCCTCTCACTATTACCTTAGATAATACTAAGGCAAAAAATGGAACAGTTCATGTCAGGGCTAAATAAATAAGGTGCTTAATTTTCAGGCCTTCAGCCAAGCAAAGAAATCTCTGCCCTTTAATAAGTTTACAATCTAAAATCCCTGCTATACTCATACCGATCTAAAGAGAAGATAGTTACCATACCATAGTGTTTTAGGGCTGTGAGAAGAAAGTGGGACACCAAATCTACATAAACACATGGATTGCTGGCAACAAAGCAGACCACTAAGCATCTAGGCCACTCTCAAGCCTATATAGGGCTCTCCCTATCTGACTGCATATCTATACTGTGACTTCAGTTGGGATTTAAAGTGTAACTCCACTTTTGTTGAGAAAAAAAAACATTCCCCTCTGGGTGATCTATGTACATTACAAGGATTTTAACAAACTTTGTTGCAGATTCCCACCTTTTGTTATTCTGAAGAAACCCCTGTGTGTTTGTCTGTGTCCATGTGGGAAAGTGAATGGAAGTGGTTTCATAATTATCAATCAGCTGTGCACCTGCAGAGCACTAATGAGGAAAGCTGCTGGGCCTGCATCCCTTTAGACGTGGTTCCTATTGGGAGTATCTCACTAAAAATGACATTTGTGTTGCAGGGGATACCGGAAATCTGACTTGTATCTTAGTGCAGACTTCTGGGAAAATCAGCAAGCCAATCACACGAGCAGCAAATGATGTTTCTGGGGGGTGGTCTGTACACATTCTGTGTACAGAACCTCCAGGTAGCCATATTGCATTGTATTTTCAGAAAATTACAGCGGTTGTTGATTGAAAAGGAAAGGTCATTTTCAATAGCATTCAATTACAATATAACTTGTGTCTCAATCAGGGGCGGACTGACAACTCATGGGGCCCCCGGGCAATAGGAGATTATGGGGCCCCTGGGCAATAGGAGAATATTGGGCCCCTGGGCAATAGGAGAAGATTATGGGGCCCCCGGATGATAGGAGATTATGGGGCCCCCAGGCAATAGATTATGGGGCCACACAGTATACACACAGACACATAATATACCCACACAGTATACACACACAGAATACACATACACACACTGAAAAGGCACTGAAAAGGCACTGGAGAGGCGGGGCAGCTATAATCTTGGGATTTTTTTTTTAAAAACACAGATTTTTACATACTGTCCCTGTTTTTATTGAGGCTGGCAACCCTGATGGTGCCCCTTAGTGGCATGGGGCCCTCTGGCAGTGCCCGAGTGCCCGAATGGTCAGTCCGCCTCTGGTCTCAATTGTATATACTATACTATTTTTTCTTTATTTGCTATTTTTTTCCCCATGAAAGTGGGGTTACCCTTTAAAGTGAACCCACATGGGGTAATATAGCAACTTAATTTTAAATTTGCCCCTATCCACATATACTACTTAATTTTGCTCCCTCACCACTTCGTTCTCATGCTGCTCTTTTCTTCTGCCAGAAGCAATGGAAGGTCCTGTATAGTTGGCAAAGTCTACACTCACACAGGACTAAGGAATACCCTGTGGCAGTGTTGATTAGGCCAGCTCTGGCACAGGGGGGTAACATGCTCCTCCATATCCAGTAGTGTCAGGCATTTCCTTTTATTCTTGGCACTAAAAGCAGCAGCAGGGAGAGAAGAAAAGGTCAACATATATGCTGGTGGGGATTGGTGGAGGGTGAAAGCAAACCTGCTGTTTTTGTTCTGAATTCGAAGGTCCATGATAATTTGCAATGTGTAGCGACTTATAACAAGTAAAACAAGATTTTTTTTATTGGTTATTATGCATTTTACACCCTTATCTGCCTTATTAAACAAGCATAAAATAAGTGCAAGGAATATTTTCTTTACAGTATAATCCCAACCAGGCCTAACCATTAAAATGAGAACATCAAAAGAGATGTGAAAATTGCAGTAAACATTTACCAATCAGAGCTCAGGTTACTGCAGTCTATTTAGTTAACAATAGTTTTCTGGTTGCAGTGGGTTACTGCTCTTTTTCATCCTCAATGCTGGTGCATTTTGCCCACGCTCATTGCATTGTTGCCTAAATAAGTCTTGTTCTGTCACTGTACATTTTCAATCATGTCATGATTTGGTGAAAAATATTTACAGTATTTTGAACATATTAACATTAGACTGTAACACGGGTACAGTAGTGCTTCAGTGTACATGGCAATATTCCCTTATTCAACTGATGAAATTCAACAAGTTGTGTCAAATCTGTAAATCTTGTGTGTCCTTCATCTAATGTGTAGTACAGCTCTCCTTCATCTTCTATCTGGTCAAAGACAAAAAAAGAATCAGCAACACACACTGAATTAACTGCAAATAAATACATTAAAAAATGAAAATAGTAAAAATAATTAAAAAAAATAAAATAACAAATACAAATAAGGCCCTACTGCAAATAATACATTTATAAACATTGTCTTGTGATGTAAAAACGCCATAGTTATACCTATAGCAGCCCCACATGCAAAATTTTGAATGAGAAAAACCTCTCCACCTTCTTAAGACCCCTAGTGCCTGTAAAGCGCCTGACAACTGCCTCTCATGCCTGAACTGCGGTTCGCTTGCGGGACGGGAAAAAAAGTCCTGCAAGCAGAATCTTTGGGACGGTGCAAGAGCGCTGTATATAGCGCTCCTCAATGCCGGGACAAGGTTATCTAGAGCCCAGGGTGAACATGGCAAACTGCGCCCCCCCTCCAAGATGTATTAGCCATATGTGTCCCCCCCCCACAAAAACACTGCTGAGCACTAATCTGCATGCTTGCCCCCTAAGCATAAATTCCCCCTCCTCCAAGTACAAATCGACCCCCCCTACTGAAATTCCCCCTCTCAGCACAACTTTTTGCCCCCCCGTCCATCCCCCAAATCCCCCCAGTTTAAATGACCCCCTCAAATAAAATTTAACCCTCCTAGCACAAATCCTTTACCCCTAAAATTTCCCCTCCCACACACTTTAAATCCCTCCCTCCCAGCTCAGATTCCCCCCAAATCCCCCCTCCTAGCACAAACACTATTCCCCCAATCCCGCTCCCAACACAGATCTCTTTAGATCACCACTCTTAGCACCCCCCCCCCCTAAATTTCCTTTCCTAAAACAATACTTACCCTCTGCCACTCCCCCAATTTCCCCCCTCCAGAACAAATCCCCTTTCCCCCAATCTCCTTGTAGTGCCCCCCACCTCCCAAAATACCACAGGGCCCCTCTTGCCCAGCCCTTGTCCCGGCCCTGGCGCTCCTAAACCGCCCCTGCCCATTGGAATGAATGGTCAGCACTTTCGAAGCACTGCAACACGGCCGCTTTTAACCCCTTCTTAACCCCCAGTGTCAAAGCAGCCTAAGGGACTACCGTATTTTCCGGACTATAAGGCGCACCGGATTATAAGGCGCACTGGCAATGATCGGCTGTTAATGGGGATATTTCCATATATAAGGCGCACCGGACTATAAGGCGCATTTAATGAAACAAAACTCTGATGCGGTACCGTAAGTCAAATTTTATTCAACTCTTTAGCAATAACCATAAAATGGTCTATAACAAAATCTCTTAACACTGTTCAGTTAAATACAAAACCAGACACTAACATTTTCACTTTATTCTTCAATAACTCTTAACACTGTTCAGTTACCGGTGAATACCGTACAAAACCAGACACTCACTTCTTCACTTTATTCTTCTCCCGCAAATCCATCAAATTCTTCATCTTCAGTGTCTGAGTTTAACAATTGGGCCATTTCGGCATCAAGCACGCCCGTATCCCTCTCATCATTCTCATCAGTATCCGAGTCAGGCTCGTTGCTGTCATCGGTACCGGTACTTAGCTGTTCAGTGATAATTCCGGACTTCTTGAAAGCTCGGATTACACTGGTGACTGATACCTTCGTCCAGGCATCCATGATCCACTGGCAGATAGTGGCGTAACTCGCCCGGCGTTGCCTCCCTGTGTTGGTGAATGTGTGTTCGCCTTCTGTCATCCAATGCTCCCACGCAGCTCGCAATTTAACTTTAAATGACCTGTTGACACCTATATCTAGTGGCTGCAGTTCTTTGGTTAATCCACCCGGAATTATGGCAAGCTCCGAATTAGTTTTCTTCACTTGGGCTTTGACAGTATCTGTCAGATGGGCGCGCATGGAGTCACAGACCAATAGGGATGGAGATTTGTGGAAAAAGCCACCCGGTCTCTTGACGTAAACCTCTCTCAGCCACTCACTCATCTTCTCCTCGTCCATCCAGCCCTTCAGGTTAGCCTTGATGATGATGCCAACCGGGAACCTTTCTTTTGGCAGAGTCTTCCTCTTGAAAATTACCATGGGTGGTAGTTTCTGGCCATTAGCCTGGCAACCGAGAACTACAGTGAAGGATGACTTCTCGTTTCCTGTAGTGCGTATAGATACCGTACTGGTCCCTGTTCTCTCGACAGTACGGTTTACAGGGATATCAAAGGTAAGGGGGACCTCGTCCATGTTGGTGATGTGCTCTGGCCGGATCTTCTGTTCATTGATCTTGTTCTTGCAGTAGGTACGAAAAATGGCCAGCTTTTCTTCGTAATCCTTTGGCAGTTGCTGTGACATAGTGGTTCTTGTGCGGATAGAGAGATTCCGCCTTTTCATGAAACGGAAGCACCAAGAGGGATCTCCTCGAAAGCCGTTGATCTCCATGTCGCGTGCGATCGCTGTTGCTTTGAGTCGAATAGAGACAGTAGAGACACTTCTACCTGCGGTTCTCTGTTCAATAACCCACTGTTCAATTTTGTCCTCCAACTGTGGCCATCTTGCTTTGTTTCCTCGGAAACTCAGTTTGGTCTTCTTTACCTGGCGCAGGGCATCTTCTTGCTTCCTCCACTTCCGTACCATTGATTCATTAATGTTGAATTCTCTCGCAGCTACTCTATTTCCATGCTCTACTGCATGACTGATAGCCTTCAGTTTGAAATCCGCATCATAAGCATGTCTCTTAACAGGAGCCATTTTTGGGGCAGCTAGTACAGTATAGAAAATGAACGAATATATGTGCACGCCTCCTGACTACGATGGCCGTAATGCCCAATCCAAGAAGTGCAGCTTCATAGGATTACCAAAGCTAGGAAGCTGCACTGCTTGGATTGGGCATTACGGCCATCGTAGTCAGGAGGCGTGCACATATATTCGTTCATTTTCTATACTGTACTAGCTGCCCCAAAAATGGCTCCTGTTAAGAGACATGCTTATGATACGGATTTCAAACTCATCGCTATCAGTCACGCAGTAGAACAACCTGAGAGAGGTTTACGGTACGTCTGTTTACGGTAAGAGACCGGGTGGCTTTTTCCACAAATCTCCATCCCTATTGATCTGTGACTCCATGCGCGCCCATCTGACAGATACTGTCAAAACCCAAGTGAAAAAAAACTAATACGGTGCTTGCCATCATTCCGGGTGCATTAACCAAAGAACTCCAGCGATGTCAACAGGTCATATATAAGGCGCACCGCATTATAAGGCGCACGGTCGATTTGTGAGAAAATTTAGGGCTTTTAAGTGCGCCTTATAGTCCGAAAAATACGGTACATGGGGCTGTGCACCTGATCAAGGACCATTTCATATGGGCTGATTAGCATCTTACATGCAAGAAATGTGCAGCCAGCTCCTGGCTGCCGATTCACCTAAGCTGGCTGCTAATCAGAAGTTGGAAGCTTGCAGCACATTATTATATGGGAAAGACACTGTTCTGTACACATGAGGGGGGAAAGGAAGCCCCCAGTACTACTGCCAATTCCCCATACAGTAACTGTTTAGGAATTGCAGAGCTGTTTTCATATTTTATGGTGGCTTCAAATATGTTCTTCTCGTAATGGGGATATACACTATATTGTCAAAATATCCTAATACTGTTTTCCTTTCAAAAATATCTAGAATTAAATTGGTAGACCATTGCCCCTACAGGATCCATTGGATGAAGGTTCTGTTCCACATTTTCACTATTGTGTTTTGATGAGCAAATAACAAAAGTCGAGCTTTAGCTCCTCCAATTTTTATGTATTATTTTTTTATGTCACTGCCTTATGCAGCGTGCACACGACTGGACTTTCTGGGAAACTAGGTCCGACGATCTTCCTGACGGACTTCCGAGGGATTTTCTGAACGGACGGTCTTGCCTACACATGACCGGACTTTCCGGCAGACTAGGTCCGCCGGTCCTCCCGACGGACTTCGGACGGAGTTACGGCTGACTTTCCAATTGAACGGACTTGCCCACACACGGACAAGTCCGTTCATTTTTAACGTGACTCGGATACGACGGGACTAGAAAAGGAAGTCAATCTTTTATCGGCGAGATTGACACCTTGTGAGCCCCGTTGCGGGGCATACCAGGCCCTTAGGTCTGTTATGGAATTTAAAGGGAACCCCCTACGCTGAAAAAACGGCGTGGGGTCCCCCCAAAATCCATACCAGACCCCGATCCGAGCACGCAGCCCAGCTGATCAGGAAAGCACCATGTTCATGAGGACAAGGGCTTCTTCCCGACAACCCTGGCCGTTGGTTGTTGGGGTCTGCGGGTGGGGGGCTTATCGGAATCCGGGAGCCCCCTTTAATAAGGGGGCCCCCAGATCCTGGCTCCCCACCCTATGTGAATGAGTATGGGGTACATCGTACCCCTATCCATTCACCTAGGGAAAAAGTGTCAATAAAAAAACACACTAGACAGGTTTTTAAAGTAATTTATTAGACAGCTCCGGGGGTCTTCTTACAACTTCGGGGGTCTTCTTACAACTTCGGGGGTCCCTCCGGCCTCTTCTCCCGGCGTCTGGTTCTTCTCTACTCTCTCCGGCCTCTTCTCCCGGTGTTCGACCTCTTCTCCCGGTATCCGGTTCTTCTGCCGGCTCCTCTGCTATCTTCTGCTGCTCTTTTGCTAGCGGTGGTCCGGACTTCTGCGTCGCCTTCTTCCCTCTTCTCTTCTTCCAATGTTGACACGACGCTCTCTCCGGGTGTATTGCTGTCTGAGCGATCCGCTATGACTTATATAGGCGGTGACCCCACCCCCTTATGCCGTCACAGTCCCTGGGCATGCTAACAAACACCAGGAGAAGAGTCCGGAGAGAGCTGAGAAGAACCGGATGCCGGGAGAAGAGGCCGGAGGGACCCCTGAAGTCGGAAGAAGACCCCCGAAGTTGGAAGAAGCCCTCTGGAGCTGTCTAATAAATTACTTTAAAAACCTGTAGCTTTTTATTGACACTTTTTCCCTACGATGTACCCCATACTCATTCACATAGGGTGGTGGGCCGGGATCTGGGGGTCGCCTTATCCCTCCCGGATTTTGATAATCCCCCCGCCTGCAGACCCCGACAACCAATGGCCAGGGTTGTCAGGAAGAGGCCCTTGTCCTCATCACCATGGGGACAAGGTGCTTTGGGATGGGGGGGCTGCAGGTTGCCCCCTCCCCCAAAGCACGCACCCCCCATGTTGAGGGCATGCTGCCTGGTACGGTTCAGTAGGGGGGGGCTCGCTCATCCCCACCCCCTTTCCTGACCAGCCGGGCTGCGTGCTCGGATTGGGGTCTGGTATGGGTTTTGGGGGGACCCCACGCTGTTTTTTTGGCGTAGGGGTTCCCCTTAAATTCCATACCAGACGGTCTGGTATGCCCTGCGTTCGCCGCAATAGGAACTATTTTTTTCCTATTGCAGCGAGCGCGAGATGTAGTACCCTGCCCTTGTGTTGTACCTGGTCCGTCGGACCAGTATACAGACGAACGGGCTTTCCGTCAGGAACTGAGTCAGGCGGAGTTACAACGTAAAGATTTGAAGCAAGTTTCAAATCTAAAGTCCGTCGGAAGTCCGATGCAGCCCACACACGGTCGGATTGTCCACCGGATTCGGTCCGTTGGACCAGTCCGGTCGGAAAGTCTGCCTGTGTGTACGCGGCATTAGATGTAGTGTAGAGTATAAGAGAATTCCCTTTTGTTATACAGCTGCCTTCAATCCAGGATTTGAAATCATGTTTCCTAATTTCACCAAATAGCTGATTAGTAATACTGGATCTGTTTTTGTAAATTAAAATTTAGAAAAAAAATAAAACACTATGAATTTATTGTTTTTACGTATTGAATGGACCAGAAATATTTTATTGTTTGGATTGTCTGTTTTTTGCCAAAAGTGAAGCAGGCACTTTTCATTCAACCACAGCGCATTGCTTTTAACAAAATTCTTGACTTACATCCCTCCAGGTTCTTCCAGTTTCAACATTGTTCAAGCCCCTGAAACATGTTGGCTTTTGAATGGACACTACAAACATTAAACTTTTCCTGGACCAGTTAATAGTGTAGCACTTTTTTTTTTTACATTCCTGGATATGTTAGTCACAAAAGCCAAACCATGGTGTCTGCACAAAAGAGAGCAGTCTACTGAGTCAACTATGCACTCAAGTGTATGAACTCAAGGGAATGCAGCACTTCATAGATTCATTTCCCTACTTATTAACCCATTTTGTCAGTGGCAAAGCTGAGTCTGTCCATTTATATTCCAGGCAAAGAGAAACAATTAAAATTATGTCATTGGTAATGAGCAACATAAAGCTCTTTTACCTTGGAGATAATCCAAAACAGAATATTATACTGGTCTATTAAAGCCCCTATCACCAACATTATCACGTATGATAAAGCCCCTATCACCAACATTATCACGTATGATAAAGCCCCTATCACCAACATTGTCTCTACGATAAAACCCCCATCACCAATATTATCAGTATGATAAAACCCCTATCACCAATATTATCAGTATGATAAAACCCCTATCACCAACAGTATCAGTATGATAAAGCCCCTATCACCAACATTGTCTCTACAATAAAGCCCCTGTCACCAAAAGTATCAGTATGATAAAGCCCCTATCACCAACATTGTCAGTACGATAAAGCCCCTGTAATAGGAATAAAAGTGATCAAAAAAAATATTTTTAAGGGAAAGTGTAAAAATAAAAAAATAAAATAAACAATAATAATAAAATAAAAATAGAAACTGTCCCGTCCCTGCGTGCTCGCACGCAGAAGCGATTGCATACTTGCGTTGTGCCCACATATGTAAACGGCGTTCAAACCACACATGTGAGGTATCGCCACGAACATTAAAGCGAGAGCAACAATTCTAGCCCAAGATTTCTTCTGTAATTCTAAACAGGTAACCTGTAAAAATTCTCGCCTATAAGGGTTTTTAAGTAGCGAAGTTTGGTGCCATTCCACGAGTGTTCGCAATTTTAAAGCATGACATGTTAGGTATTTATTTACTCGGTGTAACATCATCTTTCAAATCATACAAAAATTGGGCTAACATTAATGTTTTGTTTTTCTTTAATTAATGAAACTGTTTTTATTTTATTTATTAAAAAAAAAAAAACGTGTTTGGAAAAATTGCTGCGCAAATACAGTGTGACATAAAAAGCTGCAACAATCACCATTTTATTCCCTAGGGTCTCTGCTAAAAAATATATAAAATGTTTGGGGGTTCTGAGTAATTTTCTAGCAAAAATATAATGATTTTTACATGTAGGAGAGATGTGCCAGAATTGGAAATGGGTTAAAGCGGAGTTCCACACAAAAAAATGGAACTTTCGCTTTTCGGAACCCCCCCTCCAGTGTCACATTTGGCACCTTTCAGGGGGGAGGGGGATGCAGATACCTGTATAATACAGATATTTGCACCCACTTCCGGGCATAGACTCCCGCGGGGGGTCTACGTCACTTCCTGTCCCCCCTGCTATCTGCTGGGAGACACACAGGTCCCCGAGACAGCAGGGACCATTCGGATTGCGCAGCGCAACTCGCGCATGCGCAGTAGGGAACCAGGAAGTGAAGCCACAAGGCTTCACTTCCTGATTCCCTTACCGAAGATGGCGGCGGCAGCACCAGAGGACCCAGGGACGGTCGGGCCTCGGGTGCCGACAGGTAAGTGTCCTTATTTTATAAGTCAGCAGCTGCAGTATTTGTAGCTGCTGATTTAAAAAAAAAATTCCTCCGCTTTAAGTGAAGTAGCACAATTTCAAAGTAGCATCAATGTGAACAGTAGTTTTAGACACATCTCCACACGTCACAGAATAGTGTAACAATATGTGTGATCAAGTCATACATTATGATATGCAAAAACTGTGTATGATACAAATCAAACTGTCATGTTTAGTTAGTGGGAAAATACACAGT
The DNA here is from genome assembly GCA_037952925.1 of Lithobates clamitans. Classification (NCBI taxonomy): domain Eukaryota; kingdom Metazoa; phylum Chordata; class Amphibia; order Anura; family Ranidae; genus Lithobates; species Lithobates clamitans. The sequence goes on along the minus strand of JBBGZY010000502.1, from coordinate 9,411,343 downwards.
TGACAGATTTGGTCAGGACTAGGTGTGAAGTACAGGCTTGTAAATCAGCAGTGACCATACTGCTAGCCACACTGCCTGCAACTTTTTTTCTCCCACTGTACTGCAAGCAGGCGCAGCCTACATAAAGTGACAACTCTGCTCTGAATTCAGGAGCAGATTAGCATTGTTGCCACACCATCACAGGAAGCTGCATTATCACCTAATGCAGCTTCCTGTGATGGCGTGGGAACAATGCATCACTAGCAGGGTAACAAGGGAGGGGGTTGATTTAATAAAACTGGAGCGTGCAAAATCTGGTGCTGTTCTGCATAGAAACCAATCAGCTTCCCGGTTTTAGGCTGTGTTCACACTGGTGCGACACGACAGCTGACTTTCTTTGGATCCAACTTTACTCTGCGACACGACTTGGGTCTGGTATGGACCTTAAGGGGAACCCCTTACACCGAAAAAAACGGCGTGGAGGTCCCCCCCCAAAACCATACCAGACCCTTATCCGAGCACGCAGCCCGGCCGGTCAGGAATGGGGTGGGGACGAGCGAGTGTCCCCCCCTCCTGAACCGTACCAGGCCGCATGCCCTCAACATGGGGGGTGGGTGCTTTGGGGCAGGGGGGCGCCCTGCAGCCCCCCCACCCCAAAGCACCTTGTCCCCATGTTGATGAGGACAAGGGCCTCTTCCCGACAACCCTGGCCGTTGGTTGTCAGGGTCTGTGGGGGGGGGTTATTAGAATCCGGGAGCCCCCTTTAATAAGGGGGCCCAGATCCTGGCCCCCCACCCTTTGTGAATGAGTATGGGGTACATGGGACCCCTACCCATTCACCTAGAGAAAAAAGTGTCAATAAAAAAACACACTAGACAGGTTTTTAAAGTAATTTATTAGACAGCTCTGGGGTCTTCTTCCGACTTCGGCGGTCTTTTTCCGGCTTCGGGAGTCTCTCCGGCGTCTCCTCCCGGTGTCCTGATCTTCTGCCGGCTCCTCCGCTATCTTCTGCAGCTCTATTGCTAGCAGTGGTCCGGACTTCTGCCTTCTTCTTTTCTTCCAATGTTGACACAACGCTCTCTCCGGCTGGAATGCTCTCTGAGCGTTCCGCAATGGACTTATATAGGTGGTGACCCCGCCCCCTTATGCCGTCACAGTCGGTGGGCATGCTGGGACTGGGACGTTTTAGGGGACATGGTCACAGGGTGATGCTGACCACGCCCCCTTATGACGGCACAGTCCCAGCATGCCCCGGGACAGTGACCTCATAAGGGGGCGGGGTCACCGCCTATATAAGTCCATTGCGGAGCGCTCAGAGAGCATTCCAGCCGGAGAGAGCGTCGTGTCAACATTGGAAGAAAAGAAGAAGGCAGAAGTCCGGGCCACCGCTAGCAATAGAGCTGCAGAAGATAGCGGAGGAGCCGGCAGAAGATCAGGACACCGGAAGAGACGCCGGAGAGACCCTCGAAGTCGGAAGAAGACCCCCGAAGTCGGAAGAAGACCCCCGAAGTCGGAAGAAGACCCCAGAGCTGTCTAATAAATTACTTTAAAAACCTGTGTAGTGTGTTTTTTTTATTGACACTTTTTTCCCTAGGTAAATGGGTAAGGGTACGATGTACCCCATACTCATTCACAAAGGGTGGGGGGCCGGGATCTGGGTCCCCCCTGCCCCAAAGCATCCACCCCCCCATGTTGAGGGCATGCGGCCTGGTACGGTTCAGGAGGGGGGGTGCTCGTTCGTCCCCACCCTATTCCTGGCCGGCCGGGCTGCGTGCTCGGATAAGGGTCTGGTATGGATTCGGGGGGGACCCCCACACCGTTTTTTCGGCGTAGGGGGTTCCCCTTAAGGACCCAAGGGCCTGGTATGCTCTTGGAGGGAGAACCCATGCCGGCTTTTTATTTAAAATTTGGCGCAGAGTTCCCCCTCAAGATCATCTGGGCACAAGTCGCATGCCGAAGACGGATCATGCGAGACGGCGATCCGACTTTGATCCGACTTCAATGATGGTCAATGGGCTGAAGTAGGATCAAAGTCGGACCAAAGTAGTACAGGAAGCATTTCTAAAGTCGGAACGACTTGTGTCGGACCAGTTAGGACGGCTCCCATAGGGAAACATTAAATTTCACACGTCATGCGACATGACCTCCTAATGTCGGAGCATTTGTCAGACCAGTCTGAACCCAGCCTTATTGTCAAAGCTTAATTGAACAAGCTGGAGTTAGAAGGCAATTGGCTACCATGCACAGCTGCACCAGATTCTGAGTGCACCAGTTTTAGTAAATCTCCCCTATGTTGGTGTTTGTGGGACTTTGCAGAGAAAACTGTAAGTGCAGAGGCCCTTAAGATTAAGTGCCACAGTATATATACACTCACCGGCCACTTTATTAGGTACACCTGTTTAATTGCTTGATAACACAAATTGCTAATCAGCCAATCACATGACAGCTACTCAATGCCTTTAGGCATCTAGATGTGGTGAAAACAACTTGCTAAAGTTCAAATCAAGCATGGGGACGAAAGGAGATTTCCGTGACTTTGAACATATCACGGTTGTTGGTGCCAGGCGGACTGGTCTGAATATTTCAAAAAATGCTGATCTACTGGGATTTTCACGCAAAACCATACCTAGGGTTTACAGAGAATGGTTTTGAAAAAGAGAAAATATCCAGTGAGAGGCAGTTGTGTGGACGAAAATGCCTTGTTGATGTCAGAGGAGAATGATGTTTGAGATGATAGAAAGGAAACAGTAACTCAAATAACCCCTTGTTACAACCAAGGTATGTAGAATACCATCGCTGAATGCACAACACATCGAAACTTTAAGCAGATGGGCTACAGCAGCAGAAGACCACACCGGGTGCTACTCCTGTCAGATAACACCAGGAATTTGAGGCTTCAATTCACACAGGCTCACCAAAATTGGACAATAGAATATTGGAAAAACGTTGCCTGGTGTGATGAGTCTCGATTTCAGCTGAGTCAGAATTGGCATAAAAAACATGAAAGCATGGATCCATCCTGCCTTGTAACAACGGTTCAGGCTGGTGGTGTAATGGTGTGGGGGATATTTTCTTAACACACTTTGGGCCCCTTAGTACCAATTGAGCATTATTTAAATGCCACGGCCTACCTGAGTATTGTTGCTGACCATGTCCATCCCTTTATGACTACATCTGATGGCTCCTTCCAGCAGGATAATGCACCAAATCACAAAGCTCAAATCATCTCACCACTGGTTTCTTGAACATGACAATGAGGTCCCTGTACTCCAATGGCCTCCACAGTCATCAGATCTCAATCCAATAGAGCACCTTTGGTATGTGGTGCAACAGGAGATTCGCATCGTGGATGTGCAGCCGACAATCTGCAGCAAATGCGTGATGCTATCATGTCACTATGGACCAACACCTTGTTCAATCTATGCCACAAACAATTAAGGCGGTTCTGAAGGCAAAAGGGGGGTTAAACCTGGTACTAGCAAGGTGTACCTAATAAAGTGGCCAATGAGTGTAAAAAAAAATATATATATATAGATATATATCTATATCGATAGAAAGATAGATAGATAGATAGATAGATAGATAGATAGATAGATAGATAGATAGATAGATAGATAGATAGATAGATAGATAGATATAGATTTTTTTTTCTTTTTTTTTCTTTATTAGTAGGCTATGGTCCGACTTTAACATAAAAGACAGAGTATCCGGAGACTGCTTGTTGCTTTTAAGGGAAGTGGGAAAGCACGTTACCCGTCATGCTACTACAATATTCAAACCCACAGCAAACCATCTAAAATTTGAGTGGTTGCTATTGGATACCCTTTACACATTTTCATTGTTTTTTCATACAAGTATACATTATACTACAAATAGAAACTTACTGGTGAAATCTGAAAATGCTTTATCTTCTGCCCATGACACATGGAAAGAACAAATGATTTTGGTGCACTTTGGCTGTCACGGAGCAAAAATACTCTAGAAAAAATACAAAAAATTAAGGTCCAAAATAATCTCAATGACATCAGATTGATTGCAAAACTCTTATCTCCATTAGCACTTAGCCCACGTTCATATCGGCGCGATTTGACATGCAAATTGACAGGTGAAATCGCATGTCAAATCCTATTGCCAGAAATAAGAGCATCCCAATCGGTGCAATGAAGACTTTGCGGCGCAGCACCGATTTCCAAAAGTAATTACTGCACTACTTTTGGCAACTTTGGGGGCGATTTCAATAGACATCTGATAAAATGTCTTTCAAGTTGCCCCCCAAAGCTGGACTGAAATGGGGCTTTGAAATTTTGTGAGTTCAGATGAACTTGCACGATTTCAAAGCTGTGTTCAGTGTGAACGAGGGCTTAATTGTATTGCCGTTATCTCCTGATTGACTAATTATTGCATAGAATTCTTCTCACTTTTATTGAGCCATCCTTAGGGAATTATGAATGTTTATTTACAACAAAAAAAGAATCTGTATATATGCTTTTTTTTTTTGTTCTTGTATGTGCTCTTCTGCACAATTTACTGTCTGAATAGCACTGTGAAAAATTTAGAAAGTGTTCAGAATATCAGATAGGACTTAAAAATAGATCTCTGGGTTAGAAGTGGAAGGAGATAATGCTGAAGCATGTGATTATGCTTTCAAAGAAACTTCAATGGCTTGAGTATTGATTTATCCCTATAGGTCCAAGCTGTCAAGTTTGTGTAGTCCACCAGCTGGCATAGACTACATAACAGCTGAACTTCAAAACGCCTCTCTGATCCAGAAATAAAAACATTAACTCAGAAACTTTCTTTACAGTATATTATCTACTTATAAAGTCTTAAAAATAATGTTTTTGGAAATATGGTAGGAATTTAACCACTTGCTTACTGGGCACTTAAACCCCCCTCCTGTCCAGACCAATTTTCAGCTTTCAGCGCTGTCGCACTTTGGATGACAATTGCGCGATCATACAACACTGTACCCAAATAAAATTTTTATCATTTTTTTCCTACAAATAGAGCTTTCTTTTGATGGTATTTGATCACCTCTGCGGTTTTTAGTTTTTGTTAAAAAAAAATGAAAAAGACAGAATTTAAAAAAAATATATATATATTTTTTTTAATATTTTGTTATAAAATTTTGCAATTTTGCACCGATAGGTGGCAGTGATGGGCACTGATGTGTGGCAGTGATGGGCACTGATGGGTGGCGGTGATGGGCACTGTTTGGGTGCTGATTGATGGCAGCACTGCTAGGTGGCACTGATTGGCACCACTGGTGGGCATTGATAGGTGGCACTTGTGGGCATTGATAGGTGGCACTTGTGGGCATTAACAGGTGGCACTTGTGGGCACTGTGGGCACTGGCAGGTGGCAATGACAGATGGCACCTGTTGGCACAGATGAGGCATATGTGCCTCCTTCCTCTTCGGGACCGATGTCCCTCTGACATAAGCCGGTGATCGGCTTGTTTTTCCTCCTCACGCTGTCAGCGTGAGGAGAAAACGAAACTGATCACCGAGGTTTTGTTTACATCATGTAATCAGCTGTCATTGGCTGACAGCTGATCACATGGTAAGGGGCCGGGACCGGCCCCTTACTCGGATCTGTGATCATCCGAGTCTCTGTGACTCTGTGATCACAGCGCGCACACCGCGCGCCCTGCAGGGTGCGCGTGGTGCGCGTACACAAGGGAGGACGTCCCATGACGGCCTCCCGGAAATCGAGGTCCGCGCTGTAGCCGTCATTCGGCTATGGCCCGGACCTCAAGTGGTTAAAGAACAAGTATAAAGTTCTTTAATATATTGTGAAACATTAACCACTTGCCGACCAGCCGTCGCAGTCGAACTGCAGCAAAATGGCACGGCTGGGCGAACCGACATCATGTTACGTCGCTTTGCTATGTGGCCACTAGGGGGTGCGCGCGTGCCCGCTGCTCACCCCCGGAGCCGATGCGAGTGCCCGGCGGTCACGATCACCGCCGGGCTCCCGCGATTGCGGCTGACAAATGGAGAACCGGGATCTGTGTGTGTAAACAAACAGTTTCCTGTTCTCTGAGGGGAGAACAGACAGATCGTCTGTTCATATGGAGTATGAACAGCGATCTGTCATCTCCCCTACACAGTCCCCTCCCCCCTTCAGTTAGAACACACACTAGGGAACACAATTAACCCCTTGATCGCCCCCTAGTGTTAACCCCTTCCCTGCCAGTGACATTTTTACAGTAATCAATGCATTTTTATAGCAATGATCGCTGTATGAATGCCAATGGTCCCAAAAATGTGTAAAAATTGTCCGATGTGCCCGCCATAATGTCACAGTCCTGATAAAAATCGCAGATCGCCGCCATTACTAGTAAAAAGAAAATTTATAATAAAAATGCCATAAAACTATTCCCTATTATGTAGACGCTATAACTTTTGCGCAAACCAATTAATATACGCTTTTTGCGTTTTTTTGTTGTTTTTTTACCAAAAATATGTAGAAGAATACATATCGGCCTAAACTGAGGAAAAAAATTGTTTTTTTATATATTTTTGGGGATATTTATTAGAGCAAAAAGTAAAAAATATTGCGTTTTTTTCAAAATTGTAGTTCTTTTTATGTTTATAGCGCAAAAAATAAAAACCGCAGAGGTAATCAAATAAAACCAAAAGAAAGCTCTATTTGTGAGGAAAAAAGGACCTCAATTTTGTTTGGGTGCAACGTCGCACGACCGCGCAATTGTCAGTTGAAGCGACGCAGTGCCGAATCGCAAAAAAGTGTTCTGGTCAGGAAGGGGGTAAAACCTTCCGGGGCTGAAGCGGTTAAGCAAGTGTGTAAATATAAACTTTAACGTTTTCTCCTTCTATTGCTATCCACAAAGATCATTGGATCTGCCAATTAAAATCTACTTCTATTTTTTTGTCACATGCACACAAAGGGGTCTCTGAATTAATAAGTGTTAGGAGAGGATACAATTGCCTGTTATGTATCATTAAGGATGCTGTAGATGCATTTTCCATGCAGCTTCTGTTCCTAAACATAATGCATATTAAGCTTATGCAATTAGTAACAAGGATGTAGAATCTCTAACAGACATTGACCGGGCTCAATTCACAAAGAGGTATTTTCCTTTTTAAAAATTGCAGTAAAATAGCTCATAGCGTTTGCGCAATTCACAATTAAATGCTACTAAAATAAAGCTTAGTTATTTCATCAGGATGTGGGGTATTTATCTCATGAAACTATTATTAACAGTATCCCATGAAATGATATTTAGTGGAATGCATACAGTGGAGAAGGTTTGGCACCCCTTCCAGTTTGTATTGCTAATAAAGAGGTAGAATGGTTGAAACCTTAGAAATGTGCCTAATCAGTGCGGTCCCTGAAGCATACAGTGAGGGAAACAAGTATTTGACCCCCTGCTGATTCTGTATGTTTGCCCACTGACAAAGTAATGATTGTCTAGAATTTTAATGGTAGGTTTTTTTTTTTTTTAACAGTTAGAGACAGAATAACAACAAAAATATCCAGAAAAATGCATTTCCAAAAAGGTATAAATTGATTTGCATTTTAATGAGTGAAATAAGTATTTGACCCCTTCACAAAACATGACTTAGTACTTGATGGTGAAACCCTTGTTGGCAATCACAGAGGTCAGACGTTTCTTGTAGTTGGCCACCAGGTTTGCACACATCTCAGGAGGGATTTTGTCCCACTCCTCTTTGCAGATCCTCTCCAAGTCATTAAGGTTTCAAGGCTGATGTTTGGTAACTCGAACCTTCAGCTCCCTCCACATATTTTCTATGGGATTAAGGTCTGGAGACTGGCTAGGCCACTCCAGGACCTTAATGTGCTCTTTCTTGAGCCACTCCTTTTAGTTATACTTTAAGTAAATCAGCCCCAATAATTCTGTGTTTTTACATATTTGGGTTTCTATGCATTACTGATGAGAAACTGATCCAAAAAGGTACGGACTATTCCAAATTGGCTACTATATTTTTACATGCTAGGACCACTACTTAATTTATGGTTTGCACTGACACTTTACTCATTGACACTCCATCTAATATTTGCACTGTGATATTATTCGCACTTTATTGTTACATTATTCATTATTCAATGATCTCTATTCAGGTTTTTATGTGATTTTCTAACACTGCGCAAGATCACTTTATCCGTTTATTACTTAACCGGTTCCCGACCGGCACACGCCGATGTACGTCGGCAGAATGGCACGGCTGGGCAAATGGACTTACAGGTACATCCATTTGAATTCCGCACCGTGCCATTGCGTGCGCGCCGCCGGCCGGGAGCTCCGTGAGCCGGGTCACAGGTCCCGCAGACTCGATCGCCGTGGGGATACCCACGATCGCCTCATGGAGAGGACGAACGGGGAGATGCCGTTGTAAACAGCATCTCCCTGTTCTGCCTAGTGACAAGTGTCACTCGATCTCTGCTCCCTGTCATCGGAGCAGAGATCAGTGACGTCACACACACAGCCCATCCCACTACAGTTAGTAATCACTCCCCTAGGACATACTTAACCCCTCCCCGCCCCCTAGTGGTTAACCCCTTCACTGCCAGTGTCATTTACATAGTAATCAGTGCATTTTTAATCGCACTGATCGCTGTATAAATGACAATGGTCCCAAAAATGTGTCAAAAATGTCTGACATGTCCGTCATAACGTTGCAGTCACAATAAAAATCGCTGATCGCCGCCATTATTAGTAAAAAAAAAAATTATTAATAAAAATGCCATAAAACTATCCCCTATTTAGTAAACGCTATAACTTTTGCGCAAACCAATCAAACGCTTATCGCGATTTTTTTTTTACCAACAATATGTAGAAGAATACGATCGGCCTAAACTGAGGAAAAAAATGTTTTTTTATATATTTTTGGGGGATATTTATTATAGCAAAATGTAAAAAATAATGCGTTTTTTTTCAAAATTGTCGCTCTTATTTTGTTTAAAGCGCAAAAAATAAAAATCGCAGGGGCGATCAAATACCACCAAAAGAAAGCTCTATTTGTGGGGAAAAAAGGACGTCAATTTTGTTTGGAAGCCACGTCGCACGACCGCGCAATTGTCAGTTAAAGCGACGCAGTGCCGAATCGCAAAAAACGCTCTGGTGAGTAAGGGGGTAAAATCTTCCGGGGCTGAAGCGGTTAATTACTGCATGCCTTTTTTATTTATTTCCTTTATTGAATTGACTTTAATGCCTTTTTTAAGGTATTTACTGAATGATTATATATATATATATATATATTTCTTAATTAATTCATTATGATTATTAATTAATATCAGCTATGAGACTGAACTTACCCATTCACAAGTCCTTGTTGACGTATCAGTTTTTGAGCTTCATCTCTTGATATTTTATGGTGGAACCAGGGTTGTGACATGTGGACTGCTAAATATTTGAACGATTTTGTAATTCAGTAGTTATAAAATATGTACAAAATGAAACGAAATTAAGGACCAATACTGTAGTAGCATCCAACATTCTACTGCACAAGGAAACAAATTCAGGCTTATATAAAGTCTTCAAAAGGCAGGGAAAGAAAGGAAATCAGAATAACATAGTGTAGAATGGAAATTGTTTTTATATCCAGTATATTTTTTAATGTGAAAAAGGTTAGTTTAGAAGACCCCATTTCAAAACAAGTGAGCTGAGATATGAGCTCATTCAGAACATTTTAATGCATTGAAGATGAGGGGCCTGGAAGCAAGAGGGTAGTCAATTGGTTGCTGTAGGAAACGTATCTACCTATCCTTTCTAATGTGACCCAAATGGCAACTTAGATGCCTATGTTGTTTAATCCACATAAACTTATCAGAAAGCATCTCTTAGGTTATGTCAATCCAGTTTACTGACATCTGGTTGGTCCTTTCCTATACAGCTTTTTTTCTCTTTAAAATGCTTATGAACTAAGCTAGATTGTAACAGGAAAAATAAGCACCTTATATTAAAAATTAACATCATTAATACATTTCTGCCATTTTTTGATTGATTAAACAAATGTAGAATTAAGTTGGAATTTAAGTAAGTGAGCAAGTTGTCTATGTCTAGCAAAAAATGGTGCTATTGAATATTTACAGTATCATCAACCTGAAACTAGTGTTATCCAAACTAGTCTACCCTAGTCTACCTAAACTAGTCTACCCAAGTGAAAAAAAAAAGTTTTGCCTATAGTTCTACTTAAAGGAGTGATAGCCTTTATATTTATTCATTTTTTTTCATAATAGCTGTTAAAAGATTGCTGACAGTGTAATAGCAGCCTTATAGTGGGAAAAGGCCACTTTTTGCAGAACATGCTAAATTAAGTAACTTAAACAGTTTAAGCATTAACGTGCACCTGAAGCCAGAAGTGAAGATTTGCAATATCATATGAAACATCTTGAAGTGATAACTGTGTCTAAGCAGTACCCTAAAAATATTTTTTGTAGAATTTTGGTATGTGAGTGTGCCTGGGCACACCTGTGCCTACACCCCATAACCTCTGAATGCTGGAGGTTTGGAGAGTAATTTGGTGAGGTCACTACTGTGCTGATCACTCTTCTTGCTGGAGGTACTGACATTAGGAAGCAAAGTCTTGCCTCTACCAAGCTTTTTTATTGCTGTCCATATGTTAAAATTGTATTGCTGTCCATAGGTCTATTGGAAAGTCATGGTGACAGAAAGTAAGAGAAAGTATCCCCAGGGGTGACACAGTCAACAGAAAAAAAACTAATATAGGTTCTACCATTCCCCACTCGAACTAAAACTTAAAAAAAAAAGTTTTAATGCTGGATTTTAACTTAATATGCTTACCTAAGTTCATTGAAGAATTCTGAGAACTTCCATGTAAATTGATCCTACCACTGCTTTTTCTCTGTGTGAAAAAAAAATGTAATTTGTCTGTAATGAAATTAATTGATAAGTACTAATATTTTTTATTATATAAAATGAATGAATATATATATATATATATATATATATATATATATATATATATATATATATATATATATATATAAAATCTATATCAGTGGTTCTCAACCCTGTCCTCAAGTACCTCCAACAGGCCATGTAAACATGAAAAGCACTGCTCTATATTACCAAAATTATTGGGACGCCTGCCTTTACACGCACATGAGCTTTGATGACATACTTGTCTTGGTCCATAGGGTTCAATATTGAGTTGGCCCACCTTTTGCAGCTATAACAGCTTCAACTCTTCTGGGAAGGCTGTCCACAAGGTTTAGGAGTGTGTCTATGGGAATGTTTGAAGCGCATTTGTGAGGTCAGGCACTGATGTGGACAAGAAGGCCTGGCTCGCAGTCTCTGCTCTAATTCATCCCAAAGGTGTTGTATCGGGTTGAGGTCAGGACTCTGTGCAGGCCAGTCAAGTTCCTCTACCCCAAACTCGCTCATCCATGTCTTTATGGACTTTGCTTTGTGCACTCGACCCAATCATTTGGTAGAGGGGGGATTATGGTGTGGGGTTGTTTATCAGGGGTTGGGCTTGGCCCCTTAGTTCCAGTGAAGGGACATCCTAAGGTGTCAGCATACAAATACATTTTGGACAATTTCATGCTCCCAACTTTGTGGCAACAGTTTGGGGATGGTCCCTTCCTGTTCCAACATGACTGCGCACCAGTGCACAAACAAGGTCCACAGTCTTGTAATGCTGACGCCTTAAGAGTTCCCTTCACTGGAACTAAGGGGCCAAGCCCAAGCCATAAAAAAACAACCCCACACCATAATTCCCTACTCCAGTAAATGATTTGGACCAGTACGCAAAGCAAGGTACTTAAAGACTTGGATGAGTGAGTTTGAGGTGGAGGAACTTGACTGGCCTGCAGTCCTGACCTTAACCCGATAGAACACCTTTGGGATGAATTAGAGCAGAGACTGGGAGCCATGCCTTCTCGTCCACATCATTTCCTGACCTCACAAATGCACTTGAGGAAGAATGATCAAACATTCCCATAGACACACTCCTAAACCTTGTGGACGGCCTTCCCAGAAGGGTAGAAGCTGTTATAGCTGCAAAGGGTGGGCCAACTCAATATTGAACCTTACGGACTAAGACTTTGATGCCATTACAGTTCATGTGCGTGAAAAGGCAAGTGTTAAAAATAAAACAATAAAAATGTTCCAGTACTATAACTGGTGAATTGCTGCTCCTGTGCACTTCATACTATTTACTTTTCTATTTTTTATTGACTTTTAATTTTATTTTACCTTATTATTGTGGGGTTTCCTATTCCCTCATCAGTTGCCCTGATATGAAGGAAAAATCTTATAAATATTTTTTTTTAACAAATATGAGCACAAACCTTTATATCTGTACAGATTTGCCACAGGATATTTTGTATTTTGCTCTCAAGTTCTTATCTCATTAGAGTATGTTTGTTCATGCTTGTTCAGTTGTAGCCTAAATGCCATCTTTGAAAATATGATTGAAAACTGAATATCATAATGAGCAAAGATACAATTTTTTTTAAGCTGTGTTTTATCTTTAAAGCTGAACTCTGAGCTGGTGAAAATAAAATCACTAATTAAAGCAGTTATTTATTTATAAAAAAAATGGAACACACATAAGAATCTAATAAGAACATACATTTACAAGCTGTCACAACCAGGAGGCTCCCTAGCCACCCTGTCTATGTCCTCGAGTTTTGCCTTAAAAAAATCAAGACATACAAACTGAATATATAGGAGCTTTACAACAAAAGAGCAATTACAATGCAACAATACCAATGTCATCTGCAAAGTGAAAATAAAAATAGCGATAAGGCTACATTCACACTTAACGTATTGAATCATTGGGCAGATTTGCAGCGATTCTGCCCGCGATCTGAAAGAGCTGATGTGCAAATGACAAATCAAGGGACTCACTTTTGAGATGCCATTCATTTGAATGACACCTAAAATCACAGTGCAGGTCTGTGGCGATTGTTGCACGATAAATCGCGTGGCTATCGCGGCAACCCACATCACGTGAAGCATGCCGCCCAAAAAAAGTTCAAGAGCTACTTTTGGGTGACATGCTTCACGTGATGCGGGTTGCCGCGATTTATTGTGCAACAATTACGGCAGACACGCACTGCGATTTAAGGTGTCATTCAAATGAATGGCATCTTAAATGTGAGTCCCGCAATTTTGTCATTCACACATCGGCACTTTCAAATCGCAAGCAGAATCGTGACAAATCTGCCCGCAATTCAAAATGCTGAAGTATGAATGCAGCGTAAAGCCTCGTACACACAGTCAGATTGTTGGCTAACAGAGCGTCAGACTTTTGTCCAAAGGGCGTGTGCCAGGAACTTGTCTTGCATACTAACGGTACACAATTGTTGGCCAACAAACATGAACGTAGTTACGTACTACGAGGAATTTCAGCTCTTGAGCCCCACCATTTGAACACCTTCTGCCAATTTTTGTTTGGTGAGAATTGATTCCGAGCATGTGTGTTTGTACTTTCAACTTTCAACATCCACAGAAGCTTACATACAGCATGTTTACGAAGATGACACCACTGACAAGAGTCACCAATGAAGAACATTGCTTTTGTCCATTGTGTCATCTCTGTAAGCATTCTGTAGCATTCTGTGGATGTTGAACACCCTGTACCCCTCCTTCATCAAGAGCTCAATCCCCCATCAACACAGACAGTGTTGATGTGGGAATCCCTCCTGCCGGGCCACTGTCTTCTCCCGGTGGGGGAAACGGTCCCCACCGGGAGAAGACAGTGATTATTGCTAGCAGCTATCGCAGGTAAAACCCAGCATGCTGGTTGTACCCAAGTTGATCGATCGATCATCTTGGTACATTCAGCCTGCTCATATACAGTTCGGATCTCAGCCAGTTCCTGCCGAACTGGCCGGAATTTGAACCGTGTTTGGTCTGCGTAGCTCTACTAACATTTTAAATTTGAACTGCCTATGTAAGTTAATAAAAAAGTTATGCCCACATTTGCATTACATTCGGTACAGTCCTCGTATTTTTGAAAAAAGATACTGACCATTTTGTTAACATTCCATACACAACAATGCATGCATGAAAAAAAACATGTTCTACAATACAAATGGCAATGCAGAAATCACACATACCCGCCATAACAATCCCTCCTGAAGAGCAATGGACAATGCTTCTGTGGGATTTTCTATGACTCTGCTTTTATGACCAGAAAAATCCATCGCCACAAGAGAGTTTTCCGATATGCTTCTCTAAAATTTAGAACATATGCAAACAAAACCTAATTAACTTCATCATTATATGTATATTATTTAGTAAGGGATAGATTCAAAGTGCATGTACTGTTTCAAATGTCACTTTATACAAGGAACATATCTCATGAGTAGGGATGAGGTTAGGGTTCGTCACTACCATGGGTTTAAGGCTAATCCTGCAAGGTCATGGTGGTTCCAGCAAATTAATGTGCAGATTTGCTCAGGAGATTTTTTTTTTTAAACCACAATTTACTGCATGACCTTCGAACCATGGTCAGAAGGCTTAGAAAGGCCAATAAGGGAGCTTTTGGTTAAGCTACCCCCATCCTTATAAAAGCGAGGGTGAAGGACCAAGCATTCATAGTGTCAGTGAACTGGAAGCTACTGCAGCAAAAGCATTGGGCAAGCTGACAATCTGCATAGAGAGATATTACGGTCAGTTAGGAAACCATACTTTAACTCTGATTGCTCTTTGGACAGTCAACTTCTTTCTTTTTTTGATCTAATGATTGAAGGCTTTTTTTTTATTCAGCACATGGTTGCATTATTTATAAGAAAAAAATGCAAGAACAGTGTGCACCTGAACCACCTTATAATCTATCATTCACAATCGCTATATTACCTATCCCCATTGATAAAATAAAAGTTAGGCATACACTATACCTCAATAAAACTGTCCTGCTGCTGGCCAAGTATATACTACTTGTGGTAAAACACCTGCCTGTATTATTTGGGGTTGATTTGCTTAATGCAAACAGGCAATTCACTTTGCAATGGAATTTTTTCTTTGCAATGGAATTTTTCCTTAGCTTAGTGAATGAGGTGAAGTTCTGTTGACCTCCATTATTCAGTTATGTGCTAGCAAAACAACCTTTTTTATCTCCTGCATGTGATTGGGTATTGTTTGCAAAGTGAATTTTCACCAATTTTGTGAAATCGGATACCCTTTTATGTCAGATAGCACAACAGTTTATCAAACCCAAATTGTCAGTAAAAATCTGTGAAATGCAATATATTAACCGATTTTAAGCACAATCTAAAAGATGAGGTTGGGCTGCATATATAGATTCCACATAAAGCTAAAATTGCATATGGCAGTGAAATGGTGACAAACCTGGATACACAAAATTAAGCAAAGCTTTAAAAGCCCATTCAGCTGAGCAGTTCAGAGTTAACCATAAATGATGGCCCTAGAATTGTTGCTATCACTTTGGTGTGGTGATGTCTATCATGTGTAGCACAATCAATGTTTTCATATGTAGGCACCCATGATGCATGCGTCTATGTTCGTATGTGTGTATACATGGGAAGCTTAAAGTGATTGTAAAGTCTTGTCTTTTTTTTTTTTTTTTTTTAATAAAAATAACAAACATACTTATGTGCTAAGTTGCAGTGGGTTTGCAGCCCAGATCCTCCTCTTCTCAGGTGCCTCTTCTGTGCTCTGGCCCCTCCCTCCTGTTGAGTGCCCCCCCCCCCACAGCAAGCAGCTACCTATGGGGGCACCCGAGCCGAGCTGCAGCTCCGTGTGTCCATTCAGACATGGAGCTGTGGTTCGGCCACGCCCCCTCTCTCTCTTGATTGGCTAACTGACTTTGATTGACAGCAGTGAGAGCCAATGGCGCCGCTGCTGTGTCTCAGCCAATCAGGAGGGAGAGTCCTGGAAGGCTGAGACACTCGTGGACATCGCTGGACAGAGATGGGTCTCAGGTAAATATTAGGGGGGCTGTTGCACACAGAGGGCTTTTTATCTTAATGCATAGGAATGCATTAAGTAAAAAAAACCTTCTGACTTTAAAATCCCTTTAACTTTGTTGCTAACACATAGATAGAATTTTAACCGCCTCACTCCCACCCGCCGTCATATGACCTGATGGGCTTTGAGCGGGTATATCTGAATGATGCCTGTAGCTACAGACATCATTCAGATATTGCCATTTTCAGCCGGCAATTCACTACACCATAAGAATGATCATAGCGGCTGTTTTGCGGCTTGATCGTTCTTACGGGAGGCGAGAGGGGACGTCCCCCCCATCCCGCCGCCCTCCGGTGCTTCTACTGACTCACCGCTACAATAGGATGTTGATCATAGTGATTTTCGGTGGACCAGATGGTCGCCGAAGTCTCTATGATCGTCGGTGGCCAGGCGCGATGTTATGACGTCACGCCTGGCCTCTGCATTCAAAAAAACGGCGCCGCTTCGGCTCGAAAGCGGAGATCTATTTATTTATTTTTTTATTTCAGGCTTCCCAGCCTAGTGGTGAGATGTGGGGTCTTATTGACCCCATATCTCACTATAAAGTGGTCTTGTCTTGTCATATTCCTATTACAAGGGATGTTTACATTCCTTGTAATAGGAATAAAAGTGATCACATTTTTTCTTTTTTCAAAAAAGTGTCAAAATAAAAAAAAGAAAGTATAATTAACAAGAAAAAAAAATGTTTTAAAATGCCCCTGTCCCCGTGTGCTCGCACACAGAAGCGAACGCATACGTAAGTCCCGCCCACGTATGAAAACGGTCTTCAAACCATACACGTGAGGTATCGACGCGAGCATTGGAGCGAGAGCAAACATTTTGTCCCTAGACCTTCTCTGTACCTCAAAACATGTAACCAGTAAAAAAATTTCAAGCGTCACCTATGGGGATTTTTAAGTACCGAACTTTGGCACCATTCCACGAGCGTGTGTAATCTTGAAGCGTGACATGTTAGGTATCTATTTACTCGGCGTAACTTCATCTTTCACAATATGCAAAAACATTGGGCTAACTTTACTGTTTTGTTTTTTTTTAAAGCACAAAACTGTTTCTTTCCCAAAAAAAACGCACTCAAAAAATTGTATTCTCTAGGGTCTTTGCTAATATATATATATATATATATATATATATATATATATATATATATATAATGTTTGGGGGTTCTATGTAATTTACTAGCAAAAAAATTATGATTTTTACATGTAGGAGAGAAATGTCAGAATTGGCCTGGGTGGCAAGTGGTTAATAGCATTTTACTGTAAAGTGTTCTGTTAACTGAGACATCAGGGGTCTGTTGAGCCCCTGATGTCTCCCCTGCCCTCCACTGAAGCTAATGGAGCACAGATTGTGCTCCATTCGCTTCTTCCCTGACCACAGCGGCCAGGGCAAGTGACAGCAGGAACCGGAAGTAGCAAATGCGTGTCACTTCTGTGTCCTTACTAGCTAGGCGACATCAGCAAATGGAAGCTCACTAGCCTCCCTAAGGTGGCATAGTGAAGCTGGTAAAACATGACAGGGGGCTTGCACAGGAGCGCCCTTTCCAGGGGTTGGTGATCCAGCGGCTGTAAGGTCACTGTAAGGTCATTTTTAATGAAAGCTTATAGTTGGCTTATGAAGTTTAAACCCCCCCATTGCTACCGATGTAAACATTACATCAGAGGCAGTGAAAGGGCTAAGGCATGTCCCAAGCATGTTATTTAATAAAAGGTTTGTCTATTTTGTTTATATTACCCTTGAAGCCACATGAAAAGATTCCTTGCTGTACGGTATTTTTTTAGAAAAAAAATCTGGCATTTGTATACATACTGCAGTGCCGTTTGCAGTTTATCATGCATTTTTTGACAGTAGTTTGCCCTTTACCTCCAATATTGACAGAACATAGCATTAGGTTTTGCCCCTATAGGCTTCTGCCTCTAAGCTGGCTCACCAAATTTTCAACAAGATTCGCCAAACCCTTGGCAAATTGTACCTGGGCAGATTTGTCTGTTACTACTTCTAAGACCTAGACTTTATATAAATTCAGTGGCTTGCTTGCTTGCTTGGCAGGATTCACAGGCAGTTTAACACAGCAAGAAGAACCAGAAGAACCTTTTGTGGTTTAACTAGTTTATGACCATAGGTGTTTAATGCCTACATACCCATGCTAAATTTAGCAGCGGTAACCATTACCATTGAGAGATACAGTGGGGCAAAAAAGTATTTAGTCAGCCACCAATTGTGCAAGTTCTCCCACTTAAAAAGATGAGAGAGGCCTGTATTTGTCATCATAGGTATACCTCAACTATGAGAGACAATATGTGGAAACAAATCCAGACAATCACATTGTCTGATTTTTGAAAGAATTTATTTGCAAAGTATGGTGGAAAATAAGTATTTTGTCAATATCAAAAGTTCATCTCAATACTTTGTTATTGGCAATGACAGAGGTCAAACGTTTTCTGTAATGCCGCGTATACACAATCGGACTTTACGGCATACTTGGTCCGGCGTACCAGATTTTGTTGGACAATTCGATCGTGTGTGGGCTCCAGCAGACTTTGTTTTCTCAAATGTTTGACGGACTTAGATTTGAAACATGTTTCAAATCTATCCGACGGACTCGAGTCCGGTCAAAAAGTCCTCTCGTCTGTATGCTAGTCCGACGGACAAAAACCGACGCTAGGGCAGCTATTGGCTACTGGCTATGAACTTCCTTGTTTTAGTCCGGTCGTACGTCATCACGTACAAATCCGTCGGACTTTGGTTGATCGTGTGTAGGCAAGTCCGTTCATTCGGAAAGTCAGTCGGAAAGTCCGTCGAAAAGTCCGCCGGGCAAAGTATGCCGTTAAGTCCGGTCGTGTGTATGCGGCATAAGTCTTCACAAGGTTGTCACACACTGTTGCTGGTATGTTGGCCCATTCCTCCATGCAGATCTCCTCTAGAGCAGTGATGTTTTGGGGCTGTTGCTGGGCAACACGAACTTTCAACTCCCTCCAAAGGTTTTCTATGGGGTTGAGATCTGGAGACTGGCTAGGCCACTCCAGGACCTTGAAATGCTTCTTACGAAGCCACTCCTTCGTTGCCCGGGCAGTGTGTTTGGGATCATTGTCATGCTGAAAGACCCAGCCACGTTTCACCTTCAATGCCCTTGCTGATGGGAGGAGGTTTGCATTCAAAATCTCACGATACATAGCCCCATTCATTCTTTCATGTACATGGATCAGTCGTCCTGTTCCCTTTGCAGAGAAACAGCCCCAAAGCATGATGTTGCCACCCCCATGCTTCACAGTAGGTATGGTGTTCTTTGGTTGCAACTCAGCATTCTCTCTCCTCCAAACATGTCAAGTTGTGTTTCTACCAAACAGTTCTACTTTTGGTTTCATCTGACCATATGACATTCTCCCTCTTCTGGATCAACCAAATGCTCTCTAGCAAACCTCAGACGGGCCCAGACATGTACTGGCTTAAGCAGGGGGACATGTCTGGCACTGCAGGATCTAAGTCCCTGGCGGCATAGTGTGTTACTGATGGTAGCCTTTGTTACGTTGGTCCAAGCTCTCTGCAGGTCATTCACTAGGTCCCCCGTGTGGTTCTGGGATTTTTGCTCACCGTTCTTGTGATCATTTTGACCCCACGAGGTGAGATCTTGCGTGCAGCCCTAGATCGAGGGAGATTATCAGTGGTCTTGTATGTCTTCCATTTTCTAATTATTGCTCCCACAGTTGATTTCTTCACACCAAGCTGCTTGCCTATTGCAGATTCAGTCTTCCCAGCCTGGTGCAGGGCTACAATTTTGTTTCTGGTGTCTTTCAACAGCTCTTTGGTCTTCACCATAGTGGAGTTTGGAGTGTGACTGAGGTTGTGGACAGGTGTCTTTTATACTGATAACAAGTTCAAACAGGTGCCATTAATACAGGTAATGAGTGGAGGACAGAGGAGCCTCTTAAAGAAGAAGATACAGGTCTGTGAGAGCCAGAAATCTTGCTTGTTTGTAGGTGACCAAATACTAATTTTCCACCATAATTTGCAAATAAATTCTTTCAAAAATCAGACAATGTGATTGTCTGGATTTGTTTCCACATTTTGTCTCTTATAGTTGAGGTATACCTATGATGACAATTACAGGCCTCTCTCATGTTTTTAAGTGGGAGAACTTGCACAATTGGTGGCTGAATAAATACTTTTTTGCCCCACTGTGTATATATAGAGAGATACCTCTCTCTCTCTCTCTCTCTCTCTCTCTCTCTCTCTCTCTCTCTCTCTCTCTCTCTCTCTCTCTCTCTCTCTCTCTCTCTCTCTCTCTCTCTCTATATATATATATATATATATATATATATATATATATATATATATATACACACAGTGGGGACGTAAAGACGTAAAGTATTCAGACCCCCTTAAATGTTTCACTCTTTGTTATATTGCAGCCATTTGCTACAATCATTTAAGTTAATTTTTTTCCTCATTAATGTACACACAGCACCCCATATTGACAGAAAAACACAGAATTGTTGACATTTTTGCAGATTTATTAAAAAAAAAGAAAGACTGACATATCACATGGTCCTAAGTATTCAGACCCTTTGCTTAGTATTTAGTAGAAGTACCCTTTGATCTAATACAGCCATGAGTCTTTTTGGGAAAGATGAAACAAGTTTTTCACACCTGGATTTGGGGATCCTTTGCCATTCCTCCTTGCAGATCCTCTCCAGTTCTGTCAGGTTGGATGGTAAACGTTGGTGGACAGCCATTTTTAGGTCTCGCCAGAGATGCTCAATTGGGTTTAAGTCAGGTTTCTGGCTGGGACATTCAAGAACAGTCACAAAGTTGTTGTGAAGCCACTCCTTCGTTATTTTAGCTGTGTGCTTAGGGTCATTGTCTTGTTGGAAGGTAAACCTTCGGCCCAGTCTGAGGTCCTGAGCACCCTGGAGAAGGTTTTCATCCAGGATATCCCTGTACTTGGCCGCATTCATCTTTCCCTCGATTGCAACCAGTCGTCCTGTCCCTGCAGCTGAAAAACACCCCCACAGCATGATGCTGCCACCACGATGCTTCACTGTTGGGACTGTATTGGACAGGTGATGAGCAGTGCCTGGTTTTCTCCACATATACCGCTTAGAATTAAGGCCAAAATGTTCTATCTTGGTCTCATCAGACCAGAGAATCTTATTTCTCACCATCTTGGAGTCCTTCAGGTGTTTTTTAGCAAACTCCATGCAGGCTTTCATGTGTCTTGCACTGAGGAGAGGCTTCCGTCGGGCCACTCTGCCATAAAGCCCCGACTGGTGGAGGGCTGCAGTGATGGTTGACTTTCAGCAACTTTCTCCCATCTCCCGACTGCATCTCTGGAGCTCAGCCACAGTGATCTTTGGGTTCTTCTTTACCTCTCTCACCAAGGCTCTTCTCCCCCAATAGCTCAGTTTGACCGGACGGCCAGCTCTAGGAAGGGTTCTGGTCGTCCCAAACCTCTTCCATTTAAGGATTATGGAGGCCACTGTGCTCTTAGGAACCTTAGATGCAGCAGAAATTTTTTTGTAACCTTGGCCACATCTGTGCCTTACCACAATGCTGTCTCTGAGCTCTTCAGGCAGTTCCTTTGACCTCATGATTCTCATTTGCTCTGACATGCACTGTGAGCTGTAAGGTCTTATATAGACAGGTGTGTGGCTTTCCTAATCAAGTCCAATCAGTATAATCAAACACAGCTGGACTCAAATGAAGGTGTAGAACCATCTCAAGGATGATCAGAAGAAATGGACAGCACCTGAGTTAAATATATGAGTGTCACAGCAAAGGGTCTGAATACTTAGGACCATGTGATATTTCAGTTTTTCTTTTTTAATAAATCTGCAAAAATGACAACAATTCTGTGTTTTTCTGTCAATATGGGGTGTTGTGTGTACATTAATGAGGAAAAAAATGAACTTAAATGATTTTAGCAAATGGCTGCAATATAACAAAGAGTGAAAAATTTAAGTGGGACTGAATACTTTCCGCCCCCACTGTATATATATATATATATATATATATATATATATATATATATATATATATATATATATATATATTTCTACATGTATTTATGTGTTTACCCTTTTCTATACTGTAATAAAATCTGACAATTACAATATTAAACATAGGCACGTCCACCTTCAAGCTACAGTGCCACCTCAAGGCTTTTTTTTTTGTCAATTAAGTCTCCAGCCTGCAAGGGTTTACAATGATCAAAAACTGTATGATCCCCTTGTGGCCTCGAAGAGGAAGAGGATCAGGATATCACCACCAGAATCTCAGAGACAGATATAAAAGGCCAATGGGTAATTCAACCTGTTGGTTTCTATCCAAGACTGATTGGTAAAAAATCAAAAACAAAAACATCTTACATCTATTATTATATTTGAACAATAATATGTACCGTAGCCGCAAGATTCTGACTGCTTGCATCATTTTTTTGCTGTGGTCTTAAATAATTTTGATAAATCTGTTTTCCATTCTGAAAATAAATATAGACGTAGCATTAGAAATATGTTTTGCTCCTTATTATACAGGGAACAACAATGGTTTTAGGAAAAGAACTCCAAATATATGAAAAATCTTTTAGTTCTGTTCCACACTCATTCAAACAAAACAGGTGATTGTTTATCACTCCATCTACTGCATCCACTTGAAATCTGGCTTTTTTACCACATAAAAATGAAATGCTAAATAAGACTTGTAGCAGACGTGCATGATTTGTAAGTTGATCAACAGAAAGAGGAGATACCCAGGCATGCCTACGTACCTCAGTTTTATTTTATTTTCTTATTGACAAATTCAAAAAGACTGGGCCGCTATAGATTGGCAAATGTCTCCCAAAAACAGGCTGCCAGACATCTGCCATGCTCTATAGCAGTGGTCTCCAAACTGCAGCCCATGGGACAGATGTGGTCCTTCGCTAGCCTTTATCTGGCCCGTGGGGCACTTTTTGTTCCACTGATACCAATGATGGTGTACTATCCTTCCCACTAATACCAATGATGGGGCATTACTCCTCCTTTTGCTGACCACCAACCTCGCAGCCATATTTATTCTCACTGATGCTGGGCACAGGGCTTTTTCTACCACCACAATCTGGCCCCCTAAAGTCTGAAGACAGTAAACTGGTCCTTTGTTTGAAACATTTCGAAACCCTTGCTCTATAGCACTGGGACTGAGCACGTTTTCTACGTCAGAAGTAAAACTTTTCCAATTAAAGCTGAACTCCAGGCAAACAGATAAACATACATGTGACAGCTTACCTAGCAAATTATTTAAATGTCTGCCCATTTAATCAGCCATAGCAGATAGCAAAGCCAACTTAGTGACCCGACTTTTCTATAGATATAATGATATGATATAATCAGTCGGTTACTGCATTTTCACTGTCCAGTCACCTCTCTGCTCTCTTCTCATATCAGCAAAGTTCTTGTAAGAACATGAGCAGAACACATGCAGGTCACCTGTGCTGCTACTCCTTTCCCTAGCCTCATTGCTATTTAACAGGGTATGGGGAGGTGCAGTATGGTGCGGCAGCAGTAAACACTCAGAGTCCAGTTGCGGAGAACAGAACTTTTATTAAACTCAGAGTTCAATCATTCACAACAAGCCCGTCAGGAAGGCAGCTGACCAGGAACATTCACAGAAGGTAGCAGCAATGTGTAGCAGAGCAAGTCTCAGATGTCTTAAGGGGTGGAATGCGGCCTGGCTCATCCATACCCAAACGGGGAGATCTCCAGGAACGATGGTCCCTATCCTTTCCCCTCTCTTCAGGAACCTCTCCCTAACGCTAATCACTGTCTGTACCAGATGGGTGACCTGGCCCTACACTACCCACATATGAAAAGCGCACAAAGTCTGGGGGCCAGGGGCTTAACCTCCCTGGCGGTTTTCCCGAGTGTGGCTCGGGGTTAAAATTCAGCACCATTAGCGGTAACCCCGAGCCACACTCGGGATTGCATCGCAGGATCCTGGTGCCTCCTTACTTACCTTGTCCCCGGGATCCTGCGATGTCCCCCGCTGTGTCTGCGGGCTGTGTCATGTTCCGAAGCCTCTCCATGCCAGGCTCCGTTCCCTGCGAGCGGCGCGACGCACGGGGGCGGAGCCTGGCGGCATATTCAAAAAAATGTAAAAAGCATAACACATACAGTACTGTATTCTTACAGATTACAGTACTGTATGAAATAATTTCACATCCCATTTGTCCCCAGTGCTCTGGCCCATGCCCTGCATGCAGTTTTATATTGCATATACTGTTCTTTCTGCCTGGAAACTGGAGATTGTCCATAGCAACCAAAAAGTGTCCCTTTACATCAAAAATGGCTTTAGATCAGCTAGAAAACAGCGATAGTAAATTAGAACACTTGCAGAATTGAGCGATAGTGAATCGTGTGGAAATTTATTTTATTACTATTTATTTTTATTTTTTTTAATTATTATTATTTTTTTATTATATTATAATTTATGTTTTTGTGTTTCAAACTTTATCATACCCGGGATATCTACTAGACTCTTGTTTGGACAAATTTAAGTGTGTTATTGTTAAGAATTACAGGCCTACAATATAAAACGCCAAATTTCCATGCAAAATAATTGTACCGCTTTCAGCACCTAAAATCAGAAAGAATCATACCGCCAGGGAGGTTAAATAGGCTCTGCCTAACCCAAGATGGCTGCCAGAGTCACATGGGGTAGCAACATCCAATTGGATACTGTCCCTGTGACCCAGGAAACCATAGAGAAACCGTGTTCCTCTTGACTTTCCCTCCAACAGCAATGGTGCTGCAGTCGAGCGCCCCTTACAATGGAGAAAACTGACTGCACCTGCCTACAAGGGGATTACAAGAAGATAAGAAAAAGTCAAATCCAGGTATTTATACTAGCTGCATATTAAAAATATGTTTAAAGCCTTAGTTTACCTAAAGCAAAAACAAAAAAAATCAGGAACAATTCTTACCTTCAGAGACATGTGTCCCTTGTGCTGCACAAGAAAAACAATCTAAGAATGGAGGGGGCATACCTTTCAATCATCTGCGTATCCTCCATTCAAAGATACAGTTTCATTCATGGGAGCTATAGTAATGGCTTCTATGAATGGAGCAGCTGGACAGAAAGGGCAGGCATAGTGGGCACTCTTGATGAGTGCCTGTCACAGCCCCTTAGCTGCACTGGAAGCTTAGAGTGGCGGGGATCGGGGTGGGGGCATCAGAGGAGGGTAATTTCAATGAAAGGAGACATAGCTGCACAAGTGACACATCTCACTGAAAGTAAGTAATGTCCCTTGTGCTGATTTTTTATTTGTTTGGTGGTTCTGGGTAAACGTAGGCTTTAATTCTTCTGCAATAAATGCATACCTGGGTTTATTGGTGTTTTTTATCTCTTTGTGTATTTATTTATGTAGCGCCACCAGTTTATATAGCACTTTTACATTCTGTACATTCACATTAGCCCCTACCCTCAAGGTACTTATAGTACCTTTAAGGTCCTTATCTCCTTTATAAATATACAAATACTAGAGCTAATATGGACAGGGGCCAGTTAACCCATCAGCGGGTCTTTGGAGTGTGGGAGAAACCAGAGTATATGGGAGAAACTCATGCAAGTACAGGGAGAACATGCAAACTTAACCCCTTGCTTACTGGGCACTCAAACCCCCTTCCTGCCCAAACCAATTTTCAGCTTTCAGCGCTGTCACAATTTGAATGACAATTGCGCAGTCATGCAATGCAATACCCAGATAAAATTTTTATCATTTTTTCCCCACTAATAGAGCTTTCTTTTGGTGGTATTTAATCACAACTGGGCTTTTTATTTTTTGCTAAAAAAACGAAAAAATGTTAAAAAATTTGAAAAAAACAAAACTGTTTCATAGTTTGTTATAAAATTTTGAAAACAGGTACTTTTTCTTCTTCATTGATGTGCGCTAATGAGGCGGCACTGATAGGCTGCACTGATGGGCACTGATAGACTGCACTGATAGGCACTGATAATGCAGCACTGATGGGCACTGATAGGTGGCACTGATAGGCACTGATGAGGTGGCACTAATGGGCATTGATAGGTGACACTGAGAGGTGGCACTGATGGTTGGCACCGATGGGTGGCACTTATGGGCACTGGTAGGTGACACTGATAGGCAGAACTGATCAGTAGCACTGATGATGAGGCACTGATGGGCATTGATTGGCAGTACTGGTGGACATTGATGAGTGGCACTGG
The DNA here is from genome assembly GCA_037952925.1 of Lithobates clamitans. Classification (NCBI taxonomy): domain Eukaryota; kingdom Metazoa; phylum Chordata; class Amphibia; order Anura; family Ranidae; genus Lithobates; species Lithobates clamitans. The sequence goes on along the minus strand of JBBGZY010000502.1, from coordinate 9,385,203 downwards.
TGGGCAAAGGTAGGTGGCACTGTGGGCACTGGTAGGTGGCACTGGTGGGTACTGATAGGTGGCATTTGTGGGCATTGGTAGGTGGCACTGGTGGGCACAGATGAGGCAGCCGTGGCTTTCTGTGTGAGGGATCGATGTCCCTCTGACAGAAGTCGGCGATCAGCTTTTTTTGCCCTCACGCTGACAGTTACCGATCTTCTGTTTACATCACGTGATCAGCTGTCATTGGCTGACAGCTGATCACATCGTAAGGCGCACCCTCCCGGCAATTAAGGCCCGCGCTGTAGCCATCTTTTGGCTATAGCGCGGAAGAAGTTAATGCAGGTAATGTCCTAATCAGGATTCACAACAGGAACCCCAGTGCTAAAAGGCAGAAGTGCTAACCACTAAGCCACTGTGCTGCCTGTAGTTCAGATATAACAGTCTTCCTCTTCCTTTTGACTAATACGTGGGTAGAGATAGATGGTCCTGCTGTGTCCAGAATAAGCCATGTGAAAAAGCCCTTTCAGTGTTCAAACTAAATTTAATGGATAATTCTTACCAAATAAATAGATAGACAGAGTATGTATAAGAGAGATAAAAAGAGTGTGTATACCTTGTATAACCTAATTGCTGTCAGCCAGCAGATCTTACTCTCTTCAGTCTCTGCACACAGTAGTTTCATTTCTTTGGTTCCTCCTGTCTTGTTAGGCTAGAAGGCCACAGCACATTTTGATTAATGCATGCCTTGCAGGAAATACCTGTTGAAATAAAATTCACTAAAATACTCCTACTTAAACAGCCAAGACATGATTACAGTTTACCACACATGCTCCACAATTAATTTCTGCTGTAAATTGCTAAGTATCACAGTGATAAAACAATGGTCGTACCTTGAGGCAGAATCCAAAGTCCGTAGGAGCCCCATAGCTTTTCTTTGCAGACAGCAACATATATACATTACTCTCAGGAAAATCACAGAAGAATTGTAGGTGTCTGGGGTCCTAGGAAAAAAAAAAGATACACTCAATTTGGAAGTATGGTGGGGAAAATATGTAAATTAGAGGCTCTGAAGTATGTCAATCCATTTTAAAGTGTATCTCAGGTGTCTAGAGCTTTAGTTTGGGGTAGAGTGTGAAAGGGTTGGAGAACTTGTAGCCTTTGGCCTGGAGGACAAGAACAATCAGCTAGTCCTTTCATCGTAGGAACAGATTTTTTAAGAACTAAGGAAATTGTACCATGCAAAGTGAGCCTGTGACTGTGCACTTGCAAGTGCAGTTTCCCCCAAGCCTAGTAAATGCGGTAAGCTCTGCTGATTTCCATCATCCAATCATATGCAAAATTGCTTTTTTATTTTCTTTGTATCTGATTGGGTATTCTTTATAAAGTGAAATTTTACCACCTTATATTTACTAGATAAATGCGTGCAACTGCACTTGCAAATTGCACAGTCTATTTGCTTTTAGTAAATCAGCCCCATGGTGTATCTTGATTGGTAGGCATAGTGAATATGGGTGTTACTAAAGAATATGGTCTATTCTCACATACTTTTTGAAAATTTCCAGCATCAGCTTTCTTTGTGGCTCTTGGCATTCAGTCACAGGATATCTCAAAACCAATTTCCCTTTGCTAGGCGCTGTGATCGCAGATTTTAAGGAGGATTTGATAACTCTATAATGCTCATCATGTGAACCTAAACTGACTTTAGGGTCTCTGCTCCAGCATCTATGCCCCTTATTTGGTGTGTTCCACTGGGGGTGCAGGTCAGGCTAGGAGTCCACCCTGACTCCATGTAATCCACAGAACAAGTAAAAATGTCAATCACCGTACACCACACAAGCCCAGGTTTAATAGGTGATAGCAGCCTCAGCCTAACTCCATCCATGCCACTCCCCCGACATGTTTCACCCCACCCACAGGGCTTATTTATGGAAATGGGGCGAAACATGTTAGGGGGCGTGGTCTGGATGGAGTTAGGCTGCTATTACCTTTAACACGCCTTTAACACGCTGAGCTTATATCAGTGGCAGAACTACCAGGGTTGCAAAGGTCACCCTGGAGTTCTTCCACTGTGGGGGGGGGGGGGGGCAAGAGCCTCAACTGTAGTTCCCCAGTGCCTGCAGAGCTCTGAGCTGCGAGTGTCTCTCTTACAGCCCAGAGCCAGCTCTGACAGTTCCACACCCCCCCCGCCGACACGGACAGGAGTGGAGAAAGAGCTGATCAGCTTCTCCTCCTCCCACCCTCTTCTCCTGTGTCTGCCCTGACACTTCCCGGCAGTCGTGCGCCTTAGAGAAGGGGAAGTATAAGCAGAAAGTTTGAAGCCCAGCAGCCAGAAAAGGAAAGGTGCACCCTGCCTCTCCATCCATCTACTGTGAGTGAAGTGTCCCCCATCCCACCCTTCTCTCTTCTGCCTCCCAGTGAGTACTAATTTAAGAGGGACCCAGATGTAAGTTGTGCTCTGTGAACTCTGAAGTAAGTGGGGCTTTGGCGAGCAGAGACTCCCTTCCATGACAATTCGCCTTTATATCAGAATCCATAGCATTCCCCCTTACATCAGAACTCTCCTTAAATCAGGGTTCTCCTTTACATTCCAAAGTCCATAGAGATCCCCCCTACAGTATAAGTGGAAATTCTGTGGACTCTGATGTAAGGGGCGCTCTGCAGACTCTGATGTAAGAGGCACTCTGTGGACTCTGATGTAAGGGGCGCTCTGCAGACTCTGACGTAAGGGAGGCTCTGCAGACTCTGATGTAAGAGGCCCTCTGCAGACTATGATGTAAGGGGGTCTCTGTGGACTCCAAAGTAAGGGACTGATTTAGACTCTGATGTAAGAGGGGGTCTAAGGTCTCTGCTGTGAGGGGCTCTCTTTAGACTCTGATGTAAGGGCCACTCTGCGGACTCTGATGTAAGGGTCATACTGGGGACTCTGATGTAAGGGCCACTCTGATGTAAGGGCCACTCTTGGGATTCTGATCTAAGGGCCACTCTTGGGATTCTGATCTAAGGGCCACTCTTGGGATTCTGATCTAAGGGCCACTCTTGGGATTCTGATCTAAGGGCCACTCTTGGGATTCTGATCTAAGGGCCACTCTTGGGATTCTGATCTAAGGGCCACTCTTGGGATTCTGATCTAAGGGCCACTCTTGGGATTCTGATCTAAGGGCCACTCTGGGGACTCTGATCTAAGGGCCACTCTGGGGACTCTGATCTAAGGGCCACTCTGGGGACTCTGATCTAAGGGCCACTCTGGGGACTCTGATCTAAGGGCCACTCTGGGGACTCTGATCTAAGGGCCACTCTGGGGACTCTGATCTAAGGGCCACTCTGGGGACTCTGATCTAAGGGCCACTCTGGGGACTCTGATCTAAGGGCCACTCTGGGGACTCTGATCTAAGGGCCACTCTGGGGACTCTGATCTAAGGGCCACTATGGGAACTCTGATCTAAGGGCCACTCTGGTGACTCTGATCTAAGGGCCACTCTGTTGACTCTGATGAAAGGGGTGCTTTGGGACCCCTAATTAAAGAGGAATGCTGGGAACTCTGATGTAAGAGGGGGCTTTGGGAACCCTGTGGATTCCGGTGTAAAGAGGGAATGCACCGGGGATTTTTTAAAAATTGCTGTACGCCGCTAAAGTGTTTGGGTTTGGCTTGACGAAATGGTGGCAACCCTACTCAAGACGACAGGAAGGAGGCCCGTGGGACTGTAATTAAGGGTTCTGCAATAGGGGTAAAGGGCCCCAGGATCAATAGGAAGGGCCCCGGGGTCGGAGGGAAGAGGGAGGTCAGGGGGGTCTTTCATGAATTCTTGCACCGGGGCCCTGAAGGTTCCAGTTACGCATCTGCCTTGTGTGGTGCGGGGTGGCTGAGATTCTTCTCTACAATCTTCAGCATGTATCACTGTGGGTTCCATTCGAAATAATGCATGAAGGGTGAAATATCTGGCACTCAGAGTCACCAACCCAATATACTGGCAATGTAGTGGACCCCCAGCCCTGCCCATTGTAAAGATTCAACTAGGTGATCTTAGATCTTCCAATGCAGGCACTTGTTCTAGTAATAACTTTAATAAAGGACTTTTCCCTCACTTTGGAGAGGTTTCTTTTCACTTTCTGTAGTGTTTCTGTATCAGGAAGTGAAGGAAAAGAAGAAAAAAGGACAAGGGTTTTAAACATTCCCTACTCAATCCAAAGCAAGCAAAAGTGTTGTATAGAGATACACGTTAAAATGGACCTTCCACTACAATGCAGGGTCTGATAATTACATACCGCCTCCTCCCTCCCCACACCAAAAAAGCTTCTACCTGTAAAATAAAAAGACCTATAGAGAATAGTTAGAAAATATACTTACCTTACACCTGGCATTGGGGTGTAGGATCCTGAGATTTTGGATACCCAGCATTCCCAGGATCTCACCTGGAGGATTATGGCATCACTGTTTCCAAAGTGGAAGCCAAGTATAATGTAAGTATATTTTCCACTTTATCTATAAGTATATTCTTTTTTACAGGTATAATGCAGCAATTTTAGATGGGGGAGGGGGTGTATATAATAAACAGACCTTGCACTTTAGAAGAATGCATGGTAAATCATTTTAAATCCAATGTTTACATTTTTTAGGTTTTTATTTTTACATTGTCCACATTTTTAAAACTGCCAAAATGATGGAGCATCTTTCCAATAGAAGATGTACTCATTTTTTTTGCTTCCAGAGGCATGCCCAGCAGTGTCTGATAGCATGACCCCAGCTACAGTATAAGGTGCTTTCCTCCTGCTGCTACAGCCCTGGCCAAAAGTATGGCCAGGGCTGTAGCACAAATATTAATTTTCACAAGGTTTGCTGCCTCAGCTTTTATGATGGCAATTTGCATATACTGTTATATATAGTCCCTCTTTACCATTAAAATTAACTTAATCCAAAAAAAAAACATTTCCACTACATTTCAGCCCTGCCACAAAAGGACCAATTGACATCATGTCAGTGATTCTCTTGTTAACACAGGTGTCAGTGTTGACGAGGACAAGGCTGGAAAGCACTCTGTAATGCTGATTGCATTAAAATAACAAACTAGAAGCTTTAACCGCTTCCGGACCAGCCTCCGCAGTTATACTGCGGCAGGTTGGCTCCCCTGCGTGAAATCACGTAGCTGTACGTTGGCTCTCGGGGCAGGCGCATGGGGGGTGCCGATGCTCAAGGCCGAAGGTCGCGATGACCGCCGGCCAGGAGCGATCGTGAGCAGGAGACACAGAACAGGGACGAGTGTGTGTAAACGCACTTCCCTGTTCTGTTCTGACAGGAGTGACAGATGGTGTGTTCCTATTAGCTGTACAAACAGAAGAATGGTTGTTGCGCTGTGATAAGGAAAAGGGAAGTGGAATGTGGGAGGGACTAAATAAAAAGTGAATGTGATGGAGAGGTGAAAACAGCTCCAAAAAGGGCCACAAATACACTAAAAAAGGAGGTAATAATATACAAAATGATAAAATCGAGTGTAGTAAAGTGTATAATCAATGTAGCGACTGTGTAGCATATAGTAAATATCTCAAAAAATAAATAAACAATAAAATGGAGTTGAACAAACTTAGGTGAAAACACTCAACAAAACGTCCAAGTGGTCTAGTCTCCAAACTAGCACAAATTGACTAACATAAATATGAAAGCTGGATGCAGTGAGTCCATATAAGTGAATGAATAGCAGTCCCGCCACCAAACAGCATACAAATCTTCAGTGTGAACACCTCTGTGTCTTCAAGCAGCTCACCTTACTGCTGTAAGGTATACAACATGTGCTTAGTTACAGACCAAAGGCAGACATGGATATCCCATCCGGTGTTTTAAATGGTTCCAATGATGGGTATATAGAATAAAAAAATGACATAAGCAGTATATCAAATATAACACCATGACGGCCAGAGAGGGGACGGACCAAAAGGAAAGGATGCACTCACTTGTTTAAAGTGAGTGTGGGCATCAATCCATGAACGCCGAGTGCGTATGCCTCAGTAGATGTCCTCAGTTGGTCTCGGCTCCGCAATGCTCGTCAGATAGGGTAGGTGTATATTGGGTATAAAGAAATAGTATACATAGCATAATCCCTTATGGTAGACTAATTTTATTTAAAACAGTAAAGCAGACTCACATTTAAAAGCAGACTGCGGCACATAACATCCACGAGCGCCGAGCTCGTCTCCTGCCGTTGAGATGTGACAGTGTCCCGTGCTCCAATCCTGACGCGTATCATCACGTCACGTGACTTCATCAGAGGATAACACGGGGTAAGGGTGAGTGTCTATAAATAGCCTGCGCATGATGGACATCTGGCGGCCATTTTCCCGAAGTCAAACAATATAGTGGATGGCTACGGTATTACACAGGTCCGTCGGCCATTTTGCTGTGGACTCACACATAGACAGACAGTATGGAAAAAGAAGATTGCCAATAGCATGGTCCATGTGGAGAAAGGATGAGAAGCACAGCAAAGGCAATCACTAAACAGTGATAAGACCCACAAGTCTACCTATGTACCCCCCAGATCATACAATATCCTTACAGGAAACCCCTGAAGAAGGAATTGCATTTTTTATCCGAAACATGTTGGGTTCTCAAGTACCATGTATATGCATGTTTTCCTTGATTAAAACACTCATGTATATGGTCTAGATATTTTGTATGAACTGTTCACTGTTTTAAATATTTCTTTTGTATATTTCTAATAAAGTATATATTTTTATTACTCCTGGGTACCTGTATTACCAATCATATTATCCCTTTCAAAAAAAAAAAAAACCCTCTTCCCTCCTTACTTCTTAGATAATTTACTTCCACTCCCCCTCTCACCCGTACAATCCCAAGGTCTCTTTTGTTTATCTCTCCTAAGACCCACAAGTGGGGAACGTCGCCGTATATATTAAGGATAGTAATGCACCGACGTGCATAAATGATAAAAAATCGGAATTCACTATAAAAATATAAAAATGTATAAAATATATACATATACATATATATATATATATATATATATATATATATAAAAATTATATGATAAGGAAAATATTATATATATATGTATAAAAAAAAAAAGGGGGGAGAGAGAGGAAAAGGAACAGTGAACTGGACATAGTCCACGAAACGAGAGGGGGGGGAGGTCAAAAAATGAAAAAGAGGAGCTCTGGAGACTACACAACTCAACTAAAAGGGTATGCAGATGTATAAATAAAACAATGCATGAAAACAATAGGTATCTATACAGCAGAAGTGAAAACAAATTAATGATATTGTAAATACACGACCCATAGGGCTGAATTGCCCAGAGATGAACAAACTAGGTGTGTAAATATATAGAATATGTGAATATTGAAAATGGTGTAAAGAATAGAATAAGAAGTAGACTAAAAGTCACTGAGAAAGCAGTTTAGTTCGAACTCAATATTGAGCCCTTTGGGCGCAAGAGTGTCCATAGCGCAAAAAATAAAAACCGCAGAGGTGATCAAATACCACCAAAAGAAAGCTTTATTTGTGGGAAAAAAGGACGTTTATTTTGCTTGGGTACAGCATCGCACGACCGTGCAATTGTCAGTTAAAGAGACGCAGTGCCGAATCACAAAAAACGCTCTGGTCAGGAAGGGGGTAAATTCTTCCGGGGCTGAAGTGGTTAAAAGGAGGGTGGTGCTTGAAATCATTGTAATTTCTAACCATGGTTACCTGCATGGAAACATGTGCAGCCATCATGTTTGCACAAAAATCCACAGGCAAGGAAATTGCTGCTACTAAGATTGCACCTAAATCAACCATTTATTGGATCATCAAAAATTTCAAGGAGAGAGGTTCAATTGTTGAAAAGAAGGCTTCAGGGCACCCAAGAAAGTTCAGCAAGTGCCAGGACCATCTCCTACAGTTGATTCAGCTTTGGGATCGGGCCACCACCAGTGCAGAGCTTGCTCAGAAATGGCAGCAGGCAGGTGTGAGTGCATCTGCACGCACAGTGAGGCAAAGACTTTTGGAGGATGGCCTGGTGTCAAGAAGGGCAGCAAAGAAGCCACCTCTCTCCAGGAAAAACATCAGGGACAGACTGATATTCTGCAAAATGTACAGGGATTGGACTTATGAGGACTAGGGTAAAGTAATTTTCTCTGAATTCCCTTTCCGATTGTTTGAGGCATCCGGAAAAAACCTTGTCCAGAGAAGAAAGGGTGAGTGCCACCAACAGTCCTGTGTCATGCCAACAGTAAAGCATCCTGAGACCATTCATGTGTGAGGTTACTTCTAAACCAAGGAAGTGGGCTCACTCACAATTTTGCCAAAGAACACAACCATGAATGAAGAATGGTACAAAAACATCCTCCCAGAGCAACTTCTCCCAACCATCCAAGAACAGTTTGGTGACGAAAAATGCATTTTCCAGCATGATGGAGCACCTTGCCATAAGGCATAAGTGATAACTAAGTGGCTTGGGGAACAAAACATGGAAATTTTGGGTCCATGGCCAGGAAACTCTTCAGACCTTAATCCCATTGAAAACTTGTGGTGAATCTTTAAGTGGCAGCTGAACAAAAAAAAAACCCCACAAATTCTGACAAACTCCAAGCATTGAATATGCAGGAATGGGCTGCCATCAGTCAGGATGTGGCCCAGAAGTTTATTAACAACATGCCATGGCAAGTTGCAGAGGTCTTGAAAAGGAAGGGTCAACACTGCAAATATTGACTCTTTGCAGTGTTGTAATTGTCAAAGTCTTTGACACTTATAAAATGCTTGTAATTGTACTTCAGTATACCAAAGTAACATATGACAAAAATATCTAAAAAGCAGAATACTTTGTGAAAATTAAAGGGTTTGTAAACCCTTGTTAAAAAAAAAAACAAAAAAAACAAACATGTCATACTTACCTCCACTGTGCAGTTCATTTTGCACGGAGTGGCCCCGATCGTCCTCTTCTGGGGTCCCCTGGCAGCGCTAGTAGCTCCTCCCTGCAACAGGTGTTCATGTTGGAGAAGCGCTCTCCTTGGTGGACACCCATGGGAGCCGATGGCTGCGCTGCTATCAATCTATCCACTCAAGAGCCAAGACAACGGGCAGAGAGGAAAAGCGCCTCTCCGCCGAGGGAACGAACGGGCTCAGGTGAGTAAAATGGTGGGGGCTGGGGGGCTGAACAGTGTCAGAAGTTTTTTCACCTAAATGCATAGGATACATTAACCACCTCAATACTGGGCAATTTCACCCCCAATGCTGTACCCAAATGAAATTTTTATCATTTTGTTCACACAAATAGAGATTACTTTTGGTGATATTTATTCATGACTCTTTATTTTTAGCGATATAAGCGAAAAAAGAGCGGAAATTTTGAAAAAAAAAACGCAATATTTTCTTCTTTCTATTTTAAAAGAAATCCAATAAAATTGAATTTTGTCATAAATTTAGGCTAAACTGTATTCTGCTACATGTTTTTGGTAAAAAAAAATCTCGTTGCGTGTATAATAATTGGTTCGTGTGATCACGGACAGATGTACGCAAATGATCATGTACAGATGTGCGCAGGTGATCACAGACATATGTGTGCAGATAATCATTGGGACATGTGATTTTACTGTTATATATGTGGGGGACAGTTGTTTTTACTATGTGGGGACATGTGTTTTGGGGACATGTGTGTTTACTTTGTTCTTCTCCTCACTGACAACTTCTGTGTAAGGAGTGGAGAGCCGATTGCCTAGCAACCGGCTCTGTATTTACATCACATGACGGCTGTGATTGGACACAGCCATCATGTGATCATGAGGGCCAATCACAGAGCCCTCCTGCTGATCAGAGATGCGGCGTGTCCGGGTGACACTAACGCATCGGGATCACGCCGCTGCACGAGCACACGTGAGCGCAAGCACGCTCCTTCTGAGTGGACATTCCTGAATGTCCACTCAGAAGGAGAGAGCGCCCACCCGGCCGTTTATGTGCAGTGGCCGGGTGGGAAGTGGTTAAGGTGACACTTTCCTCCTTTATTCACCCCCCGATACATCCATAAAGATTATCCTGTTTGCTATTTTGCCAACGCCTCAGAAAAAAAGAGGGGGGTAGCCCTCTGTTTGTCTAGGCGGCTCTCGTTCACTGAAACGAAGGTCATAAAATATCGGGAAGAGAGATACCTCAGTTAATTGCTCAGTTAATATACCATTATGATCTGGTAGACATCTGGAGGGAGGCTAATCCCACCTCTAGGAATTACTCACATTTCTTGAGAGCCCATAACCGCTATTCTCGCATTGATCATATTTTTCTCCTCTCTGGACTTTTACCTAAATTGCAATCAGCCAAAATAATCTCAACCCCTTGGTCAGACCATGATCCTATAATACTACAGTTTTCAGACCTAACAACTAAAATAGCGAAATCGCATTGGCATCTAAACGACTCTCTCCTAAGTAATGAAGCTTACTGCTTGATATTTCTACCCATCTGAGGAATTATTTCGAAATTAATAAGACAGGAGATACAACCCCTGCAATCAATTGGGCTGCACATAAAGCATCCGTAAGAGGGTTCCTTATTCAGCTGTCTTCTAGGCTCAAAAAAGCACGAGACGAGTTGATTCATGCCAAAACTAGGGAGTATGAAGCTCCCCTGACATATTAACTAAACTTGAACAAGCCCATTTGGAACTCAACATGAGAGCTGAGAAGCAATTATGCTGGTCCGACCATAGATTCTTTACTTGGCGCGACCGCCCGGGATCTCTGCTAGCACATAAGCTCACTCCTAGATATACTCACTCAGCATTACCTAAAATTAGACTTTCAGGAGGCCACATTTCCCAAAATCCTCAAAAAATTCTTCAAGAATTTCATAAATTTTATGCTGAACTATATGGACAGCCCCGGGAATCCGCTTCTTCATCTGTTGGGGAATTTCTGGGGAGCCTACCTATTCCCTCTATTGAGGAAGCACATAGAGATCTAATGGACCAGCCCTTTACTTGTGAGGAGATCAGTGATACCATCAAACTGATACCACTCCACAAATCACCAGGACCAGGTGGTCTCCCTAACATTTATTACAAAAAATTTACAGAACAGCTGGTCCCACACATGGCCCTCTACTTTAATTATTTGCGGGATGGAGGGGCGGTTCCTCTGGACGAAAACAAAGCGAACATTAGTGTCATTCCTAAACCTAACAAAGATAATACCGATGTTCTAAATTATCGCCCGATCTCGTTAATTAATTGTGATCTGAAAATTCTCACAAAACTCATGGCCCTACGTCTTAGCTCATTCTTGGCAGACTACATTCATAAAGATCAGTCAGGATTCATTGCTGGGCGTAAAACACTAGACCAAATTCGTAGAACTATTGATTTGATTTCAGCTGTACGTACTAACTGGGATGCCCCCCTTTCCCGAGAGCTTCTCCTTTTATCATTAGACCTCCATAAGGCTTTTGATAGCGTGAATTGGAATTACCTGTTCGCTACTCTAGAGACGTTTGGATTTGGACCTAGCTATTTATTGTTATTGAAGACTTTATATGGATCCCCATCAGCTCAAGTTTCCATAAGGGGTTACAAATCGTCGACATTTGCTATCAAACGTGGTACGAGACAGGGAGGCCCTTTATCACCTTTACTTTTTGCATTAGCTATTGAGCCTCTGGCTATGGCAATTCGGTACCACCCTAATATTTCTGGTATCAATTGTGGACAACAGGAACAAAAATGTGCATTATTTTCCAATGATGTCCTTATGTATATTACAAACCCTCAAGTCACTCTACCCCACTTGCTATCCCTACTGGATAAGTTTTCCCCGCTTTCTGGTCTCTCTTTGAACCCACACAAAACAGCCCTTAATGTTTCACTTCCACACTCAATAGTATGGATGCTTCGGGATAATTATGACTTTCAATGGGCATCGCATTCCCTTTCATATTTAGGGATCCAACTAACACCTTCTATTGAGACCCTCTATAAGGCTAACTACCCCCATTATTTAAAAAACTTAAAGAAGACCTTTGCAGGTGGGCGGACTATTCCCTATCTTGGTTTGGCAGAATCAATTCAGTCAAAATGACGCTTTTACACAGGATACTATATTACTTTAGAACGCTACCAGTGACGGTCCCGAGGGGAGAACTACAGTGTTTACAAGCCGAGGTTTTTCATTTCATTTGGGGTAATAAAAGACCTCGCATGAACAAACAGATCCTATATGCACCAAAATTAAGGGGGGTCTTGGGCTTCCTAATTTACTAAACTACTTTCAAGCTGCCCAAATTTCCCAATTAGCCCAAACTACTGCTACAGGCCCTGCACCCATTTGGGTTTCTCTGGAAGCACTTTCCTGCCACCCCTTGGCTATAGGAGCACTGATGTGGCTTCCCAGTCCATTATGCCCCCCTATATTATGCCCTTCATTATCCATTATCACGTCATCGGGTATCCCTATCATGCCCACACACGCCTTTAGCTCCTGTCTTTTGCAATCCAGAATTTCCACCCGGGTTGGTACCACAGTCATTTCATTGGTGGCTTAACAAAGGTTTGCTGAGAATTGGTGATTACCTTAATGGCAACCAAGTATACTCTTTACAACATTTCAAAGAGAAGATGCAGATACCTACTAATGAAATATTCCGATATAATCAAATTACATCCTTTATCAGACTCAAACTTAATCTAATAATTGAACCGAATACACTTACAACGTTCGAGTTATCATGTCAGGCAAGGGGTCAATTAAAAGGACGACCATCTGTGGCCTATGCTTCCCTCACTGAACCTATATCAAAACTTTCCTATATGAAACAATGGGAAAAAGATCTGAATCTTAGTTTAGATCTATGTGAATGGCAAGAAATTGCTTATAACTTATCCAAAATCTCTATCAATACCACGCTAATCGAAGCCAACTATAAAACATTATTACGCTGGTACTTGGTCCCAGCTCGGGTGGCTAAGATGCATCCATCCACATCATCTAATTGTTTTCAACGCTGTGGTCAATCAGAGACAATGTACCAACTTTGGTGGCAGTGCCCTCTGGTAAATAGGTTGTGGATTAGGGTTTTTAATTTAATAAATTCAGTGACAGGGGTGAACATCCGTAGATCCCCAGAAATAACCCTAATCCACAGATTACCCGAAGAGATACACAGGAAATTAACTAAACTAATCACATATATACTGTTAGCTCCATTGGAAAAAAACGAATATCCCGCTAGATTACGTTAAAAATAAAATCAACTGGATTATGGTAAATGACAAACTTACTCACACGCTCCATAATAATTCCAAAAAATTTGATAAAATATGGGACCCATGAATCCATTACATTTCGGTTCCCTAATGAGCTCTGGATTGACCCTCTTGCATTCTTCTTCTTCCTCTATCTTCTTTCCTATCTTTGTTCTCTTTCTTCCTCTCTATTTTTCCATTTGTATTTTAACCCAATACTTACTGGGTTGTCTTAAAAGTCCACTAAGTTTATGATACTGACATTATGGGGAAGGGATAAAAAATGTCCTATTATGTCTTATCCATTATCCCTCTTCGACCTTTCCCTTCCCCTCACCTATCTAAATATGCTTTACTCAGGTTTTTGAAGTCACTTTATGTGGCCATGACGTTGAACACTGATTGAATTTAAAGGTTAAGTTAATTATATACCTAATATTGTTTGATGTTATACACTGGGCCCTTTTGCCTAGCAGATTTATCCGAAGACAACTCATGAGTACTGTTTATTCTTTCATAATAAGAGACCATGTGATACTTTTGGTAATTTTATTTTAGATATATCTAATTTTGTAATAGCAAAAATCTGAAGATTGATCTAAATGTATCTACTGATTTTGTTATTCCTAAAATCTTTCAATAAAAACATTGAAATAAAAAAACCCATGGGTTTACAACCCCTTTAAATGTTTGTGTCATTCTCAAAACTTTTGGCCACGGCTGTACATCACTACCCTTTCAAGAACCCGCCTGTCATTTTCTCTTTTACTCCAAAATTCAGTTCATCCTTTTGTAAATTCGAGAAACAAAAGTTGGCAAGCCTATTCTGAAGGATAGTGTACGGGAGAAACAGCAAGCAAATTACTATGTGGCACTCTTATGGATAGGCCCCCATGGGTCTTGCTGCATGGCAGCCAATCAAATTAAGTCCACTAATGGAAAATATCAGGGAGTAGAAGTTAAAAACCTGATATCTGAGACTCCTTGTATTTGAAACTGATAAACTTGCCATCGCAAATACTAAAGAGAACAATAGGACAATAAAAACTATATAGCCTTAAAGACATTGATTGTTATAAGTACTATCATCTGGCTGCAACTTTTTTAAGAACTTGCTCCTAAGAATGTAAGTCAGTCATGGAGGAATCATTGCCAGCTGACTGCTGAATAACCCAGGCGCCATGGATTATTAAACAGGCAATAAGCATTGTTTTCCGCCAACTGTGGATTGTTGTATAGCAACACATCTCTCACAGTATTATGTATTCATGTTAAAGTTTTACTTATAAAGTTTGCAGTTAAGCTTGATTCAACTTTCACCCTTCTAAGCAAAGGTTGTGATTGCAAACAACAGATCATTGTGCTGCAACTTTCTACACTGCATCTGGAAGCTGGCAATGTAAAAATGAATATGGGGGTGGAATATACAGTACATGGTTTATATAGTATTGGATTTTAAAAATAGTTTAAAGCAGAGTTTCCGATTCAGTTGAAAATGTGATATGCAATTGCATGACCATGATGTTAATATGAGCTGATACTTAATTGTAATAAAAATTTTTTGTATCTGTCCAGGTGTTCAAAATTCAAAATGAGCTCCTCTAGCAAAAATTGACAACCAGAAAAATTAGTTGTCAGCATATGACTCATAGCTGCTCCGGTGGTGGCTGGTGAAGTTTTAGGATGGGGGGCGCCAGACCCCGCCTTTCCTATTTGACCCCTCCCACTTCTAATAAGCCCCAGCCCTTATAAAAACCACCCACTCCGTCCACTGTATTCCACCCATAGTGTCAGGAGTATACAGCGCAGCCTTACAGGACAGAGTATACAGCGCAGCCTCACAGGACATAGTGTACAGCTCAGCCTCACAGGACATAGTATACAGCACAGCCTCACAGGACAGAGTATACGGCGCAGCCTCACAAGACAGAGTATACAGCGCAGCCTCATATTACAGAGTATACAGCGCAGCCTCACAGGACAGAGTATACAGGGCAGCCTCATATTACAGAGTATACAGCGCAACCTCACAGGACATAGTATACAGCGCAGCCTCACAGGACATAGTATACAGCTCAGCCTCACAGGACAGAGTATACAGCGCAGCCTCACAGGACAGAGTATACAGCGCAGCCTCATATTACAGAGTATACAGCGCAGCCTCACAGGACAGAGTATACAGGGCAGCCTCATATTACAGAGTATACAGCGCAGCCTCACAGGACAGAGTATACAGCGCAGCCTCACAGGACATAGTATACAGCGCAGCCTCACAGGACAGAGTATACAGCGCAGCCTCACAGGACAGAGTATACAGTGCAGCCTCACAGGACAGAGTATACAGCGCAGCCTCATATTACAGAGTATACAGCGCAGCCTCATATTATAGAGTATACAGCGCAGCCTCACAGGACAGAGTATACAGCGCAGCCTCACAGGACAGAGTATACAGCGCAGCCTCACGGGACAGAGTATACAGCACAGCCTCACAGGACAGAGTATACAGCGCAGCCTCACAGGACAGAGTATACAGCGCAGCCTCACAGGACAGAGTATACAGCGCAGCCTCACAGAACAGAGTATACAGCGCAGCCTCATATTACAGAGTATACAGCGCAGCCTCACAGGACATAGTATACAGCGCAGCCTCATAGGACATAGTATACAGCTCAGCCTCACAGTACAGAGTATACAGCGCAGCCTCACAGGACAGAGTATACAGCGCAGCCTCACAACACAGAGTATACAGCGCAGCCTCACAGGACAGAGTATACAGCGCAGCCTCACAGGACAGAGTATACAGCGCAGCCTCATATTACAGAGTATACAGCGCAGCCTCACAGGACATAGTATACAGCGCAGCCTCATAGGACATAGTATACAGCGCAGCCTCACAGGACAGAGTATACAGCGCAGCCTCACAGGACATAGTATACAGCACAGCCTCACAGGACAGAGTATACAGCGCAGCCTCACAGGACAGAGTATACAGTGCAGCCTCACAGGACAGAGTATACAGCGCAGCCTCATATTACAGAGTATACAGCGCAGCCTCATATTATAGAGTATACAGCGCAGCCTCACAGGACAGAGTATACAGCGCAGCCTCACAGGACAGAGTATACAGCGCAGCCTCACGGGACAGAGTATACAGCACAGCCTCACAGGACAGAGTATACAGCGCAGCCTCACAGGACAGAGTATACAGCGCAGCCTCACAGGACAGAGTATACAGCGCAGCCTCACAGAACAGAGTATACAGCGCAGCCTCATATTACAGAGTATACAGCGCAGCCTCACAGGACATAGTATACAGCGCAGCCTCATAGGACATAGTATACAGCTCAGCCTCACAGTACAGAGTATACAGCGTAGCCTCACAGGACAGAGTATACAGCGCAGCCTCACAGGACAGAGTATACAGCGCAGCCTCACAGGACAGAGTATACAGCGCAGCCTCACAGGACAGAGTATACAGCGCAGCCTCATATTACAGAGTATACAGCGCAGCCTCACAGGACATAGTATACAGCGCAGCCTCATAGGACATAGTATACAGCTCAGCCTCACAGTACAGAGTATACAGCGCAGCCTCACAGGACACAGTAAGATGGGGAGAGAGAGACTCCAATTCCTCAGCTCAGCACACAGCACCAGGAGACATCCAGTAAAGCTTGTCAGCCTTCCCTGTACTCTCAGTTGTGTGTGAGGGCAGAGAAGGGCTGTTGGTGCGGGGGGGGGGGGGGGTGGCAGGGTTACCAGAGAGGATATTGCAGGTCTATCAGCATAGGTGTGCGCAGCCTATTGCATTAGGGTGTGCACCCCAAATTTTTTAAAACATGGACGATGTTAGTAGAGCAGTGGATGGTATCAGTAGAGCATTGGCCTTGTCAGTAGGGCATTGTATGGTGTCAGTAGTTTTTTTATTTTTATTATTTTACTTTTTTATTAATTTAAAAAAAAAAAAATAGGAGCCCACTAGGGGGCTTTGGTGAAATATCAGCAAGGAGAATCTGCGCCACACAGGGTGATTAGGGTGTGCCCAGGCACACCCGGCACACCCCCTGCGCACGCCTATGTCTATCAGTGTATGATGTTCAGCTGCTTCCTCCAGCTGCTTGCTCTGCTCAGACTGCCTCCTCCTCCCCTTTTTTTACATGTGTGCCCAGCATACTTACTCACTTATTTAAACATTGGGCTCACCACTAGATATAACATTAATATCAAGAATTATATCAGTCTAGGGAAATAAAAAAATGAAAGAGACAACAAAACCTTGGTTTTTATTTCCCTAGACTGATATAATTCTTGATATTAATGTTATATCTGATCAGATATTGTAGGGGATATACCTTTTGGAGACAAGGGGGGGTGTATGGGGCCTAGTAGTATGATGCTGGTACATAATGTAGTGTCTTATGTCTTTTGAGACATTTTAACAAATCTAATAAAAGAATGTTATATTTTTAAATGGTATAGGACTAGTTATTCCAAAGGGAGGTTTTTAGCACCTTCAAAGTCACAATTTTGTTCCTTTCTGTGCATACTTTGCAAAATGGGGTCATTTTTGGGGCGTTTCCATTGCCCTGGTGCTCCAGGACCTTCAAAATATGTAAGAGGTAGTCAAGAAATGATATGTGTAATTTATACTCGTAGAACACCTGATGGTGCTCCTTGCATGTTCTGGGCCTCTGTATATGGCCAAGCTGTGTAAAAGTCTCACACATGTGGTATTGCCATACTCGGGAAGAGTAGAAGAATGTATTTTGGGGTGTCATTTGTGGTATGCATATGCCGTGTGAGAGAATTAACTTGTTAATATAAATTAATATAAAAAAAATTAATATAAAAATTTATTATGCAAAGAATTGTGGGAAAAAATCACAACTTCAAAGAACTCACCGTTCCTCTTACTTAATATCTTGGAATGTCTACTTTCTAAAAATGGGTCATTTGGGGGGTATTTGTACTGTCCTGGCTTGTTAGGGTCTCAAGAAATGAGATGAGGCCGTCAGTACATCAGGTTTGATCAATTTTCAATGATTGCCACCATAGCTTGTAGACTATAACTTTCACAAAGACCAAATAATTTACATTAATTTGGGTTATTTTTTTTACCAAAGATATGTAGCAGTATAAATGTTGGCCAAAATTTATGAAGAAAAATTACTAACTTTTAAATTTTATAACAGAAACGGAAAAAAATATTTTTTGATACATTTTAAATGTTCCTATTAAATGATTTAAGCAAATTTCTTTCGTTAAAGTGGTATCAACCCCAAATCTAAAAATGTAAAATATTGCAGCTTACTAATTATTAGAGATGGCTGCATTTGTTTTCTTTTTTTAGGCTTTTTGCTCTGTTTCACCTGGTGATCTGCTGTGACCTCCTGTATTAGAGTTCCCCCACTCTAAATAAAGGAGCACAGGGGGCACCTTTGGACAACAAAATTGTCAGTCTGTGGGGAGGG
Source organism: Lithobates clamitans (assembly GCA_037952925.1). Classification (NCBI taxonomy): domain Eukaryota; kingdom Metazoa; phylum Chordata; class Amphibia; order Anura; family Ranidae; genus Lithobates; species Lithobates clamitans. The sequence continues at coordinate 9,366,536 of JBBGZY010000502.1, read as the reverse complement.
AGGTGTTAGATGACCAAGTAGATTTGCATACAGTAACAAACTGAAGCCAAACTCCAGCTCACACTTTATAAGCAGTCACAGAAAACATGTTATTTTCGTTTTGGGATAAAGGTTTTACATAAATAAATAAAAGGTGATTATTGTAAGCATCCCTGTCGGTTTTAAATAGTTTGTCTCATCTCTATAAGGCCCCTTTCACACTTGGGCGGTAGGGGGCGTCGGCGGTAAAACAGCACTATTTTTAGCGCTGTTTTACCGCGGTATTCGGCCGCTAGCGGTGCGGTTTTAACCCCCCGCTGGCGGCCGAAAAAGGGTTAAAACCCCTCGTATAGCGCGGCTATAGCCGCGGTATTACCGCGGTATAGCTGCGCTGTCCCATTAATTTCAATGGGCAGGAGCGGTTTAGGAGCGGTGAATACACCGCTCCTTTACCGCTCCAAAGATGCGGCTCGCAGGAGATTTTTTCTTCTCCTGCCAGCGCACCGCTTCAGTGTGAAAGCCCTCGGGCTTTCACATTGAACAAACAGCGGAGGCTGTTTAGGGGCGGTTTGCAGGCGCTATTTTTAGTGCAATAACGCCTGCAAACCGCCCCAGTGTGAAAGGGGTCTTACCAATTATTCTGCTGGAAAGAGAAAAACAACAGACTTACTGGCTGGATCACTAGGTGAAAATAGAAGAAAGAAAGCCTAAGAAAGAAAATAAAAGCAGCCATCACATCTGAGAAATGGTAAGCTGCAATATATTAAATGTTTCCTTTTGGGTTTAATACCACTTTAATGTCTTGCAACAGTGCTATCTTTGAGAGGTTGATATATTAATGTTAAGATCTCATCCCATTTAACTAATAATGATGGGTAGTTTTTTGAGACTCAAAAGCTGCATTTATATGTAAAATTGCACCATTTTGTAATGGGGTATATACAGTGCCTTGAAAAAGTAATCATACCCCTCGACATTTTCCACATTTTGTCATGTTACAACCAAAAACGTAAATGTATTTTATTGGGATTTTATGTGATAGATAGACCAACACAAAGTGGCACATAATTGTGAAGTGGAAGGTAAATGATACATGGTTTTCAACATTTTTTACAAATAAATATCTGAAAAGTGTGGCGTGCATTTTTATTCAGCCCCTTTAGTCTGATACCCCTAACTAAGATCTAGTGGAACCGATTGCCTTCAGAAGTCACCTAGTTAGTAAATAGAGCCCACCTGTGTGTAATTTATTTTCAGTATAAATAACACAGCTGTTGTGTGAAGCCCTCAGAGATTTGTTAGAGAGCGTTAGTGAACAAACAGCATCATGAAAACCAAGGAACACACCAGGCAGGTCAGGGATAAAGTTGTGGGGAAGTTTAAAGCAGGGTTATAAAAAACATCCCAAGCTTTGAACATTGAGCACTGTTCAATCCATCATCCAAAAATGGAAAGAGTATGGCACAACTGCAAACCTACCAAGACATGGCCATCCAGCTAAACTGACAGGCCGGGCAAGGAGAGCATTAATCAGAGAAGCAGCCAAGAGGCCCATGGTAACTCTGGAGGAGCTGCAGAGATCCACAGCTCAGGTAGGATTATCTGTCTACAGGACAACTATTAGTCGTGCACGCCACAAATCTGGCCTTTATGGAAGAGTGGCAAGAAGAACGCAATTGTTGAAAGAAAGCCATAAGAAGTCCCGTTTGCAGTTTGCGAGAAGCCATATGGGTGACACAGCAAACATGTGGAAGAAGGTGCTCTGGTCAGATGAGACCAAAATTTAACTTTTTGGCCTAAAAGCAAAACGCTTTGTGTGGCGGAAAACTAACACTGCACATAACTCTGAACACACCATCCCCACTTTGATACATGGTGGTGGCTGCATCATGTTGTGCAGATGCTTTTCTTCGACAGGGACAGGGAAGCTTGTCAGAGTTGATGGGAAGATGGATAGAGCGAAATACAGGGCAATCTTAGAACAAAACCTGCTAGAGTCTGCAGAAGACTTGAGACTGGGGCAGAGGTTCACATTCCAGCAGGACAACGACCCTAAACATACAGCTACATTGGAATGGTTTAAATCAAAGCATATTCATGTGTTAGAATGTGTTAGAACGGCCCAGTCAAAGTCCAGACCTAAATCCAATTTAAAATCTGTGGCAAGACTTGAAAATTGCTGTTCAGGTATGTACTGGTCATCGGGACTACTGGGAGTTTCACGGTGGGCCGATGGCTCAGTGGGCCAGTTTCAGTGACAGCCTGAGCCTGTCAAAGTAATGATTGCGTGGTTTCGCCGCACCGATCATTCCCAGCTGTTCTCTGTGTCCTCCTCTTCTACCTCCTCCTCCTCTGCCCCAGTGTGCTCCGGCCGCTTCTCCAGTCCCATGTCCTCCCCCTCCACCCCGTGTGCTCAGGCCGCTCCTCCGGTCCCCTGTGCTTCTCTTCTGCCCCCCCCCTCACACCCCGCATTCGACTTCCCTCCTTTCCTCTCACACCGACTGCTGGGGGGATGTGTCAGGATGCAGAGCGGAGGAAGGGGCCAGTAAATATGTAATTTACCGGCCCCTTCCTTTTCTCAATTTGATCGTTCCTGTGTCTTTTGATAACTGAGCAGAGTAAACTCTGCATCAGTTTATGAATGAACAGGAGCCGCTGTCTCCTGTCCATTCATCTTTAATGCTGAGACAGTAGAGGAAGGGACTCGGGAATCTGTGTCCTTAGTCCATTTCTCTGCCTCAAAGGGGATTTGTCAGGAGTCTGTTTAGACCTCTGATATCTCAAGAAAGCCCTACAACAGGGCTAATAGAAAAAAAATTGCAATCAATAAAAAAAAAAATTGTAAACAAATTAGTAAAAATTAAATTGTAAAACAAATATAAAATAATAAACTACTGACACCTCCCCCCCCCCCACCCTACCAACACTGCGACACTGTCCATTGCCCCAACCCCCTCCCCCCAAAAAGCATTGTGGAAAAATTCAAAAACAAACTAAATTGTAAAAAAAAAAAACACATAAAAATAAAAAACTACTGCCACCATTCACTGCCCTCCCCAGAAGCACTGTGGAAAAAAATATTTAAACATTATTTTAAAAAAGTAATAAAGAACAAAATTGTAAAGAATAATAGATACAATAATAAAAACAAAAAACTCCTGACACCGTCTATTGCCTTACTGACACCGTCCACTACCCCCACCCCCTCTAATCACTGTGAAAAAAATACAAAATTCATTGTAAAAAATGATTTAAAAAATAATAAAAATAAAAAAATTTAGCAATGTTCCTGCATTCATGCTGTGATGTGAGAAGGAGTGGAGAAAAATACAGAGGAGAATAAGTGAAATAATAAAAGAGGTGAGTTGTGCGTGTTTGCAAACTTAAAGTGGAGGGCCACCCTAAAAAAAAAATTGCACCAAAAATCCAAAAAAATAAAAAAAAAAAACATTTGAAAAAAAAATGTTTTAAACTTACCTGAACCCTTGTTGCCAGGCAGTCTTCCTAATCTGCCTCTTCCTATTCCGCGGCGTGTCCTGTTCCTCAGTGAGTGTGTGTTCCCAGAAAACCACGGGGCCATTCACAGAGCGCCGCTCGCGCGTGCGCAGTAGGAAGCTGGCAGTGTTTCCTTTAGATAGGATGACGGTGGCGGGACCCGAGAGCCGAGGGACGGGTCGGCCATGGGCGGCCGACATCACGGGCAACCAGGACAGGTAAGTGTACTTATTTAAAGTCAGCAGCTACAGTGTTTGTCTATCACATAAAATCCCAATAAAATACATTTATGTTTTTGGTTGTAACATGACAAAATTTGGACAATTTCAAGGGGTACGAATACTTTTTCAAGGCACTGTAACAACATGATCCCAAAGGACAAGGGCTGTATTACCTTATAATAAGTTTCATGCGACCTGGAGGAGTGGAATGCTTGCAGCATATAGTATTGTTTACTGAGTGGAAAAATGTGTTTAAAAAGGAATTTAGAATGGGAAATAACACTTTTATCATCCTTTGAGAAGTGGTGAAGTATTATTATTAAACTACAGTATATTATTAGGTTGTTATTAAACTACCATTGGAAATCATATTTTTTCATCCCAGGGGCAAAACAAGACCAAAGGAGAGATTGGTTGGAGGTAAAATTTCATATTCAGAAACATCTTATATTATGAAATAAAACATGTTGCCTTCCAACAGGAGGTGATTGAGTTGTTTGAAAGTTAACCACTTCAGTTCCAGGGCAATTTCACCCCCTTCCTGCGCCGGCCAATTTTCAGCTTTCAGCGCTGTCGCATTTTAAATGACATTGATCATGCAACACTGCCCATATAATATTTTTAGCATTCTTTTCACACAAATAAAGCTTTTTTTGGTGGAATCACCACTGGGTTATTAATTTTTTGCAAAATAAAATTAAAAAGATGGAACACTAAAATTTTTTACAAATATAGGCCAATATGTATTCTGCTATGTATATTTGGTGAAAAAAAACATAATCAGTGTTTGTTTAGTCTGTAGAAAAGTTATAGAGTCCACAAACTATGATATATATAGATATAGATATATATATATATATCTCTATATATATATATCTCTCTCTCTATATATATATATATAATATTGATCAATCCTGATGTACTGACAGCCTATCTCATTTCTTGAGGCCTGAAAATGTCAGGACAGTACAAATATCCCCCAAATGACCCCTTTTTGTACAGTAGCCAGTCTAAGGTATTTAGTAAAAGGCATAGTAAGTTTTTTAAACTTATAATTTTTTGTCACAATTTTTTAGACAGTCAAGATTTTTTTTTTTTTAAATTAGGTTTTTCACAATTTTTTTGTACATACTGTCACCAGTGCAGTAGAGCATTATTATATAACTGTTGTGGCAGTGATCGGAAAAACTGACTGGTGACAGTATGTAAAAAAATTAAAAATAATATAATTTTTTTTTTACACTTTTTTTTTTTTTTTAACAATTTTTTTTTTAACACACTGTGACCAGAGCAATACAGTGTTGCCATAGTGAAGTGATCAGGATTTTTTTTACACATTAGCATTACTTATACCAATGAATTTCATTAGTATAAGCAACCATTTTTACTGAATAAAACTGAATTATTCAGTGAGTATTGTTGTGATTAGCTGTGATTGGCCACAGCTAATCACATGATACAGATGGGCTGTGATTTGCTCTTTCTGTACCATGTGATCACTGTGACCAATCACAGCTAGCAATACAATTGTACACGATGGATGGCATGGAAGGAAGCCGTCCATTGCTTACAACTGTCATGTGATCTGCTTTGATGGGTCATAGCAATCACATGGTACCGGCAGTGTGCCGGTACAGTGATCTGTCAACGGACGCCGCCAATGACAGATTGCACCCGCAGCTTGGTTCCACAGGCACGCGCAAGGCAAATTCCAGGAGGATGTCATATGATGTCCACCCAGAACGACAAAAGTCCCGCTCGGGCGTCATTCTGCTATTGCCCTGAAGGGAAGTGGTAAAGTAGATCTCTGCTTTGATCATGCATTGCCTAGCTGCTATGAATGTAGGAAGCATATGACTCACAGCTGGCTGCTCGGACACCCAGTGCTGTCACATGGGGTAGGAAGAGAATCCCTAACCCTTTGTAATTTTCAGGAAATAACTTGGAACTTACACATGGCTTCCTTTTAATCCCCATGGCCAAACAGATTGACTGGGATGCAAAAGTAAGGTAAGTATGTGCAAAGGGGGGAAAGTAGTAAAGTGGATTCTTTGCTTTATCCTGCATGGGTAAGGCGCAGGAACACTTTAAATTTAAAGTGTATTCTCCCCCTTCAGGTATTTGAAATATAATAGAAAATTGGGGATAAATCTACAACATCTGGTAGAAGAGAATGTGTAAACCAACTCAGCACTCGGAGAGAGCAGGGAAAGAGCAGGTCTACCTCTAGGAAGGTCCATAAAGGAGACTGGCTTTCAACATTGGCAGATGGAATACAAGCCTGTTGAGAGTAATGTAATATTTAGGAATGTGTGAAATGGGGAGAGCCCTACTAGTCTTTTTCTTAATGATCCTTAGTCTCTTACCAAGCCAAATGAAACAAGATATCTGATGCTGAAGACTGATTTAGTCAATCCACTGTATAGGAATTGGGAGAACTCACTCAATCTAAAGAATTCAAGAAAGAAATGGCATCTTAATTGCACGTATTGTATCCATCCAAGACATCCAACAAAGGATAAAATTCTACGTCTTCATGTCTTCCAAAAGATATTTACAGAGAGGGATATTGTCGTGTTTATACGATGAGGTCACAGGTTTGTTAGCTTAATACCAAGATAAGAGGTAGAGCTGTTGTTTTATGGAATGCAAATATACTGTATTATCTATGCTTTCTTGTGAAACATAGGGGATATTACCAAAAAGGATTTCAGATTTTTCTATGTTCAGAGAAAGTCCAGAGATAGAGGTTTTCAATAATTGTTTGTTTTAGAATAGGTCAGCAATAAATAGATTTGCTTTAAAATTGTTAGCAAACTTGAATTACATTTTTGAAATTTAATCTTGCAACTGTTGCTAAAAAATAAATTAAACCTACAAGTGCCTCTGGATTATTTTCCCTTTGTGGTATGATTTATCAGGACTTCAAGAAAGACATGCACCAAGATCAAGCTACAAGGGAAGACAGATGGAAGGTGATCTTTGCAACGTGTTTCCAATGCAGTTTAGCGACATCAGTATACTGCCCCTTCATACAAAACATGAGGGCCACTTACCTCTTATTTGTATTTTAACTCCTGTAATGTCAGCAGTTTTGCAAATATTCATTTCTTTGGATTCAACTGAAAGTTTGAGTGGTGGCAAGAATAGGCAACTATGCCTTATTCCACATTTACTAGCAAAGAAGGAAGGTTGAGAACTGGGCAATTTTAAAGTTCAGTCCTCGCTATTTTTTACTGTATTGCAGTCATGTTGCATACACAATATTAAAAATGCTGAACTTTTTTTGTTTTCTCCTTAACACTAAGTGCTTCGGCAAGGGTTTAAATACCTTGCAGTGGCAGCACATAGGAAAGTCAGACCACTGTTCTAACACACAAACAACAGCCTGGCTCTCCAACAGTCCCACTTCCCCCCCTCCAAAAAAAAAAAACAATACTCTAATCAACAGCAATCTCACTTCCTTGAGTCATGATTGATCTCTGCATAAACAATGCTCCCATTTATACAGTACGAAATGCCTACTAGAATCAACTTAACCTGAATTCTTTTGAGTAACAACAGAATTTAATTAACGTGCATGTATTCAACTTTCAACTCTTTTGAAGACAGCTTCCCTCTTGCCACCTACACAATGTAAATATGAAATATTGATAAGTAATATTTACTATTTGCACTACTGGGAAGAAAAAATTAGTCCTAACAACACTATATATATATATATATATATATATATATATATATATATATAGAGAGAGAGAGAGAGAGAGAGAGAGAGAGAGAAAGAGAGAGAGAGAGAGAGAGAGAGAGAGAGACAGATATCTATCTCTATATATATATCTATATCTATCTATATATATATATTGTATATGTACATTGTACATATTATATATGTACACTATACTTTATATTCGCTTACACATTTGGCATTAATTTTTATTTTATTTTAAGCTTATTCTTTAAGAATTCATGATACCTTTGACGTTCCTTTTGTGGAAAAGTACAATCCTGAGCGTCGCAGAATGAAATATAGTTTTTTCCAAGATTTTTTTCCTTTTTCTGCCATAAATAAGTAACTGTGGATTTCAGGATATGTGCTTGTACTCAAAAACATCTAAAAAAATAAAAAATAAAATTCTAAGTAACATTTATTTAGAAGTATGACTATACTCATTGTTGATACTCATTGAAAAAAACATTTTTGTGTTTTTTTAAGGATGGCTGGCAGGGATTAAGGTAAGGGTTGTCAAATAAAGACTGACTGAGAGGGTAAGTTAGTTGTTATTAGATACAATTTTGAAAACTCTACATAGTCATATAACAATTGCCATGTTTGATTTTTCAGATATTATTGTTCTATCTTTATTTTCATCCTCTTTTACATCTCAGTGCTTGTGATCTCCTTGAGCCTCTTTCAGTAACTTCCTGTCAATATGAATTTGTTCCAGTATAGTATCAGTTGCATATCATTGCTCTGGAACAAGTTTCCTGCTAGTGACAGTGGTGGACTACGCCTGCACAATATGTGTTAGCACAATGATCTGTATTCTCTACCAGAGATGTATGTTTCAGGGTGACAGCACAGAAGCACACCTGGGAGACAGGTGTCACCCTATAACAGCAAATGATTGAACAAGAACCTTCATGGCAGGAATAGCAGGTATTCTTTAATTGGAAGATGCAGATTTAGCAATTCTGAAAAACAACTTAAAAAATGAAAGCTTTTAAACTTATATAAGATTTTATTGACTTGATTTAAATAAAAAAGTACAGATTTTCTGAACATGAACAAGTCATAGCCTTGACTATCCCATAGGAGGATACACTATATTACAAAAAGTATTGGGACGCCTGCCTTTACACGCACATGAACTTTAATGGCATCCCAGTCTTAGTCCGTAGGGTTCAATATTGAGTTGGCCCACCCTTTGCAGCTATAACAGGTTCAACTCTTCTGGAAAGGCTGTCCACAAGGTTTAGGAGTGTGTCTATGGGAATGTTTGACCATTCTTCCTGAAGGGAATTTGTGAGGTCAGGCACTGATGTTGGACAGGAAGGCCTGGCTCGCAGTCTCCGCTCTAATTCATCCCAAATGTGTTCTATCATGTTGAGACAGGCCAGTCAAGTTCCTCCACCCCAAACTCACTCTTCTATATCTATGGACCTTGCTTTATTCACTGGTGCACAGTCATGTTGGAACAGGAAGGGGCCATCCTCAAACTGTTCCCACAAAGTTGGGAGCATGAAATCGTCCAGAATGCCTTGGTATGCGGAGGCTTTAAGAGTTCCCTTCACTGGAACTAAGGAGCCAGGCCCAACCCCTGAAAAACAACCCCACACCATAATCGCCCCTCCAATAAATGATTTGGACCAGCGCAGGAAGCCATGGATGAGCAAGTTTAGGGTGGAGAAACTTGACTGGCCTGCACAGAGTCCTGACCTCAATCCGATAGAACACCTTTGGGATAAATTAGAGCAGAGACTGCAAGCCAGGCCTTCTTGTCCAACAGTGCCTGACCTCATAAATGCGCTTCTGGAAGAATGGTCAAGCATTCCCATAGACAAACTTCTAAAGCTTGTGGATAGTCTTCCCAGAAGAGTTGAAGCTGTTATAGCTGCATAGGGTGGGCCAACTCAATATTGAACCCTACGGACTAAGACTGGGATGCCAGTAAAGTTCATATGCGTGTAAAGGCAGGTTTCCCAATACTTTTGACAATATAGTTTACATTTGCTAATGCACATCATGGCTACTACTTCTATACTTTTCTAGAATTCTTTGCTACTCCAATCCCTGTTCTGCTTGCATTCCCTGACCCAAGACAGTCAGTCTTCCCTGATATTGTGCAAGCATCATCTCAAACATTGGAAGTCATCTTAAATATACCTTGCATGTGAAAACTACATTTCAGTCCACTCCTTACCTTTAGAACATCCACAGGCTTTGTTGTGCCATTCATTTCACTGGAATAGGACAGCATTAAATCTGGAAAATAGTTCTGTTAACATAAAATCATTAAACACAAAGAAAACCATGTCATCTAAAATGAAGACTCACGTTTATTGGTTCACAAACTGTAATAATTGTATTATTAATGCAGTTATTGTATGTGGTATATTCGGCCCAATTCCTCCAAATAGTGTGCTGTTTTAACACTCATTGCCGTAAAAAGTGTATGTAAAAGGCAATTCACAAAGATTCTTACGCAGGTTATCTTTTCACACCGTAACCACTTGCCGACCGCCGCGCACACATATATACGTCGGCAGAATGGCTTGTACAGACAAATGGGTGTACCTGTACGTCCCCTTGAATTTGCCGCCTTGCGGGCACCACCGACAGCTCGCACACGCGCGCCCGCCACATGCCGCGGGAGTGTGCCCACGGGTCCCACAAACTCGATCTTCGCCAGTGGCCCACGATTGTGAGACAGAGAGGCAAAACAGGGAGACATTTCCCTGTTCTGCCTAGTGACATGACAGGGATCTACTGCTCCCTGTCATCGGGAGCAGTGATCGCTGTCATGTCAGTGGTAGCCCATCCCCCAACAGTTAGAATCACTCCCTAGGACACACTTAACCCCTTGATCGCCCTCTAGCATTTAACCCCTTCTCTGCCAGTATCATTTATACAGTTATCAGTGGCTATTTATAGCACTGATCCCTGTATAAATGACAGTGGTCCCAAAATAGTGTGATGTGTCCGATGTGTCCGCCATAATGTCGCAGTCCCGATAAAAATTGCAGATTGCCGCCATTACTAGTAAAAAAAAATTAAATAATAAAAATGCCATAAATCTATCCCCTATTTTGTAGACACTATAACTTTTGCGCTAACCAATCAATATATGCTTATTGCGATTTTTTTTTACCAAAAATATGTAGAAGAATACATATTGGCCTAAACTGAGGAAAAAATTTGTTTTTTTATATATTTTTGCGGGATATTAGATATAGCAAAAAGTAAAAAAATATTGCTTTTTTTTTCAAAATTGACGCTTTTTTTTGTTTATAGCGCAAAAAATAAAAACCGCAAAGGTGATCAAATACCACCAAAAGAAAGCTCTAATTGTGGGAAAAAACACAATTGTCAGTTAAAGCGACATAGTGCCATATCACAAAAAATGCTCTGGTCAGGAAGGGGGTAAATCCTTTCCGGGGCTGAAGTGGTTAAAGGTTCACTAAAGATAATTTTTTTAAAATAACAAACATGTTATACTTACCTCCACTGTGCAGCTCGTTTTGCACAGAGTGGCCCCCCGAACCTGGTCTTCTGGGGTCCCTCGGCGGCTGTCTCGGCTCCCCCCCCCCGCAAGGACTCAGCACCTTCATGCGAGCTCCCTTGCATGGTGTTGAGTGCTTGCGGGCGCGCTCCCGTGATACAGCCGGCGGCCATAGCTGCTCACTGTATCACTCGGCCCCGCCCCCCGGCGCGCCGTGTTATTGGATGTGGTTGACAGCAGCACAAGCCAATGGCTGTGCTACTTTCAATCCATCCACTGTAACCAATCACCGGCCAGGCTGAGCGGCAAAGAGGATGTCAGGGGCAAGCGTGGGACTTTCGAGGGGTCAGGTAAGTAAAACGGGGGGGCTGTGGGGGCCAGTATTGTCGGATGTTTTTTCACCTTAATGCATAGAATTTACCTTTACAACCCCTTTAAAGAGGAACTGCAGTCCGCTCACATAATTTGTAATAAAAACATCTTTGCCATTTTGAAACTTCCCTCCAACCACTGCATATAATTTCATCTATACTGTGATTCTGTACTTGCCAAATGTGCTGCAGAAATCTCCCTCCACTGAGTCTGGGTGTATCCATTTTAACTGTGGGCAGCTGAGGCTGCTGCCTGTTCACTTCCTGGATTTCTATGCTGATGGCTACTCAATATGTACTTCCTAGTCTCGTGTCTGTGCAGTAAGCAAACTGTGGTGCACATTGTTGTTTATCAGTTGCCATAGGAATGGCAGCTTCTGTGGAAGTTCATGCCCTGTTATGGCAAAGTATCAACAGCATGGAACACAGAAACAGCCAAGCAAAGTGTACATACTATGCTTGTTCAACGGGAAAGCAGAAAACAAAAGTATTTTAGATTTTACCATGATGTACTGTATTTCTCATCCAAACTGCAAACACTGAGGAGACAAACCTTAGCTGCTGCAGCCCAGTCCTGTAACATGATCTTTTCACACACACAAATCCTGTGCATAGCTCCCAACTGTCCCTGATTTCGAGGGACTGTCCCTGATTTCGAGGGACTGTCCCTGATTTCGAGGGACTGTCCCTGATTTGGAACAATGTCCCTCTGTCCCTCATAGCTCCTCATTTGTCCCTCATTTTGGTCGGATCTATATAGTTGTATAGAAAATGCACTTTTTATGTTTTAAAAAGTGTTTCCCAGAGCTAAACCTTTCATCCAATTTCTAAATTGCTGCATTTGTAAATTCCACAAGCCAATATAATGAGAATAGTAGTGGTAAAAAAGCACTTCTGGGTTTAACCAATCAATTTGTTCTGTACAATTCTCCTTTAAGGGGGCGTGACAGGGGGCGTGACAGGTGTCCCTCATTCCCATCTCAAAGAGTTGGGAGGTATGGAGGTGTGTCAGGGAACTGCAGAGAGATGCCTGGAGGCCGGGCCAGAGAAATAATCTCCTATGCAGATTGTGCAGATTGCCCTGGGGGTGTAATAAGTGTACAGGGCTGAAATCTCCACATAAAAGAGAGCGAGCAATCTTCCTTTCACTAGACTAGACAAAATTCTACTCCTCTGTGAAAGCACATGGATCCTTCCAGTCTCCTCCTATCCCCGCCCTCATCCAACCCCCTCCAACCCTGTAGCCGTGCTCAGTTGTCTTCAGTTCTCCTGTGACTCCCTAAAGCTGCATTCACACCTGAGCGTAGCGTTTTCGAGAGTTTCTTCCGGCGTTTTGTCGCGCGTGTTTTTTCAGGCATATTTGCGCGTTTCCACGCAGCATTGTCCGGCGTTTTTGAGCTTTGGCATTTTTTTTTTATTAGACAATAGGAAAAATGATTATCTGTTTCATCATTTGTTGCTATGTTGTTAGATTTTGTCATCTGCTTCCTGCTCCAAAAACGCCCAAATCTGCCCGATTCGCGCGACAAAAAAAGGGTCCAGAACTTGTTTGAGCTTCAAGAGTAGGGCTTCAGGCGACTTGGAGTGGAGATGTGAACCATCTCCATAGAGAATAGTGTTTTTTTTTTCCCCTCAAGCGTTTTGTAGCTTGAGGCTTCAAGCTACAAAACACTCAGGTGTGAATGGGCTCTTAGGGTGGGGGAAAATGCTGTTGTGTTGTGAAAGTGCACTGTATGTAAAGCCAAGCTTTCTTTTTAGTTTCGGATTGACTGCTGTGAAATCCACATGCAATTCAGTGCGGTGCAATTTGAGCCTATTCCTTTTGACTTGGCTCACCACAGAAGTGCAGGCACCTTTTTAGGAGCCGCACTGCAACCGGATCACATGGTCGTCTTGTAACATGTGATCCGGTACAGGAAAACCTGCAATCCTTTTGGGGTCGTCGGTAACTTTGTATTGACACCCGCAGCAGATCGCAAACACTGCATCACCGCCTATGTGTGAAGGTAAGCTAAGGGTGAACTCAAGTGCTTATTCACATGTACTCTTTTAATCTATAGTATGGAACCTACCTCAGGATTCTTGAAGAATTCATACTTTGCATAGTATTTCCTGACACAGAACCTGCAGTCCTCTTCCATGTCCCACTTTGACTGCACTTCAATAACCATCTCATGATCTTCTATGATTCTTTCTGTAAAATAAAACATATTTGCTCACATTTACTGTTCTAGCTAGTGTTTTAAAAAATATGACTTTGCTTGCTTAGGCAATAGGGTTGATTAGCTAAAACTGGAGAGGGCAAAATTGGGTGCAGCTCTGCATAGAAATCAATCAGCTTCCAGTTTGTTTTTTTTCGTCAAAGCTTAATTGAACAGGCTGAAGTTAGAAGCTGATTGGCTACCATGCACAGCTGTACCAGATTTTGCACTCTCCAGTTTTATAAAAATAAACCCCAAGAGGGTCTCTTATTTGTAAAAGCAGACATATCGGTGTGATAGTCCCACATTGCTATGATCAGTAATGCTGTTGAGTTTTAAACAGAAACATAGCATAGTTATCATATACTGTATTCATTTATTATCATCAAAAAAAAGTGAATAGTGATCCCCTGCACTATTACTATACTCAAAAAAAAAAACTGAGGCCCAGAATACACCGGTTGTGAGAAGGTGAGTTTACGCTGATAAAAGGCAAGATATTCCTTAACGGAATTATGTAAATACAGAGCACAATGGAAACGGTTTTAAAAGATTGAAAGAGGGGGAAGGAATTTACAATCTAAGACCCCTTTAAGACTACTTTCACACTGAGGCGTTGGGGGCGTCGGCGGTAAAGCGCCACTATATTTAGCGGCGCTATCTGGCCACTAGCAAGGCGCTTTTAACCCCCACTAGCGGCCGGAAAAGGGTTAAAACTGCCGGCAAATCGCTGCTCCAGCACCACTTTGCCGGCACTTTGTCACTTTGTGTACACCGCTCCCACAGCGCTGCAAAGATGCTGCTTGCTTACTTTTTTTTACTGTCCTGCAAGCGCATCACTCCAGTGTAAAAGCACTCAGGCTTTCACACTGGAATGAGAGGAGAGGCTCTTTACAGGCGCTATTTTTAGCACTATAGCGCCTATAAAGCGCCTCCAGTGTGAAAGCAGCCTTACACTGAGGCGCTTTTCAGCACTTTCACACTAAAAAAAAGCAATTGAAAAAGTCACGAAAACCTATTTCCATAAAATCAATTAATGCTTTCACACTGGGGCAGTGCGCTGGCAGGACAGTGAAAAAACACCCCTCTCCATTGAAATGAATGGAAAGCTCTTCAAAAGCGCCTGAAAAGCTCTTCAAAAGCGCTCAGTGTTTTACTGGCAGTTTAGCGTTTCAGTGTGAAATGGTCTTAGTGTCACACAATCAAATAATATTGAAATAAGGGTACTGGATAAGGGACTTAAATTTGCTCCCCATAAATTTTGCATTTGAACATGAAGAAATATTTTTTAGCAAATCCTTAGACCCCTTTCACACTGAGGCGTTTTTAAGGTGCTTTTGGGCTAAAAAAGCGCCTGAAAAACGGCTACCCTGCAGTCTCAGTGTGAAAGCCGGATGGGCATTCACACTGAGGTGATGCGCTGGCAGGACGTTAAAAAAACTCCTGCAAGCAGCATCTTTGGAGCAGTGATGGAGCGGTGTATACACCCCTCCTCCACCGCTCCTGCTCATTGAACTGAATGGGCACAGCTGCCAAACCGCCGGCAAAGCGCCACTGCAGCGGCGCTTTGCGGGTTGTTATAACCCTTTTACGGCCGCTAGCGGGGGTTAAAAGTGCCCTGCTAGTGGCTGAAAACCATATGTGTAAAAAGTGTGGCTCTATAAACTCAAAAAAGGATTCATAGTAACATATGTGACATATCTCAGGTCAAAAAATAATAAATAGGTAAACCATTCAGTTACATGTGATATGAAGAACCAAATATCACCTATATAATATACAAAAGGTGTGAACCAATGTATGAGGAAATTTTCCAGTATCAATACAAATTAAGAATAAAATATTGTGTATACACTATACCATATACCAAAAAGCATATATATAAACATATAAATTAATCAAAACATGTCTATAACAAGACATGTGAAGAGTGATAACAAATAAATAAATAATAAAGTCCAAAAAGGTGAATTGGCGCCACCGGGAGCCAGCAAGTTAAAGTCCAGAAAAAGAAAAAGGTTCCTGTACAACTTTGGGGGCGACTTGCATTGACTTCTATATAGATTGTCACTTGCCACATCACCTGCCACACGTTGCAGATTGTCACTTGCCACGTCGCCTGTTGTTGCTATCAGGGTCGGAGGCCTGCAGTCAGTGTGAGTGACTGTGTGGAGTGTGGACAAGATGGAGGGAGGAGGTGCTGCAGCCGGGAGGGGCCAACACACTCAGGGGAAGATTGCTGGCTTTCTGCCTCTGCCACACAGTGCCACTATTCACTACTGCAGTCTGAGACTGCAGCAACAACTGTTCCACTAGGCTCCTCCAGGCAACTCCTGTCACAGTCACGTCAGCTCTGAGTCTGAGACTCTGAGTCCGACGAGAGTCACATGACTGACTCAATGACGTCACTCGTTGCTAGACGCCACGCGGTCCAGGCACTAGCAACGAGTGCAGGGTTGCCAAGCCAACGGCTCAGCTCCACCCACCTCCAGGCTCCTCCTGGTCCAGGCGCAGTGTAACACACTAGAGTCTCTCTCTCTGAGCCGCTGATCAGCTGATGAGACAGAGAGAGAGGGAGATTCGGGCATAGCAGCGCTGCAGCCTGCAAGTGACTGACAATCAAATCATGTCAGTCAGTGTGATATTTTCGATGACCCTGCCTTGTTGACTCCTCTCCAAATTAAGCGTTTATGGTTGTGGCCAAAAAGCTCAATTTTGGTCTCATCACTCCAAATGACTTTGTGCCAGAAGGATTGAGGCTTGTCTCTGTGCTGTTTGGAGTATTGTAAGCGGGATACTTTGTGTCATTTGCATAGTAATAGCTTTCTTCTGGCAACTCAACCATGCAGCCTATCTTTCTTCAAGTGTTTCCTTATAGTGCATCTTGAGACAGGCACAGCACATGTTTTCAGAGAGTCATGTATTTCACCTGAAATTATTTGTGGGTTTTTCTTTGCATCTCGAACAATTTTCCTGGCAGTTGTGGCTGAAATTTTAGTTGGTCTACCTGACCGTGGTTTGGTTTCAACAGAACCCCTCATTTTCCACTTCTTGATTAGAGTTTGAACACTGCTCATTGGCAATCTCAATTCCTTGGATATCTTTTTATACCCGTTTCCTGTTTTATACAGTTCAACTACCTTTTTACGCAGATCCTTTGACAATTTTTTGCTTTCCCCCTGACTCAGAACTCAGAAACATCAGTGCAGCACTGGATGAAAGATGCAAGGGTCTGTCAGGAGTCCAGAAACTCATTGACCTTTTATACACACACACTAATTACAAGCAAACAGATCACAGGTGAGAATGGTTACCTTTAATAGCCATTCAAACCCCTTTGTGTCAAGTTGTGTGCATTTTATCAGGGCAAAATCACCAGGGTATGTAAACTTTTGCATAAAAATAATTGTGCCTGCGCTGAAAAATAGACTAAAATAACGTGCAAAATCGGTAAATTAATCCACTATAAATAAGCTATAAAACCATATATGTGTAATATAATAATTGTATATAAAAGTGCAATATTTAGCCTCAAAGTGCATATAACATTGTGCAAAAAGCAATATGACCCATTAAAAGTGCACCATGCATAAGTAAAAAACAACAACAAGTGCACAGGTATCCTGTGTATTGCAAGTGTCCAGCTCAATCCACGGGTTAAAACCCAAAAAAATGTGTACAAACAGTGTCCATAAAATAGAAGTTCCTCAGAAATCTTCTGAAAGGTGCTCAAATCACAGCAAACAATACGTGCTCTCCCGTGACACCCCACATGTGCTTGCGCTCACCTCTGCTCGTGTGACCCAGTAATTAAACTGTGTCAAACACGCAATGGGGCCACTCCTGGGCTCCCTCAGGATGGAATGATATGAATACAATCCTCACAGGTGCAGCCAGAATCCACATGTATAGGAGAGAAGTAAGAACTCCATAGTGTAATAACGCAGGGATATTTTATTTAATTAAAAGAAAATCCTCCAGGAGGGTACTCACATTGAGTGGGTGCTCCAGTGCACCAAACTTTAACAAGCGTAAAAAACAAGCTGCAATTCAAATGGCGTGCGGTGTGGTGTGTAATATCTCCTCCACTGCTGACAGCTCCGTCCTACCCCTCCCCGACGCGTATTCGGCACAGGGATCACGTGCCTTCCTCTGGGGATGATCCCCCAGATGATCCCCCAGATCCCCCAGCACCTTTCAGAAGATTTCTGAGGAACTTCTATTTTATGGACACTGTTTGTAAACATTTTTTTGGGTTTTAACCCGTGGATTGAGATGGACACTTGCAATACACAGGATACCTGTGCACTTGTTGTTGTTTTTTACTTATGCATGGTGCACTTTTAATGGGTCATATTGCTTTTTGCACAATGTTATATGCACTTTGAGGCTAAATATTGCACTTTTATATACAATTATTATATTACACATATATGGTTTTATAGCTTATTTATAGTGGATTAATTTACCGATTTTGCACGTTATTTTAGTCTATTTTTCAGCGCAGGCACAATTATTTTTATGCTTTATATTACACGATATGAAACGTGGTTGAGTGTTTGCTGCTAATTAATTAATGATTGTCACCCCTTAGAGGCATTGATCCATCTGTGGCTCGCAGGAAATTCCCATTCTTTGTATGTAAACTTTTGATCAGGGTCATTTGGGTAGTTTCTGCTGTCATTATGATTTAAAAAGAGTAAACACAGTTGAAGTTGATTGATAATAAATGGCTTCAGCCAAACACTAACCATGAGTGAAAGAAAAGTTTTTGTGTTATCATTCATATTCTCTGAAAAATGGCCAAGAAAACATAAATTCTGCCAGGGTATGTAAACTTATGAGCACAGTAGTGTGTGGTTATTCCTGCACTACCATGTAAAGGAGGAGCAAAACGTTGAACTGCTGCAAGCACCGAATATGGGTCAAGCCAAGCCCATACAGCAATAGAAAAAATATATATAGAAGTTTTTGCTGCGCTGCTCTTAACAAGATGGAAAAACTATGCTGCTAAAGTAGCAGTACAAATGTAGATAAAAACGTGAAATAATGTAAATATAAAAAATCAAAAACAATATAAAAATATATACAAATACTACTAGAAAGCTTCTATACACAATAGGTGCAATGTGGTATTCCACAGTAATCAGTGATAATAGCAAAGTGCAAAGTGCAAAATGGTGCAGTAAAGTGCTGAAAACAGGGGGGTAATCTCCTCTTCGTGCACAGGACACACACTGATGTGAAGTGGCCTCTTACCTTGTGTCCTGTGCACGAAGAGGAGATCACCCCCCTGTTTTCAGCACTGTACTGCACCATTTTGCACATTGTTATGCTCAGCCACAGAAAGAGGATTTAATCGCATTGGACTACATACCTAGTCCTATTATACTTTGCACACTGTTGTTGTGTTTGAATTTTTCACTAGTTCTACAGTGGACTCTGTTTTCTGGTTATATGTTTGCTATACACTGCTCTTGCATTTTTTGCACATATTTATTGCACTCTGCACATTTAGTTCATTATTGCTGTTTTTGCACATTGTTTTTGCCTATTTGCACAATCGATTGAGGTTTACAGTGACTGTATATTTATCTTATCCATTCCAGCTAGATATTTATCACATCTGGTTGAAAGTCATTATTGATTGATTTTTGTACTTTGCACTTTGCTATTATCACCAATTACTGTGGAACACCACATTGCACCTATTTTGTATAGAAGCTTTCTAATAGTATTTGTAGATATTTTTATATTGTTTTTGATTTTTCATATTTTCATTATTTCACGTTTTTATCTACATTTGTACTGCTACCTTTAGCAGCATAGTTTTTCCATCTTGTTAAGAGCAGCGCAGCACCAACTTCTATATATAAACTTATGAGCACAACTGTGTGTATATATATATATATATATATATATATATATATATATATATACAATTGTATATGTTAATTGTGGTATAAATACATCCCTTATATATATATATATATATATATATATATATATATATATATATATATCTTTATACCCACCTATAGATCTCTCCGTCAAGTATTGATAGACATCTTTCTTTGATTGATAGATGCAGGAATTATGTTTTTTTTAAAAATAACTTCTATTTTGGGTAAGCGTGACTTGATGATATGACCTTATTACATTGACAAATGAAATGTATGTAAACATGAAATTGCTTATGTATACCTGTTATCTATGTGCAGCTTACTACTATTTGGCAACACTCCTCCTGACGTAGCCATTTCAGCAAAACATGTAGAAGAAAGCAACCACTGTAGCCTCTCAATATCTTCTGCTGTATATGCTAAGTATAACTGTATACTATTTTTATTGAAATTTTAATTAATTTAATTAAGAACATTTTTTTTTAAATTGTAGTTGTACAGTATAAGCACCACCAAAGTCCCATAATTGTTTGAGTTTGTATATATGAATTAGGAGATTTGGGTGACATTTTTTCTATATTTCCTTACCCAGTAACAATATGTAAAGACATGAGAAGAGAGGATTTATGCCTTTATATGGTTTTTAATCCTGTGAGTGCAATTGTATCCTTCTTTAATCAAAATGAAAGCATTTTACATTATGTGGCCTATTTTATGCTTTGAATACTACATATGGAGAATCGAAGTTGAAGAGAGAATCAGTGTGCTGGCTGATTTGGTAAAATCGCTGTTTGACCCCTTTTTTATAGTAGTGAGGTCAATTCTGCCAGGTGAGGAGACATCTAATTGAGCATGGTGGTGGGCACATCAGTGCAAGGATTTGGTAAAGAGTATATATTGTGTATGCACTATATCTTTTAGAGTGTTAATGTATATATATATATATATATATATATATATATATATATACATATACATATATATATATATATATATATATATATATATATATATATATATATATATATGATTATGTGCATATCAGACATTTTGTATAAACAAAAGAAAATATTGTAAGTTTAAAAATGTCTATACCTGTAAATAATTCAATTAAATTGAGTCAATGACATTATCGTTTTCCTTAAAATACAGAAGCATATCAGATGTTATTTCCTAAGGATACCACAAAAAAGATATCTGTCTAGCCCATTTATCATCTTTTTGTTATTATACTAATACAGTAGATATAAGTGGAAAAAAAGATGTGAGACAATCTAACCTAGACAAAGCGAAGATAGCTGTTCGAACATCGTCCAGTTCTGGTCATCAATGTAATGGTTCTTTTGGATGAGCAGTTGACATACATTCAGGGCTGTCATATCATTTGGCACTTCCAAAGCCCTGCTAGTACTATCCTCATTGAAGACTTTAATCACCTGCAATAATAAAAGGTGTTGTATATATAA
Source organism: Lithobates clamitans (assembly GCA_037952925.1). Lineage (NCBI taxonomy): Eukaryota > Metazoa > Chordata > Amphibia > Anura > Ranidae > Lithobates > Lithobates clamitans. The sequence goes on along the minus strand of JBBGZY010000502.1, from coordinate 9,345,677 downwards.
TGACCTAAAATGATTTGATTGTTAGTTCCAACTAGATATTTGCACAGGAAGTTGGTGGGTTCAAGCCTGGAAGTGTGGAATTCAGAATTATATAATACAGAACTCTCATTCAAGGATTCACTAGATTTTTGTGACTATGTTGCTTTGCTTACAGTCTACCCAAAATGGCATAATAACAGATCTGGATGGAAAACAGTCTACAAATCCATACATGCTCTTAAATAAGTCCAAATTTATTATAACTCCAAAAAAATGAATATATACAGATATTAATGGATCTATAGGACCTTGGCTAGATAAATACACCACAAATATCACTGACCATACCATGCATTGCAAAGTTTTATGCACTACTCATATTAGATTTTCAATAGAACACATGTAAGGCTTGGCATGACTGTGGCATAGGAAGCTGATATTTCTAATCTCCTCAACATGATCCCACAGCTTTCAAAAAATTGCAAATGATTAATGTTTTGGTCATCCAAAACTAAGCAAAACATTTTGAAGGATTTACCATATAAGACCTGCAAATAATGGAATACTGTCAAATGCTAATAGTAAAGAGCAGGGGCATATCCATAGGAGTCGCAGGAGTTGTGGCAGCGACCCAGACCCATCCTGCAGGGGGCCTGTGTGGGTCCCCTGTATGCAGGGCCAATCCTGGGTGGGTGCTCGGGCTGCACCATACCCAGGTGCCGCAGAGGGGGAACACCGTGTTCTGCCGCTGTGGGGGGGCCCAAGACCAGGCATCTCCCCTTGCACCTCTGGCTATCAGCTTACTATGCAGTGGGGGGAGGTGGGAGGAATTAATCGGCAGCACTATGGTGCCCACGGGCTGCGGGATCTCCCTGGGGCTAGTAGTTTACTTCCTGAGTGTATGTAATTGAGAGGGGAGGGGCCTCTGATCCGGGCATGTATCAACTTCACTCTTCAGTGTACAAGTGAGTCGCTCTGCTTGTACACTCTTGCCAATACATGCCTGGGTCAGAGGCCCCTCCCCTCTCCACTGTATACACTCCGGAAGTAAACTACTAGCCCCAGGGACATCCCGTGGCCCACGGGCACCATAGAGCTGCTGATCACCCCCCTGCCACCTTCCCCCACTGCATATTAAACTGACAGCCAGAGGTGCAGGGGGAGATGCTGCAGGCACCACAGACTGTCATCAACATTCAAGTGAGTGGCCATGGGGCGAAAGTGGGGGGGTACAGAGATGTGCTGGGGGTTGGAGGTGGAGTGGGTACAGAGCACAGATGTATTAGGCCCCTTTCACGCTGTTGGACCGATCAGGTCCATCTGTCCGTTATTCAGGCAGACCTGATCGGGCCATCTATTACGCTCTTTGGACTGGTGGATGTCAGCGGACCTGTGTTCACTGACATCCTCCACCATCTGATCTGCTAAAAACAGACAGATGAGAGATCCATTCCCCACCCGTGACGGATCGGATTGCATGACAGTCAGATGGAAACAGACAGGTGGTCCGTTTCTATACAACAGCCCCATATAGAGCAGCGGACTGTGTCCATGTCTGCTCTGCTTTAGTGGAGCAGACACAGACATATCTGTTTGCTCAGCAGTAATCAGCAGAGAGATCCCCCACTGAGCAAGTGGATTAAGCTGACTGGTCTGCCCCGTATGAAAGGAGCCTTAGGGATATGCGGGGTGCCAAGTTTACTTGCTGTAGTGTACAATGGTGTGCTGGAAGGATACAGAGTTGCAGATGTATGTGTGGGGGGTGGGTAGAGAGGTGTGGGCTTGCAGAAATGTGCAGCAGAGTGCATAAATGTGCTGGGTGGTTTTGAGGTGTGCTGGGGAATGCAGAAGTATATGTGTGTGTGGGGGGGGGGGGGGTTCGGAGGTGTGCTGGGGGTTACAATGGCTTGCTGGGCTTTTGGAGGCATACTGAGGGATAAAGAGGATTCTAGGAGGTGCAGAGGTATGTGGGGGTGCAGAGGTGTGCTGGGTGGGGTGCTGGGAGCTGCAGAGGTATTTGTAGGAGGTGCAGCGATATGCAAAGGGGTACAAAAGTATGCTGGGGGTGTGGAGGTGTGCTTGGGGTACAGGGGTTCGTTTAGAGGTACATAGATGTGCAGGGGATATAGAGGCATGCTGAGGGGTATGGAGGCGTTCTGGGGGTGTAGAGATCTGCAAAGGGGTATGGCATTAGATGGTTCTTGTATTACCACGCACATTTTATATATCCCACCCATAATTAAGACACATTCTCCCCCTACAACGGCTGGCTGAACACACAGGAAATGTAACTGACTTGTTTTGGAAAGGTAGGCAACCATGCAGGAATGGGGTCCCGCTGCAGAACACATAAAAGGGTCCTTCAGTGAGACCAGAGTAAAGGGCCTTGCAATGGGAGTAAAGGGCCTGAATCAGTGGCAAGGACACCAGGACTGGGGGGGGGGGACAGGGGGGCCCTTCATGGTTTCTTGCACTAGGGCCCTGAGGGTTCTAGTTACGCCTCTATTAAAGAGAATATCAATGGTGAAGTCTTTAAAGGGATTGTAAACCTTCGTGTTTTTTCACCTTAATGCATCCTATGCATTAAGGTGAAAAAACACCTGGCAGTGACCGGCCCACCAGCCCCCCCGTTTTATTTAACTGAGCCCTGAAATTTGACCCGGCGCGGCGGACGCACTGTCTCTGCCTGGGGTTCTCGGCTCTTGATTGGATAGATTGATAGCAGCACAGCCATTGGCTCCCGCTGCTGTCAATCAAATCCAATGGCGTGGGCGTCGGGGGGGGCAGGGCCGAGTCATACATTCGGCCTCTATGGACGCCCAATGCTGCACTCGGGACCATGCCCGCAAGGTAACCCCCTCGGGAGAGCGCTTCTCCTAGGGGGTTATCTGATGTGGGGAGGAGCTGAGACAGCTGCCGGGGGACCCCATAAGACGATGTTCAGGGCCACTCTGTGCAAAACGAGCTGCACAGTGGAGGTAAGTATGATATGTTTGTTATTTTAAAAAAAATAAAAAACCCTTATGCTGCGTACACACGGCCGCACTTGCCAACGGGCTAAACTCCGTCGGCATTTCCGAGGGAAGGATTTAGAACATGTTCTATATCTGAGTCCGTCGGAAATGCCGACAGAAAAAGTCTGATGGCGCATACACACGGTCGGAATGTCCGACCGAAAGCTCCCATTGGACTTTTTCTGTCGGGAAGTCCAGCCGTGTGTACGCGGCATAACAATCACTTTAGATTGAATGGTCATAACCACTAAACCTAAATACCTGAGGCATTACTTACATCCCACTGACAAAATGGTAGCCTTTAAGGAATCGCTCCCATCTGACACATGTGTTAATAGGTGTCACATGTATGTGCATTGCAAAGCATTAAAAAAAAAAAGTCAACTTGAATTGACTTAAATGGCACTGCAGGTCAACATACACCCAAAATGCAGCATGCTGGAGTTTTAGTCACTGCAACGCTAAGCCATGATTTTGTCTGGAGAATGCAGCAAAATGCATGATAATGCATCTGGTGGAAATTTTAGGTAATAGTCATACTCACATTGCTTATCTACCATCTAAGCTACTCTGTGCTCAGCACTCTCAGGTACAGAATCTGCCTTCCATAAACCAAACATATTTCCAGACTGACATCTGTGGAAAGACTATATTTTACTCCTAAAATAAAAGGTATTGCCTTCCCCTCCAACTACTTAACATAAACACATGTATAATAGTTTGGGGGTTACTAAAGAGATGGCACATGTTAAAGTGAAAATACCAAAATAAAATAAAAACTGAGGTGGAGCATGGGCCGTTTAGGTTAAAAGTATCTCTTATTTTACCAGTGATAGGTTGGAAGATAACCACAAAGATTTTATGATTTTCTGTCCATAGAAAATTCCAAAAAAGGAAAGACCACCAAATGAACAATACTAACAAATAAATGTATGAAATGTATTATGACACATACTTATGTTTTTTGTTTATTTCTTGATGTTATCAGCATTTGGACTACACCTGTACATTTTTTCCTGTGTTCAAGGTATACATTTTGCTTGATTAGAGACCAATGTCCGACCATTTGTGTCTACCTTCCTCTGATGGAGAAGACCTTTTTTTCCAAGAAATGCATCAGAAAGTGAAAGCCAACTTAAAGTTTTTTGTTTTTTTTTTAAATATATTATGGACTTCGCGTTTATATACTGTATATTTGCTTGATGTCAAGATGATGCTTAAAAACTGAAGTGTGTATTATACTAATATGTTACTCACAAAAATACAGATCTCATTGTATCAGGTAGTAGCTTTTAGAGTTGTTCTAATTTTGGTGGGTGATATACACCACATCCTATACATAGTACATTGTACTTTTTTAAAGTGGACTTTTTGGGTGCCCAAGGATTAAACTACATAAGTGTAAAAAGAAATATACTAAATGTATTAATATAAAAAGTAAAGTATTACACGGGTCAACATGTATTTTAAAAAGTCCCTGTCCACACATTTTATTATTATTAATAATAATAATAAAACTTTGTTTAATATAGCGGATATTTTATATACCCCCTATTTTATGGGGGTATATAACTCCCTCCTGTCACAGAACCCCCTTGGTATCCCATGTTTATAGATATTAGCAATGCACACAAATATGTGTGATAGCTCATCAGTCTCAAGTAGAGGAATTTTTTTGAAAATTGAATTTCCAAGGGAGCTGGAATCCTTGATGCATTTTTTTGGGATGTGACATGCATCCTGAGGAAGCTGGCAAAGTAATCTGCAAATATCTATCATCGATAATGTCCATGATGTAAAAAAGTACTTAAAACCCAAGATTTCATTTAAACCCAGGATAGGGGGTTTGTTGCCTGTTGGAGCATCTGTCAAATTCACCTCCACATGGGTCTTTGCAGTCCTGCTCTAATGCTATGACCCATGAATGAGGTGTTGAAGTTCATGGAGCTGTCAAGGTTATGCCTCAATCTAATGTGTTTACTTGAAGTGGGTGCGACTACCTTCCAATTGCAGGTATAATACACATGGTCATTGATCCTTTGACATAGCTCTTCCCTACATTAAAAGGCACCACAGGTGCAAGTCATTAAATACAGCACAAGTGTGGTGCTACAGTCCACATACTTCCAAGTTAACCATGAATTATACATGCTTGTCTAGTTGTATTTACACTAGGTACCTTTAAAATCCCAACTTTCCTTTTTTGAGATGATGGAAATGATGTTCTTGATGTAGCCAAGTGCTGGCCAAGTGCTGGCTACATCCCTTTGTCATCTTGGGACATTTCTTAACAAAGATTACAATGAGCTCCCTCAAGTGCCCACCATGGGGATTATGTTCTAATTTCCTGATTGCAGAGAGAGAGAGACCATTACTTAAAGCAGAGGATCATGGAGTATGGAGGGCCAGGATTTCAGTAAACCTGATGCTGCTGCAAACTTAAGTTTCAGCTGGCTGAAGAGAGGAGGAATTCTGGGTGAGGAGATAAATAGAGCGGCCTACAGGCCTACAGCTGCAGAGAGGGACCAGGCCTCTCCGGTGGATGTGACTGGGCACCATGGCCTGGACGATGCGGAGTGCTTTCTATGAGTGATCTTATTCCTGGAGACAGACTTTCAGTGACTCAGTTCCCATTGGCAAGGTGGCTATCTGTGGCCACTTTCATCTACACTGACACAGACTCCTCCGAATCCCTGGGTTATCGGATGACCAGTCGGGCATTTCTCATTTGACTGCAGGTCTTACAAGAGCCTGTGCTGTACGTCCTTTATTCAAGTCTGGGGAGAGGCTTGCTCTTTTGGGACCCAGGCCTACAGCTGCAGAGCAGGGACCAGGCCTCTCTGAAGAATGTGACCGGGCACCACGGCCTGGATGACGCGGAGTGCTGTCTATAAGTGAGTCCTATTCCTGGAGACAGACTTTCAATGACCAAGTTCCCATCAGCAGTGTGGCTATCTGGGGCCATTTTCATCTGCACTGACACAGACACCGCTGAATCCCTGGGTTATCGGGTGACCAGTCGGGCATTTCTCATCTGACTGCAGGTCTTACAAGAGCCTGTTCTGTACGTCCTTTATCTAAGAGCATTGATATTTTCAGGAGTGGTGAGCGGGCAGAAGCCCACCATTAACATTACACTCAGAGAGACTGCATGAAGACACCTTTACCCTTTTCTTCCTACATCCAAGGCCTTCCCTGAAAGACACCTTGCTTACATCTACTGTTGCTGGTCGCCATTTTGGAGCAACATCTTGGGTCCCTGAAGATTTTGGACACCTTACATCAAGGACTCCTAATTTTTTTAAAGGGAAACTCTTATTCAGGTTTCGCTAATTGCATTTTCACATATTGTGTTGTCATATATTGTGCCTTCTATTCAGTTTGTCCTGTGGCATCAGGGTTTGGAGGGAGCTGTTTGACAAAAAGTCTATCTTCTCCCTCTTTTACCTGGGGTCATAGGTTCTCTTAGAGCCTGTTGGTCATTGCTTCCTGATTCATTGTGACTGCCATTTCATTGTATATTCTCTGTAATTCTGTTTATAGTTAAAGTTTGTAATTTGAGGAATATTTACATTCTTTCTTTGTTTGACTCAAGAATATCTAGTAAAATATCCGTTAGTCATTTCTATTGTTTCTCTGGTGTCTTTTAGAAGTATTCTTGAATTATGTCAGAACCCAGGGTGTCAGAGGTGTCGGGAGGCTTGCAAGGTCAGGGAAACATGAAAAATCAAAAGTGCTCATTTTAAAAGTTTATATGCAAGTTATTTTCATAAAAAGTGTTTGGGGACCCGAGTCCTGCCCCAGAGGACATGTATCAATTTAAAAAAAGTCTCAAAAATGGCAGTTTTTCAGGAGCAGTGATTTTATTAATGCTTAAAGTGAAAAAAAATAAAATATTCCTTTAAATATCGTGCCTGGGGGTGTCCTTAGTATGCCTGTAAAGTAGCGCATCTTTCCCATGTTTAGAATAGTACCACAGCAAAATTACATTTCTAAAGCAAAAAATTTCATTTTAAACTGCTCGCGTCTGTAATTAATTGTCAGATCCTGGCAATATAGATAAAAATCATTGAAAAAAAACGGCATGGCTCCCCCCCAGTCCATTACCAGGTCCTTTGGGTCTGGTATGAATATTAAGGGGAACCCCGCAACAAAATTTAAAAAAAAATTGCATGGGGGCCCCCAAAAATCCTTACCAGACCCTTATCCAAGCATGCAACCTGGCAAGCTGCAGGAAAAGGGGGGATGAGAGAGCGCCTGCCCCCCTCCTGAACCATACCAGGCCACACGTCCTCAACATGTGGAGGGTGTTTTGGGGTCCCCCCAAAACACCTTGTCCCCATGTTGATGTACCCGGTGACATAACATCAGAGGGGGCGGGGTCACCCATTAACCTCACCGGCTGGCCCCACCCTCAGCAATATAACAGCTGTCAAAGCAGAAAGCCTGCAATCAGCGGGAGCCTCTCGTGGAGGTGGAGTTTTTTCCATCTTTTTTTTTTCTCGGTCCGTTGGACGCTATGATCGAAGATGAATGGATATCACGGGACATTTTATTAAATTTTTTAATAAAGGACTTGTCCCAAACTGTGTCCTGTAATTTTTACCATTTTGAAACTTTTTTTGGTGAAAGGGTAGGTGTACAATGTACCCGTTACCCATTCACATGGGGGAGCGGGATCTGGGGGCCCTTGTTAAAGGGGGCTTACAGACTCTGATAAGCCCCCCACTCACAGACCCCCACCACTACCGGGCAAAGGTTGTGGGGATGAGGCCCTTGTCTCCATCAACATGGGGACAAGGTGTTTTGGGGGGACCCAAAAACACCCTCCCCATGTTAAGGGTATGGGGCCTGGTACGGTTCAGGAGGGGGGGCGCTCTCGTTCCCCCCCCTTTTCCTGTGGCCTGCCAGGTTGCGTGCTAGGATAAGGGTCTGCTATGGATTTTGGGGGGACCCCTACGCCATTTTTTTTTTCAAATTTTGGTGCGGGTTTCCCCTAATATCCATACCAGACCCAAAGGGCCTGTTAATGGACTGGGGGGGACCCATGCCATTTTTTTCAATGATTTTTATCTATATTGCCAGGATCCGGCAATACATTACAGCCACGAGCAGTTTTAAATGACATTTTGTCCTTTACAAATATAATTTTGCTGCTCTCATTCATAAAACTGATTGGTCAATCATGGCTCTCACAGCAGTGATTGGCCAAAGCATGCAGATCAGGTGCATGCTTTGGCCAATCAGCAGCTATCTTGCAGTGCATTGCGGTCTTGCCATTTATTATGGCGCATTCCGCGAGTGCTCGAATTTCCTGTGAAAGCCCCATAATGTTCGTTATTCGGCAAAAAGGTGAACACTCGATGTTCGAGTCGAACCCCTATCCATAAGCTCCAGATAACGTTTCGCTCCCTCAAGTCCCAACAAAGCAGAATATTTATTTGGTTCAAAGATGTGTTCAGTTTTCATTATTGTTTTTCTTCTGACCTTGACGTGCTCATTACTCTACCCCTGTCATTGCCAGATATCTTCCCAGAGCACCACAATACAGTGCTTGTTTTGTCCTAGTTCCGGGTGACATGTGTCAAGCAGGGAATGGTGTATTTAGTCATATCCAAACACAATATAAGCTTTTTATTGCTTGGCTCCCCCCACCCTTCCATCTATCTTTTCATTTCTTGTCTCACCTTGTTTAATTTTACTGATTAGAAATCTGTATAAAACTGTTTTGTTAGTCTTTCTGTTTGTTTTTCCTAGTTTTACTAAGTAAAGTAATGTAAGCCCTAAACCATAAGATGGAAATACTAGATAGATATGTCAGCTAAGCTAGGTAAACACATGTAAAAACTGAACAATCAGCACTGTATAATACATGCATTAATCTAAAGTGGAAGACTCATTTATTAATAAATAGGGTCCTTCCAGGAGCAGACAATACAGCCCATGTAGCCTAAGCTGTTAAATGGGTTTCCTAAAAGAAAACAAGGGGCCTTAGAATTGTCACTAGCTTAAATCAGGGTTGTCAACTATACAAAAGGAAAAAGATAGCCTTTTATCAGATACCAACCTTAGTCTGAGTGCAGGTCTATGAGTCAACTGGTGCCAGACTCTCCAACATGACCCACTTTATAAGATATAAAAAAACCCTGCTCCTGAATTCTCTCTGCCTATCTACCTCAGCTTAGTCAATAAACTCCTGTGAAGAATTTGATTAAGAAAGAAAAAATAAAATATACTGCAAAGTACCAGTCCTACAATGTGGTGGCTGCTTTTGATTTCTTTTTTTCAAGGAATAGAAATTTTGGGCAGGATAAATGAGGACTTTTAAGCTCATCAAACCAACATAACAAAATACCCTCAATGGTATATTCACCAGACCAATATGAGCCACATAATTGTAGTTCATTGTTGGGGTTTACATACATTTTCATTTTTTAAACATACAGTATCTCACAAAAGTGAGTACACCCCTCACATTTTTTGTAAATATTTTATTATATCTTTTTCATGTGACAACACTGAAGAAATGACACTTTGCTATAATATAAAGTAGTGAGTGTACAGCTTGTATAACAGTGTAAATTTTCTGTCCCCTCAAAATAACTTAACACACAGCCATTAATGTCTAAAGCGCTGGCAACAAAAGTGAGTGCACCCCTAAATGAAAATGTCCAGGGCCCAAAGTGTCAATATTTTGTGTGGCTACCATTTTTTTCCAGCACTGCCTTAACCCTCTTGGACATGGAGTTCACCAGAGCTTCACAGGTTGCCACTGGAGTCCTCTTCCACTCCTCCATGATGACATCACGGAACTGGTGGATGTTATAGGCCTTGTGCTCCTCCACCTTCCGTTTGAGGATGCCCCACAGATGCTCAATAGGGTTTAGGTCTGGTGATGTGCTTGGCCAGTCCATCACCTTTACCCTCAGCTTCTTTAGCAAGGCAGTGGTCGCCTTGGAGGTGTGTTTGGGGTAGTTATCATGTTGGAATACTGCCCTGCAGCCCAGTCTCCGGAGGGAGGGGATTATGCTCTGCTTCAATATGTCACAGTACATGTTGGCATTCCAATGAACTGTCGCTCCCTAGTGCTGGCAGCACTTATGCAGCCCCAGACCATGACTCTCCCACCACCAAGCTTGACGGTAGGCAAGACACACTTGTCTTTGTACTCCTCACCTGGTTGCTGCCACACAGGCTTGACATATGTCTATATGTCTTGGTCTCATCAGACCACAGGACATGGTTCCAGTAATTCATGTCCTTAGTCTGCTTGTCTTGATGCAGTGTGCTACGTATGGTCTGAGAACTGACCCCCCCCCCCTTCAAACTCTGCAGCAATGCTGGCAGCACTCATACGTCTATTTTCCAAAGACAACCTCTGGATATGATGCTGAGCATGTGCACTAAACTTCTTTGGTCAACCATGGCGAGGCCTTTTCTGGGTGGAACCTGTCCTGTTAAACCACAGTATGGTCTTGGCCACCGTGCTGCAGCTCAGTTTCAGGGTCTTGGCAATCTTCTTATAGCCTAGGCCATCTTTATGTAGAGCAACGATTCTTTTTTTCAGATCCTCAAAGAGTTCTTTACCATGAGGTGCCATGCTGAACTTCCAGTGACCAGTATGAGAGAGTGAGAGCGATAACACCAAATTTAACACCAAAAAGACCACAATAGTGGCACTTTTAGGAGAGGCGAGTGGAGTGGAATGTGATTTTCCATAAAGGACCAATATAATAAAGCCTTGTCAGACCAGCTGTGGATTTCGATGCAGGCAAGGAGAGTGGAACATGGACTGCCATTAAGGATTTGTATACCAAAGCGACACTAGACCTGTCGTGGTCTTTGTTTAAGGTGAGCTGCTAGGGCACACTCCTGGTGGATACCTGGATGGTGGGAACAATTGTATTCACAACTTTCAAGAACTGTTTTTTGAGCAAGTGATCTTCACATCTCATGATATTTTGATGCAGATGCACACGTACTTTAGTATTAGGGACTTTTTTTATTGTTTAATATGTAAAATCAAATGAATACCTGCTTTTGATTCGAGCACTTTATCACTGTTTCACATAGTATCGCATATTATCGCATATTACTGCAATTTTTGTTTTGTGTTGTTCATTTTTTTTTTAATTAGGGATAGGCATTCATGCATTGTTGTCTATTTTTGCTGCTTAGCTTCTTGAATTAGTGCACTTCATCACTGTTTCACATAGTATCGCATATTACTGCAATTTTTGTTTTGTGTGTGTTTTTTTTTATTGCATAATTTTTAGACTACTTTCACACTGAGGCACTTTACAGGCGCTACAGCGCTAAAAATGGCGCCTGTGTAGCGCCTGTAAAGAGCCTCTCCTGTGTCTCCAGTGTGAAAGCCTGAGGGCTTTCACACTGGAGAGGTGCGCTTGCAGGACGGTCAAAGAAGTCCTGCAAGACACATCTTTGCAGAGCTGTAGGAGCAGTGTATTCTAAAGCGCCCCTACCCATTAACAATGGGGCAGCGCCGCTGCGGGCGGGCGGTTTTAACCCTTTTTCGGCCACTAGCGGGGGTTAAAACCGCCCCGCTAGTGGCCGAATATCGCCGCTAAAATGACGGTAAAGCGGCACTAAAAATAGCTCCACTTTACCGCCAGCGCACACCCCAGTGTGAAAGTAGCCTTATTGTTTTTGAGAATGTGTTCTTTTTCATAATATAAATTTTCTTTTTTATGTTTTGTTAACCTCCCTGGCGGTTTTCCTGAGTGTGGCTCGGGGTTAAAATTAGTGGTAACCCCGAGCCACACTCGGGATTACATCGCAGGATCCTGTGTGGCTTTACTTACCTTGTCCCCGGGATCCTGCGATGTCCCCCTCAGTGTCCGTGGGCTATGTCCTCCTCCGAAGCCTCTCCTTGCCAGGCTCCGTTCCCTACGAGCTTCGCGACGCACGGGGGCGGAGCCTGGCGGCAAATTAAAAAAAAGTAAAAATCATAACACATCCCTGACGGTTTTCCTGAGTGTGGCCCGGGGTTAAATTTCAGTCCCATTAGCGGTAACCCCGAGCCACACTCGGGATTACATTGCAGGATCCTGGTGCGGCGTTACTTACCTTGTCCCCAGGATCCTGCAATGTCCCCCGCTGTGTCTGCGGGCTCCGTCCTCCTCCGAAGCCTCTCTGTGCCAGGCTCCGTTCTCTGCGAACGTTGTGACGCACGGGGGGCGGAGCCTGGCGGCAAATTCACAAAATGTAAAAACCATAACACATACAGTACTGTAATCTTACAGATTACAGTACTGTATAAAATGATTTCACATCCCTTTTGTCCCCAGTGCTTTGGCCCATGCCCTGCATGCAGTTTTATATGATATACTGTTCTTTCTGCCTGGAAACTGGATATTGTCCATAGCAACCAAAAAGTGTCCCTTTACATCAAAAGTGGCTTTAGACCAGCTAGAAAACAGCGATAGTAAATTAGAACACTTGCAGAATTGAGCGATAGTGAATCGTGGGGAAATTTATTTTATTACGATTTATTTTTATTTTTTTTAATTATTTGTTTTTATTTATTATATTATAATTTATGTTTTTGTGTTTCAAACTTTATCATACCCGGGATATCTACTAGACTCTTGTTTGGACAGATTTAGGTGTGTTATTGTTAAGAATTACAGACCTACAATATAAAACGCCAAATTTCCATGCAAAATAATTGTACCGCTTTCAGCACCTAAAATCCGAAATAATCATACCGCCAGGGAGGTTAAATGTTCACCCTAATAAAAAAATACCTAAGATGTAATTCAGTGTTATGTATTGGTTTTATTCAAATATTTTAATAAATGTTTTTTATAAAGATCAGTTTTTTCTTAATGCACTATTCAGTGAACTGAGGTACATTTTTTAGGGAAATGGTAAAATATAGGCCAAAAAAGCTGAACTACAAATATTTCAATGAGAGCTGTTTTTTTTTTTTTTTCTACCTCGGCCACCTTGGCTTAGATTTTGCCATTTTTCTGACAATTCACCTTTCTTCACTTATTAGTGAATAGATCCGATAAAAATGGACACTTGGACAAACAACAAGAAAAACTAGTGCCAAAGCTACTAACGGAAGATTGAGGGATTAAATAAGATTGCTGCCACCTAAGTACCGGTGAATCACCAGCATAGGTGTGTGTAGCCTATTGCATTAGAGTGTACACCCCAAACATCAAACACATGCGTGTGTGTGATATATATTACATATACATACAGATACACACTCTTATGGTAGATCCAGTACAGTGAAAGAGAAGTATGGTAGCACTTCATAAATGGCAGAACTGGCCAGAGGGAGATATTTCCCATCTCCCTGCCTGCACACAGAGTGATATTGCTAATGCACTTGGGGTGATTAGGGTGTTATTTTATGCAATGATCCAGGGTTTAGAATTATATATGATTGTTGGATTAAATGTATTTCACACATGTACAGTAAAGCATTAGGTTAATAGCAGTGGGTTTACTGTCACCAGATTGTGGTATTATAGATTTGCGCTGCTTGCTTCTTTTTTCTTGCCAAACATGGAGACTTGCATAACTCTGGCTATAGACTTGCGGGGCTCATGTTGAAGACTTGCGGAGCTCTTGCTAAAGACTTGCGAGGCTCTTGCTATAGACTTGCAGGGCTCTTGCTGTAGACTTGTGGGGCTCTTGCTATAGACTTACCACTGCAACTTTTCTCTTGCTGGAGACTTGCCACGCAAATTTTCTACAAATTGGAAAACTAGAACTTGTGCTTCAAGTGCTCTGCAAGTGTACAACTTGCCAGGGAAGATGTGCAGCAAGTTCACAAGACTTTCAATTCAATACTGCCACAAATGTGTGGCAAGTTATCCTTGCTATCTGGGACAGTTTTTGTGGACATGGGCTTTGGAAGACTGAGCTCTGCAGTCGCTTTTGCAGCAGTTGTTTTCTTATTCCGGGTCACACTCCTACGCAATGTCCTTTTGTCTCCTGGGTCAGTTGACCATGTTGACCGCGCCTATGCTTATCAGATGACGTTTTTCTGGAAACTGTATATGCGGTCAAAACCTTTGATACTGTACCTCACGACACCGCAAATTGGCAACTTCAGTCACAGAGGCACCAGCTAAGAGGGCTCCAACAATTTGCCCTCGTTGAAACTCAGTAAGCTCTGACATGACTCCGTGTTTCTAGCAACACACGCAGTTAATGAAGGAAAGTGAGGCTTCCCACCTGTCACCTTTTAGCTAGGTGTCTCATCACACAGCGGAAGCAAAATAATATAACATCCCTTCCGCTATCAACACAAAACATGACGTTTCTTTCACACCTGCAAATCATTTTGTGTTTCCATATACCTGGCAAGAAGGGCATTCCAGTAGACAACATGGTTCCTCTAGACCAGGGATATGCACTTAGCGGACCTCCAGCTGTTGCAGAACTACAAGTCCCATGAGGCATAGCAAGATTCTGACTGCTACAAGCATTACACCCAGAGGCAGAGGCATGATGGGGCTTGTAGTTTTGCAACAGCTGGAGGTCCGCTAATTACATATCCCTGCTCTAGACAGACTTCTGTGCCTCTTTACAGGCTAATTCATTCTTCGTAGACATAGGAATTTGGCCAATACTTATGCGCACGCATATGGACACGCACATATGCGAAAACACGTGTGCATCAGCATGCTTGCGTGCACTTGTGACAGATGTTGTCACTAAATGGGCTATATAAACTGTGTCAGTGCTCAGGATCAGTGTTGCTCTGTTATTCCGCCATCCCTGTATCCTGTGACCCTGTGATTCGGCATCATGATTCCAGTTGCTAATCCAGCTTGTTTGACCACTCTCTGAAATCCATAGCAAATACAACGACTCAACAGCTTCTTCTTTGAAAAACTTTGATGAAGGCTTAGGCCGAAATGCCTCAGAATTCTTGGATTCTGTTACTGCTATAATGCTCAAAGTCGCCAGCTTGTACTTGCTATGGATTCACTGTGAACTTGATTAGCCAGAGCACCGACACTCTGTACCCACACTTGTACCATATAGCGGTAAAGCTTGTGGTGAGTTCTCTTGTTACTCTCTGAACTCTGCCTGCACTGACCCCAGCTTGTCCTTGACCTCCGCTTCTGCCTGCTCCATTTGCTTCTCTTCCACTAATTGGCTCTTGACCCAGCTTGTACCCAGACCATGCTCTTGCCTGCTCCTCTGTACCTGATCTGTCCTGCCAATCTATGACTCAGCCTGCCTGACTCTGCTAATCTTCCTGTGATTTCCAGTACTTGCCTTACATCCTGCTGTGCTTGCTGTTCTACAGTCTGCTACCAGTGCATGCCTCACCCGCCCACTGTCGCCAGTACCAACCTGCTTTAGTCTTTTATCCACCATCTGTCTATTAGCTAGTTCACTGAAGACTACTGATGACCTCTCCTGCTTGGCGTGGATACCCACTATGCTACTGGCAAGACCTAAAGGCACTAGTGCCACTCTGCTCTCCTGTGCCTTCTGTTCACACTACTAGGGGCCCAGAGTCAGAGGTGTGAATGATGAGGCCTTCCTCATCATTTCAGGCTCTGCTACCAGGTACATGCTAATACCCCTGTGTATATAACAATATGTGTAGTCCCAAAAATGAATGTAGGGTTTGATATATTAAAGGCAATTAGGCTATTTACTGTCCAAAGGGAAGTTGCACTTTGCCTTGACATTGCTCCAGAGCTTAGTGAATGAGGTGAAGCTGACTACCATCATTCAGCCATGTGCAAGCGAAAGTTGGTAGTGAGGCACACCACAGGCCAGAAGTGACATCACCGGAAATCCCACCCAATTTGTTTTGTCACTTATACAGAGCATCTTCAGGAACAAGACTACCAACAGCATACAATACATAGGCAAATGGCTCTTGGGAGATGCAGTTCTGGGAAAGTGTCTTTGTTACTAGGGACTGACCTTCCAGCAGCTGCACCTGGAAAAATTTTACATTTCTGGTGATGACATCATAGGGAATGGTGCTGAAGAAGTTGTTTCTCTCTACAGGAACAATGTGAAAGAAAAAAACATGCTGGGACATACTCTAGAGAGGAAGATTTAAGGAGAATATTTGGGCCACACCTGGGCATACCCTGTAGCCTCCCTGACGGTTTTCCTGAGTGTGGCTCGGGGTTAAATTTCAGTCCCATTAGCGGTAACCCTGAGCCACACTCGGGATTACATTGCAGGATCCTGGTGCGGCGTTGTTTACCTTGTCCCCAGGATCCTGCGATGTCCCCCGCTGTGTCTGCGGGCTCCTTCCTCCTCCGAAGCCTCTCTGTGCCAGGCTCCGTTCTCTGCGAACGTTGTGACGCACGGGGGCGGAGCCTGGCGGCAAATTCAAAAAATGTAAAAACCATAACACATACAGTACTGTAATCTTACAGATTACAGTACTGTATGAAATTATTTCACATCCCTTTTGTCCCCAGTGCTTTGGCCCATGCCCTGCATGCAGTTTTATGTTATATATACTGTTCTTTCTGCCTGGAAACTGGAGATTGTCCATAGCAACCAAAAAGTGTCCCTTTATGTCAAAAGTGGCTTTAGACCAGCTAGAAAACAGCGATAGTAAATTAGAACGCTTGCAGAATTGAGCGATAGTGAATTGTGGGGAAATGTATTTTATTATTGTTATATTATTATTTTATTTAATTATTTAAATTTATTTATTATATTATAATTTATGATTTCGTGTTTCAAACTTCATCATACCCGGGATGTCTACTAGACTGTTGTTTGGACATATTTAAGTGTGTTATTGCTAAGAATTACAGACCTACAATATAAAACGCCAAATTTCCATGCAAAATAATTGTACCGCTTTCAGCATCTAAAATCTGAAATAATCATACCGCCAGGGAGGTTAAATGGTTCTAAGGTGGCTGAGTCACCTACATATGGAAAATAGAAAGATATTGTGAAGAATAGTAACACATTTGCCTTGCAGAACTGAGGCCCCCGGTTCAAATCCCGGCCAGGACAATATCTCCATTGAGTTTGCAAGTTCTCCCTGTGCTTGTGTGGGTTTTCTCCAGGTACTCTGCTTTCCTCCTACACTACAAAGACTGCTGGTAGGTTAATTGGCTCCTGACTAATATTGGTCTTAGTATGTGCATGTGAGATAGGGAACTTAGATTGTAAGCTCCCTAATGGCAGGGACTGATATGATTGTACAGTATGTAAAGCTCTGCATAATAAATAGAAAAATGATTCCCTCTTGAAACGGTAAACGTAAATTCCACATTGTTCACGTTACTGTTCTGTGGATTGTGTCAGATTCCCTTTAAGAGCCGGATGCAACACACAAACAACAAATGCAGAAAAATTATGTTTAAATCATTGTACTGGCCAATTTAAATTCAAAATGGTAATGCTAGTAATTATAAAAATTTTGACCTCTGTGCTCCTGTTTCGAACATTGTTATACAAGTCCTCATTAAATTTCTATGTCTTGACTCTGCTCCGTTATTGTGTACCACCAAGAACGGCTGGATTTATGCTTTGGTGTGCGTGTGCAAAAATTAAAGGACATTTCAGTCATTTTTGCCCTTTGATCGGGTTTATTTTATCCCTGCCAAATACAGTTAATCTCTACTTTAATATACATCAGCTGAGATCATGAATTAGAAAATGAAAAGTCTAATTAACTATTTAACCACCAACTGCTGTACCTAAGGGCAAGTGTACTGTATAAGCGGTCACAAAAAGAGTTATTAGTAGCCAGTGTCAGTAGCCTTAGCACAAGCTAACTTTTTGAAATGATCTTTCTTTCTGATATTAAAGTGTTACTAAACCCAGGACCTGCATTCACTATATCTGGTGTCCCACAGTACATAGAACATGGGAATGTAATCGTCTTAGTAAATATAAACTGTTAAATACCTTTTTTCATCAGCAGTTAGAGCAGTCTCGTGACTTTTATCAGCATCTGCTTAAAGCTTGTAGGAGGAGTTTTCATTCTCACCTGATCCTCTGTCTGGACAGTGCTGATTGGCCCTGTGCTAATCACATGCACTCTCCCAAGAAAAAAAAACGCTCTAGCAATGCACACCAAACTGAGCATGTGCAGCCTGACTCCTAGGACTCTGTTCTACCAGTAGATGGGTTGGAGTCAGTTAAAGAAGAGGAGGATCAGAGAGACAGGAACACACAGCCTTTCTACACAATGCAGAGGAATAACCCCTTAGGTTCCACAGTGAGTATAACAAGCATGCTTTACTGCATATACAGAATGATTTTACTGTTGTGGGTTTAGTAACCCTTTAAGCAATAGGCTTAGATGACTAAATTATAACACATGTATTATTTGCCATACTGATCCTTATTTTCGTCCATGTGATTGTTATTTCCAGCTCCCATTGCTGAAAATAATAATGTCAAAAAATGATTGGTGTAGCGTAGTAAATTGGGCAGAATTATTCTCCCGATTTGGTTTCTTATTTGTGAGTACCAAATGCAGGTAAGTTACTTTGAGCACAGAAGAATATTTTATCCAGCTGGGATTATAGTGAGGGCTGCATCATAATGCCATTGTATTTGTGTAATCACCTTTCCCCAAATAAATTAGGCACCTCCACAAATTACGTGCACAGGGAAAGTTCCACTGTTTTTCCAAGGTTCATCAGAAACCACAAGTGTAGAAGTGTAATATGAAGGTGCTGATAGAGCTTGCAGCAAAGAAGCTTTGTTTACAAAATCCAACATTCAGTAAAAGTAATTGCAAGTACAAAAGTTTGCAGATCTCAAACAATTGAAGCACTACTATATCTATGATTAGCAGAACGATATGGGTAGTTTGTTACACGAATGCATAAATGAATTACTAGTCAAGGTTTCTCCAGCATACAAAGAATCCTTCCCAGCCATATACAAAACAGCCTAGCTATCACTTTCTTGCCACTAAACCTGTCCTTGATAGGTGTCATGACCAGCCACCACCACTGTCTGGGTCTGTCAGATACATCGGTTGGAGTTGCAAACTCTCATCGGACTTTTGCTGGCGGAATTTCCGATCGTGTGTACGTGGCATGAGAATTATATTTTTAAAGTTAGGTAACATATGGTTTCATTTTAGGACTTGGGAGAGGAAAGGTTGAAATGTCACAGTTAGGTTACGCTTATTGGTCAGGTTCTGTGGCGGCCCACTTTTTTGTTTTAATTTTGGGGGTTAGTGCTGGGTTCTTGGGACCAAAAATAAACATACTGCCAAAAATCTATCAAAAGAAACAGTGCCCTAAAGATCAGACAGTAGAAATGTGTTTTTTCCTAATCTCTCTCTCTCTCTCTCTCTCTCTCTCTCTCTCTCTCTCTCTCTCTCTCTCTCTCTCTCTCTCTCTCTCTCTCTCCATCTATCTCTATCTATATCTATACCCTGTTTCCCCGAAAATAAGACCTAGCGTGATTGTCAGTGATGGCTGCAATATAAACCCTACCGCCCAAATAAGCCCTACCCTGTATCCCTGAAAATAAGCCCTACCCTGAAAATAAGACCTACAAGGACTTTAACTAGGGCTTATTTGGGGGGTAGGGCTTATATTGCAGCCATCACTGACAATCACGCTAGGTCTTATTTTCGGGGAAACAGGGTATATATCTATATATATATACAGTAAAACCTTGGTTTGAGGGTAACTTGGTTTGAGAGCGTTTTGCAAGACAAGCAAAATTTTAAAATAAATGCTGACTTGATATACAAGCGATGTCTTGATATAAGAGTGTCGTCATGTCACAACTGAGTATAAAAGAGAAGAGAGGCACCTCTAAGTGCAGCAATATGGTTACATTTAATGAAGTTACAACATTTAGCAACATATTGCTACACTTAGAGGCGCCTCTCCTCTATTTTATACTCTGTAGCTTCTGCTGGATTTTGCTTCGAATCCCCTTGTGGAGGCTTCCATTTGTGGATGGACATTTTATGGTTACACAACCTATCACATTGCTATGATCTTTTTATATGGACTATAAAACTGAAGGACCTATGAATAAATGATCGTGGAACAAATTATTTGAGTTTCCATTATTTCTTATGGGGAAATTTGCTTTGATATACAAGGGTTTTGGATTACAAGTATGTTTCTGGAACAAATTATGCTCGCAATCCAAGGTTTTACTGTATATCTTGTGTGACGGTACATACATTGTAACACATTTCTTAATTTCTTGCAAATTTGCATTTAGAGATATTTAAAGCAGGGGCTCATGGTTTGCACTTACTGCAGTATATGTTCAAGCTAGTTAGTTGCTTCATTTGGACAACAAGAGTCTACAAGAATTGTTATTACATTAAACAGAGAGAGGACTGAGCATTGCAAGTTTTTACTTAAAAAAAAAATAACAAACATGTCATTCTTACCTGCTCTGTGATGGTTTTGCATAGAGCAGCCCTGATCCTCCTCTTCTCTTGCTCCTGTCCCCTCCCTCATGCAGAGTGCCCCCAGAGCAAACAGCTTGCTGTAGTGGCACCCAAGCAGAGCCGCTGCTTTGTGTGTCCATTCAGATACAGAGCCGCAGCTCGCCCCCACCTCTCTCTTCTCATAGGCTCCCACTGCTGTCTCAGCCAATGAGGAGGGAGAGCCCCCGGAGAGCCAAGGATATTGTGCACATTGCTGGATCGCGATAGGGCTCAGGTAAGTATGGGGGGGGGGGGGCTGCTGCACACAGAAGGTTTTTTACCTTCATGCATAGTGTGCATGAAGAATCTTTAGAACCACTTTAAGTTTGCATTACAGGACTAGCATGTTAAAACCTGTCACCTATTATTGGGAATGCAGTGGGCTGTGCTGGGACAAGGTCATCCAGTGCCGAGGCAAAGATGCAAAAAGTGCACCCCCTCCTCTGTGATGTACATACCCATTTGTTGTATCAAAGCGCAATGTGTGCACCCAATGTACGTGTCCAATTGTTATACCAACGTAAAGAGTGTAGGGGTCAGAAGTGTGTAACATACCAAGTGCAGGGGTCAGAAGTAATGTACAGAGTGCAGATATGACAATTTTTTGCAAGGCGAGTTTTCTTTTTCCTTCAAAATATATCTTTTCTGATGCTTTTTTTTTGGGGTCTAAAAAAGGGAGCTATAATGTTTGGATTAGGATGGAAATAGAGAACAAACTGTTTTTGCAGACCATCTTGTTGATCTGAAAAAGTTATTTCTTCTTTGTTCTTTTTTTCTTCATATTCTTTATTTTTGTTCTATTAAAGATTAAAGTACCGTATTTATCGGCGTATAACACACACCCCAGTTTAGGAGGGAATTTTAAGGAAAAAAAAATTTTAGGAGGGAAGTTGAAGGGAAAAAAACTTACATTTAAATGCCCATCATTGCAGCCTTCTCAGTGCAGCCTTGCCCCAGTGCAGCCATGTCAGTGCAGCCTTGTCAGTGCAGCCTTCCCCAGTGCAGCCTTGTCAGTGCAGCCTTGTCAGTGCAGCCATGTCAGTGCAGCCTTGTCAGTGCAGCCATGTCAGTGCAGCCTTGTCAGTGCAGCCTTGTCAGTGCAGCCTTGTCAGTGCAGCCTTGTCAGTGCAGCCATGTCAATGCAGCCTTGTCAGTGCAGCCTTGTCAGTGCAGCCATGTCAGTGCAGCCTTCCCCAGTGCAGCCTTGTCAGTGCAGCCTTCCCCAGTGCAGCCTTGCCCCAGTGCAGCCTTCGATCCCCTGTCCCTGCTTCCTGGGCTTCAAAATCGCCGACCGCGATTTGAAAACGGCACCACCGGCGCCGAAATACACAGAGCCGGTCCTCGGCTCTTTAAGGCGGCTCTCGTTCACTTTCGGCTCCACTCGTAGTCCCAAGCGGAGCTATCCGAGTAGGTTCGGATAGCTCCGCTCGGGACTACGAGTGGAGCCGAAAGTAAACGAGAGCCGCCAGAAAGAGCCGAGGACCGGCTCTGTGTATTTCGGCGCCGGCGGCGCCATTTTCAAATCGCGGTCGGCGATTTTGAAATTTTGACAGCTGGGGATCGCAGGGTATCGGCGTATAACACGCACCTGCGACTTTCCACTGATTTTAAGGGGAAAAAAGTGCGTGTTATACGCCGATAAATACGGTATATGTAAACCCTCACCTTGTAAAACAACCGATTCGGTTTAAAATAGAAAAAGGCAAAAAACATTTTTGTGTAGATATAAAAAACACTATAAATACCTTTTTTCCCTTTTTTTATAAGTGATCACATACCCTCTGTTCTCAGCTGCATAAGAGTAGGCAGCACACTGATCTTCCCAGTGAATGGCTGTGCAGGAGGGGGGGGGGGAGCGTGTCAGGACAAGACTGATCATTGGAGGAGAGCAGGCTGAGTTTCTAGCACAGCTAAAGAACTGACCACGCTGTGCTCTCATACTTAATGTGGTCAGTTTTTAATAGGAAAACAGGGGGACTTGCAGGCTCACCAGGGATTTCACACAATGGAAGCAATACATAGAGTACAGGAGACATGGTACAGCAGGCGCATATCAAGAATTGGAAATGTTGGATTTACATACTCTTTGAAAGAGAAGTATGGGCTTGTTAAAAGAATTTAAAGTTCATACTTACCTAGGTGGATGCAACATTGATCTGATGCTGCATCTGTCCCTCCCTGGCTAAGACTGGGAACCAAATGATCAAATGCTGCTGATCACTCAGTTCTCAGCCTTCAGTGTGTCAGTATCCAGCTTTCTGCTCTGCCCCTCAAGCGCTCACTGGAGCGCAGAGCTGTGGAGGGGGTGGGAGAGTCTGGCTCAGCCTCTCAGCGACTCGCTGAGAGGCTGAGCCAGCTGCCGGTCTGGGTATCCGGGTGGATCCTGACCACATGGTTAGCATCCTTTCAGAGCCTGGACCGGCTCTGTAATGTCACAATTAAAAAATAATTTACTGGCTTGTTACATTTCTCTGGAAACTCAGCAGATTCAGGCAACAGAATTCCCAGTTTCAACAAGATGACATGGGCCTTACAGGAGGATCTCATTTACTATTTTTTTAGGGTACCATTATGGAGATTATAGCAGCAGGCAGGAGTCTTGTGACACCGTTTGTATAGATGCAAAGGCAAGCAGAGCTCTTTATGTCACCAAGAGAAAGTAAAACACCATTGATTGATTCAGTGCACCAAAATTCACTCATAGCCATTAAATCATCTTTAATTTCTACAGTAAACAGTGACACTCAAGCCCCATACACACTATTAGATTTTCTGCAGATTTTTGTCTTCAGATTTACCAAAATCATGTAGTGCAAGGGCCTTCCTGATTGCATACAAATTTAAACTCTTAAAGTTTTACCTCATATTATGTAGTTTTTGTAAATCTGAAGACAAAAATCTGCAGAAAATCTAATAGTGTGTCTGGGGTCTAAGAAATATACCTGGATGTATCAATTACCTAAAGATATTGTAAGGGTAAATAAAAAAAAAATAACAAACACATCTATACTTACCTGCTTTGTGCAATGGGATTGCACAGAGCGGCCGCAAACCTCTTTTCGAGTCCCCCGCCGGTGCTCCTGGCCCCTCCCCTCTGTCCAGTGCCCCATGGGAAGTGGGCACCCAAGCCTCGCTGCTGCGCCCATTGACACAGACAGTGGGACTCGGCCCCACCCCCCACTCCCTCGTCACTGGCTTTGATTGACAGCAATGGGAGTCAATGACTCTGGGTGCCCCAGCAAAGCCAGCGAGACCCAGAAGTGAGGGGAGAGAAGAGCTGCAGATGTGCACAGCGCTGGATCCAATGAGGGCTCGGGTAAGTAAAAAGGGGGGATAAGGGGGGGAATGCTGACACCTAAACATTTTTTACCTTAATGCAAGGAATGCATTAAAGTAGAACTATAGGCAAAACATTTTTTTTTCCTTTTGGATTATATCTTAATTTTGGTTATAACCCCTGTCAAATTTTTTTTCGACATCAGTGTCCCATTGCGGAGATTTTCCTTCACTTCCTGTCCCATAGCCAAACAGGAAGTGATAAAAAATCTCTGCAAATTAAGGGAATTCCCTGGGGACCCCCAGGTAACCAGAACTAGTGTCCCTATTGGAAGATTTCCCCGCTAATATATTTCTGGGGACAACCCAAACTTTGGGATTTTCTTTCACTTTCCCTATCAATGGTAATGGTAAACAGGACAAATAGAGAAAGTGTATCTCCTAAACGGTGGCACAGACAGCAATAAAAACTGACATAGGTTCTAATCCCTCTCCACTCTATCCAAAACTAAAAAATAAAGTTTTGCCTTAGTATATGTTAAGGTAAAAAAATGTTTACGCTTCACAAGCACTTTAAGGATAAGAAGCCACTAATGCCAAAAATGAAATAAATACATAAAAATAATTATAAAATACATTATTGGTACACATTTATACATTCCATAATATTTATAGATTAGGTAGACCTATCATTTTTTTTTTCCACCCATAAACTTCCATGTCCCTGTGCCATATTACATCATGTGTGATTATGTGAGTATTAGACAACAAACACTGGTGCTGACATGTGCAATCAAAATTTAGCTCTGTTTGTTTAATGAGTACAACAATACGGGCACAATGCAGCGCAGGGGACTCTCAACCTGATCTGCCTGGCCTCAATTCAATCACTATAAACAAACCACATAGTTATTTTTAGCTTCCATCATGCAATAGATTTTTTAGGAAACAAAGCACCTGTAGCAACATGGATAGTGTAATGAAATGTATGCCGGTCTATTTTTAGAGCAATTTCAGAAAGTACCGTATTTATTGGTGTATAACACACAGAGGCGTATAACACGCACCCCAATTTTAGGTGGGAAGTTTAAGGAAAAAAACTTACATTTTAAATAAAGAACTTTGAAGCAAAATTAGGGTCACAGCTCATCAATGCACCCTGCTCAGTGCCCATCTGCAGCCTTTAAATTGCCCATCAATGCACCCTGCTCAGTGCCCATCTGCAGCCATTAAATTGCCCAACAATGTACCCTGCACAGTGCCCATCTGCAGCCATTAAATTGCCCAACAATGTACCCTGCTCAGTGCCCATCTGCAGCCATTAAATTGCCCAACAATGCACCCTGCTCAGTGCCCATCTGCAGCCATTAAATTGCCCATCAATGCACCCTGCTCAGTGCCCATCTGCAGCCATTAAATTGCCCAACAATGCACCTGCTCAGTGCCCATCTGCAGCCAATAAATTGCCCAACAATGCACCTGCTCAGTGCCCATCTGCAGCCATTAAATTACCCAACAATGCAGCCTGTTCAGTGCCCATCTGCAGCCATTAAATTGCCTAACAATGCACCTGCTCAGTGCCCATCTGCAGCCATTAAATTGCCCAACAATGCACCCTGCTCAGTGCCCATCTGCAGCCATTAAATTGCCCATCAATGCACCCTGCTCAGTGCCCATCTGCAGCCATTAAATTGCCCAACAATGTACCCTGCACAGTGCCCATCTGCAGCCATTAAATTGCCCAACAATGTACCCTGCTCAGTGCCCATCTGCAGCCATTAAATTGCCCAACAATGCACCCTGCTCAGTGCCCATCTGCAGCCATTAAATTGCCCATCAATGCACCCTGCTCAGTGCCCATCTGCAGCCATTAAATTGCCCAACAATGCACCTGCTCAGTGCCCATCTGCAGCCAATAAATTGCCCAACAATGCACCTGCTCAGTGCCCATCTGCAGCCATTAAATTACCCAACAATGCAGCCAGTTCAGTGCCCATCTGCAGCCATTAAATTGCCTAACAATGCACCTGCTCAGTGCCCATCTGCAGCCATTAAATTGCCCAACAATGCACCCTGCTCAGTGCCCATCTGCAGCCATTAAATTGCCCATCAATGCACCCTGCTCAGTGCCCATCTGCAGCCATTAAATTGCCCAACAATGCACCTGCTCAGTGCCCATCTGCAGCCATGAAATTACCCAACAATGCAGCCTGTTCAGTGCCCATCTGCAGCCATTGGCCTCGCCAGTGTTGGATTATCCCTGCTGTCTCCGAGGGAAAAGGAGGAACGAGTGCCGCTGAATTACACAGAGCCGCGATCTCCTGTGTACACGGCGCTCTGTCACTCACAGCCACGCCTCCTGGCCCTGCTCATTTGATAGACAGAACAGTGGCCCAATGCAGGGCCAGGAGGCGTGGCTGTGAGTGACGGAGCATCGGGTACACAGGAGATCGGGGCTCTATGTAATTCAGCGGCGCTCTTTTCTCTTCCCTCAGAGACAGCAGGGATCGGTGTATAACACGCACCCATGATTTTCCCCTGATTTTAAGGAGGGAACAGTGCATGTTATACACCGATAAATACGGTAAGTACATTAATGCAATGTCCTGCTATCACAGTATACCATATGCACAAATCAGAAAGACTACTCTAGCCTAATTTTGGGGTTATAGTTTTCAAGGAGGTTTGGGGTTATAGTTTTTGGGGTTTAAGTTGCCAGGATTAGCGGGGCTCTCAGAAGGCCTTTGCACTGTACTGCTGCTTCTTTCCAGTTCTGCAACCTACCTTCCTCTGATGGAATGGTTCCTATAGACTGATGGATAGTTGAGCATGAATGTATATTTTTTAAGATGTTAATGCTGTGCACACTGAGACCAAAACAGAGGATTGTATAATTGGACTACAAAGAAAATGTGAATGGTGCAGCATGAATTCTTTGGGTTTTAGAATCACAAGCTCAAAGTTATTCATGAATTCCAAGATACAAGCAATAGAGTTGGGCAAGCGGTTCGGCATAAGTTTACCCAGAACATCGCCCATTCAGTGAACACCCCAATTTGCGGGGCGCTTGGCGGGATATTCGCCCCCCCCAGAGCGCCCCTCGATGCACTGCATTCTAAGCCCTGATTGGCTGAAGCAATGCACCTGACCACTGGTAAGGATTGAGGAAGGGACCCCCACGCCATTTTTTTTTTAAACATTTTTGTATTGCCAGAAATGGCTTGCAGTCGGGAAAATCAATTTAACCACTTGCTGACCACCGGCCGTCATTATACGGCGGCTGTTTGAAGAGGAATATAGCTGCCATAACCCCGGTATTCTCTTCTTCAGTGGGCAGTTGGCTTCCAGATAAAAGTGGTCTACACAGCGGATTTGCCGTTTACTGGAGCCGTTGGTACCGGTGGAGATGATCGGGTCCTCTCCCCTCACAGGCTGGATGCCAAGTGAGGGAAAGATGGCCCCCGCTGTGCTCCATAGCATTGGATGGCGAAAGCGGCGTCAAACGCCACTTCCGCCCAATGCTCTTAAAGGGGATTTATTTTTTTTGTAAAACAAAATTACATTTCATTTTTTATTTTCTTTTTTTATTGCATTTTAGTGTAAATGTAAGATCTGAGGTCTTTTTGACCCCAAATCTCACATTAAACAGTTGCCGACCGCCCACCGTCATATGACGGCGGGGCAGTGCAGCTCTTGTTCTGGGCCACCATCATATGACGGCGGCACAGAACTGCCCACCAGTTCAGCCTATCAGTGCCCAATAGTGCCGCCTCATCAGCGCACATCAGTGAAGGCGAAAAATTACTTAGTTACAAAATTTACTGAAAATAAAAAAGTAAAAAAAACTTTTTTTTTTCAAAATTTTTGGTCTTTTTTTTTTGTTGTAAAAAATAAAAAACCCAGCAGTGATTACATACCAGCAAAAGAAAGCTTTATTTGTGTGAAGAAAATGATTAAAAAAAATTGTTTGGGTACAGTGTAGTATGACCGTGCACTTGTCATTCAAAGTGCGACAGCTCTGAAAGCTGAAAAATGGCCTGGGCGGGAAGGGGGTGTTCGTGCCTGTTAGGCAAGTGGTTAAAGAGGTCCTGTCATGCATTTTTTCGATTACAAGGGATATTTACATTCCTTGTAATAGGAACAAAAATGACCCAAAATTTTTTTTTAAAAAAAGACCATTTAAAAATAAAAAATAAAATGAATAGGGAAAAAAAATAATTTAAAGCACCCTGTCCAGCTGCACTCGAACGAAGCGAACTAATATGTAAGGTCCGCTAATTGCAAATCAGCAATTTTTTCAGACAGCTCTAGGCTATCTGAAAAAATATATATAATGTTCGGGGGTTCTAAGTAATTTTCTAGCAAAAAATTAAAAAATGAGTTTAACTTGTTAACACCAAATCTCAAAACGAGGCTCTGTCCTTACGTGGTTAAATGTCATTTTTTTTTCTTTATATATGTCAGTTTTACTTCAGCAGGTTCTATACATGGTACAGATGTGCCAATTTTACAGGCAGACCAAAGGGGCACCCCCCCTAATTCATTGTTTCACTTTATGTATCATTAAAATTACTACTCATGTAAAATTATCTTTTTTTTTTAAGAAAAAATTTGCACTGATACATGTCCCCCAGAGCAGTACCCAGGCCCCCATACTCTTTTCATGGCAAATAACTTACATATAAGCTTTTTAAATGGGCACTTTTGATTTTTCAAGTTTGGGTCCCATAGACTTTAATAGAGTTCGCCGCTCGGGTCTGAACTTTTTACATGTTCAGGAATTCTGGCGCGAACTGAACTGGAGGGTGTTCGGCTCAACTCTAACCAGCAACCAAAGGGGTTTACACAACAGAGTGGCCTAGTGTACTCAAGCATTGCCAGAATGAAAAGCAAACCTTGGCATGTACTGTATGTACTCCATGCTCATGTTTCAAGCTTCACTTAAGCACACAATTTAACTGCATCAGGAGTATTCAGTGTAGATCTAAGTTCTTAAAAAGATATCTAGTCTGTAAAAAACACTACACGGCTACAAATCCAGCATATTTTTTTCCACCTGCGTGCAAGAGGCCCTAGTGAATCCACTGTTACTAAAGGAATAGAGAAAATTTATATAATGACGGAAAGCTTAGCAAAAGAAACCATGTTCATTACAAAGTTCCAATCATATGCACTATGTGTGTTTTTATTTTCCTTTGCGCATATAGCGGTATTTTAACTGAACATGTCTTCGTCTTATATTTACTAAGCTGAGTGAACATACATTTTGCTAAGTGAACATCCTCTACTGCTTTAGTAAATCAGCACCACTGCATAGTATTTCAATGTCATGATCAACAATGTTGACATTGTACACCTCTGCAAACATTAGGAGGAATAAAGTTTCCATAATGTTGCTCTGACAAGTGGATCATGCAAAGATCAGTAACAGGCTTATTAAATAAAATAGTGTGATTGTGATGGCATCTCACAGTAAGGTGAGCTTATTCTTCGTTCTCTTCTATAGTGGTTAGTGCATTTCTCTAAGCTGCGGTGAGCCCTATTAGCCTCAGCTCCACAGCTAGTGACAGCTGAAGATGTCAACACTTAGCAAATGCATCGCCTCACTTGATGTATGTTACCTCTGTGTGTGCTCATGACCTACGAAATCATATTGAAAGAACTGGGTATGGTTGTCTTTATATTTAGATATTATTGCTTGTTTTAGTTAGTTATTGCATGGTAAGGTTTTTATACATTCTTTAGTACATCTTTGTCAACTTTGCAGTAATGTAACACCCCTAGATGATCTCAGGCTACATCTAGACAAAAATTTGGCCGTAAATATTACAGTGTCCTAATTGGTCACACATTTCACAACCTGACTGCATAATCCCCTCTAAATTTACCAATGACTATGCATTCTAAGTGCCTGACTGTCTACAACGCAATGGTGATAGCCTGGCGCGTGAACAGTAGTTCATGCTTTTGTTGGAAAGATAAACAGTAACAATTTGATCTCTCCAAAAATTTGAGCTCCCCTAAAAATATGCATGCTATTGTTCCAAGTAATAACAAACTGATGGGGCTGATTTACTAAAACTGGAGACTGCAGCTGTGCTTGGTAGCCACAATTCACCACAATTCTGCCCGCGATTTCAGAATCGTGGCAAAATGTGGGGCGCGTTTGCGATACCATTATTTCTTAATGGCACCCCAAACACAGTGCGACTAATTTTGCGAGCAACAAAAATCACAGCGTCAAACGCTCCTGGCTCTGTGCCAAGATTCGCTACGTGAGCTTCTTTGGAGTATTTTTGGGGTAGAGGGAGGCCCATTCAAATGAATGGTGCCTCTTCAAAAACACTCCACTAAAAAAACACAAAAAAGCCAAAAAAAGCTATGCTCAGGTGTGAATGGAACCTTACCTTTTGAAGCACTTGCCTATTCCCTTTAGATTTTAAGCTCTAATGAGCAGGGCTCTCTGATTCCTCTTGTATTGAATTATATTGTAACTGTACTGTCACCCTCCATTTTGTAAAGAGCTGCACAAATTTTTGACACTATATAAATCCTGAATAATAATAGTAATAATAATAATATTATGTATCCTGGAGTTCCAGCTTTTTGTCCTATGGTAGCTCTAGTCATATGGAAGAGCCAAAAGGCAGAATTACATTTTACTGGCTCATTGCAATTATTGCCCCATGATTAGACTAATGCCCTGTACACACAATCTGAAAATCAGACGACAGATCGTTCGACTTTTTTCGCTTGCTAGTCGCAAGTAAAAATTGAAGAGGTTACTAAAGTTACGAAAATTCTTGTACGACAGAAGAAAAATTTGGAAGTCATGTAATGTATTGTAGTGTATTTGTATTGTATTTTCGGACAACAACTGTACTAATTAAACGAAAAGTTGTACAATCTGGTATTGTACGAGAACATTTTTCTTGCTTGTCCCATCAGATAATATTGGATGAACTGTCATGATCGGCTATCAAAAGTTGTGTACTAACCATCAGATTATCAGATTATCGTACGATCCATTCAAAAGAGGTATTTTTCTAAACAAGATTTATTGAAAAAGGGATTTTTTGAACAGTACAGAGATATATCAAGTATAGTTGTATACATTCACTTTGTTGCAACATTCAGTTGGATAAAGCTAACAGGTAAAACAGTTTTCCTGCCTAGGGGCTACCAGTGCCCAATGTCAAGGAAGGCTGTAGGATTCAAGCAACTGATAATGAACATCAAATAAATGGGTTAAGCCCAAACCAGTAGATATGAAAGAGGGTATTTGAAGTGAAAGCGGTATTTTTCGTACAGTTTTCAGATCATGTGTACGGGCCATAAAGGTGTCTCTCTGAGATGCTTACTTTAAATAGCAGTCAAGCTAGGTACACTGTCACTTTTTTCTGCATGCTCATTTTGAATATTTAGGCTAGGTTCACACTGCTGCAGTGCAAATTTAGCGCGATTTTGTTCCGATTGCGTTGCGAATTTGCTTTGCGAATTCTATATGTGTTCTTGAGATTCTACTGCAAATGTTTCAGTCTATGGAGCTGAATTCGCATCGCACACGGATCAAACTCGCACAGGACCTTTTTTTCCCGCAGGTTATATTCGCAACGCATTGATGTGAACCGACAGTAATGTTAATCTATGTAATTTAAATGACTTGCGAATTTGAGCGATCGCAACAGCTCAAATTCGCAATAGAATTCGCAGCAGTGTGAACCTAGTCTTAAAGATTATAATTACTTTACATGTATAATATTAAAATGTCCTTATTTCTAAACAAACAAAAAAAAAATACAGTGGGGGTGATTTACTAAAGGCAAATAAGCTGTTTGCTTTGCAAGGGAATTTTCCTCAAGCTTAGTGAATGTGATGAAGCTTTGCTGACTTCCATCATCCAATCACGTGCAAGCATAAATACTGTTAACTTTTTTTATTTCCCTTGCTCGGATTGGGTATTCTTTGCAAAGTGAAGTTCCACTTTCTCTAAGCTTAGGGAAAATTCCCATGCAAAATGAATAGCCTACTTGCCATTAGCAAATCAACCCCTTTGGGATTGACTAACTCAGCACTAACTGTTCTCTTAGCCAAGTAAAAGAGGTCCACGTCCGTTCATTCACCCAATCATGTTTAAAAGAAATGGCAGGATTTTTGTTAGCACATGATTGGTTAATTAAAGTGAACTCAGCTTCATCTGTTTTACTTAACTCATTGAAGCTTCACTTTGCTTAGTAAATACTCTGTCCTTTTAGTAAATCAAGCTCAATAATTTGGTGATAAGATCCTAAATCTATATCGAACTATCTAATCTATTCGGACAGCTCTGCAAACTCAACAAAAAAATAAAATACCAATAGCTATCGTAAAGCACTGTTAAAATGTTACAGCCACATAGCACACACACATACTGTCATGCAGTTCTTCATACAAGCTTTTCCGTGCCTGCGTTCTATTCTGGCTCACAGTCATTGACAGAACAAATCACACACAGTGCCCTACCCTTTTCTGTAGCAGCAGTGGGGTGATAGCAGGCAGGGTCACTCTCCTCGCATACAGGCTCATGTTTGCGCTGCATACAGCAGTTTACACGGGTAATAATAGTCCAGGATATGCCGTCACGTCAGATAGTGCCGAGTTGTACAGCACAGACTGAGGGAAAAAAATGTGATCCTAACTTCACTCAAAGCCAATTAAAACTAACCGTGGGAGAGCACAAACACGCAGCCAATCACAGGTTTTTCAAGGCTTCCCTTTTGTCCTTGGAAGCACATTCTGATACATTTGTTTTTAATACTTAAGAAAAGCAGACAACGCTCACTGAAAAAATCTTTAATTTCAAAGCCACTATTGTCAGATTAACACAGAGCGTGCTGTGTTTAGGCATCTGAAGAAGGCTTGGGCACGTTCGTGAATGTTTAACTTTTTCGAAAAGGAATTAAACTTTTTGCTGATTTTGAGAAATTCAGCAAGGAGCTAAGTGAGGGAGGATCTCGGCCCTCATTTACGAGGCCTCGTACTCTGGCATTAACAAACCTTCAATTATATACATTTATGTGGATTTATAGGACATTTCTAAAAGCATATAAGTGTTCACTGCACATTTACCTGCATTCAGTTTAGCTGCATTTAGCAGAAATAGAATTCGGTCCGGTTGATTTACTGAATAGATTGTGCACTTTGCACTCATTTTCCCCAGAGCTTAGTGAAGGTGGTAAAGCTTCAATTTGCATAGAATGCCCAATCAGGTGCAAGATTTTTTGCACCTGATTGGATGATGGTAATCAGCAGAGCTTCACCACATTTGCTCAGCTCTGAGGAAAATGAGTGCAACTGCACTTGCAAAGTGCACAATCTATTTGCCTTTAGGCTAGGTTCACACTGCTGCGAATTCTATTGCGAATTTGAGCCGTTGCGATCGCTCAAATTCGCAAGTCATTTAAATTACATAGATTAACATTAGTGCCGTTCACATCGACGCGTTGCGAATATAACCTGCGTGAAAAAAAGGTCCTGTGCGAGTTTACTGCGTTGCGTTGCGAATTTAGTCTCCATAGACATCAATGTAAATCGTTCTTGAATCGCATTGATGGTTCACATATGTGCGAATTCCACCACACTACTCTCCACAAAAACCAGGAAGTACACAGGAAGTTAAGACCCTTTTTTTTTTTACATTATGATTCCATTGGCTAGACTATCAATCGCAGCTATATCTAACTCCTGAAATTCGCGGTAAAATCGCGGTAAATTCGCGGTAAAATCGCGGTAAATTCGCGGTAAAATCGCGGTAAATTCGCACTGCAGCAGTGTGAACCTAGCCTTAGTAAATCCACCCCTGTGACCAGGGGCAGATTCATAGCTCCCAACTGTCCCTGATTTCGAGGGACTGTCCCTGATTTGGAGCAATGTCCCTCTGTCCCTCTTTCCTCCTCATTTGTCCCTCATTTTGGTCTGATCTATATAGTTGTATATAAAATGCACTGTTTATCTTTCAAAAAGTGTTTCCCAGCGCTAAACCTTTCATCCAATTTCTAAATTGCTGCATTTGTAAATTTTAAAAGCCAATATAAAGAAATATTAGTGGTAAAAAAAGCACTTGTGGATTTAAATAACCTTTTTTTTTGGTTATGTCCCCTTTAAGGGGCGTGGCAGGGGGCGTGTCCTATGCCTACATACGTTTGCTAGTAGGTGTCCCTCATTCCCATCTCAAAATGTTGGGAGGTATGCAGATTAGATACTCGAAGGCATATGTGCCAAACACAAGTCCCACTGGCTGAATCCGGCCCACCAGGTCATTTCATGTGGCCCTCGCACCCAGGGCTTTTTTTTCAGGCATAACGTGATGAAACTCCATTCCACCACCTCCCACTCCCCACTCACATCTGTCACTTGTAAACATAGAATCCTTTTGTGTTTACAAGAACTACTTTCCTCTCTGCAGCTCTCACAGATCCCTGCCTGCCCTGCACTCACAGCAGGGAAAGGGAGGTAGTGTGGGATGAGGGATTATGTGTTAAGTTGTGCGGGGATCCCCCATCTGTGCCCAGGTGTACGGATGCCGACCAATGATCTCCCTGGAAGTGAGAGAGAGAGGCAGAGCCACCTACACTGCTAGGAGGTACTAGAGCCGGGCCAGGTAGGTGAGATTCCAGGAAGCTTTTGGAGGGGGAGGGGGGAGATGACAGCTATGGAGGGACATGTGTGCAGAGGTTGGTGTTGGAGGAGAGTGGTGCAGAGGCCAGAGCCAATGAGAGGTGGAAGTGACATGTTGACTGCTTGTGAAAGAGAGCTGTACCCTGCACACTGTGCATAGCACACCCCTTAAAACCTGTACTCTGTATGTAGCACACTCCTCAAGCCTACACTCTGTACACAGTGCAC
Source organism: Lithobates clamitans (assembly GCA_037952925.1). Taxonomy (NCBI): domain Eukaryota; kingdom Metazoa; phylum Chordata; class Amphibia; order Anura; family Ranidae; genus Lithobates; species Lithobates clamitans. Next base: position 9,311,114 of record JBBGZY010000502.1, on the reverse strand, counting down.
CCCTGAACTCTGCACTCTGTACATAGCACACCCCTGAATGCTGCACTCCATACAAAGCACATCCCTGAACACTGCTCTCTATACGTAGCACACCCCTGAACTCTGCACTCTCTACATAGCCCATCCCTGAACCCTGGACTCTGTGAATAAGGCACCCCTGAAACCGCATTCTGTACATAGCGCACCCCTGAACTTTACTCTATGTAGATAACACACCCTTTAACTCTGCACTCTGTGCATAGGGCACCCCTGAAGCAGCACTCAGTACATAGCACACCCCTGAACTCTGCACTATGTACATAGCGCACCCTTGAACTCTGCACTCTGTACATAGCACATCCCTGAACTCCACACATGTGCACTGGTGTTTATTGCCTTTTTAAGATCCTCCCACTGCCACATCCACCATTCGAAGCTGTTCGGTGGAGGGCATGGTTGAGTTCCTGCACCTATTCCCTGTGAAAAAAAGCCCTGGATAAATGTATATAGTCTTACAGACTATTGCCTTTGAGGGCAACCATAATGCTGATGCAGCGCACACAGGGGCGGATCCAGAGTCTAGTCTCAGGAGGGGCACTGCCAGAAAATAAGGCTACTTTCACACTGGGGCGGGCGTCGGCCGTAAAGCGGCGCTATTTTTAACGCCATTTTAGCGCCGCTATTTGCCCGCTAGCGGGGTGGTTTTATCCCATTTATTTCTACTGAGACACACAGCCGCTATATCCCAATATGACATGCTGGTGCGGGTCCTTGAATAAACCCTGCCTACATTCTGGGATCCACACGCATGACATATTGGGATATAGCGGCTGTGTGTCACAGTAGAAATAAATGGGATGCTGGCATTGGGATGCATGTAACACTTTATGCATCCCCAAGCCAGTAAAAGACAGCCCTGCATGTTAGATGCATGTCTGCTGCATGCCCTGTGTAAATTAAGCCTAAAGATGAATTTTTCTGTCATTCTATATCATCATTATTATCATGATAGTCACACAATACAGGGGCTGTGGCTCAACGCACCTGTACTGTGTGATTATCATGATGATAATGATGATGATTGGTAATTGTAATATGACACATGGAGGGGGTTAATGTACTCACTGATGTATTACTGACCAGTGGCAATTAATTAACCCCTTTGTGCGGCACTAGTGTGGCACTAGTGACAGTGTTTATAAAACCCTTAATGCTGTAGCATAAAATGGGTTAATTAACATTGATAGTGCCACTGTCATTAATGCAGCACAAAGGGGTTAATTGCCACTGGTCAGTAATACATCAGTGAGTACATTAACCCCCTCCATGTGCCATATTACAATTACCAATGTAAATTAGTTAACCCCCTCCCCCAAAGCGTTAACCCTCCCCCAAAGCGTTAACCTCTTCACAAGGTGTTAACTCATTAACATAAGAATGCCTGCCGTAGCTCATTAACATAACAATGCCCACCGTAGCTAATTAACATGACAATTCCTTAGCTAAGTGCTCACTTACTTGCAGTGCACTGAGCTCTGGCTACAGGTCCATCTTGTCTTCAATCCTGCTGCCTCTGAATCGTGACGTCACACCAGCCGGGACTAGGAAGCTCCTGTCGGGTGGAGATCACTCCGCCTGACAGGGAAGTAAAGTGACACTCGCACCGCTGTGCTGCAAATCTGCCAGTGTGTAGCAGCGGCCCCGGTGTCACATTACTTCCAGACCCCCATAGTGATGCCACTGGCCCCCTCTAAATGAACTGATGGGGCCCAGGGAATATATTTTAGGCCACCTGGGACTTTGGGATAGCCAGGGGAAGCAGAAATAAAGTCCCTGCAGCTGCATTTAGAAGCCTCGTAACGCAAATCTGGTGAGGTGGCGAAGGGAGAAAGCCTTGGAGTCAGTAGTATTTTCTGGGGGGGGGGGCAATTGCCCCGTTGCCCCCCCTGGATCCGCCCTTGAGCCCACAAAAAAATTGAGTTTGACACCCCTGTTCTAAGCTTCATGCACACTGGTCATTAAGCCCCAGTGAATGAGATCCTGGAGTTTTGGTGCAGGCATTTAGACAGGTTGCCTATTGTAGTCAGCTAGCCAGCTTGGTTGCCCAAGCAGGGAGAAGAGGTTAATGTTTTGCCGCTTGCTCTGGGCAAGTTTGCAGGCTTTTTGGATTCCGGCCTCCCTTCCCACGTATTATAGAAGGGGAGAGATTCGGGTCCCCAGGGAGCGGGAGTGAGAACTATTGAAGAAGAGGGTGGTCCATGTCAGGGAAGCCAACTCATCAGAACATCATAATTATGAACACCTCCACTCTGGATCATCCAGTTATGGACATTACCCATAAGAACTTTACCTGTGCAGGTATTCTGGGGCAATCGCAATTCATGTTAGTTTGGAAAAAGACATCTTACCTTGTTGCATTTGTCATGCCAAGTTTACAGTAAAGTTTCAACTGCTTTGAGCCTTGTCTGAAGTTATTCAAGGGGTGCATGTTGGGTCTTGGCATATTCTAAAGAACCTGGGTCTGTAATAGCACTATGGAGTATGTGTAACACCACTATAAAGGGTTAATTTGCAAGGTGAAGAAGAGGAGGTAGTTGCCATGGGTAACCGAAAGGAAGAACAGCTACAGCAACCATTCATTTGGAGTGGTACTTGTTTGAGTGACAGGTCCTTGAGTGAGGGGTCGGTGCTCTGACTCCCTCCCTAGCTCTCCATTTCCTCTGGTCACCGGGAGCAGACTAGCCTTACAGAGATCTAGGCCTGATTGCTAGGTACGGGAAGGAAAGCATTAAGGAACACGCATGGGGCCCGCTATGTTGTCGGCAGGACTCCATTCTGTTACTAGGAATGAGGTAACAGAGGTACGCTGAAGTGGTGGAGTGAGCAAAGGCTCTGCACTTCCCTCTGAATGTAAACATACATCAGTTACAAGTGTGTAGTAACATTGGACAAAACATCTTACAGAGGAGCTCTGTGTATTCCTGCTGCATACAAGTGGCTCATTTCTGAGTCAGGGACTGCCTTAATGTTTGATTTCTCACATGACCACCTGTTTCCAGGCATCGGTTAGCCCGCCTTCGGGCGAGGTGTTATCTTGTGGGCACAGTAGACCCCGCCCAGAGGCGGAAGGCACAGGCGCACCACTGCCAGCAGCCTGTCGAACTCTATATAAGGCTGAAAGCTGCTGCAGCTGGATGGTGCTGGCATTACACTGAGTAGTACTAATGTTTAGGACAGTATGCACACAGGGACGAATGCCCATAACACAAGCAGTCTGCATTCCAAGCATTCGTTCCTGGGGTTCCCTAGGTCATGGGTGCTCAACCTGTGGCCCTCCAGCTGTTGCAAAACTACAAGTCCCATGAGGCATTGCAAGTCTGAAAGGTAAAAGCATGACTCCCAAAGGCAGAGGCATGATGGGACTTGTAGTTTCACAACAGCTGGAGGGCACAGGTTGAGAACACATGCCCTAGGTGCACTGCCCAGCTGCAGCAGCTTTTAGCTTTTTATAGAGTTTCACAGGTTGTGGGGCTGGATAGTGCATTTGTGACTTCTGCCTGCACCAAACCATCAGGATCTCATGTACCGGGGCTAAAAGAGTTCTAAGGCCCCTGAAATAGCCATTAAATGTTAATTACGGTAGGTTATTTTCTCTATTTAATGAATGCTGTATCTCTATGAGCAGTAGTAAAATACCACATTACAGTATGGCCACTAGATAAAGCAGATGAGCTAAGGAAATACATGTCTTTGTAACAAGATACAATGTAACATTTCTAGAGAACACTGGAGGGAATAAGCAAATAAATGTAACCAATGGTTACATTAATTTGCTATTTCCCGCTAGTGTTTTATAAATTTGTTATCCCTTGCCACAAGGACAAATCTATTTCATATACTCCTCAGCATCATCTATTGGCCATAATCTGGCATTTTACTACTTCCCATAATAAAGCAACATTTAGTAAATATAGCCTAAAGAACATTTTTTGATTTTTCAGATTCACACACAATGAGTGCATGCAGCATTGCTGGGTGAATGGCTATGCACATTTTTTTTAAATGAAAACCTTAGTAAGCTGTAAGTGTAACTTTGTATCCTCAATTTCTCATGAGAAATCTACATGGAAACTTTCCAGAAAAATGCGCAAACAAGAAAAATGTCAACACATTTACCCAGTAGCGAATAGATTAGTCAGAACATTTGTAGGCTGTGCTTGTTCTTTTTTATATTGACCATTTGCGTTGTGCAAATAATGTATATTTATGTACAGTGGGGACGGAAAGTATTCAGACCCCCTTAAATTTTTCACTCTTTGTTATATTGCAGCCATTTGCTAAAATCATTTAAGTTCATTTTTTTCCTCATTAATGTACACACAGCACCCCATATTAACAGAAAAACGCAGAATTGTTGACATTTTTGCAGATTTATTAAAAAAGAAAAACTGAAATATCACATTGTCTTAAGACCCTTTGCTGTGACACTCATATATTTAACTCAGGTGCTGTCCATTTCTTCTGATCATCCTTGAGATGGTTCTACACCTTTATTTGAGTCCAGCTGTGATTAATAAAGATTAATAAAACTTTTCCCCAAAATGTTTGAAAAAATGGGAGATTTCAGATACATTTTTCCATTTTGGTGAAATGCATCGGAATAAAAAATGAAGGTATTTTTTGTTCCTTTTTAAAGCTGAACTCCAGGCAGAAAGTTATACGGATTAATTGAGCTCTGTAAGTACTAATACTTCCTTAAATATGTTTTACGAAATACAAGCGGTACAAGCACCTAAATTTGACTTGTTATCAGACTATTGCAGTCCCTGTACAGCATAGCTCAAGTAGGGGGAGGGGGAAGTGGCAAAATAAGCATTTCAGGTATGCTGCAGTTCAAGGAACAGACTGATAGAAGGAGAGAGCAGAGTGAGGAAGAGTGGAGCTCATGAGTGTGTTGCTCCTCCTTTTACAGTCCAGTTACAGGGTGGAGGTTGGGACTTGTATGTGAAAGTAAAAAAAAAGTGTTGAAAGGTCAGGTCCCCTGTTTGCATAGAGGTCAGCTTTAAGGGCTCATTTACACCTTCTTCCAAATGTGGCACTGGACACGCTTTTTTAAAGCACTGTGAATGTCAATCAATGCGCCTGTCACGAAATAAAGTTGTAAGCTTACAGTCCTGTTACATGTTGCGTTTGCTCCAAAAATTATACCCCATGTTCCTTTCTTGGTGCTTCAAAGAATCTCCGAAGCCACCATAGAAGTCTATAACAATGCTTTAAAACAGAGCCTGCAGCTTTTGAGAAGCTTTTATTTAGCTTTGCTTTGCTTTGGAGGTATTGCGTGTGTGCATAATCCCAGGATGCACTGGAAAACCAAAAAGCAGAAAGACGTCATCAACAGTGACTTCTGGTTGATGTGTATATACACTATTACCAAAAGTATTGGGACGACTGCCTTTACACAGACATACATTTTATTGGCCTCCTAGTCTTAGTCCATAGGCGCACCCTTTGCAACTATAACAGCTTCAACTCTTCTAGGAAGGCTGTCCACAAGGTTTAGGAGTGTCTATGGGAATGTTTGGCCATTCTTCCAGAAGCTCATTTGTGAGGTCAGGCACTGATGTGGACGAGAAGACCTGGCTCACAGTCTCCACTCTAATTCATCCCAAATGTGTTCTATGGGGTTGAGGTCAGGACTCTGTGCAGACCAGTCAAGTTCCTCCACTCCAAACTCGCTCATCCATGTCTTTATGGACCTTGCTTTGTCATGTTGGAACAGGAAGGGGCCATCCTCAAACTGTTCCAACAAAGTTGGGAGAATAAAATTGTCCAAAATGTCTTGGTATGCTGACACCTTAAGAATTCCCTTCACTGGAACTAAGGGGCCCAACCCCTGAAAAACAACCCCACACCATAATCCTCCCTCCACCAAATGATTTGGACCAGTGCACAAAGCAAGGCCCATAAAGACCTTTATGGACCTTTGGGGCGAGTTTGGGGTGGAGGAACTTGACTGGCCTGCACCTCAACCCAATAGAACACCTTTGGGATGAATTAGAGCAGAGACTGCAAGCTAGGCCTTCTCGCCCTGACTTCACAAATGAGCTCCTGGAAGAATGGTCAAATATTTCCAAAGACAAACTCCTAAACTTTGTGGACAGCTTTCCCAGAAGAGTTGAAGCTGTTATAGCTGCAAAGGGTGGACCAACTCAATATTGAACCCTAGCTGCCATAACCCCAGTATCCTCTTCTTCAGTGAGCGGTCTGGTTTCAGATAAAAGTGGTCTCTGCAGCGGATTCACCACAAGATCACTTTTATCGGCGGCGGGAAAAAGTCCCCCCCTCCTGCCACCCTCCGGTGCCCTCCACTGCTTACCGGAGCTGTCGGTAGCGGCGGAGGCGATCGGGTCTGCTTCCTGGCTTGGTATGGAGACGAGTGAGGGGAAGATGGCCCCCACCCGTATCCATACCATTGCAGGGTAGAAGCGAAGTCAAAACATCACTTCCGCCCATAGCTCTTAAAGGGACTTTTTTTAGATTTATTTTTTTTAATGACATTTAATTATTTATTTATTTATTATTGCATTTTTGTGTAAACAAAACAGTGTAAAAAAATAAATAAATAAATAAGAAAAAATAAAGTAAAATGTTTCAAATGTGCCCCGTCCCACCGAGCTCACGTGCAGAAGCGAACGCACACATGAGCAGCGCCCGTATATAAAAACGGTGTTCAAACCACACATGTGAGGTATCGCCGCGATCGGTAGAGCGAGAGCAATAATTCTAGCCCTAGACCTCCTATGGAGAATTTTAAGGGTAAAAGTTTGTCGCTATTCCACGAGCGGACACAATTTTGAAGTGTGACATGTTGGGTATCAATTTACTCGGCGTAGCATTATCTTTCACAATATAAAAAAAATTGGGCTAACTTTACTGTTGTCTTAATTTTTAATTCAAAAAAGTGTATTTCTTCCAAAAAAAGTGCGCTTATAAAACCACTGCGTGAATACAGTGTGACAGAAAGTATTGCAACATCCACGATTTTATTCTCTAGGGTGTTAGAAAAAAATATATATAATGTTTGGGGGTTCTAAGTAATTTTCTAGCAAAAAAAAAATGTTTTTAACTTGTAAACACCAAATCTCAGAAAGAGGCTCGGTCCTTAAGTGGTTAAAGTTCATGTGCGTGTAAAGGCAGGTGTCCCAATACTTTTGGTAATATAGTGTATTTTGGAAGTGTCTGACGCAGACATGACATCTGGTGTGCAGCGTGGAGCAACAGAAAAGTAAGCGGGCTCCGGACTGGAGCAGAGCAACTAGCAGATGGCACACTTGTGCAACATAGGAACACTATAGTGGAAGGTGAGTGGGGACCACAGAGAAAGGACTAAGCGGCAGAGGATCAGCAGAGCTGGGGGACCGGGGCAGGAGAAACTAGGAAATGTCAGATGTGGTGCGCAGAAGGAGCAATATAGCAGGCGGTGAATGGAGACTAGAGAGTGAGGAGTATCCATAGGTGTGCGCATCCTATTGCATTAGGGTGTGCACCCCAAAGTTCAAACACATGTGCCTGTGTGTGCATGTGTATATATACTGACGGTGTCAGTAGTTTTTATTTTTATTATTTTATTTTATATTAATTTTTACAATTGTATATATTTTACAATTTTTTTTAGGATAAAAAAGGAGAATATTTTTTTATTTGGTGAAATATCAGGGTTCTAAACAGGGGGAATATGCGCCACACTGGGTGATTAGGGTGTGCCCAGGCACACCTGGCACACCCTGTGCGCACACCTATGGGAGTATCCCCAAGCCAGAGGATCAGTAGAGCTGGAAGTTACTACTGAGCAGGGGATTACAGGAGCTGGGGTTACTATTGAACGGGGGATCAGCAGAGCTGGGGGTTACTACTGAGAGGGGAATAAGCAGAGCTGGGGGTTGCTACTGAGCGGGAGATCTGTAAAGGTGGGGTACTACTGAGCATGAGATTCTGCTGAGTGGGGATACTACTGAGCCGGAGTTCTACTGGGCCCCTTTAAAACAAATAGAAAATCAACACACACAGGGCATTTACCAAGCTGCATTAAAGCTTCAAAAAGCATCACTGAAGCATTGAAAACACCAAAAAAGCATGTTGAAGCAGTAGGCACTTTAATGTATGTTAAAGTTAAAGTGGTTGTCAACCCTCTCATATACCCAGTGAAGTGAATAGCCTCAGATGATACACAGGGATGAAACAAATCCTCCTACATAAGATCCACTTGTTTATCTGCAGTATCTTCTTTTTTCCCTTCAAAAGTGCTGTTTTTAGATGAAATCCTTCTACATTTTTCAGTATCACAGAGGAGGGGGTGGAGAGCTGCAGTTAGAGGTCTGAGAAAATGTGTGAGAGCTGATTGGAGGAAAGGAACACACAGCAGAACTGGGTTTTGAATAGACAAGCTGTGTGCTGAGTTCTCCCCCGACACAAATCTTATCTCATGTGTCAGGCAAACTTATCAGATGTGACTCATGCTGATAACAAAGGACTGAAGCACCAGAGAGAAATGGCACTTAGAGCTTCAGGAGAGACAAGTAAACACTACATATATATGTGCTTTGTTCAGATTTCATGACTGAGATTTACAACCACTTTAACACTATTGTAAATGAGCCCTTAAGGTTTAATGGGGTCACAGATGTTCCTTACAACTAACCAGGACCTGTTTAGGTGATATAAAAAAAAACTAATGGGTCTATTTATAAAACATTTCTTGAATGACTGTCACAAGCATTTATCTATTTTCCCCTATATTTTCTCTAATATTATGACTTCCTGTGATCATCAGTGCCATCTAGTGGCCAAAATGCAGTATATTTTTCTAAAATATCTCAATCAGAAAATATACCACGTTTTGGCCATTAGCTGGGGTTGGTGATCATAGGAAATCATAGTATTTGGGAGAATACGTGAAAAAATTGTGCAGCTTGGATGAATGCTTGCGACATTTGTCCTATGAAAGTTTTAGAAATAGACCTCTTGAGGGCATATTTATAAAGCAGGGAATGTGTCTTTAACTGCTTCAATACCGGGCACTTTTACCCCCTTCCTGCCCAGGCCAATTTTCAACTTTCAGCGCTGTTGCACTTTGAATGACAATTGCATGGTCATGTAATACTGTACCCATGTGACATTTTTATAATTTTTTTTCCCACAAATAGAGCTTTCCTTTGGTATTTAATCCCCAATGGATTTTTTTATTTTTTGCTAAATAAACCAAAAAGACTGAACATTTTGTAAAAAAATAAAAAAAAAGTTTTTCTTTGTTTCTGTTATAAAATTTTGCAAATAAATTATCTTTCTTCACAAATTTAGGCCAAAATGTATTTTGCTATATTTTTTGGGGCAAAAATAACCAAAATTATATTATTTAGTCTGTAGGAAAGTTATAGAGTTTATATATATAGTATATATCTGAAAATTGATCAGTCCTGATGTACTGATGGCCTATATCATTTCTTGATGAAATGAAGCAGAAAAAGCCAGAACAGTACAAAACCCCCCTAAATGACCCATTTTTGCAAAGTAGACAGTCCAGGGTATTTGGTAAGAGGCATGGTGAGTTTTTTGAAGTTGTAATTTTTTGGAAGAAATTTAAAAAAAAATTCACATTTTTTTTCTTTACATACTGTCACCAGTGCAGTACAGCGTTATCATATAACAGGTGTGACGATGATCAGGGACACTGACTGGTGACAGTATGTAAAAAAAAAATACTACTAATAATAATTTTTTGTTTAATTTTTTATCTTATTTATTCATTTTGTTTACATTTTTTTAACACACTGTGACCAGAGCAATACAGTGTTACTATAGTAACACTGTACTACTCTGGGGAAGTGATCACTATTTTTTTTTGCACATTATGATTGTTTTTATCAGTGAATACCATTGGTATAAGCAGCCATTTTTACTGAATGAAAGTGATTTATTCAGTGTGTTTTGTTGTGGTTAGCTGTGATTGGCCACAGCTAATCACATGGTACAGATGGGCTGTGATTGGCCCTGTCACTTGTGGTCACTGTGACCAATCACAGCTAGCAACACAATTGTACACAATGGAAGCAATGAAAGGAAGCCATCTATTGTTTACGATTGTCATATGATCTTGTGTGATTGGTCACAGCAGTCACATGGTACTGGCAGCGGGCCCCTACACTGAACCAGCCATCGGCTGTGTCTGATGGACACAGCCAGCGACAGATCAAGGCGCAGAGTAGCCCCAGGCCTGCGTGAGGCATGATCCAGGAGGACATCATATGACGTCCACACAGATTCGACAAAAGTCCCATCTGGCAGTCATTTCTCTTTAGACTGTTCAATAATTGGAATCCAAAGATAAGAGGGCGTAGAAACCCCCTGTTTCTCTCTTTATCACCCTCTGCCATAACCCTTCTCAGCACCCTAATGTGGTTTTGCTAACTTGGCTACCACTCCATCATAAGATTGTCATTACCATCACCACCATTAGATACTGAGCGGGGTGCCTTACCAGAGTCAGAATATATTATGACATTTGCCCACCATCACTTTGCCCAGATGATAGTCTAGTAGTGTTGCCTCCTGATGGGACTGCAAAGGCAAATTCAAATTTAACTAATAGCAAACTTTTTCTTAGATTTGGATAGAAGTGATGAAGAGTTAGGACCACTGTCAAGTTTTTATTGTTGTATGTGTCCCAGTTAGGGAGATCAAAATTTTGCTTTCCATCAGAACAGGAATAGAGGGGCAATTTCCAATGGGGACACTTTTTTTTTTAAGACATTTTTGAATTTTTTTAAGAGGGAGTTTTCACCACAATGGAGAGCCAAAATCTGTGAAAAATGCACCAGTAAATCTTGTTGTAGGTTGACAACCCAAAGCATTTTTTGGACTGAGTAGTCTCAGCCATGCTCAGTGTCTTTTGCTAAACCATACCTCCCAACATTTTGAGATGGGAATGAGGGACGCCTATTAGCAAATAAATGTAGGTATAGGACACACCTCCTTCCACACCCCTTCAAGGAGAATTAACCAAAAAAAGGTTAATGAAATACACGAGGGCTTTTTTTTACCACTACTATTCCTTTACATTGGCTTTTACATTTTACAACTGCAGCAATTTAGAATTTGGATGAAAGGTTTATCACTGGGAAACACTTTTTGAAAGATAAAAAGTGCATTTTATATATAACGATTTAGATCAGACCAAAATGAGGGACAAATGAGGGGGAAAGAGGGACAGAGGGACATTGCTCCAAATCAGGGACAGTCCCTCGAAATCAGTGACAGTTGGGAGCTATGGCTAAACTACTTGATCTCAGATTTCTACAACATAAAGGTGAATCATTTTTTCATCCACTAAGAACTAGGAGGGCTAAATAGTCTCTTTGAGATAACACAGGAAGTGTGCACAGGACACAGGACAGCTCTGAATTTCTGACAAAATCAACTGTTTTTTTGCACTTATTAAACAGATACAACAAAATTCTTCCAATTTACAGACCAAAAGGCTGCAAACGAGATATACACCTATATATTTATCTTGAAAAATAAGCAGATGAAAAATAAATGGTAATCCTGAACACTTATTTAAGCTGAGATTTAAATTGAGTGTCTAAACACCCAGTAGTGTATAAAAGCCTATTAAACAGAGCAGGTCATTAATTATATATGATATTTCTTATATAAACAGTCACATCAAAAGCACTAATATGTAGCACTGCAGGGGTGGTGCCTTTTGAAGTTTAGATAACTTAATTGGTAGTATTGGTACAGTCAATATCTTTTTCACTTATGGAATCCAGCCCTTCCAAGCAAATACAATTTGTTCTGCATCAGCAATCTTCAATTAAATTAAAAAAAAGATGTATCATAGACATGTAACTTTCAATGAGCCAATTACAATGATTAGCCATAACTTTATGAGCACCCACCTAATATTCAGTAGGTTCCCCTTTTGTTGCCAACACCTGACTGAAGGTCTGCTGTGGTGTCTGACACCAAGTCATCAGTAGCAGATCCTTTAAGTCATGTAAGTTGTGAGGTGGGGCCTCCATGGACCTGACTAGTTTTTAAAGAGGTGTACTTGGTCAGCAACAAAGTTTAGGTGGGTGGTACATGTCAAGTAACATCCACATGAATGGCAGGACCCAAGGTTTCCCAACAAAACATTGCTCAAAGCATCACACTGCCTCCACCGGCTTGCCTTTTTCCCGTAGTGCATCCTGGCATCATCTCTTTTCTGGGTAAGCAACACACAAGTACCTGGCCACCTACATGATGTAAAAGAAAAGGTGATTCATCAGACCAGGCCACCTTCTTCCATTGCTCCATTGTATAATGTGGATGCTTACGTGCCCATTGTGGGCACATTGTGGCTGTGGACCCGGATCAGCATGGGCAACTGGACCAGTCTGTGGCCATGCAGGCACATACACAAACAAACTGCAAGCCCATTTTTTCTGCTTTCAACACATCAAATTCAGGGACAACATGTTTACTTGCTGCCTATTATATCCCACTGACTATCAGATGCCAATGTAACAAAATAATAAATATTATTTACTTAAAGTGATTTAGAAGATTCTGTTTTTTTTTAACAACAAACATGTTATACTTACCTGCTCTGTGCAATAAATTTACACACAGCAGCCCTGATCCTCCTCTTCTGGAGTCCCCTGCTTGCTTTCCTTGCCCCCCCCCCTTCTAAGTGCCCCCATAGCAAGCCACTTGCTATGGGGGCATTGAAAAGGAAAGCCTGGGGCTGCCCCAAGCATGCCCCTGGCAAAAATAGAGAGAGTTTTGGACTATCTCGGTACCCAACAGCGGTGGGCATACGCCTCTCCAGGGTGTCTCCATTTAGATGGAGAGCTCTGTCAACTCCTACCTGGATGACGGCCTACTCACTGGCCGCATCCCTGATTGGTCACACGCAGGCATGTAGTCCGCGCATGTGCAGTGTGGAGAGACGGGCTTGGTGACGTCACATGACGGCATCAGCTGGCTGGAGTGCGTGGGACCCAGGTTGGAGACATATAAGGACTCACAGAGCGACCTTTAGATAGGTGGCTGCTCCTCAGGGGTACATTTGAGGCAACAGATGGTGAGTCTTTTCTGCTCTAGTAAGTACTTTTGTAAATGCAATATACTTACATATCAACCTTGAATGCTTGATACCTCTTATGAGGTGCATTGGACACAGTACCTTAAAGTGGTTGTAAACCCTTACAGACCCCTTTGACCTACAGGTAAGCCTAGATTAAGGTTTACTTGTAGGTCCAAGAAATATCTCCTAAACCTACACGGTTTAGGAGATATTTGTAAAAAGACAGGCACCGCTGTCTATGGCGCATGCGCCGTAGACAGCGGCGCGCAGGCGCACCGAGCATGCCACTGCTAACGGCGATATGCCGGTAGTGGCGGCTCTCGTGCGCATGCGCGGGAGTGACGTCATTGCGGCTCCGGCCAATCACAGCGCCGGAGCCAAGATACCTAGAGAGAAGATGTATGCTCCGTAGCAGAGGGGACAGCGGTGACATCGCAGGCTCCTGTGTCAGGTAAGTGACACATAATGGGCTACTATACAATGCATAGTTACACAAACAGAAACACATAACAGGATCACTGATCACTGGGAGCAAAGCCTCACTCCCAGGAAAATGAAACTTTCTTATACATTTTAAATGCAAAGCAAACTAGAATGTAACTTAAAAGTCCATCCCTTTCTATAAGTTACTTCTACCATCTAGCGGCAGAAATCAGTATAACAGAAGTCCTCATTGGCAAAGTTTTGGAATTACTGTACACATGTAGAAAATCTTGACCACAAAGTTCTCTAGACCTATAACTATCTGCTATGTACCCCACAGTCCATTGAGAGTAAACTCAACTTTTCTCAGTCTCTTTCAAAAAAACTGAAGACTCTTTTTCTGTGGTTTAAACAGGAACAAACTGTTGTTCTAGAGCAAAAACTGATATTTGCCAGCTGAACTATGACAGTCCCTTTGAATGGTTACTAGTAGAAACAAGGATCTGGCAAAGTAACTGGCTTCCTTTGTTTATCCACAGTAGTAACATAGTAAACAACATTTTCTTTTCCAGGTCTGTATTTACACATTGACCCCACTGAAATGCTTGTCCCAGATTTCTCACCAGTCCCTGACGTGGATTTTCCAGGAGTGACGCCTTTCTTGGGTTCCGGTTCTGGTGGTCTCTGGGGTAGGCCTCGACCGCGGCCGCGGGTTGCCTTTACATAGCCCACCTTCTCCTGGATAGGTGCAGCGGGCACAGTAGCGATGGGAATGTCTGCTGATGGCACTTTAGGAACAGTAGCAGCGACATCATCAACTGTAACACTCACAGTAGCAGGCGCAGTGAGTGTAAGTTTCCCAGCAGGAGCAAAAGTAACAGCCTCCACTGTAGCAACACCTGTGGCCCATTCAACTCTGTAGGTACGGGGAGGTATGGTAGGGTGTTCCACAGCAAACAGGTACTCCCCGCAGGGCAGGCAACGAACAAATGGACGGAGGTGTACGGCCAGTCCTCCACACATGTGGCATAACATACCGAGCGCTTCATGGTCCCCAACGGTATACAGCACAAACCGACCATGTGGCTTCAGGCGGATGCCGGTTTCTGTTAGCAAGGTTCCGGACAGCATAGTACTTGCAGCGGTGCTGACAGGGAACATCTTTGACCCCACGGTAGTTTGCACAAGAGTAAATTCAGCCATGACAGGCCTGTAATCTTTCCTGTGATAGCAGCAAACTCTCTCTCTCTTCAGCGCCAGACACACACTCAGCGTCTCACGCAGCAGCAGGTGTAACTCCTCCCACTTGCTCTTCTGATCACGTAGCTCCCAGGCTTTTCTCACTCCACCCGCAGCTCATGCAGTCAGAAAATGCGATCTTGCAATTAACCCATGTTTTCCTGGAGAAAGTGACAAAGTCCAGGAACCCCTCTTTAGCAGAGACTCTCGGGTCCTTCCCCAGTAAATAGTGCAGCACTTTGGAAACAGTCTCAAGGGCTTTACTTGAAGTAACAGTAAGTAATACTGACACATAATCACACACATAGGTTGGACTTGATGGACTTGTGTCTTTTTTCAACCTCACCTACTATGTAACTATGTAACAGTTCACAATCCCCACGGTGCCATGACGAAATTTACGGAATTGCAGTTGGTTGCTAGGGACAACGGCAAACTTATTCCGCCAGGCCCCACGTTGGGTGCCAAAATGTAGTGCCCCCTGGGTCTACTGGGAGCAGAAAGGTACCTCCAGATACAGGGAGCAAGCTTGCATTCACCCCAGGGCTGAGTCCATGGCTATAATGGGAAGATAGAACAAATGTGGGCGCCAGTCACTTTAAGTATTTTTCAATGCTTTAATGAAGAACTTAGAAGCAGTAGTAGGAGAGAGGGTTAGGGGAGGTTTCAGATACCTTTTTGCAGATCACTTACAGACTCCTTGAATCCAAAGACAAAACAGCTTTCTTTTAGAAGATCTTGGATACCTGGATAGGTCTCTCACACAGACCTAGCAACCGGTATGATTTCTGGATAAGCCTCTCTCACAGACTTAGCAGCCAGTAGAACTCCTGGACAAGTCTCTCTCACAGACTTAGCAGCCAGTAGCTAGTTACCTTGATTTAAATTTGTAGAACAGCTTCACAGTACCAGAACCTTTAAGCCGACCCGGCAGTACTGTAAGGGTAGTTTAGATATAGGTGTGTCCTCCAAACGAGTCACCAGGCCCTCCTGAGTGACCAGCCTTCATCCTGGTTCTCTCCAGCAAGGGTCCTACCCTTGATCTTCTCAGCTTGGCTCGGCTTCTTCCAAACAGGCAAGACAGCCTAAGGACCACCTCCGGACTAGTAGGCCCCAGACAGGCTTCTGGGCCTACTTGCAGAACGTGCAGCAATGTAGCCTCAGGCCACGAGGTGAGGACTGAATAAGAGCACATGGCGCTTTACAATAAATACCCCTTCCCAGAATGCACAGCAGCCAGGAACCTCCTACTGGGCTGTTTCTGGAAAAAGGATATTCATTACAGCTCAACCAAGTTGTAATTCTCGCACTGTCCTGTGGTACCAGTGACACCAACTGGTAACAGTGGGAAATGCACAACCCAGTGACATCTACTGGCAACAGTGGGAAATGCACAACCCAGTCAAGTTTAGAACAGAACCAAATAAACTATGTACAATCAATCTGAGCTGTTCAGCCAAATCTAAATTTACACTATAGCCCCCATTTTAGGAACAGGGGGCTACACATGTTTATGACTTACCTTGTAGATGACAATGACTGGCTCCTCCAGAGGAAGCGGTTCACGCCGTGAAATATGTAGAGGACTTTTGCCAAGATCTATTATATCCTGTACCCCTTATCATTATCGGGGTTCATCGACCTATTGAAACTTTTTAAGAATCATGCATGGCTGTAACTATTAATTGTATATAGATAATTTTGTACAATCGTTCCTTTCATTCCTGTTTTAATCATGTCTTTCTATTTATAAAATGTTATATTTTTATTATATCTTCTGCTCAATCCTTGGGTACCTAGATAGTCCAAAACTCTCTCTATTTTTACCGGGGCATGCTTGGGGCAGCCCTAGGCATTCCTTTTCAATACTAAACTATTGTGGATGATGGTACCCGCCCCTATTTAAAGATTGCCTAAACTGAGGCACACCTTTAAACTATTGCTATGGAGGCACTCGTGTGGGCGTCTATTCACAAACACATCTAGACTTGGCTCTGCCCCTACTCCTTTCTCGCAGGATTTGCTTGACAGCAGCAACAACCAATGGCTCCCACTGCTGCCTCCATGTCCAGTAAGGAAAGAGAGAGAGCAGAGAGCCACTGCTCACTGGCACAGCGCTGGATCAATATCTGGCTCAAGTAAGTATTTAGGGGAAGGGGCCTGGGGGGGAGCTGAAACAGAAGGTTTTTTTGTACCTTAATGTAGAGAATGCGTTAAGGTAAAAAACCTTCTCCCTTTACAACCACTTTAATTAGATACACATCCAAGATGCTGACAAGGCACACAAGAGGCTTTTGCAGATTAATCATTATTTCATGTTCTCTGCTGATGTTAAAACCAAACATATTTTTAGGTAAACACTGTATTACAAACATCTTTTTGCCTGTCAGTAAGCTTAACGCCTTCTGCTATTTTTTTTTAATTTATTGATTTACAACGAGCAGATCCAACATACAAAATCTATTTTATTAACCCATAGTGTGCATTTAGAAAACATTTTAAGCAGTACTGACCAATTGCTCAAAAGCTAAAAATTCTACAAAATAAATGCACATTTAACAATATCTAATCTCTTTTAATCCCTGCATTGCCCAAAGTAAACTTGACAGTAAAGTTTTATCATTTAAAACTGTGCTTTAAGAGTAAAAATGTATTTTTCATTATTACTAGAAATGTAATGCCCTGTACACACGAGCGGAATGTCCGACAGAAAAAGTCAGACGGAAGCTTTTCATCGTCTATTTCGATCGTGTGTATGCCTCATCAGACTTCTTTTTTCGAACATTCTGACGGACCTAGAAATGGAACATGTTCTAAATATTTCCGACGGAACCAATTCCTATCGGGAAAACTGATCGTCTGTATGCTGTTTCGACGGACCAAAAACGACGCATGCTGTGAAGCAAGTACGAGACGGAAGCTATTGGCTACTCGCTATTAAACTTCTATTTTCTAGTCCGTCGTAAGTGTTGTATGTCACCATGTTCTGGACGGTCGGACTTTGGTCGGACTTTGGGTTGACCGTGTGTAGGCAAGACTGCTTTAATAGAATTCCATCGGAGTTCCGTCGGAGAAACCTTTGGAGTTTATTCCGACGGCAAAACCGGACGTGTGTACACGGCATTAGAAACACCTCCTCAGGGAACTCTTAGCGGCATAATTACGCGGCATAATTTTCACACAAATAGAGCTTTAATTTGGTGGTATTTAATCACTGCTGGGTTTTTGTTTCTTTTTTGCTAAGAAAAAAGACTGAAAATTAAAAAAAAAACTGTTTCATAGTTTGTTATAAAATTTTAAAAATGGGAAATTTTTCTCCTTCATTGATGTGCGCTGATAAGGCTGCACTGATGGGCACTGATAGGCTGCACTGATAGGCACTGATAAGGCGGCACTGGTGGGCACTGATGAGGTGGCATTGGCAGACACTAAAAGGTAATGATGGGTGGCACTGATGGCTGGCACTAATGGGTGACACTGAAGGACACTAATGGGTGGCACTGAAGGGCACTGATAGTGGCACTGATAAGCGGCACTGATGGGTGGCACTGGTAGGCACTGGTAGGTGACACTGACAGGGAGCACTGATAGGTGGCACTGATGATGAGACACTGATGGGCACTGGTTGGCAGCACTGATGGGCACTGGTGGGCACTGATAGGTGGCACTGAAGGGCAATGATAGGTGGCACTGATAAGCGGCACTGATGGGTGGCACTGGTAGGTGACACTGACAGGGAGCACTGATAGGTGGCACTGATGATGAGACACTGATGGGCACTGGTTGGCAGCACTGATGGGCACTGGTGGGCACTGATAGGTGGCACAGATATGCACCTGTAGGTGGCACTGGTGGGCACTGGCAGGTGGCACTGGAGAGCAGATTACGAACTTCTGTTTACATCATGTGATCAACTGTCATTGGCTGGTAGCTGATCACGTGGTAAGGGGCCGGGATCGGCCGCAGGGGGCACGCAGGCAGCTCATGTACAGGAGGACGTCTTGACGCCCTCCCGGCAATTAAGGCCCGCACTGTAGCCATCATTCGGCTACAGCGCGGGCGAGAGGAGGTTACAATATACCTATGATAGCAATTATAGACCCTTAATTACTCTGTAAGTGGGCAAACTTACAAAATGAGGGGGGGGGGGTGCTATCTGATACATCTGGCGGTGCCCTAGCTCTGTAAGAAGGCAAAATTTTAACTCAGAAGATGACTTCAGTCAACAATGGTAAGAACAGTAAATATTGAATCATATTTGGTTGCCGTGGGTTACTATTGTTTGCTGCTACGCTTTTCCTTAACAAGTGCCTGTATGTGTTGTATTGCAGCATAGAATTTTAGCACAGCTCAAACATGAGGAACCTCTGCTGATTTGACTTGCCAACTATGAAACTATGTAAATATGTTAGAACACACAGTGCAAACACAAAACTGTTTAATGTACGAGGCATACTAACTGAGACAAGTAAATATTTTTAGGGTCCTTAGGGAATTTCCCTTAAAGGGCTTTTCTACATGCAAAATTAAATTGGAAAATTATGCCACTCAGCAGATATGGGAAGTCTACCTGCTTGGGTCATAACCAATCAGCAGTTTGCACCCATTGTTTATGCCAGACCCCCCCTCCAAAAAACAAAAATGCTAAGCTATTTTTTTTTTGTTTACACAAAAAAATTTAGCTGGCAATAATGGACCACCAGCGGGTCTGAATTGGCACTCGGGTTTGTGGCTATAAGGAAAACTCTTTTGTCCTAACTTGCCATAATACCCCTTGCATGCTCTATATAATTACCTTTTTATAAGATTCCTACATTGTTCTCTCCTAGTGAGTGTACCTAACAAAAACTAAGGAAAGCATCATCTTTCTATTCAATTAAGCTGGTAGGCCCATTTAAACTACAGGGAAACCTATAGGGGGGGGGGGTAGAAAGGGGGTACAAAAACAGCAGTGCACTGATCTTCCCAGTAAAGTGCTATGCAAGCGGATATGTCAGTACAAGTCTGATCATTGGAGGACAAGCAGGCTGTGCTCCCAGCACATCCAGAAAACCCACCATGCTGGGATGGATGTGCTCTTAGGCCTAGCATGGTCAGTTTGAGATAGGAAAGCAGGGTGACTGGCAGGAACACCAGGTATTTTACACAAAGGAAGCAATACAAAGAGAAAAGGATATCTTTTAACATAAGTACATGAGCAACAACAAGCACATATCTGGAATATGGAATGTTGGGGTAATGCATATCTCCCAACTTTTTCAGATAGGAACAAGGGACACCTTTTAGCAAAAGTATGTAGGCATAGGACATACCCCCGTCACGCCCTCTTGAAGGAGAATTATACAAAAAAGAAATTACATTTTTTTTACCACTACTATTCCTTTATATTGGCTTTTGTCATTTACAAATGCAGCAATTTAGAAATTGGATGAAAGGTTTAGCAGTGGGAAACAATTTTTGAAAGATAAATAGTGCATTTTATATACAACTAAATAGATCAGACCAAAATGAGGGACAAGAGAGGAGAAAAGAGAGACAGAGGGACAGAGGGGCTTTGTTCCAAATCAGGGACAGTTGGGAGGTATGGGTAACATATTCTTTAAGATATAATTGTAATTTCAAAAGTAATTTTCAGCCTGCAGCTTTTGTTGTTGTAAAATCTGATGGCCCTTCCATGAGGGTCCTTTTTCAGGCAATTCATATTATAAGGTGACAGTGCTCTGTCCCAGTCTTCCAACTGTGCTCCTGTGTTGTCACATACAGTGGGGACGGAAAGTATTCAAACCCCCTTAAATGTTCCGCTCTTTGTTATATTGCAACCATTTGCTAAAATCATTTAAGTTCATTTTTTTCCTCATTAATGTACACACTGCACCCCATATTGACAGAAAAACACAGAATTGTTGACATTTTTGCAGATTTATTAAAAAAGAAAAACTGAAATATCACATAGTCCTAAGTATTCAGACCCTTTGCTGTGATACTCATATATTTAACTGACCATCCTTGAGATGGTTCTACACCTTCATTTGAGTCCAGCTGTGTTTGACTATCTGATTGGACTTGATTAGGAAAGCCACACACCTGTCTATATAAGACCTTACAGCTCACAGTGCATGTCAGAGCAAATGAGAACCATGAGATCAAAGGAACTGCCTGAAGAGCTCAGAGACAGAATTGTGGCAAGGCACAGATCTGGCCAAGGTTACAAAAAAATTTCTGCTGCACTTAAGGTTCCTAAGAGCACAGTGGCCTCCATAATCCTTAAATGGAAGACGTTTGGGACGACCAGAACCCTTCCTAGAGCTGGCCGTCCGGCCAAACTGAGCTATCAGGGGAGAAGAGCCTTGGTGAGAGAGGTAAAGAAGAACCCAAAGATCACTGTGGCGGAGCTCCAGAGATGCAGTCTGGAGATGGGAGAAAGTTGTAGAAAGTCAACCATCACTGCAGCCCTCCACCAGTCAGGGCTTTATGGCAGAGTGGCCGACGGAAGCATCTCCTCAGTGCAAGACACATGAAAGCCCGCATGGAGTTTGCTCAAAAACACCTGAAGGACTCCAAGATGGTGAGAAATAAGATTCTTTGGTCTGATGAGACCAAGATAGAACTTATTGGCCTTAATTCTAAGCAGTATGTGTGGAGAAAACCAGACACTGCTCATCACCTGTCCAATACAGTCCCAACAGTGAAGCATGGTGGTGGCAGTATCATGCTGTGGGGGTGTTTTTAAGCTGCAGGGACAGGACAACTGGTTGCAATCGAGGGAAAGATGAATGCGGCCAAGTACAGGGATATCCTGGATGAAAACCTTCTCCAGAGTGCTCAGGACCTCAGACTGGGCCGAAGGTTTACCTTCCAACATGATAATGACCCTAAGCACACAGCTAAAATAACGAAGGAGTGGCTTCACAACAATTCCGTGACTGTTCTTGAATGTCCCAGCCAGAGCCTTCACTTAAACCCAATTGAGCATCTCTGGAGAGACCTAAAAATGGTTGTCCACCAACGTTTACCATCCAACCTGACAGAACTGGAGAGGATCTGGAAGGAGGAATGGCAGAGGATCCCCAAATCCAGGTGTGAAAAACTTGTTGCATCTTTCCCAAAAAGACTCATGGCTGTATTAGATCAAAAGGGTGCTTCTACTAAATACTGAACAAAGGGTCTGAATACTTAGCACCATGTGATATTTCAGTTTTTCTTTTTTAATAAATCTGCAAAAATGTCAACAATTCTGTGTTTTTCTGTCAATATGGGGTGCTGTGTGTACATTAATGAGGAAAAAAAATGAACTTAAAAGACTTTAGCAAATGGCTGCAATATAACAAAGAGTGAAAAATTTAAGCGGGTCTGAATACTTTCCGTCCCCTCTGTAGGCTTCCAATGTAGACTACAACCGGTCTCTTCAATATACTTTACATCGACATGGTCTACTGTTGTCATCATCAGGAAACTTGCCCTATTAATGCCATGCAGCCATTTCTGGAGTGTGTGCATATAGACAGGAAGTGGTTGTATAGATGCTGGAACAAGCACCACTGACACTTTACATTAGAGAAAATATGGTATTTGCCCATTTAGAGCCATGCAAAATGTTGTTTTAACCCCTCTTCCCCAGTAGCATACTGTTCCTTGCTTTTCCTGACACTATATTCAGGAAGGAAGAAATATCCGGTACTTCCAAGTATGAGCGAACATATGATTCACTCCATGCTAGGTCAATCAGCACCATCACATGGGGAGTCCATAGCCCTGTGTAAGCTTCAACTCATATTAACACACAGCTCAGTAATTTGTAGCTTACCCAGGACTTTCCTTTCACTTCCTTTCCCTCCTGTTGGTTGAATGTAGCTGTGAAGGAGAAAAGTAAAAAAAATAAGTACATGAGTCTGTGAAACTTTCATTAAAGCAGCTTATCAATTCTTAGATGTGATGGCTGCATTAGTTTTCTTTTTTTTTTTTCTTTTAAGACTTTCTTTTCTTTATTTTCATCTGTGATCCAGCCAGTAGGTTTGTTGTTTTTCAAAAGAACAAGCTCTCTTGTAGATATAGTAGTTAGTGGGTAGAGACAAAACATGTATCAGTGTCAGAATGCTGACAATGGTCAGCTTTTATTTATTTATGTAAAACCTTTATCCCAAAAGGAAAGAAATATGTTGCTGTAACTGCTTATAAAGTGTTAGTTGGAGTTTGGCTTCAATTTGTTAGTGTATCTAAGGCTGTTAGTACATCTAACACTTCCCTCCCCCAGATTAACAATGCTGCTGTCCAAATGTGCCTCCTGTGCTTCTTCATCCAGAGTAGGGGCACTGTAATACGGGAGGGGTGTTACTGGCCAGATCACCAGGTGAAAACAGAGGGGAAAAGGCCTAGAAAGAAAACTGAACATCCAAGTGAAAGATATAACACAAACAAGTCACAAAAAATTAAAAAAAAAAACAGAATCACAGAGTTTGAAAAAGGATCCCCTCCCCCCCTTGTGTCAGTATTTTGTTGAACCACCTTTTGCTTTAATTACAGCCTTTAGTCTGTTGGGATATGTCTCTACTAACTTTGCACATCTAGACTTTGCAATATTTGCCCACTCTTCTTTGCAGATCTGTTCAAGTTCAGTTAAATTTGATGGTGACCGTTTGTGGACTGCAGTCTTCAAGTCATTCCACAGATTTTCAATGGGGTTTAAGTCTGGGCTCTGACTAGGCCATGCAAGAACATTCACCTTTTTCTTCTTCAACCACTGTGTGGTCATTTATGCTGTGTGCTTTTGGGTCATAGTTATGTTGGAAGGTAAACCTTCTTCCCATTGACAACTTTCTGGCAGGAGGCAGCAGATTTTCCTCAAGAATTTGATGGTATTTTGCCCCATCCATTTTTCCTTCTATCCTGACAAGTGCTCCAGTCCCTTCTACAGGAAAACACCCCCATAACAGGATATTACCACCTCCATGCTTTACTGTAGGAATGGTATTATTTGGATGGTGAGCTGTATTGGATTTCGTTTGACATATTGTTTGGTGTTGAGGCCAAATACCGTATATACTCGATTATAAGTCGAGTTTCTCAGCACATTTTTTTGTGCTGAAAGTGCCCCCTCGACTTATACTCGAGTCAAGCACTTTTCTGCAGCAAAAAATTTCATTTTCCGAACCGACTTTGGGGCCCCGTATCTCAGGGCCACTTGGTGCTAGGAACCCCAATTTGGTGTGCAAACCCAATGGAACTGGTATCATAACATATTAAAAGCTGAAGTTCCTAGCACTAAGTGGCCCCGAGATACGGGGCCCCAAAATCGGTTTGGAAAATGTCATTCTCTGCTGCAGAAAAGTGCTTGACATCTTCTGAACTGACTTTGGGGCCCCATATCTCAGGGCCACTTGGTGCTAGGAACTCCAAATTTAGTGTGCAAACCCAGTGGAACTGGTACCATAACATATCCAAAGCTGGGGTTCCTAGCACCAAGTGTCCCTGAGATACAGGGCCCCAAATCTGGTTCGGAAAATGTCATTCTCTGCTGCAGAAAAGTGCTTGACATTTTCTGAACTGATTTTTGGGGCCCTGTATCTCGGGGCTACTTGGTGCTAGAAACCCCAGCTTTGGATATTTTATGGTGCTAGTTCCACTGGGTTTGCACACCAAATTTGGGGTTCTTAGCACTAAGTGGCCCCGAGATACATGGCCCCAGATTCGGTCAACTGTGTCCATCTGCAGCAATGTCATTTAGGGACCCTTTGGGTTCAGAGACCCCAAATTTTGGCTGCAGCTAGGGGGCATCCAGGAACCCTTAACTACCGAGTTTGAAGTTCGGGGGACTTATGGCTGCAAATGGGCACAGTGATGCTGCAAATGGGCATTGTTGACCCTCTTTTCCACTTACAGTAGCTGTGCATTTCTCACCCTCGTCTTATACTCGGGTCAATAAGTTTTTCCCATTTTTTTGTGGTAAATTAGGGCCTCGACTTATACTCGGATCGACTTATACTCGAGTATATACGGTAATTCAATTTTAGTCTCATCTGACCATAACACCTTTTTCCATGTGGCCTCAGAATCTTCAAGGTGTGTTAAGGTGGTCAGATGAGACTAAAACAGATGGATAAAACAAAAACTTTGTCTGTCTTCATTTCAGGCTGCAAAACAACAAAATGTGATTATTTTAAAGGGGAGTGGGTGGGGGTGATTCTTGTCTATACCCACTGTAAATTTACTGACAAGAAACTTGCTAATAGGAGGACAGGGAAGAGTAAGCAGAGAGGTAACCTCATCAGTTGCTGTTCATTCACTACCCAGTTAGCAGGCTTGGGGTGGAGGCAATGTTAATTTTGACAAATGATTTTTTCTAATATAAATGGCGCCACCCATAAGTGATAATAGAATTTTGTACCAGCTGCCCCTTTAAGCGCAAATCACACTATATTAAAACTGCTCAAAGATAAAGCAGACGCTAGTACTCTATATAAATCCTTATAATAATTAGTGCTTATGTCCTTTGTTGTGACCTTACACACGCTACAAATATCAAACCGCGTGATGCTGTGCTGTGAGTATAAATACTAGATTAAAACTTTAAACAAATCCAGAAATCTCCAGAAAACTGCAAAATGTCATAATAACAATATCATGCATTAAATATGTGAATATCCCACTACTGAAAGAAGATATGTATATATGTATATATATATATATATATATATATATATATATATATATATATGAGGCTCCATGCATACTGGACATTAAAATAACGTTATAAAAATGGCAGTAGCTTTGCAGTGAGTCTTTCAACGTTTTTAACGTTTTCGCAATAGCGTTTATTAGCGTTTCTTTGTGTTTTTCCGCGTTGGTGTTATTTTTTTCAATGGAACAAAAACTTTAAAAAACGCTGGTGAGCCACGTTTTTGAGCGTTTATCGGAGTTTATCAGCGTTTATTAGCGTCAGGAAAACGACTCCTGAATGCGATTTCATGCCGTTCAGAAAACAGCATATAAACTCCACTCCTGAAAAAAGTTCAAAAATGTTCATGTGGACACATAAGATAACATAGAGTGGAGTTTCTGGGCTGTTAAAAAAAACGCCCCCTCTCCAAAATGTCAGTTTATGAGCTCCAGTGTGCATGTAGCCTATATATATATATATATATATATATATATATGTATATAGATTGCAATATACCAACAAAAAAATGAATAAATGTGTAAAAATAAAAATTAAATTGGATTAAAGTTCTTTTCAAACTATTCCAACATCAAAGTCCATATATTTGCACTTAATACAAATTTGTTCCATCCACCGTGCTGCTTCAGTGAAGTGAAAATCACAACTCACAGATAAGAGTGCTCCACCACCATTTGATGCAAATAACGCACTCACCAGAGCCCTAAGGCCCGCTGGACCACCACGCGTATTGGTATAACCAAGATAATCAGCCTGGAGCTCCAAATCAATTCTTTATCCCACAGGTGTGATATCTCTCCTCAGCAAGATGTACACCAATCACCCAAAAAGAAAATAACAGGGTAATCGTGCAACACAATTTTATTAAAAGATCTCCCTTTAAAAACAATTCCCCCAATAATATGTGCTTACATTTCAATGTGCCCAGACCGGCACCAGCTCGATCAACGTGTCTGTATATATCAAATATTTAAAACACAACGCTACTGCCCGATAGTGTAGACAAATGGCGCCATCTGTCTCACCAACTCCCGGCGTGCGCTCCACTGGCAAACGGATGTGATGTCACCTGCGATCCACGGGTATAACAACAAAGATGGTCCGACCTCTATGCTAGGATGGCGTCATCAGGAAGTCCGTTCATCGCCATTTTCCTGAAGACTTTATACCCCATACTGCCATGCTATTGGTGCACAGAATTTCTTCTGTGCAACAAGCTTTTCGACAAAAGAACTTTTTCAAAATTTCTTGTTAATTTGACATCACATTTGACATTTTGATTTAGTTTGAGTTATAGTCTTTTAAGTAAGATGCCATTTTAGTTTTAGTCGTATTTTAGTCATCTGAGTTGTTTTAGTTTTAGCCATATTTTAGTCGACTAAAATCTCCAGTACATTTTAATCAACTAAAATCTAATAGCTTTAGTTAAATTTTAAGGCATTGTTACTTAAGAATTGCTAAAACATTATATACTCCTGGAGAAAAAATCTAATAACATGTTTATTATTTATGGTATTAAGGTTTGAACATGCACTACAGACACAGATTTCACCGCTATATAAATTCAATTTAGTTTTAGTCATAGTCTTTTGACTAAAATGTCATTTTAGTTTTAGTCGTATTTTAGTCATCTGATTTGTGTTAGTTGTATTTTAGTCGACTAAAATAGTACTAATTTTGGAGAACTTCACTATAAGGGATGTTATCTACCTGTGAAAATATATACTATATATATACGCTCGCGCTAATGGTGTATCAAACAAAATAAAATAAAAAGTAATACAAAATGCAGCTGCTACACACAAAGTGCTTATTACTTGAAAAACATGTAAATATAAATATAGCGCTCGCAAACACAATGAGTGAAAATATGTTGACCAAAAAAGAAACAAAGTCCAAATAAAGTGACTAAAGGTGCTCCAATCCAAAGTGAAGGAAATGTAAGGTGCTTCAGAAAAATTCAGGTGTGCAACACCCCCTCATGTATCCCCACTCACCAGATCAGAATGACCCCCAGCTTTTCAGTCTGGCGGGTCATTTAAAGCTTGGTAGAGATATCCTGGGATGGCGGATATGGTGATAAGTCATCGGGTCCAGAATTCCCTTATGGAGTTTCTCGGCCAGAAAAAACAGGTACCAAGAAGTGAAAACAGAAGGGAACTGATAGTGAAGTACCATTAAAAAGGTTTTATTGTAAAAGGGAGTGGATACTTACAACAAGTAAGATAAAACAAGCCTCAAACATGGAGCTGTAGGTGTAAAAACGCCGTTCCTGACGTGCGTTCCACGGGACCGGAAGTGACGTCAGTGATACCGGAAATAGCGTCAACGTTTCGCCCTCCCACAGGGCGTCATCAAGGACCTCAAAGGCGTCATCGTCCTTGATGACGCCCTGTGGGAGGGAGAAACGTTGATGCTATTTCTGGCATCACTGACGTCACTTCCTGTCTTGTGGAACGCACGCCAGGAACGGCGTTTTTACACCCACAGCTCCATGTTTGAGGCTTGTTTTATCTCACTTGTTGTAAGTACCCACTCCCTTTTACAATAAAACCTTTTTTAATGGTACTTCACTATCAGTTCCCTTCTGTTTTTACTTCTGGGTACCTGTTGTTTCTGGCTGAGAAACTCCATAAAGGAATTCTGGACCTGATGACTTATCACCATATCCGCCATCCCAGGATATCTTTACCAAGCTTTAAATGACCCACCAGACTGAAAAGCTGGGGGTCGTTCTGATCTGGTGAGTGGGGATACATGAGGGGGTGTTGCACACCTGAATTTTTCTGAAGCACCTTACATTTCCTTCACTTTGGATTGGAGCACCTTAAGTCACTTTATTTGGACTTTGTTTCTTTTTTGGTCAACATATTTTCACTCATTGTGTTTTTGCGAGCGCTATATTTATATTTAGATGTTATCTACCTAGCTGTGCTTGTGGCAGAGCTGTGTAATTCTCAGGATCGGATGAACAGAAATACTCATCATTTAGTAGGTAAAACAGCTACCATATATGTATTTTATCTGTATTGTATCTAGCTGTATCTCTGGAGTTCAGCTTTAAGTTAATCACTTTCACATATAACTAACACAAAACCTGTAAAAAGACCCTAGTTCCCATTTTAAATGAAAACATTCCAATAACAGCAGATGAAAAAATAAAAAATAAAGCAGAGATGTTTTTTTAGCAACGCAATTCCATTTAGCTGATCGAATGCGCCACCTTAAACAGCCTACTCGTTTCAGGCCAAGTTTATTATCGGAGATCTAATATTAGTGTAACCTTCATATTTTATTGTATTCACATAACATGGACAATATATAACCTAAAGCAGAGAGAAATGTTCCAAAAACAATGAAACAGCTGGTCAATCTTGTCGTCGTTATCAAATTCACGCAGCTGTTTAAAAAAAAAAAAAAAATCCCCAAGGCCTCGATGTACTTTTCTCTGTAATGTGTGTTCTTAAAAGAAAAGCCATCAAGTGAGCCACATGCGCTAATATACACATAGAAATGACAGATTGTCACTGTGACCGCTACACACACTAAAAATTCGTATTAAAGTTCAATTATTAGAACACTATAACATAATCCAATATCGCAAGACATAATTTCAGCCATTTCTGCTGTAATTATTACACATGACATTTAGGCCAACGCGTGTATTTATTACAGTAATTTCATGGAAAGCGAATCTAACTATTTGTCTTTCAGCTAAGATTTGAAAAGGTTGTAGTCTGCACTTGTAAGGAAAAATAACTTCTTACGTTGTTTTCAGGGAAGCAACAAAATGCAACTTGCCCTCCTGAGAACCCCAGGAGCCCGAAAACCCCAGGCACTCAATAACGCCAACACATTGCGATTTTCCTTTACAGTGATGAGTGCGGCTTTACTGCACAGTCTAGAGGGATGGGTGGCAAGGACTGGTTGGTATTTACAAAATTAAAGGAAATGTCCACATTTGTTAAGAAAAATATATATATAAATATACAGTTCATGGCTTGAGATAGAACATAGGTTTTTTGCTTGAAACTGTACAGTTGCTTTGTGCTTTGATCTTTGTACATTATGGATATCATTTTTTTAAGTAAAGGAGTTTGCATTATTTGGATATTTCATCCTTTCTTTTATATACACTATATTGTCAAAAGTATTGGGACACCTGCCTTTACACGCACATGCACTTTAATGGCATCCCAGTCTTAGTCCGTAAGGTTCATTATTGAGTTGGCCCACCCTTTGCAGCTATAACAGCTTCAACTCTTCTGGGAAGGCTGTCCACAAGGTTTAGGAGTGTGTCTATTGGAATGTTTAACCATTCTTCCAGAAGCGCATTTGTGAGGTCAGGCACTGATATGGACAAGAAGGCCTGGTTCACAGGCTCCACTCTAATTCTTCACAAATGTGTTCTATCGGGTTGAGGTCAGGACTCTGTGCTGGCCAGTCAAGCTCCTCCACCCCAAACCTGCTCATCCATGTCTTTATGGTCCTTGCTTTGTGCACTGGTGTGCATTCATGTTGGTAAAGGAATGGGCCATCCGAAAACTGTTCCCACAAAGTTGGGAGCATGAAATTTTCCAAAATGTCTTGGTATGCTGATGCCTTAAGAGTTCCCTTCACTGGAACCAAGGGGCCAAGCCCAACCCTTAGAAAACAACCCCACACCATAATCACCCCACTACCAAATGATTTGGAACAGTGCACAAAGAAATGTCCATAAGGACATGGATGAGCAAGTTTGGGGTAGAGGAACTTGACAGGCCTGTACAGAGTCCTGACCTCAACCCGATAGAACACCTTTGGGATGAATTAGAGAGAAGACTGCAAGTCAGGCTTTATTGTCCAACATCAGTGCCTGACCTCACAAATGTACGTCTGGAAGAATGGTCAAACATTCCCATAGACACACTCCTAAACCTCATGGACGGCCTTCCCAGAAGAGTTGAAGCTGTCATAGCTGCAAAGGGTGGGCCAACTCAATAGTGAACCCTATGACGAAGGGTGAGATGCCATTAAAATTCATGTGCATGTAAAGGAAGGTGTCCCAATACGAGTACATCCCTCACATTTTTGTAAATATTTTATTATACCTTTTCATCTGACAACACTGAAGAAATGACACTTTGCTATAATGTAAAGTAGTGAGTGTACAGCTTGTATAACAGTGTAAATTTGCTGTCCCCTCAAAATAACTCAACACACAGCCATTAATGTCTAAACTGCTGGCAACAAAAATGAGTACACCCCCTAAGTGAAAATGTCCAAATTGGGCCCAAAATGTCACTATTTTGTGTGGCCACCATTATTTTCTAGCACGGCCTTAAACCTCTTGGGCATGGAGTTCACCAGAGCTTCACAGGTTGCCACTGGAGTCCTCTTCCACTCTCCATGATGACATCACGGAGCTGGTGGATGTTAGAGACCTTGCACTCCTCCACCATTTGAGGATGCCCCACAGATGCTCAATAGGGTTTAGGTCTGGAGACATGCTTGGCCAGTCCATCACCTTTACCCTCAACTTCTTTAGCAAAGCAGTGGTCATCTTGGAGGTGTGTTTGGGGTTGTTATCATGTTGGAATACTGCCCTGTGGCCCAATCTCCGAAGGGAGGGGATCATGCTCTGCTTCAGTATGTCACAGTACATGTTGGTATTCATGGTTCCCTCAATGAACTGTAGCTCCCCAGTTTCCGGAGGCACTCATGCAGTCCCAGACCATGACACTCCCACCACCATACTTGACTGTAGGCAAGACACACTTGTCTTTGTACTCCTCACCTGGTTGCTGCCACACACACTTGACACCATCTGAACCAAATACATTTATCTTGGTCTCATCAGACCACAGGAAATGGCTCCAGTAATCTATGTGCTCAGTCTGCTTGACTTCAGCAAGCTGTTTGCGGGATTCTTGTGCATCATCTTTAGAAGAGGCTTCCTTCTGGGATGACAGCCATCCAGACCAATTTGATGCAGTGTGCGGCATATGGTCTGAGCACTGGCAGGCTGACCCCCACCCCTTCAACCTCTGCAGTAATGCTGGTAGCACTCATACGTCTATTTCCCAAAGACAACCTCTGGATATGACGCTGAGCACTTGCACTCAACTTCTTTGGTCGACCATAGCGAGGCCTGTTCTGAGTTGAACCTGTCCTGTTAAACCGATGTATGGTCTTGGCCACCGTGCTGCAGCTCAGTTTCAGAGTCTTGGTAATCTTCTTATAGCCTAGGCCATCTTTATGTAGAGCAACAATTCTTTTTTTAAGGTCCTCAGAAAGTTCTTTGCCATGAGGTGCCATGTTGAACTTCCAGTGACCAGTATGAGAGAGTGAGAGCGATAACACCAAATGTAACACACCTGCTCCCCATTCACACTTGAGACCTTGTAACACTAACGAGTCACATGACACCGGGGAGGGAAAATGGCTAATTGGGCCCAATTTGGACATTTTCACTTAGGGGTGTACTCACTTTTGTTGCCAGCGGTTTAGACATTAATGGCTGTGTGTTGAGTTATTTTGAGGGGACAGCAAATTTACACTGTTATACAAGCTGTACACTCACTACTTTACATTGTAGCAAAGTGTAATTTCTTCAGTGTTGTCACATTAAAAAATAATAAAATATTTACATAAATGTGAGGGGTGTACTCACTTTTGTGAGATACTGTGTAAATATATATATATATATATATATATATATAGAGAGAGAGAGAGAGAGAGAGAGAGAGAGAGAGAGAGAGAGCCAAAGCAAAACCTGAACAACACTTTAATGGCATTTTTTTTGGTTTGTCACCCCCCTCATGATACAGGGGTCAGTGTCAGCCCCCCCCCCCCATAATGCAGGGCTCAGTGTCACTCCCCCTCATAATACAGAGGTCAGTGTCACCTCCCTTCATAATACAGGGCTCAGTGTCACCTTCCTTCATAATACAGGGTTCAGTGTAACCCTCTCACAATACAGGGCTTAGTGTCACCCCCTTCATATTACAGGCATCCATCACGCAGGATCACTCCCTTTCTTAATGCAGGGGTATATTTTGCCCCCCTTCATAATACAGGGGTCAGTGTCACCTTCCTATAATACAGGGCTCAGTGTCAGCCTCCCATAATACAGGGCTCAGTGTCACCCTCCCATAATACAGGGCTCAGTATCACCCTCCCATAAAACAGGGCTCTGTGTCACCCTCCTATAATACAGGGCTCAGTGTCACCCTCCAATAATACAGGACTCAGTATCACCCTCCCATAAAACAGGGCTCAGTGTCACCCTCCTATAATACAGGGCTCAGTGTCACCCTCCAATAATACAGGGCTCAGTATCACCCTCCCATAAAACAGGGCTCTGTGTCACCCTCCTATAATACAGGGCTCAGTGTCACCCTCCAATAATACAGGACTCAGTATCAACTCCTTCATAATGTAGGGGTCTGGGTCACTCTCATTCCTAATATAGGGGTCTGGTAAATGTCACCCCACCTTCATAATACAGGAGTCAGTGTCACGCCCCTTCATGATACAGGGGGCATTATCACTCCCACTTTATAATACAGGGGCCACTGTCACCTTCCCCATCATACAGGGGTCAATGTCACTCTGCACTGCTCACCTCATTTCAACCGGGACCCATCTTTCTGCAATACTTCCAGTCATGTGACGCACAGGGGGCGGGAAAAGGCTTGTAGCCTTCACCATGAAGACAGTAAGAGAACAGAGATGATGGGAAAAGGAGTTTGATGGAGCAAGAGGTGAGTCCAGGGGGACTGAAGACAGGGCTAGAGAGAGTATGCAGACAGATTCTCTACACACAGGCAGCCCGTCATATGACAAACGATCATCCCCCATCCTGTGTACCATCACTAGAAGTAGCCCCATCGTGTGCAGCATCTGTGTCACATCACTGGTGGAAACCCCCATAGCATGTGGTACTTGGTTACTTGGGGAGCCACAGTCCAGTCTGAATAATATGTCTAGGCTGAATGATATGAACACATGATTCAAAACCTGGACTGTCCAGACACTAAGAGGTCTTCCTCAGTGGAAACACAAGGACAGTGGTAAGCCCACAAACATAGGCGGATGCTGCCTTCTTCAGACGGGGTGGTCCGGTAGTACTACAAAAACAGACAAAAATAGAAGATGCACATACCTAGTGCCTTACCAAAAATATTTAATTGGAAAGTAAAATCGATAACAAAATAGATACTCACAAGACAAAATGCGTCAGTTGTACAACCCGTGTTGTTTTATGGCACATCTATGTCCCTCCTGTTCAGCACTGTGTTTTTATGTCTCGTGTCCAATCGACATTTTGTGAGTATCCATTTTTTATCGATTTTACTTTACGATTAAATATTTTTGGTAATGCACTAGGTGTGCGCGCCTTCTATTTTTGTCTGTATTTGTAGGGTCTCCTACATAGCACCAAGGAAGTAGAAAGGAACTGGAATGCATATTTCAGAATCATTATAGCAGCAGAAGGTAGAACTCTGAAATTATAGGTGGTCTATGATCATCACATTTTATTATAATTTATATAATTTATTATAATTTTATTATAACTTTGGCATTGTAATAGTAATACAAAGAGTTGTATTTGATAATCCAATATAAGCTTACTTGAAAATGTTCCTTTCATGTTGTGAGTTCTGCCTGTCTGTTGGCCATCTCTTTCCACAACTTCCTGTATTCCCAGCATGCTTTGCAGCTTCTCCTCTGCTGTTTATTTTCAGTTTCAAAGGACTACATATTCCATGATACCTTGTTGCCTGTAAGCATTAATTCCTGTACTGGCTTCACCTCCTGAAACTCCTCCTCTCAGCACCTCCGTAGTTCAGGAGGCAGGCCCTGCGAAATGTATGACACAGCAGTACCTAACCACAGGGCATAGTGACTACGTGTTCCAGAATTCAAGAAAGTAAATGTGCAGGGATCTCCACAAAGTACGTTTTCCAAACAGCTAAATTGTTCAGATACAGATGAATAGGAGCAGGTTAGAAATTAGTTTACATTTTGACCATAAGTACACTTTAAAGTTTTAGTAAAGGCAGACTCTACTTTTAAAAACGTTCCTTCACCTCTCCTCCTACCTATCCTGTATACCTAAATAGAAATAGAAAGAGAGGGTACTCAGTTGCCACGTCCGTAATATTAGGGGGGAAAAAAGGGGGTACTACTGGAGGTACTACCAAATGTCAGACTTTATAGGCCAGGAAACAATGGAGAAGGGAATATTATAAATCATCACATATATTGAAAAAATACGAAATATACATATAGTAGTTGGAAAGAGTAAAAAACATCATACATATGCATTTAAGCAATTTGTACAGTGAGCCCTTGTGCATCTACGTGTTTCGCCATTAGGCTTCTTCAGGACACGACCAAGGTTCAAAGTCGCAACAGATAAGAGAACAAATCTCACTATCTTAAGTTGGGGTACGTTGTTGTATATATCCATAGCCTAGAATAAGCGATGGGTTTTCAAAATTCGGAGTAATAAGTGAAATTCAAAACTTATGAACAGGGGCAGGTAAGGCCTTCACTCCAAAAATGTATGGGGCCAACAGGGCAATCCTATAAGGTCCAATCTATATCAAGGGAACCGACCCTTATTGGGGTTTAGCAGTATTCATGGCTAATAAAGCCTGAAAAGACATGCTGTGCATGGGGTGTATAATAAGGAAACATGCCCCTGGGAGACAGCCGGGCGCTGCACTGCTTTTGAAATTCACTTATTACTCTAAATTTTGAAAACCCATTGCTCATTCCAGGCTATGGGTATATACAACAACGTACCCCAACTTAAGATAGTGAGATTTGTTCTCTTATCTCTTGCGTCTTTGAACCTTGGTCGTGTCCTGAAGAAGCCTAACGGCGAAATGTGTAGACGCACAAGTGCCCACTGTACAAATTGCTTAAATGCATATGTATGATGTTTTTTACTCTTTCCAACTACTATATGTATATTTTGTATTTTTTCAATAAATGTGATGATTTATAATATTCCCTTCTCCATTGTCTTCTGGCCTATAAAGTCCGACATTTGCTAGTACCTCCAGTAGTACCCCTTTTTTTCCCCTATCCTGTATACCCTATATAAGTAAAATCTGTGTACTTACCTTATTTTAATCTGGTCCAATTAGGGTTGCCACCTGTCCGGGATTCACCCAGACAGTCCGGGTTTTGAATCATGCGTCCGGGTTGCAGGCGGATTGAAACCCAGACACATTATTCAGACCGGACTGTGGCTCCCCAAGTAACCAAGATAGTCATACACAAATCTGTTGCTGTCAGAGAGCTGCGGGCAGCTGTCTGGGGGCAGGTTTGGCAACACTGGGGGGGCAGGGTGATGATGTTAGCAAGAGCAATTTGGCCACACCCACATTTTGTTGCGGCACTTACTACTCTCCTTGGGGCACCCAAAGGTGTCCCAGGTTGCTAAAGTGTTCGGGTTTGGCTTGAAGAAAAGGTGGCAACCCTAGGTCCAATCTGGTTACATGATTCAGCAGCTCCCCTGTGTAAAGAAACACTCGACAACGGGTGTGAATTCTTAAAGGTATCACATCACCCTTTAGGCTCTCAAGACTCATCCTTTGTCAAGGATCTCTCCTCTTTTCCGCCACTCTCTGACACAGGGGAACCTGAGCTGCTGGATTGCGTGACCTGACTGGGCCGGATTGAAAGTAGGTAAGTATGTGAGCAGGGTCTACTGCGCCCGTGCACATGGAGTGACACCTCGCCTGAAAGCATGCTAACAAATGCCCGAGACCAAGCGGAGGCTGCGGTCATGTGAGAAATCAAACATTAAGTCTCTGATTTAGAAATGAGTGACTTGTATGCAGAAATAATGTATAGAGTTTCTCTTTGAGATGTCTTGTCCCATGACACTACACACTTGTAACTGACGTGCAGAGGCTTCACCCACTCCAGTTCAGCATACCTCTATTTCCTCACTCCCAGTAACAGAATAGTGTCCTGCTGTGCACATATCGGTCCCCATGCATGCTTTTTTTCACTCTTTCCTTCCTGTACCTAGTGATCAGGCCTTGAATCTCTGTAATGCTGCGTACACACGGTCAGAATTTCCGACAACAAATGTTCGATGGGAGCATGTTGTCGGAAATTCCGACTGTGTGTAGGCTCCATCGGACATTTGTTGTCGGAATTTCCCACAACAAAAATTTGAGAGCTGGTTCTCAAACTTTCCCACAACAAAATTCGTTATTGGAAATTCCGATCGTGTGTACACAATTCCAATGCACAAAATTCCACGCATGCTCGGAATCAAGCAGAAGAGCCACACTTGCTATTGAACTTCATTTTTCTCTGCTCATCGTATGTGTTGTACGTCACCGTGTTCTTGACGTTCGGAATTTCCGACAACATTTGTGAGGCCGTGTGTATGCAAGACAAGTTTCAGCCAACATCCATCGGAAATAAATCCAGGATTTTGTTGTCGGATTGTCCGATCGTGTGAACGCGGCATAACACTAACCGGAGGAGATGGACAGCTAGGGAGGGAGTCAGTGCACCGACCCGCTTGCTACTGGAGGACCTGTCACCTAACCCAGTGGTCATCAACCCTGTCCTCAGGGCCCACTAACAGACCAGGTTTTAAGTATTACCTTGGGGAGATGCAGACTAGAATACTGCAATCACTGACCACTGACCTAACCAGGTACCATGACAAACGACTGGTTGTTGTAGCTGTTCCTCTCTTCAGTTACCCATTGCAACTAACTTATCTTCCTTGCCTTGTTAGGTAATCTTATGTAGCAATGTTACACAAACCCTATAGTGCTTTTACAGACCCAGGTTTATTAGGATACTCCAAAACCCAACATGCACCCCTTTAAAAAACTTCAGACCAGGCTCAGAACAGATGAAACAACTGTACTGTAGACTTGGCATAACAGCAGCAACAATGTTAAATGTCATTTTCCTAATGAACACTTATTGCAGCTGCCCCAGCATACCTGCACAGGTGAAGTCCTTATGGGCAAAGTCCATATTTGGAAAATCCAGAGTGGCAGTGTCCATAACAATGGTGTCCCGACATCCCTGTAGTGGACAACAGGTCCCAGCAACCTTCTTCTCCGATAGTTCCCGCATTTTACTTCACTCTCTGGGGATCCAAACCTCTCCCCTTTTATAACAGATGGGAAGGGATGTTGGACCCCAAAAAGCCTGCAAACTTGACCAGAGAAGGTAGTAAAATATGGATACCCTTCTCTCTCTGACTTGGGCAGCTGAGCTGGCTTGCTAACTAACTACAATAGGCAACCTGCCTACAAGTACATATATCTTTTTATACATTGTATGCAGGATATGTAGGAGGAGATAAGGAACATTTTTAAGAAAAGTTAGAGTTGGCCTTATCTCCCACTT
Organism: Lithobates clamitans; assembly: GCA_037952925.1. Classification (NCBI taxonomy): domain Eukaryota; kingdom Metazoa; phylum Chordata; class Amphibia; order Anura; family Ranidae; genus Lithobates; species Lithobates clamitans. The sequence goes on along the minus strand of JBBGZY010000502.1, from coordinate 9,273,285 downwards.
TACATTTTCTCATCCTTTCAATGTATGTACAGTAACTGACCTGAAGAGCAATGTTTGTAATGTTTTTTTTTTTTCTCAGCACAAATACTGTACATTTAAATTCTAAGTGCAATAAAATGTTATTTCAGTTATCAAAACAGAGTACATTGTCAATAAATATGTTTATTTCCAATAGTGATTGCTTAGTGAATTAAACATCATTATATCAATCAGGTTCAGGCAGGGTACTATCTTGGCGTGAGATCATCTTACAATATATTTGTCTGTTAAATTAATAAGGTCATCATCAGAGTCATATGTTTGCTCTGCAACTTTATTGCAATGTATTGATGACTAATAAATACATTGCAATAAAGTTGCAGAGCAAACATATGACTCTGATTGTTTCAACTGTACTTGACAGGATAAATGGCACTTGTAAATACATTTCATACAACATGAAGGACTTATTCATACCATGTTTAGTGACCTTTGTTTTTTCACCCCAGATCAACGCAGGTCACTGCATGGGTACCTAGAAAACAATGGTTTTCTATGTGCCTCGTTCACAGCATAATGTTGTGTACATGTGCAACCTGTCTCCAAGTTAACACAACACACATAAATGCATTTAAATGCAACACAACTGAAAGTAAAGATATAAGAAATAATTTGTTGTTAGCATTTTGAATCTTCGAGGGACCTGTCACTCTACAACAGATGACATGAAAACGCATGCCAACATGCTTAAAAAAGCAATTTGATGCAACACAATGTGCATTAAGGGCAGGTTCACGCCACAATTTCTGTGTTCCAGATGCGTTTCTGCATGTGCGTTTTTTTATGCGCTCTGGTGTGTTTTTTTCCCCCTCTTTCTTTTTCTCATCTCAGGTCAGGACATGCATTCCAGGGGGTTCCGGTACATTTTTAATGCATTTTGCCACGTTCCAGATGCGTTCCATACAGAAAAAATGCAGCATGTTCTACATTTGTTGACTGCACTGGAACACACTGCACTGGCAATGAACTAGGGCCATTGGAATACATGGAAAACACTGTGAATGCATTTTTTAATGCAAATTAAAAACGTACTGGAGTGCATCTGTCGTGAACCAGCCCTAAATGCATATCAATGCACATGCATTTTCAAAGTGTTGAATTTTTATGTGCAGTATAGTGTAAGGTTCCAGAGGGCAAGTAAAAGGGTTTGGGATAGGTGTGTTTGGGTAGGGACTGGGGAGGTCAGAAGAAGAAGGGGTAGGGTCGAGGCTGGGTGCAGTTTTTTCACCAGGTCAGTTGCTAAACTTAAAGTCTAAGGTGTCTTTGACCAAAGTCAGGAGGTAGGTAATGTTTCACACTAAGCAACCAGATTCTCTCAAATATGGTTGTGGAATCTGCCATTGTGGCTGTAATTTTTTTTTATATGTAACACTACCCCTGCAGGAGTCATTTGGTAATTTTGCTTCTCTGTTACCTGTTATCTAGATACCTTTAACTCAGCTGTGAATTAGCACCAGGAAATAGACACAAGGATGTTTAGTGGTAAATGAACTTAGTGTAATGGTATGGGTTAGAGTAAATGGGATTAATTTACGAATCAGCAAAGTCAGCAATAAACAGTGCATATAAGCATTAACTGCAATGTGAATAACAATACTATAACTAGTCTAGAGTGCACACTAGGAGAACGGCTAGGATATGGTGCAATGTCCCCTGAGAGGTACCTTATAGCATAAGCAATAGGTGAAGGTCTCTGTGTAACAGCTGTAAAGGGACAGTCTATAGTCCTAACTTTTCAGCCGGCTAGCGCTGGAACCCAACTGTACCGTTGGTGCACATGAGAATTGTCCCAGTTAAGCCTGCAGGCAGCAAATGGGCTACTAGATGGCTGTATGGTCAGTTCCTTAAGGGCTCAGTCTTTCTAGCAGGAGATAGTAAATCCGCACACCAGCAGCTCATCAGTCCCAGAGATATTGCAGCTCACCACCCAGTCACATACAACTGTGTTTTCCTCACTCTCCATTCCTAGCCAAGCAACTGGCTACATATTTATCCAACATTGCCCAGGTAATTCAAGTCTTTACTTTTTTGTGGCTCATAGTTTTACATTTCATACTTTTGTGATGTATGTAAAGTTAAATTTTAAACCAGATCGTTCAGTAACTTTGCAAGTCTACCTTATTAAATTCATGACATACCACAATACTGTAGACCAGGGGAAGGCAACCTCGGACCTCCAGCTGTGGTGAAGCTACGAATCCCATCATGCCTCTGCCTCTAGGAGTCATGCCTATGATTGTCAGGGGCTTGCAATGTCTCATGGTACTTGTAGTTTCAAAACAGCTAGAGGGCCGAGGTTGCCTACCCCTGCTGTAGACAATAACAGCATCATTAACCCTTTTAATAAATTTTGATTTGTCCCAGGCCCACCAGAAGAGGACATGCACCAAAAGACTTGTGAGTAGCTTCTCTACTGCTAGTTGTTTTTAGCATATCTTGCCTATGGAAGCCTGTACTCCCAAAGTGTATGCCTGACCGTAGGGAATCTACAGTTTACGTCCAATCAAAAGGACTGTCAAGTCTACTTTAAATCCCAACTTTATCCAAATAGTATTTTTTAAATATTGCATAGAGTTGGGAAAGATAAGAACTTCTGACAGCTTGTAAATGCTGTTTGACAACTGCCACATAGACAGGAAGTGAAGGACAATATCCCTCATGAGGCACAGACAACAATTAAAACCTTGCAAAGGTTCTAAAACTGTGTTCCCATTGGGGAGATTTATCCTTATCTTATGTCTTGTCACCTGTCAATTAGTAAGTAAAATTTTACTTTACTTCCTGATCTGTTTGACACTTACCACATAGACAGGCATCTTCTATTCCTGCTATGTATTTGATAATTTTCCATAAAAATCATAAAATACTTTTATTCCAAGAACAGATTGTAGTTATAGGGGAACTGGCACTTTATGGAATGATGTGTTCTTTTCCTTGAAATGTGGTGAAGTTTTGATTTTGTTCTATCACAAAATATGAGACACTGCAACTTGCCTTGAACTTTTTTTGCACATAAAAATTAATTTATCCTTGGGATGAGTTTCACTCTACAAGGATGAAAAAAAAACATCTGTTAAGGAGACAATAAAATTAGACAACAAAATAAAACATTAAACTGGAAAATCGTTTAAAACACATAAAGCCCATAGCGGTTTATGGACTATTCACTCTATTTTACAGCAGCCCTTAACATTTTAAATGAACCCCGGCCAATGGAGGCTTGCTTATGTTTTACTTACAGCATGCAAGGCAGCACGGTAAGTTTCTATATACAAGTGCACTTCAAGTGCTTTATGTGGCGTCTCCCCCACTGCAGAGCGGGGAGACACCACTCGCTGGGACCCACACACAACATCTGCATGGGATACACACCCGTGTAATGTTTTGGAACCCCTGGTGTTACTGACCTGAAGCTTTATTCAAAGCTCTGCCTAGCAACTTCTGGCTTTCGGACACCATCCCGTAAATCTGCCAGAATCAAGTCTCTACTATCTAGTAAGTGGATACCCAATTTGGAACGTACTTTGCTCTATTACATTACCGCTTGCTTTGTCGCCCACTTGTGCCCCCTCCTGCACAGTTGCCTCACCTATTTCTTTCCTTATTGGAATCATTTTTCATGTTAAAAACTCATTGTGACTATACTTACTCCTATCCTATACCCCTGACGAAGGTGTTTAACCAGAAACGCGTCGGGTACCGGGGATTATCATTCACCGGAGAGTATTATCTTATTGTCATACTGTTCACGTAAATTGTTGTCTTGTGTTTTTTGTTTTCTTCTTGTATGCAAATCAGTTTGTTGGTTTTTAACCATTGATCATTTTTCTGAGCGAATGTTTTTATATATATTCAATAAAATTGTCTTTTTTGTACTAGCCAGGTGTGTGTTGCCTTTCAAGTCCCAATGAACAGGGATCTCTTCTCTTTTTCCTAATCGCATACTAGGGATGTGGCAACCACACTTTTGGGATCTGACATGATGAAACCCTCTTCTTGCTGATCATAGAATGCGTCTGTCCAAAGACTCCCTGGACCGTCTGACTTTTATAAAAAATTAAGACTACAAATGGCCGTTATGGGAAGATTATTTTTATAGTGTGGGGCGGGATTAAGAGCACTGAGCCATGATTGGATAGAGTCATCATGACAGTGTCCAATCATGGCTCTGACAGTGCTCTGTCCCCTGACTGGGCGAAGCTTTCATTGCTTCAGCCAATCAGGGCTTTCAATGCACTGTGCGTTGGCGCAAAGCATTGTGGTCATTCGGCGGGGCGAACAAACGGTCGAACGACCCTATAATTCGGTTGTTCAGAGAATGTCCGAACAGCCAAAGAACTAATGCTCGGGCCAAACCGTTCGCCCATCCCCAGTGATCCCATTCCCTCTTTTCTCAGCTGCATAAGAGCTAGGAAAGGAAAAACAGCAGGACAATAATTTTCCCAGTGAAAGGATGTGAAGGGGGGACGTTTGATGATTGGTGGAGAGCAAGCTGAGTTCCCAGTATAGCTAGAGAACTGACCACGGTGTGTTTTTATGTTTAGAGTGGTCAGTTTTTAATAGAAAAGCAGAGGGACTGGTAGGAACACCAGGGATTTCACAGTAAGGAGGCAGAACAAAGAGAACCTATACTTTCATACAAGTACATGGTACAGCAGGCACATATCAGGAATATGAAATGTTGGGTTTACCTACTCTTTAGCATAGCTGGCCTGTGCACCACATTGCACATGTGTTGGGGAAAATGGTTTAGATCTATACAATTACATTATTACAAATAATGGATAACAATGTATTAGTGTAAGTACATTTATGTGGGGGGAGATAAATGTTAGAGGGGAGTGAGGTGTCGGATGGGGAGATTGGGATGTGAGAAGATGATGAAGTGTCCAGCGGATAATAGATGGATGTTAGCTGGCCAGGGAAGGATGGATGTGAAGGTTTTAGTAAGGATGTAGAGCAGGTATGATGGTGAAAGTGGAGGCACACTGATCAAAGTTGGGGGAGATGGAAGCGGGACGTGGTGATGAAAGATTGAGGGGAGCGGGCATACAGGTGCAGCAGTGAGAGTAAAGGAGGGGATAGGGGTGAGGTGTAGAGTAAGATCATAGGCACATGCAGGCACAGTGGTGAAAGATTTGGGGGAGTGAGGGGGTGAGGCATGGTTGTAATAGTGGAGATGGGGTGTGCAAGTCCGGTGGTGACTATGAGGGTTGGGGACCTGTAGTTGGAGTGGAGAAAGCAGGGGTGAGGATGGGGGTCGGGTGAAGTTCTGAGAACAGAGTGGGTAGGATGGTTGTCAGTTGCATTGTTGTGAGACCTGGTCGTGACAGGGTGTGTATAAGTGGTGATTAGAGTAGAGTTGTGGTTTGGGTTTGGGTTTGGGTTCAACCTTGTGGTGAGAGCATGGGGTGATGCAATTGTGCATGCCCAGTGATGAGGGTGGGAGAAAGGGTGGTTGGTGCAGGCGTTATGGTGAAGGGGTAGAGGTCTGATGGTGGGAGCAAGGGGTGTAGAGATGCAGTGGTGATGGCTATTAGCAGGCAACTTTGGCTGGCTCTCTGGAGGGACTGTAGCAGAGAGTGGTGTTAGCAGGAGTGAGAAGGATATTGTTAAGTTGGCAGCTGCTGTGGATGGTATTCTGGAGCCACAGCAGTGGCATCAGTGTGTGCAAAGTGTGACTCCTTGTTGGTAGAATGCCAGCTGCCAGGGCTGATGCGGTGACTAAGGAGGAATGTGACAGGAACTCACTATAGGGAGAAATAATAAAGGTTGTCTTAAACACAGACCGGTGCAGGAATCCACACTGAACACTCTTGGCCTTGTTACCCAGCAACTGCACCCATTACATTGACTGAGGAGATTTATACTAGAGGTGGGCACAGCCTGAAAGGGAACTTAGAGAATAGTTCCCTATCAGATCTGCTTTTGACTGACAGCGCACAACAGCGGGCAGATTTATTTAGAATCCACCCACTGCTATATGCTATCAATCAAAAGTAAAGTGGACCTAATGGAAAACTAGACTCTCAGTTCCCCATTACTCTCCATCTACCCAGTGACAAGTCATTTCCCAAATATGGCCATTGCCTTATTTGGGTAATGACATCACCTGTATCACCATTTACATTTAGCTTCTGGTCGGGGGATCTCCTAGCATGACAGCTTAATGAGACTGGAGATTATATAAATGACAGCTTCCTGTGCCAAGACACAGGCCACTCTGGTGCACCTCTGTACCTGTGTTCAGAGTTGGTCCTAATTATTGCCAGTTTCCTAATTTTTATAAATGGCTCTAATACTGTAAGAATTTGTTGTTGCTATAGCAACATGTTTTTAAAGGGGCAGTAGTAGGTGTTTTAAATTCCCTGACTGTTTAGTGCCTAGTGTTTCAGGCCACATATCAGCAGATCTTTTTTTCTACAGTAACTAAGTGGTTAGCACTTCCGCCTGGTAGAACTGGGGTTGTCCATTCGAATCCCAACCATGGCACTACCTGCCTGGAGTTTTCATGTTTCAGTTCTCCCTGCGCCTGCATGGGTTTCCTCTGGGTACTCCGGTTTCCTATCACACTCCAAAGACATGCTGGTAGGTTAATTGGTTCCTGTCTAAATTGGCCCAAGTATGTGTGTGTGTATGAATGTGAGACCTAAGATTGAAAGCTCCTTGAGGGCAAAGACTGATATAAATGTGCAATATACATATGTAAAACTCTGCATAAATTGCCGGTGCTACAGTGGGTATAGAAAAGAATCACCCCCTTTAACCGCTTGCCGACCGCCTCATGCAGATATACTGCGGCAGAAGGGCTCGTACAGGCAGAATCACGTACCTGTACGTTCCCATTTAAGAGGCGGCCAGCGGGCGTGCACGGCAAGCTCCGTGAGTCGGGTCGAGGGTCCCGCAGACTCGATCGCCGCAGGGATACCCGCGATAGCCTCACAGGGAGGAAGAACAGGGAGATGCTAATGTAAACAAGCATCTCCCCGTTCTGCCTAGTGACAATGTCACTGATCTCTGCTCCAATGACAGGGAGCAGAGATCAGTGACACTGACGTGTCACACACAGCCATGCCCCTCACAGTTAGAAACACGCCCCTAAGACACACTTAACCCCTACACTGCCACCTGGTGGTTAACCCCTTCACTGCCAGTGTCATTTACACAGGAATCAGTGTATTTGTATAGCACTGATTGCTGTATAAATAACAATGATCCCAAAAATGTATCAGAAATGTCCGATGTGTCCGCCATAATGTCGCAGTCACAATAAAAATCGCTGATCGCCGCCTTTTAAAAAAAAAATATTAATAAAAATGCCATAAAACTATCCCCTATTTTGTAAACGCTATAACTTTTGCGCAAACCGATCAATAATTGCTTATTGCGATTTTTTTACCAAGAATATGTAGAAGAATACGTATCGGCCTAAACTGAGGAAAAAAATTGTTTTTTGTATATTTTTGGGGGATATTTATTATGGCAAAAAGTAAAAAATAATGAATTTTTTTCAAAATTGTCGCTCTTTTTTTGTTTATAACGCAAAAAATAAAAAGAACAGGGGTGATCAAATACCACCAAAAGAAAGCTCTATTTGTGGGGAAAAAAGGACGTTAATTTTATTTGGGAGCCATGTCGCACGAGCGCGCAATTGTCAGTTAAAGCGACGCAGTGCCGAATCGCAAAAAGTGCTCTGGTCAGGAAGGGGGTAAATTCTTCTGGGGCTGAAGTGGTTAAAATAACAATGACCCAAAGCACACAGCCAAAATGAGCACACAGTGGTTGAAGGAGAAAAGGGTGAATGTCCTTACATGCCCTAGTCAGAGCCCAGACTTAAACGCCACTGGAAAATCTTTGGAATGACTTGAAGGTTGCAGTCCACAAATGGTCACCATCAAATTTAACTGAACTTGAGCAGTTCTGAAAAGAAGAGTGGGCAAATATTGCAAATTCTAGATGTACAAAGTTAGTAGAGACTAGGGATGAGCCGAACACCCCCCGGTTCGGTTCGCACCAGAACCCGCGAACGGACCGCAAGTTCGCACGAACGTTAGAACCCCATTGACGTCTATGGGACTCGAACGTTCGAAATCAAAAGTGCTCATTTTAAAGGCTAATTTGCATGGTATTGTCCTAAAAAGGGTTTGGGGACCCGGGTCCTACCCCAGGGGACATGTATCAATGCAAAAAAAACTTTTAAAAACGGCCGTTTTTTCGGGAGCAGTGATTTTAATGATGCTTAAAGTAAAAAAAAAAAAGTGAAATATTCCTTTAAATATCGTACCTGGGGGGTGTCTATAGTATGCCTGTAAAGTGACGCGTGTTTCCCATGTTTAGAACAGTCCCTGCACCAAATGTCATTTTTAAAGGAAAAAATCTCATTTAAAACTGCTTGCGGGTTTAATGTCATGTCGGGTCATGGCAATATGGATGAAAATCAGTGAGACAAACGGCATGGGTACCCCCCAGTCCATTACCAGGCCCTTTGGGTCTTGTATGGATATTAAGGGGAACCCCGCACCCAAATTAAAATAAGGAAAGGTCCCTATATACTCTGAACAGCAGTATACAGGCGGTGCAAACAAGACAGGGACTGTAGGTTTGTTGTTAAGTAGAATCTGTTTGTAATTTTGAACATTTTTAATGTGTTTAGCTCCAGCCAAAAAATCTTTTCTAAGCTTTTTGGAAAACATAGGGAAGGGTTATCACCCCTGTGACATTTGTTTTGCGTCTTTCCTCCTCTTCAGAAGATTTCACCTCACTTTTTTGTCCCAATGAAAAATGTTTTTTGAAAATTTGTGTTTTTTTGTGGAACAAGGATTGGAAAGCATCAGTGGAAAGGAAAAATTGTTTTCCCATATTAACTCTTACAGGAGAGAATTTCCCTTCCTTAGGGGTAGATTTCATCTCACTTCCTGTTGTCTCCTTCCGTTTGCAAGTAGGAGTCGTTTGTAAGTTAGATGTTTGAAAGTAGGGTCCTACCCTATATACTCAGCAGAAATTTGGGCCTTAGGTGTTGCTGTGGCCAAAACACTGTAAGCCCTCACAGGGCCCTGCTGTGAAATATTAGATCAAGAATTGTAATTACATGCCCCTGTTGAACAGGAGCTGAAAAATTAGGCCTTAGGCACTGGTGCTGGTGCCACAACACTGCAACCCCTCACAGACACTCTAGTTGGAACGCAGGAACGAGCCCTGCTGCAAAGTATTGCATCAAAAATTGTAATTACACGCCCCTGTTAGACAGGGGCAGAAAAATTGGGTCTTAGGCACTGGTGCTGGTGCCACAACACTGCAACCCCTCACAGACACTCTAGTTGAAACGCAGGAACAAGCCCTGCTGCAAAGTATTGCATCAAAAATTGTAATTACACGCCCCTGTTAGACAGGGGCAGAAAAATTGGGTCTTAGGCACTGGTGCTGGTGCCACAACACTGCAACCCCTCACAGACACTCTAGTTGGAATGCAGGAACGAGCCCTGCTGCAAAGTATTACATCAAAAATTGTAATTACACGCCCCTGTTAAACAGGGGCTGAAAAATTGTGCCTTAGGCACTGGTGGTGGCGCCCAGAACCAAAAATGTTCTTACAAGCTATCAGCGTGATGATTGAGGAGGAAGAGGATAATTACTCAGGGATAGTCACTCAGCATCAGCATAGGCAGTCTTTGAAGGGATCTGAGATTTCAAAAAAAATTATTCGGTTACATCTGCATCAGGTGCTTGGTAGCTGGTGGTGATCCAAGACTGATTCATTTTTATGAAGGTCAGCCGATCGACCGAGTCGGTGGACAGACGCACCCTGTGATCGGTTACCACGCCTCCAGCAGCACTGAATGTGCGTTCCGAAAGAACGCTGGATGCAGGACAGGCCAGTAGCTCAATTGCATACTGTGCAAGCTCTGGCCAGTGATCCATCCTCAAGACCCAGTAACCCAGAGGATTTTCGGTGGGAAAGGTGTCCAAGTCTGATCTTGCCCCTAGGTATTCCTGCACCATGTAAAACAGACGCTGGCGATGGTTGCTGGAACCGATCATACCTTGGGGCTGCGGACCAAAAAATTGTCTGAACGCATCGGTCAGACGGCCACCTTCTCCACCGCTCCTTCTTTGACTGACCGAAGCCTCAGCAACACGTTGTCCAGAAACAGGAGTTTGTAACCTCCCAGTCTCTGGGAACGCGTTGCACAGACCTTTCTGCAAGGCCTCCCGAAGATGTTTCATCCTCTGCTCCCTCTGCGATGGCAAGATAAGGTCCGCAACCTTACCCTTGTAACGTGGATCAAGGAGGGTTGCCAGCCAGTATTGGTCCTTCTCCTTGATACCACGAATACGAGGATCCTTACGCAGGCTTTGCAGGATCAGGGAGGCCATGCAGCGTAGGTTTGCTGAGGCATTCGGTCCGGAGTCCTCTGGGTCACTAAGGACAACAACGTCCGCAGCCACCTCCTCCCAGCCACGTACAAGTCCATGTGTTCCTTGGGACTGATCCCTTAAAGACTGCTGATGCTGAGTGCCAGGCTCCACCTCCATACTGACACAATCTTCCTCCTCCTCCTCCTCCTCCTCCTCCTCGTCCTCTTCCTGTGTGATCGGCGGGCACGCAGGAACACTGTCTGGATAAAGGGGGCCTTGAGAGCTAAGGAAGTCCTCCTCTTCCTGCCTCTGTTCTGCCTCAAGTGCCCTGTCCATTATCCCACGCAGCGTGTGCTCCAACAGGTGGACAAGGGGGACAGTGTCACTGATGCATGCACTGTCAGTGCTCACCATCCTCGTGGCCTCCTCGAATGGTGACAGGACAGTGCATGCATCCCTGATCATGGCCCACTGGCGTGGGGAAAAAAAACCAAGGTCCCCTGACCCTGTCCTGGTGCCATAGTCGCACAGGTACTCATTGATGGCCCTCTGCTGCGTGTGCAGCCGCTGCAGCATGGCCAACGTCGAGTTCCACCTGGTGGGCATGTCACAGATTAGGCGGTTCTTGGGCAGGTTAAACTCCTTTTGGAGGTCCGTCAGCCGAGCACTGGCATTATATGACCGGCGGAAATGCACACAGACTTTCCTGGCCTGCCTCAGGACATCCTGTAAGCCCGGGTACCTGCCCAAGAACCGCTGCACCACCAAGTTAAGGACGTGAGCCAAACAGGGCACATGGGTCAGTTGTCCCTGTCGGAGGGCAGAGAGGAGGTTGGTGCCATTGTCGCAAACCACCATTCCTGCCTTAAGTTGGCGTGGCGTCAACCACCTCTGAACCTGCCCCTGCAGAGCTGACAGAACCTCTGCCCCAGTGTGGCTCCTGTCCCCCAAGCACACCAGCTCAAGCACCGCATGGCATCTTTTGGCCTGCGTACTTGCGTAGCCCCTTGAACGCCTACGGAGCACCGCTGGTTCCGAGGAAGAGGCCATGGAGGAAGAAGAAGAGGAGGGGGTGGAGGAGAGAGGTGTGTCACAATCAGCATTTTGGAGGCGTGGTGGCGGAACAACCTCCAACACTACTGCACCTTGTCCTGCATCCTTCCCAGCTGCCAGCAGAGTCACCCAATGCGCCGTGAAACTTAAGTAACGTCCCTGTCCATGCCTGCTGGACCATGAGTCAGCGGTAATATGCACCTTACCGCTGACCGCCCTGTCCAGCGAGGCATGGACATTGCCTTCCACATCCCGGTAGAGAGCCGGAATCGCCTTCCGTGAGAAAAAGTGGCGTTTGGGTACCTGCCACTGAGGAACCGCACATTCCACAAACTCACGGAAGGGGGCAGAGTCTACCAACTGAAAAGGCAGCAGTTGAAGTGCTAGCAATTTTGCCAAGCTAGCATTCAACCGCTGGGCATGTGGATGGCTGGGAGCAAACTTCTTTCGGCGGTGCAGCAGCTGGGGCAGGGAAATTTGCCTGGTACAATCTGACGTCGGTGTACCCAAAGCAGATTGCCCATAAGTACTTGGCTGTGACACACCTAATTCTACACCTTCATTCCTCTCACTGCAGGTCGCAGAGAAGACTGAAGGTCTAGTGGGGTTGGAAATCTCAGCTGATGAGGAGCAAGGAGAGATCGTCTTTGTTCTTTGGTGTGGGTCTTTTAGATACGCTTGCCAACGAACTGCATGGCAGGTCAACATATGTCTGGTCAAGCATGTGGTACCCAAGCGGGAGATGTTTTGGCCACGCGAGATACGCTTGAGACATATATTGCAAATAGCAGCGGTGCGATCTGATGCACTCGTCTCAAAAAAGGCCCACACCAAAGAACTTTTTGAATAACGCGCAGAGACTGCAGCGCCCTGCACATGTGGAGCTTTGGGGTGTGATGCAGTCAATGTGCTGCCCTTAGGCTGGCCCCTGGAGGGCATCCTGCCTAGTTGGTGATGTGCCACCTCCTCCTCCTCCTCCTCCTCCTCCTCTCTCCTATCAGGCACCCACGTTGAGTCAGTGACCTCATCATCCCCTCCCTCCTCATCACTGGAGCAAACCTGGCAGTATGCTGCAGCAGGGGGAGCATGACTGCCAGATTGCTGTCCTTCTTGGGCACCCCCTCTGTCCGTGCTCATGTTACTGCCTTCATTGAGCTCAGTATCATCATCAGAGCCTTCCAAACGCTGGGCATCCTCCTGGAGCATGTACCCAACACTGTGGTCAAACAGTTCGAGGGAATCCTCAGGAGGACATGGTGGGGCTAGGGAAGGAGTCACTGATGACATTGAGCTGAGGGAAGAGGCCGCTGCTTTGCCAGACAAAGCACCCTGGGCATGGGTGAGAGAGGATGAGGAGGATGAGGACGGCTTGGTCATCCACTCGACCAAGTCTTCCGCATGTTGCGGCTCAACACGACCAGCTGCCGAAAAAAAGGCCAAGCGTGTCCCATGGCCACGTGCTGATGAGGATGCACCGTCTCCACGACCAGCACTAGACACAGAGCCTGCTTGCCCTCTCTTATTGGCTTGTGACTGTCTGCCTCTCCTTCTTGGCCTTCCAGACATACTAATGGCCTGTAGCTGCACTAAGCTGGGATAGAACACCTGTAATTTTCTTCAGGTAGCTTTATATACTGTAACCAGACAAGCCTGCCTGTCAGTAGGAAGATAACAGGAACGGATCTAGCTGAACACTGTGAGTAGGACGTACTGCACTAAATGTATATAGCAGGAACGGATCTAGCTGAACACTGTGAGCAGGACGCACTGCACTGAATGTAAATAGCAGGAACGGATCTAGCTGAACACTGTGAGCAGGACGCACTGCACTGAATGTAAATAGCAGGAACGGATCTAGCTAAACACTGTGAGCAGGACGCACTGCACTGAATGTAAATAGCAGGAACGGATCTAGCTGAACACTGTGAGCAGGACGCACTGCACTGAATGTAAATAGCAGGAACGGATCTAGCTGAACACTGTGAGCAGCACGCACTGCACTGAATGTAAATAGCAGGAACGGATCTAGCTGAACACTGTGAGCAGGACGCACTGCACTGAATGTAAATAGCAGGAACGGATCTAGCTAAACACTGTGAGCAGGACGCACTGCACTGAATGTAAATAGCAGGAACGGATCTAGCTGAACACTGTGAGCAGGACGCACTGCACTGAATGTAAATAGCAGGAACGGATCTAGCTGAACACTGTGAGCAGCACGCACTGCACTGAATGTAAATAGCAGGAACGGATCTAGCTGAACACTGTGAGCAGGACGCACTGCACTGAATGTGAATAGCAGGAACGGATCTAGCTGAACACTGTGAGCAGGACGCACTGCACTGAATGTAAATAGCAGGAACGGATCTAGCTGAACACTGTGAGCAGGACGCACTGCACTGAATGTAAATAACAGGAACGGATCTAGCTGAACACTGTGAGCAGGACACACTGTACTAAATGTAAATAGTCTAGCTGCCTGACCGTGGTACTAATAGGATCAAAAAGAACACCTGTAATTTTCTTCAGGTAGCTTTATATACTGTAACCAGACAAGCCTGCCTGTCAGTAGGAAGATAACAGGAACGGATCTAGCTGAACACTGTGAGCAGGACGTACTGCACTAAATGTATATAGCAGGAACGGATCTAGCTGAACACTGTGAGCAGGACGCACTGCACTGAATGTAAATAGCAGGAACGGATCTAGCTGAACACTGTGAGCAGGACGCACTGCACTGAATGTAAATAGCAGGAACGGATCTAGCTGAACACTGTGAGCAGGACGCACTGCACTGAATGTAAACAGCAGGAACGGATGTAGCTAAACACTGTGAGCAGCACGCACTGCACTGAATGTAAATAGCAGGAACGGATCTAGCTGAACACTGTGAGCAGCACGCACTGCACTGAATGTAAATAGCAGGAACGGATCTAGCTGAACACTGTGAGCAGGACGCACTGCACTGAATGTAAATAGCAGGAACGGATCTAGCTGAACACTGTGAGCAGGACGCACTGCACTGAATGTAAATAGCAGGAACGGATCTAGCTGAACACTGTGAGCAGGACGCACTGCACTGAATGTAAATAACAGGAACGGATCTAGCTGAACACTGTGAGCAGGACACACTGTACTAAATGTAAATAGTCTAGCTGCCTGACCGTGGTACTAATAGGATCAAAAAGAACACCTGTAATTTTCTTCAGGTAGCTTTATATACTGTAACCAGACAAGCCTGCCTGTCAGTAGGAAGATAACAGGAACGGATCTAGCTGAACACTGTGAGCAGGACGTACTGCACTAAATGTATATAGCAGGAACGGATCTAGCTGAACACTGTGAGCAGGACGCACTGCACTTAATGTAAATAGCAGGAACGGATCTAGCTGAACACTGTGAGCAGGACGCACTGCACTGAATGTAAATAGCAGGAACGGATCTAGCTAAACACTGTGAGCAGGACGCACTGCACTGAATGTAAATAGCAGGAACGGATCTAGCTGAACACTGTGAGCAGGACGCACTGCACTGAATGTAAATAGCAGGAACGGATCTAGCTGAACACTGTGAGCAGGACGCACTGCACTGAATGTAAATAGCAGGAACGGATCTAGCTGAACACTGTGAGCAGGACGCACTGCACTGAATGTAAATAACAGGAACGGATCTAGCTGAACACTGTGAGCAGGACACACTGTACTAAATGTAAATAGTCTAGCTGCCTGACCGTGGTACTAATAGGATCAAAAAGAACACCTGTAATTTTCTTCAGGTAGCTTTATATACTGTAACCAGACAAGCCTGCCTGTCAGTAGGAAGATAACAGGAACGGATCTAGCTGAACACTGTGAGCAGGACGTACTGCACTAAATGTATATAGCAGGAACGGATCTAGCTGAACACTGTGAGCAGGACGCACTGCACTGAATGTAAATAGCAGGAACGGATCTAGCTGAACACTGTGAGCAGGACGCACTGCACTGAATGTAAATAGCAGGAACGGATCTAGCTGAACACTGTGAGCAGGACGCACTGCACTGAATGTAAACAGCAGGAACGGATGTAGCTAAACACTGTGAGCAGCACGCACTGCACTGAATGTAAATAGCAGGAACGGATCTAGCTGAACACTGTGAGCAGCACGCACTGCACTGAATGTAAATAGCAGGAACGGATCTAGCTGAACACTGTGAGCAGGACGCACTGCACTGAATGTAAATAGCAGGAACGGATCTAGCTGAACACTGTGAGCAGCACGCACTGCACTGAATGTAAATAGCAGGAACGGATCTAGCTGAACACTGTGAGCAGGAAGCACTGTACTGAATGTGAATAGCAGGAACGGATCTAGCTGAACACTGTGAGCAGGACACACTGCACTGAATGTAAATAGTCTAGATAGAAGATAACAGGAACGGATCTAGCTAAACTGAATACAGTGTATATATATATATGCAACACCTGGGATGCATATATATACACAATACACTGTAAGTGCAGCTAACTGACTGACTGTTCTGCCTAATCTATCTAACTCAAATCAAATGACACTGTCTCTCTCTCTCTCTATCGCTCAGCACACCGGAACACACACTACACAGGGCCGCCGTGCAGGCGGCCTTATATAGTGTGGGGTGTGTACTAAATCCCCTGAGCCATAATTGGCCAAAGCCACCCTGGCTTTGGCCAATTACAGCTCTCTCTACTGACGGCGCTGTGATTGGCCAAGCATGCGGGTCATAGTGCATGCTTGGCCAATCATCAGCCAGCAATGCACTGCGATGCCGCAGTGAATTATGGGCCGTGACGCGCCACACGAATTTGGCGCGAACGGCCCATATCGTTCGCAATTCGACGGACGGTCGAACAGCCGATGTTCGAGTCGAACATGGGTTCGACTCGAACACGAAGCTCATCCCTAGTAGAGACATATCCCAACAGACTAAAGGCTGTAATTAAAGCAAAAGGTGGTTCAACAAAATACTAATGCTGCGTACACACGGTCAGACTTTCTGGCATACTTGGTCCGGCACACTTTCTGACGGACTTTTGTCCGCCAGGTGCGCCGGACCTGAGTCACGTTCAAAATGGACGGACTTGCCCACACACGACCGGACTTTCCGGCGGGCTAAGTCCGCCCATCTTTTCGACGGACTTTCAGAATGAACGGACTTGCCCACACACGGACAAGTCCGTTCATTTTGAACATGACTCAGGTACGACGGGACTAGAAAAGGAAGTCAATCTTGCCGCTTTTATCAGCGAGATTGACACCTTGTGAGCCCCGTTGCATAAGGCCCTTAGGTCTGGTATGGATTATAAAGGAAAGCCCCTACGCCGAAAAAACCAAACCCCGATCCGAGCACGCAGCCTGGCCGGTCAGGAAAGGGGGTGGGGACGAGCGAGCGCCCCTCCTGAACCGTACCAGGCTGCATGCCCTCAACATGGGGGGTGGGTGCTTTGGGGAAGGGGGGCGCCCTGCGGCCCCCCCACCCCAAAGCACCTTGTCCCCATGTTGATGACAACTCTGGCCGTTGGTTGTCGGGGTCTGCGGGCGGGGGGCTTATCGGAATCCGGGAGCCCCCTTTAATAAGAGGGCCCCCAGATCCTGGCCCCCCACAATATGTGAATGAGTGTGGGGTACATGGTACCCCTACCCATTCACCTAGGGAAAAAGTGTCAATAATAAAACACACTACACAGGTTTTTAAAATAATTTATTAAACAGCTCCGGGGGGGTCTTCCTCCGGCTTCGGGGGTCTTCTTCCGGCTTCGGGGATCTTCTTCCGGCTTCGGGGGTCCCTCCGGTTCATCTTCTCCCGGCGTCCGGTTGGTTCTTCTCCGCTCTCTCCAGCCTCTTCTCCCGGTGTTCCAGTTCTTCGGCCGGCTCCTCCGCTGTCTTCAGGTAGCTCTCTTGCCAGCGGAGGTCCAGACTTCTGGGCTTCTTGTCGCTTTTTGAAGCGTGACATGTTGGGTATCAATTTACTCAGCGTAACATTATCTTTCACAATATAAAAAAAAATTAGGCTAACTTTACTTTTGACTTATTTTTTTATTCAAAAGAGTTCATTTTTTCCAAAAAAAAGCGCGCTTGTAAGACCAATGCGCAAATATGGTGTGAAAAAAAGTATTGCAATGACCGCCATTTTATTCTCCAGTGTGTTAGAAAAAAACAATATATAATGTTTGGGGGTTCTAAGTAATTTTCTACCAAAAAAAAACTGTTTTAAACATGTAAACACCTAAATTCCAAAACGAGGCTGGTCTTTAAGTGGTTGCTGAAACATATAGAAAAACAGGGAGGGCGCACCGACCTTGTGCATTACCAAAAATAAAATGTATTTCAATAGTAAAAATAAAGGTCATACTCACAAACAAGCGTTTAAAAAAAGGCTTAACATTACTCCAAAGATTTGGAGCCGTGTCTTCTAGACACCTGCAACCTGGACCGGATGTTACCCTGTTTCCCCGAAAATAAGACCTAGCGTGATTGTTGGTGATGGCTGCAATATAAGCCCTACCCCCGAAATAAGCCCTACCCTGTTTCCCCTGAAAATAAGACCTACAAGGACTTTAACTAGGGCTTATTTGGGCGGTAGGGCTTATATTGCAGCCATCACCAACCATTATGCTAGGTCTTATTTTCGGGGAAACAGGGTAGGAGGAACCAGATGGCATCGCAAAAAGGCTTACACGTTATGAGGGAGTACCCTCTTCATCAGCAGCTATCTCTGAGGCTAGGATGGAGAGGGTACTCCCTCGTAATGCGTAAGCCATTTTGCGATGCCATCTTGTTCCTCCTAACATCTGGTCCAGGTTGCAGGTGTCTAGAAGACACAGCTCCGAATCCTTGGAGTAATGTTAAGCCTTCTTGAGTATGTTACACCACTCCTCTATACCTGTAATCTAGTGATCTTGGAAAACATCTACTGGTGATTCTGGGACACCCTTCTTGCTGCCTCTTATAATCAGGGAAAAAAACAACCCCTAGGAATTTTCTCACATCTTCCAGTTGGATTAAACCTTATATGTTACAAGCTCCAATAAGCGCCATCCTACTGACCTGCTATGGAACTGGGTGAGCCTATTCTGCAATCAGACATTCCTGCTGAATCAGCCAAAATATCATCTGTGGGTGGCCTTGTAAGCCAGGTTGACTGAGCCAGCCTCCCTGCAGAAACCTACCGGGGTATTGCAGATACAAGATCAGTCATTCTGCACAGAGAGAGAGCAGCAGCAACTGGTCTGTATCATAGGAAACTCTTACATAAAGGCAACATGCTGATGTTGCATGATGGATTGATCTATACATCTGAAACAAATGCTACATTCATGCCTCTTGTATTTAGACACAATTTGCAGCTTTCAAAGAACCAAGAAGTGTGGATTCTCAACCATTCGGGACTTATGCAAGAAACGGGGGTTTGATATGAATGAGGTAGTAAACATGAACTCACTTGGTGGTGTTGGAAAGCTTGCGCTTATACTGAAAATAACTGGAATTAGGCTCAGTGCAAAAAAGCCAACACTCCAGGATAAAGACCTTTGTTTTCAAAAAAAGTGGCAGTTATTTTCAGCAAAGTTCACAAACCTGCAGATTGCAGTCAATTTGCTAAAATAAATATCCTTACAATGCTGTTAAAGCTTGTTAACTGAGTATATAATATTTAAATTCACCCCTCCTGACCTTCCTAGTGGTTAACAACAGTGAATATACAACAATGACCAAAAGTTTTGAGACTGACACAAATATTAATTTTCACAAAGTCTGCTGCTTCAGTGTTTTTAGATGTTTTTGTCAGATGTTACTATGGTATACTGAAGTATAATTTACAAGCATTTCATAAGTGTCAAAGGCTTTTATTGACAATTACATTAAGTTTATGTAAAGAGTCAATATTTGCAGTGTTGGCCCTTCTTTTTCAAGACTCCTGCAATTCGCCCTGGCATGCTGTCAACCAACTTCTGGGCCACATCCTGAATGATGGCAGCCCATTCTTGCACAATCAATGCTTGGAGTTTGTTAAAATTTGTGGGGTTTTTTTTGTTCACCCGCCTCTTATGGATTGACCACAAGTTCTCAATGAGCTTAAGGTCTGGGTTGTTTCCAGACCATGGACCCAAAATTTTGATGTTTTGTTCCCCAAGCCACTTAGTTATCACTTTTGCCTTATGGCAAGGTGCTCCATCGTGCTGGAAAAGGCATTGTTCATCACTAAACTGTTCTTGGATGGTTGGGAGAAGTTGCTCTGGCAGGATGTTTTTCTACCATTATTTATTCATTTATTATTTATTCAAGTTCTTAGGCAAATTTCTTAGGCAGTCCAATCCCTGTACCTTTTGCAGAATAAAATAGACTGGAATAAATAAACATCTCATACAAGTTACTTACATGCTTCAATATCTGCAGTACATGTTGGGTTGCATAATTAGAAAACAAAACATTTGCTGTGCACACTAGTTTGATGCCACTGTACCCTGAAGTTTCTGTGTATAAAGGAAAAGGTTGGTGTGTCTCTCCACATTCAGATGTTTGTGTGAGCTACATTCCTGTTATTCTGAGCTGTATTCAAAGCTTAGCAGTAAATTGGCTAAATCTGAAATGCTATGTATATATATTAAAACCTGCTCCAGGTTTAGCAGCCCAGCCAAACTTAGGTGCAAATCTAGTGGGTGTCCTCTGCCCTCTCTGCCAATCCCCCCACTGGTTTCCACTCACCCAACAAATACAATTCAAACTACTAACAATTTACAAAGCCATCCACAACTCTGCCCCCAAGCTACTGTACATCACTAACATGATCTCAAAATATCAACCAAGCCGCTCTCTTCAGTCCTCCCAAGACCTCCTGCTCTCTAGCTCCCCTGTCCCCTCCTCCCATGCTTGTATCCAGGATTACTCCAGAGCTTCTCCCATCCTTTGGAACTCCCTACCCCAATCTGTCCGACTGTCTCCTAATCTATCCATTTTTAGACGATCCCTGAAAACCCTTCTCTTTAAAGTGCGAGTTCACCTTTACAGAAAAATCTGTAAGGTGAACCTACACAGGTCCCCCTCCTCGTTCCCCCCGGTCCTGCTGACATGGACCATGGCAATCTCAGGTTCTAAGCCCTGGAAAATCCGCGCCAGGGGTCTGGGGCTTAGAGATCCTCTCTGCAGCCACTTGTCTTCTTCATAGCTGACAGTACAAGCTATGCGGCTGATGATTGGTCGGCGCCGCCCATGTGACGACGTTGACCAATTAGAATGCTCCAAAACGACCCTCCTGACAAGGGACATTTTGGACATTCAGCTAAGGGGATTTCTAAGCACTGGACTCCTGGCGCGGACAATACCGGCGCTTAGAACCAGAGATTGCCGTGGTCCAGGTCAGAGGGACTGGGGGGGGGGGGGGGGCAAGGAGAAGGGACTGTGTGAGATTACCTTACAGATTTTTCTGTAAAGGTGAACTTACCCTTTAAAGAAGCCTACCCTGCTACACTGTTTTACTTTCTCCATCAGCTCATTCCCCACATCTATTACCTTTGGTATCAATTGACCCTCCCTCTTAGATTGTAAGCTCTGATGAGCAGGGCCCTCTGATTTCTCTTGTACCAAATTGTAATGTAACTGTAATGTCTGCCTTCATATTGTTAAGCGCTGTGCAAACGGTTGCTGCTATATATTGCTCTTTTTCCAAAGTGGTGAGTACAGCAGGAAATATGTTGGAGCTTTATCTTGGAATAAAGTAAGAAGTGTTTAGTGGGCAAACTGTGGAAATGTTTTTTTCTATTTGTTAAAGCTGATACCAAAGTCACAAATACTCATCTCTGCTGCAACATCCAGTGGTCTTCTTCTGGATGCCGGGTCTTCAGCTATCATGATTTAATGGCACAGGATTCATTCACATGTACAGGAATTCATTTACCTCAGCACACAGGCACCATACTGAGGACATGCACAGAAGATAAGTTTATTTTGTTGCAGAAAACATGTTTATTTTAACAGTGAGAGAGAGAATAACAACAAAAATATCCAGAAAAAATGTATAAATTGGTTTGCATTTTAATGAGTGAAATAAGTATTTAATTCCCTATCAATCTGCAACATTTCTGGCTCGGTGTCTTCTATACAGATAACGAGCTGAGATTAGGAGCACTCCCTTAAAGGGAGTGCTCCTAATCTCAGCTTGTTACCTGTATAAAAGACACCTGATCACAGAAGCAATCAATCAGATTCAAATCTCTCAACCATGGCCAAGATTAAAGAGCTGTCCAAGTATGTCAGGGACAAGATTGTAAACCTACACAAGGCCAGAATGGGCTACAAGACCATCGCCAAGCAGCTTGATGAGAGGATGACAACAGTTGATGCGATTATTCACAAATGGAAGAAACATAAAATAACCGTCAATCTCCCTCGGTCTGGGGCTTCATGCAAGATCTCACCTTGTGGAGTTTCAGTGATCATAAGAATGGTGAGAAATTAGCCCAGAACTACACGGGAGAATCTTGTCAATGATCTCAAGGCAGCTGGGACCATGGTTATCAAGAAAACAATTGGTAACACACAACGCCGTAAAGGACTGAAATCCTGCAACGCTCGCAAGGTCCCACTGCTCAAAAAAGCACATGTACAGGTCTGTCTGAAGTTTGCTAATGAACATCTGAATGATTCAGAGGAGAACTGGGTGAAAGTGTTGTGGTCAGATGAGACCAAAATCGAGCTCTTCGGCATCAACTCAACTCACTGTGTGTGGAAGAGGAGGAATGCTGCCTATGACCCCAAGAACACCATCCCCACCGTCAAGCATAGAGGTGGAAAAATTATGCTTTGAGGGGGTGTTTCTGCTATGGGGAGAGGACAACTTCACCGCATCAAAGGGACGATGGACAGGGCCATGTACCGTCAAATCTTGAGTGAGAACCTCCTTCCCTCAGCCAGGGCATTAAAAATGGGTCGTGGATGGGTCTTCCAGATTTACAATGACCCAAAACACATGCCAAGGCAACAAAGGAGTGGCTCAAGAAGAAGCACATTAAAGTGGATGTAAACCCGATTTTTTTTTTTTTTATATCATACTGTAGAGTATAAGATTTCCTATCATTTGAGCCCAGTCTTGCCACACAGAGTTAATCAAGCTCTGAGCAATCCTCTTTTATTGTTCAGTGAGACAATTCTTGACAAACTGAGAAAAACTTTGTCAAATCCTCCCCCTTGCTGTGAGTGACAGGTGATTTACATCTTGTGCACTAGCCTAAGAGACATGCAGTATTTTTAAATTCCCTCCCCCACTCCTTTCTTCAGCAGCTCTGCAAGGATTGGCTGTTCCACACCTCACCATGATTTGGCATGCTGAAGTCATGTGGTTACTATCCTGTCTTCACTGGATGTTAGAGATCATAGCAGAAGTTCAGTGTTAGAAATACACAGGAGAAAATGTATATTGACAAGGAGTGTAGAAGTGGGCGGGGAGTCTACTGACATCACGACTCCTCCCACCGAGCTCCAGACACCAGACCCACCCACAGAATCTGCAGTTTTTCGGGTCTAATAACAGAGAGAGGGGAGACATTTGACAGGTAAGGATACATGCAAGAGGCATGTATATCCTTATAGATAACCCCTATGGCAGTAGTTTAGAAAGGATGACATTGGCTTTACATCCACTTTAAGGCCCTGAAGTGGCCTAGCAAGTCTCCAGACCTTAATCCCATAAAAAATATGTAGAGGGAGCTGAATGTTCGAGTTACCAAACGTCAGCCTCAAAACCTTAATGACTTGGAGAGGAGGTGGGACAAACATCCCTCCTGAGATGTGAGCAAATCTGGTGGCCAACTACAAGAAACGTCGGATCTCTGTGATTGCCAATAGGGGCCATCAAGTACTAAGTCATGTTTTGTGAAGGGGTCAAATACTTATTTCACTCAAAAAAATGCAAATCAATTTATAACTTTTTTTAAATGTGTTTTTCTGGATATATTTGTTGTTAGTCTGCCTCTCAGTTAAAATAAACCTACTATTAAAATTATAGACTGCTCATTTCTTTGTCAGTGGGCAAACGTACAAAATCAACAGGGGATCAAATACTTATTTCCCTCACTTTAGCAAGTCTCTTCTGCAATAAAAAACGGCCATTTCTGCTAAAAAGTAGAGTTCCATATAGGACACAATACATATTCTGTATATGTTAACCTGCAGGAATGTATTTATGCAAACATGTAAAGCTACTGAGAGACCACTTTAAGAATTCTACTTTATAAAGGAACATGCTATTTTCTGCTAATTGCTGGTCGTTTATCTGTAACAATCCTCACGTTCTCAGGATGTCGTAGTCTGTGTTTTCCAAGCAAGCCCATGTTTACAGAACACAGGACCTAATTATAGCAGCTGAGACTAGATATCAAGTCAATGCCAATTTAATATCAGTGTAAAGTAAGCAAATTCCCCAGAGAATATAAAACCACTGTGTAACATAGCAACCAGTAATGGTTTCAGTGTATTATAGTTAGCCACCATTACTTAGCCTTATTTGTGGAGAATTCTTGCACAATACATTGACCTAAGACCCACAACTTTCTTCTGTACCTTCAGACCTGGCCTTCTTCGGATATCTTCTGGAGGTGGAAAATAATCGAGAACCATTGAGTCCTTATCATGTTAAAGAAAACCTATACCAAAAGTCACCTATGCTTTATCACAATAGATATATAATGTCAGCTGCTTTTACAAGGTGCCTAGACACCTCAGAAATATACCAACAGAGAACAGCACAATGAGTACATTAAAGTTATGATAAACACAGTAAAGTGGTTGTAAAGGGTGACTTTTTTTTACCTTCATGCATTCTATACATGAAGGTAAAACATCTTCAGTGTGCAGCTCCCCTAATACTTCCCAGAACACGATTCTGATCCAGCGATGTGCATGAGAACTGAGGTTCTCCCGGATCTCTCCCTCATCATTGGCTGAGACAAAGCAGCAGGAGCCATTCAATCACTGCCAGTAAGGAGGGAGCAGGGTGTGTCCCATAGACACACACACAGGCGGCTCGGGATCAAGCACACCAGTGTCCCCAGAGCAAGCAGCATGTTATGGGGGCACGTGGCAATGGGGAGGGGCCAGAAGTGCTGACGGGGAACCCGAAAACAGGAGGATCAGGCTGCACTGTGCAAAACCATTGCACAGAGCAGAGGTAAGTATGATGTGTTTTTTTTTTTTTTTCTTTATAATAAAGGAACCTTTAGAACCACTTAACAGAAACTATAAAAATAGGGACGGTGCTTAATTAGTCCAACGTCTACAGTATATATCATCCACATCATGTGACCATGCTCTGTGCCACTCCAAAACACACTGGGGGAGAGTTACGAAATCTGGTGCACACAGGATCTGGTGCAGCTGTAAATAAATTAACCAGTCAGCTTCTAACTTCAGCTTGTTCAATTAAGCTTTGACAATAAAACCTAGAAGCTGATTGGTTACTATGCAAGGCTGCACCAGATTCTGTGTGCACCAGTTTTAGTAAATCTCCCCCAATGACTCTTAAGCAAACCATAGATTATGCATATTTTTATTCCTTTAACTACAGGTTGAGGCTGGATTCACACTATGTGGGCACAGCAGGGGGTCTAGTGCAGCCCAGTTTACTGTTTCGGGTCTTTGCCTGAATTCGGAACTGAAAACGGAGCCAAAGACGCACAGGACCCTTCTGCTGTGCCCTCCGTGGCCGCCCTGGGAATGTGTGAACTGGCTCCATTGAGAACCGGTCACACTCTCCTGTCATGCAAATTGGATGTGGAGAAACCTGAAGGAAAGAAAATCACTTGATTTCCCCATCATCATTCAGTGCGGATGGTGAAGTCCCTCCCAGTGCGCTATTGTTTTCTGACAGTGGGAGATTTCCCCACCTTCAGAATACTACGGCTGTGTGATAGACTCACCCAGGACAGAGGCTTTTGGAGGGGACTGAATGCTAGCCTCTTGCTTACCGAATATGGGTCCTGGCATTTGAGGGAGCTACAAGCATTTAGGAAGATGTTATCTTCCTAAGACATTATTAAAAAGACATTATTAAAAAGGCAATGATGGTCTCTGCCATAGCAGATGCTGATGTCATCAGAAAGCCATCTGTCTAGGGCCTCCTGCCATAATGTGTTTATTGTAAGTAGGCCTGCTATTGTCTGAAGGAATTCTGTGTTTATAATTATAATAATGTGTATTGTCTATAGTTAGCTTGGAGTCCGCAAGTGTGACATTTGAGTCATCCAGGTGGTTAATTAAGGATCCTCTGTGATGGGATTAGCCATGAGTCAGCTGTACCTCGTTAGCTAAACCATTGTCTGATGTTTTGGGTAAATATTTGGGTCATTGCTAATGTGGTGAGTGACCTCCTTCTCAAGTGTATACAAGCCTGTATTCTTGTTCAAATAAACAGTTCCAGCTTTGCAGCCAAACAAGTCCTGCCTAGTTCTTGGTTATAATATGCGGCTATAATATCTAATATCTATATTCAGACTGGAGGAAGCTGTATATGACAGAAGCACTCAAGCGGAGTGTGGGACTTTCCGTTACAGGCTGTACTTTACTAGTGGGTGATCTGGATTGAATATGCTGAATAGGAGTTCTTGCTTCCCTTACTGTAAGCATGTTCTGGGTGAGTGGATCAGAAAATACTGAAGATGGAGAAAGCCAGGCAACTATTTTTTTTCAGATGGGAGTCATCAATCATAGCCCTAAGTCTCTCAGCACAGAGTTCCTTTAAAGTGACCCTGTCAGAACATAACATCTTATAGGCTGTCCATATTACTAAAATGTATGAAGATAGCACTTATTACTTTTGCTTTTGATATATGAATAAAGGAGTGTTGGAAGCCCAACGAGATAGCAGGAACAGTCCTTCTCACAGGGCTGGATGTCACCAGGGCTTCTGTCGACTGCCTGCGATACCCGAAGTGCTCTGTAATGAATAGAGCATAAGCACAAATGTTCAGCAGAATCTCTACCCATCATGGTCACTGGCAGTATACAGGCTCTCCTCCACACACTGTTCCAGGCACTATGTAATGAAAACACAGAGGTTGCGACTTGGAGAGCATGTGCACTGTCAAAGAGTTTTGCTCTGCTTGTGCCGAGCATCAGAATATCTTCACTTACCACCATCAAATCAATAAAGTTTTGCTTAAAAATAAAAAAAATGATATACACACACAAAATGAAATAATATATACAGTGGGTATAGAAAAGACCCCCCCCCCCCCATTTAAAATAATCACATAGTGCTTCTTTGAAGCCTGAAATGAAGACAGAGAACGTTTTTGTTTTAGCCAGCTTTATTAGCTCGGTGCAACTTATAACATCCAAGTGAAAGATATAACCCCGACATCAGAAAAAAAAAGTTCAAAAACAGAATCACTGAGTTGGATAAATTATTACCCCCTCCTGAAAATGACTTAATAAACAATGTGTAGCTCATCACATTCTCAATGGCACAAAAGCAATTTGACTTTCAGCTGTGGTCATTTTGATTAGCTCAGCATGAAAAAAAGGTTTCCTGGAGCATTTCAGTCCCTGATAATGCAACTGAAGCAAACAATCAACTATGGCACTGTCAAAAGATCTCCAGGATAAAGTTGTGGACAGAGGCAAGTCAGGAGATGAATACAAAAAAAATTCAAAGGCTTTATCAGTGCCTAGAAGCACAGTGAAGTCTGTTATTAGGAAGTGGAAGGTATTTAGTACAACACAGACCCTCCCTGGATGAGGAAGTCGCTCCAAACTGGATGAAAGAGCCACGAGAAAACTGGTCAGAGAGGCTACCAACTCTGAAGCAGTTGCAGGAACTTATGACAAAGAGTGGTCATTGTGTGCATGTGACAACAATATCACACATTCTCCACACATGTGAATTGTATGGGAGGGTTGCAAGAAAAAAAGCCACTCCTCAAGAAAGGCCACATGCAGTCATGACAGAGCTTTGCCAAAACGCACCTTGACGATTCTGAGGCCACATGGAAAAAGATGTTATGGTCAGATGAGACTAAAATGTAATTGTTTGGCCTCAGCAACAATCCATATGTCTGGCGGAAATCCAATACAGCTTACCATCCAAATAACACCATTCCCACAGTAAAGCATGGAGGCGTTTCTCTGAAGCATGGCCTGGAGCACGTTGGGATAGAAGTAAAATACTGTTAAGTTCTTCATGAAAATCTGCTGCCCTCTGCCAGAAAGTGGTCAATGGGAAGAAGGTTTCCCTTCCAACGTGACTATGACCCAAAGCACACAGCAAAAATGATCACACAGTGGTTGAAGGAGAAAAAGGTGAATGCCCTTGTGTGGCCTAGTCAGAGTCCAGACTTAAATCCCATTGAAAATCTGCGGAATGACTTGAAGGCTGCAGTCCACAAACAGTCATCATCAAATCTAACTGAATATTAGCAGTTCTGCAAAGAAGAGTGGGCAAATATTGCAAAGTTCAGATGTGCAGTTAGTAGAGACATAGCCCAACAGACTAAAGACTATAATTAAAGCAAAAGGTGGTTCAACAAAATACTGAAATAAGGAGTGGTCCTTTTTTGTAATGCAGTGGTTCTGTTTCTGATTTTTTTCTGACATCTTGCTGTTATAGCTTTCATTTGGATGCTACAAGTTGCACTGAGTAGATACAGCTGAATAAAACAAAAACTGGCTGTTTTAGGCTGTAATTATGGTAAAGGGGGTGATTCTTTTCTAAAACCACTGTGTATATCCACATCAATACTGGGCACTTTCACCCCTTTCCTTCCCAGGCCACCTTTCAGCGCTCTCACACTTTCAATGACAATTGCACAGTCATGCAACACTGTACCCAAATTAAATTTTTATCATTTTGTTCACACAAATAGAGTTTTCTTTTGGTGGTATTTATTCACGACTCCATTTTTTAATTTTTTTTTATAAAAGCATAAAAAAAGTGGAAATTTTGAAAAAAAACTAATTTTCTACTTTCTATTTTAAAAGAAATACAATAAAATCTAATTTTGTCATAAATTTAAGCTAAAATGTATTCTGCTACATGTCTTTGGTAAAAAAAAAATCCCGTTAAGTGTATAATAATTGGTTTGTGTTATCACGGACAGATGATCATGTACAGATGTGCGCAGGTGATCATGGACATATGTGTGCAGATGATCATTGGGACATATAATTTTACTGTTACATATGTGAGGGACGGGTGTTTTTACTGTGTGGGGACACTGGGCCGGTGATCAGCGTGTAAAAAACAGCTCATACTCACTGATCACCGGCCTGCTGCAGCGATCCGCTCTCTTCTCCTTACTGGCAACTTCGGTGCGAGGAGAGGAGAGTCGATCGTCAAGCAACCGGCTCTCTATTTACATCACATGATGGCTTTGTTTGGACACAGCCATCATGTGATCAGGAGGGCCAATCACAGAGCCCTCCTGCCGATCAGAGATGCGCCGTGTCCGGGTGACATGAGCACATTGGGATCGCGCCGCTGCGCAGGCACACGCGATCCCCCTTCCTCTGAGGGACTTTCCTAAAAGTCCACTCAGAAGGAGAAAGCATCCACCCAGCCATATATGTGCAGTGGCCGGGTGGGGGGTGGATATACACTATATTGCCAAAAGTATTGGGACACCTGCCTTTACGCACATATGAACTTTAATGGCATCCCAGTCTTCGTCTGTAGGGTTTGATATTGAGTTGGCCCACCCTTTGCAGTTATAACAGCTTCAACTCTTCTGGGAAGGCTGTCCACAATGTTTAGGAGTGTGTCTATGGGAATGGTTTGACCATTCTTCCAGAAGCGCATTTGTGAGGTCAGGCACAGATGTTGGGCAAGAAGGCCTGGCTTGCAGTTTCCACTTCAATTCACCTCAAAGGTGTTCTCTTGGGTTGAGGTCAGGAATCTGTTCAGGCTAGTCAAGTTCCTCCACCCCAAACCCACCCATTCATGTCTTTATGGAGCTTGCTTTGTGCACTGGTGTGCAGTCATGTTGGAACAGGAAGGGCTATCCCTAAACTGCTCCCACAAGGTTTGGAGCATGAAATTGTCCAAAATGTCTTGGTATGCTAACGCCTTAGGAGTTCCCTTCACTGGAACGAAGGGGCAACCCAACCCCACACCATAATCCCCCCTCAACAAACTATACACTTGGCACAAGGCAGTTAGGCAAGTATTGTTTTCCCGACAACCACCAAACCCAGACATGTCCATTGGACTGATAGACAGAAGCCCAATTTGTCACTCCAGAGAACACGTCTCCAGTGGCATCCAATGCTTTACTATGCACTTAGTGATGTAAAGCTTGGATGTAGCTGCTCAGTCATGGAACCCATTCCATGAAACTCTCTACACAGTGTTGTGCTAATATGAAGGCCACATGAAGTTTGGAGGTCTGTAGCTATTGATGCTGCAGACAGTTGGTGACTTCTGCGCACATAGAGCTTCAGCATACGCTGACCCCACTCTGTCATTTTCCGTGGCCTACTACTTTGTGGGCAAGTTTCTGTTGTACCCAGTTGCTTTCACTTTGTTACAATACCACAAACAGTTGACTGTGGAATATTTAGTAGCAAGGAAATTTCATGGATAAACATTGCACAGGTGGCAACCTATCACGGTACCACGCTTGAATTCACAAAGTTCCTGAGAGTGACCCATTCTATCACAAATGTTTGTAGAAGTAGTCTGCAAGCCTAGGTGCTTGATTTTATACACCTGTGGCTGAGGAAGTGATTGGAACACTTGAATTCAATGATTTGGAGGGATGTTCCAATACTTTTGGCAATATAGTATAGTATATTATATATACAGTATCTCACAAAAGTGAGTACACCCCTCACATTTTTGTAAATATTTTATCATATCTTTTTAGCTTGTATACCAGTGTAAATTTGCTGTCCGCTCAAAATTACTCAACACACAGCCATTAATGTCCGCTGGCAACAAAAGTGAGTACACCCCTACTTGAAAATGTCCAAACCGGGCCCAAGAAGCCATTTTACCTCCCTGATGTCATGTGACTCGTTAGTGTTACAAGGTGTCAGGTGTGGATGGGGAGCAGGTGTGTTAAATTTGGTGTTATCACTCTCCCTCTCTCATATTGGTCACTGGATGTTCAACATGGCACCTCATGGCAAAGAACTCTGAGGATCTGAAAAAAAAGAATGGTTGCTCTACATAAAGATGGCCTAGGCTATAAGAAGATTGCTAAGACCCTGAAACTGAGCTGCAGCATGGTGCCCAAGACCATACAGCGGTTTAACAGGACAGGTTCCACTCAAAACAGGCCTCGCCATGGTCGACCAAAGAAGTTGAGTGCACGTGCTCAGCATCATATACAGAGGTTGTCTTTGGGAAATAGACATATGCGTGCTGCCAGCATTTCTGCAAAGATTGAAGGGGTGGGGGGGTCAGCCTGTCAGGGCTCAGACCATACGCCCCACACTGCATCAAATTGGTCTGCATGGCTGTTGTCCCAGAAGGAAGCCTCGTCTAAAGATGATGCACAAAAAAGCCCACAAACAGTTTGCTGAAGACAAGCGGACTAAGGACATGGATTACTGGAACCATGACCTGTGGTCTGATGAGACCAAGATAAACTTATTTGGTTCAGATGGTGTCAAGTGTGTGTGGTAGCAACCAGGTGAGGAGTACAAAGACAAGTCTGTCTTGCCTACAGTCAAGCATGGTGGTGGGAGTGTCATGGTCTGGGCTGCATGTGTGCTGCCGGCACTGTGGAGCTACAGTTTATTGAGGGAACCATGAATGCCAACATGTACTGTGACATACTGAAGCAGAGCATGATCCCCTCCCTTCAGAGACTGGGCCGCAGGGCAGTATTCCAACATGATACTGACCCCAGACACACCTCCAAGACGACCACTGCCTTGCTAAAGAAGCTGAGGGTAAAGGTGATGGACTGGCCAAGCATGTCTCCAAACCTAAACCCTATTGAGCATCTGTGGGGCATCCTCAAATGGAAGGTGGAGGAGCGCAAGGTCTCTAACATCCACCAGCTCTGTGATGTCCCCCCAAGAGGGTTAAGGCAGTGCTGGAAAATAATGGTGGTCACACAAAATATTGACACGTTGGGCCAAATTTGGACATTTTCACTTAGGGGTGTACTCACTGCTGTTGCCAGCGGTTTAGACATTAATGGCTGTGTGTTGAGTAATTTTGAGTGGACAGCAAATTTACAATGTTATACGAGCTGTACACTCACTACTATACATTGTAGCAAAGTGTCATTTCTTCAGTGTTGTCACATAAGATATAATAAAATATTTACAAAAAGGTGGAGGGGTGTACTCACTTTTGTGAGATACTGTATATTATATGTGTATATATATATATATATATATATATATATATATATGTATATTATATATATATGTATATTATATGTGTATATATATATATATATATATATATATATATATATATATATATATATATATACACACACACACACACACACACACACACACAATGTATATGTATATATTAGCTTTATTTATTTTTTGTTATGGATTCTAGGATATGGCGCTGCAGAATTTTTGCTGCTTTTATTTTGTAGATCCTAAGAGGAGCCATAGTGGAATTATAGAATGTGAGTGCTGAAAAGGTCTGCCTATCAAAAATCATGTGTTCTAATAGGAAAAAAACACTACAGACAGCCCTGCAAAAATGCAAGCACTGTTGACAATAAATATGCAGTAAATCTAAGGACATATCTAGGGATGTCTGAAATTATACCTCAAGCTCTGTGCTGTATTCCGGGAAAAGTAGTCACACAATTACAGAAGTAGGGGGATAACCTTTACACAGGGTACGGTCGCCATGACTTCAAAAAGTAGAATACACAATTTTGACATTGAATTGGCAGCTTTAAGTTTAAATGGGAGAGGACATTTAAATACAATTGAAACACAAAATAGCTTTTTAGCAAATATACATTTTTTTCAATGACAGTGTACAAGTAATCAAAAGGCACAAAAAAAATAAAACGTGTTAATCGTGGGGAAAAAAAAAATGTCTTGTAAAAAAAAAGCTCTGTGCAAAAATATAAAGAATGATTCCTTAATTCCAACTAAATCCTTTTATTTGGCAGTGTAAAATCCAATTAGAAGTTGTAGGCTACAGAGGAAATTTTTGTATGCCTACAGAACAAGAGACAAGTCAAAAAGTGAACACGTTCCTTAAAGCTCATGTTTTACCTTTACAACATTAAAACATCTGTCAGAAAATACATACAAACATAGATATTTAAAGGAATTCGTAGATTACAGTCACTATAACACATACAGTAACATTCTGATTAGAAATTCTGTCAACACTGCTTGCAGCAGATTTAAATTATCTGTGACACAGAGGCAATAAAGGCAGTTATATACAGTCAATTTCAGAAATCAAAATGGTTTGAAGAATCATTATATCATGTTCTGAAAACAGGAAACAAACAAGTTGCAGCATTTCAATTTACAAATAACTCGTAGGTACTGAACTCTATAGGCATTTCCTATTTTAGAGATTTTTAAATTTTAATAACCAGTCATTAGAACAAAAATAATTAGAATTATAGAAAATGTCAGGCTGCATAGGTAATTACAAAGCCCAAAAATATATATATTTTTTATTTAAATTTTCCTATGAAAGTTACTGAGATAATATATATCAATATATACCTTAATTTAACAAAACTTAAACTTAAGTAACTGGTACATTCGAAGGACGTGAAGCAGTAAGAACGATTCTTGGCACTGCGTCTAATTTTCGGGTAATGTTTGTGAGAAAGCTGGATGGCTGATTCGAGATTTTCCATTAACGGAAATGGTGTTAGAGCGGATAGTAATCTGGAACAAGAGGGGGGGGGAGAAATAGTAAATTTAGAGCACTGGAATATATAAATAACAAGCATAATTTTATATATATATATATATATATTTTACTTTTAAGAAAAAAGTAGAATAAATGCTCTCCCAAAATTGACCAGAGCATGATGACCTTTGATAGACCACTATGTTCCAGCAGATTTTGACAGGAGTCTTTTTTGCTCTGAGCAGGATTTGTAGCTTTTTTTCCCCCCAAGCCAACACTTGAAGTTAGGATTCAACCCAACCCAACCCAACACCAGGGCTGGGATCCAAGCCCTCCCCAAGGTCCTAACCCAAGTATCAACCCCCTTATTCCCTCTCTTCTAACATCTATTCTTTTTTCAAATCACATTGAACCATTTACTTACGATGAGAAACTAAGTTTTCATGCCCCTAAAATGTATTACTTAAATAAAAATGTAAACCTAAAACACAAACTGAAATACATATCCTATGCCATTTAAATTTATGGAAGCTTCTGTATGATTGTAATTGAATCTGTAATCATACTTGAGTTTATGTTGATGTACTTGAAGTGCTAACACAAAAGTTTTTGACATTCTCATGAATTAAACTGTATGTATAGCCAAAACTTTCTTTTAGCTTTGGATAGAGTTGGAAAATTAAAACCCCTGCCAAATTGTTATTGATATCTGTGTCCCCGTTTGCAAGATTCCTCCCCATTTGTCTTCTGATCACTGGCACAAGACACAAAATGATGGAAAAATTCCAAATTCACTATAACGAGAAGTGGTGGAAATTTCCCAACCTGGATACCTGTTCCAGTGACAACTGTCTAAATTTTTGCCTCACCTTGTAGGGATCTCCTTTTGTTTTATGCTGCATTTCCAGGACAGGAAATAGATGGAAATCTTATAAATGGGACAGCGCAAAATAAACTGATGGGGATTTAATAATTTCCTTTACTCTTCAATCCGAAAAGAAAATAAGTTTTGGCTATATATACACTTTAATTATATACATTTTGTGTATATATGTTCGATAAAATGATTTAACCAACAGACTTTCTAACTTGTTTACTGCTAAAATTATTTAAACAGTACAGTACTTGTCTTTAAGAAGATTCCTAACAGAAACAGGGTTAGGATTCCTCCTAGTGGCAGATACATTCTATGGTTTTTTCAATCTGGGTTTGCTCATAAATGTAATTCTGAACTCAAAACATAAATGTATTATTGAACTCTAAACACTGCTGGTTGTACTGATTTGGGTGTACAATTTTGTGTTAATAAAGGCGTTTAAAAAGGAAATCCAAGCAAACCTGCTGAATATTAAAAAAAAAAAAAACACCTTTAGGCTTTTAAATGAGCATTTATGCCATTTAGCAAGTTCAATGTTATTAATCTTGATTATTTCACGTTCAAAATTGGGCTGTTTTATTATTCACACTTGCCCTGCATGTGGTCATACTATCTTTGGGCAAGTGAAGCGATGGCCAATCCAATTCACCCTGCATTCAATGTAAAATATCACACATGTGCACTAGGTCCACGTCTCAGCCACGCCTGCGCACTAAGCTAAGTGCCAAGTCCTTCCAGCGCTTGGTCTGCATGTTCCTATAGCAGTGGCAGTGAACTGCCGCTGTTATAGCAACATGTAAACAAAGGGATGGAAAATCTGTACTTAGTGCGGCCCAGATATGGACCTAGTCCGATATTTTACATTGAATGTAGGGTGGATTTTTAGCAGTCATGGTTTCACTTGCCCACAAAAGCTGGCCACGTGCAGGACAAGTAAAGGCACAGTGTATCTCTGCCCGTCCCTGCCCATCTTGGCCCTCATCCTGACCTCCTCCAGCCCTCTTCCACTCACGAGATAAAAACCCTTGACCCCTGGGATTAATGACGATAGTATCCCAGGAGTCAAGAGGACTAGAGCTGCCCAAGTCATTCGCCCAAGTGAATGACAAAATGAACTACTAGGAAAAAAAAAATATTTAGAGGCAGCACAGCACACTTTTTTTCATCCAATAATATTAAAAGGAGGAGGAGGCAGGTCCATAGTTTGTAGACGCCATAACTTTTGTGTAAACAAATCAATACGCTTATTGTGATTTTTTTTACCAAAAATATGTATTAGAATACATATTGGCCTAAACTGATGAATATATATTTTGGATATGTATTACAGCAGAAAGTAAAAAAAAATAAATAAATCTTTCTTCAAAACCACAGGGGTGATCAAATACCACCAAACAAAAGCTCTATTTGTGGGGAAAAAAAAGGACATCAGTTTTGTTTGGAAGCGATGTCGCACAACCGCGCAATTGTCAGTTAAAGCGACGCAGTGCCATATCGCAAAAAATGGCCTGGTCATTAAGGGGGCAAATCCTTCTGGGGCTGAAGTGGTTAAATGCACACAAAGACAAACATTGTGTAGCCATATATTTAACTCTTTATAAGAAACGTCAATATGTGTACAATGTCTGGACCACAACCAGAAACACGTCATTTAAACGTCTGCTATATGGGAAGCATTGGTTAATGAACTTCTGTAAAGTAGGCACCTCTGCCAATGGCAGAAAGTTGCCAGTGTCCCATTATGGCAACTAACTTCTTAAATACGAAAATGCACAATGTGTTGTAATCCTGGTTATACGAGAAATATTGTACGGTGCCTAAAGTAGCTCCTATGAACTAAAACATTAGCGCTGCTCTATACAGAAATGTGGTACAAACCCTTACATATACCAACTGACGTGACTGGCCTCAAGTGATACATAGAGATGAAAGAAATCTTATTACCTACGCTGTACCAGTTTATCTGCAGCCCTCTCCTCTACAGCCATTTAAAGTACAGAATTTGCACAGCATTTCTCAGCCCCAGAAGGCCAGGGGGAGGGGATATGTCATCACACACTGCATGGCATAGAGTAAGGAGGACAGTGTAATCTGAGACCTGAGTGGAGAGAAATGACCCCCCCCCCCCTACACAGTCTCATAGGGCAACATAGTTGAGGCCGTCAATCACCTGCTGTGCTGGGGGAGGGGGAATGGGGCTGTCTCCTGGCAATGCTTTGTGTTGACAGACTATGAGCAGTGACTTGTGCTTATAGCAGAGGAATGACAGAGCAGATAGAGATCACACTAGATTCTGTGGGTTGAGACATGTACACACTATAGAGAGATATCCTTTGATAAATTTTTAATTTCAGGAGTTTACAATCACTAACAGTGGGCAGTTGCACAGAATTAAAGCTGAACTCCAGGCAGCTCTAAAAATATACATTTTGTATCCATTAGAAATGATTAAATATGTTTCAAAAAATTATGTATGTACGTGAAAGTTCAAATCTCGGCTGGTTCAGCAGGAACGGGCAAAGCATTCAAACCATGTGTGGGCAAGTTAAATGTACCAAGTTGATCAATCAACTTTAGTACAAACAGCTTGCCAAATTTCCTTGCGATTATCGCTAGCAGCTGCTAGAACAGCTAGCAATCACTGTCCCTGCAGGGAGCAGACAATTGCTCGGGAGGAAATGGGGGAAATCAAATTTCTTTCCCGCAACTAGTGTTTGCAGAAATTTGCACCATCTATGACCTGCCTTAAAGCGTTACTAAAGTCAGAATTTTTTTTATTTTTATTAAAATAATAAACATATTATACTCACCTGCTCTGTGCAGCAGTATTGCACAGAGCAGCCTCGATCCACCTCTTCTCTGGTCCCCAATGGCCATCTTGGCTCCTCCTCTTTGTGTGTCCCCATAGCCAGCCCCTATAGTGCATGCTCACTCCCGACCTGTGTGTCTATGGAGTTGTGCTCCATAGACTTACAAAGCGGGACTTAGGCCCGCCCACCACTTCCTCTTCACTGCATTTGATTGACAGCAACAAGAGCCAATGGCTCATGCTGCTGCTGCTCAAATGCTGTGTGAAAAGGAAGAGAGGGGAGATGGGATGCAGTCGAGCAAAGAGCTATTCTCTTCTCCCCTCTGTTCCTCTTCACACAGGGAAGGGGGGCACAGGGAAACTGAAAACATTGTTTAACTTAATGCAAGCAATGCATTAAGCTAAAAACTTTTTTAGGTTTAGTATCACTTTAACATCAGGCTCCTGTAATCCTCTATACAATAGAACAAAACTAATAGCCAATTAGGTGTGTGACATGCAAATATACTGAAAAGGAACATGCCAAGAAGAATAGAGAGAGGTTTGTTGCTCACATTAGTGGTCTGCTTTGCCTTCACTGTCCAATTAGAGGTGACCAGGATGTATCACCTAACTATGCACCAACCAAAAAGGAGGTATTTTTACATTCACGCATTTACTCAATCTCCAGTAATTCAGATTTAATGTCTACATGGCCAGTTTTAACACCTAGATAGCACTGCCAAAATGGGTAGCATTAGTTACCAGGGATAACACTTGCCTGGTGTCCTTTCTATATTGTTCACTGCATTATTAAAAAAAAAAAATTGGAATCAATCATTCAAAAAGGCAGATGATCAGTTTTAGTAAGAAACCCAACAAAATGCAAAAGTTTAAATATTTTCCATGGCATTAACAAAGCGCTTTTGCAAACTGGACAGCCATTAAATAATCGTGTGCACAATCACTTTTTGAGCTTGCTTATATACATTACTATTAGCTTTATATTAAGGATGAAGTTTAATTGTGGACTTTAAAGTCTTTGTGTTGGTGACCATGCTACTTAAGTTGCACTCATGCCGGGAGACTGAGGAAGCACACAACTACAACTATACACCTGCTTATCGTGCCGCGTTAGTAAACAGGCTTAAAAAATGGTGCAGAAATGTGAAAAGTCAAATTCCATCAAGCATAGGTAATGTAAAGTTCATATTTAATTAAAAAGCACCGAGGATTATGTCTGACATTTAAATACGCCTCTGCTCACAAGACCTGC
The DNA here is from genome assembly GCA_037952925.1 of Lithobates clamitans. Classification (NCBI taxonomy): domain Eukaryota; kingdom Metazoa; phylum Chordata; class Amphibia; order Anura; family Ranidae; genus Lithobates; species Lithobates clamitans. The sequence goes on along the minus strand of JBBGZY010000502.1, from coordinate 9,235,084 downwards.
AGAACATTGGGCTTGACATTAGTGGAAAGCACAGTCAGACCAAAGTGAACTATTTTTCTTCTTTAAAAAAAAAAAAAAAAAAAAAAAAGAAGAAGCCATTTATCAAACTTTTGGCCAGTTTATACATTAGCCTAATTGGTCATATGTACATGACTTAGAAGTTAACTACTGATAAAAGCCAACATTAACTAACTTCAAACTAAACTGAACTGGTTTACAAAGTAAAGGTCTAACCACAATAGTATAAAGAGAAATTGTGTTCTCAGACATAGTGTACTGTAAAGTTCAATGTTATCGAAATATGTCCTCAACACTACAGTAATCTGTGTAGAATATTTTAAGCTAAAAAACCCATTGCATTGGCTGGGAAATCATGTTTGTCAGGACAGAACATGTCAATATTAGATATTCAATTCTAATGACCTTCCTCCAGTGGAACCTTCAAATAGTTTTAAAGCATTCACTTCTCCTGCTGCCCACGCCACCGATCAGTGCTGTAGTAAAGAGATCTTCTCAGTGGATTCTCAGAGATAGAAGAAACCATTATTTACCTGTTGATGCCCACAACTGAATCCATTAGGCTCCATGCAAGGTATAAAAAGGCAGTTTGATCCTGTCTTCTCTGACAGAGGGTTCCATCACCCCAAACTCGCTCATCCATGTCTTTATGGACCTTACTTTGTGCACTGGTCCAAATTATTTGGAGGGGGGGATTATGGTGTGGGGTTGTTTTTAGGGGTTGGGGTTGGCCCCTTAGTGCCAGTGAAGGGAACTCTTAAGGCGTCAGCATACCAAGACATTTTGGATAATTTCATGCTTCCCAACTTTGCGGGAACAGTTTGAGGATTGCTCCTTCCTGTTCCAACATGACTGCGCACCAGTGCACAAAGCAAGGTCCATAAAGACATGGATGAGTGAGTTTGAGGTGGAGGAACTTGACTGGTCTGCACAGAGTCCTGACACTCCTAAACCTTGTGGACAGCATTCTCAGAAGAGTTGAAGCGGTTATAGCTGCAAAGGGTGGGCCAACTCAATATTGAACCCTACAGACTAAAACTGGGATGCTATTAAAGTTCATGTGCGTGCAAAGGCAGGCATTCCAATATCTGGTAATATAATATACTGTGTATCTATCTATCTATCTATCTATCTATCTATCTATACACACATACATACACACACACACATACATATATATACATATTATATATACACACATACATATACATACATACATACATACATACACACGTACACACGTGGGGACGGAAAGTATCCAGACCCACTTAAATTTTTCACTCTTTGTTATATTGCAGCCATTTGCTAAAATCATTTAAGTTCATTTTTTTTCCTCATTAATGTACACACAGCACCCCATATTGACAGAAAAACACAGAATTGTTGACATTTTTGCAGATTTATTAAAAAAGAAAAACTGAAATATCACATGGTCCTAAGTATTCAGACCCTTTGCTCAGTATTTAGTAGAAGCCCCCTTTTGATCTAATACAGCCATGAGTCTTTTTGGGAAAGATGCAACAAGTTTTTCACACCTGGATTTGGGGATCCTCTGCCATTCCTCCTTGCAGATCCTCTCCAGTTCTGTCAGGTTGGATGGTAAACGTTGGTGGACAGACATTTTTAAGTCTCTTCGGAGATGCTCAATTGGGTTTAATTAAGGGCTCTGGATGGGCCATTCAAGAACAGTCGTTGTTGTGAAGCCACTCCTTCGTTATTTTAGCTGTGTGCTTAGGGTCATTGTCATGTTGGAAGGTAAACCTTCGGCCCAGTCTCAGGTTCTGAGCACTCTGGAGAAAATTTTCGTCCAGGATATCCCTGTACTTGGCCGCATACATCTTTACCTTGATTGCAACCAGTCGTCCTGTCCCTGCAGCTGAAAAACACCCCCACAGCATGATGCTGCCACGACCATACTTCACTGTTGGGACTGTATTGGACAGGTGATGAGCAGTGCCTGGTTTTCTCCACACATACCGCTTAGAATTAAGGCCAAAAAGTTCTGTCTTGGTCTCATCAGACCAGAGAGTCTTATTTCTCACCATCTTAGAGTCCTTCGGGTGTTTTTTAGCAAACTCCATGGGGCTTTCATGTGTCTTGCACTGAGGAGAGGCTTCCGTCGGGCCACCCTGCCATAAAGCCCCGACTGGTGGAGGGCTGCAGTGATGGTTGACTTTCTACAACTTTCTCCCATCTCCCGACTGCATCTCTGGAGCTCAGCCACAGTGATCTTTGGGTTCTTCTTTACCTCTCTCACCAAGGCTCTTCTCCCGCGATAGCTCAGTTTGGCCGGACGGCCAGCTCTAGGAAGTGATCGTCCCAAACGTCTTCCATTTAAGGATTATGGAGGCCACTGCGCTCTTAGGAACCCAAGTGCAGCAGAATTTTTTTGTAACCTCGGCCAGATCTGTGCCTTGCCACAATTCTGTCTGTGAGCTCCTCAGGCAGTTCCTTTGACCTCATGATTCTCATTTGCTCTGACATGCACTGTGAGCTGTAAGGTCTTATATAGACAGGTGTGTGGCTTTCCTAATCAAGTTCAATCAGTATAATCAAACACAGCTGGAATCAAATGAAGGTGTAGAACCATCTCAAGGATGATCAGAAGAAATGGACAGCACCTGAGTTAAATATATGAGTGTCACAACAAGGGGTCTGAATACTTAGGACCATGTGATATTTCAGTTTTTCTTTTTTAATAAATCTGCAAAAATGTCAACAATTCTGTGTTTTTCTGTCAATATGGGGTGCTGTGTGTACACTAATGAGGGAAAAAAATGAACTTAAATGATTTTAGCAAATGGCTGCAATATAACAGAGTGAAAAATTTAAGGGGGTCTGAATACTTTCCGTCCCCACTGTGTGTGTGTATATATATTTTATTTTTTATTTTTTTTTCACACACAATTTAAAGACAGTATGCAATTTAAACATGCAAATCTAAAACAGAGAAGTTGGTTTGGTTGACCTTGTCGAGTCTAATGTTTTGCCTCATTTATCTGTAAAGAGACCATATAATTTTTAGGGTTATTTCTAATCGGTTATATTATTATAATATAGTATATTTTTCTTCATGCTCTGCAATTCACCATTACTTAAATCAGATCTACAATTACAAAAAAAATTGAAGATGGCCAAAATAGTAAAAATAAAAACAAATCTTTTGCTGCAATACTCACTTTTAATCCAGAGCTACCCCTACCACTCTTCCCCTTCGTTCCATACCTAGGTCACTAGGCTTCCAGGCTGAATGACAGCCATTGTCATTTAACCCCCTTCTTGTGAGCCCAGGCGGTTATGAACCCACACCCTGGGATCACTGCACAAATCTTTTTTCCCAGTGCAAAGAAAGAGTTCAATCTCTCTAAACATGCATCAAACTGAACAATGAATAAGGATCACAAAAAAAGTGTGGCACTTATAATGTGCTTCTCTATCGGAGCATAAAATAAACACGAGGTCTGTCCAGGTCTCTGCACTCTCACAGATGCACTCACCCTTTTCAGCTTGGCAGCTGCCTCTCCTGAGCGAATGGCAGACAGAATGTTTTGGCGGAGCTCTTCTGGGTCAGAGCTTGGAAAAGATACTGTGGTCTTTTTTTCGGGAACAGGAGGAGGACTATGCACTCTGTATTTTAGTTCAGGGGTTAGTGTCTACAAAACAAAATTGCTTGCAGTAACACCATTTAAGAAGTTAAAAATATTAATACAAATCACAAGCATAATACAAACATAGGATTTCTTAAGTGCTCATGCACATGGGCTTTATTTTTCACACGGCAAGGTATGTAAATATGTGAAAAAATGAATGCAAAAAAAAAAAAAAGTGCAAGGTGCTTATGCATGCTGCATTCAAAGCTGAACTTCAGGCAGATATGGAAGACGCAAACCAATGTGGCTCTAGATCATTAAATAGAATTCCAGATATATCCAATTCATCTTAAACCTGCTGCCTTCCCCCTTCCTAACAATTCTACTAACTGACCTGTGGAAGAAAGATCTGTATGCTTACCTATATTCAGGTCGCTCTGGTCCGGTCACGTGATGTTATCTCCTTAGTTCCGGCTGAAGGGGAGAGTGCTGAACAACGGCTAGAATGCCTGAGCAGTGAACTCACCCATAGGCTTACTATGGCCCATCCCTTCTCAGCACTCCCTCCTCTCCCCTGAAGCTGACACAGGGGAGGGCGATCACGTGACCAGACCGTAACGTAGGGTTGCCACCTCATTCCTTTAAACCCCAACACAGTAATTACACAGGTTCTAAGCCTAATTTAATGCCGATAAACGCACAAAGGGAGTTTAATTACTACCTTAATCAGCTGAAGAACCTGTGTAATTAATATGTGTTCGGTTTTAAAGGGATGAGGTGGCAACCCTACCGGAAAGGCCTAAAAAGAAGTATGCAGGTCTTTCTTCCACAGGCTAGTTCATGGGTCCTCAACCTGTGGTCCTCCCAGCTGTTGCAGAACTACAAGTCCCATGAGGTATTGCAAGGCTGACGGATACAAGCATGACTCCCAAAGGCAAAGGCATGATGGGACTTCCGCAACAGCTGGAGGGCCACAGGTTGAGCACCCATGGGTTAGTTAGTATAGGTGTTAGGAGATGGGAGGAGCAGTTTTACAATTAGTTATGTATAGCCTGGAATACTACTTTAGTCGACAATTTACATTTTTGCAGTGCAGTAACACGTTGCCAACAAACCCAAACATGCAAAAAATTATATGGGGCCTACAGCGCAAGAGCGTTGCCTTGCAGCGGTGGGGTGGCATTCCAAATTAATGAAGTTTCAATGCAATAACGCCTTTTATGCATGTTACCACATATTGTGACTTTTGTGTCATGGTAACGCACGTCCTAACTGGGCCCTTACTCATATCTGAATTAGACCTAGTATTAGGATTAGAAGAGGGGGAAGCAGCAGAGGAAGCCTGTCAGTTGAGCTTCAGTGCTAACAAGGAACATGCTGAAAGGAGGAGAGAGCAGAGTGACAGAGGGATTTGATAAGTCTGCTGTGTCTCCTTTCACTGTCCAATAACATGCCAAGGGAGGGACGTGACCTGTAAAAGGGTCACTCAAATGCAGCAGAAAAATTAAAGGGCTTGTAAACCCTCTTTTTTTTTTTTTTTTATAAAAATACCAAACATGCTTATACTTAGATGCTCTGTGCAATCGATTTGCACAGAGCAGAACTATCTCCTCTTCTGGGGTGCCCAGCCAGCGCTCCAGGCCCCTCCTCTTTATGGGGTGCCCCCACGTGTCCATTGACACAGAGTGTGAGACTAGTCCCCGCCCTCCGCTCCTGTGTCACTGGATTTGATTGACAGCAGCAGGAGCAAATGGCTTCTGCTGCTATCAATCTGTCCGAAGGGGAGAGAGGCAGCGGCTGGAGCTGCTGCAAACGTGCACATTGCTGGATCGGATCGGGCTCAGGTAAGAAAAAGGGGGGGAGGTTTTTCACCTTAATGCATAGAGTACATTAGGGTGAAAAACTTTGAGGCTTTACAACCACTTTAATTATACACGGCCTCTACGTTCAGAAAATCTACAATATTCAGGGTGCTTTAAGTAATTTTATAGCCAAAAATACAGAAAATGTGTGCAAAAAAATTTGTTCTAGAGGGGAAAATAGGTAATTATAAAGAATGTGCACTGCTTTTGACCCTCCCCAGCCCCCTTGTCATAAGTGGGAACGTTTATATTAAGCTGGTGAATCAAAGGAATTCCATTATAGTAAACTAGTAGGCCGGACCATCCATTGCCCTCTATAGAGCGGCGGATGTCAATGAACAGGTGTCTGTTGACACGTGCCGACATCTGATCCTGTCCGCTTAAAATAGACAGATGGGGATCTGTTCCCTATCCATCCGGCGGATGAGATCGGATGACAGTCAGATGGAAACAGACAGACGGTCCGTTTCAGTCCAACAGCCCATAGAGGACAGTGGGCTGTGTCCATTATGCATCAGCGGAGTGGACATGGACCTGTCATCTACTTGCTCAGTGGAGATCAGTGGAGAGATCCCCTGCTGAGCAGGTAGACTCCACCATTGTGTAATGAGTCTAAAGCAGAATTAGGCTCCGTTAATTTTTTTTTTTTTTTAAATGAGCCCCCAGGTAGTTTATGCCATAATGTGCTAGTATGCACAGCCCATTATGTCACACTTAGAAGTCAAATGAAGTCCTCCAGCACTACAGTGGTCCCAGGGGCTGTTATCGGCTCTTCCTTCTCAGTGCGCTCTGTTCAGTCATTTCAATGGCACACAGGAGTTCATGCGCACAGGAGTCACTTCATTACGGCATAGAGCAGTGCCATAAATGTGCTCTGTGCTGTGCATGCTTAGCTCAGTGTACATTGCCGCCAACAGGCAGGGAGAAGCATTTATGACAGAAGAGACCACTAGGCTCTCTTCTTATATAAAAACATTGGCTGTCAGTGGTTTTTAGAAATTGCTAGTTAAATTAAATTATATTCCACTTTAATTACTACATAATTATGAAAAAGTTATGAAAAAAAAAAAAAAAGAGTTATGAAAAATTTCAACCTTGTGGAAAACCTTACTAGTCAATTTATAGATGTTCTGGAAAACAAACTATGAATAAACTACCAGGAAAAGCCCATGAGCACGAGTTCTAAGAACGAGACAACTGTGAGAAAATTAGTAAAAATGAACCTGTACACAAAAAATAAATGCAATTTGTTAACGGTTTAAAAGGACATAATTATTTTAATCAGTGTATATTAAAAAATAGTAATCCTATCCAAGGATCAAATGGTTAAATAAATGTGTCAACTACGAAGACAAACAATGAAGTGGTGGACTGGTGACCACGGTCCCTAAGAAAGAAAGCAACTGGAAAGCCAACCTTTTAGGATTGCTACCTGAACTGAAAGTTAGGGAAATGGCAAATAGCAAACTGCATTAAAACCCAGCCAAAAAAAAAAAAAAATAGGATTTTTGGTTCATGTATAAAACTCTGTTTTTGAGTACGGTATATCACAAAGCACAGATGACTTGATATTCATGACTATTAGGGTTATGCTGCCACCCTAAAGTGAATAGACACTGGCCAAAAAAAGGCAGGAATCGTTGCCCAGCCATAATGCCCCTCCGCTCAGCTAAGCTAAGCCTCAGTTCTGTAGCAAGCAATGAGGAACGGGCAAGAGGGGAAGGATCTCTGTGTCCTGTGTTAAACCAAAAATCCTAATTTCTTAATCATACAGCACAGGGCCCAGAGGATTCAGGATGACTTGTGCTGTCTGAAAACATTTAACCTGAAGGGTGGGCAACACATCAACAAGCCCAAAACCCCAAAATAGAACAGGGGGGGACCCCACTATAAGGCTGCCTGCAACAGCTCGAACATCATCCAAAGAGGGAAGCACTTTCTCACTGGGATGCTTTGGATTAGAACACAAAAAAAAAAAAAAGACGAAAAAATGGCAACACAATGTCCCCATTCAGGTGAAATTAAGAAACCACCTTAGGTCAGAAGGAGCAGCAAAGCCTCAACACCATCTTATCCTAGTGAAGATCCTGAAAAAGTTCCTTGCAGGAAAGCGCATTCAACTTAGTGAGCCAAAGGTTTCTGATGAGCTGTCTACTTTGGGAACTGTTTTACCCACATTTACCTTGTGGATGAAGGCTTCCAAGGAATGGTAAAAAAAGCATTCGCCCTCAAAGGACAGCCATGAGAAGAGAAGTTCCACCAACCAACACCTAAGCCTTAGGATCCTTCTCATGTGGAAACCTCTAAAAGCTTGCTCGTGGATTCTTCCAAGGCATCTACTGAGAAACTCAATGCACTCTGAAAAGCCTCCAGGAGCTTCCAAATGGCAGGCATCTTCTGGTTTGGTTCTCTGTGCCTCCCCCAGACCTTAAAGTGGAAGTACAGCCAAAACCTAACACTAAACCTAATCTCAGCCACATTCTAAACCTAACCTATCTAGCCCTGTAAAGAAAATCGCTATACTTAACTTTTCTAAAGCCGATCCAGTCCAGTCTCCAGTGTCAGCTGCTCTGTACATTGAGAAAGCCGACAAAGGTTGTGAAATGCTTGGGAAGTAATGTCACACAGGGTTACTATGGGGCTTCCATTGTTGGCTACCTCTCCTGCACACTCCCACACAGTGAAGCCGCTGCTGAAAGTTCAGCGGGGGACCAGAGCAGCTTCAGAACAGCTTCAGAACAGGCAAGTATAGCCATCTATTCTTTACAGGGCTAGATAGATTAGCTTTAGAATGTGGTTGAGAGTAGCATTACATAAGAGAAGTGTGGGATTCTTTAAAAGAAAAAAAAAAGGCAGCATGTGTCCCCCGCTGCTTCTAAGACTGAGAACTGAGTGATCAAAGACTGCTGATCACTCAGTTCTCAGTCTTTAGTGAGCAGAGAGTTGGCGACTGTCTCCCAGCAGTTCACCGAGATGCTGAGCCAGCTGCCGGTCCAAGCATCTGGGTGAATCCCAACTTTAAAGTCTGTATCTTTCGCGAGCCTGGACCAGCTGAGTGATGTCAGTCGACAGCAGGCTTTGATCTTGACTTGATTTACAATACAAGTAGAGCCAAATAAAGCTTTGGCCATACTTCTCCTTTAGGGCTTGGCAAACTCCTACCACATAAATCCTTGCAAAGCCTGCAGACCCACTTGCACAAGAGAGAATTCATTTTGAAGAGGGCCTGTACCCCTATTATCCATGGCGTCTTTAAAGGGGGGTTCTGGCCGGGAAAATTTTTTTTTTAAAGTCAGCAGCTACAAACACTGTAGCTGCTGACTTTTAATAAGCACACTTACCTGTCCTGGGTGCCCGCGATGTCAGCCGCCAGAGGCCGACCCCTCCCTCGGCTCCCGGCACCGCCATCCTAACTAAGGGAAACAGGCAGTGGAGCCTTGCGGCTTCACTGCCCGTTTCCTACTGCGCATGCGCGAGTCGCGCAGCGCTTTGTGAATGGGACGCGATGTGTTGTGGGACACACACAGTTCCCATAACTCACCGCACCCCATTCCCCAGAAGACAACGCGGGGAGGAGAAGACTGCACATCACTGCAGCGTAGAAAGAGGCAGATTAGGAAGACTGCCTAGCAACAGCCATTTCAGGTGAGTTAAAGTGGTTGTATACTTATTTTTTAAACTTTTACCTACAGGTAAGCCTATAATAAGGCTTACCTGTAGGTAAAAAAAATATCTCCTAAACCTGTACGGTTTAGGAGATATTCCCCTCGCAATGAGCCGCTGACTGCAGCGGGGCATGCGCACAGGGGATTCTCGGCTAAAAGCCCAGCAGATGCCGGACCTTGCCGGAAAGAAGTCTCCCGCGCGCATGCATGGGAATGACGACATTGTGACTCCAGCCACTCACAGCGCCGCGATACCCGGAAGACACGCCAAAGGGAAAAGTCCTCGGCGTGGACCGGGAGAGATGCCGGCGCCTCGTTCTAAGGTAAGTATCTCATAATGAGCTAGTATGCGGTGCATACTAGCTCATTATGCCTTTTCCCTTACAGGTGTAGGGGAAAAAAAAAAAAATCAGCGGGTTTACTATCGTTTAAAAAAAAAAAAAATTTCCTCCAAATTTTTAGGATTTTTTTTATGCAATTTTTTTTTTTTTAGGGTGGACCTCCACTTTAAATGGTGGCACTGCCAAGGTCTTGTTTAAGTAGTTAATAATTAAATCAACAGATTACCCCATTTCTTGTAGAATGCCTTCTCCATGGAGTACTGGTGAGCAAAATGCTTCGGTGGTGAAAACACAATCCTTTTCTGTAGGTGAGGGCGCACTAGAAAGGACATGGTGAAGCGTTTCCTCCAATACCTAAACCTCCCTCAAACGAGGAGAGGAGGATGATAAGGAGAGCACCCACGTTTGCATCCCAGGTGTTCCAATCCAGTTAAAATACCTGAGAGCTGATCATGCCCGATAAAGCTGCAAAAAATTCCTCCCTCAACACAAAGGAAGTGGAGGATTGGGCCCCTTAGTCAGTGGTAATACCAAATAAGGGATCCAGGGTTAATGTCCCCACCTGATGTTCGCGTGAGAACAGTCTCACTTGGTAATTAGGCCATAGTGACCAATCCAGATGAAGCCCTCCTCTGGCCTATTAAGATTGATGGGAACAAGCCAGGAAATCAGGACTAAGCCCTTACAAGGAAAATCTTCAGAAAGACATCCATAGCCATAATCATCCTCTAAGGACACTACTAAATAACTGAAGCTTAGCTGAGCTGGGCAGGGATTTCTGTGTTTTATTTGGTCAGTGTCCATTCTTCTGACGATGACAGGATAACCCAAGTAGTCATGAACATCTAGTGTCCTGTGATGTACGTTTAAGAAAAGATTTGGCTTAGGTATACTTTAATATAAGAGCTTTGAAGTCTAGGAGTATAAAAAAAGAAAGCTATATCTTTTCTCAGTTTTATTTATCAATAATAAGGATATGATCCTTGGCTCTTTAAAAATGTATGATGGTGCCGATATTTGACTGACTGGCTCCTGTGTTCTATATTAATCTGTCCTGTGTATAAATATCACAGGTACTGTGTTGGTATTCATTTAACAGGTCAGTCGCAGAAAGGTCTGTTATCTATGGGAAGATGCAGGTAGCTTCTAGGAGTCTGTCGATTTTACCCTTTTAATGACAATAGCTCTTCAACAGGTTCTTACTGAGGGAATATCCAGCTGTTTACACCTTTTTTTCTTTATAGGATTTCCATGGTTGCTGCTATCTCTAGCCTGATTTTAATAAACAACAAATTATATATAAAAAATAAATAAATACATAAGGCAATGAATTTAACTCGTGAAAATGTTCTGACTTTGCTTAACATAACCCAGAGAATCCTGCAGAAACAGAACATTGGAAATTATTAAAGTGAACCTATGTTTTTTCCATAAAAAGGAAGAAAAGCAGCGCCGACCTAAGTGCAGTACTGTAGCATAAACATTTATTACAGGTTAAAATGCACTCACTCAGAGTAAGGTAGATACAGGCACATCAAGTAAAAAATCCATCCGGGAAGCTGTGTGGTGGGCAGCAGGGCTCCACAGGGGGCGATCCTGAAAGCTGGAGTGTGTTACACTTGTCTCCTAGTCCCGTCTGACTGTGCAGGTGGTAACCAGTGTCACAGGCTGGGTTGAGACAGGCACAGCGTGGATCGTCTGTTAAGTTGTATTTCCCGGGTATCAGTGACGCTGGGGGCGTGCACGCGTTCGGAGCATGCGTGCTCCTTCATCAGGCATAGCGTCCATTAATTTCGAAAGAGGTATAAGAAGGGCGGGCGGGCCAATTACATCATTGGCTCCGCCTACCTCGTATTAGGCTTAAGGGAACCGTGGGAGGGGTGGACAGTGTTGAGGAACATGATGACAGAATAGGGGGTGGAGAGTGGAGGAGACAAGGGGGAAATAGCAAGGGAGGTGAACAAGTGTGTGGAGAGAGGGGGGAGGGGGAGAGAACAGCAGAGGGACATGATAGCATGGATATGTGCTTATTAGAAGGCAGTTGCTGAGAGGTGGAGTGATCTCATGGCAATGGGATGACGAGGATAATATGTGGATAATATGTGGAAAAAAGGGAAAATTAGAAAATTGTAAAAATTAGAAAATAATCTAAGAAAAATCTATATATGTAGTAAAAAATAAAAATAATAAATGGGAGTGATGATGGGATGAAAATGGGAGAAATAGGAGGGTTTTTTTTATAATGAAGGGAGTTGTGGACTTATAAATGGGTAGGGAATTGTATATAATAAAATATGAAAAATGTGGAAAAGGAGGAATGTATATATAAAAATATACCTATAAAATACATATAAAAGAATATATATAGAAAAAATAAATAAATAAATAAATAGAAATATGTATATAGAAAATGCATAAAAAACGCATTAAAAAAAAAAAAAAAAACGCATGAAAAACATATACACATATCTATACACATACATATATACATATATATATACATGCACATGCGCATGCGTTGGGTGGAACCAGGACATGTATGGGCACATGCCGTGGTGGGTGGGGGTTTCCAGTGGGATATAGGGGTAGAACCTTAGAGTGGAAGAATTATAAAGGGGGGAATATAAAGAGAAAAGGGGGGGGCAAAGGGGAGGAGACACATCAGGGTGTAGAGGGGTGCCCAGATCCCCTCTTTCACAGCTCCAACAACACACACCCCACACCTCCCCCACCACCCTTCCCCCCCCCCCAACAATAACACCCCTCTACACCCTGATGTGTCTCCTCCCCTTTGCCCCCCCTTTTCTCTTTCTATTCCCCCCTTTATAATTCTTCCACTCTAAGGTTCTACCCCTATATCCCACTGGAAACCCCCACCCACCACGGCATGTGCCCATACATGTCCTGGTTCCACCCAACGCATGCGCATGTGCATGTATATATATGTATATATGTATGTGTATAGATATGTGTATATGTTTTTCATGCGTTTTTTTTTTTTTATGCATTTTTTTTAATGCGTTTTTTATGCATTTTCTATATACATATTTCTATTTATTTATTTATTTATTTTTTCTATATATATTCTTTTATATGTATTTTATAGGTATATTTTTATATATACATTCCTCCTTTTCCACATTTTTCATATTTTATTATATACAATTCCCTACCCATTTATAAGTCCACAACTCCCTTCATTATAAAAAAAAACCCTCCTATTTCTCCCATTTTCATCCCATCATCACTCCCATTTATTATTTTTTACTACATATATAGATTTTTCTTAGATTATTTTCTAATTTTTACAATTTTCTAATTTTCGCTTTTTTCCACATATTATCCACATATTATCCTCGTCATCCCATTGCCATGAGATCACTCCACCTCTCAGCAACTGCCTTCTAATAAGCACATATCCATGCTATCATGTCCCTCTGCTGTTCTCTCCCCCTCCCCCCTCTCTCCACACACTTGTTCACCTCCCTTGCTATTTCCCCCTTGTCTCCTCCACTCTCCACCCCCTATTCTGTCATCATGTTCCTCAACACTGTCCACCCCTCCCACGGTTCCCTTAAGCCTAATACGAGGTAGGCGGAGCCAATGATGTAATTGGCCCGCCCGCCCTTCTTATACCTCTTTCGAAATTAATGGACGCTATGCCTGATGAAGGAGCACGCATGCTCCGAACGCGTGCACGCCCCCAGCGTCACTGATACCCGGGAAATACAACTTAACAGACGATCCACGCTGTGCCTGTCTCAACCCAGCCTGTGACACTGGTTACCACCTGCACCGTCAGACGGGACTAGGAGACAAGTGTAACACACTCCAGCTTTCAGGATCGCCCCCTGTGGAGCCCTGCTGCCCACCACACAGCTTCCCGGATGGATTTTTTACTTGATGTGCCTGTATCTACCTTACTCTGAGTGAGTGCATTTTAATCTGTAATAAATGTTTATGCTACAGTACTGCACTTAGGTCGGCGCTGCTTTTCTTCCTTTTTATCTCCCTCCAAAGGTGAATTCTGCCCTTCAAGCAAGCTGCCTCCTGTGTTTGTATCTGCATCTCTCCCCCTGAGGTCATAGACCTATACTCTGCATTCCCCCCTCCCCCCCCCTCTCCACTCATTTTATCCCAGTTTTTATGCCTGGACTTTTGTTCATCAACCCAGCACCATCCCTGGACTTTTTTTACCATTTTTCATATTTTATTTTTCATTTTTTATTTTCTATTATCATTATTTTTATCATATAAATGTATTGTAACTCACACATGACTGTTATTTAAATTGATATCTTTTAATTCTTTATTTTTTTATATAACTTACTATCCCTTTGTATATTGCTCACCCCCATCCATAGCTGTCGTCCCCTAGCGCAACAAAATATTGTAAATTATCTATGTTTTTTCCATGTAGGGCAAAAGAAACAGGTCGCTTTTATGTCCTTTTCAGAGCAGCACATAATTTTTACCCACCACAGCTCCATTCAGCTGTCAGCAGCAAGCCCTGTGTAAAGTGACAGCGCTGAGCCAATCACAAAGCCCCAATGCTGGCACATGAGAGGGAGGAGAGAGAGCACCATGTTTCTCTAAACTACGTACCACCAGCATGTTCTCTGCTCCCAGCAGCTGAAGGGAGTAGTGGGGCAATAGAAAGTTGAGTATGTGCTGCTGGGGAGGTTTGGGGGGTGGGGGGGCATTAAGGGCAAACCAGTTGCTATGCCCTGCAGACAGGGATAGAAACTTGTTAGAGGTTTAGCGATATGTCAAGTATATCAAACAAAGTAAAAGAATGTAGAACAGAAGTGTCTGCAGGCACCATAAAGTGCCAAACTGTACCTGCACTGTTAAAAGTTTACCATTCTTCCTAGTGTAGTACTGGAGCCCCTATAGAGATCCTATAATGAAACTGACCATCTGATGGGTTTGTATTTGCATAAGCACAGACATACCATGAACAATGCACTGTGGGATATTGAAGGGAGTGTGCCTATTTATCATACTTGGACGTGGATTGTCATCCTGGGGAGGTAAAGTTTTAGGTCATGTCGCCTACTATCCAATATCTTTTGATGACATCGCAGAGTTACTTTAGAAGAAAAATGGTCTATAAAAGTTTCTTACAGCTTTACATATAGGGTTATAATAATTATTTTGTTGTAGTTTTTGAAGCAATATTATAAAATTGTAGCTCATTGGCTAAACCAGACACCTCACAGAAGTTTTGGTTGGACTATATTAGATCAGCATCATAGAAGGTACTTTTTTCATACAGGCCTATATGAGAACTTATACATGAAGCACCCGAAGGAAAGATACTGGTTAAACAAGCTCCTTTGGTCTTGCTTCAGACCTGCTCGGCTACAACATGCAGAAGAAGAATGGCCCACACAGATTCTATTTGTATAACAATTACTTGCATGGCAACCCAATAAACAGTCAAAATAGTGATAAAAATTATAATTACAAAAAAACTTTGGGGAAAGGGACTGAAAACATGGCAAATACACACATATATGTAAATGATAGAACTGTAGCAAAATTAGCTATTTTTGGTATACTAGTTATTACCTCATTTTCTAGGATTTCTTCTGAACTCTCAGGGAAGACCAGGGAATCTTTCTTGAATTCAACTGGTGAAGTGACTGATGACCAGCCAATGGGAGCAATCACATTCAATGGCTGTTTGACAGGTGAGATACTAGAACTGAATGACTGAGATCTTTTAACTGGTGATGTAACAGTAGAAGAAAAATAACTGGAATTTGTACTTGTAAAAGGCTTGGGAGTAATAAAATTACTTAACTTTGGCAAAGTCAATGGAGCAGACTGGCCAGTTGGAGAACTCAAAGTTCTGGTCAGCTTGCCATGCGATGTTGAAAGAACTTCAGGTTTATAATCCTGTGGGACAGCTGGTCTGTCAGCACGGTAGATTTCTGGTACAGTGCTGGTGTAATCAGAAATCTTCACTTGCAGAGGTGGTTCCAAGTCATCAGTCTGGATAGTTTCTTGGAACGTTACATGTTTTTTGTGTTCTACTGGCACACCGACAGAAGATACCTCACTTTGTATTGGTTTAACATGGCTCTCCATGGAAGAATGTGAAGTATAGATGTTGTTTTCAGTTTCCAAATTTACTTCATTGATTGATCCAAGACCACCATTTTTGGCCTCATAAGGTCTTCCCGATAATTCTGATCTATCTCCAGGTAACCTTTCCTCTGTACCGGAAGACATATTTACTACATTAATTCTAGAGGGAAGAGTTGTAATGGAAATCACAGAAGCTTCATTGCTGAGATCCTTAGGTTTAGCTATGCTGTTCGCTGCACTAGTAGAAGTCTTTGTCTTGGCAATTGCAGACGTTACATACATACTGGAAGCTCTCCTCTGCATTTGTAAGTAAAAGGAACTTGGACCTTTGACTGGGCTTGTGGGCTTCGGCTTTGGTTTGACCTCAGGAGCAACTTTATTTGTGCTTAAGGCAGGTGCTGCAGATAAACTTCTAGATAAGGCAAGATGGTCTCTTTGACTAGGCTCAGAAACACTTTTTGAAGCAGTGTTAAAGGAATAAGTAGCTGACCCTTCTGGTAAATGGTGTCCATTTTTTGTTTGTGACAACAGTATAGGTTTTTCACCTACAGCTGATGTATTATTGCCATGTGTAACAGTATGACTTATCACATGTTCATTCATTGGTCTGTACTCAATATTATGGACTTCCTGTGGACTTTCAGATTCCATGTATTGCTCAACCTCAAACGATCTCTGAGGAACAATTTTGTAAGTGGTCATTCCGATCTTGGGAAGGTAGTCTCTAGTGATTTCATTGGAAGGCTTAGGCTTGGGATCAGAATGCTGTCTATAAAATGGGAATGTTTTTGATTGGGAAATCAAAGAACTCTCAACACTGCTTTCATCAATGGTCTGCGTGTGCATACTTTCCCTGAGATTGTCAACAAGTTCCTGCTTACTTGGTTCTTTCCCAGTTACAGCCATCTGCTGGTCATTAAACTGTGTCAGCTGGCCTATGTGACCATTAAGTTTATGCTGAACATTGTCTGTGCTACTCACAGTTGTCAGGTAAGTAGATTCCCGGGAATGTAAAAACTCCTCTGAAGGTTTCTCTGCATCATTGTCAAAGTTAACAGTCTGGACAGCTGAATCCTGCATTGTCTGGACAGCTGAATCCTGCATTTTTCCCTTTTCTGTGTTGGTGCTCTTCAGATGCTCACGTGTTTCATTCTCTGTAATGTGGCGGTAATCTTGAAAAACAATATTTGTATCTTTGGTGTGTTGTTCAGAGGATAGAGTTTGGGAGCCTTGCTCCATAACTACTGTTTTTGTTGTAAAGATTTGATGGTTCTCTAGTTCTGCAGTTGGAGTTGAAGTTCTGTTTTCAAGCTCCACTTTAAGGGGGAAAAAAAAGACAACAAAATATTACACAGGATGTGACACAGCAAAGGCCTACTTCATCAAAAATTACTACAGATTTGTAACATTTCTGGTAGCCAAACTAAACCTAAAATTACAGGTTTCAACATTTAGCCAGAAAGGATTATGCTTGTTAAGTGATAGCAAGACAGAGAATAACCATGATATGGAAATTATAATAATCCAGAACTGTTCCAAAAATGTATTATATTGCAAAAATGTATTACATTGCAGCTTACCAATTTTTAGATATAGTAGCTAATTTAGTTTCCTTTTTTAGATTTTTTTTTCGCATCTTTTTTCACCTGGCGATTGAACCAGTAATACAGCTTTAATCACTGGTTAGTGGGCCTGCAAACTACCTCTAACAAAAAATAATGAACTGCAACTAAAGCAGTTGCTGACAAATTAAACCTTGCTGACAACCAATTAAAATTCTCCCTGCATTCGAATACCCCTAGCTTTCTGACACTACACAGATGGGACGAACAGTACAGAAATCATTTTAGGAATCCTGAAATTGAAACAACCATGTTATGAAGAATATGCCATTTTGGTCTTTGAGCTGTGAATTTAAACATCTTTAAAGCGTAACTCCACTTTTGTTGAGAAAACATTCCCCTCTGGGTGATCCATGTGCATTGCAGGGATTTTACCAAACTTTGCTGCAGATTCCTACCGTTTGTTATTCTGAAGAAATCCCTGTGTGTTTATCTGTATCCATGTGGAAAAGTGAGTCTAATGGAAGTGGTTTCATAATTATCAATCAGCTGTGCACCTGCAGGGCTCTAGAGAAGAAAGCTGCTGGGCCTGCATCCCTTTTGACGTGATTTCCTATTGAGCGTGTCGTCACTCCCACGCATGCGCGCGGGAGACTTCTTTCCGTACATTTTTGTTGCAGGGGATGCCTGAAATCTGACTGTATGTTGGGGCAGACGTCTGGGAAAATCAGTGAGCCAATCACACAAGCAGGAAATTACATATCTGGGGGAGTGTTCTGTACACATTCTGAGTACAGAACGCCTCCAGGTAGCCTTATTGCATTCCATTTTCAGAAAATTAAAAAAGCTGCAGATTGAAAAAGGCAGTTTTTAATATCTTTCAATTACAATATGACTTGTGTCGCAATTGTATACACTATATTTTTTCTTTGTTATTTTTTTTCCCCCACGAAAGTTGAGTTACACTTTAACCGCTTGCCGACCGGCGCACGCCGATGTACGTCGGCAGAGCGGCACAGCTGGGCAAATGGGCGTACCTGTACGTCCATTTGAATTTCCCGCCGTGCCCGTGCGTGCGCGCCGCTGGGAGCTCCGTGACTTGGGTCGCGGGTCCCGCGGACTCGATCGCCGCGGGGAGACCCGCGATCGCCTCACGGAGCGGATGAACGGGGGTTCTGCCTAGTGACAAGTGTCACTCGATCTCTGCTCCCTGTCATCGGAGCAGAGATCAGTGACGTCAGCCACACAGCCCATCCCCCTACAGTTAGTAATCACTCCCTAGGATACACTTAACCCCTCCCCGCCCCCTAGTGGTTAACCCCTTCACTGCCAGTGTCATTTACACAGTAATCAGTGCATTTTTAATCGCACTGATCGCTGTATAAATGACAATGGTCCCAAAAATGTGTCAAAAATGTCCGACATGTCCGCCATAACGTCGCAGTCACAATAAAAATCGCTGATCGCCGCCATTACTAGTAAAAAAAAAATTATTAATAAAAATGCCATAAAACTATCCCCTATTTAGTAAACGCTATAACGTTTGCGCAAACCAATTAATAAACGCTTATTGCGATTTTTTTTACCAAAAATATGTAGAAGAATACGATCGGCCTAAACTGAAGAAAAAAAATGTTTTTTTTATATATATTTTAGGGGATATTTATTATAGCAAAATGTAAAAAATAATGCGTTTTTTTCAAAATTGTCGCTCTTATTTTGTTTATAGCGCAAAAAATAAAAATCGCAGAGGCGATCAAATACCACCAAAAGAAAGCTCTATTAGTGGGAAAAAAAGGACGTCAATTTTGTTTGGGAGCCACGTCGCATGACCGCGCAATTGTCAGTTAAAGCGACGCAGTGCCGAATCGCAAAAAACGCTCTGGTCAGGAAGGGGGTAAATCCTTCCGGGGCTGAAGTGGTTAAAGATTCAACATAACAACATTTTTTACACATTATATGCCTCTAAAGCAGTAGCTTGAAATTTTCCTTCACAGTAACAATTTTCAACAGCCATTTTCCATACGTCACCAGGTGACAAACGGAAACCTCTAGCCATGCATATCACTCATGGAAAATATATCTTGGAACATGTACACTGCGTCACAAATGTTAAGCTGGAGAGACAAGATAAAGGCTAGTGTCTGAGCTTTGCATTTTATATTTTACTGTTCCTACCCTAAGGAACAAGTGCAGTTTTTTTTTGTTGTTGTTTTTTTTTAACAAAATATCCTTAATTGTTACATGATTAGAAGAGACCCTGTGACCAACTTAAAAAATGCTGGTAAAAACAGAAAAAAAAACTACATGTAAATACAGTTTTTGATATAGTAGGGAAAGGTCCTTGCTCCTATGTGTCCCAATGACCACTGTCACAAACTGTGAGTGATGGGAAAAAATAAAAAAATGAGTCCTAACCAGTAGAAGAATAGAGGGGGCACAGATATCCCCTCCAAAAATGACATGCAGTTTAACTATTCTATACTTTATCCAAAATCCCAGGCAAAGGGTGTGCAAAATTATACCTAAATTTTTCAAACGTGTAACGTGCCACTTTATAAAACCTGTAGACTTCAAATAAAATATGATTTAAACACATATGTATGGGGTCCTTTCAGAGGCTATCAACATATTTAACAACGTTTAAAGTGGTTGTAAATCATTAAGATAAAAAGCCTTCTGTGTGTCCCCCTCTCACAGCCCCATCTCGATCCAGCGATGTTGCAGGAGAGACTCGGCTGTCTGGGACTCTCCCCCTCTCATTGGCTGAGACAGCAGCGAAGCGCCACTGGCCCCCCGCTGCTGCTAATCAAAGTCAGTGAGCCAATGAAGAGAGAGAGGAGGTGGGGCTGGATGGACACAGGAAGCTGCGGCTCAGGTGCCCCCATAGCAAGCTGCTTGCTGTGGGGGCACTCGGCAGGAGCCAGGAGTGCCATAGAGGGTACTGATAGGAGGAGGAACTGGGCTGCTCTGTGCAAAACCATTACATAGAGCAGGCGAGCATAACAGGTTTGTTATTTTTAACAAGAAAAAAAAAAAAAACAAGACTTTATTATTACTTTAAGGGTCAGGTTCACTTTAGCATAAAAACTTCTTCTCCTTCCCACCTAGCCTATCCTAAGTTGCCCCTTGTTCCCAGGTGCCCACTTACTAATCAATTGTACTTTAAGGAGAAGTTCACTTTAAAATTAAAAAAATAAATGCACTTTTTTTGCAGGTAAAAAAAAAAAGTGCTTTTTTTTGAGCCTGTAAAGCATTGCACCATGAAAAATCAATGAACTACCATGGCTCTCCGCAGCACCATGGTACTTAATTGAGAACTACAAGCTGACAGCTGCAAAAAAAAAGGGGGGGTATTGGGCAGCATTGGAAACATTTTACATGTTCCCAAAGGTGAACTTATCCTTTAAAACGTGCCTTATCTGTATGGATTTACCTTGCAGGTGTAGGCAATGTCAGATTGAAAACAGTGTGGGACACTGCCGTTAGAATAGGTGGCTGGGGAACAGGGTCCAAAGCTTTCATTCTACAGTTAACCAGTCCCCTTAATGAACAACCGCTGAGATCACAGGACAAATCACCTAGAGACTGTTTTATTGCTTATTTTAAGCTATTTACATAAACATACATATGTGAAAAAAAACTAAAGATTTCCTCTAAAGTATTCTTCTTACAACATCAATCATATATATAGCAGTTGTTGGTTTCGGCTGTGCTGATCAGTGTCCAACCAAGAATAATGGATGGAAGATATGAGTGTAAGACACTGTGCTCTTGACTGGTTGCTGCCTGTTATTCAGCATAACATTAGATGTCCATACTTACCAATCTTATCATATTCAAGTGTTGTATTTTCCATCACCGTATCATCTCTTGACAAAGGGCTTGACCTGCACGTCAATGACATCACAATAAGTTTTAAAATGAACAATACATGAAGAAAAAAAAAACTTTGGTGTTGTCAAACATATCACATTCATACACATTCAGACCTGCGTAACGTGTCAGTTAACCCTGAATTGATATTTGGAGTTGATAATTTTTTTTTCTCTCTCTCAAAAACAATGGAAGAGAGGACTCTGACCTGAGTTTTCAGCTACTACCCTTTACAGGCACACTGTAGTATATGCATATCCATCCTTTTTATATTACACAGAATAAAATAAAGCATTGCTTGAATTCACAATGACTTAGTCAGAGACTAGATATGCCACCAAGGAAGACATGGCAATAATAGAATTAAAGCGGAGTTCCACACAAAAATGGAACTTCCGCTTTTCGGAACCCTCCCCCCCTCCGGTGTCACATTTGGCACCTTTCAGGGGGGAGGGGGGTGCAGATACCTGTCTAAGACAGGTATTTGCACCCACTCCCGGCATAGACTCCCATGGGAGTCTATGCCACTTCCCGTCCCCACCGCGCTGTCTCCTGGGAAACACACAGCTCCCAGGAGAGAGCGGGGACCACTTGAGACACGCAGCGCGACTCGCGCATGCGCAGTAGGGAACCGGGAAGTGAAGCCGCAACGCTTCACTTCCCGATTCCCTAATCTAGGATGGCGGCGGCAGCTGCCGAGAACCGAGCAGGTTCTCGGCGTCGCCTGCTGACATCGCTGGACCCTGGGACAGGTAAGTGGCCATCTATTAAAAGTCAGCAGCTGCAGTATTTGTAGCTGCTGGCTTTTAATATTTTTTTTTTTTGGCGTTGTGGGTGGACCCCCGCTTTAAGAGACATGTGGCAGTGCTGCCAATTAAATGTTCAATTGGCAGGCCTGAAAACAGTACTATAGTCAGAGCTATTTTGGCTATACTTCTGAGAATCACAGGAGTGCAGTTTGTTCTGCACTCCTGTGACCCGTTTTCAGCCGACAGCGGGGGCGTCACTCAGCCAGTCCAGCTCTGGATCAATTCCAACTTTACAAAATCGGGATCCACCCAGATGCCTGGACCGACAGCTGGCTCAGCCTCCCTGTGATCTGCTGAGCGCCAAACCTAGCTGCCCCCACCCCCTGCACAGCCCAGAAGTCCAGCGAGTACTGGAGGGGCAGAGCAGAAAAACTGCCGACTCTCTGCTCACTGAAGACTGAGAACTGAATGATCAGCGCTCTTTGATCGCTCAGTTCTCAGTCTTACAAGCAGCAGGGAACACGTGGAGCATTTTTTTTTTTACTTTTAAGAACCCCACACTTCTCTCTTATCAAAGGCTAGTCTCAGCCACATTCTAAACCTAATCGAAACCAATTTTAGAAGCTGCGGGTGACAGATGCAGCATCAGATCAGATGTAAGTATATATATGTTAATTTTTTTTAAACCCATACTTCTCTTTGAACATTGGAATCTAGAGGCAAGGAGGCTGTGATGTTATCCCACTGCTCCAACACCAGAGCATAGAGAGGCTGGGTGCTGCAGCAGGGAAGCGGCAAGGGAGCATGGATAAGTACAAATGCCTATGGGTTTCCTAATCTGCAATGGCACTTTGCCCTAATCAGGCAGTGACAGTGTTTTGCTAAACATCGCCTCTCCATTTTAACCTGCTGCAACCTATTGGTTTCTAAAACTGCTTAAATAAAAATTTAAATGTGCCTTCTTTGCAACTATCACAGTGTCTGGCGGCAATACACGCACAGTTTGTGTACAGAACGTCCCTAATGCTGGCCATAGATGGATCATTTTTTTTTCGGTCAGCCAGCAGGCTCAATGAAAATAAACAAATGGATTCCTCCATCCACACATTCAAGGTGAAAATAGCAATCCTCCCTGCTGAGACATTGTATTCTGACAGCGTGAACTCTTCACTAGCAGAATACAAAGATCAGTGGCTGCAGCCATTGTCAAGAAAAGTTTTCCAACAAGCCCATTTGACAGAAGTTGATTGTTAAATCAACTTCTGTTGAGCAGGAGCAGCCACATGGGGGCAGAGCCAGCTGTATGGTACCCAACTTGAAGAAGCAGCAAGCTGAGTCCAAGGTAGTTTATCAATTTCGTATTTAGTTGAGTGATCAAGGAATTACACTTGCAGAACACAGATATCACGATTAGCAATATTGCTTTACGCAGGTGCAATATCTCTTGCAATCTCAGGCTCAGTAATGCCTTCACACCATAAGGCTGATGTCACGTCAGTTTTTTTTCCCACGCAGAAAACTGTATACACGTTGCAGATTCCTGTGCAGAAAAAAAAAAAAACAGGACATTGTGGTGTGAACAGGGCACAGAGAAAAATGGTTTTCTTTGAGCCCTTGCAGAACGCATGCAGAAAAACTGACGTCTCTGCACGGAGTGAATGAGACCTTACTCTTCAGTAACAAGTTCAGTAACACTAAGGGGGAGATTTACTAAAACTGGTGCACACAGAATCTGGTGCAGCTGTGCATAGTGACCAATCAGCTTCCAGGTTTTAGACCGGGTTCACACTGGTATGACACGACAGTCGTACAACTGTGGATCCGACTTTGCCCTGTGACTTGAAGTCCGACATCCATCTGACTTCAAATAACAGTGATCAGACTTTGAACCCAACAATGCCACGCACTTTGTGTCTGGTACGAATCTTTAGGGGAAACTCCACGGCAAAAAATGGTCTGGCATGGATTTTAAAGGGAACCCCCACGCTGAAAAAAAACGGCATGGGGGTGCCCCCAAAATCCATACCAGACCCTTATTTGAGCACGCAGCCTGGTAGGTCAGGAAAGCGAGTCCCCCCCCCTCCTGAACCATACCAGGCCACATGCCCTCAACATGGGAAGGTTGGTGCTTTTGGGCGGGGGGGGGGGGCTGCGCCCCCGACCCCAAAGTACCTTATCCCCATGTTGATGGGGACAAGAGTCTCTTCCGGGGTTCTGCGGGCCGGGGGCTTATTGGAGTCTGGAACCCTTATCGGTGGTTGTCAGGGTCTGCGGGCGGGGGGGGGGGGCTTATCGGAATCTGGAGACCAGACAAAAGAGCGAGAAGACAGCGGATAGAGGAGACCTGGCAGGAGAGGTTGAAGACAGTGTGGAGAGGGAGGAGAACCAGCAGAGGGAGAAGACGTCGCCAGAAGAGCTGGAGAGGGGAGAAGACGCCGGAGCTGCCTTAATCAAATACTTTAAAAACCTGTGTACTATGTTTCTTTTTGACACTTTTTTTTTTCAGGTGAATGGGTAGGGGTACCCCATACTCATTCACATAGGGTGGGGGGCCGGGATCTGGGGGCCCCCCCTTGTTAAAGGGGGCTTCCAGATTCCGATAAGCCCCCTGCCCACAGACCCCAACAGGCACTGGCAAGGGTTGTCAGGAAGAGGCCCTTGTCCCCATCAACATGTGTACAAGATGCTTTGGGGTGGGGGGTGCAAAGCTCGTCCCACCCCCTTTCCTGGCCTGCATGCTCGGATAAGGGTCTAGTATGATCTTCAAGGGGGAACCCATGCCATTTTTTTTTTTGGCTGGGGCTCCCCTTCAAGATCAGAGAACAAGTCGCCTGCCAAAGTCGGATCAGTTAGGACCGCGATCCGACTTTGATCAGACTTCAGTGATATTCAATTGGCTGAAGTAGGATCAAAGTCGGACCAAAGTAGTGCAGGAAGCATTTTCAAAGTCGGACCGACTTATGTCGGACCAGTTAAGACGACTCTCATAGGAAAACATCGATTGACGTGAGCTCCCAATATCAGAGTGTTTGTCGTACAAACGTGAACCCAGCCTTATCGTCACAGCTTAACTGAACTAGCTGAAGTTAGAAGCTGATTGGTTACTATGCACAGCTGCTCCAGATTCCATGTGCACCAGTTTTAGTACATCTCCCTCATAGTAACACTGTCAGAAACCAGTAAGAAGACCACTCCACACAGGCACATTGCAGGTCCCAGACGAATGCTAACAGTCCTTAAAGTATAACTAAAAGGCAAAAAACTTGTTTTGTTAAGTTTTGACTAGAGGACCTGTCAGTTTTTATTGCGGTCTGTGCCCCCATTAGGGATATTCACCCTCTATTTGTCCCGTTTACCATCATTATTGAAAGTAAAAAACAAATTTTGGGTTGTCCCCAGAAAAATAATAACAGGTAGGAAATCTTCCCATGGGAACACTAGTTCTGATGACCTTGGGGTCCCCAAGAGATTCCCTTAATTTACAGATATTTCCTCTCACTCCCTGTTTGGCTATGGGACAGGAAGTGAAGGGAAATCTATGCAATAGGACACAGATGGCAAAAAAACGGTTATAACTCTCCCTCAAAAAAGTTTTGACTATAGTTCTACTGTAAGCAACAGGAGCAGGCACAGTCAATTACAGCACAGACTGAACTGATCTTACCAAGGTGCCAACAGCTGAAGGGGTGGCCGACTGGCAGGTGAATGACACAGGTGGCGGCTCAAAATCCTAACCCTACTCATAAAGGCACACCAAATACAGCGGCTCGCTGCTATTTAATAGCTATGCCACAACCAAGATGGCTGCAGAAAATCACTGAGGAAGCAGTTTTCCCCTGTGACACCTACAGAGGCTGCAGGGAACATTATTCCCCTTTAGGACTTCACTTCATTCCCAAGGTGGCCAGGTGCCACCAGCTAGGTGGAGTAGGAATTACACCTGCCAACACACACAATGGAAATTTGCCTGGTCCCTGCGGAACAGGTAGCATTTTGATCTATGGCAAGCTTAAGAATCTTCTTTCCTGTGAACCTGTGATAGGTTAACAACTTTTCCTAGAAACATGCACAAACCCTAGAGGTGATATCACTGCCCTTCCCTAGCACTTTCTTTAGGTTTACTACAGATCTCTTGTGATAATGTGGTCATACATATACAGGGATGAAGGCTCTCTTATTGCACAACATCAAGCCTGATAGCAGGCAGACCTTCTCACCCTGCAGTAAGTCAAAGAAAGCCACTTTCATAGCCTCTGGGAATCAACCAAATCAAAGTTGGTAAGAATCTACAAACTAAGTTTGATAAAAAATCTTTGTAGTCCTTTTAATGTTCGTTATACACACACACACACACACACACACACACACACGTGGATAAGATCAACTTAAAGTAGATATAAAATCATTTAGTTTCATAAAAATTTTAATGTGAATGCATATTCAAAAGTTAATTTCAATGTGTTTTAACTATGCAGCTTTCATTACAGTAATAACCGATGTTCCTGCTATAAGGGTTCTTATTTAGACACTTCCTGTTATGAAATGACAGCTGTCTATTATGCTCCTGCATTGATAATCTGTCACATGCTCCCCCTGGTGGCGACTGCAAGCAGCATTGCCAAAGCACATTGCTCAGCCACGGTGCACTGCTGTCACGATAAGGAAGCTGGTTAATTTACAGTCAATGCTAGGATGTGTGGAAGCAGACTGGAAGTGACTGAAACAGGCTGAAAAAGATCAGCAACACTGAGATGCAAAAAAGATTAAACACATTTTCATCAGGATTTTATGGAATGACACACAGTGCATTAGCAACCTACATGTCATCAACTTAGGGTTTAGATCTACTTTAATGTTAATGATTCTAAGTGTGTTAATGTTTTAAAAACCTTCCATCAGTAGTTTGTCAATATAGATGTATACAGGGCAGCCATATTTGATCATATATGCAGGCTCTGCTTAGTAGCCCTGTAACCATGTTGTGCCTTGCGGCTTTTCCAAGAGGCGGTCCACACAGGGGCAACACGACTTGCAGACCGACTCTGTGAGGCGATCTGCACACGACTTCAGCGGCGACTTGCAAAACAACTTCTGTATAGAAGTCAATGCAAGTCGCCTAAAGTCACCCCAAAAGTAATACAGGAACCTTCTTCTAAGTCAGAGCGACTTGAGTCGCTCCTATTAGAACGGTTCCATAGTACAGAACGGGACGCGACTTGTCAGGCGGATAAGTCGCCTGACAAGTCACCCCTGTGTGAACCGGGGCTTACGTCACTTCAAATGTACCAGACAGTGGGGGAGATTTATTTAAGCTGGAGCGTGCAAAATCTGGTGCATAGAAACCAATCAGCTTCCAGGTGTTATTGTCGAAGCTTAATTGAACAAGCTGAAGTTAGAAGCCGATTGGCTACCATGCACAGCTGCACCAGATTCTGAGTGCACCAGTTTTAGTACATCTCCCCCAGTGTTTTACCAATGATCTGATAGCTAAAGACCATGTAATATCTGCCTAGTAAAGTTCAGAGTAGCATTATTAAACCAGGCAACAGTGAACATCGAGGAGCGGGCAGAAGAGTTAAGGGTAAGGGTAAGTTTAAGCACCGGAGAGTGCCCGTTCATTTTTTGGGTAGGCTGGTTTGGATTTTTAATTTAATTTACTGACAGGTTTGCTTTAACAATAGTTAGAATTTAGGCAAAATTAAAATGCAACTTGGCATGACATTCGCAGATAACAAGGATATTGGCACACAGGGCATCATGGCATAGGTGGCGGCCTCAAGCAGGACAGTAATGTCCGTGGCCAAAAGTAATAACTTTATACAGGTAGTTTGTAGTCTTTTTAGCTTTTCAGTGCCCTATTTTGTATTGCGAGAGGATTATACAACTTACAAAGCAGCGCAATCATCTATTATCGTTACAATCCACAGGAAGCACATTTTTTACCCTTCAGTGCAGAGCAAACAGCTGCCAGCTTCGATGGGTTACAGCACTATGAACATTGGTCTTTGCCTTACTAGATGACGACTATGTTAAAGAAACTACATGTGTGCAATACTTACATGCTCTCTGTGATTATCTCATCTTCTGAAATCTTGGAAATATTTTCTACATTAGAAACCATAGAACACTGCATTTCTAAACTTGCAATTTCATCTGTGACTAGCGTTTCCACACTTTGTTCTTCAGCTGAAGATATACTTATTTCTTCCTTTCCAGAGCCTGTGGCTTCTTTCTTTAATGAGGTATTCTCCTCCAACTTCAGAGAGACGCTCGACTCATTCTTCTCCTCCACCGTCTGCTGTTCTGACTCAAGAACTACATCTGCTGCAATGAACAGGATAGAAGGATAATTAATCTGGGCATTAAAACATCTTGGCACCACCAAAAAAAGGTCTGTCTGTAATTCTTATTTAGGCCTTATTCTCACGCGTGTACTGATCCGTACAGGGCCGTTTTCACCCACGCGGGGTGCACCAGTGATATATGCAGTGGCATGCAAGCAACCTGTTCCAATCAGTGACATACAAGTGGCTGCACGGATCTGCACGGAGCGCACCCCAGTCTCTCACCTGTCACTGATTTGAACACCCGTGCATCCCGCGTGGGTGAAAATAGCAATTCACACGGGTGTACAGATCAGCATGCCCACGTGAATGAGGCCTTACTCATAGACCTAGAACAAGCATGCTGTAATTGAGCGTTTGAATTCCTCATCTTGATCATTGTTTGAGATTAGTGAATGAGCAAGCAACAAAGCCAATGCAATAGAATGACAGGCAACTAAAATTCTCTAAAGAAGAGGTTAGCAAAGACATATTTATATCCTAACAGATTCAGTGTATGTTTAGCAAAAACTATTTTCGGATGTGGATACAGTAAGGAGGTTTTAGAACCACTTTCAAAAATCATACTGCTGTCTGTTGCCTCCCTGTGTCCTGGTGACCTCTGTCACCAACATAGAAAAGGGTTTGGAAATCCAAAATTTTAGAGCGGACACTTGAATGAGAAGGGAGTTTGAGTAGTGTTCTGCTTGGGGAAAATAAATAAAAGTCAGCAGCTACAAATACTGTAGCTGTTGACTTTTAATATATGGACACTTACCTGTCCAGGGAGCCCGCAATGCCTAGCCCATTTTCGGGTTTCAGCTGTCTGGTGCTGCCACCGCCATCTCCACTGCACTTTCTAACTGGCCCGGCAGCGGGGGAAGGAGGAGGGGGCCGAACCTCTGAGGGACGGCGATGTCCCTCGGAAGTCAAAAACAGGTACCCACTTGGGAATTCACCCAATTAAGAAAAATCTTTCTAGTGCCACACAGTTCACAAAATAAAAATAAAAAAATCAGGGGGGTTGGGTGTTAAAAACATAACCAATTTTGTTTAATACTAGAAAAAAAAAAAATTGACTCTATAAAGTTCACCTTTGTAAAAAAATAATAGTAGTAATAATAATAATAATAAAAATAATAATGTACATCTTTTTGCAGGTAAAAAAATTTGCAATTAATTGCATACTAAGAGCCTTCAAAGTATTGCAGCCACAATCAGCAGATCATGCGTGCAATGCAGCACTCTTGCAGACTGTCAGTGTAAGCTGTCTGCTCATACATTCGTATCTCAATGCATCAATGAACTACCTAGAGTGCTCAACAGCACCCTGGTAGTTCATTGAGAACTACAAGCCAAAAGCTGCAAAGGCTATCAGTACTTTTAGTTCTCCCATTGCCAGAATTCTGTGAATGAATGATGCGGCTGAGTGGGCAGAGCACCACACAGCTGCATTTTTTAAAATTGTGACTGCAGGCGTGGGGAGAAGATCCCCAGCCCATTGTCATAACAAGGGATCGAGGGGGCGGGGGAGCTGCTGCAACAGTGACATGTTACACCTAGAATATCGGGGTAACATGTAAAATGTTACAAAAGGTGAACTTATCCTTTAAACAAGGTATCAAGCAAAAGGAATAAGATATATAACTTGCTAAGAAGGTACACCAGCAGAACAAACTCAGGTGCAGACATTTTCTTAGGATTCATTCAATACTAAATACCAGTTCAGTGAATATAGGTTCTGTACACGTTGGTACTGTGCAATTCTCATGCCTCCTAAGCACTATGCAGACACTGGGGCTAAAGAGGTATATTGATTAAATTGTTTCAATACACAGGCTCAGTCCTCTGATTCAGTGTAAGGACACAAACCCGGTCAGGATTTATACTTTTCTCAATGCCATTATTGACAGACAAATAAACATGGAGTTTTCCTGATAGCTCTTCCTAGGAGAAATGCTTTTAAAATCAATCAACGATGGTCTATTTTCCAAGTAGGATCGTGAAGCAGAAGCATGCATTGTGGGATGTCAGTTGGCATATTTAGGGCACAGCAGCAAGCATTCTCTCCTCCTGACTCATTTAGGACTGTCGGGTAAAATAAACCTGCTATGCACAATTTATTGGCACGTGCATCTTCCTTTTTATTCACGCCTTTGCAAGGAAACTAACTTACTGTTTATTAACAGAACATGAGAACAGTTGTAGCCACTAACATTACAGGGCATATAGATATCAGTACATCAAAAATATATAAAAACATAAGCTTTATTGTACAAAATGTTAAAACACATACAACACCATGTCTAATACTTTAACACAGGGTTCACACATCTTTTCCATCTAACAACCCACATGTCAGCTAACTTGTACAATAAATCTTATGTTTTTATACAATTTTTGATGTGTTGCTAATAGATAGATCGATTACATTCACATCAGTCTCCGCCCTTGGCGCTTACAATCGAAGGTCCCCAACTCACATTCATACATATACATACTAGGGCAAATTTAGACAGGACTCAAATAACCTACCAGCATGTCTTTGGAATGTGGGAGGAAAGCAGAGTACCCAGAGGAGATCCATGCAGGCACAGGGAGGCAATGCAAACTCCAGGCAGGTAATGTCATGGTTGGAATTTGAACTGACGACCACAGTGCTGCCAGGTGCTAACCACTTCGCCACTGTGCTGCCCATCTAAATGCCCTGGAAAGTCCATGGCTACAACTGTTTTGATGTTCTGTACACATTATATAGGATGTGGGCATATAGGACATAGAACCTCTCTCTAAATACTTTTGTTGCTGTTTAGTAGACCCACTGACCACTTGTAGTGACTTTTTCCTTAAGGAAGACTCCTATATACATAATTTCCAGCAGGTGGCGATAAAGTACTGTAACAACCAAGAGAAATGCCGCTGATGGGACTTCTCATGATAAAAAATAAAAGTCAATTTTCACATTTAAAAAGGAGTAACCAATAACATCAAATCAGATATAACGGAGTAAAGCGTTTAATTTATTTATCTTCTATTAGTTTAGAATCCTGATAATACGCTTGTTACACATTACAGCGAAAATATACATTTACTTGGACATATACTTTATATAGAAATCATAAAAAGGCATACTGTGAGACTAATGGTTTATCATGAAAAGCTAGAAAATTACTTGGTTTGTTACGCTTTTCAAATCAAAAGTTTACAACATGAGCAAAAGGAGTATTTAATGCAGAGTGCAGGGGTAAGTAGTGTGAAAAAGGTCAGTAGCACAAGGCAGAGTTCAGAGGTCAGTAGCACAAGGCAGAGGTCAGTAGAAAAAAAAGCACAGTTCAGGGGTCAGTAGAATAATGCAGAGTTCAGAGGTCAGTAGAATAATGCAGAGTTCAGAGGTCAGTAGAATAATGCAGAGTTCAGAGGTCAGTAGAATAAAGCAGAGTTCAGAGGTCAGAATAATGCAGAGGTCAGAATAATGCAGAGGTCAGTAGAATAATGCAGAGTTCAGAGGACAGTAGAATAATGCAGAGGTCAGTAGAATAAAGCAGAGTTCGGAGGTCAGTAGAATAATGCAGAGTTCAGAGGTCAGTAGAATAAAGCAAAGTTCAGAGGTCAGTAGAATAAAGCAGAGTTCAGAGGTCAGTAGAATAAAGCAGAGTTCAGAGGTCAGTAGAATAAAGCAGAGTTCAGAGGTCAGTAGAATAAAGCAGAGTTCAGAGGTCAGTAGAATAAAGCAGAGTTCAGAGGTCAGTAGAATAAAGCAGAGTTCAGAGGTCAGTAGAATAAAGCAGAGTTCAGAGGTCAGTAGAATAAAGCAGAGTTCAGAGGTCAGTAGAATAAAGCAGAGTTCAGAGGTCAGTAGAATAAAGCAGAGTTCAGAGGTCAGTAGAATAAAGCAGAGTTCAGAGGTCAGTAGAATAAAGCAGAGTTCAGAGGTCAGTAGAATAAAGCAGAGTTCAGAGGTCAGTAGAATAAAGCAGAGTTCAGAGGTCAGTAGAATAAAGCAGAGTTCAGAGGTCAGTAGAATAAAGCAGAGTTCAGAGGTCAGTAGAATAAAGCAGAGTTCAGAGGTCAGTAGAATAAAGCAGAGTTCAGAGGTCAGTAGAATAAAGCAGAGTTCAGAGGTCAGTAGAATAAAGCAGAGTTCAGAGGTCAGTAGAATAAAGCAGAGTTCAGAGGTCAGTAGAATAAAGCAGAGTTCAGAGGTCAGTAGAATAAAGCAGAGTTCAGAGGTCAGTAGAATAAAGCAGCGTTCAGAGGTCAGTAGAATAAAGCAGCGTTCAGAGGTCAGTAGAATAAAGCAGAGTTCAGAGGTCAGTAGAATAAAGCAGAGTTCAGAGGTCAGTAGAATAAAGCAGAGTTCAGAGGTCAGTAGAATAAAGCAGAGTTCAGAGGTCAGTAGAATAAAGCAGAGTTTAATAGAATAATGCAGAGTTCAGAGGTCAGTAGAATAAAGCAGAGTTCAGAGGTCAGAATAATGCAGAGGTCAGTAGAATAATGCAGAGTTCAGAGGACAGTAGAATAATGCAGAGGTCAGTAGAATAATGCAGAGTTCGGAGGTCAGTAGAATAAAGCAGAGTTCAGAGTCAGTAGAATAAAGCAGAATTCAGAGGTCAGTAGAATAAAGCAGAGTTCAGAGGTCAGTAGAATAAAGCAGAGTTCAGAGGTCAGAAGAATAAAGCAGAGTTCAGAGGTCAGAAGAATAAAGCAGAGTTCAGAGGTCAGAAGAAAAAAGCAGAGTTCAGAGGTCAGAAGAATAAAGCAGAGTTCAGAGGTCAGAAGAATAAAGCAGAGTTCAGGAGGTCAGTAGAATAAAGCAGAGTTTAATAGAATAATGCAGAGTTCAGAGGTCAGTAGAATAAAGCAGAGTTCAGAGGTCAGAATAATGCAGAGGTCAGTAGAATAATGCAGAGTTCGGAGGTCAGTAGAATAAAGCAGAGTTCAGAGTCAGTAGAATAAAGCAGAGTTCAGAGGTCAGTAGAATAAAGCAGAGTTCAGAGGTCAGTAGAATAATGCAGAGTTCAGAGGTCAGTAGAATAATGCAGAGTTCAGAGGTCAGTAGAATAATGCAGAGTTCAGAGGTCAGTAGAATAATGCAGAGTTCAGAGGTCAGTAGAATAATGCAGAATTCAGGGGTCAGTAGAATAATGCAGAATTCAGAGGTCAGTAGAATAATGCAGAGTTCTGAGGTCTGTAGAATAATGCAGAGTTCTGAGGTCAGTAGAATAATGCAGAGAGGTCAGGGCAAAGGCATAGCCTAGGACTTCTCTTGGCTCTGTATATAGATTGTCGCTCTGATCGAAGGGTGGGGACAGAAGCTGAAGGCACAGTGGGGTCATGATCTAACCATCACAGGGCCTCCATCAATGGGTAGACTGATCGACAAGTTGCTGACCCCTGCATTATCCAAATCTATCCCTTCCCAGCAGTGAATTTAAACATCACAGGTGTCTTTTAAGAGGAACTGTTGGGCAACTGGTGTAAAACAACATATATACCTTCTGGAGCAGCGCCATCAAGATTTTTTTCATCATTTTCCACTTTTGCATCATTCACTTCTTCTGAAACATGTACTAAAAGAAAACAGGTGTAATTGTCATTGATGTTACTCTTCTGTGTGGTTGAATCTATAACTGATCAAAATTTATTAAATCTGCTTGATAATAGTCAGACATGTCAAAGTTAGGAATCCTCTTCTAGCACAACATCCTGGGCATCAGCTGAAACGTGGTTTATAGTTACTGTGGTGCATATTTGTGTAGAAATACCTGGCTTCGGTTATCCACCCGTGTGAAGAAGAAACCCCTATACTAACCAATCAAATCCTCTGTTTCACTGCTCCAGTGCAGTTAGAGAGAATCTAATTGGTTACTGCAAGCAACACAACCTCTCCATACATTTCACACATTTGATTGTGCAACAGGAGTCTATTATCTGCAGGGTTTAAAGTGTATGAGAACCCCAACAATAAACTTCTATTTGCTCCCTTTTGATCTGTTTAATATACCACTTATTTTTTTTCTAAATCAGTTTAAGTACAAACAAAAACTTTTTGAACTTTTTTTAAACTTTTCATAAATTCAAAGCTGCCGTGTACACTCTCCACTTCCTTCCTCGAAGATTTCTCCTAGTTCTTATCCTGGAATACAGAATGATCAGCCTTTCTGTTGTAGAGATCTGAGAGTAGGAGTGGTTGGGTAGTTTAGCAAATTACAGTAGCAGGACTGACAGTACCCAGTCCACAAAATGCTGTGTTGTGAGCCCACAACAGGACCTAAAGGAGAAGTATGGCCAAAGATTTTTTTGGCCATACATCTCCTATAGATCACAGGAGTGAAGTTCGCTCTGCACTCCTGTGACCAGTTTTCAGGTGAAAGCAGCTAATGTCACAGAGCCAGTCCAGGATCGGGAAAGATCCCGGCCATATGGTCGGCATCCGTCCAGAAGGATACCTGTACCTGGCTCAGCCTCTCAGTGATCCATTGAGAGTCTGAGCCAGCCCCTCCGGCCCCCGCTGACAGTCACGTCTCACTGCTCCAAGTGGAGGGGAGAACTGAGCCATTAGCGGTGTTTGAGCGCTCAGTTCTCACTGCAGAGCTGGCCGGGAACAGATGCAGCATTGGATCAAGGCAACATCCACCTAGGCGAGTATAACTTTTTTCTAATCCCAAACTTCTCTTTTAAAAGTATCACTGAGGTAAAACTTTTTTTTTTTAGTTTTGGGTAGAATGGAGATGGATTATAACACCTGTCATTTGTTATTGCTGTCTGCACCCCCGTTAAAGCGGTAGTAAACTGCAGCTGTTGTAGGAAAAAAAAAAAAAAAAAAAACACTTGGAGGGCAATCGCATACCAGCACATTATTAAAAAAATTCACCTTGGAATGAAGCCCTCCAGCGCTGTGCTGTCACCACTGGGGCTGACATCATCTTCCGGGTTCGCACACTCCGGCTATGTGATTGGCTGGAGCCATGATGACATCACTCACATGCATGCGCGCAGGAGACCTCAGTTCCGGCATGAAGCTCTGAAGGTCCGGCAAGGTATGCCAGATCTTCAGAGCCCATGCACCAGTGACATAACTGGCTGCATCCAGAGTGAATATCTACTAAACGGTGCATGTTTAGGAGATATTTTACCTACAGGTAATCCTTATTATAGACTTGCCTGTAAGTAAAAATGACCGAGCGGGGTTTACTACCACTTTAAGAAGATTCATCCTCTCTAAAAAAAAAAAAAAAAAAAAAAAAAAAAAATAGTTTTGCCTATAGTACTTTAAGAGCTGAATTAATTTCTGGCAGATCAACAGGTATTTTTTCTGTACTTGTAGGATATTTTTTTATTAAAGCATATTTTTTTTTATTTCATCAGCAGTCGATCATTGCATTCAGAAACGAACTGCTCTACTATAATAAACACAATTACTGGTCGCACAAAGTAGATCTGTCATGTTTGAAAGCTTTTAAAATGACAATCAACCCTTAGCTTTATTGTAATGTGTGTATTTAGAGAACAAATGCCCTTTAACATGGTATGACCATAGGAGTGATTTAATTGTTAACAAGAGTAAAAGCTTTACCGATATTGCTATTCTCATCACTGGCCTGCAGTGGTTTGCACGGTGGAGCTGGTGGCGGTGGGGCTTTGCGTTTTGCTCTTTTTATAGAAGAATTAAAGGATGATGTCCCACTGTGCTGAAAAGAGCCAGTTCTTGATCGGTCATATCCTGAAACAAACTACAAAGAAGTATGGTAACTAAAGTTTTGTTTAGCAAAAAAACATAAGCATTCAAAAACCCAAACCCCCCTTTCACTATAAGGGCACTTTCACACTGCCAGCGCCCGGGCATCGGCGGTAAAGTGCTGCTATTTTTAGCAGCGCTTTACAGTCGTTTTAGCGGCGCTATTCGGCAGCTTTAACCCCCGCTAGTGGCCGAAAAAGGGTTAAAACTGCCCGCAAAACGCTGTTGCAGCGGCGCTTTTGCTGGCGGTTCAAAGGCGCTGCCCATTGATTTCAATGGGCAGGGGCGCTTTAGGAGCGATGTATTTACCGCTCCCCTACAGCGTTGCGAAGAAGCTACTTGCAGGACTTTTTGTGACGCCCTGCCAGCGCAGCGCCCCAGTGTGAAACCACTCAGGCTTTCACACTGGGATTGCAGCTGAGGCTTTTTTCAGGCGCTTTACAGGCGCTATTTTTGGCGCTAAAGCACCTGAAAAACGCCTCCAGTGTGAAAGGGGTTTAAGCATTCTTTAATGCCAGAACCTATCCTTAGTGTGGCTCCACCATTATCTCAAGCGGTGCCCAAAGCCTGAACAGACAATTGCTAGGCCCATGAATGGTCACTTGACAGAATGGGGGCATGTAACAAAAAGTGTGCAAGTACCAACCATACCACATCATTTTAGTTATTGTATTGTGGTACTTTAAAATTTTGGAATAGTGCAGCACAAGGGTTCAGTTTAAGCACCATGGGGGTTTGGGGTAGTGTAGAACAAGGGTTCTGCTTAAAATGATACTAAACACACAGTTTAATGTACAGTCCCCCTTCTATTTCTGTATGTGGATGATGGCACTGTAATCATTTTCATAAAATAAAACATCCAAGTATGTTTTTCCTAATCGACATACAGCTGTCACATGACCCAGATTTTCTCCCAGCCTGTCTGTAGAGAAACATAGGCAGAAGGAGCTTCTAGTCCTCTGCTGCTGGTCACATGTTAAAAAAACAAACAAAAAAACAGCCTTTGGGATACAGAGTAAAAATAAATAACAATAAACATCATACAAATATATATCTGAAATCAAATCTTTATTATTTTGTGGCAATAACATGGTGTGGGCGGATTTCTGCCAGTCATAGGCTGTGTCACGCCCCTCCAGCCTGTGTCTTAGAATAAGAGGGAGGTGAAGTCTCCATTAATCTACATGCGATGTCCCATCCTCATTGTGTTTAGCTTGTTACTGGACATGGAGGAGGAGGGAGGGAGTAGGCTGTCATTTACCAGTGTGTATACACCCACATGTGTGACTCTATAGTCTATAGGCTGCTCAACAACTTTGGCAACAAGACTAAATTTCAACTTACATTTAGGGATATCAGTCCTGCCCCCATGAGCATACACTCAAAGATCCCCATCTTACATGAATGCATGCATATACTAGGGCCACTTTAGAGAAGAGCCACACTATGTCTTTGGCAAAGTCTGTGCAGTTATTTTTAAAGTTGTTGTACACCTGAGACATGAAATTTGAACAAAGCATATAGTGTGTACTTGTTTCAATCCAGAGCACCAAGTGTCATTTCTATCTGCTGTTTCATTCATTTTCTTTTTTTTTTCTTCCAAGATGATTTTATCATGTTTTTATTAAAACTTATCCTGTGGTCACTTGTCCGTACTGCCTATAATAGTCCCGCATTTTCGGAGGGTTTTCCTTTCCCTATGTCCTATGGGATGATAGCATTCTCACAACTCCCTACATTTCGCTGCTTCATTCCTCTGCAATCAGCATGAATCACTTCTGACAAGTTTTCCTGACACCAAGAGAAATATGGTGACAGGAGGGAGCTTCAGCTGATTGAGAGCCTCAGCTCTGTTCCTGTGTGAAGGGGGGTGTGTCCCTTCCCTCCAATCAGCTCTCAGAGCTCTCCTCACTGAGCTCTGCAGAATGTGACTTCAATTCTACTCCCCCTTTTTTCTAACAGATCGGACATGCTTTATAAATTCTGGACTTTGAATGGTTGTAGAGAAGACTGCAGATAAACAGGAACAACTTATGTAGGAGTATTTGTTTCACCTCTGTGTATTAAATGAGGCTGGTCACTTTACAGGCTATATGTAAGGGTTTACAACCACTTTAAGTATTTATTGCTAGCTGAAATGAAAATGATTTAAATGCATCTGACTATGTACCCAAATTAAAAGTATTTTGCCTAAAAACACACTAACGATTTACTAACTGCTAAAACCAACAGCCAGTACTCCATACTCTTACTACTTGACCTCTCTGCGGTCTTCGATACTGTTGACCACCCGCTCCTTCTCAATAAACTACATTCCCTTGGCCTCCGAGATTCTGCTCTATCCTGGTTCTCTGCCTATTTATCACAGCGCTCCTTCAGTGTCACTCTGTGTACTCCTCTCTCCATTGGCCCTTTCTGTGGGGGTCCCCCAAGGCTCTGTTCTTGGATCCCTTCTCTTCTCTATCTACACCTCCTCCCTTGGTCACTTGATAACCGCCCACGGCTTCCAATACCACTTATACGCTGATGACACCCAAATCTATCTGTCTACTCCTCACCTCACTCCTTCAGTCTCCTCTCACATTACTAACTGACATATCAGCATGGATGTCGCACCACTTCCTTAAACTAAATCTCTCCAAAACTGAGCTATTAATATTCCCCCCCCCCCGCTCGTGCCCCCCCCCATGACTTTTCCATCAAAATCAACAATTCAACCATCAGTCCCTCCCCTCACGCCAGGGTACTAGGTGTAATCCTAGACTCTGACTTGTCATTTCAGCCTCAAATCCAATCGTTGTCAAAAGTTTGTAGAATTCACCTCCGTAACATCTCTAAAATTTCTCCCCTTTTTATAACAAATGAAACCACAAAGCTCCTCATTCACTCCCTTGTTATCTCTCGTCTTGACTATTGCAACTCCCTTCTCATTGGCATGCCTCTCAATAGGCTATCCCCTCTTCAGTCTATCATGAATACCGCTGCCAGACTTATCCACCTTACCAACCGCTCAGTGTTTGCCAACCCTCTCCTCCAATCCCTACACTGGCTCCCAATCACCCAGCGAATTCAATTCAAAATACTAACCACAACATACAAAGCCATTCACAACTCTGCCTCGAGCTACATCACCAATCTTGTCTCCAAATATCACCCAAATTGTCCTCTCCGCTCTTCTCAAGACCTGCTACTCTCCAGCTCTATCGTCTCTTCCTCTCATGCTTGTCTCCAGGATTTCTCCAGAGCCTCTCCCATCCTCTGGAACTCGCTACCTTCACCTGTCCGGCTATCCCCTACTTTTGCTACCTTTAGGCGATCCCTGAAAACTCATCTCTTCAGGAAAGCCTATCACGTCTCTAACTAATCTTTTACCACTTCCATCAGCTCATTCCCCACAGTTACAACCTTTTGTACCACCTGCCCCACCCTATTAGATTGTAAGCTCTTCTGAGCAGGGCCCTCTTAATCCTCCTGTATCCTATTGTATTATAACTGTATTGTCTCCCTTTTATATTGTAAAGTTCTGTGTAAACTGTTGGTGCTATATAAATCCTGAATAATAATAATAATAATAATAATAATAATAATAATAATAATAGTAGAAGTCTTTTCACACTAGTTCCTAAATTTGCATGAAACAAAATTGAAATAAAAAACAAAAAACACACATACTTTTTCTGATTCGTCCACACTGACAGACTTTACAACGCAAGAGGTGGTACGGATCTGTCCGCGGGCTATAGCATTGTTCTGGGAAGGGTGCATAGGTGGCAGCGGAGCTCTTCGTTTCTTTGGTACATCAGAAGGCATGGTGTTGGAGTCGTAGGATTTTATAACAGTGTTTGCTCTCACTGCATGTGTTGGCCTTGGTTTATTGAGCAGTGGAGTGGCCGGAGCACTGGAGGTCTGGAAAAAGAACAGGAAAATTGGCTATCATTTGAAAAAGTTGCAGGAAATCATTGATTTACATTTTGTTTGCAATGATGCATTTCACAGTTTTAGATTTGTCTTACTAGATTGCTCACAGCAGATTAGATTACTTCCAGCACTGATGCAATGAATTCAGACTCATATTATTCCCTGCCATCATGACGGACAGGGAACTGCACATCATTTTTTTTTTTTTTTAGACACATGTAAGATAGATCAGCCTTAAAAAAATGCGTAGTTTGTAATTACAGTGGAACCTTGGATTACGAGCATAATCTGCTCAAGGAGAATGCTTGTAATCCAAATCACTCGCATTTCAAAGCGAGTTTCCCCATAGAAGTCAATGGAAACGAAGATTTCTATTGCATGCAATATCGCATGTGGCCAGAGGTGGGGGGGCACCAGAGAGCCTGGGAAATACTAGGGCACAGCTCGGCTGAACTCAGAAAGGCTCGGAAACACTCTGGAACGGAGTATTTCCGAACAGCTCCGAACCGTTCCAAGTGTCACCTGCGCCCCCGCACCTCGGCCAAATGCAGTACTGCACACCCCATCAACTTGAATCCTGCTTGTTTTGGAAAGACAACACTCGCAAACCAAGTCAGGATTTAAAAAAAAAAAAAAAAGTTGCTCGTCTTTCCAAAAGCTCGTTAACCGTGTTACTCGTAAACCAAGGTTCCACTGTAAATATGTATAGGGGGGCAGCCATACACTAATTACATACTGTTGTCCTGCTTTGCAGCACTACACAGCTCCTTCTCCCCACGCACGTCTTTGGGTCAGCTAACTCATTAAAAGAAATGTACTCTGTTTGGCTGATATCAACCTTAACAGTTGTAATGCAGTTAGGCAGAGTGATTGCACTGGTTAATCTTTCGGCCACTAGTGGTTAATCTACAACCCCAATTCCAAAAAGGTTGAGACGCTGCGTAAAATCAACATAAAAACAGAATGCAATGATTTGCAAATCTCAAATCCATATTTTATTCACAATAGAAAGCATGTCAAATGTTGACAAAACTGACAAAATGTACCATTTTAGGAAAAAAAATAAGGTAATTTTGAAATTGACGTTAGAAACACGTCTCAAAAAAGTTAAGACAAAAAGCAGGCAAAGAAAGTGGTACCAACAAAAAAGAGCTGAAAGAACATTTTGCAACTAATTAGGTTAATTTGCAACAAGTCAGTAACAATACTGGGAATAAAAAGAGCATCTTAGTGAGTCAGAGTGTCTCAGAATATGGCAGAGGTTCACCAATCTGTGAA
Source organism: Lithobates clamitans (assembly GCA_037952925.1). NCBI lineage: Eukaryota > Metazoa > Chordata > Amphibia > Anura > Ranidae > Lithobates > Lithobates clamitans. The sequence continues at coordinate 9,194,068 of JBBGZY010000502.1, read as the reverse complement.
AAGCTGCGTCTAAAAGTTGACGAACAATTTCAGAATAATGTACCGCCACCTGAAATTGCAAAGACTTTAAATACATTATCTACAGTACATAATATCAAAAGATTTAGAGAATCTGGAGATATATCTGTGTGCAAGGGACAAGACCGAAACGCAATATTGGATGCCTGTGATCTTCATGCCCTCAGAAGGCACTGCTTTAAAAACAGGCATTATTGTGTAAAGGACATCATAGCATGGGCTCAAAAATATTTACAAAAATCACTGTCTGAACACAGTTCGCTGTGCCATCCCAAAAACGCTGCCATCTTCTCTGGGCCAAAGCGGATTTAAAATGGTCTATTGCAAAGCGGAAAACTGTTCAGTGGTCAGATGAGCTGAAATTTGACATTCTTTTTGGCAACCATGGGCGCCGCGTCCTCCAGACTAAAGTGGAGAGGGACCTTCTGACTTATCAGCACTCAGTTAAAAAGCCTGCATCTGATGGTATGGGGGTGCATTAGTGCATATGGAATGGGCAGCTTGCACACCTGGAAAGGCACCATCAATGCTGAAAGATCTATCCAGATTTTAGAGCAGCATATGCTCTTATCCAGACAACATCTTTTTCAGGGAAGGCCTTGCATACAGGACAATGCTAAACCGCATACTGCATCTATGATAACAACATGGCTTTGTAGTAGAGGAGTCCGGGTGCTTAACTGTTCTGCCTGCAGTCCAGATCTTTCACCAATTGCAAATATTTGGCACATCTTGAACAAAAAAAACATGACAAAGACCCAGGACTGTTGAGTAGTTAGATGCCTTTATCAGGTCTCCCCCAAAACTCCAGCAACTGGTCTCACCAGTTCCCAGACATTTACGATGTGGTGTTAAAAGAAGAGGGGGTGCTACACTATATTAAACATGGCCTTGTCCCTTGTCCCAATTTTTTTTTTTTAATTGGGGTTGTACTTTGCCAGCTTTTTTGAGATGTGTTGCTGCCAATTTCAAAATGACCTTATTTTCTTCTTAAAATAGTGCATTTTCTCAGTTTAAAACTTTGATAGGTTTTCTATTTTCTTTTGTGACTAAAATATGGGTTTATGAGATTTGCAAAATCATTGCACTCTGTTTTGCTTTAGATTTTACACAGCATCCCAACCTTTTTGGAAATGAGGATGTACAGCCATGGCCAAAAGATTTGAAAATGACACAAATATAAAATTTTCACTAAGTCTGCTGCCTCAATTTTTATGATGGCAATTTGCATATACTTCCAGAATGTTATGAAGAGTGATCGGATGAATTGCAATTAATTGCAAAGTCCCTTTTTTCCAATAAAATTAACTTAATCCCATAAAAAAACATTTTCACTGCATTTGTGAAGAAGGCTTCAGGGCGCCCAATAAAGTCCAGCAAGCGCCAAGGCGGTTTCCTAGAGTTGATTCAGCTGCGGGATCGGGGGACCACCAGCACAGAGCATGCCCAGGAATGGCAGCAGGCAGGTGTGAGTACATCTGCATGCACATCGAGGAGAAGAATTATGGAGGATGGCCTGGTGTCAAGAAGCCACTTCTCTCCAGGAAAAACATTAGGGACAGACTGATATTCTGCACAGGGAACAGGGATTAGACTGCTGAGGACTGGGGTAAAGTAATTTTCTCTGATGAATCCCCTTTCCGATGTTTGGGGCATCCGGAAAAAACATTGTTACAAGAAGAAAAGGTGAGTGCCACCAACCGTCCTGTGTTATGCCAACAGTAAAGCATCCTAAGTCCATTCATGTGTGGGGTTGCTTCTCAGCCAAGGGAGGGGATTCACTCACAATTTTGCCTAAGAACACAGCCATGAATACAGAATAGTACAAAAGCATCCTCTGAAAGCAACTTCTCCCAACCATCCAAGAACAGTTTGGAAATGATGCTTTTCCAGCATGATGGAGAACCTTGCCATAAGGCAAAAGTAAGTGGCTTGGGGAATAAAACATGGAAATTTTGGGTCCATGGCCAGGAAACTCCCCAAACCTTAATCCCATTGAAAACTTGTGGTTAATTCTCAAGAGGCGGATAAGCAAAAAAAAAAAACACAACAACCCACAAATTCTGACAAACTCCAAGTACTGATTATACAAGAATGGGCTGCCATCAGTCAGGATGTGGCCCAGAAGATGATTGACAACATGCCAGGGCGAATTGCAGTGGTCTTGAAAAAGAAGGCTCAACACTGCAAATATTGACTCTGCATAAAAACAATGTCATTGTCAATAAAAGCCTTTGACACGTATGAAATGCTTGTAATTATACTTTAGTATTTAATACCATAGTAACAACTGACAAAAAGATCTAAAAACACTGAAGCAGCAGACTTTGTGAAAATTAATATTTGCGTCAGTCTCAAAACTTTTGGCCATGGCTGTATAAATTATTCATCTAATGCAATACATAAAAATTAATCAATACATTAATCAATCAATACATTAAACAAGAATTTAAAAGTCATATTATTTTTTATAGGTAAATACTGCAATAAGATGTGCTCAACAAAAATATATTATACTTTACCTTTATTAAACCTAGTAATAAACCCAAAACCAAAAAAATGACGCATTAGTTTTTGTTTTCACCTGATGATCGGGGAAGTAACACACTTCTTGTATTATACCGCGTACACACGATCGGTTTTCTCGTCGGAAAAAGAATATGACGGCTTTTCCGACAGGATTCCGCTCAAGTTTGCCTTGCATACACACGGTCACGCAAAAGTTCGCTGAAATTACGACTGTCAAGAACGCAGTGACGTACAACACTACTACGAGCCGAGAAAATTACGTTCATTGTTTCCGAGCATGCGTAGGGATTTTGCGCGTCGGAATAGCCACAAACTATCGCATTTTCGGAAAGGAACTTTTCCCGACTGAAAAATTGAGAGCATGCTCTCAAGCAGATCTAGCAGATTTAGATGGACTTCACAAACAGATTGAAGCTGAATTCCGGCTAACAACTTATGAGCAGTTACAGCAACAGCTGTGTTCCTTTTGGTATAAATGTTTAATATAAATGAATAAACGCTGATCATTCTAAGCACCCTTGCCAGTTTTAAATGATTTGTTTAAACCCTATATATGCTACATCTGCAAGACAGCTCATTCTGCTGAAAAACAGACTTACTGGGAGGATCACCAGGTGGAAAAAAAAAAAAAAAAAAAGCTTTTTTTTATTTTTTAAGGCAAACGTACTCATCACACCTAAGTATTGGTAAGCTGCAAGGTAATAAAGGTTAGCTTGTGGGTTTAATGGTTTAATATCACTTTAAACAACTAAGACCCAACTGCTCTCCCCCTTCTCTTAAAAAATAAACACCATAACTCAGACCTCCGATCAGATGGTCACCCAGCTATAAATGATGTGGCCTATGCAGAGTAAGGTGGTGTCTCTGCAAGCATTATACACTATGACCTGAAACGTGTCCATGTCTGGTACTGCGGAGCTCACCAGATTTCAGTAGTGCGGAAAGACACCCAGTCCAGAAGAAGCCACAGTGCTTAGAAGTGGCCGATCGTGCAATATGAGGCATGTGTTATATTGTATAGTTTTGACAATGAAGACCGAAAAAAGGTGGGCATTGGGCCTTCATTGTTTAACCACTTCAATACCAGGCACTTACACCCCCTTCCTGCCCAAGCCAATTTATCAGCTTTCAACCTTGTCACATTTTGAATGACAATTGCGCGGTCATGCTACACTGTACCCAACTATTTTTGTATTATTTTGTTCCCACAAATAGAGCTTTCTTTTGGTGGTATTTGATCACTGCTGGGGTTTTTATTCTTTGCGCACCAAATAAAAAAAGGACAGAAAATTTGGGGGAAAAAGCTTTTATTTGTTTCTGTTATAACATTTTGTAAATAAGTAAGTTTTCTCCTTCACTGATGGGCACTGATGAGGCTGCACTACGGGCACTGATGGTCACTGATAGATGGCACTGATGGGCATCACTGATAGGGAGACATCTGGCAGGCATTGGTAATGGGCACTGACTGGCACCATTTGTGGGCACTGATTGACATATTTTGGGCACTGTCATCCCTGGTGGCCATGGGTGGCATACCTGGTAATCCATCCATTGTGTGCTATCCCTGAGGGTCCAGTGTGGGCAACCGCGGGGGGGCTGCACTGATAATCAGCGCAGACCCCCCCCCCTGTCAGGAGAGCTGCCGATCGGCTTTCCTCTACTCGCGTCTGTCAGTTTACACTGTGATCAGCCGCGATTGGACATGACTGATCACTTGGTAAAGAGCCTCCGTCAGAGGCTCATTACTGAGATCGGTGAAGCGGTGTGTCAGACTGACACGCCACACCACTGATCGCCGTGCTGCGCACCCCCACGGGCGCGGGCCAGCAGTTATCCTGAAAGACGTCACATGACGTCCAGTCAGGACAACTAAACCGCCGTCCGGCCGTCATTTTGCTGTAGGCCAGGTGGGAAGTGATTAATGTAAGCTTATCCTTTAAAACATAATTTATCCTTTCTGCAGTTTCAGTGATACATGCAATTAAAAAAAAAAAAAAAAAAGTAGTAAGGAGGTATTGTTGTTTTCACAAATCAGTTTTCTTTTTTTATGCAGTCTCTAATAGATTCACTCCTTCATATTTTTTAGCTGCAAGTCTGGTTCTTTGAGCAAACAACAGGCAGGCTTTCAAAAGAACAGTTGGTGTCTGTGGTGTGTAAATAATGTGACCAGAACACCCCCTCCCCTTTTCTAGAATAGCACCGATGAAGCTCAATCCACTAAGCTATTACAGCCGTTATTTTCAGCAATGAGAGCTGAAAAAGCAGCCATATGGCTGGAAACACCAATCACAACGGCAAGCTCAGTAAACTGGGCCTGTTGTCTCTAAACGGTCACTAAAAATGTAAATACACATGGCAGTAAGGCTGCTTTCACACTGGGGCGGTGGGGGCGTCAGCGGTAAAACAGCGCTATTTTTAGCATTTGCACCCGAATTGACAGAATTAACAGATTTGCACTGGATTCTGGACTGCAAACCGCAGCCGCATATATGTGAACCCAGCCTAAACTCTGCTGGTTATTTATTGCCGTCTGTGTCAACTCACTTTCTTTCCTAAACATAAGTGGCTATAGAGAGAAGAAATTTGGCCAGCAGTTTTACCCTCATTCGCACGTCCATTAAAATAAAAGATGGAGTTTCACTTTAGTTGCTGAATTATTACAGGTACTTCCACGGTGCTGTCAATTTACACAGCACAATCTGTCTATCTATAGAGATAGACAGATATATATATATATATATATATATATATATATATATATATATATATATATATATATATATATAGAGATAGATAGATAGATAGATAGATATACACACATATACATACACACACATTATATATATATATATATATATATATATATATATATATAAATAAACACTCAGATCAGTCCTTGCCCTATAGGAGCTTTCAATCTAAGGTCCCTAACTCACATTTATTCATATGCAAGTCTCTGGAGTGTGGGAGGAAACCACGCACACTTTGTGCAGGTAGCGCCATTCTGGAGATTCAAACCGATGACCCTGGTGCTGCTAGGTGAAAGTGCTTACACCACTAATCCGCTGTGCTACCATTATTTTCACCATAAAACACACTGCATGTTAACAATTTTTGCTCAAATAGGTGTATGTCTTCTTCACAAGTGCATGTCGCTGAAGTTTTATATAACTTTAGTGGGAATGACCATAATTCTTTGGTCCCGTACAAATGCTTCTTGTGGACCATGCGTAGTCTAGCGATGACCAGAACATTCTGTGACTATTCATAACCGTTTCATCTAAAAACAGATCCCATGTAGAATACAGGTACAGTAATCAAAGGTAATCATCTTACCTGATCCCGCTTTTTTTTAGTGCTTCTCCGGAAAAAATTAAAGAACCGTTTGTCATCATTCTGCTTCATCTCCACATTCTGACAAGACTCTGTAAATGATATTGCTTATATGCTTAGGACAAGACATACATAATACAAAGCGATCTCTAACAGTGACATTGGTAGCTTTAAGGGACAACATTTTTGGTGTCATTAATCCACAGTGTTTTTCAAATGTTCAAGAACAAATCACGGGTCTGATTTTAATCAAATTGTTTGAAGATGACTAACCATACAGTATGACAGAAATCTCTGGTATGACCTGCAACTGGGGCCCTGCTGTATTTCATTGAACCTGCTGCAGGTCTCTATCATTTAGGTGTAAATTAGCAACAAAAACTGCTAGCCTTCCTTGGAAGAAAAATGCTTATGGTACCCCATGTTTCTTATGCCGTGTACACACACGAAGGGGGTATAGTGGCGCTACCTATATGCTGAACAGTGATAGACCCAGATCGCTCTTTAGGTGGTGTGTGCTTCAAAATGTGAATGTTATATGTGAATATACCATATGCAATAACATGGCATAAGATACATTGCTATGTTAATAATAATATGTGCCAACTTCCTTTAGGGAGTAAAGTATAATTCTGTCAAATGTGAACAAACACAATGAACCTGAAAATGTGGTGCTACAATATCATGAATGTCAATATAATAGTGCAGTGAAACTGCATATACCCCCCTTCTTTCTATTTTCTATTATTCTAGTCCCCTATTGGGGACCTAGTAGGGTAGGCTGCACACCTAGTACTCTGTTGTAAGCGCGGATTTTTACTTGGTTTACTATAGCACAGGCTTGGTTTAACAATGGATAGGTACATATAACAAATTATTCTGGGTGTCTGGCCTAGGAAAAAAGCTAATTTCCATAACAGCAGCCATCCCAGCTTAAGACATAAAGCAGAGAAAATGAGGATATATTTTAGGGATCTGAACAATCTGGCACTACGAACTATAGAAGTTCTTGTTTCAGAGAAAATCTAAGTTTTCTCAGGTTGACCAAAGGGCCGTTATGTTGCCAAGTATATAGGAATCTGTGCCCATTAACGTTCTATTTATTATGTTCTTCTGAAAGGTCACAAAAGAAGTAAGCGGAAAATGAAAAGACGACTTTTTACACTAAAAATACTTGCCTTGTAAAGGTGGCAGTTTGAATTCTGTAGGAGATGTAGCTAAAAAAAAAAAGCAGAAATACATTTTGTTAATAAAAATGCAAGAATCTATGATTTATTCAACCCTGTGAAAAAAAAAAATAGTGCCAACTTTGATGGTATGCAACAAAGTTATCCAAATTTTATATAATATATACATACATATACACACACCACACACACACTCAAGTTGAAGAGACCCTGTCACCAGATCATTAGGTTTCAACAACAATGTTCCCGTAAGGTTGCATACATTATTTTATTTGAAAAAAAAAAACACCTTTGTGTAGATTCTCGCTAGGACCTCTGCTGGACACCATTATCTTGGATGTGATGTTAGCAGCTCTATCAGACTAATGCCCCGTACACACGGTCGGATTTTCCGACGGAAAATGTGTGATAGGACCTTGTTGTCAGAAATTCCGACCGTGTGTAGGCTCCATCACACATTTTCCATCGGATTTTCCGACACACAAAGTTTGAGAGCAGGCTATAAAATTTTCCGACAACAAAATCCGTTGTCGGAAATTCCGATCGTGTGTACACAAATCCGACGCACAAAGTGCCACGCATGCTCAGAATAAATAAAGAGATGAAAGCTATTGGCTACTGCCCCATTTATAGTCCCGACGTACGTGTTTTACGTCACCGCGTTCAGAATGATCGGATTTTTCGACAACTTTGTGTGACCGTGTGTATGCAAGACAAGTTTGAGCCAACATCCGTCGGAAAAAATCTTAGGATTTTGTTGTCGGAATGTCCGAACAAAGTCCGACCGTGTGTACGGGGCATTAGGGTGGTCACTCAAATTTACATTCTATAGCAGCCTTTCTTAACCTTTTCAACACGGATGAACGCTTGAAATAACTTTCTGGTCTCAGGGAACCCTTGCTAAGAAGGACTACATCTACAACTCACGTGGTGGTCAGTGGGAAGAATGTTCCCTACACTTTTGGTTATTGGGAAGAATTACCTTCTTACAGAGAGCTAAAAAGATCAGGGGTCCCACTGGAAACGCCAGAATTGCTTAAGGAACGCTTTGCAATCTCTGGAGGAATCCTAGTTGAGAAACCCTGCTCTATAGAATTCCTCTTCACTCCTTCTTCTGCCACTACATAAGTTATGTAAGCTGGTGAAGGGAGGGGAGAAGGAATTTCTACACTGACTGTGTCAACACTGTAGCACCTTCAGAAGCACATTGCATGTCTAATGAAAATTGTTTATGAAAACAGAAAAATGCTAGAAGTAAGCTTTTTAAATACTTGATTTTTCTATGCATCTACCAGAATTTTTCTAACTCGGTAACAGGGTCTCTTTAAAAAGATGATATGGAAGATAACATGAGCATGCAAAAAAATACATAATTGTAGAAGACATGAGGATTCTCTCACAAAAACATGAGGAACTAGTGTTTTGTTTCCCAAAAATAAAGAAAAAGCAATTTATATAACTGGTTTTATCCATTTGGTCAAAAAATAAGTCCCACAAGAATCATGAACAGTGTTCCCATCTTTTTTTCAGTATGATCACTAGTTCCCGCACATGCCCCACAGTAACACTTTATGTATGGTAGAAATAGGTCTGGAGATGCTAGAAATGGGCAGAGGACTTTACAATAAAATGCAATGTCTGCTGAATACTCAGCCAAGCTTGCCTCCCATGGAGGGTCTTCATCCATTGACCTGCTGCATTGTCATCACTTGAGCACTGATTAGATCACAAGGACATCATTGTTTAGACATTAATAAGTTATTTTTAGACTGGTTTATGTTAACTAGAGCCTCAATTTACCTTTATTCTGATCCAAAGCATAGAGTTCCCTCAAACCAAGGTCATTGAGAGACTTTGTGATGTCAAGGGGTTTCTGTGACTGGTAATCATGTAGGAGTACTGTAGTCTCGGGATCAAATTCACATTTACTACAAATGGAGGGAATGTGATCTTGCAATGGAACAAAAGGACTAACTCTCATCACCGTCTTCTGTGTTTTCCTATAGTTGATGACAACTCGAACAGTTTGCTGTAATAGAAAAATAATATTTAAGTGCCTTTGTTAAAGCAATCTTTGAAAAACACAACTGCAATAATACATAGGTAGTGGGGGGATTTTCAGGCTTAAACACTTCGAAATCAACCACATGCTTGTGTAATATAGTGTAGGCACTGTCAAACCAATTGCTCTCCGGTCTGGCAGTGCCTCTATACTCCCTGTGATTTGGCAGAGGCAGCAATGTAGGGTTAGAAGCTTCTTTACTTAGGTAAACAAACACTAAAGACCAAGGTAAGGGGCATCCTACTCCCAATGATGATGATGGTTAAGGGCATCCTGTTCTCACCTACACTAAAGTACAGGGCATCTTACTACCACCAATACCAATGAAATTAGTGCATCCTATTTCCACTGACAACAAGGCAAAGGGTGTCCCACTCCCACTGACCCCAAAGTAGGGGACAATCTCCTTCAAATTATACTAAATGTAAGATGCATCTTACTACCACGGACACCAAGGTAAGACACATCCTATTCCCATTGACACCAAGGTAAGACACATCCTATTCCCATTGACACCAAGGTAAGACACAGCCTATTCCCATTGACACCAAGGTAAGACACATCCTATTCCCATTGACACCAAGGTAAGACACATCCTATTCCCATTGACACCAAGGTAAGACACATCCTATTCCCATTGATACCAAAGTACAGGACATTTTGCTTCCACTAACACCAAGTTAAGGGGGAACCTCCTGCCACTGACAAGGTAAGGGGCATCCTGCTCCCACTAATACCAAGTTATGAGGCATTCTGCTCCCATCAATATCTAGGGAAGCTACATTCTACTTCTGACATAGAAGGGCATTTACACTTTAAGCACTTCAGCTCCGGAAGGTTTTACCCCCTGAATGGACAAAGGATTATTTGCAATTTGGCACTGCACTGCTTTAACTGGCAATTGCACGGTCATGCATGCTGTACCCAAACAAAATTTAAGTTCTTTTTTTCCCCCACAAATAGAGATTTCTTTTGGTGGTATTTGATCACCACTGGGATTTTTATTTTTTGCGAAATAAACAAAAAAGGAATGACAATTTTTGAAAAAAAAAGATATTTTCTACTTTTTGTTATAAAAAATATCCAAAAAAACAAAATTTTTGTCATACATTTAGACCAAAATGTATTCAGCCACATGTCTTTAGTAAAAAAAAAAAAAAAATCCAATAAGCGTATATATATTGATTGCACAAAAGTTATAGCGTCTACAAACGATGGTATATTTATTGGAATTTACGCAGCTTTTACTTGCCAACTGCTTATCTCAGTTCTCGAGGTGCTAAAATGGCAGGGCAGTACAAAACCCCGCCAAATGACCCCTTTTTGGAAAGTAGACACCTCAAGGAATTTGCTGAGAGGCATGTTGAGCCCATTGAATATTTCATTTTTTTGTCACAAGTGATTAAAAAAAAACAAAAAAAAAAAACAAAAAAAATAAAATAAACCACAACATTAGTTCGGGGATGCCACGCGTGCAAGACCTTTTTGGAGCCTAGCAGCGTACAGGCCCCCGAAAACCATTCACCGCCTCCAGGATTTCAAAGAGCTTTAATTGGTAGGGAGAAAGTGAAATCAACAATCACACTTTGGGAGGCCTTGAAATGTCAAGATAGCACCAAAATCCACCCAAATGATCCCTTTTTGGAAAGTAGACACCCCAAACTATTTGCTGAGAGGCATGTTGAGTCCATGGAATATTTATTGTTTTGCCACAAGTTTCGGGAAAATTACAATTTATTTATTTTTATTACACAAAGTTGTCACTTAAAATTATATATTGCTCAAACATGCCATGGGTATATGTAAAAGGACACCCCAAAATACAGTCTTCTGCTTCTCCTGAGTAAGGCGAGTATTTTGCAGCACTCATTTGTTTTAGAAAATGAAGAAAGGAAAGGAAAATATATATTTTTTTTCTTTTTTCAATTTACAAAAAACTTCGACAAAAAGCGAGATCTGCAAAATACTCAACATGCCTCTCAACAAATAGCTTGGGGTGTCTACTTTCAGAAAATAGGTCATTTGGAGGGGGGGGGGGGGTTGTGGCATCTTGTCATTTCATGGCCTCTGAAACTGTGATAGGTAGTGAGGAAATGAAATGAACAATTTACGCACTTAGAAAGCCTGAAGGCAGGTGAAGGCGGGGATTGGTTTTCGGGGTTCTGTACCCAGCTAGACTCACAAAAAGTTCCACACATGTGGTATCCCCGTCCTCAGGATAAGCAGCAGAATGTATTTTGGGGTGTAATATCACATATACCCATGGCATGTTTGACCACTATATAATTTAAGTGACAACTTTGTAAAAATAAAATAAAAATTTTGGTCATTTTCCCAAAACTTATGGAGAAACAACCATTCCATGCACTCAACATGCCTCTCAGCAAATAGCTTGGGGTGTCTTCTTTTCAAAAGGTAGATATTTGCCAGCACACCATGAATTGACACAAAGTAACGTGCAAACGGATTATTTATTGCATGATCACAACACAAGGAGAGTAACTTTTCGGAGTCACACAGGACCCCTTTGTCAGGCATGTGAGATCCAGCTGGTTGTTGCTGCAGCACCCAAACTTTGAGAGCTTGTCCAGGAATGTGTGCGATGCCCAACATTGGAAGCTTATGCCACACATCAACCACTCTACTAACCACTTGAAGACCAAGCCTTTTCTGACACTTTTTGTTTACATTCAATATTTTTTTTGCTATAAAATTACTTTAAACGCCCAAACAGTATGTATTTTTTCAAAGCAGAGGCCATACAGAATAAAATGATGGGTGTTGCAGTTTTTTTTTTTTTTGTTTTTTTTTTACACAGTATTTGCGCAGCGATTTTCCAAATGAAATTTTTTGTGGACAAAAAACTTTTTTGAATTTTAATGCACAAAAAAACACTATATTTGCCTAAATGTTTGGTAAAATATAAAAGATGATCTCATGCCGAGTACATAGATACCAAACACGACATGCTTTAAAAATTGTGCACGTCCATGCAACGGCGAAAAACTACATATATTTTTAAAAGCCTTTACAGGTTACCACCACTTTAGATTTTCAGAGAAGGTCTACTGCTAGAATTACTGCCCTCGATCTGACTTTCGCAGCGATACCACACATGCATGGGGCAATTGCTGTTTACATATGAGACTGATGCTAGCGTTTGCCTTTGTGTGCGAGCACGGGAGGGCAGGGGTGCTTTAATTTTCATTTTGCTTTTTACTTTTATTTTTGCACTGTCCCTTTCATTTTTTTTATTAAATCACAGGGAATGTAAATATCCCCTATGATAGCAAAAGGAAGTGACAGGTACTCTATTTTTGAAAAATGTGGGGTCAATTAGACTCTAGATTTCTGACCACACCAAGATCAGTATGATAAGATGCTTTCCCAATTTAAAAATGGCGCTGTTGAAATCCAGTGAAACCGAAGCGATGAAATGCTCATAGCTTCCAGTTTCTTAGACCATAGAGATGACTGGAGCCATTCTGGTCTCCGACCAGCTCTATGGTTAGCTGGCAGAACCACCGGCTGCATTTTCGGGTTCCCCGGTGGGACAGGAGAGCCCGAGAAAACCATAAAAGACTTGTAAAAGCAGTTTAGCGGCTAATTAGCCACCAGGATTGCCTACTGAAAAAAAAAAAAAAGATACCAAGATGATGCCTAAACCTGCAGGCATCATTCTGGTATAACTACTCAAAGTCCAGCAACATACCAGTACGTTGTTGGTCCTAGTTGGGCATATATGTTGTTTTTTTTTTTTATGCAGTTTTATACAGATTTCTCCATTCACATTGATCAATGTGAAATCAAAATGGTGGTATGCCCAACATTAGAATACCGCCCTGCATGCACCCACTTCTAAATGATGGGCATACATGCACTTTTCTTTTTTTTCATTCGATGTGGATGAAGAAATCTCTGCCAATTAAAAAAAAATATATGGCGAAGCATAGGGGCAATCCTCCATCTGTCCACCCCAGCCCCTTTGCTTCGCAATATATGCTCTTTTTAAAAAAAAATTTAAAGGTGGTGGTGAAATCACCTCTTACAGCACTGCAGTCGCTAATTTTACGTATTATGAGAGCAAACCCTGTTGCTGAATGGCGTACCTGCAAAGCAAACCATGGTTAACAATAAAACACAGTAACAGTACCGTAGAACAGTAGAAAGACATACCTGCAAAGCAAACAATGGCTAACAAAACACAGTAACAATAAAACATTACAGTATAGCATAAAATACAGTAAAACTGTAAAAACAATAAAACGACAAATTATTTTTGGCTTTTTTATATATTTTTTTACTTTTATTTATTTTTTTTAAACTTTTATTGTAACTGTAAAAAACTTTGAACGTTCCAGGCCAGGGTCTCTCAAAAACGCATTACTTATCGAACATCTTTCGAGTCCTTGTGTGGTTATGTGGCCTAGACTGTGCCATGCTGTACCTTATACAGTACTAATAATCCACTAGTGTGTGGTAGCGATGGAAACAGTCCCCGATGCAGAGAGCGGATTCACCAGGACAGGAGGGACAAAAATAGCGTGTTACCCCTGTATCCGTGCTTGCTACAGACATGGCATGTTTTTTGGGGTGCTCTTTGAGTAGGGATACCAGGGAGGACATCTGGTAAATGCCTCTCATGCAGCCAGCTCACTGCATCTGGATTGAGAAATTGTGCCACAGCACCTTCTGGATACAAAAGGGCTGTGATGATTTCTTACTGGAATTTTAAGAAGGATCCACTTCTTCCTGGCGCTTTGTATAGTACATAAGCATTGACCAGAGCCAACTGGAATAAGTATACAGACACTTTTTTTGCACCAACGTCTGGCCTTACGGGTAGCTAAGTGGGGCCCCATCATCTGGTCGTTGAAGTCCACCCCTCTCATTTTAGGGTTGTAGTCGTGGACACAGAGGGGCTTCTCAACAAGACCACTGTTGCAATTTGGACTGCCGTATCTGCATGAATGGAAGACAGAACGGAAACATTCCATTTGTCCTACCACCTCACTGCAACCAATTAATTGGACCTCAAGCAGGCTCTCTCCTCCTAAGCAGGGCATTTACAAGCCGTTGGGGGAAGCCACGGCAATTAGACTGCATGGTGCCACGTGCACCAATTCCTAATTGAAAGAGGTGTCTAAAAAGTGGCACGCTTGTATAAAAATTGTCCACGTATAAATGATACCCCTTTCCGAATAAGGGTGATACCAAATCCCAAACAATCTTGCCGCTGCTCCCCAAATAGTCTGGGCAGTTGGGGGACTCCATGCTGCTATCTTTTCCCTCATAAACCAGGAAACTACATGTATAGCCTGTTGCCCTGTCACAGAGCTTATACATTTTGACCCCATATCTGGCACCTGGCATGCTTGCTGGGGAGAAATGGTTTGAAAACAAGGCAGCCAGAAAATGTAATTAGGGACTTATCAACGCAGACATCTTGTTCGTGGATATACAAGGCTGCAAATTTTTGGTTGAAGTGGTTTACGAGGGGCTGAATTTTGTGGAGCCGATCATATTCAGGATCACCCTGAGGGCGACAGAGTTCATTGTTGAATTGTATAAACCGCAATATTTGCTCGTATCTAGCCCTGGCCATAGCAGCAGAAAACACAGGCATATGGTGAATTGGGTCAGTGGACCAGTATGAACACAACTCACTCTTTTTAGTAATGCCCATGATGAGGGATAGGCCCAAAAAGGTCTTAAATTCGGGAACCGTGATAGGTTTCCATGCAAATTGTCTGGCAAGGGTCAAATTTGGGTTTGTGGCGACAAATTAATTATCATATAAATTGCTTTGGTCCGCAATAGATCCGTACAGATCTTCAGTGAAAAACAGCTCATAAAAACCAAGGGGCATTAAATCTGCTGTTTCCACCTGAATTCTGGATCATGTCACCAAGTGTTACTGCAGTGCTGGTATGTCTACGACCAGGACGTACTAGGCCGCTGGTGCTTGCCAGTTCACCAGAAAGTTGAGCGGCACTAGTACTGGCTCTCTGCTCCATACGAGTATCATGCGATTGTAGCACCTCAGGAACAGAAGAACGGGGTCGAGTACGCCTGACCTTAGCAGGGACCACTACTCCATCAGAGTTATCTGTCAGGGTGCCACCGCTCTCTACAGGTTTGAATACTGAGTCTGAATCTGACAGTGAGGACTCCCCATTGCTGTCATTGGTCATGCTCAGTATCCTGTAGGCCTTTTCACTACAGTACCTTTCCTTTGACACTTTGGCAAATACATTTTTATAGGTACCCAAATGTGACTCACAGGTAAAAAAAAAAAAAAAAAAAAAAAATCACCTGTTTGCCGAGGACTGTTTTAACTGCTAAAAAAAAAAAAAAAAAAAATGTAAAATGCTAGCAAAAATCAGGCCTGACTCTGCTAACGCTGCGGTTTTGTGTACTGTGTATTGGAAATGACAGTGATCTACTGATCCTGCACTTGTTTGGGAGGTGGGCAGAGGGGCTAAATGCAGGTGTTGGCAGGTGTCGGGGCTGACCCTGCCAATGCCGCGTTTTTTGGGAACACCATACTATTGGGGATGTTAGTATAGTTCTGATCAGATCAAAAGATATTGATCCGTTCAGACACTATACCAGTAAAGGAGGTGTATAGTGTATGTTAGTGTTACTGGCAATACGAGGGTTAAAATCTGACACTGTCTGGGATTGACACCAACTGATTCTGACGCTGACTGGCATCACCCGTGACACTAATACACTGATCAGAAAAAAGATCTGTACACTGTACCGATGACACTGACAAGAAGTGAAAGGTTTAACTGGGGGGCGATCAGAGGGTAAAACTTTATTAGGGAATATGTGGTGGGACCCTGATGCTATAAAAGACTGATGATGATGACACTAACTAAAATCACCCATGATGTTAGTTAGGCAACCAACATACTCCTGAAAGTGTTGCATGCCGAAGAGGCTTTCTGAGAATGCAAGAATGGAGGAGAGGTAGGAGAAACCCATAAAGGACAGTATATGCTGTCTTCTACTGCAAGGACCTGCTGGATTAACACATTAAAAGTGATACTAAACTCGAAGTTTTTTTTTTTTTTTTTCATTCAAGGGAGTCCATACTTACATATTGTGTACAGGCAGCACAGTTGCTAAGCAGTTAGCACTTCCACATAGCAGCACTAGGGTTCGTCGGTTCGAATCCCAACCATGACACTACCTGCCTGGAGCATGTTCTCCCTGTGCCCGCGTGGATTTACTCCCACACTCCAAAAACATGCTGGGTAGGTGAATTGAATACTGTCTAAATTGGCCCTAGTATATGAATGAATATGAGGTAGGGACCTTGATTGGAGAATGTAAGCTCCTTGAGGGCAGGGACTAACGTGAATGTACAATATATAGTATATGTAAAGCGCTGCCTTAATTTATGGCGCTATACAAGTACCTGTAATAAAATATAGTCACTGTCCCTTTCTCATATCCTTTAGCTAGCCGCTCCTAAAGAAAACACCTGGGTCTGCTTGCTCCTGGCCAGGGCTGTGTACGTCCATTGAAGCACACTGTGCCCAGCAAGCCACACCCCTGCTCCCTTCAACTGGGTTCTTGACAAACAGCTGCAGGATCCAATCAATCCCCTATCATTACCTTCTCTCTGCAACCAGCAAGTTCAGGCAGGATCCAGAGGCGGTGACAAGAACAGCAGATAAGTGTTTGGGTACCAGAGGGAACTTGGGATGGGGAGGATGGAGTGGGATTGTGAATGCACTGGAGTGTTTTTTTTTTTCCTCCCAATGCTGTGAATGCATTAAAGGTAAAAAAACGTTCAGCCATTAGAACTACTTTAAGAATATGTAGATATTTTAACATCTATAATCTGGCTCCAGTTACATTTTAAGTTTTGCACACATTACATAATCTCAAATTTTGAATTATTGGGGTGAAAAGGGGCATCTAATTTTAAAGTCAGAGTATTTCTATCAGAACAATGAAAATGAGTTTGGCCTTTCTCCTGGCTGCCAGCCTATGGGACCACACCGAACCGAAGCAGGCAGTCACACAAGCTTCAATTTTCTTCTATGTGAAGTCTGAGCTTTAATAATGCACACAAACAACGAAGACACATGATAGAAATGTGAGACTCCCATTGCTATCATGAGATGAAGAAACAATAAATAAACTCCCAAGAAAATATTTTAAGACAGGAAACTCACCTCTGGCATTGTTGGCCCAGGCTTTTTTTGTTTGTCCTCCACATTTTTAGATTTCAGGATAACTTTTTCTACCTCCAGCATTCCAACAGGTGTGTTTGGTTTAAACTTGAGCACGTTTTTGTCTGCTGAGAGCAGTTCTATTGTGTAGGTGGATGGGTTCAAATGATACTGTCCACAAAGGAATACAAGCAGGTCCATCATGGGTTTGCTAGTAAAAAAAAAAAGAAGGGAAGTACAGTTTATATGAGAACCGATTAATAAAGTTTTATGATTCAGCAGTTTTTCACTTGCTTTCACTATCCATGGTCTTGGTTGTGCCTGCACTGCAT
Organism: Lithobates clamitans; assembly: GCA_037952925.1. NCBI lineage: Eukaryota > Metazoa > Chordata > Amphibia > Anura > Ranidae > Lithobates > Lithobates clamitans. Next base: position 9,176,412 of record JBBGZY010000502.1, on the reverse strand, counting down.
GGGTTATCTTCTTGTTTTGTCTAGGTGTGAGCACAGCGCCTATACTCACCAGAACCATTGATCCTCTGGAAAACGGCGCTCCCCCACATCCAGCAGTGGACTGTCCCTGACTTCTTCACATCCAGAGCAGGTCCAAGAACAGCCCACCAAACATGACTGTGGGGGGGTGGGGGTTAGGGGTATACTGGTCTTGCTCTGAAAGGATTAGGCGAGTATATCTTAGCTTTCTGAACCCCTAGACCAAAGCAAACAGCCCCACTGCACGGTAAAAATAAAATACGCAGAACAGAGAAACGTATTCAAAGCTACAGAAACCAGGCAACAGGAAGAGATGGCAACACTGGCAGCCTCATGAGAGGTTTGCTTTAAAATGTTAAATGCCTTTAATCATGAATGGAAGCGTTTGATAATAAGCTACTCTGCTGTAATAATTGGCCCCACCTTTCTTCTCTGCCGATTACAAATCAAACCGGACACAACAAATCACCCAGCTACTTACCTGCCATTTACGGTGGTGGATGTGACCCTGTCACCTGGAAGAACTACATTGAGCTCGATGTCTCTGTCGATATTCTCCTTTTGATCCATGTTAAACTGGAAGGTCTCTGCAGAATCAAAGGATGGCAGACTGTCAGAGTACCGCGTGTCCCCAGGAGGAAGAGGAGCCTTGCCTTTGGCTTTTTTCCTGAAAATAAAAAGACAAATAAACACTTTGTCTAAACTTCACTCAACACATTTCCAGCTGGCAAGTCTGTTCTGTGCAAGTGTGAAGACTCCTTATCCAAGAAAAAGTTGGCTATTCTAATACCCTGACTATGATAGATAGATAGATAGATAGATAGATAGATAGATAGATAGATAGATAGATAGATAGATAGATAGATAGATAGATAGATAGATAAACATTACACAAGCGGCATCAGTTCATGTAAAATATCACATCAAATGTATTAATGAGATCACACACACAGACCAATAGTGACTAGCAGTCTCAGCACTGATCATCACACCACATGGTAGTATGTTGGGGGGAGAAGAACAACTCGCCAACATATGCACATTTCTCCCATGCTTTGTCTAAAGACAAAAATTTAAAAAAAAAAAAAAAAAAAAAAGGGAGGAAAAAAAAAAAAGGAGTAGATAAAGAAAAGGAGAAACTAAAAAAGGGAGAGAGGAGAAAGTAAAAAGAGTAAAAGGAAAAAGAAAGAAAAAAGAGAAAGAAAAGGAAAAAGAAAAAGGGGGGATAAAAAAAGAGGGGGACAAAAAAAAAAAAAGATTAAAAAAAAAAAAAAAAGGAGGAAGGAGGGGAAAGGATAAAGGAAAGGAGTGACTAAAAGGATAGAGGAGAAAAGAAAAAGGTATAGAGAATAGTAAAGGAAAATGGAAAAGGAATAGAAAAGAAAAAAGGGATAAAGAAAAAAAAAAGGAAAAGGGGAACAAAAAAAAGAAAAAAAAAGAAAAGAAAAAAAACAAAAAAAAAAAAGAAGAAGAAGAGGAGGGGGATAAAGAAAAGAAGAAAGGACCGGGAAAAAAAAAAAAAAAAAAAAGGGAAATATAAATGGAAAAAGGAAAAGGGAAAAGCTAAAGAGAAAGTAAAAAGGAAACCAGGACTGACAATCTGGTTTTGGATTAGACTGCAGAGCCCTGTGTTGTCAGGTCAAACAGGAAGTTAGGAGTGGAGTGCATTTCTGAATGGTTTTCTGTACTTGCTGCATTTAAAATTAAACAAAACACAATCTGCATTGCAGAGATGTTCTGCACAGTTTTTTTTTTTAAATTTGCCCAGAAAATAAACTAATTACTGTGAGGTGGAAAGCTTTATGGGGTTTAACAAACCTCCCACACAGGCTTTAAACTAGTATTTGCACATAGAGGTTGATTTACTAAAGGAACATATACAGTGCAGTTGCTCTAGATCTGAGGAAAAGCTCTAAAATGAGGGGAAGCTCTGCCGATTTCTATCATCCAATCATGTTCAAACAAAAGTGCTGTTTTTTTATTTTTCCCCTTGCATGTGATAGGGTATTCTTTGCAAAGTGAAGCTTTACCTTAAGCTCTGGAGTAACTGCGTTTGCAGTGCACAGTGTATTTGCCGTTAGTGAATCAACCACCTCATAGTGTCTCTTCGAGAAACATTGCTTTTACAGCTCTCCTCTACTGAGCAGGTTTGGGGGGGGGGGGGGGGGGGGGATTTTTTAAGGTGAAAAATCCACACAGAGTATTTATAAAACAGGTAAAATCTATGTACCAATGGACTTTTCTGGGTCAGCCAACTAAATGTATTGAAAGCAATTCCTGTGATATCTCAACAGTGTGACTGATGTACAGAGCACCCTACAGATTCACACAACTCTATATTAGATACAATAAAATATATGGAATATCAAAAAAGTAAGTCATAGTAAAATTGACTGAGGAAAATGATTCAATAATAGCTGTATACTAGCCGTATATTCAATAGTCTATTCATATATAGACTAGTCTATTCATACTACAGCATGATAATCAAAGTTCAAAAGTACTTTATATTGCTTTCCATTTCTTTATATAGAGCCTGTCACCACCTGCCGTGCTGCAAACTAAACACAGACAGAAGATCTGTATTCGGGGTACTTGCAGAAAACCTGACGGCTGTAGGATTTTGATTCCAGTAGGCATAAATAATCAGGATGGTCAGTGGTGGACTGTCTCTATCCAACACCCCATGAGTATTTTTTGGGCAGGACTGCCAACCTGATATCCACAATGTTGCAGCAGGCAGGGTTTCTGTAAGTACTTCTAATGCATGTTCCCTGTCTGTGGTTAATCGCAAGTATAATAGGTGATGACAGGGTCTCTTTAAATTGCTTGCCAGCTCTAAAATGATTCTACCACTGAACTTAAAGGTCTGCCCATCTTCAGCAATATGGGAATTAGAGCTGCACGATTCTGGCCAAAATGAGAATAACGTTTTTTTTGCTTAGAATTAAAAGATCACGATTCTCGCGACATAAAATCTTACACATTGTACAAAAAAAAAAAATGGGCTAACTTTACTGGTTAGTTTTTTTTTTTTTTAATTCATTCATTAAAGTATTTTTTTTTGCATTTGAAAGACTGCTACGCAAATACAGTGCGACGTAAAATATTGCAACAACCACCATTTTAACTTGAAAGCAACAAATGTCAGAAAAAGGTTTAGAGCCCTTTCACACTGGGGCGGTTTGCAGGCGCTATTGCGCTAATAATAGCGCCTGCAAACCGACCCGAAAGTGCCACTGCTTTCACACTGGAGCGATGCGCTGGCAGGACGGTAAAAAAGTCCTGCCAGCAGCATCTTCGGAGCGGTGAAGGAGTGGAGTGTATACCGCTCCTTTACCGCTCCTGCCCATTGAAATCAATGGGACGGCGCGGCTATACCGCCGGCAAAGCGCCTCTGCAGAGGCGCTTTGCGGTGATATTTAACCCTTTCTCAGCCGCTAGCGGGGGGTAAAACCGCCCCGCTAGCGGTCGCATACCGATGGTAAAACGCCGTTATTAATAGCGGCACTTTACCGCCGACGCCACCCCCCGCCCCAGTGTGAAAGGGCTCTTAGTGTTTAAGTGTAAAACAAAACAAAAGCCCGGTCATAGACTACCGGGTAAGGGGTTACTTATGCAACGCATTTAAATCATATAAAAAATCTGATAATTTAATCAAAAAAGTATGAATTTTATTAAATATTCAATAGATTATAGACATCTCATTACTGGAAGAATTTCCAACTAAAACATCATTAAAATTGCTAGCTGAATCATATAAAGCCTAAGGCTGAAATGATCATTGGATAACTTAAACATACATATCACATGTATAAAACACAGACAAAAAACAACAAACAACGCTAGACACTGTCCGGACGTTTATGAATTTTACTGGCTGTCAGTCAGTTATAAATATGATTAAATGGAAAGGTGTGAATACCACCATAAGCCAAAAAGGGGGGGTATTGACTGTATGACTGCCAGGAAAATTCTTTGAGGGTGTGTGGGAGATAGTGGGAGAAGGGGTGAAAAACTCTTGGGTAAAGTTGCATAGGCTGCTGGTGTGTGTCTTGATGCAATCATTGTAATTAGGGTGGAGTGTTTTAAGTTGGCTGGTAGGGTAAGTATAGTGGGTGTCCAATGGATAATAATCGGTCCTTTAACCAAGGTGGGTTGGTGGCTATAATGACTTTGCTGACGGTATGCAGATTTAATTGCCGTGGTAGGTCGTATAGAGATACGAATTCATCAGCAAGAAACAATGTCACAATAGATAAATCCATATTGTTGTTATAAATTTTACTGTTTGTTGTTTTCAATCAAGCGAGGGTGATCTCAGTGTTTAAGTGGTTAAACTTTCCTCATTTACACTCAAAGTGTATTCCATTGACAAATTGTTACAATGTTTATACTTAAGTTCAACTGATAAAGAATGTTTTGATTCTTGGCAGACTGCCCAGTTTTTTTCTTCCTTTCTTTTGAGGGCTGTGGCTTCAGAAGAGCAGAGAGAATTCTTTGCAGAGAAAGAATTGTGAAACAGTTTAGTCAAGATCGCGATAACGATTCTTGACGATTAGCCCTCATGCACACAGGCTGTTAAAAAAACGTTATGAAAACGCCAGTATCTTTGCAGTGATTTTTTTAAACTTTTTTCAGCTTTTTTCAGCATTTTTGCAATAGCGTTTTTGAGCGTTTTTTTTTTTTTTTCAATGGATCAAAAACGCTAAAAAACGTTGATGAATGACGTTTTTGAGCGTTTTTACAGCTGAAAAACGTCTCTCAGAACCCACTGGTCCTGGGTTTTTTTTTACAGCTTAAAAACGCCTATTCCACTTGCAGCTCAAAAACGCCTAGGTGGGCATGAAGCCATAGACTAACATAGACAGGCCTTTTTAAGCTGCAAAAAAAAGCTCAAAAAAGCAGCTGTAAAAACGTCCGTGTGCATGAGGACTTAATTGTGCAGCTCTAATATGAAATAGGAGATTTTTTTTCTGAATTAAAAGAGAAGTATGGGAATTGTTTTTTATTTGAGAATCATACTTACCTAGGTGGATGAAGCAACGGTCTGATGTTCCCCGCCAGCTCTAAGGTTGAGAACCAAGCAATCAAACACCGCTGATCACTCAGTTCTCACAGCTCCCTGTAAGTCACCTCTGTCTGCTCTGCCCCTCCAGCGCTCACTGGAGCTCTGGGCTGTGAAGGGGGCAGGAGCGGCCGGCTCAGGCTCGCTGAGAGGTGGAGCCAGGTGGCGGTCCAGGCATGTAGGTGGATCCCAACCATATGGTCGCGGTCTATCCCGAGACTGGACCGGCTCTGTGATGTCAGCCGAAAGCGGGCTTTAGCCCGCTGTCTGCGGAAAATGGGTCACATGACTGCAGATCAAACTGCACTCATCCACAGAAGGAGTACAGCCAAACAAGCTCTAAGTTGGGAAGGGCTAGAATGTCTTTTGTCTGAGTGACGGGTGTTCGTGAAAATAACTCTATGCCAGTCTCCCTGTATGGGAAAATTTCCCTTACTTCCCCTCCCAGTAGTCACTGGGACAGAAGTAAGAGAAATCTTGATAGCAATACAAACCGTAAAAACCTGAAAATCCAAAGCCGTCTCTTCTGTTTGGTAGCCTCAAGCATTTAGTGTGAATACTGGTTTCATAGAAACATCAAAATTATCTACAAAGCCTGAACATTTTTGTTTTACATAACTGGCAAGGCAGCTGATGCGTGTGATACATGACTAATATTTAATCACAAGATTTAACCGTATTTGTCAGATATAAAAACACACTGCAGCCATTTTCATCTTCTGAAACCTCATTTAAACCTATTTTAGTAATATTGTTATTATAGGACTATTGGCAGAAGGAACAGACCATGTATATAGAAACAACATTATTAAACTAAGTGATGGCATTCTTGTTTTACCTTCTTAACAATGTATTTAAAGTTGAACTCTGGGGACATTTAAAAAACTACCCTTGCAGTGAAACTTGCCCTGCCTAATGCTTGGCACCATTAAAAATCAGTGTAACTGACTTATCGCTGCCTCCACAGACTCCTCTCCAAGTAATTGGTCCCCAGAAGACGCTTCTCTTCAACACTTTGTCCGGCGGTCACACTGACATCATCATGTACAATGCAGGACCCACAGTCTTGCATTGTATTGAGGATGCTGAGATAATCTGCAGCGTAGGAGGAAAGGGTGAAACTGGAACTCTAGAGCAGCTTTTTTTCAACCAGGGTACCTCCTGGGTTCTTCAAGTGTGCCTAGGTAAAATGCCTAAAAATTGCACCAAATTGTCCAAAAATTGTGTACAGTGGGTGGAACAAGCCTGCTTTTTTGGTACACAAAGCCACAGGTTTTCATTCTGCAACATTACAACCTTGAGCACTGTGCAGGCAAGCTGCCAGCGTCCTAACAACTGCTGGCACTGCTGGCATCATTGGTTGATAAGGACACTGGGCAACTGCACAGCAATCCTTGTTTACCACCCCCCCCCCCCCCCCATCCCTCTCTGTCAGCAGTTGGGTCACGTTAGCTGGGTGGTGGGGAGAAAAGGAGGAAGAAGTAATCCTGGATTATTATTCAGTATCAGGTGCGCAAAAGTGTATTTTCTTTGAAAGAATAAATCACCTCTAATGTTGGGTGTCCTACATGCATGGATGCTGCTTCAATAGGTATAAATATTCGTTTTCTTTTCTTTTTAGATTGTGCAGAATTTTAAAGGGTGCCTTGATTGGAAAAAGGTTGGGGAACACTACTCTAGACTACGGATTTTCAATGGGGGTGCTGCAACAAAATGACAAAGTCGTTTACAGTCCGATCAGGAGAGGGTTACTTTAACTTCTGTGAGGAGAGGAGAGGAGAGAGAATATTCCTCACCTCCTCCCTTCTCTATGATGTTATCTGTATACCTGCTGGCAAAACTAAAAGCTGTGCAAGCCACGTGTCCTACCAACCCGATGTCTACACCAATAGGGACGCCTGTTCTGTGACAACTCACACTGTACCTTCTGGCCCACTAGGATGTAGGTGCTGCCGGTCTTAGACTCCAGTGCTATGGTCATTTCTCTGCCTCCCTCTTCTCTTGGCCATTCACAAAATACATTGCTCCAGGCTTCATTTAGTGAATGGCCAGGATAGGGAGGAAAGGACATGAACTGGGGACTATGAGAACTGCAGCACTTGCATCCAAGCAGCCCAGAAGTACAGTGTACTTGGCACAGGAACACGTGTCCCTATTGGAGGATTTGGCCTATGGGCATAGTTAACCACTTGCCTACTGGGTACTTTTACTCCCTTCCTACCCAGGCTTTTTTTCAAGCTTTCAGCGCTTTTACATTTTGAATGACAATTGCACAGTCATGCAACACTGTACCCACAAACTTATTTTTTTGAGACAGATAGAGCTTTCTTTTGGTGGTATTTAAAGTGGTATTCCGGCCGAAATTATACTTTTTAAATAAAAATACCCCTATAATACACAAGCTTAATGTATTCTAGTAAAGTTAGTCTGTAAACTAAGGTCTGTTTTGTTAGTTTATAGCAGTAGTTTGTTATTTTATAAACTTACAGCAGGCCGTGGCCATCTTAAGTCTGGGCATCTGAAGCCAGACTGTATTTCTTCCTGGATCTCATCCTTGCAGATCTCGCACATGCTCAGTGCAGCACAAGCAGTGTAATAGGTTTCAGGTCAGGTTTCCATAGCAACGGCAGTTTCAGAGGAAGTTGCTGCCCCTTCCCAGAAGGCATTGCAAACAAGAAATGATGCGATGGGCCGCGGCCAGGGAGGAGGAAGTGAAAAATGAATACAGCAGATATACAGTAGGTGCTGAGAAAATTTTTTTTAAAAATATCCAATTTGTTTACAGTGCACAGTTTAGTGAGGGATGCTGAAGAGTTGTAAAAGTGGGTGGAACTCCACTTTAATCACCCCTGGGTTTTTAATTGTTTGCTGAACAAGCGAAAAAAGACCAAAAATTTTAATAACAAACATTTTTCTTAGTCTGTTATAAAATGTTGCAACTAAGTCGTTTTTTTCCTTCACTAATGGGGCTGCACTGATGGGCACTGGGTGGGCTGCACTGATAATCAGGACATGGATGATTAGTGTCCTGATTACCAGTGTACATGTCCAGTCATACTTGCCAATTACCGGCTCTCCTCTCCTCACGCTGTGACTGCGCATGAGGAAAGCTATGGCAATAACCGGTAAGTGTGTTTACATTGTGATCAGCGGTGATTGGACACATGGTAAACAGCCGCTGTGATTGGCTCTTTACCCCAATCTATGATCAGCGGTGTCTTTTGGCTTTAACGTTGTTGGGAAGAACTTAAGCGTACATCCATGTGAGGGCAGTGTTTTGCCTGCACAGACCTTCCATGCATCTGCAGGCAGGGAGTCCTATTCATATCAATTGGAATGCAACCTCATAGGTCTACGTTTGTGTCCCTGAACTCCCATGGTCTACGTTCTGCAAGTTTTTAAATCCTCCATGGAAAAAATAAAATATAGGGGACTACCTTATGGTGAGGTTTGTTTTTAGTCCCCTTTAGCACGCGTTTGCAGGATAATTAGCTTTTGCAGCTGAGTGCAACAAATTTCCTCCCAAAGGTGCCAACAGCCTTATAGCCGCCCTCTTGGCCAGGTCTCCTTACATTCATGATTGTTTGCTGTGCTTAAGAGGCCGGGTCCTTATCAATAGTTGCCCATTTGGGTGGCATGTGTAGCATGGCCAGAGTCCTTAGCTTCATGTCCGCTTGCATCCTGTGTGTGCACTCCATGACTGGAAGTTCAAGTGAAGCACAACTGAGAGGAACACGGCATGAAGTTCTTTTAAAAGGCGAAATGTGTTTTGGGAGAATACGAGGTTAAGACGTTCTACAGCTAGCTACTTGGAACTAAAGAAAAAAAAACAGGAATTAGCACTAAGGGTTTAATACTTCTTTAAAGTGGGCCAAGCACGGTTTCACTTTAACGTCATGTTAAACATCCACCCAGGTTCTAGTTCACTGAAGAGATAGCGCATGGCTGCCAACAAACAGGAACTGCAAATACATTCCACCCCTCTTCATCTGTAGTTTCGTTCAATGATTGATCTACTAATCTGTAACTTCAACACTAAAAGGTGAAAGAGTCAGAAGAAGAGAACACACATGCTGCCGAAAAATGAAGTGTCTCATCCAGAACAACCAAATTCCTTGCTGCTTGCTAAAGGCAAAATGTTCAACTTTGGTTTCAGGTTTTGCATATTAGCTCCACGGAATTAAAAACTCTACTAGCAAAACCACTTTATACCCAAGCATTCTGTGTGTATTCTGAGTGATTTTCAATTCTTGCCCTACTAATACCATAAACTGCAGGGAGGCCCATCTACAGAAATTGGACAAAAAAATGTACCCTTCCAGTGTCCCCCTTTCCCACCTGCGCACTTCGAAGGTGAAATGCTTTCTACATCTAGGGGGGGAGCTTAAGAGGCTGTAGTGCTTAAATTTTACCAACTTCGCAAGGCTTTTGAGTTCTCCACCAAGAGCTACAGGCTGTGGGCCATCCCTCAGCATCATCACATACAATGCAGGGCTTTTAACCCTTTGTAAATAAAAGATTTTCCCTTTCCTAACCCCCCCCCCCCATACATTTGGATATTCTGGCTGGAGGGGAGGGGCCAAAGTTAAGGTGACTGAAACTCTTCTTGAAGGAGGCAGGGGTGCAACCATGGCTAGGAGCACCTTAGGTAAGAGGCTTCATGGGACCAGTCCCACCACTAGAGGGACCTTGCTGGAACGAGGAATAAGGCAAGAATTGCAACTTATTCATGCACCCCAAGAACGTACAATTAAACCTTGGCAGCATATGGGCGGGGGGGCTGCACTGTAAGGGTAGATTTTGTCTAGTCCTTGGGGTTGGGCTTTAAAATTGCATTGCTAAGCACACCCAAGGGCACCTAACTGACAAAAACAGTAAGGGCAACAACAAATCAGAAGTATTATAAAAAAAATTCAGTGGATTAAAAAAAAAAAAATAAGGGCCACAAAACAAAAGAAAACACACAGTATATCTTGAATGATGGGTGTTGCTTTTTTTTTTAGGGTTAAAAGGTTTTCACTGGGGAAGCTCCTGGATACAAAAAGGGGTGGAAATGAATATGGGGCTTCTGCCTGCATTCACACAGAGTAATATGGCCATAAGCCCAGAGTCATACCTGAGGATTTTGTAGCTTGAACCACAAAAGCTCCAAAGCACACAAACCAACAATCAATCACAATCTCCTGCTTTTAAAGTGGAACTAAACTCTCTCAATCAACATTAACTATTTTTTTACATTTCTTCATTGCTTCCTGGTTTCTGGCCTAGGCAAAAATGATGGCATATCACAGGAGTCTTCATTAGCATTTTCATTTCTTTCATCTGGAGAAGGGGAGGTGGGGCTTTCTCAGCTAAGCACACCCTCATGCCTGAGCTAAGGGCAGATGGATTCCAGGAAATAAAATGTTCTATAAATCATCTGCCATCAAGATGGCTGCAGCTAGCAATTCTAGGGAGGTGGTTTTCAAAGTGATTTCTGAACAAAATAAAGCATGGTGACAAAGATGGATGGGCGAGTTTGCTGTGAATAATAAAAATAAAATTAAATATGGTTTTCAGGTTGTGGTGCTCAGATACAGTTAAAGGGATAGTCCACCTTTACCACAAAACTGCCTATGCAGATAAGGGGCACCTGAAGATAAATACAAACTGTGCAGCTCTGACTAAAGTTGAATAAAGCTCTAGTTATAGGTGTAGGCCGTTTACATACCTTATGAGTCCTGACTGGAAAACTCCCAGGACAAGTGAGGCCTAGTTGTAACTGCTCACCTCCACCATCACAGGATTGAGCTCTCAAATGCTGATCTCAGAGCTACTGCATCAGGGGAGAGAGAGTGTATGTGAGGGGAGTTTAATCAGAGAAAGACCTCACTCCTGTGATGGTGAAGGTGGGCAGTGATGACTAGGCCTCACTTAGAAATGTCCCAGGAGTACTTAGCAACGTCCCAGGAGTACTTAGCAACGTCCCAGGAGTACTTAGCAACGTCCCAGGAGTACTTAGCAACGTCCCAGGAGTACTCCAGTCAAGCTTCATAAGGTATGCATAGGTATGGCCTACACCTATAGCAAGGGTTTTATTCATCTTTAGTCAGAGCTGCACAGTTTGTTTTAGTCTGCAAACATCCCTTACCTGCATAGGCAGGTTTTTGGTAAAGGTGAACTATCCTTTTAAGTTCTGTTTTAAATTGCCCTGTTTACATATGAGCACTCAGGTGTCTGTAGCCCAATGCTAAAAGAGGTGTTCCAGCCTGGGGAAAAAAAAAAAAAAAATCAAAAAAAATCAGCAGCTACAAATACTGACGGTTCCCTATAGCGCATGCGCGAAGTGCGCTGCGCTTTCTAATTGGCCCAGCGGCGCAGGAAGGCCGAACTTCCGAAGGACTGTGCCACCTCCGGAAGTGGGGAAGGGGGACCTGTCAAAAACAGGTGCCCCTCCCCCCTGAAAGGTGCCAAATGTGGCACTGGGGGGGGAGCAAATAAATGGAAGGTTTGGGTGGAACTCTGCTCTAAAGCTCAAAAAGGTACTTGGCACGGAATGGGGCGTATTCAGCCCCCTACACTTAAAGTGGTTGTAAAGCCTCAAGGGTTTTTCACCTTAAAACATTCTATCTACCTTCTGTGCTGCAGCTCCCCCCAGACGCCCCCCCTTTTCATACCGGAGCATGATCCAATCCAATGATGTGCACAAGCGCAGCAGCTCAAGCCGTTGCCTCTCTCCTCATTTGACAGACTGATAGCAGCGGGAGCCATTGGCTCGGGAGCGGGGGGCCCGGGCCAAGTAACGCTGTCTGTGTCAATGGATGCAGCAGCAGGACTTAGGAGCATGCCCAAACAGGTGCCCCCAGGTAAAGAAGCTTTCTGTGGGGGCACCTAATGGAGAGGAGGGACCTGGCCCACTGGTGGGGGACCCCAGAAGAAGAGGATCGGGGCTGCTCTGTGCAAAACGATTGCACAGAGCAGGTAAGTATATTATTATTATTATTATACAGGATTTAAATAGTTTACGTAGTGTTTGTATAGGCATGTTTGTTTTTTAAATAAAAAAAAGAGGGTTTAAAACCCCTTTAACTGCTTTCCACCTGCTGTCAAATGACGGCTGGGCGGCGCGGCTCTCGTTCTGGGTGGACGTCATATGACAGCCCTCCAGAAAAAACGCTCTTGCACACACGAGGGGGTGCACATCGCGGCGATCGGTGGTGAGGTGCGTCAGTCTGACACACCGCCACACTGATCTTGGTAAAGAGCCTCTTACGGAGGCTCTTTACTACGTGATCAGCTGTGTTCAATCACGGCTGATCATGATGTAAACAGGAAGAGCCGTTGATCGGCTTTTTCTCACTCACGTCTGGCAGACACGAGTAGAGGAGAGCCGATCGGCTGCTCTCCTGACAGGGGGGTCTATGCTGACTGTTTAGCCCCCCCCTTGGATGCTCACCCAGGACCACCAGGATGCCGCAAGGACCACCAGGGATACCACAACACTGGACCACCAGGTATGTCACCCTAGACCACCAGGCAGCTGCCAATCAGTGCCCACCCCCAATGCCTGCCAGTGCCATCAGTGATGTCGAGCAATGTCATCTATCAGTGCCGCCTATCAGTGCCCAGCAGTGCCGCCTATCAGTGCCGCCTATTAGTGCCCAGCAGCGCTGCCTATCAGTGCCCAGCAGTGCCGCCTATCAGTGCCCAGCAGCGCCGCCTATCAGGGCCACCCATAAGTACCCATCAGTGCAACCTTTCAGTGTCCAGTGTCACCTATCAGTGCCCATCAGTGTCGCCAGTGTCACCAATGAGTGCCCATCAGTGCTGCATATCAGTGCCACCCTTCAGTGCCGCCTACCATTGCCCACTGTCAGTGCCCGTCAGCCTATCAATTCCCATCAGTGTCACCCATCAGTGCTGCATATCAGTGCCACCCATCAGTGCAGCCTACCATTGCCCACTGTCAGTGCCCGTCAGTGCCACCTCATTGGTGCCGCCTTATCAGTGCCCATCAGTGGAGAAAACTTATTTACTAAATTTTATAACAGAAACAGAAGAAAAACTTTATTTTTTTCAAAATTTTAGGTCATTTTTTTATTTGTTTAGCAAAAAATAAAAAAAACGCAGAGGTGATCAAATACCACCAAAAGAAAGCTCTATTTGTGGGAACAAAATGATACAAATTCTGCTTGGGTATCGCGTAGCATGACCGCACAATTTAAACAGCGACAGCGCTGAAAGCTGAAAATTGGCTTGAGCAGGAAGGGGTGTAAGTGCCTGGTATTGAAGTAGTTAAATGTGTGTGCCTAAAAAAAGGAGTGTTTTTCAAGCCTAAACAACCATCCTGGTTAATAGTTGGCTAAAATAAAAACTCTGAAGCCTGAAAAAAGCTCAAAAAACGCACAGAATTCCTCCCCCCCCCCCGATTGGCTCAAGCTCAGGTGTGAGTGCAGCTGGCACAGGAACGCTCAGGTGCGAGTGCAGCTGGCACAGGAACGCTCAGGTGCGAGTGCAGCTGGCACAGGAACGCTCAGGTGCGAGTGCAGCTGGCACAGGAACGCTCAGGTGCGAGTGCAGCTGGCACAGGAACGCTCAGGTGCGAGTGCAGCTGGCACAGGAACGCTCAGGTGCGAGTGCAGCTGGCACAGGAACGCTCAGGTGCGAGTGCAGCTGGCACAGGAACGCTCAGGTGCGAGTGCAGCTGGCACAGGAACGCTCAGGTGCGAGTGCAGCTGGCACAGGAACGCTCAGGTGCGAGTGCAGCTGGCACAGGAACGCTCAGGTGCGAGTGCAGCTGGCACAGGAACGCTCAGGTGCGAGTGCAGCTGGCACAGGAACGCTCAGGTGCGAGTGCAGCTGGCACAGGAACGCTCAGGTGCGAGTGCAGCTGGCACAGGAACGCTCAGGTGCGAGTGCAGCTGGCACAGGAACGCTCAGGTGCGAGTGCAGCTGGCACAGGAACGCTCAGGTGCGAGTGCAGCTGGCACAGGAACGCTCAGGTGCGAGTGCAGCTGGCACAGGAACGCTCAGGTGCGAGTGCAGCTGGCACAGGAACGCTCAGGTGCGAGTGCAGCTGGCACAGGAACGCTCAGGTGCGAGTGCAGCTGGCACAGGAACGCTCAGGTGCGAGTGCAGCTGGCACAGGAACGCTCAGGTGCGAGTGCAGCTGGCACAGGAACGCTCAGGTGCGAGTGCAGCTGGCACAGGAACGCTCAGGTGCGAGTGCAGCTGGCACAGGAAGGGCAGAGGTATCTTTGATGTCCTTAATGTGACGATGTGCAAGAGGCAAGATGTCAACACTCAATGGGGGATGACCTTCATCTTAGGTGACAGAAGAGTTTTTACTCACTGCTTATGCACCAGTAAGCGGTTTATATATTGAATAATTCAAATTTGCCAGTTTTTTGTGTAAACGTTGGCTAAAGAATAGTATGCTTTAAAAAAAAAATGCCTTTGTAAGAATGAAAAATTCTATAAAAGCAGGATTTAAAACATATGGCAGTCTGGCAGGCTGAGGGCCCAGATGTTTAAGCTGCTGCCATTATGCATTATGAAGAAACTGAAAATGAAAACATGTTCTGTTTTGCTCAAATCCCAATTACTTGAAGACTGCGGAATGTAAACAGAGCATCGTTGTGTCCGGGCCTCGGAGAGACACACGTCGTAGTGTTGTACAAACTCTGGATTATACTGAAAGAAAGGGCTTCAGTGTGTAAATTTCCTCTGTTCTCAGGGCTTCCCTTGTGTGTTAGTTTTGATTTATACTGTCTTACTAAGCATGCGGTGTGTGGACAGCTTATTAAAACAGCACAAATAACCATTAACTCTAACCACGAGTCTTGTATGATAGGACGTAAAGCTACAAACTATATATAAACTCCAGGATTTCTATAAACCGGTTTCTCTAAAGCATTTCTATAAACCAGTTTCTCTGAGTAATGGTGCTCAGCCTGTGGCATGAGCACATCCAGAGGCACGGACCAGTATTTTGCGGAACAAAAATATGCAATAATAGCAGCAAAAGAACTCCTGCCCTGCAGCTGTCAAAGAATCCCAAGGTAATGCCACATGTCCACCCAACTTGCTGGCCAGTCCTAACCCCTCCAGTGAGATCCAAATGTAATGCCACATGTCCACCCAACTTGCTGGCCAGTCCTGACCCCTCCCGTGAGATCCCAAGGTAATGCCACATGTCCACCTAACTTGCTGGCCAGCCCTGACCCCTTCAGTGGGATCCCAATGTAATGCCACATGTCCACCCAACCTGCTGGCCAGCCCTGACCCCTCCCGTGAGATCCCAAGGTAATGCCACATGTCCACCTAACTTGCTGGCCAGCCCTGACCCCTCCATTGATATCCCAAGGAAATGCCACCTATCCACCTAACTTGCTGGCCAGCTTTGACCCCTCCCGTGAGATCCTAAAGTAATGCCACATGTCCACCTAACTTGCTGGCCAGCCCTGACCCCTCCAGTGGGATCCCAATGTAATGCCACCTATCCACCTAACTTTCTGGCCAGCCCTGACCCCTCCAAAGACAGCCTACCTTACTGGAACTTAAGCTCAACTTTAACAAAAAAGCGTAAACTACGTGTATCATCACAGGGTGATACTGTGAATACACAAGTAGCAGTGTGCCAACGTCCCGATATGGTTTTAAAAGAATTAGAGTAGAAACATGGATTTTATAGGCACACGTGTATATTAGGTAAAAAAAATTAAAGTTTTTAATAGTATAAAGTTAAAACCATTGTATACAAAAACACATTAAAAAACATATAATTGAGTGACCTCAAGGACTCTCATAGCACCTCTAATACAGATTATAATTATAATATCATGGTAGCATATTCGCAGAAAAGATATATAGTTGAACATATGGCCAATATGTATTGCATCATTGTACGCTAGCAAATAAATATTTGCACAGTTAAAAAGTTCTCACAAAACAATAACAAAATATAAATATTTATAAATGAACACGGCCGAAAAGGATTGTCCCATAGTTTCAAAGATAAAAAAAAAAATCTATAAAAGAAAAAAAAAGGAACAGGGAAAAATGATAGCATACATATATGAACGCATATAACACCCAAAAAAGGCATACCCAGCAGCACGCGCGTACTGGAGTCAAGCCTGCGTGTGTCATACACATACATTGGCCATTGGTTTAAAAATGTTCAAAACGAATTACATAAACAGAGGTTTTTCTTTAGAAGCGCACCCATGCATGTAACATGTAGAGCAATTCTCTGAGCGACCTCTGAACACGACTCAACCTCTCCACGTATCCAAACAACCATTGGATCTATATCACTCTACGTACTTCAAACCTTTGTGCTTGTTGCATGTGGTATATATATGTATTAGATGTGGTATGAAAGTCTTTGAGGTCACTCAATTATATGTTTTTTTAATGTGTTTGTATACAATGGTTTTAACTTTATCCTATTAAAAACTTTCAATTTTTTACCTAATATACACGTGTGCCTATAACAGTGATGGCGAACCTTGGCACTCCAGATGTTTTGAAACTACATTTCCCATGATGCTCATGCACTCTGCAGCGTAGTTGAGCATAATGGGAAAGGTAGTTCTAAAACATCTAGGGTGCAAAGGTTCGCCATCACTGGCCTATAAAATCCATGTTTCTACTTTAATTCTTTTCAAGTTCAACTTTGTAATGCTGTAGGTGGAGTTTGCGTGTTCTGACTGGTAAGAGGCCTCATTTGTCAGACTTGCGCTGGGCTAGGGATATGAGTGTTGTCCTCCCAAGTGACTGGAGAGGGACCTTAGGTGTGGGCCCACATGGATAAGTAGTTGAGTCACCTTCTAGCCAACTCCTGACTGGCTGATCAATTTTTGCCTTCTGTGTACCCCTGATTGTTTCACAGGGCTCTGGACACATTGGGCTCTCCTCCTGTTCTCCCCTGATCAGCTGACTTGAGCTGTAGATGGTTTGTTTAGGTCTCCTGCTGTCCACCCCATGACTGTATGACCTGGGCTTAAGATGTATTGGGGTCTAGGCAGATATCTGCACTGATGTTGGGGCCCGTTAAATACCTTATTACCCAATTAACCCTTCCCCCTCCCCAATTGGGGATACAATTTATGGCAACTGGCCAAGGGATACCCAAGTAAAAAGGTTGGGAACCACCCAAAGTGGTTTTAATGAGATTCATTAAATATGGAAACATTTCAGGAGACCATCAGAACAAAGGACATTGAAAATAAATGAGGTATGGTGTATGTGTGGGGGGCACTTTTCCCATACGTAGCTGTGAATTTTAGGTTTTGCACAATTATCAATGGATTTTTTTTTTGTTTACTGTACATGGCAGTTTACAGACCTAGGAGCTCATGCATGGGAAAATATAAACACATTACATTTTTAAGCTACTTGCTGTCCCTGGATATATAAAAAAAGCCAACATATCTTAGAGGTACGGTTATCCGTAAATTTAGAAAACATACAACTACAGCCAAAACTACTAAGCCTGAAGGTACATTAAAAAAAAAAAAAAAAAAAAAAAAAAAAAGTTACAGTAGCGTCACTGCTGGAATATTAGGTGACATTTCTGTGATTATACCCAAATATGGCTGTAATACAACATTATTTCTTCTAGCAGGGATTAGAAAGAGAAGTCTGGGCACATCCACTACCTTTTATATTTACAGACTTAATAAATCAAAGCTCACCAGCGGAAGGTTTGAAGCTTGATCGCTAATAAGTTAACTTGTTCGGGCAATTTTTTTTTTGTGTTTCGGAACAAGACAGTAAACAGTAATGGAGGGAGGTAGAGAAGAAAGTCAATGCCATTTGCTGTAAAACCCAACCCCTTTAAAAACATACAATGACACCTAGATCCAAGCAAAGCCTGAATAACAGCAAATCTATTGGAAATTTTTAAAATTAGAAGTTCACTTTTAGAAAAAAAAAAAAAAAAAAAAAGAAAAGAATACATGCACATATTTTTGCAAGTAAATGTGCATTTATTTTTATTTTTTTCTAAGCAGCTTGCAGTGCAGGGCATAGCACCAGCGGGCGCTATCTCAGGCTCCTGAAGATTCTCAGAATATCTGTCTGCTTGTACCTCCAATACAGACAGGCAGTTACTTGAAAGCAGGAGGATCAATGAACTACAAGAGTGCTCACCAGCGCCCTCACAGTTCATTAAGAACTACAAGCCATCAGCCGCAATGGCTTACAGTATTTGTAGTTTATTAATTTGCAGGAAATTGTGGATGAATGATGTGAGCATGTGGGCAGAAACCCCAGCACAGCCATCCCGTTTTCAAATTGTGACAGCGGGTGAGGATCCCTCGCCCACTGTCACAGGGAGGGGGGGGGGGGGGTGCTGAACATGTTAAACGCTAAATACAGGTGTTCAGAAAGGTGAACTTATCCTTAATGATACTAAATTACAATGCAAGACCAATGCAAATCAGAGAGGGGAAACAAGAAGTTCTAATATTGCCCTGGGCGTCACCGTTATAGGAAATAAAGGGAATCTCCCAAAACAAAAAACATGAATAGAAATAAAACACAAATCTATAAACAGACAGAAGCTGCCAGAACGCAATACAGAAGGTGTTTTTTTCCTTCCTCTGAAACACAAGGCTGAAAATATGCCCCTAAAATGTCCTAATGTGCATGGGCACATAGGACAACACTGAGCTGCCTCTACAGGCTAAAGTCCTGTAGAAGCAGCGTTTTTTTTTTTTTCTTAAACCCAGTGTACATCTTGTAAATGCTGCACCATCGTGCTGCCATCGAGTCCATTGCACGCAGTTGCGGTGCAGCCCCACAGGCATGCATTGCTCGTATTTGGCGGCAGTAACACCTGCTAAATGTGACATGAGGTTTAATTTTTGCTGCTGCCGCCAAGCACAGCATCAGGGCCATTGCATGTGTACAATCTTGAGAAGCTGCATGCTTTGGTTCAGCTGAGCGGTACAACTCAACTGAAGCCCAACCGAAGATCTTATCCTTTGATACTCACAGATCACATCTACTTTGACATGCCAAACCGCATTCGCGTGCGTGCGTGTAATTATATATATACACAAATAAATGTGTATGTATACGTACACAGGTTACAGCTCTCCAATCTTCATTGATATACATACATACATATACACACACAAAGATTCTTTTGAATTGGTTAACATTTGAACCATTGGTGCCCTTGTTGGCACCACCTGGCTCGATTTTGAACAGCACCTGCATCCAATCTGATCCTGTCATTGGATCCGGCTATCAACACACAATAGACTGCAGGGGAAGATTCACTCATCTGAGCAGTTTAGCATGGATGAATCTGTTAAAAGATTCCTTTTGCTCAGCCTGCAGGCCGTGCAAAAACAAAATCTTTACGTATATGGACAGCTTTAGGCATCATTAACACAGATATACTATAGTGTACACCCGTGCAAGGGCCATGTTTGCTTCTATGGGGATGAGCAGGTGTTCTATGCATCCCCGTGCAGGCAGTCCCATTCATGTCAACTGGGATGCAGTGGCTGCACAGACACATGACCCCAAACGGACACTGACATACGTTGTAGTTCGCTCCTCTGAAGGAGGCCTTACACCAGTCAGTATTTTTACTGGCAGCCAGTAAAAAAAAAAAAAAGGGCACTTTTCTCCTGCAAGTAAATGCCAGTGACAGGAAAAGGTTACCAATTACAAATATAGCTGTGATGCTCAGCACAGTTCCGGTCCAGAGCTGGCCTAGACCATCCGAGTGCCTGCCACAGTGTGTTCAGGGGGTGCGTCTGACGGAGGTGGTGCCTGAGCGTGTTGTGTGATGTCATAGTGCAAGTGAGCCTTGCAGAGCGGCCGGAGCCTCGTGTGCTCATCTGTGGGATGGGAGCAAGGCAAGTCGGGAGCGGGACTGTCGGTGCTGTTTGGACTGGAGTGGGCTGAAGGGACCACCTGGCGTGAAGAGAGACCGTCACTGTGACTCAGGATGGGATGTGTCGGTGAGGTATCATCTGTGCTGCTGTCAGTGTCACTGTGAGAGTCAATTTCGTGTGTGTGTGTGTGTGTGTGTGTGTGTGTGTGTGTGTGTGTGTGTCGCCCATTCCAATTTCTTGCCCTCCTGTCCTTTAGCTACTTACTATATAGACAATAAAATAAATATATTTATTTTTTGCCTTACTATCTACCTTAAATCACATTGCCAATTGCATATAGTATTTGTTTGTAGCCTAAATACTGAAATTTGCCCTCAAAATTGTAATTTTGTAACTTTTGGAAATGCCACGAAAAAAACCCCCAAAAAAACACTTATCTGTGCTAGAAAATTATGGGAGTCGTTTAAGTACATTTCAATCTGGTAGGTTGGCAACACTGCTCTACACTCAGATGGAGATTACAGTAGTTTTGTTTTTTTTTTTAACACAAAAACGGATCTCCTAGGACAACCAATAAAATTCTACGGCCAAGAAAATCTCAAATAGTCAGCAAAGAAGGACAAAAATAGACAATGAAATAAGCAAAGCAAATATTTAATGGAAAAAAATAAAAAATAAAAGTGTACCTGGGCTTTTACAGAACACATTTCAATGAATTCAGTAATTCAGTAGAGAGCTGGGAAGGATTACATGGTCAATAATACTGGCCTAATGTACAGCAATAAAAGTCCAGAAACAACTAGACAGGAAAAAAAGCCTCTAATCACATGCACATGAACCCCCTGACTTCCTGCAATTTCCACCATATCACATGAAAAGGCATTAATATATAAAAGTGCTGTCTAGGCCAGAGAGCTGTACAACTTATTCAGTACTAAAGACATTTGAACAGCTCAGCTCTCCTATGGGATCCGGCCCGGGCTGATGTCAGACACCCATACTGTAGACGGGAACAAAAATAACCATTTCAAAACAAGCAGGCCAGAGACTAATTGAGCAATTAGGGTGAGGTCAGAGCGACCTTGGTGAAAAAATTAAGAAACATTTGTGAGGACCGCCAATGTTTTTTACTCAAGACTGATTGTTTCGAACGAACAACGGAGGGAAATGTCAGAGAGACTTAAAAGGAAGTTTTTTCCTCCTGAGATATAGTGCCGGCCCAGCAAAGTTCACACAGATTCCAAACATCACAACCCACCGACTCCAATACAACACCCTGATTATTTTAGGAAACTTTTGTTTAGTAAATTTACAAAATGGGCGTCTTCTAAAAAGTTAATTTTAGAACTCGTCTTTAGAAAGGGAGGGGAAAAAAAAAAATAAGATGTTTAGATAGGCATTGTTGACAAAATAAATTTTCAAAGGATGTAAATTGGTTTAATTTTGCAGTGCTTCAAATAGAAAATTACACAGTACTTTACAATAGAAGAAATAGAATTAGGCCTTGTTCACATGGGCGTACTGAAGCATTTGCCCATGAAAGGGCCATTTTCCATGCATCTGCTTGCAGGCAGTCCCACTGGGATCTAGTGGCTGAACAGACACAGGCAGTGCTCCCAATATGACCATGTGGGCACAAATGTCACTTAGGGAGCTGTGCCCGCGCAGCCGCCGCATCCCAGTTGACATCAATGGGAATGCCTGCACTGGGATTCATGAACACTTGTGCATCCCTGTGCTCCTAACTACGACCTCACAGGGGAACATGCATTGAGGCTGCCTGTGTGAACAAGGCCCAAAAATGTAAAAAGAGGAAAACTATAAAATACAGCAGAACCTATGGCCAAACAGCTAAATTCTGCTATACATGTGACCTGCCCAGAGCGTAATGCAAAATCTCACCTTTTTTCCCCCCACAGGCATCTTATAGAGGGGCAGCGCCGCTCCCCTAAGCAGAAGGGACGTTAGCGAGGACTGCATAGAACAGGGACAGCCCAGGCCACTGATCTGATGCCCAAAAAATGGCTGCCGTAGATAGAGCCGCTTTACTAACTGATAGTATTAATCCTGGCCGGCCGAGACCCATAGCTTGCTCCATCTCCACTGCTGGCTCTACTGCCCACTGGTTGCTAGGACCGCGGCACCTGCTGTCTAGCAACCAGTGATGTCACGCCCCTACCCTAATGCAAAGTGAGGCCAAGGCCCAAGCATTCAAAGCGATGGAAGATTTAAATTATTCCTCCGCGCCTATTTAAGCTCCACCCACCTCCTCCATCTTCTCCGGTGGCATGGCATGCTCAGAGGGCAGGGAAAGGGAACTTCCAGGAATTCTGAGGTGACAGATACAGGTCCCTGCATGAAACCCTCAGAGCTGAGGATGTGACACCCCCCTCCCCCCCAACTAGATAAGGACTACAGGTCCAAGCATGAAAACCCATGAGATCTAAGGAGGTCACATCCACAGAGCTTAGGGGTTCATGCTGGGACTTGTAAAACAACAACACCAACACCCATTATATATATATATATATATATATATATATATATATATATATATATATATATATATATATATATTATACACACACACACACACACCACTTGTGTGATGTACACACTCCTGCCACAAAGCCAGCCAGGACAGCCATATCTCTTCATTGCAATATAAGGAAACCTGTGATGAGAGATCATGGAGGATGCCACAGACCATTCCTTTTGTAAAGTGCTAGTTGCCTGGATGTCCTACTGATGTTCTAGCTTCAGTGGCTTTTAAAATCCTTATCCTGGAAGTATAAGGATTGTTATTTTTATACAGTACAGGATTTATATAATAAAAGTATACTAAAGCGCAAACCAAAATTCAAATAAATCAATTAGTAGCTGCCAACACGAAATATGTTCCCACACAGTGATAATATACAAATAAATTGATGTGGCACTTTCTCAATAATGAAAATATTCCAAAGTGCTGATGCAATAATGTGTAAACATCCAAAAATTCAATAATACAAATAAAGGGCAATATGAAGAGCATTTAAGAAAACAACAAAAATTACAAAAAAAATAAAATCCATAAAGTGTTTAGTGCAAAAAACTCAGTGCAAAAATAGTTCATATAGTGGGAGTCACCACCCAAAGTGCAAACAATATATATCCAGTTTTTATAATGTGCTTCCACCATCCATGACAATAGTGTGCCCCAGCCTCTCACCTCAGGAAGTGATGTCACCCTGCTCCTCTCGACGCGTTGCGTCACAGATTACGTGACTTTGTCAAGGGTTTCAGGATTTATATAGCGCCAACAGTTTGCCCAGCGCTTTACAACATGAGGGCAGACAGTACAGTAACAATACAATTCAATACAGGAGGAATCAGCGAGCCATGCTCATTAGAGCTTACAATCTAAAAGGGAGGGTTAAGAGATACAAAAAGGTAACAACTATGGGGGGGGGGGGATGACCTGATGGAGAAAAAGAACAATTATTAGGAGGGGGTAGGATAGGCTTCTATTAAGAGAAGGGTTTTTAGAGATCGTCTTACTGCGACTGCTGTGACCTGAAAGTCAAGTGACTTGCGGTCCAACTTTTCCAGGCGACTTGAGTACTACTTTGATGCAACTTTCTGGAATGCCTGGGTAATCTTCCTGTAATATCAGATCCAAATCACATCAATATACATGAGGATCTGGCTTGGAGGCAACTTTAGGTCTATGTGCACAAGTCGGATAGAGGTCGCCTTGAAGTAGTACAGGGACCTTTTCTAAAGCCAGAGCTACTTCAGTAGTGCTAATTAAGACAGCTCTCATTGACGAACATGGGATTTCACATGCCATGTGACTTGGGGTCTAACAAGTTGAATCCCAAGTCGCGGCAGTGTGAACAGAGCCTAAAAGTAGACAGAGATAATAGAACCGATTTGGATAAGGAATTTCAGAGAATGGGAGACGCTCGGGAAAAGTCCTGGACGAACATAGGAGGAGGTGACAAGGGAGCTAGAGAGGTCTTGGGAATTCTGAAACATGTCCGACACATAACTGGAGCATGCATGTTGAGGCAAGATGGAACCAGGCAAGAAGCTTTTTTTTTTTTTTTTTTTTTTTTAAAGAATGAGACCAGCAATAGCAACCCCTCTATTTCTTCTATGATGGAGGCACTGGTGTCACGGTCCTGCTTTCAACCTGCTGATTGGACTGTAAAAGAGCAGCAGCACACTTAGGCTAGAGCTTCCCATAAATAGATCAAATCTACACCATTCCCCGTTCGCCAGAAGCCGATCATTAGATCAACGGATCTGTCGAACGAACAAGTGGACAATGGGCAAGCTGGAATACTCTTGCCCATCAGCCACCGATAGACAGATTCCGCTGTAAGAATATAATGTCACTTGGGTCTAAACTGCTTCATCTCTAAAAAAGCAATCTACATTTGGATTTGACAGGTAGCGAAGAGGCCCTGTAAACACTGCACTAACACACATGCGGCGCATCTCCATTTGCTTGAATTGATTGTGTTTGGTGGTGGCACTGCTGAAAGTGATCTATGGATGGAGGGCGGATAATTGAAAGGTCCATCCCCTCTATTCATACAAGGCTTTTCATTCATAGGAGCTTAGTACGTCTTCTATGCATCAAGGGACTGGATGGAAAGGGCAGGCATAGTCAGGCACTCAATGAGAGCATGGGACAGCTCCCTTAGTTCCATTAACCCTGCTGCAACGGATGATGATGATGATGATGATGATGATGATGATGATGTTGGCGGCAGGGTTTGGGGGGCATTGGAAATGGGGATTTCAATTAACGGATAAAGTATTAGCACAAGGGACACATCCTACTGGCTGTAGGTTTGTCTGTTGTGCAGTTTTCTTTATTATGATTGCACTTAGGGTTTAAGACATCCATCCAAATTTTCAAGGTGCCTCTAGCTGCTACTACAAACCTTATATCTTGTGTAAAGGATTGTGGCAAGCGTTCAGATGCATTCAGCTTGGCTTTGAGATTAGATTCTGAAATCTTGAGTTCCTTCAAAAGGTGCTTCTAGCCTGCATTTGACCTCATACTAAGCTGCATCAAGCTTCTTTCACATTTCCATTAACTTGTATGGAAACAAAAACAGTTATGACATGAACAGATGTCCATGTGCTGTGCACAGGCTCTTAGTGACATAACACTCTGCTAAGCCAGCTTCCTCTCCAATGTGTAGGAGTAAGGCTGCAGTATGCGGAGATAAAAGGTATTTATATATAAGGAAAGGTGGCTTTTAAGGGGCATTTATTTAGCATTTATACAGATCTTTTTGTGCATTTTGACATTTTATGCCACTCCCATTAAAATAGTGGAAATAAAAAATAAAAAATTACACAGCACCTGTGTTCAATGGAGGAGGTATAGTGCCCCATCCTTGGTAGTAGTGGGAGGTATAGTGCCCCATCCTTGGTAGTAGTGGGAGGTATAGTGCCCCATCCTTGGTAGTAGTGGGAGGTATAGAGCCCCATCCTTGGTAGTAGTGGGAGGTATAGAGCCCCATCCTTGGTAGTAGTGGGAGGTATAGTGCCCCATCCTTGGTAGTAGTGGGAGGTATAGTGCCCCATCCTTGGTAGTAGTGGGAGGTATAGTGCCCCATCCTTGGTAGTAGTGGGAGGTATAGTGCCCCATCCTTGGTAGTAGTGGGAGGTATAGTGCCCCATCCATGGTAGTAGTGGGAGGTATAGTGCCCCATCCTTGGTAGTAGTGGGAGGTATAGTGCCCCATCCTTGGTAGTAGTGGGAGGTATAGTGCCCCATCCTTGGTAGTAGTGGGAGGTATAGTGCCCCATCCTTGGTAGTAGTGGGAGGTATAGTGCCCCATCCATGGTAGTAGTGGGAGGTATAGTGCCCCATCCATGGTAGTAGTGGGAGGTATAGTGCCCCATCCATGGTAGTAGTGGGAGGTATAGTGCCCCATCCTTGGTAGTAGTGGGAGGTATAGTGCCCCATCCTTGGTAGTAGTGGGAGGTATAGTGCCCCATCCTTGGTAGTAGTGGGAGGTATAGTGCCCCATCCTTGGTAGTAGTGGGAGGTATAGTGCCCCATCCTTGGTAGTAGTGGGAGGTATAGTGCCCCATCCTTGGTAGTAGTGGGAGGTATAGTGCCCCATCCTTGGTAGTAGTGGGAGGTATAGTGCCCCATCCTTGGTAGTAGTGGGAGGTATAGTGCCCCATCCTTGGTAGTAGTGGGAGGTATAGTGCCCCATCCTTGGTAGTAGTGGGAGGTATAGTGCCCCATCCTTGGTAGTAGTGGGAGGTATAGTGCCCCATCCTTGGTAGTAGTGGGAGGTATAGTGCCCCATCCTTGGTAGTAGTGGGAGGTATAGTGCCCCATCCTTGGTAGTAGTGGGAGGTATAGTGCCCCATCCTTGGTAGTAGTGGGAGGTATAGTGCCCCATCCTTGGTAGTAGTGGGAGGTATAGTGCCCCATCCTTGGTAGTAGTGGGAGGTATAGTGCCCCATCCTTGGTAGTAGTGGGAGGTATAGTGCCCCATCCTTGGTAGTAGTGGGAGGTATAGTGCCCCATCCTTGGTAGTAGTGGGAGGTATAGTGCCCCATCCTTGGTAGTAGTGGGAGGTATAGTGCCCCATCCTTGGTAGTAGTGGGAGGTATAGTGCCCCATCCATGGTAGTAGTGGGAGGTATAGTGCTCCATCCTTGGCAGTAGTGTGAGGAAACAAAGTGTCCCATCCTTGGTATTAGTGGGAGGAATAGTGTCCCATCCTTGGTGTCATTAGGAGGAATTATTCCCCATCATTGGTGTCAGTGAAAAGAATGATGCTGCATCATTGGTGTCAGTGAAGAATAGTGCCCTAAGGGCCAGATAAAAGGCAAACTTAGGGCCAGCTTGGAGACCCCTGATCTGATCACAAAAGACAGTCAACTTTAACTTATTGTTATAAACTTTCTGATGCAGAGGGGGGCAAAAAAAAAAAAAAAACACATTGCATTAAAATCATTATCAATGGCAGGCTTGGTAAAGTACACAGGGCTTCTGTATGACAGTCTAAGCAAGTCCCAAATCCAGTTACTATGTGATGCACAAGCCTCATAAAACAAGCTTAAATTTACCTTCCCTGAATGAGTCAAATCCTCCTTCATTTGTGTCCTCCCCACTCCCCAACACTGCACATCACAGTACGAGAGCCTCAATAACAGGGGCAGTGCTGGCAATCCAGAAAGCAGTGGGCAGGACTCTGTGTGGCCAGGTGCTGATTGAAAGCTACTGGCTTGTAAATCAGTAGTAACAATGCCGATAGCCATGCCCCTTCGAATATTTTGTAATCCCACTGTAGTGCAAGCAGGATCAGAGTACATGAGAATGGCAACTCTGTTTTGAATTCAAGAGCAGTGAAGTATCATTAACACCTCTCACAGGGTTGCATCAGGTGAACTTCACTGGCAGGATCAATAGGTATTTGTGGGACTGTGCAGGGGAAGTGGGGGACTAACAGAAAATTCAGATGCATCGATAGATAGATATCAACATCCATCTATCCATCCATCCATCTCTCTACACACACACATACATTTATTGATTTTTAATAGGATGCCCACTTTCAGGATGCATTCAGACATGGGCATTTTGAATCACTGGCAGAATCGAGATTCTACCCGCCATTTCAAAATGTCCAGGTGTGAATGACAAAATCGCACAATGCACATTTCAGATGCCATTCATTTGAATGCCACCTGAAAACATGGTGCAGTTCTGCCACGATAAAATTACAGCAAACCACATCGCGAGAAGCACATCTCCCAAAACAAGCTCTTGAACTTTTTTTTGGGGGCGACAAGCTTCACACGATGCGATTTATCACGTGTCAATCATAGCAGAACCACAATGCATTTTTAGGTACCATTTAAATTACTGGCATCTCAAATGTGCTGCGATTCAAAACGCCCATGTGTGAATGCGGCCTAATACCCAGGTATGGTTTGGAGTGCTCACATTACACAAACGAAATGGACCCTGCCTGGGCAAAGTTAAAACTGGCAGTGTTCATACCCATTAACGTCATTCAGTTAGGATTTACTTGTGGCCCTTTTCACACTGGTGCTCTTTTGCCACGCTTAAAGAGGAAGTAAAGTCCCATGCATATATTTTACCTATAGGTACTGAAAATATCTCTTAAACGTGCGCCGCTTCGGAGATATTTATTGTATATGCAGCAGATTACGTCATCAAAGCATGCGCTCTGAAGGAACGGCCACCCATGCCGTTTCTTCAGAAACTTGTGCCATGACCAGCAGCTCCCGTGTGCATGTGCAGGAGTGACGTCATGCGACTCGTCACACAGCCGAAGTCTGCAGACCTGGAAAGGAAGACGGGCGAAGATGGATGCAGCCTCCAGCGGGGACGACGAGGGCTTCATTTGGAGACAAGTTTAACATAATGTGCTAGTATGTGTGGTGCATACTAGCACATAATGCCTTTACTTTTGCAGATAAGAAGAAAAACAAAAAAAAAAAAACGGGCCTTTACTTTCTCTTTAGGGGTGACAAAAGCACATGAAAGCCATCCCCATTAAATCCTATGTGACGGTGCACACTGCAGGTGCACTCTGCTGCATCTTTGGTGCACTTTTTCAACACACCAAAAGGGCACCTTCCATTGTAAGTCAATGAGTGACCAAAAATTGGCTGCAATTGTATGTCCTCTGTATCACAATTAAAAAACCTCATAAAATTTATGATGATGAAGAAGTGATACAATGTACATGATCTCAGTTTTCTGCTATTGTATACTCTAGGGTTATTCCACCCAAAAGTGGAATGTGAGTTTTCAACATCAGGAGAACAGTGCTATAGTTCTTGATGCTGAGCATTCAGTGCCAAATATCAAGGAAAATATAAGAATGTCCCCCAACACACACCCAAGTACTTAGCCCTCCCCTATGTGAACCCTCTACTTAATCTAACCCCTAAAACAAGCCATGAACTTCTGAAAACAAACATTAAGGAGATATCAAATACCACCATTCACCCAGTTATGTGCATTCATTTAAAACCTCCATAAAAATTATTCTAAATATACTGTATATAAACGACCTGCAGTTCTCTGCACAGCGGGATTCAAACTAGCAAGATAAAGGGGGAGATTTACTAAAACTGGAGAGTGCAGAATCTGGTGCAGCTCTGCATAGAAACCAATCAGATTCCAGGATTATTTTCAAAGATTAATTGAACAAGCTGAAGTTAGAAGCCGATTGGTTACT
This sequence comes from Lithobates clamitans, assembly GCA_037952925.1. Classification (NCBI taxonomy): domain Eukaryota; kingdom Metazoa; phylum Chordata; class Amphibia; order Anura; family Ranidae; genus Lithobates; species Lithobates clamitans. The sequence goes on along the minus strand of JBBGZY010000502.1, from coordinate 9,147,246 downwards.
ATGCACAGCTGCACCAGATTCTGAGTGCTCCAGTTTTAGTAAATCTTCCCCGAAGACTATCAATATAAGCCAGTCTGGCTTTACTTAGGCTACTTGCAAACTGAAGCGTTGCGGGCACTGGCGGTAAAGAGGCACTATATTTAGCGTCATTTTTGCGGCGCTTTAACCCAAAAAAGGGTTAAAGCTGCCGCGGCGCTTTGCAGACGGGTTTGGAGCGCTGCTCCATTGTTTTCAATGGGAAGGGGCGCTTTAGGAGCGGTAAATCCACCGCTCCTACAGCGCTCCAAAGATGCTGCTTGCAGCATTTTTTAGACCGCCCTGCAAGCGCACCGCTCCAGTGTGAAAGCCCTCAGGGCTTTCACATTGGAGTGCATTAAGCGGCTCTTTCAGGGCGCTTTGCAGGCACTATTTTTAGCACTTTAGTGCCTGCAAAGCGCCTCAGTGTGAAAGGGGCCTAAATTGTGCATGTTAAAGTGTAGCTTCCTAATAAGAGAGGAGAGCCCAATGCAGACCTCATCAGTGCATTACGGCTTCTTCAGTATTTAATCGCAGGCCAAGACTGACCAAGCTATAGGTCTTTAACTGCACTAGAGAAAAATGTGGTCAGAACCTGGCTGTGCTGTCCGACAAATATGTTAGGTTAACAAAATTGGATGTACAGATATGCAATTTTCTGGAATTTAAGACTTATACCTAAGGCATAACTTCCTCTCCTTTACAGCCAAGGAAGCTGCCATCATAGCCTCTGTTTGATCTGAAGTTGCCATGGTGCTGTACATCAGTTATGACATCAACCATTTGATGGCTTGACAGCTTGGTTGAGAGTTGACATAGTACACTAGTAACTGACAGTTATTTATGGCATGCATTGAAAGTACCTGCCTTGGGAAACCATTAAATTGATGGGTTTCACTCTGCTCTAAAAGGGCAACTTAAAGTGGTGTTGCGGCCGCAATTAAACTTTTTAAATAAAAATACCCCAATAATACACAAGCTTAATGTATTCTAGTAAAGTTAGTCTGTAAACTAAGGTCTGTTTTGTTAGTTTATAGCAGTAGTTTGTTATTTTATAAACTTACAGCAGGCCGTGGCCATCTTAAGTGTGGACATCTGAAGCCAGACTGTATTTCTTCCTGGATCTCATCCTTGCAGATCTCGCACATGCTCAGTGCAGCACAAGCAGTGTAATAGGTTTCAGGTCAGGTTTCCATAGCAACGGCAGTGTCAGAGGAAGTTGCCGCCCTTCCCAGAAGGCATTGCAAACAGGAAATGATGCAATGGGCCACGGCCAGGGAGGAGGAAGTGAAAAATGAATACAGCAGATATACAGTAGGTGCTGAGAAAAAAAATTTAAAAATATCCAATTCGTTTACAGTGCACAGTTTAGTGAGGGATACTGAAGAGTTGTAAAAATGGGTGGAACTCCACTTTAAATTTCATGGGGGGAAAAAAAATAGCAAATAAACTTGTGTGTATCAGATACATTTGCTGCACAAGTCATATTGTAATTGGAAATTTTTGAACATGATCTTTCCTTTTCAATCTGCAGCTCTGTAAATTCCTCCTACTTCAAAATTTTCTCATCACTGCTATTGAGGATGAACATCTACTTGACCCCGCTAATGACTAGAGAATCAAATGAAGTTCTTAAAATGAAAAAAGTTACAAAACAAATCTCTACAGCCTGTTTCACACAGGCTTCAGCTTGTATAGGAGCCCTGTGAACAGCAAGCATTTGCAGAGCTTTCAGCAAAGTTTGTTGAAGCTTTTAAAGTATCATTCAGCTCCAATTTGTAAATGAACACAGAGTCTAATGGAAGTGTTGACTTACTTTAAAGTGGAGTTCCACCCACTTTTACAACTCTTCAGCATCCCTCGCTAAACTGTGCACTGTAAACAAATTGGATATTTTTAAATTTTTTTTTCTCAGCACCTACTGTATATCTGCTGTATTCTTTTTTCACTTCCTCCTCTCTGGCCGCGGCCCATTGCATCATTTCCTGTTTGCAATGCCTTCTGGGAAGGGGCGGCAACTTCCTCTGAAACTGCCGTTGCTATGGAAACCCGACCACCTGAAACCTATTACACTGGTTGTGCTGCACTGAGCATGTACGAGATCTGCAAGGATGAGATCCAGGAAATACAGTCTGGCTTCAGATGCCCACACTTAAGATGGCCACGGCCTGCTGTAAGTTTATAAAATAACAAACTACTGCTATAAACTAACTAAACAGACCTTAGTTTACAGACTAACTTTACTAGAATACATTAAGCTTGTGTATTATAGGGGTATTTTTATTTAAAATGTATAATTTTGTCCGGAACACCACTTTAAGCAAGCTGCTAGCAGGCTTCAGTTATTCTTTAAGCATGTTGAAAGCCTGCCGAAGCCTGCAGGCAGCTTGCTTAAAGTGGCAATCAACACTTCCACTAGGATCTGTGTTCAACAATGTTTACAAACTGAAGTTGAATGGTACTTTAACCTCTTCCCATCCGCACTATAGCCGAAAGACGGCTACAGCGCGGACCTACTTTGCTGGGAGGGCGTCCTTAGAGGTCCTCCCGCGCTCGAGCGGCCTGCGCGTCCTCTGCGATCAGCAAGTCTATGATACTCGGCTGATCACAGATCGGGGTAAGGGGTTAATCCCGACCCCTTACCACATCAGCCAATGACAACTGATCAAGTGATGTAAACAGAGCCGGTAATTGGCTATTTTTTTCTCCTCATGTTCGAGGCGTGAGGAGAAAAATAAAAAGAGCCGACCGGCGGTTGTGAGAGGGACATCAGTCCTGATCGTGCAGAGGCTTCTGTGCCCACCTGTGCCAGCCACCAGTGTCCACCTATCAGTGCCACCTATAAATGTCACCAATCAGTGCCTCATCACCAGTGCTGCCTATCCATACCACCTACCAGTGCCGTCTTATTAGTATCTAACAGTGTCGCCTTATCTGTGCCTATCAGTGCAGCCCATCATCAGCGAATATCAATAAAGGAGAAAAATTACCTGTTTGCAAAATTTTATAACAAACTATGAAACATGTTTGTTTTTTTTTTTTTTTTTTCAAAAATTTTTTTGTTTGTTTAGCAAAAAATAAAAACCCAAGTGGTGATTAAATACCGTATATACTCGAGTATAAGTCGAATTTTTCAGCACATTTTTTTTGTGCTGAAAGTGCCCCCCTCGACTTATACTCGAGTCAAGCACTTTTCTGCAGCAAAAAATTTCATTTTCCGAACCGACTTTGGGGCCCCGTATCTCAGGGCCACTTGGTGCTAGAAACCCCAAATTTGGTGTGCAAACCCAGTGGACCTAGTACTACAACATATCTAAAGCAGAAGTTCCTAGCACTAAGTGGCCCTGAGATACGGGGCCCCAAAATCGGTTCGGAAAATGTAATTCTCTGCTGCAGAAAAGTGCTTGACATTTTCTGAAATGATATTTGGGGAGGGAGGGGCGTGACCGGATGTTGAGGTGAGGGGTGAGAGAGGACGCTGTGACTGAATCCAGCCCTCTCCCCTAGCTCCGTCTCCGACATAGCGAGCTCCAGGAGGCTGAACGCCCGGAGCACTGAGAGAAGCCGCCGCGGACGTGACTACCGCACTAAGCTGCACCAGCTGCATGTTGCTCTCCCGAGGACAACATCGACGGCGCCTGTACCTGTGAGAGAGGAGGGCGCCGACACCTGGGATTGAGCAGGCAGCAGATAGCGCTGAAAACCCCCCTGAAGGTCGGAGCAGCAGAGGATCCCACCCGGAACACTGGAGGGGTGAGTCGCTGCAACAAATGGGAGGTAGTAATAGGCCAGGAGAAGCAGGAGTAGGGGGTAGCATCTTATTGAACGACACCAGACACGATACAGTGGCGGAAGGGTTAGAGGCGGACTCATTCTGTACCAAATGTCCTACTATCCGGTTGATGAGTAGAGTCTGGGCACAGGCTAAAAAAATTCTGGGATATGAGGGTTTTGCGGAATTCTCGCCACTCTGGGATAATAATAGCCTTAACGAGCTTAAGAAAATGGGGCGTGTAGAGGAATGGGATCATATGGGCATCCATTACCTTGTACAGGTATATAGGGCAGGGAGGTTAAAGTCCTTCCAGGAACTGGTAGAGGAGTATGCGATCTCCAACAGGTCATTTTATAAATATTTGCAACTCAGGCACGCCCTGGAGGCACAATTTGGGAAGGAAATGCCAGTGTGGTGTGAAATGACCTTTTTGAGAAGGCTGATCGAAGGGAAGGATCTCAAAGGATGTGCAGACGGCAAGGGACAGATGCTTGTTTCAGGGAAAAAGGCTTATCGCACGGCATTGGCAGAGGAAGGAGGCCCCAACATTGACAGAATGGGTAAATGCAGTAGGGGAGGTGGTTTGTAGAGAAAAATATATCTATAAGAAAAGGGGTAATTATAAGAAATTTGAGAAAATATGGAAAGCATGGCTGGATTGGGTGAGAGATGGATGAGTGGAGTAAGGAAGGCATAGGATGAGAGGGGTGTAGAACATCTGTGAGGATGCATGAGGGGTGAGGGGAGGGAAAGGGGGGGGGGGGGGGAAATAGGGGGAAATAAAATAACGTTTTTCATGCTTCCAGAGAGGTACAGCGTATAGATACTTTTGAATTGGTATATATCGGATGTAGAGAATTTTATGGGAATACCTGACCTTATTGTGCTGACGTTTTCAGTGACAGTCCCAATTTATGTACCCTTTTTTTTTTCTGCTTTTTGTCCTTTTTTTCCTTTTTGTATGTGCTGTATTGGATAACTTTTTCAAATAAAAAGAGATTTATAAAAAAAAGAAATGATATTTGGGGCCCTGTATCTCGGGGCCACTTAGTGCTAGAAACCCCAGCTTTGGAAATTTTATGGTGCTAGTTCCACTGGGTTTGCACACCAAATTTGGGGTTCTTAGTACTAAGTGGTCCCGAGATACGGGGCCCCAAATTCGGTAAACTGTGTCTATCTGCAGCAATGTCATTTCGGGACCCTTTGGGTTCAGAGACCCCAAATTTTGGCTGCAGCTAGGGGGCATCTAGGAACCCTTAACTACTGAGTTTGAAGTTCAGGGGACCTATGGCTGCAAATGGGCACAGTGAGGCATGCAAATGGGCAAAGTGATGCTGCAAATGGGCATTGTTGACCCTCTTTTCCACTTACAGTAGCTGTGCATTTCTCACCCTCGTCTTATACTCGGGTCAATAAGTTTTTCCCATTTTTTTGTGGTAAATTAGGGCCTCGACTTATACTCGGAACGACTTATACTCGAGTATATACGGTACCACCAAAAGAAAGCTCCATTTGTGTGAAAAAATGATAACAATTTCATGAGTACAGTGTAGCATGACTGCACAATTGTCATTCAAAGTGTGACAGCGCTGAAAGCTAAAAATTGGTCTGGGCAGGAGGGGGGTTTATATGCCCAGTAAGCAAGTGGTTAAAAGCTTCAAGAAACCTTGGTAAAAGCTCAGCAAATCCTTAGTCAAAGCTTGCGGTTCACACTGCTCCTATACAAAACGGAAGTCCATGTAAAACAGGCCCATCAGTGTATGGCCACCTTAACAGGGTTGTAAAGATTCGTTTTTATTTACTTAAGCAACAAACATTATACTTACCTCCTTTGTGCAAGGGTTTTGCACAGAGCGACCCCAATCCTCCTTTTCTGGGGTCCTCAGCGACACTCATGGCCCCTCCTCTTCTCAAGTGCCCCCACAGAGAGACGCATTCAATGGGGGCACTGGTGCGGGTGTGCTCCTGAGTCCTGCTGCTGCGTCCAGACACAGAAAGCAGCACTTGGCCCTGCCCCCGTGTCACTGGATTTGATTGACAGCATCGGGAGCCAATGTCTCCTGCTGCTATCAATCTAAAGCCCTTATTGGTCGGGTTCAGGTAAGTAAAAGGGGGACTGCTACAGTACAGAAGGTTTTTCATAGAATGCATTAAAAGGTGAAAAACCTTGAGGGTTTACAACCCCTTTAAGATTGGGGATGCATGTCATCAGATAACAGTAAGCTTTAGCGGTTAGCAGAAAAGTAAAAAAGTAAGCAGACCCTGTTGCTTAAAGCACTCTGCCTTGCATGTGGTTACTAGCCATTGTTAGAGGTCTTACAATTTGTTTAAAATTACAATCGATGCCTTTTTTTTTTAGGAGTTCAGTAGAAGCACACGCTCCTCTCCTCCAATATTCCTGCTGGCTACAACAATGTAGTGGCTGGTTCCTGACTTTCCCATTAATGTATATAGCCCTGCAATAACCCTAATAAAATATTAATATTATATATGCTTTTCCTTACCTCCAACATAATAGATTCTGCAGCTTTCCCTTCATTGGAAACACCGGCGTCTATCCTCTTCCGAAGTCACAAAACGTATATTAAAAAACAAAAAGCCGTCTTTTGTTGGCTTATTATTTGTGGGCGCCACCTTCCTACTGACAAGCCTCAGTTAACCGGCCTATTTATATTCCTACAGACTTCTCTCACTACCAGCACCAGATCTGCTGGCAAGTGCTAATCCTTCTCAATGAGTGTTCAGGTTATTAAGAGGCTTTATAATGCCGGCTACGCAGCCATCAACTTTTCCCATGAGCAGTATTCAGTCATGCAAAGTTGATGAGCGTTCTTATCGACGTTGTTAGATTGAAGGGGGCCTACATAACAACGTGCTATAAAAATCACAGAGCAAAACTTTGGAAAGTGTCTTAACTTTTATTGCAAATGAATTAAAATAAATGAATAAAGCAAGCAGCCTGCGATTTTCTGTAAAGGCACCAATGAGCCAAGTAGGAGTTCCAATTTAGTGTTACAAAATATTCTTTATAAAACAAATTGAACCTGAACTAGAAATATGACAAAATATCCGTATTGGATTGGCATGGGATGCACCCTTCCTGGTCTGTGTACTAGTGCAAAGTGCCATACCTTACCGTCTTCATACTGGTATGGCCAATTAGAGAATACAATGCCAGCTACCATCACCAGCTTGGGATTAGGAAAAGGCTCCCAATGTCAAGCTTGTAAAAAACAGCAACATCCATTAAAGTGTTACTAAACCCACTGCAATAAAATCAGTCTGTATATGCAGTAAAGCATGCTGGTTATACTCATTGTGGAACCTAAGGGGTTAATCCTCCACATTGTGTAAAAAGGCTGTTTGAGCCTGTTTTCTCCGATCCTCCCCTTCCACTGTCCCCAATCCATCTCCTGATAGTACAGAGCCTTGGGGGCACTCTGCACATGCTCAGTTTAGTGTGTATTGCTAGGAGAGTGAATGTGATCTGCACAGGGCCAATCAGCACTGTCCAGACAGAGGGTCAGGGGTCTTGCATCCTCATATCACAGTAGAATGAAAACTCCTCCTACATTCTTTAACCAGATACTGATAGAAGTCACAAGACTGCTATATACTGCCGATGAGAAAAGGTATGTTGCAGTTTATATTTACTAAAATAATTGCATTTCCATGTTCTGTGTACTGTGGGAGACCAGATATAGTGAATGCAGGGTCCTGGGTTTAGTAACACTGTGATGTACTGTAAAGGTTTAAAGTACAAGCTCACCTCTTCTTTTTTATAAAAAATCTCACCCAAAGGCAGGGTGCGCATCTGTGTGAGGAGGAGGTGATGACGCAACCATGCGAGTGCTGGCCAGTGAGGGAGAGGGCACAATCATGCTCAGTGTGAGTTGGCCCTTATGTATATGAATGGTTACAAGCCAATCGATGCAGCTCTGGGACATGTGATTACTAGGGATGCACGCATATATCAGCCACCAAAAATTATCAGCCGAAAATAGGGTTATCGGCATTTTGCGGATAGGAAAATAAATAAATAAGTGCCGATAATGGCATGCCGTATCCCATTGACTTTAATGCAAAACCGCCAACCACAATAATTAAATGTAAAAAAAAACATTTTTAACAACTGTCTATTTCGGTGTCGCTTTTCAGCCAGGTGCACCCTGAATTTTCAGTTTTGGCGCACCACTATAAGGCTCGATTCACACCAATCCATTTTTTGATCCATTTTGCAGGGAAATTTTTAACATGGATTCCTATGGAACATGTTCACATCAATGCATTTTTGTGCCTCTGCGTTTTTTGGAAAGGGTCGGGGACTTTTTTCCTGCAAAATGCAGTGTTTTGCATGTAATAGAATTCAATGGACCCGCATCCAAAACGCAAGGACCGCAAGGTTTTTACCGCGATTTGCTTTTTTTTTTATTTATTTATTTTTTTACACTGTATATAGCTGGTTGCTAAGGAGGGGGGCGGGAAGCCGGCCGCCGCATCCTTAACAACCGATGGGTCATCAGCTGTCAGCTGGCTTCCCGCTCAAAAAAAAATAAAAATAGAGAGAAAAAAACAGTGTAGGGTCCCCCCCCAGGTCCATGCCAGACCCTTGGGTCTAGTATGCATTCAGAGCAGACCCCCACACACCAAAATTTTTTTTTTAAATGGCGTGGGGGTCCCCCCAAAATCCATACCAGACCCTTATCTGAACATGCAGCCCGGCAGGTCAGGAAAGCGAGGGGACGAGCAAGCGCTTTTACCGCGATTTGCATTTTTTAAAAATTTCTCTTTTTTTACACTGTATATAGCTGGTTGCTAAGGAGGGGTCTGGGAATCCGGCCGCCGCGTCCCTAACAACCGATGAGTCATTAGCTGTCAGCTGGCTTCCCGCTCAATTGAAAAAAAAAAAAAAAAAAAATGCTGGCATAAAAAAAAAGTGAAAAAAAACAGCATGGGGTCCCCCCAAAATCCATACCAGACCCTTATCCAAGCATGCAGCCCGCCAGGTCAGGAAAGGGAGGGGACGAGCGAGTGCCCCCCCCTCCTGAACCATACCAGGCCGCATGCCCTCAACATGGGGGGGATGGGTGCTTTGGGAAATTATTATATTTCTAGTCATAACTTAAAAACTTGTGTATGACTGTACAGCATAAAAAAATTAAAAAAAGAAGAAGAAGGGGGGGGGGGGGGGGGGACAGACACATGCGCCAATATCTCTTGGCTCCTGCTGCTGCCGCCAATCAAATCCTATGAGGAGGGGGTGGGGAGCTGAGCTATTCAATAAGGAGTTGGAGGTTAATTTGGGCGACAAATGTGCATAGGGCAGTCCATTGCGCAACACGTGTAATAGCGTGAAAATCGCAAATGGAAAAATGAGTTCCCTATATGTGAATGGGGCCTAAAGTGTATCTATGGTCAAAATATACAATCATATACAGTAATACCTTGGATTACAAGCATCCTAACAACCATCCTTGTTCTTAACATGGCAACCACCAATAAGGCCCATGTATGAAGCACCACTGTACACATGTGAACGGTACACAAGCGTTACATGCATACAGCTAAATTTGCAGGGTCTCCCTGCCACCTGTACCCTAGCAACCACCATTATTATCATCATCATGGCAACTGACAATAAGGCCCATGTACTGTATGACACACCACTATACGCATGTAAAGGATACACAGACGTTACTTTCTCCAGTTTTTGCCACCTGCATCCTAGCAACCAGCGTTGTTCTTAGCATGGCAACCACCAATAAGGCCCACATATGCTATACCACTGTACACATGTAAATGGTACACAAACGTGTGCACAGCACGCGGACAGCTAAATATGCAAAACCTTCCTGCCACCTTCTGTCGTCTGCATCCTAGCAACCACTGGTATTAACGTGGCAACCTCTGATAAGGCCCATGCATGATGCACCACTGTACGCATAATCAGGGGGCGTGGCTGGAGCAGCGCTGGCTGAGGCCATACACAGCTATATCTGCATCAGAAGTATTGGGTCAGTTTATTTGAGCAGCATCTTACCCTACATATGTCCACGTTTCTGAACTAGTGCCCGACGCCTGCTCCCACTTTCTGAATACCGGTAGGGACACCTGTTATTCTCCAGCTCCAAGTCCGCACACGTTACATGCGTACAGCTAATTATGTAGGATCTTCCTGCCAGTTTTTGCGGCCTACATCCTAACAACCATTGTTGTTATTAACATGATAACTGCCAATAAGGCCCATGTATGATGTATTTTCAATCGCCCACCTGAATAAGGCCTAATGTATAAAAGGTTAAAAAAAAAAAAAAAACGCACCTGTACACACACGCATAGTTTTAAAATCGGCCCTAAATGTTCCCATTGAAGACACATTTTACTGGTTGCTATGTACAATACTGCTGCTCGTCGTTGAAAATAAACTTCACAATCATTCATAGGGATGACTTTCACGATTGCAAGCGTTGTAAACACGTTTGCTGGGTACATTGTACAGATCTGTACATCCCATTACAGACAGCGAGAACACTGAACATGGCATCGGGTCCTATGTAGAGGATTTAGTAAAAAGGTTTTCATGCTGTTTGAGTTTTTACTTTAAAGTTTTTAAACTATTTACATCTTTCATTACATGTAACACTACTTACCTGGACTTACCTAAAAACGATGCATCTGAATACAGAACTGATCCCCGAGGCACGGGGGTGCAGAAGTTAGTCAAACAAAAGGCATGTGCGGTGGGGGGATTTAGGAAATCCATTCCAGCTTGCAGCAAAGCCAGGTATCCTCACTGCAATCCATGATCTCAGTTTTGTCACGGAGGTCCAGGTCACACTAGTGCGATGCGAGAGTCCTGTGAATCCAGTGCGGGTTCCCGCATCGCACCTCAATCGCACAGTGCTTCACTGAGATCTGGAAACTGCTGCGGGTGTCAATGTAAAGTTAACGACACCCCCAGATGGGATTGCAGTACAAACTGTAAAATGGTGCAGGAATCGGTGTGAACACCCATGCGATGCGATTCCAGTGCGGACCAAAATGAGGGTCCTGCACCGTTTTGGTGCAAATGCGATGAGATTTCAGCCATACAGTTTGTATGGCTGAAATTGCATGTGATGTGCACAGCAATGCGGTACGAATCACATTAAATGTCTGACATCGCACTAGTGTGAACCGGGCCTACTGCTAAGAAGTCTGACCTACCTTTTAAAGCACAGCAAAATACTCATTTTCAGGCACACTTTCCAATCCCAGCCAGATCCTCTCCCCCTTCCTGCTCAGGTGTGGTCATGTGGCCAGCAGGTCACATGATCAGGGCCCTATCATTAAATGGATAATCATTAGTATTCCCTGCACTGCTGGCACAATACCTAAACATGTCTGGGCTGGGGAGAGACACTGGCAGAACCACATATCTGCCAAGCTGATGATTAGAAATGAGTTGTAATATTTTTTGGCACTTGAAATACTGTTTGTAAATAATAAGTTTTAAAAAAATTAGATCTCAGTCCCTGTTCTCACAAGCAGTGATTCTAAACACACTTCTAGTGATTCGCAGTGATCACTTAGGGCTCATTTACACAAGCGGCTGGAGTGGTGGTAAAACTCAACAGTTGAGCCACATTTTGGCCACCCCTCAACAGCTCCACCTTTAGCTAAAAAGGTAGCAGCTGAGGGCATGCACGTGGCGCAGCAGGAATTATGCCCTCTGTCGCGCTCTGTAGAACGAATTGGGATGCACCGCGACCGCGTGCAATGCACGCAGTTGCAGGATGGTAGTTGGGTATTTGAAACAGGGGGCGGGGAATGCCCCAGCCACAGACGTGAAAGATAAAAAGAATCTAATTTTTCTAGGTCAGTAAATCTATTACTACTGTTATCATTAAAGAAAGGATCAGCATGACAGCCAAGCAGTACTGGTATCCAGTGCCCAAGGCAAGGATTCCCCTATTGTTAATACATGCCGTAAAATTGGTGCACCACCCTGCGTCTATTCTTTGCCCCCTTGCTTCCCTCCTGTCCACCCCTTGTCCTGGCTCTAGAGCCAAGCAACCAGCACTTTTGTAGGAATCGCAAGTTATGCCTCTATATTTTTTGGGGGACAGGTTTTCTTACAGAAAGAGCTTTAAAAAGGAATTCCAAGTATGGTATAATTTTACATCCAGCTTGGACCAATGTAATGAATGCTATGTATATACCGTACCTGGATGATGCCCCTGGAAGCTGGAAATCATGGTAGTAGACATTGCTATTCCAGTGATCTCCTTATGCTTCCAGGTCCTGTATTGAGGAGCCGGCTAGATGCATTGTGAACCACGAGCGCCATTATGAGCCCGATCCAATCCAGCGATAAGCACAAGCGCAGCGGCTGTCTCTCTCCTTATTGGACAGATTGATAGCAATTAGAGAACACTTTGCATTAATTTAAAAAATGCAAAGCATTCTCTGAATGCTTTGCATTTTTTAAATTAATGCAAAGTGTTCTCTAATTGCTATCAATCTGTCCAATAAGGAGAGAGACAGCCGCTGCGCTTGTGCTCATCGCTGGATTGGATCGGGCTCAGGTAAGAAAAAGGGGGGGGGGGGGCTGCAGCACAGAAGGTTTTTCACCTTAATGCATAGAATGCATTAAGGTGAAAAACATTGAAGGTTTACAACCCCTTTAAAATGCATTGCATTAAGCCCATGCATTTGGATTGGCTGCCAATGCACCACAATGCAGCATTAGGGCATTTCATATTGATGAGCATTTGATGCATTCCCATTGACTTACAATGGTGGGTGTCTTTTTTGCTGCGCTTTTAAAAAACTGCACTAAAGATGCAGCATGCAGGACTTTTCAAAGAGCAGCGTGCCTGCAGTGTGAACAGTTACATAGGATTTAATGAGGAATCATTTTTAAGCACTTTTGTCACCCTGGAAAAGTGTGGTTAAGCATCTTTCACACTTGTGCAAATTGTCCTGCGACTTGCGACATGATTTCCAATGAGTACCATTCATATCAAGTTGCACAAACTTCAAAGTAGTCCCTGTCATTATGATTTAAAAAAAGTAAATGCAGTTTAATGATAATAAATGACTTTAGCCAAACACTAACCATGAGTGAAAGAAAAGTTTTTGTGTTATTCATATTCTCTGAAAAAAGGCCAAGAAATCATAAATTCTGCCAGGGTATGTAAACTTATTAGCACACCTGTAAGTACAAATCACCCAGTCTCACGCATGGATATTAGCACTACCCACTTTTAAGAAACCACATAAATGACATATATTCTTTTTTTTTTTTTTTTTATTCTGGCAAACCTAACTGGAGCTGGGACAAAAGCCTGAACTCTTACTACATGGTATAGGTTTGCCTCATATCCTGCATAAAACCTGCCAACATCTGAAAGCAATTTACTCTTTTATTGCAGAGCAGGTGAATCTCTAAGCAGCCCAGACGGAGTTCTCTTTATACCGATTCCACATTGAGCCTAGGCTCACACTGGTGCGGTGCAGTGAATTGCATGTGATTCGGACAAGATTTGCAGGGAATCACATGTGATTCTTTGCAGCACAATTAGAGCCCATTATTTTTGTATGGCTCAAATCACACCGCACCCCCACCAAAAAGGTGCATGCACCTTTTTTTTGCCGCACTGGAATCGGATCACATGGGTGTTCACACCTATGCAGTCTGATTCTGCCAATCGCACTGGGTGTTGTTAAGTTAACATTGACACCCGCACCGGGGTTCACATTAACGGAGTTCGATTGTGATGCGGTGCCGGAAAAGCACAGGAATCGCTGCAAATCCGGAACCGCATCAGTGTGAGCTAAAATTGCCACCTCATCCCTTTAAACCCGAACACACATCAATTACACAGGTTCTGAGGCTAATTTAATTCAGATAAGGCAACAAGTGAGTTTAATTATCACCCTAATCAGCCTCAGAATCTGTGTAATTAATATGTATTTGGGTTTAAAGGGATGAGGTGGCAACCCTAATGTGAACCAGGGCTGATTGTGGACATACAAGACTTCATCACTAGCCAAAGCAGCACCCAATGTATCTTGTGAGTTCACTTCTAAGGCCGCTTCCACGAGGAAGCCCTCTGCTTGGTCTCCTAAACTGATCCCTGATTATTCAGATCCAACCTGAAACACATATGTGACATCCGTGTACGTTCCATTTTTCCTGGCGTCTGATGGTGCCACGCCAGCGTAGACAATACAATAAATGGACTATGAACGATATGTGTAGTGTGTATAGAGCAGTTCACATTACCTCAACTAACGTCCATTGCTCATTCCAAACAGGAGGGGGAAAAGGAGAGGTTTGGAAGCTGACAGAGGACATTACAGGGAGGCAGAAAAACAGAATAAGAAATGATTTCATGAAAAACAGTTTACAGGGCCAATAGATAGTGGGTGTGTACTTTTGGAGAAAAGGGATATTGTTGTCATTGTATGATGTCATTGATTAATTGTATGATGTCATTGATTAATTGTATGATGTCATTGATTGATTGTATGATGTCATTGTAATGCCTGTTTCACACAGGCTTCAGTTTGTATAAGAGCAGTTTGAACAGTAAGCTCTAAAAAAAATAAATAAATTTGCAGAGCTTTCAGCACACTTTGTTGATGCTTTTAGTGCACTGTTCAACTCCAGTTTGCAAATGTTGAACACAGATCCCAATGGGAGTGCTAATTGGCACGTTAAGCAAGCTGCTAGCAGGCTTTCAACAAGCTTCAACAATAACTGAAGCCTGCTAGCAGCTTGCTAAGTGGCAAGAAAGGTGTCAGCTTTTCCTCCTCCCAAGCCATGACCCATTAACGCGTTTCACCTGCTCATGGGCTTAATTATGGAGAACATTCATAGTAACTACAACCATTGTCATAGATCATCATCTTGCATGGACAACACAAATGACAGTTGCCTGGTCACAGTTATGTCAATAAAAGATAAAACAAAATGGCTGAAAGGTTACAAGAACACATCTTCCAATTCACATTCATGGGCTTATTACCAAGAACTATCTAGGTCAAGTATAATTTATAACAGCTCATGTAATGAGTAACCCTTCTGATCACTTGTATGGCATAAAATATTTTCTAAAGTATAAAAGTATATAACACAATATTAAAGACGCAATTGGTGTGACCACCTTAAACGCACCTTGAAGATTCTGAGGCCACATGGAAAAAGGTGTTATGGTCAGATGAGACTAAAATTGAATTATTTGGCCTCAACAACAAATGATATGTCTAGTGGAAATCAATATAGATCACCATCCAAATAACACCATTCCTACAGTAAATCATGAAGGTGGTAATATCCTGTTATGGGGGTGTTTCTCAGCAGCAGGGACTGGAGCACTTGTCAGGATAGAAGGAAAAATGGATGGGCCAACATACCATCAAATTCTTGAGTAAAATCTGCTGCTCTCTGGCAGAAAGTTGTCAAAGGGAAGAAGGTTTACCTTCCAACATGACAATGACCCAAATCACACAGCAAAAATAACCACACAGTGGTTGAAGGGGAAAAAGGTGAATGCACTTGCAAGGCCTAGTTAGAGCCCAGACTTAAAGTGGTTGTAAACCCTTACAGACCACTTTGACCTACAGGTAAGCCTAGATTAAGGTTTACCTGTAGGTCCAAGAAATATCTCCTAAACCTACACTGTTTAGGAGATATTTGCTAAAAGACAGGCACCGCTGTCTACGGCGCATGTGCCGTAGACAGCGGCGTGCAGGCACACTGAGCGCCCCGCTGCTAACGGTAATATGCCGTTAGTGGCGGCTCCCGTGCGCATGCGCGGGAGTGACGTCATCGCGGCTCCGGCCAATCACAGCGCCGGAACCACAATACCAGGAAGAAGATGGACGCGCCGTACCAGAGGGGACAGCAGTGACATCGCAGGCTCCTGTGTCAGGTAAGTGACACATAATGGGCTACTATGCGATGCATAGTAGCCCATTATGCTTTACCTTTGCAGGGAAACAAAGAGGAAGTAAACCCATCAGGGTTTGAAGACTGCATGATGACTTGAAGACTGCAGTCCACAAACAGTCACCAACAAATTTAACTGAACTTGAACTGAACAGTTCTGCAAAGAAGAGAGGGCAAATATTGCAAAGTTAGTAGAGACATACTGTAATTAAAGCAAAATGTGGTTCAACAAAATACTGATATAAAGGGGGTGATCCTTTTTCCAACTCAGTGATTCTGTTTTTAAATATTTTTTTCTGACATGTTGATGATTTATCTTTCACTTATATTTTTCATGTTATAAGGGTGCATGGATTCCTTCTCATTGGCTTACCTCTACATAGTCTATCACCTCTTCAATCCATCATGAATGCTGCTGCCAGACTCATCCACCTTATCAATCGCTCTGTCTCTGCTACCCCTCTCTGTCAATCCCTCCACTGGCTTCCACTCGGCCAAAGAATGAAATTCAAAATACTAACAACTACGTATAAAGCCATCCACAATTTAGCCCCCAGCTACATCACTAGCCTAGTCTCTAAATACCAACCTACTCGTTCTCTTCGTTCCTCTCAAGACCTTCTGCTCTCTAGCTCCCTCTTCACCTCCTCCCATGCTCGCCTCCAGGACTTTTCCAAAGCCTCTCCAATCCTATGGAATGCCCTACCCCAATCTGTCCGCTTATCTCCTACTCTATTAGCTTTTAGACAATCCCTGCAAACCCTTCTCTTCAGAGAAGCCTACCCTACCCACACCTAACAACTGTTTTTTCATTTTCTCCATCAGCTCATCCCCCACAGTTATTACCTTTTGTTTCCACTTGACCCTCCCTTCTAGATTGTAAGCTCTAACGAGCAGGGCCCTCTGATCCCTCCTGTATTAAATTGTATTGTAAGTGTCCTCATGTTGTAAAGCGCTGCGCAAACTGTTGGCACTATATAAATCCTGTATAATAATAATACTAATAAGTTGCACTGAGTAAATACAGCTGGATAAAACAAAGACTGCTCAAGGGGTTAATAGGACCCTCGGCACCACCGGAACAGCTACCAGGACCCAGGTCACAGGACTCACATCCCAGGAACCCCCCCACTGGCCCATGACATCCACATCCCTCGAGAGCACGCGGATGAAACTACTTTACATGCTGGTTTTTAGCAACTCAAATGTGAGTGTTTTTATCTATTGTAATAAATATCTTTAACATACATGCTGCACTTAGAGGGCGCCGTCCTTCTTTCTTTTTTAAAACAAAGACTGCGTCTGTCTTCATTTTAGACAAAATGTGAGTATTTTAACTGGGGGGGGGGGTGTGATTCTTTTCTATACCCACTGTATATATGCGGCAAAGGTCACGTTTACCATCAGGGTAAAACTGAGATTTATTTATTTTATGTACTTATATAGCACCATCAATTTACATATGCAGTATTTATTGTACATTCACATCAGACTCTGCCTCAAGCAGCTTACAATCTAAGGTCCCTAACTCACATTCATACATACATGTATTAGGGACAATTTACACAGGAGCCAATCAACCTACCAGCATGTCTTTGGAGTGTGGGAGTAAACTGGAGTACCAGGAGGAAACCCACCCAGGCACAGGGAGAACATGCAAACTCCAGCCTGGTAATGCCATGGTTGGGATTCAAACCGGTGACCAGAGTGCTGCTAGGCAAAAGGGCTGACCACTTAGCCACTGTGCTGCCCATTTTTGGTAATGCAGAACAACGGTTAACAGTTGCTTGTGATGGAAAATCAGTACCTGTGATGGCTACGTAATAAGAATAATCTCATCCCTAAAAAGTGAGTTTGACGTACCGTCACATTAATTACATTTTTAACATAAGTACTTTTTTTTATGAGCGTGAAGCCAATTACACTGTCAGGGAAATAGGAGTGTCTCGCTAAGAATGGGCAATAAAAATGGTGGGTGGTGCTAATGAATAAAGTAATTTCCAGGTATAGTGATGAGATGACAGATGGGGGTGTATGGCATTCGAAACAAGTCACTGTGTGCTCCAATGTTTTTACTGTACAGGACGGCATTGAGTGACAGCAGGCGCGTATAGAGGTCCACAGGTCTGGAGAATTTTTTACATATACTGCAGTGCAATGAGAGGAAGTCAGAAATCTGCGGTAAGTAACTTGTGGAATAAAAAAATATATATATAAAGACTCAGCTGAAATTACACACTGCGGAGCTCAGTGAGAAGAGCTCTGAGAGCTGATTGGAGGGAAGGGAAACACCCCCCCTCCACACAGCACACAGGAACAGAGCTGAGAATGTCAATCACCTGAAGCTCCTCCCCCTGTCACCTTAAGCTCTTGGTGTCAGGAAAACTTGTCAGAAGTGACTCATGCTGATAGCAGACGAACAGGGAAGCAGACAGAAATTACATTCAGTGCTCTGGATTAGGGCAAGCACACTTTATAGAGGGATATGCTTTGTTCATATTTTAAATGTGAGGTTTACAACCACTTCCAGTTTGGTCACAATGAAAAGACATTTAGCCTAGGTTCACACTGACAGCGGGATTGAAATCGTGCGAGTTCAGCTGAACTCACACAATTTAATACCCACATGTCAGTCCGACTTCGGGAGCATTTTCAGAGATCTGTGCGGGTTCCTGCGCAGATGTCTATATAAATCGCACCCCGAAGTCGCCAAAAGTAGTGCAGAAACCGATTCGAAAGTCGCACCGATTCGGACAGTGCCATTGCCGGCAATAGCCGCCGATTTGGCATGCGATTTGACATGTCAAATCGCATGCCAAATCGCATCAATGTGAACCTAGGGTACATGAAATTTCCCCAATAGGTAAACAGACCACAGAGAGAAATAAAACCCTGATTACTGTTATAACGCTTTCTCATGCTAATCAAAATACAAAATACATTATGGGCAGGAATTGGGCTTTGAGGCCATGTATTATAATTATTGTTATTACTATTCACCAACATATTATATATCAATTGCTAAAGAGTACAAGTTGCAAATGCCATACAAAACATGTAAAAATACATAACAAGGTAGAAGAGAGCCCTGAACAAACCAGCTTACTGACTCCCTACAAGCTGGAATTTTAATTATGGTTCAGCCTCAGCTGAACTTCCCTATCCTGCAGCAGCAGGTAAACCCACAAAGCTGAACAGAGGCCTGGTTCACACCTATGCATTTTTAAGTGCTTTTTCAGTTTTTTAGAAACACACTACAGTCCATTTAACATGGTTTCCTATGAATGTAGTTCACATCTGTGCATTTTATGGAAAGGGCCAGGGACTTTTTTCTAATTTTGGTTACATAGACTTCAATGGATCAGAAATGTGTATTGAAAAACGTGAAATGCACCTGGAATATGCAAATTGCAACCTGCATAGGTGTGAATCAGGTCTTATCCTGCTGTACATACTACTACACATTTGCAGATGACAATTGCAAAAATGATAAGGGCCCTTTCACACTGGGGCGGGGGTGGCATCGGCGGTAAAGCGCCGCTATTGTAAGCGGCGTTTTACCGTCGGAATTCTGCCGCTAGCGGGGCGGTTTTACGCCCCGCTAGCGGCCGAGAAAGGGTTAAAAACCACAGCAAAGCGCCTCTGCAGAGTCGCTTTGCCGGCAGTATAGCCGCACTGTCCCATTGATTTCAATGGGCAGGAGCGGTGAAGGAGCGCCCCGCTCCAGTGTGAAAGCCCTCGGGGCTTTCACACTGGAGACAAAGCAGAGTCACTTTCGGGTCGGTTTGCAGGCGCTATTATTAGCGCAATAGCGCCTGCAAACCGCCCCAGTGTGAAAGGGCCCTAATGTTTTCATATTTATTTGACCTTTCCACAGCTCCCAATTGTCCCTCAGTTCATTAAAAGAGAAGTGGGGGTTTAAAAAAAATCAAAACATACTCACCTAAGTGGCTGCAGCATCGATCTGTTGTGCAGCTGTCCCCCACTGGGTCTACACCAAGAACTGAGTGATCAAAAACCACTGATCACTCAGTTCTCAGATCTGCTATGCGCACAAAGCAGTGACTGTCAGTCACCGGCTCTCTGCTTTGCCCATTCGGTGCCAGACTGCAGAGGGGACAGGAGCGGCTGGCTCGGGCTCTTAGGCCCCATTCACACCTGAGCGTAGCGTTTTCAGGCAGGAAGTCGCGCGATTTTGCCCACGTTTTTTAACCGCGATTTTGCTGCGATTTTGTACAGGTCAAAAGGTCACCCATGTAAAGAGCAGAAAAACGCCCAAATCTGCCTAAAAAAATGTTCCAGAACTTGTTTGAGCTTCAGGCGTTTTGGAGTGGAGATGTGAACCATTCCCATAAAGAATAATTGATTTTTTTCCCCTCCGGCGTTTTGTAGCTTCAGGCTTCAAGCTACAAAACGCTCAGGTGTAAATGGGGCCTAAGTGGTGTGCTGAGAGGCTGAGGCATCTGGGCGGATCCCAACATTATTGGCGGGATTCCTGGACCAGCTCTGTGATGTCTGGGTCACAAGAGCACAGAACTTAGTGCACTCTTGTGACCCACAGGAGAAGTATGGCCAAAAGAGCTTTGGCCATACTTCTCCTTTAAGGCATCTGTGTTCACACAAAGCACACATTAATGTGCATTAGGGCATTTCTTTCATTCACTTTCCTCCAGATTTATCAATCCCCCTTTCTTTTTCATTATCACAGGTAATTTATTTTAAGTACCTATTTTGTATCAGTCCCCGTACTTGCAAGTTTCTTGCTTAGATGTGAATAATGTGCCCTCAGCTGCCTGCAGCCTCCTAGGATACTCACATTATACATCCCAGGAGGCTTCAAGGCAATCCACAACACATTGCGCATGCGCTGCTTCATCAGGGGTCAGGTGCAAAAACCAGGAAGAGACAGCCAGTTCCTGATGACTCAAGAAAGGAAAAAAGAGAAGATGGCGGCACAGGACCTGGTGTGACCAGAGCGATTGATCACAGCAGGATAATGCTGGATTTGCTGGCCCTCTGCGTATGTTTATAGAGAATAACCCAGGGAACAAGATAGGAGGGACACTTTGTTCACGTTTCCTCCTCCATTGTCCCTGATTTGGGTCTTCTGTATAGACTTCTATAAAAAAAAAGAAAAATGTGTGTGTGTGTGTGTGTGTACACATATATTATTTTTTTTCCAGATGGTACAAAGTATAAATGCCTGTTATTTATACAGCGGCCCAAGTTTCTCTGTCTACAGCAATATTATCAACAATCTCTAGAACAACCAGTTATTTTGATTGCTGTGAATCAGTTAATCTTTCCGTTGCAATTATCGGGATGTGTTTTATTATGTATCTAAACATTAAATCAGCTTTAGTAGTTAGAAAAGAGAAAGCTGTTCATCATACAGGCATAACAAGATTGTCCGATAACTGATGCTAAATCAGTTATCAAATGCCATGCAGAAAAATAAATAGGTAATCCTATATGCGGATGACTGTCGGTGCTGTGTGCTAGAATAGTGGTTCCTCAGCAGCTCTTCTCTATGAACAAGATTTTTAGAGAGATTTATCCCATTGTTTTGCAAATCTATGTACACTACAAACTGTATGATTGAATTGGTTCTGATATTGCTGTTTTACTAATCTGACAGATTATTATTCTAAATAGGAAACCCTCATTTTGTTTGCAAATATTAAAGAACTACCAGCAAGAATAAGTCCTTACATTTAAAGAGCACCTGTAATTTCAGATCCATCATGGTAGCGCCTGTTAGCGGGCATCCATTCAGCTGCTGCCGCCATGTCCCTCACCTTGCTGTGCCACTGCCGCATCACCAGCTGTCCCATTAAAGTGAATGGGACTGTTGGTGAGTCAACAGCGGGTCAGAGGAGGAGCCGCTGGGGGCCAGAGATGATAGTTGCTTTTTAAAAATTATGATTTAAATCAAGCTTTTTTACTAGTGATTTAAATCATGATTTAAATCGACTTCACTCTGCCGCCATCCAATCTGGTCCTGTCTGCCAAAAACAGATGGATGTTATCTTATTCTCAGTGGATCAGATCAGATGGCATCAGATGGAAAAGGACTGGCGGTCCGACCATTTCCATCTGATTGTTGCTCCATAGAGGAGAGCGGGACTGTGTCCATGTCCGCTCTGCATAGCAAAGCGGGGATCAGCAGAGAGATCCCCCCCACGGAGCAAGTGGATTCCGCTTAGTGGAGGCGCCCGCATGAAAGGGGCCTTAGTAAATCACCCCCTTTATGTCGTTTTTAGACTCCTGTCCACTGAATGAATTGGTAAGAACATAACCCATATCCTGCAGACCTGCTCACTAATCCAGCCAGTATCTGTATACAATGTTATGCATTATTTCCTGCACTGATCTACTAGGGACAAAGCCATCTGATATATTTAGCACATATCAGAACAAGCCTATGCTAAATTCCCATGGGCAAAGCTCCATGTCCTACGTAAAAGCAACACATGGACGTATTTTCTTTTAAATAGAAGTGCCTTAAGTTTAGGCAAAATCAGGATGCCATAAAAATTGGCCCGCCAAGAATATCCAATCCCTCCACCGGAAGAGTCTTCAGCCCGTTACCATTTTCAGTACAACGTCCTGATTTAACCACACTCCTGAAATCTGAAATAACATGTTGATGTCATGTACGCTACTGAAATAGAAGCTAAATGGTAGCTTCACTAAGGAAGATTCTTTCCTAGCTTAAAGAAGATCTCCTGTCTAATTAAAGAGCAGGATATTGTTTTAACATGAAAAGCTCTCTAAATCCCTAAATACAAGTAATTATCCCATTCACCTGTTTTCCTTGTAATGGAGGAACAGCTAATACGCAGTCCAGTGCCTGAAAGCATTACAGACTGTATGTCTATACACAGATCTACATTATATTATGACATAGGGAGTATGACTTTATATTCATGCCGATATGAACTTTTGTTCAGTGTGGCCATTTACAGGCAGATCTCTGAAAACCCTACCCAAATGTAGCAGATATCCTCCAATCAATCTTCTTGGGAGCAGAATTGAATGGAGAAATTTACTTTTGCAGACAATCATTACTAGTTTCCCCCCTAATGCCTGGTACACATGATGAGATTATCGAATGATTGTCGTTTTTTTTAAAAACTGCCAGCTGCAGTCTGATGCGTGTAGGCTACTTTAGGTTGGAACAGGGTAGAAAAATCTCAGGGTGCCATTTGTATTTCGAAGAAAAATAAACTGATTAGTACAATTTTTTTTCCCCGTTTTTCTGGTGAATAAAAGATAAAACCTGATTGGTCACCCTACTGTGTCTTCAGTACCTAGTGGTTTAAGCTTGTTCTTCAGCTGTCACTCCCGAGATAGTAAAGCTAGGATCAGGGTGACAGCCCCAAAATCTGCCTCCTTAAAGGGACGTCATCAGAGGAGAAGGGGAGGCCAACTGCTGCAGATACAAAATGTTGACATCAAGAGGTGCACATAGCTACAGCAGCATCCAAAACCTTCTGTCATGACCAAATCCTTGGCGGCTTTGATTTAATAAACTTGAGACTTGGATCTTGCTGCTAAACGCTGCCCCTCCCATTTCTATAAGTACTTTACTATGATGGGCAACCTCACCGGCCAATAGGTATGTGCAGGAGGTAGGAAGGGTGGAGCAAAGCTTTGGCACGGTCAGGATATGCTAACATTTGCCCATTGTTGGAATGAGATTGTGACTCGAGTCACAGTAAAGCCAGGAACAGGATGACAGCCCCAAAACCTGCATCTTTAAAGAGACTTCATCAGAGGGAAAGGGGAGGTCAACTGCTACAGGTATAAAATGTAGACACCTAGGGGTGCACATACCTACAGCAGCTTCCAAAACCTCCTGTCATGACCAAATCCTTGGTGGTTCTGACTTCATAAACTTGACAGTGTTGGATCTTGCTGCTAAGCCCTGCCCCCTTCCATTCCTATAAGTCTTTTATTATGATGGGCAACTTCACTGGCCCATAAGGATATGCAGGATGTAGGAAGGGTCCCGCAAGCTTTGGCACTCTCAGGAAGCGCTGAAGTTTGCCCATTGTTAAAACGACTTGGGATTCTGCCTTGACTGAAGGGTTTTGGGAGGCTCCTCTAGTTATCTACATTGTAGAATTGTAACAGTGTGCTCCCCTTGCCCCAGTGACAAAGGCTCCTACAAAGCAATTCTGCCATGGCAGCTCCTGTAATCACCTCCTGCCAGGTTTACTATAAGCAAACCATTACAAAACCATTTCTCTGTTGTGCTCCCCTTTATTTCATAGAATTTCAGCTATGCAGAAGCACAGTTAAGAATGTTCTGCATGAAGAGACATTTAAGTGTCTAATATTTGATAAGAAGACTATGTGAGAGTATCTTTGGATTCCATGAGTGGGCTGTAAAACTGTATAGCAGTGCAAACATTTCTGACCTCCTTTCCTTGAAACAGTTTATCACCAGCAGCAGTTTCTAAAGCCAGTTAGAGAGCAGACACAATATCCGAGCAGAGCATCAAAGAAAAGAGGTTGCTGGGATCAATGGAAACCATCTTGTTTTTTACAAGTTGACATAAATCTGTCACAGACTTATTAAAGGCAAGCTGAAAGAAAGGCTTGGAAGTTGTTTGATCATTACCTGACGTGGGAATATTCTCTCTATCCCCTCTGGTCCCATGCCCACTGTGCATAAAAAGTTTACTTCTTAGTCCATCAAAAAAAAATAGCGTTCTATTTATTCCTTCCTATTTATTCCTTTATGAGGTTGGATATAAAAAACATACTTATCCAATAAGGAAAAACAAAGCGTAATGATGACCAGCAACTGAGCCAAGCTTTCATATTCACAGAGTGCTCCACTGTCAGAGGTTCCAAGCTCAAAGAGGCCCACATGACTAGGGTAGGTAAAAGCTCACCTGATACTGTCCTACCTATGTAAGCCCCACTTCCCCCCTCTAATTATCAGGAATGACCATGCAAGACATACAGTAAGTGGAGTTAAAATGGCCGAACACGGCCTATTTATTAAACATACA
This sequence comes from Lithobates clamitans, assembly GCA_037952925.1. Classification (NCBI taxonomy): domain Eukaryota; kingdom Metazoa; phylum Chordata; class Amphibia; order Anura; family Ranidae; genus Lithobates; species Lithobates clamitans. The sequence continues at coordinate 9,122,492 of JBBGZY010000502.1, read as the reverse complement.
CTTTCTATATAAACATAACATAACCATACATGACTTATCCAGCTATCAAGATTAGAGGTCCCTGACGGTGCCACCTTGCCAAATTTATTTTGTGTCTGAGGCACCAGATAGCTGAGCTGTGACCCCAGCCGCAAACACCGGCTCAGAGCCTAAACCAGCTGACCTCAGACACCCACCGGTTTTAACACTAATATGCATTGTACAGTACACACTCGAGGACTCCACACCTCAGATGGATCCCCACCGTTTTCCCAATAACCATAAATAGACCTCAATCAAGGACCCCAACCGCCAAACAAATTAATAAAAAACATTACAACGTTAAACCCAATACTAAGAAGGGTTGGGTGGGGGGGAGGCTCTTCTGACGATTTCCTCTCAGCAAGTGTCCCGGGACCTTCCCTTCCGGACAACTGAACTACTGGCCCCACCCCGTCACACCCTCCTCTGAGCCAATAAGGTAATTGCCAGGGCTAACATGTTAATTTTAAATAGATTAACCCCTTCCAACCGGTTCCCCTTCTCACCCTGTCATGTATGCCCTAAACTGATTCCATGCCTCCTATGCTCCGGGCATGTCTTATCTGATGGTCCTCCTGTGTTTATGAGAATCCTTAGGGCCAGGTCACACAGGACAACCACATCTAAGATTTGGTAAACTGCAAAATAATAAATGTTTGCTTTTGGGTTCAATACCGCTTTAGAGAGGTAGTAAAGTCTGCTTTGTGATTTTTACCTACAGGTAAGCCTATAATAAGGCTTACCTGTAGGTGAAATGAATATCTCCTAAACTTGCACTATTTAGGAGATATTCACACTGGATGCAGCCAGTAACATCACCAGAGCTTGCGATCTGAAGATCCAACATACCATGTTGGACCTTCGGAGCATCGTCCTGGAACCGAAACCAAGGGCTCCTGCGCACATGCATGGGAGCGACGTCATCGCGGTTCCGGCCACTCACACAGCGACAGGGGGAAGATGGAAGTCCTGTCAGCGATGACAGCGTGCCGCTGGAGGGCTTTGTTCTAAGGTAAGTATTTCGTAATGTGCTAGTATGCGAATGCATTTTTTTTTTACTGTAGCGGTTTACAACTGCTTTAAGTATACTTAATAATAGAATGGATACTAAAATGGATACTAGGGGGTCTATGTTGCATTGCTGCTCTTCTATTGAACCTGCATGTAAATTCAAATAGGGTAAAAACAACATTTTCAGGCTAAATTTCATGTAATTTGAAAGTGTGAATGTAGAAAATACCACATTATGACTAGAGAGGATCTGAGAAGCATACTTATTTCCTATTAGGGCTCTTTCACACGGGCGGTCCGCTCGGCAGACTCCGCTTTGCATCGACCAGCTGATCCCCACTGAGCAGGCGGGTGACAGGTCTGTCTCTGCTCACTGTGCAGACAGATCTGTCAGAGCCCCGCTCTCCTCTATGGGGAGATCGGATGAAGACGGACCGCCTGTTCATTTTCATCCGATCCACCAGACGGATGGAAAATAGGGTTTCCATTTGTCACAATTTCACACACAGAATCAGATTGGATAGCAGTAGGTGTCAGCAGACATGTCACCGCTGACATCCATTGCCCCATAGAGGTGAATGGAGTGTCTGATCAGATCCACCTGAAAAACTGACAGGCGAACCTGATTGGAAAGCCGTGTGAAAAGGGCCAAATACTTGTGTAAGGAGAGAGGAGCAGCTGGTGTCCCAATTACCAATTTAAGAGCCAGCCTTTTTCTGACATTTGTTGTTTACAAGTAAAAAGTTTTGTTTGCTAGAAAATTACTTAGAACCCCCAAACATTCAATTTTTTTTTTTTAGCAGAGATCCTAGAGAATAAAATGGTGGTCGTTGCAATATTTTATGTCACACTGTATTTGTGCCTCGGTCTTTCAAATGCAATTTATTTTAGAAAAAATACACTTTAATGAAAAAAAAAAAAAAACAGTAAAGTTAGCCCAATTTTTTTGTATGAAAGATGATGTTACGCTGAGTAAATAGATACCTAACATATCATGCTTTAAAATTGCGCATGCTCGTGGAATGGCGACAAACTACGGTACATAAAAAATCTCCATAGGCGACGCTTTAACATTTTTTACAGGTTATCTGTTTAGAGTTACAGAGGAGTTCTTGAGCTAAAATTATTGCTCTCACTCTAACAATTTCGGCAATACCTCACATGTGTCGTTTGAACACCGTTTACATATGCGGGCGCGACTTATTTATGCGTTCGCTTCTGCGCGCAAGCTCGGAGGAATGGGGCGCTTAAAATTTTTTTTTTCTTATTTATTTTACTTTTTATTTTTACACTGTGCCTTTATTTATTTATTTTTTTAAATCACTTTTAGGCCTCGTGCCCACGGACGTTTTTACAGCCGCTTTTAGGAGCGTTTTTCACAGCTTAAAAATGCCTCTCCATGTTAGCCTATGGCCTCATGCCCACCAAGGCGTTCAGAAGCTGTAAGTAGCATAGGCGTTTTTAAGCTTCAAAAAAAAAAAACAAGGACCAGCAGAGGGAGAAGACCCAGTAAAAAAGCGAGAAGACCCTGCAAAAGAGCAAGAAGATAGCGGAGAGAGAAGAGAAGAACCAGAGAGGGGAGAAGGTCCGGCAGATGGAGAAGATGTCGCCAGAAGAGGGAGAAGAGCCGGAGCTGCCTTAATAAAATACTTTTAAAACCTGTGTGTTTTTACAGCTCTAGTGCTGGAGCCTCAGAACGTGCTGGTCCTTGTTTTTTTTTTTGAAGCTTAAAAACGCCTATGACACTTACAGCTTCTGAATGCCTTGGTGGGCATGAGGCCATAGGCTAACATGGAGAGGCATTTTTAAGCTGTGAAAAACGCTCCTAAAAGCGGCTGTAAAAACGTCCGTGGGCACGAGGCCTAAAAGTGATTTAAAAAAATAAATAAAGGGACAGTGTAAAAATAAAAAGTAAAATAAATAAGAAAAAAAAAAATTTTAAGCGCCCCATTTCTTCCTTATCGGAAGAAGAACAGAGGGAGAAGACCCAGAGAAAACATGTACAGATATAGCCAACGTGTTTCTGGGGAACTGCCTTCCCCTTCCTCAGGACTAACATGCAAACACAGGCATAGAAAATGCATGATCAGTACTTGTTCTATAGGTGTTACGCTAGATCTGAAACACCTATGTAACACTTATATAACAAATAATGATTATACATTGTCTATGTCTGTGCTTGCATGTTATCCCTGAAGAAGGGGGAGGCAATTCCCCCAAAATGCGTTGGCTCTATCTGTAGATGTTTTACCTTCAAAAAACTATTATATTCTTCATTAAGAGTTTCCATATTCTGGATGCTGGGCGCTCCTCTCTCCCGACTCAAGTATCTTCTCAGCTAAAGCGAAAGCTTTGTCGTACCAGCCCATATCGCCAAAAAGAGATCAACACCATCATTCACCAGCTGAACCACCTAATATCTATTATAAACCATTCTACTGGTCCAGCAGGGTCTCTAGCTCAAACTAAATATTTCCTACAATAGTTATTATTATTTTTATACAGGATTTATATACCGCCGACAGTTAACGCAGCACTTGTTAGCTCCATCTAGTGGCCATAATGCAGTAGGTTACACATTCACGCATTTGAATTGCACAGAATAAAGCCTGAGAACATTCAATTTTGCCTCATTCACACAGAGCAAATTAACATGCAGTTTCCATGGATGAACAGATATTCAAATGTCTTTAAAAAACGCACCTTAGTCAACAAGGTTCCTAAATCATTGTCAAGTTTTCTTAAAAGCAGAACCCCCTTTTACACTTTGCAGTCTACTGAATTACAGGATGTTTCAATATGCTCTTTGACAAAGATCCGCATATCTTGAACAATCACAGGCATATCTGATATCAGGACTTATCTACCTCCTTTCCACTCCTTTCCAGACAATTGTGTTTTCAGTTCAAATCTCCATCTGGGGACTGCCTGAGAAATTCTTTGTGGTGTAACTAAACTCCTGTTACATTGTGTTTAGTGGCAGAGGAAGAGAATCGGGCCAGGCTAGCTGCTTTGATAAATACAATACAGAGATATGTGTGTGAATTGTATCAATTAATGCTTCATAATGGCAAAGATTCTTTGGGTATAAAAACACAAACATTGTAAATACTGTATGTGAATGATATGTATTACATAAACTTTAAAGTGACACTAGGTTCGTTTAAAAAAAAAAAAAAAACAAACATGTCATGCTTACCTCCACTGTGCAGCTCGTTTTGCACAGAGTGGCCCCGATCCCCGTCTTCTGGGGTCCCCCGGCGGCTCTCGCAGCTCCTCCCCACATCAGATAACCCCCTGGGAGAAGCGATCTCCCGGGGGGTTACCTTGGGGGCGCGCTCCCGAGTCCAGCATTCGGCGTCCGTAGAGGCCGAATGCTGGACTCGGCCCCCCCCCCGGCGCCCACGTCACTGGATTTGATTGACAGCAGCGGGAGCCAATGGCTGCGCTGCTATCAATCTATCCAATCAAGAGCCGAGAACCCCGGACAGAGAGAGAGCGTGTCCCCGTGGGTCAAGTTCGAGGGTTCATGTAAGTAAAACAGGGGGGGCTGGGAGGCCGGTTACTGACGCATAGGATGCATTAAGGGGAAAAAACTCGAACCTTTACAACCCCTTTAGGGTAAAATTAAAGTGTTACTAAACCCAGGACCCTGAATTCACTATATCTGGTCTCCCACAGTACACAGAACTTGGAAATGCAATTATTTTAGTAAATATAAACTGCTAAATACCTTTTCTCATCAGCAGTATATAGCAGTCTTGTGATTTCTATTAGTTCCTGGTGAAGCTTGTAGGAGGAGTTTTCATACTGCACTGAGCTGTCCTATGAGGCTGTAGGGCTCCTGACCCTCTGTCTGGGCAGTGCTGATTGGCCCTGTGCTGATCACATGCACTGTCCCAAGGAAAAAAAAAACTCTCTAGCAATACACACCAAACTGAGCATGTGCAGCCTGACTCCAAAGGCTCTGTGTTATCCGGACTTGTCCAGGGGGACAGTGCGGGGAGGGGAGGATCTGTACATACAATACAGAGGATTAACCTCTTAGGTTCCACAGTGAGTATAACAAGCATGCTTTACTGAATACACAGACTGTTGTGGGTTTAGTACCACTTTAAAGGATCTGCTGCTGATCTCTTGGTGCCATATACCACAGCATACCTTCAGAGGTATAGTGTCCATGCATCAACGGGTCAAGGCTGTTTTGACAGCAAAAGGGGCCATTTAGTGGAAAAAGTGGGACCTACCCAATATTAGGTGGGTGGTCATAAAGTTATGGCTAATTGGTGTATCACCATGCTAATTTTTTTTTTACATTTTTCATTACATACCATACTTTACACCCAGTGATATCATCACTGGGTCTCTGAACTTCTCTATGCAATGCAGGCAGATGGAGGCTGGAGGAAGGGCCTGGAAGGGTGCTGGACAAAGCTTCCTGAAAACATCTCAGCACCCTGCCTCAGTCCTCCTCTCAAGAGGCATCAACCCTGACACAAGCAGTGAGTTAAGCAAGCATACAAATGCCTTGATGGGTCAGTCCAGATGAGTAGGCATTCCTAGGCACGCTGCATTATCATAAATACTACTCTAGGAAACTCTCACATATGATGCTCAGCCTCCACGATTGAAAGAACTGAAATCCAATGTATGAAAGCCAGAAAATGAAGAGGGCGATGACTTGCTGCAGCTTTTTATGCACACTATGAGAAGTTCACAGTGTGCAGTGAAATCAAAGTAAGCAATTTTAGTAGAGGAGAGGAGACTACAACTGTGCAATACTGAAGGGAAGGCTGGAGTTTAGCTTAATGTACACTATATTGTCAAAAGTATTGGGGCGCTTACCTTTACATGCACATGACCTTTAATGGCATCCCAGTCGTAGTCTGTAGGGTTCAATATTGAGTTGGTCCACCCTTTGCAGCTATAACTCTTCTGGGAAGGCTGTCCATGAGGTTTAGGAGTGTGTGTATGGAAATGTTTGTCCATTCTTCCAGAAGTGCATTTGGGAGGTCAGGCACTGATGTTGGACGAGAAGGCCTGGCTCGCAGTCTCCGCTCGAATTCATCCCAAAGGTGTTCTATCGGGTTGAGGTCAGGACTCTGTGCCGGCCAGTCAAGTTCCTCCACTGCAAACTCACTCATCCATTTCTTTATGGACCTTGATTTGTGCACTGGTGCACAGTCGTGTTGGAACAGGAAGGGGCCATCCCCAAACTGTTCCCACAAAGTTGGGAGCATGAAATTGTCCAAAATGTCTTGGTATGCTGACGCCTTAAGAGTTTCCTTCACTGGAAATAAGGGGCCAATCCAAACCCCTGAAAAACAACCCCACAACATAATCCCCCCTCCACCAAATGATTTGGACCAGTGCACAAAGCAGGGTCCATAAAGACATGGATGAGCGAGTTTGGGGAGGAGGAACTTGACTGGCCTGCATAGAGTCCTGCCCTCAACCCAACAGAACACCTTTGGGATAAATTAGAGCAGAGACTGCGAGCCAGACCTTCTTGTCCACATCAGTGCCTGACCTCACAAATGTGCTTCTGGAAGAATGGTCAAACATTTCCATAGACACACTCCTAAACCTTGTGGACAGCATTCCCAGAAGAGTTAAAGTTGTTATAGCTGCAAAGGGTGGGCCAACTTAATATTGAACCCTACGGACTAAGACTGGGATGCCATTAAAGGTCATGTGCGTGCAAAGGTAGGGGGCCCAATACTTTTGACAATATAGTGTATATATACAGTATGACTAAAATGAAGGTGGAATTAGTGGAGTTTTCTAACTTAATTGCAGTTGCACTTTTTTCCCAGCCACACTGACTGAATGATTTTACTTGATGCCTCAAGTTGTTCATTAACCCAACATCTCAAAGTCAGCTGAAATAATATTATGTGACACAACATGTTTTTTTTTAATAGCTGAACTTCAGGCGAAAAGGAATTTTCAGGAACTTTATAATGCTCACTGACCATCGTGTTTTCATGTTCACTGCAGCCAGTAACTGGTTCTATCAGCTGTTCTCCTGGCATACTGTGCCCATGACCTGAGCAGGTGGCACCATGTTATAGATGCACAGGGATTACTCTAATGGGCTTAATTCATTAAAATTGGTGAAGAGAAGAAACTTAAGTTGCTACTGTACAGGATGCCAAGGATGGGTCCTGACATGTCCCTATGTCCCCTTTCTTTGGGTTGTAGTTCCTTTAAGGGGGATGATAAAAGACATCTTTTTGAGTACTCAGGGGTTCTCACCCATGCAGCATGAGGGGTTTTGGGGTGAATTTGGGGTGGTCCAGCTGGAGTGGAGAGAACTGATTTACAGTTCTCCCAGGACTGGTAAGTCCTTTTTTGGGACCTGGAATTCAGAGATTTAGAGAGACTTTGGATGGAAAAGAGCCTTCAACCCTGATTACGGGGACTGTGGTCCTGAAAGAGTTAACCTCTCTCCAAGAGAGGCCTAAAAGAAAGCTGAAAACAGTTAACAGGTGTCTGTCAGGTGATGTGTGGAACAGCAACAGTTGTGAGACTGGAGTTTGTTGATCGGCTGAGACCCTGCTAGACTCTTGCAACCTTTCCTGACCAATGAAACAGGCAGGAACTTCAAAACCCTGTTAAGGGACAAGTGTTACTGGTGGTGAGCCATAGTTTTGTTTTTATATCAGATGCTATGAACTGTTTATGACATTGCTTATGCTGATGAAGAATTTTGTTTTGCCTGTTTCTGAAAATAAAGACAGTTTGCTTTTACAAGGTCTGCCGGCTGGTGACTTATCCATATCACATTATTTATGGTGAAAATTCCTGAATATTATTTCCATATAATCCAAGGTAAACTTGATTGGTCTACACTGGCAACAACCCCTGCTATGTGCTCATTTGCCTTTCCATTGTTTAAATCAGTGGACTCCAAATTGCAGCCTGCGGGTCAGATGTGGCCCTTTGATTGGCTTTATTATGTGGCCCTTGCTTCTACTGATACGAGGCACAATTTCTCCTAATGACACCAAGACTGAGGCACCATTCCTTACACTGACACTAATGCCGTGTACATACGACCGCACTTTTCGTCGGACTGAATCCCGAAGGACTTTTTGACGGAGTTCCAACGAAACGGACTTGCCTACACACGATCACACCAAAGTCCGATCGTTTTGAACGTGATGACGTACGACGGGACTAGAATAAGGAAGTTCATAGCCAGTAGCCAATAGCTGCCCTTGCGTCCTTTTTTGTCCATCGGACTAGCATACAGACGAGCGGATTTTTCGATCGGACTCGAGTCCGTCAGAAAGATCTGAAACATGTTCTATTTCTAAAGTCCGACAGATTTTTCGACAGAAAAGGCCCGATGAAGCCCACTCACGATCGAATTGTCCGACGGATTCCTTCCGTCAGACCAGTTTGGTCGAAAAGTCCGGTTATGTGTATAAGGCATAATAGTGAGGCATAATTCCTTCCACTGACACCTACAATAGGGCACTATTCCTCCCACTAATGCCAATGATGGGGCACTATTCCTCCCACTGATACCAATGATGGGGCACTATTCCTCCCACTAATGCCAATGAAAGGGCACTATTCCTCCCACTGACACCTACAATGGGGCACTATTCCTCCCACCGATACCAATGATGGAGCACTATTCCTGCCACTTATACCAATGATAGGGTGCTATACCTCCCACTGACACCAATGATGGAGTACTATTCCTCCCACTAATACCAATGATGGGGCACTATTCCTGCCACTGATACCATTGATGGAGTACTATTCCTCCCACTGATACCAATGATGGGGCACTGTTCCTCCCATTGATACCAATGTTGGGGTGCTATTCCTCCCACTGATACCAATGATGGAGCACTAATCCTCCCACTGATACCATTGATGGAGCACTATTCCTCCCACTGATACCAATGATGGGGCACTGTTCCTCCCATTGATACCAATGTTGGGGTGCTATTCCTCCCACTGATACCAATGATGGAGCACTAATCCTCCCACTGATACCATTGATGGAGCACTATTCCTCCCACTAATACCAATGATGGGGCACTTTTCCTCCCACTGACACCTACAACGGAGCACTATTCCTCCCTCCAATACCATTGATGTGGCACTATTCTCCATCTACTGACTGCAGTCACCATGTCATTTTTCTATTCCCCCTGGCCATCTCGCCTGAGGCATTGGTTGCTCCCAGTAATGCCTGGGCTTTTTCTGTTCCCACTGGTCACAGCCTGGCCTCCACTGGCCCCATGCTTAGAAAGTTTGGAGACCCCTGGTTTAAATGAATCAGCCGCTATGTGCGGCAACATAACCAACATACTTTGAATTTACTGGTGTTAGCCTGAGCCCCTCCTAATCGTTCCATTAAAGTGCCTGAAACATAGCACTGTCAGAGATGCAGCTTTGTGCATAAAATGTAAAAAGATTTATTAATACATGCACTCTATATTCAGTCTTATGTCATTAGTAAATTTCTGCTATGTAAGCTAATAGGCTGAAAAAGGCTACATGCACTTGAGCGTATTTAAAAAATCATATCTATGCTAGATCCTTCTGCCGGGAGATGCCAGAAAAATCAAGCGTAAAAAATGCTCATATTAACAGCGTTTATGTGCTTTTACAGGCGTATGGCATTTAGAAGTGTATGAGCATACACATATTCTACCAACCACAATATTCATTTATTCTAGCCACTGAAATATCTTTACATGCATATGCTCACAATCATATGGGTTTAGGCGCATACATGCGCAAATTATGCTCAAAAAGCTCCTCTCCAAACGCAGCGTTGGGGCATTTTTTTTATGCTTCTCTTAAAATACAGGTCTAAACACCTAATGTGCATGGCCCCATAGGCTAACACTGAATTGCGTTTAAAGGCGCTGTAGAGATTGAAGGCAGGGCAATGGCACAGAATGTGCAGAATTACAATCTTTAAAAGGTGTTATATATTATACATAACAGCCATCTGTGCTCACAAGAGCTACATTTATTTCTTTATACATTTTTTGGCTGATAAAACAATTATAAAGCATAATTCAATTCTGTAATTGGCTGTCTGGCCGGAGTTCCCCTTTAACTTATTCCATACAAGACTTTCCCAGCCAAGGGTGTATTTCAATCGTCCATCAGATATATTCTAATGAAATACACAGACAACAAATATATAAACTGCTGGCATTTCAGAGATGTGAAGTTCATGCAATGACTTACGCTGACACAATGAGATCTTTGTGCGCAGTGCTCCGGGGGTTGTCTTCTTTATTTTTTTTTTTTTTATGTGATTGCGCCATATTTTCCGAGCAGAATTAAGTGAAATTCTTATACATGTGGGGGGAAAGCAGTGTATCCCAGGACATTGGAAATTTTAAAAAAAAGAATTATTTTTATCTGAGGACGTTCCCAGATCTAACAAGGAAAAATGGAATAATCATCTACATGGGTAGTAAGAAAAATGTGACCCTTGCTGCCTAAAGGAAACCAGTTCTGAGAGTTTATAACACTGACTTTCCCCTGTCAGGATAAACAGCGTTTACAAGAAACCAGTTTGCATGAGGCCTAAGGCTCCATTCACACTAGGGCGACTTGTCATGCAACTTTGGACATGACAAGTCGCATGACAGGTCACAGCCATTCTTTTCAATGGCACTCGTTTAGATCGGTGCGGCTTAAAAGTCAGAGCTATTTTGAATAGGTGCCTGCACTACTTTGGTGCGACTTAGATCCATTGTAAAGTCGGATCAATGTAGCACCAAAAGTCGCATCAAAGTCACGCTCCAAAGTCACACTGGAAATTGTGCAACTTTGGAGTTGTGCTAGTGTGACTGGAGCCTTATAGAGCAGAACTCATACTGGGAGTCGAAAGGGCAGGACTGGGAGCCAATCAGTTTTTCTATATGCACATGTACTCACAAGGAACATGCTGATAGGAGAAGAGAGCAGAGTTAGCAAAGAGATGAATGCATCAGTATGCTACAGCCATCCACCTACCTGTGCTGTGTGAGATGGCTGTGTAGATTTCAAGACTGGATGGACAGAAATACAAGTCCTTCAGAAAGTAAAATAGCTTTCACGTGTATAATTCATATGTAGTCAGCTGTTGGCCTGGTGTTCAGCCTTAATACATGACTAAGGATTGCTACAGTTTTATAGGTTATCTGAAGGCACAGCTTAGCAGAGTAGCTTGCTTTGCAGCTACATTTATCCGACTGACACCCTAGTCAGATACGAGGCGAGTCACTACTGTGATGACTCACTGGCATTCTGCAAACTTCTTTCAGCCAGGCTGAAAAGTAACCATGCTAATATTGTAAAAAGGAGACTACAACTCCATCTGCTGGATGTAAAGAAGACTACACAACATTTATATTTCACAATGACCTACATTTTTTTTATTTAACTTTAGACCATAGTAAACATAGAAATTATATATGTATAAAACCACTATATACCCACATTAACATGTACATTATGATGTGGGTCATTTGGCTTTTGTACTGTTTGAAAACAGAAAGGTGTGTGTTGAAAATTTCCTATAAAAGAAGAATCACATTGGTTGCTAGACAAAGGCACTCGTGATACATGAGAACCATTATGGAGGTGTTGAAAGCATTAGCTTTGTTCTTTTGTTTACAGCTGTATTAGTCAAAGTGATATCCATAAACTGGGTGTTTGAATCCTGAGCTCCTCACATAGATCCAAACATTCAAGACAACTTAATTACATAGTGATTGAGCCTTTCTAAAGAAACTCGCTGTGCTAATGAGCAGTTATCACATGCTTAGTAAGATTGTGTGTTAAAAGGATAAGTGCTAATGTGTCTAATACAACATGCGGTAGCATCCATGGCCATGCGTGTTAGCAGAGGTCCAGCTATATGAACAGAATTATTCTGGGCTCTAATAAGCTTCCACTCACCCAACCCCGTGTAATCACAGAGATTCCTGAACTCAGAGAGGATTACAGTTCAATATCAATTATCCTTCAGGAATTTGGCTTTTGAAAGAGACCTTATAAAAGTCTAATTGGCTTTCCTACAGATGCAGAGATGGAATAGGAAGGCATTACAATATCACTTTACATACTGTACACGAGTAGTATAGTAAAAACTTCAAGCAGAACAAAATTCACCTATAAACATTAAAGCCTGAATCTCGGCCCAATTTTTTTTAAATGCCCCCTAAGGAGGTTTAGAAAAATACTCACCTTGAGGGCCCTTTTACATCAGATGTGGTGGGACTGTGCTGAGTGGCTATTCCAGTGAAGTCTCAGCGCAAAACGAATGCCTTGTTGTCTTGCTGTTCGGGTGGTGCTTGCAGAAAAAATGTACAGTAGTACTTTTTTCCAGCACAGTGCAGTGTGAGCCAATCCACTGACTTGCACCGCACAGCAGTCAAAAGAACATAAAGAGGTTCTCCTGTCAGTTCAGAAAAAAATAAAAGTCAGCAGATAATAAAACTGTGGCTGCAGAATTTTAAAAAGGAGACACTCAACTGTCCAGGGATACAGCACTGTCCTCATCCGAGTTGGTTCTTCTTCGGTCTTCGGTCCCCAGCAGCGGCATCTTAACTGTGGGCATACAGCTATGACACCTTGCAACTTTATAGCCAGATGTCTACTGTGCAGCCTTCTGGGACCTGTGTTGTGTCCCAGAAAGCTGCTGGCAGGTAGGGGGTGAAGGAGAACTTCTATTCGGTTCGCCTAGACCAGTGGTCTCCAAACTGCGGCCCGGATGCAGCCCTTTGCTTGCTTTTTTCTGGCCCTTTGGGTACTATTTCATCCACTGATACCAACAATAGGGCATAATTCCTCCCAATGACACCAATGAAGGGGGGAACGTTTCCTCCCAATGACACCAATGATGGGGTAAAATTCCTCCCACTGACATTAACAATGGGGCACAATTCCTCTCAATGATAGCAATGATGGAGCCCAATGACATGAACGATGGGGCACAATCCCTTCCACTTACGCCAATAATGGGGCACAATTACCCTCACTGAAACAAACCATGGGGCATTATTTTTTCCCACTTATGTCCGGACCTTTTCTACTCCTGCTGGCCCTCCTAAAGTCTAAAGGACAGTAAATTGGCCCCCTGTTTACAATTTGGAGACCCCTGGCCTAGGCAATCATGCAGAAGTGGAAGTGGGTTGGTACCTGTTAAAACAAGGTACCCGCTCCTGCCTCCTCACAAAAATGGTTTTCCAAATATTGCAGAGGAGGAAGAGTGGAACTTCACCTTTTGGGTGAAGTTCTGCTTTAATGAATTATCACTTTGTGACATTTCAATAACGTCCTTTATTAAAAAGATGAGTGAACAGTAGGATCTGCTGCAATCAGCACTGCAGTTAACAGGCCGCACTGCCCCACACACCAGCTACTGCATTGTAACGCAGCAGGTGGTGTGAAAAGACCCTCAATCATTCTAGAGCTTTCCCATGCAGTAGCTCTTCTCTGCCACAAGATGTCCTCAGTCTTTCAGGCTGAAGGACAGCCAGCATCACACCATAAATACTGGGCTTCATGGACCCACCCCTGAGGGGGCATCATAACAACACCCTAAGCTCTGTATTTATGCAGAAAGGGGCTTATGTCATCATCCAGGTCTGCCCACCACCAAGAGACTAGCAAGGGGACCCTGCGCATCACATTATCATCCAGAAGATATCAGAAAAAGGTAACTGTAACCTTTTTCCAAAAGCATAAAACACAGCTTGGAATGGAGGCCTTCAGAGGGGAAGGGGGTCCTCTGGGTGAGGAAGGGGTACGGAGCCGGTAACTGGGTTTTAAAGTAAATGTAAACCCAACTGAATAATGTTTAGTTTGCTAAAGCAGCTAAACAATTGACATTTTTATTTTTTTCACCTCTACTCCTGAATTATATGGTAACTGTACTGTTTCCCTTTACATTGTAAACCTTGTGCAAACTGTTAGCGCCATAAATCCTGTATAATAATAAAAATAATTTGTGGGCACCTTGAATCAAACTGAAAGATATTACCAGTGAAACACACTAAAGGAAGAAACCAACCTGAAATATATAAGAAAATATGAATGCCCACTAGACTGGCACTGAGACAGCAGCAGTAAAGCAATTATACTACACTACTAAGTTTCAGCAAGACCCTCTCCGGAGCTGTCAGGTCTGCATGATAGAAAAACTTTCATTACAGCTAACTCTGTGCAAGTGGCTCCCAATCTCAGTAACAGCAGGAGGCTCTGCAGTAATGGGGGACGTAACAGGCTGGGGGGGCTGGCAGTTATAAGCATTTGACACTGATTCCTATTACATTTGCAAGGATTGTCATTAAAAGGGTCAATTAAAAACAGAGATCATAGATATATTATTTTTGCTTTATAAAAAGCAAATATATTATATAAGGTAAAACTGGTGGCAGGGTCTCTTTAAGGTGTCTGAGATGTACCAGAAAAATAGTTGTAACCTTCTCCCTGGATGGATTTCTGATTTAATGTTTCCATAACAATGATATCTCTGCTGAGGATTAATAATAAGTTATATGGTTTTTGTCCTCATTTCTGACATTGACCCTGTGTCTGCACACCGGAATAAGGCTTAATGATCAGTGATAGAAAGCAATTCCCTGTTTGTATGTGTTATCTTCTATCAACTGCGTGTTTTATTGATTTTCCTAATATCTTTATTATATTTTATCTTAAACTTGAAATAGGCCTGCATTGTGTCTTTTGCCCTTAAGAAAACTTAACTATATTAACATACTTATCATAAAACATTAGTCTAAGCCAGGCTTTGAAAAAATTTAAATAACACTCCTGAAGCCACATCTGTATAAACTTGAATTGAGGGTAGAAAGGTGGAGAGCCAATGAAGGCTCTAAATCGGACTTTATAGGCAAGATGGACGAGTATAGTAAAATTGGTACTATTTAACAATGGATCATATTAGACAAGTCAAGTAGAAAAATAATTAAAAACCATACAGTAAACACATGATGGTCATAAATATATGATGTGAACAGAAGGGTGACACCAAATAGACAGCAGTGAGCCCCTGTGCATCAACGCATTTCGCTATTTTGTTTCATCAGGACACACTTGGGGACAGTTAAAAGGAACAGGTCTCACTATCTTGTCGGCATAAGAGTATCCTCACATGGAGATCTCCCAGATGATCACCAAAGAATCACCACGTAGATGGGGAGGGAGATCCTACCAATGCTAGCAACTGTATTGGGTTGGTAGCACAGAAATATAGATATAAATATCACCTCATACACTTCACGGGGGGGTAAACCGTGGAAACCGGAATCATTGGGGGGAGAAGGAAGAGGAAGGAAAAGGTAAAAATAGAGCCTTTCCGACTTTAGTCCGCAACATCAGGGACCTCAATATTCATCCTCATGGACATATATATATGTCCCTTTAAGACTGATATTATCGGTCTATCCTATATCTATCCCAAGTAAGTGTAGCTATATGAACTCTAATGCCGCGTACACATGGCTGGACTTTTCAGCTACAAAAGTCCGACGGACGCCGACGGACCAAGTTCGGCGGACAATTCGATCGTGTGTGGGCTTCCCCGGACTTTCAGCGGACTTTTCCAGCCGCAAATCTGACGGACTTTAGATTTGAAACATGCTTCAAATCTTTACGTCGTAACTCCGCCGGACCCAGAAATCCGCTCGTCTGTATGCTAGTCCGACGGACAAAAACCCACGCTAGGGCAGCTATTGGCTAACTTCCTTATTTTAGTGTACGTCATCACGTACGAATCCATCGGACTTTGGTGTGATCGTGTGTAGGCAAGTTCGGTCGTTAGAAAGTCTGTTGAAAGTCCGCCAAAAGTCCGTCGAAAGTCTGTCGGACGGGCTGTCAGACTTTTGTAGCTGAAAAGTCCGACCGTGTGTATGCGGCATAACGATGTATTCAAACAGGCGTCAGTAGCAACAGGTTCATTGTATCTACCGGGAAGGTATCAACCACGATGCTATTTTTACCTTTTCCTTCCTCTTCCTTCTCCCTCCAATGATTCCAGTTTCCACGGTTTACCCGCGGTGAGGTGTATGAGGTGATAATTATGTCTATATTTCTGTGCTGCCAACCCAATATACAGTTGCTAGCATTGGTAGAATCTGCCTCTCCATCTACATGGTGATTCTTTGGTGATCATCTGGGAGATCTCCATGTGGGGATACTCTTATGTCGACAAGATAGTGAGACCTGTTCCTTTCAACTACCCCCAAGTGTGTCCTGATGAAGCAAAATAGCGAAACGGGTTGACGCACAGGGGCTCACTGCTGTCTATTTGGTGAACCTTCTGTTCACATCATATATTTATGACCATCATGTGTTTACTGTATGTTTTTTAATTCTTTTTCTACTTGGCTTGTCTAATATGCTTCATTGTTAAATAAAGTACCAATTTTACTATACTATCGTCCATCTTGCCTATTAAGTCCGATTTAGAGCCTTCATTGAACGAAGGCTTTGTAAACATCTTTAACACAGAGCAACCCTTGAAAAAAATTCCAATCTCAGGGAACCCATGATTAAGGCCTGATGGTTGAATTTTTTTGACATGCCATAATAAAATTATGTTTTAGCCAACTTTCATGGCACTAACTTTTCTCCCTTTTTGCATGGTTTACATGGAGGTTTACAGAGACTTCCCAGGCTGAGTGCTGTGTTCTTAAGGCTCACCAGACATTGCACAGGAGATAGTAGCTTGGATGCACCTGTTCCAGTTCTCTGCTAACAAAGACTCTACATGGCGCTGCAATGCAGGAAACCGCAGCGAATCAGTGTGAAAAAGGCCTTAGTGCGGTAGTCAGTGGGAAGACTGCTCCTTATACTTGTAGTCAGTAGGAAGAATCCCTCCTTACAAATAGATACAAACATCATTGGTATCAGTGGTTACTTATCCGAGAGGCAGAAATAGCTCAAGGAACCCTTAGCTGCCGGTCCTGAATGTTGAAATCAGCGCCTTTTTTGCATCAATACAGAGTTTAGAGTGTTTTGATGATGTCCCCTCAGGGGTGGGGCCATGAAGCCCTGCGTTCACAGTCTGATGTTGGCAGCCCAGAAGACTGAGGGCATCTTGTGGCAGAGAAGAGGTACTGCATGGGAAAGCTCTAAATTGAGGGTCTATTCACACCACTCACTGCCTTAAAATGCAGCGGCTGGTGTGTGGTGCGATGTGGCCTATTAACTGCACTGCTGATGCACTGATTCAGTGGATCCCACTGTTCACTTTTTTTTAACAAATCTATGGCAAAGCACGGGTAACCCACAGAATAATTATGGGTACATTGTGCTGCACCTGCGCTGTGCAGCATATCAGTGTAGGGCCTTGGTGTGGTAATCAGCGTGACAATTACTCCTTACATTTGTGGTCAGTAGAAAGAATCTCCTCTTACTGATAGATAAAAAGACCACTAGTGTCACTTGTTACTTAAAAATCTGAGAGGCAGAAATTGCTCAAGGAACCCTTAGTAGCCTCTGGAGGAACCCTAGGGTTCCATGGAAGCCTGGCTGAGAAAGGCTGATCTGAACCAATATCCTTTTTCTTTTAACTTCAAGGCATGTCATTTATCTAGTAAGGGAAAGAAAATAAACTAATCTGATGGGGCAACACGAACAACAAAGATGATGTGCAATAACCCATAACAATCAGATATTAGCTTCCTGTAATTAAAGATGCAGTTCACCCAAGACTGATAAATCAGTTTTGCATAGATTCCTCCAGGTTGAGTTACCCCACTTTTATACATAGTCTGGGCATACAGATGTGAAGATTTCTGCACCCAAATTCTAAGCTCAACCCATCTGCAATGACCCATGTAAGAAGGACTGATGGCCATTCTGAAGACCCACCTTACTGTAGGTTGCAGTCAACCAATCTCTTGGTTGGATTTCGCCATCAAAGGTACATTACACCCTGTTCCAAACTATTATGCAAATTCTATTTCAGTGTGACAAAGATTAAATATTTTGTTTTTCAGTTTAACTCATGGATGGCATTGTGTCTCAGGGCTCTTTTGATCACTGAAAACAATCTCGGACACCTGTGATAATTAGATGCCAGGTGAGCCCAATTAAAGGAAAAACTACTAAAGGAGGGTGTTCCACATTATTAAGCAGAGCACCATTTTCAAGCAATATGGGGAAGAAAAAGGATCTCTCTGCTGCCGAAAAGAGTGAAATAGTTCACTGCCTTGGACGAGGTATGAAAACATTAGATATTTTACAAAAACATAAGCGTGATCATCGCACTATTAAGAGATTTGTGGCTGATTCAGAACACAGACGGGTTTCGTGCAGATAAAGGCACATTGAGGAAGATTTCTGCCTGATCCATGCATCGGATCAAGAGAGCAGCTGCTAAAACACCATTACATAGCAGCAAACAGATATTTGAAGCTGCTGGTGCCTCTGGAGTCCCACGGACATCAGTTTGTAGACTCCAACACAGTCTTGCAACTGTGCATAAACCTTCCATTCGGCCACCACTAAACAATGCTCACAAGCAGAAATGGCTGCATTGGGCAGAAAAATACATGAGACTAATTTTCAAACAGTCCTGTTCACTAATGAGTGCCGTGCAACCCTGGATGGTCCAGATGGATGGAGTAGTGGATGGTTGGTGGACGGCCACCCTGTTCCAACAAGGCTGCAATGTTAGCAAGGCGGTGGTGGAGTCATGTTTTGGGCCGGAATCATGGGAAGAGAGATGGTCGGCCCCTTTAGGGTCCCCGAAGGTGTAAAGATGACCTCTGCAAAGTATGTGGAGTTCCTGACTGACCACTTCCTTCCCTGGTACAGAAGGAAGAACTATGCTTTCCGTAATAAAATCATCTTCATGCATGACAATGCACCATCTCCTGCTGCAAAGAATACTTCTGCATCAATGGCTGCTATGGGGATAAAAGGAGAGAAAGTCATAGTGTGGCCTCCATCCTCCCCTGACCTCAATCCTATTGAGAACCTTTGAAGCATCCTCAAGCAAAAGATCTATGAGGGTGGGAGGCAGTTTACATCCAAACAGCAGTTCTGGGAGGCTATTCTGACATCTTGCAAACAAATTCAAGCAGAAACTGTCCAAAAACTCACAAGTTCAATGGATGGAAGACTTGTGAAGCTGCTATCAAATAAGGGGTCCTATGTTAAAATGTAACGTGACCTGTTAAAATGTTTAAAAAGTTAAAATGTTGTTCAAAGTTCAATTGAAATAGCTTTTGATTTCAGTAAATGTGCTGCAAACACAACAAATGACCATTTTCAGTTCTTTTCAACCTATAAAGTGTTATGAAACTTACTGTGTGTAATAATTTGGAACAGTGCATTGTAATTTTGAAAAAAAAACTGTTATCATTAAAATTTGAAATGTACTCTTAATAGTTGATAACATGAGAATTATGCTGACTGTTGTTTACATCAATTATTTAGGTAAATGAGAAAAATCTAATTGGCATAATAATTTGGAACAGGGTGAAATTACCAAAGTTTGGGATTCCACTGGGGTTAAAAACTGCTCTTTGCAATAGGCAATTCAGTAAACCTGTGTGCCGATCTCAGATCCTGGGAACTGCACAAACAAGTTTTACTGCTATTTAATCCAAACCACCTCTAGATGGATACATAATGCCCTTGCCGTGCATTGCACTCCTCAGTGTGTAATACTTTTATTTGCAGAAGGTGAAATGTCAATAGTCCACGCAAGAAGAAAGTAACACACAGGAGCAACACAAAACAGCAAAAATCCTTCCTATCGCAACCTGACATATTGCATAAGAAATGTCTGGGCCAAAATCATAAGGGTGATAATTTTTTTTTTAACACAACACAATGGAGTTGGCAATTGTGCAAATGTTTTCAATCAATCCTTGCGATTACTGGTTCAGGTCCTTTCTTTTATTGCAAAGGCCACAATCATTTTAGGCACAGAAGTGATGATCAGGCCATTTACAGGGCCATTCCTACCATGAGTGGATTTTGTCCCTGACAGAGCCCTCTATGGGTGACTCAGTACAAGGTATTCGTGGTCCTTTGCCTACATCCAGTTATAATGTTCCCTGTTGAAAAAGCACCAAGAATTGCTTCCTTAGGATACATAGAAAGAGGAATACTTGTAATAAGGAGGAGCAGGAGTTAGCAACAGGCAGGGCTTCAGGGAGACCTGCAGCCCTCAAAACTGTGGTCATTGGGGCACTATTTCACCAGCTAACGTTGTTGATGGGGCACCATTCCCCCTAGTGACACCATCAATTGTGCACATTTCTTCCATTGATACCAACAATGGGGCATTGTTTCTCCCATTAATTGATGGGGCAGTGATGTTGGGGCATTTTCTACTCCTACTCGCCACAGTCCGGCCCCCCTAAAGTCTTAAGGCCATTAAACTGGCCCTTTGCTTAAAAACTTTGGAGACCCCTGCCTTATAATATTCCATCATTATTATTATTAGGGTCCATCATTTTCACAACCACCACACCCTATACCCTGCCATAACAGAGATGGCTGGAAAAATTTAAAGAGCCCGGAAGAAAATTCTTGTAATAATGACCGTATACTATACTAGTGTTTATGCAAGTACCAGGGTATAACCAAGTACACCTGTTTACAGCCCTTAAGGTTTATGGGTAGCTGTATGTAGAACCTGGCTCTTTGGGGTGGGGGAAATCCACCAAGATTAATGCTGCACAAGCTCAGGGCACCCATGTGCAAGAGTCCCAAGGGTAGTCCATTAGGACACTGGGTATTTGTCCTAATGCATGAGGCTCCGGCATTTACATACCGTATATGCTCTAGTACAAGCTGAGTTTTTCAGCACATTTTTTTGTGCTGAAAGTGCCCCCCTCGGCTTATACTCTAGTCAAGCACTTTTCTGCAGCAGAGAATTACATTTTCTGAACCGACTTTGGGGCCCCATATCTCTGGGCCACTTGTTGCTAGAACGGTGCATATCTCGGGGTCTCTGCTGCAGAAAAGTGCTTGACATTTTCCAAACTAATTTGGGAACCCGTATCTCGGGGCCACTTAGTGCTAGGAACCCCAGATTTGTACAACTATGTTGTAGTGCTAGCTCCACTGGGTTTGCACATCAAATTTGGGGTTCCTAGCATAAAGTGGCCCGAGATACGGGGCCCCAAAGTCGGTCAACTGTGTCCATCTGCAGCAATGTCATTTCGGGACCCTTTGTGTCCAGAGACCCCAAATTTTGGCTGCAGCTAGGGAGCATCTAGGAACCCTTAACTACCGAGTTTGAAGTTCAGGGGACCTATGGCTGCAAATGGGCATAGTGAGGCTGCCAATGGGCATTGTTGACCCTCTTTTCCACTTACAGTAGCTGCGCATTTCTCACCCTAGGCTTATACTCGAGTCAATAAGTTTTCCCAGTTTTTTGTGGTAAAATTAGGTGCCTTGGCTTATATTCGGGTCGGCTTATACTCAAGTATATACGGTAGTTACATTGTTAGTCAGGTTGAAAAAACAGTAGTCCATCTAAAAATCCTTCATGTACTCTATCCTATATCCACAGTTGATCCAAAAGAAGGCAAAAAAAACCCAATAAATCATGATCAAATTTGCTCCAGTGGGGGGAAATTCCTTCCAGATCCCCCATAAGGCATATGCATATCCATAATGGGATATTCCCTGGATCAACTACCCCTGGTGTTATTACCACTAAAAATTAGTAGCTAGTTATATTATGTGCATTTAGCTGAATCCTTCCCTTTTTAAAACAATCTACTGAGCTGGCCAGAACCAGTTCTTGAGGGAGTCTATTCCACATTTTCACAGCTCTTACTTTGAAGAAGCCTTTCCGTATGTGAAAGTTAAATCTCTTTTCTCCCCGACGTAAAGAGTGCCCCCTTGTTCCTTGTAATAGCTTGAAAATTAAAAACTCTACACCAAGTTCACTATATCGACCACTTATGTATTTATACGTGGTGATCATACCCCCCCCTTAATCGCTTCTTCTTAAGAGAGAATAAAATCAGGTAAGCTAATCTTTCCTCACAGCTGAGCTCCTCCATGCCTCTTATCTGTTTGGTTTAGCATTCCGAGCATACATCCCTGGGAACATTATGCCATAAACATAACTTTAATAGAGTCTGATAAGCTGCCGGAAGTGGGGCTGGACGCTGCACCTGTGCCACAACGCCCAACGTGCATGAGGCCTTAGGCTTCAAACTAGTAAATGGCTCATCAAAATGTCATGCAGAACCAAAACTGATATACTATATGCTGATGTTGAGATGAGCCTGGGTGAGGACGGGCACTGACCTTACAGAATAATGGCAATCCACAAGACACATGGGCTGAGTGAAGGTGACAACTATTTTCCTCTATAGTCAAGATGTGTCATGAGAGTAAAGACCAATACAACCCTAGGCAGGCCAGCCAATAAAAATTTACATTTCCCCAATCTTAAATCTAGTTTTATGATGATTAATGGTACACAGTGGCTGTCTAATCTGCAAAGTGTTTCCTCGCAGTTTCTGTGTATAGTCCACGCCAACAGCACCAATATACAGCAGACATGTGTTCCGGACCACAAAAGTACTTTCACATTATGTGGCCTTGAATAAAATGTTAATGCATGGAATCTGACATTTTCTAGTCCATCAGAATTACAGGAATGTGGAGGTGTTTCGTCCAGGAATTTAAAGTGGTTATCAGCGGAACAGAAGAATCATGATGAGTAATAAGAGCTCTGCACACAACTCTCCCCCATTCACTTAAGAGTGGAAGTCCAGGCTTTTCTAAACTAAACTTCTAACTCCTAACTTCTAACTCCTTTTCTAGTCATCCTATAGAAAGAAGATGCTTACACCTACCTATTCTGAGGGTGCTCCGTTCAGGTCATGTGATCTCCCCAAAAGCTAGCTTCAGGGGAGAGGAGAGATCACCAACAATGGATGAAATGCCTAGGCCTACTATGGTACATCCTTTGTTAGGGTCACTGTTGGGAGCTTCTGGCTAGAGGAGCTGTGAAGGTTGTGGGCATGATGGGACAGGCAGGCTTTCCTTGTTCTTGTCCTACTGTTCTCTAATTTTTTCCTTTTGGTTATAAAAACTGTGGTTGTTGTCAGTATTATAGCTTTTAATTCTAGAGCATCCCTCTGAAGATGAAACCAATAGAAGTATGCCTCACTACTGGGCAACATGACTTTGGTGGCCCTCACACACGTAGACCCAGCTTCTTTCCAGTACACTATTGATCTGTATTGTCTAGCAAACTGCAAATATAACAAACAGGCATGTTTTTGTACAATGTTCGCATATTACATTTATGGTCAGAAGTTGACAATATGCATTGGATATAGGCACGTGTGGTTTTCTTTGAGACTTAACAAGCATTTTTCGTTTCAATAATTTTTTTTAACACTATATAGGCATTGGGAAGCTTTAACAAGTATTTTCTTTTTTTAAAGCTGAGCACAAGGAATTTGGCTACCTTGATAAATGTGCAGGCAGGTTGTGAGTTAGGTCCATTGAGGTGTATGTCACCTCACGGACTTAACTCTTTAATTTAGATCTGAAAGTTTCACGGAGCACCTGGCGTTACACTACGTGCGCTGAGAGAAGAAATGCTCTCACACACAGCATCTCTGTCTGCCCATCCCCACTGCTGCCCATTCACAGAAGCCTATGTATTTTGTGAATGAGTTCACAAAATAAAAAACGCTCTGTAAATGGGCAGCAGAGACGAGGGGTGGGCACAGCATCTGTAGCTGACGGAGCTAAGACAAGAAGGTCCACTGTCGGAGCTTTGGAACTTTAGTATTAGCTATCCTTTCTGAGCTTCGTAAAATGTTAGAAGTAAATTAAAGAAAGTTCACGAGGTGTTGTGCACATAGCATGCCTGCACATTTATTAAAGTGGCTGAATTCCTGAACATTAGCTTTAATGCTCAAGCCTTTGAGCACCAACTGTCCCTTTTGGAGAGATTTAGAAGTAGAAGGGTAATGAGGTTCTAGGCTTTCCCCACTGTATCCAAAGCTAAAAAAAAACAGCATGCTACCCAGCATGCAACGGTCGGTGACATAACAAGGGGGTGGTGCCCTGCCCCTTACCCATTTAAGAACTGTCACATGGTGGAGGAGGCCGGCAGAGGAAGCCTTTGTCGCGGGCAGAGCTTTTTTCTTTTCTTTTAGGTCCGACGGTGGCAGCAGGCATTGTGATTGATGATGGATCTACATGGGGGGACATTGTTTTTTATTTTTTATTTTTTTCTTGTTGTGTCTTTATTCACTTTTTACACTTTTTTGGTGAATGGGTAGGGGTACCCCAAACTCATTCAAATAGGGGGGGTGGGATCTGGGGGCCCCCTTGTTAAAGGGAACTTCCAGATTCTGATAAGCCCCCACCCACAATCACAGCGTAGGGTTGTGCGGAAGAGGCTCTTGTCCCCATCAACATGTGGCCTGGTATGGTTCAGGAGAGGGGGAGGGGGGGGCGCTCGCTGCCAGGCTGCATGCTCGGATAAAGGTCTGGTATGGGGGAGGCTCCACATCGTTTTTTGTTTTTTTTTCAATTTATGCATGGGGTTCCCTTTAAAATCCATGCCAGAGCCTTTGATTGAGGGCCCACACTGTTTTTTTTTTTCTGACTTTTCTATTGCCGGCATTCTGTTCTTTACATTTCAGCTTATATTGTTAAAGCGGTAGTAAACGCTAAAAAAAAGAAGGAAAAACAATCTGCAAGACAATAGCATAATGTGCTAGTATGTATCGCATACTAGCACATTATGGAATACTTACCTTAGAACGAAGCTCCCGCGGCGTGCCCGGTCACCGCTGAGGGAGCTGACATGTTGCCTCTGCGCTTCTTTCAGGATCACTGGCTCCGACGCTATGAGTGGATGGAGCAGCGATGACGTCGCGCCTGCGCATGCGTGCAGCCCTTTATTACGGCAAGTTCCAGCAGAGCATATGGGCTGCTGACGTCAGCGGCTGTCAGCGGCTGCATGCAGGGTCAATATCTCCTAAACCTTTCAGGTTTAGGAGATATTCTTTTTACCTACAGATAGGACTTATTATAGGCTTACCTGTAGGTAAAAATCACAAAGCGGGCAAAACAACCACTTTAAGGATCTGACGGCCGGCTTCCCAGCCTGCTGCTTAACAACCAGCTATTCTTCACACAGAATTTAAATCGACCAATCCGAATAGCACATGTCTACCCATAATTCCCTCTTCCTCTCCTCCCCTTAGTGCTTTCTATTGGCTAAACAAAAACGCCTGAAGCTGTAAAACGCTTGCAAAAACGCTTTTAAAAACGTTTAAAAAAAACACCAGAAAAACACCAGTAAATTGCTACGCTCAGGTGTAAATGGGGTCTAATATTTTCTAGGATTAAAACAGCCGATGAGGAGGCAAGATATCATCTCCTCACCACCTGTTAAATGAATGTGTAAAGCAATTCACCGTGGATTGCTTTTTTAGAGGTGCAGCAATACAACGTAGCATAAAAAAAAAAAAAAACGTACATGTAGTTACATTTTGAAAATATCTGCCCTAAAGTTCAATAAGTTGTGGGAGGAAATCTTTTGAATTTGTGTTGTGGGTTTCTCCCTGGTAAGCAGAAAACACACTGAGTCCTTGTAATGCAATTATCCACTTTGCATAATACAACATTTATTGCCTCCCAAGCTCTTCTATGTAGTCGCTCAGCTGCATACGCGGTAGAATTGTCAAACCAATACAGCCTTCATTACTCTGACAATCTGACAGCATGAATACAGATTAATTATATACACTGTGCATGGGATGCCGAGGAACAATGGAAGTGAAAACAATCTTTATTAACAAACTGTCAAATGGTTCATTTCAGAGAGAACGGCGGCTAATGAATTTCACATTTCTCTGCGACATGCCACTGTGGGGAATGCGACTTAATAGGATCTCATGGTAGGGCTGGAATGTTCCTACACTGGTCCAGTGCGGCTTCCAGCCTACTCAAGCACAGGTGAATCTTAACTCTTTCCTGTCTGCCACAATTCTATTCCATTGTTTTGTTTCCTGAGCAAACTTGGGCCAGGAATGTCATGCAATACACTGACTATGACTATACAAAGGGACACACACAGTGGGGTTTTTATTATGTTAAAACCTTCCTGTGTTATTAGTTTTTTGCAAAAATTAAAAAGCCATTTGCAGATTCCCTAACCAATAGGAACCACCTTTCATAACCAGATAGCAAATTTACTGCTGCAAGATCACAATTAGCTTCTCATTGAGCTTGTCCGGTAAACTGCAGTCTGATTGGATGCTGATTTATCGCACTTTTCACATCATTAATGCTCTTTGTGTTTCCTTGATTCAATTTAGTCTCTAACCACCTGCCAACCTTGTAACACATATATATGGCGGGCGGGGGCCCCCCATACAGGCCACATATAGGCTTTCATGGTTTCTGTGCTCGCTGCAAACTCATAGCACAGTTGTCACCATCAGCTCCCCGTCTCCAGTTATGATTGGCTCCCAATAATGTGGCCACTGCGATATACAATATAGATATCCTACACACCAGTGGTGGCCCATCCATTAGGGGCGCACGGGCGCCGCCCCAGCTGTCCATGCTTCCCGCCCCTAATCTACATGCAGGGCGCCGGATGCATGGATTCCAATGGGGGGTGTTTTTTTTTTAAGCACATGAATAGAGCCTGAGGCTCTAATAGGCTTCTAAAAAGGGTGGGCTCGAGGTGCAGAGCATTGCGCACCGAGCCCACCCAGTTGTGTGACAATAGCGAATTAATATTCGCTATTTTAACACTGGTTCTCCTCCCAGCCAATCAGGAAGCAGGACGTAAGACCCGTTTCCCGATTGGCCGAAAGGAGAAGCGATCTTATTAGCCAAATGGGAGGAGGGAGGAGACGCACAGCCAGAGGAGAAGCAGGTTAAGACCGACCCGCAGCGGCTCAGCCACCCAGCACTCCTCGGCTTGGACAAGGGAGGGACAAGAAGGGGAGATCGGACCCATCCTGGGCAGGACATCGGCCTCCTAAGGTAAGGAGGCCGGTGTTCCCTGCATTCATGTCCGTCTCCGGGGGGGGGGGGGGGGGGGGGGGGATGAACAGCCTCATCTCCCATCGAGGGGGAGGGGTGGTGTTGGTTTTCCGCCCCCTGAATTATCGAGCACCAGCCGCCACTGCTTCACACTGCGATAAAATATCTGTTTGAAGGATAAGTATGGGGTTTGTAAAAAATATAAACATTCATACTCACCTCTATGCTGCAGCTGTAAACTGTCGGTTCTAAGACCAGTAACTGAGCGATCACATGACCGCTGATCTCTCAGTTCTCAGTGTGCTTAGAGTGAAGAGCGGTATCGAATCAGTCACCAGGCTCACTGGAGTACCGGGTTGGCGCGGGACTGGGCAAAGCTGGCTCTCAGCTGCATGCTAAGAGGCAGAGCCAGCTGTCAAGCAGGCAGCTGGGTGGATCCCGATAATATGGTCGGGATCCTTCCAGAGCCTGGAGTGGCTCTGCTATGTCAGTGGACTGCGGGCAAAAGCCCACTATAAGCTGACTCTGGGTCACAGGAGAGCAAAAGTAAGTGCACCCCTGTAACCCATAGGAGAAGTATGGCCAAAAAAAAATTGCCCATACTTCTCTTTTAACCCACAAATAAAAAAAACGTTTGTTATTAAAGAAACCCTGTCCCCAGACCATTCATTTCAACAATAACCTTCCCATGGGATTCATTGTGCATTTACCAACTTTTATGCCAGCTACCTGTAAGGGCTCGTTCACATCTTTAGGCCCCGTCCACATCTAGCGATTTGGGATCGCAGGCGTAATCGCAACGATTCTTCATGCAAAGCGCACTGCAATGCTGGTAAAACACAGGATGCGGGTTTGTGTGCCAATCATTTTTAACAGCACTAAAACACGGTGCGGTTTTGGCCTAAAGGTTGTTGCCCAAATGAAGCGCCTGCTCCTTTTTGGGCGACAAGCTTCGCGCAATGCGGTTTGCCGCAATTAGTGCATGATAATTCGTGCAACAATCGCGCCAAAACCGCACCGCATCACAACTTTTCTTGTAATTCAAAGAGATTTATGGCCAAAGCTCTTCTGGCCATACTTCTCATGTGGGTCACAGGAACGCACTTAGTTTTGCTCTTCTGTGGCCGGGAATGAGCCAGCCTCATTGCAGAGCCGCTCCAGACACTGGAAAGATCCCGACAATAATGTTGGGATCCAGGTAGATGGCTTACAGGCAAGCTGGATAAGCCTTTTAGCATGCCGCTGAAAGCCTGAGCCAGCCGATCCCGCTCCCTCTCCTGCCCGGCGCTCCAGTGAGCGATGGAGGGGCAGAACACCGCTCTTTGCTCAGAACGGACTCAAGAACTTGGTGATCGGTGATTACATGAGCGAGCTTAGAGCCAGCAGGGGACAGCTTGCAGAATCAGATCAATGCTGCAGCAGGTAGGTAAGTATTTATGTTTATTTTTTTTTATACTCCCTTATTTCTCCTTTCAGTTTTTTTTGCTAAATTGAGTTTTTACTTGTAAGTATAAACAGAGAGTTTACAGTGTACATTGTCTACATCTCCAGCAAGGGCCAGTGGCTTCAGCACCGAGAAGGATGAGGTAGAGGAACATAGGCTGTGGGGCTTCAGCCCATCCCCAATAAAATGTGCTATAAAGTGAAGGGCTTGCTTTACTAAGTTCTCATGTGTATTAAAATGGTAGTAAACCTCAGACATAATATATGAACAATATATGAATGATATATGAACAAAGCACATCCTTCTTTACTGTGTACTTGTCTCTATCCAAAGCACTGGGTGTCATTTCTCTCTGCGCCTCATTTCTCTGTCACTTCTGAAAGATTTTCCTGACACCAAGAGATAAAAAGGTGACGGGGAGGAGGGCTCCAGCACACAGCCTGTGATTCATATTCTCAGCTCTGTATCGTTCCTGTGTACACTGAAAGGGGGGGGGGGGGGGTCTCTTCCTATCAATCAGCTCTCAGAGCTTTTGTACACTGTATAACCTCTGTGCCCCCTGTTTTATTTTGCGGACCTGTTAAAAATACTCTTCATCTCTAAGATTTGCAAGACTGTACAGGACAAATGGCTGCAGATAAACAGGGACAACTTATGTTGGAAGTTTCCCTTCATCTCTGTGTATCATCTGAGGCCAGTCACTTCACTGGGTATATGGAGGGGTATACAACTTTTGTACCATTCGGTTCAAAATATTCCTTCATTCCATGGTGTCAAAGGCAGTGGCATAGTGTGGGCGGGGGGTATGGGGTACTCTGGAAACTCTAATGCAAGGAGTCCACATCATTCCCCCTTACATCAGAGTCCACATCATTCCCCCTTACATCAGAGTCCACATCATTTCCCCTTACATCAGAGTCCACATCATTTCCCCTTACATCAGAGTCCACATCATTTCCCCTTACTGCAAACCCTCATTGAAGAAGAGGACTCTAATGTAAAGAGGAATTCTGTAGACTCTGATATAAGGGAAAACGCAGGGGATGTAAGGAGGGAATGCTGGGGAGAATCTGATTTAAGGGAGAACTCTGTGGACTCTGATGAAAAGGGGAAATCTTATGTAAGGGGGGCACTCTGATGTAAGGGGGAGCACTGTGGACTCTGATGTAAGGAGGGACTCTGGGCATCATGCTAGGGACTAAAATGCTGGGGACTGAAATGCAAGGGGGGACTCTGATCTAAACAGAGGGTTCATCCTGATTGCTGCACACTATATTCTGTTTTGTAGGTTAGTTACTCCTGACCCCTGAAGTCTATACATTTTGGTTGTACATTACACAATCCACGGATCAGGGGGCGCAAATTACTTGCCTTGCCCCAGGTGCTGACAACCCACATTACGCCACCGATCAGAGGAGCACTTTTCATGTCTTTTGTCAGGTTTAGGCTGCATTCACATGAGCGAATCGTTTTCAGGCGGAACGTCATGCGTTTTTACTGCGTTTTGTCACGATTTTGTACAGGTCAAAAGGTCACGAATGTAAAAAGCAGAAAAAAGCCTGCAATCTGCCCAAAAAGACGCTCATGTACTTTTTTGAGCTTCAGGCGTTTCGCTTCAGGCGACAGAATGCTCAGATGTGAACAAGGGCCATTTAAATTAAGGGGATTTTGTTTGTTGGGCGTTTTTGAACCTTTGAGATGAGCGTTTTACGAGCTGAAAAGGATCAGGTGTGAAAGCAGCCTAAAATAAAATTTTGCATATTAATATTATGCTGTTTTTTTATCCAGCCAGCAGATGGTGCTACTGTCCCCTTTTCACATAATCAGCTATTTCAGCTTTCAACTTTGCCTTCTAGAGCCAGCTTGTGTACAGAACTCCCCGCCCAGTGTCTAATGAGTCATCACAGCAGTGGCTCATTCCTTATAACAGGGCTTAGGGCACACTAGCATTTTTTTTATAAGCTCAAAAAACACTAGAAAGAAAATGCTGAATGAAAAATGCTGATGAGTGTTTTTTGTGCCGACTTGTAGTAGCATTTTAGTAGCATTTAGGCCTCTTGCACAGTGCAGCTTGAAAAAGCTCAGTACAGCTTTTTTTTTTACTGAGCTAAAATACAGCCCATTAATTGTAATGTGCCTATGCACACAGGCGCATAAACAAGCGATGTGCCTTCTTCAGTAAGAAAAAAAATATGACAAAATCTGCATTTTTGGTCAGTAATTTACGCCTCATGCGCATGTTTGTGCGCAATTGTCTATTAACTTTTTGTGGATGTGAGATAAGTTTGTGCGCATGTGTGAAATTGCGTGAACGCATATGTGCGAAAATACAAATACATACCAAAAAAAAAAATGCCTAAAAAAATAGATGCTCAAACAGGAGTATCCTGTGCAAGAGGCCTAATGCTGCGTACACACGGTCGGACTTTACGGCAGACTTTGCCCGGCGGACTTTTCGATGGACTTTACGATGGACTTTCTGAATGAACGGACTTGTCTACACACAATCCACCAAAGTCTGTCGAATTCATACGTGATGACTAAAACAAGGAAGTTCATAGCCAGTAGCCAATAGCTGCCCTAGCGTGGCTTTTTGTCCGTCGAACTAGCATACAGACAAGCGGACTTTTCGACCGGACTCGAGTTCGACGGATAGATTTAAAACATGTTTCAAATCTAAGTCCGTCCAACTTTTGAGCAAACAAAGTCCGCTGGAGCCCACACACATTGAATTGTCCGACGAAATGCCGTCCGCCGGGCAAAGTCTGCCGTAAAGTCCGCTCGTGTGTACGCGGCATTAGAAGCTTATAGGAGCATTAGTGTTTTATTAGCTGGAAAACAGCTTAGGAACGTTTTAGGCAACCCTTCATAGGGGCTTTCCAATAGGGTCCGCCTGTCAGTTTTTCAGGTGGACCTGATCAGACCCTCCATTCACCCCTATGGAGTGGCGGATGTCCATGGTGACATGTCCGCTGACACCCGATCCTGTCCGTGAAATCCAGATGGATGGAGACCCTATTTTCAATCTGTCTGGTGGACCGGATCGGATGAAATACGGACAGGTGTTCCATTTTCATCCGATCTCCCATAGAGGAGAGCGGGACTCTGACTGGTCTGTCTCTGCACAGTGAGCGGAGACGGACCTGTCATCTGCCTGCTCAGCGGGGATCAACGAAGCGTTCCCCCGCTGAGCAAAGTGGAGTCCGCTGGGTGGATCTCACCCGTGTGAAAGGACCCTTAGGAGCGTTTTAGGAACATTTAGCGTTTTGTTCTTCTGGGAAAACTCTACAAAAACATTTTTTTTTTCTGCTACTAAACGCTGAAGCTTGAAAAACGCTTGTAGCATAAAATAGTATGCATGGACACATAGGATAACACTATTGGCTTCTAGGAGCAGAAAAAAAATGCTCATAATAGCTTCTAGGAGCTTAAAAAAAAGACGCTAGTGTGCATGGAGCCTGTATCATACAAAGGGGGCTGCAAAGCAAGCTTTGTGTCTGTAGTTAACACAGTGCTGTGTCAATAATTAAACGTATATTACCGTATATACTTGAGTAAAAGTCGATCCGAGTATAAGTCGAGGCCCTAATTTACCACAAAAAAAATGGGAAAAACGTATTGACCCGAGTATAAGACGAGGGTGAGAAATGCACAGCTACTGTAAGTGGAAAAGAGGGTCAAAAATGCCCATTTGCAGCCTCACTGTGCCCATTTGCATGCCTCACTGTGCCCATTTGCAGCCATAGGGCCCCCAAACTTCAAACTCGGTAGTTAAGGGTTCCTAGATGCCCCCTAGCTGCAGCCAAGATTTGGGGTCTCTGAACCCAAAGGGTCCCGAAATGACATTGCTGCAGATGGACACAGTTGACCGACTTTGGGGCCCCGTATCTCGGGGCCACTTAGTGCTAGGAACCCCAAATTTGGTGTGCAAACTAGCACCATAAAATATCCAAAGCTGGGGTTTCTAGCATCAAGTGGCCCTGAGATACAGGGCCCCAAAAATCGGTTCAGAAAATGTCAAGCACTTTTCTGCAGCAGATAATGACATTTTCCGAACCGATTTTGGGGCCCCGTATCTCAGGGCCACTTGGTGCTAGGAACTCCAGCTTTGGATATGTTATGTACCCAGTTCCACTGGGTTTGCACACCAAATTTGGGGTTCTTAGCACTAAGTGGCCCTGAGATACGGGGCCCCAAATCGGTTCGGAAAATGAAATTTTTTGCTGCAGAAAAGTGCTTGACTTGAGTACAAGTCGAAGGGGGTACTTTCAGCACAAAAAAAGTGCTGAAAAACTCGACTTATACTCGAGTATATACGGTATATCTGTAAGATATAGAAACGTTATTGGCCTCTTTTATCTGTGTGCTAAGAACAGATTTGTCTGAGTTGCTTACAATGACTAATCAAATGCAAACATTTAAGTCCTAAATGCGATGGAAGAACCTGATTGGTGGCTGTGAGCAACAAAAACAGTTTCAATTCAGCGCTCAATACATACACTCACCGGCCACTTTATTAGGTACACCTGTTTAATTGCTTGGTAACATAAATTGATTTTCACACGCACCCATCTCTAGGGTTTACAGAGAATGGTCCGAAAAACTGAAAATATCCAGTGAGCGGCAGTTGTGTGGAGGAAAATGCCTTGTTGATCTCAGAGGTCAGAGGAGAATGGGCAGACTGGTTCAAGGTGATAGAAAGGGAACAGTAACGCAAATAACCACTCGTTACAACCAAGGTATGCAGAATACCATCTCTGAATGCACAACACATCAAACCTTAAAGCAGATGGGCTACAGCAGCAGAAGACCACACCGGGTGCCACTCCTGTCAGCTAAGAAATGGAAACTGAGGCTAAAATTTGCACAGGCTCACCAAAATTGGACATTAGAAGATTGGAAAAACGTTGCCTGGTCTGATGAGTCTCGATTTCAGCTGCGACATTCAGATGGTGGGGTCAGAATTTGATGTAAACAACATGAAAGCATGGATCCATCCTGACTTGTATCAACGATTCAGGCTGGTGGTGGTGTAATGGTGTGGGGGATATTCTCTTAGCACACTTTGGGCCCCTTAGTCCGATTGAGCATGGTTTAGACGCGATGGCCTTTCTGAGTATTATTGCTGACCATGTCCATCCCTTTATGACTCCAGTGTTATCTTCTGATGGCTCCTTCCAGCAGGATAATGCACCATGTCACAAAGCTCAAATCATCTCACCACTGGTTTCTTGAACATGACAATGAGGTCACTGTATTCCAATGGCCTCCACAGTCACCAGATCTCAATCCAATAGAGCACCTTTGGGATGTGGTGGAATGGTAGATTCGCATCATGGAGGTGCAGCCGACAAATCTACAGCAACTGCGTGATGTTATCATGTCACTATGGACCAAAATCTCTGAGGAATGTTTCCAACACCTTGTTGAATCTATGCAAGAATGAAGGCAAAAGGGGATCCAACCCGGTAATAGCACGGTGTACCTAATAAAGTGGCCGGTGAGTGTATATCCAAGTATGAGCATCTGCTTTACGTTACACACACACTAAGAATCACTTTTGCCTATAAAAGAGCCCAGCAGGAATAACGCTCACATCTCTAGTCTACAAGACGTTCTGGTATTTTTATTGTACCATTTTGTCATTTCCTATAAATATATTGCTAGTCCTGACCGGGGCTTGTACCTTTTATATTGTAGACACTTGAAACAAGCAGCCTATGGCGAGATCTGCTAAATGTGGTTCTTCAATGTAACACATTACATTATGAAGACCCAACAATTTCTACCTTTCCTGTATTAGTTTCTGCTGTTTTCTAGCAGCTCTATGAGTAAAGGCATCATGGCAGAGAGCCCAGTACAAGTGAAATATTGGGAACACTCAAGCTAAGGGCCTGTGTTGTTCATGGGCTTTTCTTCACTTCAACTGGGTTTTGCATTTCTATTCAAGTCTATGGGAATTCAACACTCCATTTTGAAGCAGGTCAAATGCAGGTCAGAAGAAAGTAAGTAAAAGAATTCCGAATGATCTCAGAAGTGTCATGCCACGGGCACAAGCCCAAAGCCCCTCAACATGGACCTCAGCATTGGGATTTTATGTGATAGACCAACACAAAGTGGCACATAATTGTGAAGTGGAAGGAAAATGATAAATGGTTTTCAACATTTTTTACAAATAAATATCTGAAAAGTGTGGCGTGCATTTGTATTCAACCCCCTTTACTCTGACACCCCTAACTAAAATCTAGTGGAACCAATTGCCTTCAGAAGTCACCTAATTAGTAAATAGAGTCCACCTGTGTGTAATTTAATCTCAGTATAATTACAGCTGTTCCGTGAAGCCCTCAGAGGTTTGTTAGAGAACCTTAGTGAACAAACAGCATCATGAAGGCCAAGGACCACACCAGACAGGCCAGGGATAAAGTTGTGGAGAAGTTAAAATCAGGGTAATGTTCTAAAAAAATATCCCAAGCTTTGAAGATCTCACGGAGCACTGTTCAATCCATTAACTAAAAAATGAGTGTGGCACAACTGCAAACCTACCAAGACATGGTGGTCCACCTAAACTGACAGGCCGGGCAAGGAGAACATTAATGAAAGAAGCAGTCAAAAGGCCCATGGTAACTCTGGAGGAGCTGCAGAAATCCACAGCTCAATTGGGAGAATCTGTCCACAAGACAATGATTAGTTGTGCTCTCCACAAATCTGGCCTTTATGGAAGAGTGGCAAGAAGCCATTGTTGAAAGAAAGCCATAAGAAGTCCTGTTAACAGTTTGTGAGAAGCCATGTGGGGGAGACAGCAAAGATGTGGAAGAAGGTGCTCTGGTCAGATGAGACCAAAATTGAACTTTTTGGCCTAAAAGCAAAGCACTATGTGTGGCATAAAACTAACACTTCACATCACCCTGAACACACCATCCCCACCGTGAAACATGGTGGTGGCAGCATCATGTTGTGGGGGATGCTTTTCTTCAGCAGGGACAGGGAAGCTGGTCAGAGTTGATGGGAAGATTGATAAAGCCAAAGCTACAATGGCATGGTTTAGATCAAAGCATATTCATGTGTTAGAATGGCCCAATCAAAGTCCAGACCTAAATCCAATTCAGAATCTGTGGCAAGACTTGAAAATTGCTGTTCACAGACGCTCCCCATCCAATCTGACAGAGCTTGAGCTATTGTGCAAAGATAAATGGGCAAAAATTTCACTCTCTAGATGTGCAAAGCTGGTAGAGACATCCCCAGAAAGACTTGTAGCTGTAATTGCAGGGAAAGGTTGGTCTATCACATAAAATCCCAACACTTCTTCAAGGCACTGTAGATGTCCCCTTTCACACTGGCCAGTTACTGGCTCTCTGGCTCTCTCCTCTGAGGAAAGGAATGCTGATAATGGCAAGTGTGTTTACATCGTAATCAGCTGTGATTGGACACAGCTGATCACGTGGTAAAGAGCCACCGTAATTGGCTCTTTACTCCGATCTGTGATCAGCTGTGGCTGAAGGCCACAGCAATCACAAAGCGCGCAGCAGCAGGCATGGTTCTGGGGGGACATATGCATTCCTGAGGTCCAGCCTTTATCAACCTTTTTACCCTAGAGAAACCCATAAAATGATTTCCATATCTCTGGGAACCCCTTCTAAAACCAATTATTTGGGGGTCAGTAGGAAGTATTCCCTCTACATTGGTGATCAGTGGGAAAAATGACCCTTACAATGGTGATCAGTGGGAAGAATGACCCATACAATGGTGATCAGTGGGAAAAATTGTTCCTTACAATGGTGATCAGTGGGAAGAATGACCCTTACAATGGTGATCAGTGGGAAGAATGCTCCTTACATTGGTGATCAGTGGAAAGAATGCTCCTTACATTGGTGATCAGTGGGAAGAATGCTCCTTACATTGGTGATCAGTGGGAAGAATGTTCCTTACATTGGTGATCAGTGGAAAGAATGCCCCTTACATTGGTAGTCAGTGGGGAAAATGCCCCTTACATTGGTGATC
The DNA here is from genome assembly GCA_037952925.1 of Lithobates clamitans. Taxonomy (NCBI): domain Eukaryota; kingdom Metazoa; phylum Chordata; class Amphibia; order Anura; family Ranidae; genus Lithobates; species Lithobates clamitans. The sequence continues at coordinate 9,086,005 of JBBGZY010000502.1, read as the reverse complement.
AGTGGGAAGAATGCTCCTTACATTGATAGTCAGTGGGGAAAATGCCCCTTACATTGGTGATCAGTGGGAAGAATGCCCCTTGCATTGGTGATCAGTGGGAAGAATGCCCCTTGCATTGGTGATTGGTGGGAAGAATGATAAAAGGGGGCACTAATTAGAACCCCCTTTCTTGAGATTGTGGCCTCCCCAGCCCACTTTATAGTATCATCTAATTTTCCTATTAAGAGTATAGGCAGTGGGATAGGAAATACTGTCTCTTTAAATGCTAATGAGCTATTCCATTGGGATACAATTGGAACAGCTGGAAAATTCTGGAATTCCTGGGATAACTGATATTAGGGGCTGCAGAAGCTGGGACTTCCTCTTTGACCCATCCAGCTGAAGAAGCTACCACCCTCCCACCCAAGTCGCGAGCACTTCTATGTGGTTGGGTCACCCTGGATTTCTGGGGGGACGTTTATATTCTATTATAAGCTGTATTTATGTTGCTCGAGTTCTAATAACTGAGCGATTGGATTGATGTTATGTTGAATAAGGTTCTGTAATAATAATGTTAGATTTTTTGTCAATTTTGATGAATGCTTTAAACCAATAAATGTGCCGCGGCCATTATTTGCCACAATATCTTGTTCTTTCTTTATTATATTTGATGGTTGGTTAAGAATGTATTTGTGTGGGTGGGTGGGGCCTACAATCTCATACTTCGTAATTTGGTGGTCGGTGGGAAGAATGCCACTCTTACAGGTAGCTAAAAAGATCATTGGTGTCATGCTGCTGGCTTTGGCCAGTTGCTTGATCGTTGTTGGCCATGGAACTGTGCAGAAACCATCAAATGGGAGGTCAATTGGCAACAGCTCAAGGAACCCCTAGCAATCTCTGGAGAAACCCTAGGTGAGAATGACTGTGTTAGAGGTTAGAAGACGGGAAGGCTGCTGAGTCACTGCTGGGAGGGGAGCTGAACTGCAGAGAGAACAGGATCAGCACTTCTGTTGTGAGCTTTGGTTCTGAATTGCTCCACAGTGCCTGCAGCTACTGAGGTCAGGCCTTTTTTTTTTTTTTTTTTACGAATTCACTGCTTTTCAAAAAAATGTATAAATATGTGCATGCTCATAGCCTGGCCACAGGGTCACTTTAAGGCTAGCTCTGTACATGTTGCTAACCTGACAATATCTGGTGCGATCACTCCCAGAGCACACATAAAGGTGTTCATAAAATTATATACTATGCAACTTTTAAAGGAATTATTCACCTCTTGGAGCATCTTACACGATACACCAACATTTAGGGTCTACCCCCCCCCACCCCCCCTTAAGGCAGTGGGCAGGGTATCCTCTCTTAGCACCCGCTGTAACTTTTCAAAAACAGCACGGCTGTGCAGGGCTCCACCCACACAACATGTCATTCATTCATTCACAGCAATCTCAAAGTTCATTGACACTTCCTCCAGCTTTGTAACTGTCTTCCCTTGTGGGGGTACGGTCAGGCAAGCTGGAGGTAGTGTCTGCAGCAGTGGCGGCTGGTGCTCCATTTTTTTGTGGGGAGGGGCGGCAAACAAACCCTCCACCCCAGCCCTCACTTACCCCTTCCATGTCTCGGGAGGCTTCCCTGACTTCTCCCCCCAGCCAATCCGTTCACTTCTCCTCCCGGCCAATCCGGTGTTAGGACCCGCTTCCTGTCCTGATTGGCCGGGAGGAGAAGCAGGAAGACAAAAGCGAATGTTGATACGCTAATCTCACAAATGGGTGGGCTGGGGGTGTAGTGCTCTGCGCCCCAAGCCCACCCTTTTTGAAGCCAATTAGAGCCTCAGACTCTAATCATGTGCTTCAAAAAAAAAAAAAAGCTTGTAGAAATCTATTCGTCCAGCGCCCCGCATGGAGATTAGGGGCTGGCACATAGAGATTAGGGGGGCTGAGCCCCTGCAACCCCCTTATGGACCGGCCGCCGCTGGCATGCAGAAGCCTTGCATTGCGCCCTTGCATTGCACCCATGATCTACTGATCACGGGTGCAATGCTCCACATGCTCATCAGGAAAAAATAATAAATGCAAATTTCTTTTCTGCAAAAATATGCACATTTAATATTTTCTTTCCTAAAGGCGAACTTAGCCTTTATATATATGAGATCTTGTATCTTGGGGTGAACAATTAACCATGTGTTCAGGGAGTGCGACTACCTGTATTTCAGCTCAAGCTAAGTAAATAAGCTCAATTGTTCCTTTGTGTGCTTACATATTACATGTCATAATGACTGCTGAATCAAACCCTGCTGACAGAACAATGAATTTGGCTGCAACGGATGAGATAAACGTCTGTTGCAATTGCCAAGCTGGTTGACCCATGTTTCATGCTGCACACAGCTGTCACTTATTGTGTAAAATGAAGCAAAATATAGGACGCTAATGCTCATTGTCGTTGGACTTTCAGATAGTAAAAATCATTTGCATGCTCTCTCTCTCTCTCTAGAGAGAGAGAGAGAGAGAGAGAGAGAGAGAGAGAGAGAGAGAGAGAGAGAGAGCATGCAAATGCTTTTTACTATCTCAAAGTCCAACGACAATGAGCATTAGCGTCTATCTATATATAGATATATATCTATATATAGATATATCTATATATAGACATAGATATATCTATATATAGATATATCTATATATATCTATATATATAGATATATCTATATATATAGATATAGATATATATATATATATATATAAGTTTTATAGCAGATTCTGAGTCAATTAAATTAGAAATCGAACACAGGTAAAGCACAACGAAAGGTTCCTGTACAAGAGTCTAAACAAGTACCAAATCCAGTTACCGGTACAATTTGATACATAAGCCTTATAATAATAATAAAAAAATTCCTTTACCTTAACTGACTGAGCCAAGTTCGCCTTCATTTGTGTCTCACACGCTCCCCCTCCCGGACACTGCAGATCACAGCGGGAGGGGTTCAGCAACAGTGGCAGTGCTGTCATTCCAGAATACTGTGGGCAAGACTAGTAGCAAGGTGCTGATTGATAGTAAGCTACAGGCTTATGACAATGCTGACAGCTGCACCCCTTGCAACATTTTTTTCATCCTACTATAGTGCAAGCAGGTAAAGCCTATATGAGAGTGGCAACTCTGCTCTGAATTCAGGAGCAATGCAGCATTGTTGCCTCCCATCACAGAACGATACTATATGCCCCATACACACGATTGGACTTTCCGACAACAAAACCATGGAATTTTGTTCGAAGGATGTTGGCTCCAACTTGTCTTGCATACACACGGTCACACAAAGGTTGGCCAACAATTACAAACTCGGTGACATTCAAGACGTACGACAAGCTGATAAAAAGGAAGTTCAATAGCCAGTGCACCACCCTTTGTGCTTGATTCTGAGCATGCGTGAACTTTTGTGCGACTGACTTGTGTACGCACAATCGGAAAGTCCGACAACAAAGTTTTGTTGGCTGAAAATTTGAGAACCTGCTAGCCAACATTTGTTGGTGGAAGGTCCACCAACAAATGTTCGATGGAGCGTACACACGGTCGGACTTTCAGCCAACAAGCTCACATCCAACATTTCCTGATGGAAAGTCCGATGGTGTGTACGCGGCATTAGATGAAATTCACTGGCAGGATCAACCGCTATTTTTGAGACTTAGTAAGAGAAATTCTAAGTGCAAATGCAAGTATAAAGTGCTGTAGCACATGTATTTTAAATGGCAGGACATAGTTTTACTTTATATTTTCCTCTTCTTTTTTAAGTATGTATTTAGACCAACTGGCCATACCTCTCTCACGCTGAATATGGGTGAAGATATTTTGTAGAGATATAGTAAGAATCATAGGCATGCGCACACGATGTGCCAGGTGTGCCTGGGCACACCCTAATCCCCCTGTGTGGTGCAGATTCCCCCTGTTTAAACCCTTGATATTTCACCAAGGCCCCCTAACAGGGCTCCTAAAAAGTTTGTAAAAAATACTAAAAAATCAAATAATACTAAAAAAACCTACTGACAGCTTCCACTGCCTTACTGACACCAATGTCTGCCCTACTGACACCCGCCACTGCTCTACTGACACCGTCAGTATGTATACACATGCACACCCATAAGTATTTGAGCTTTGAGGTGCACACCCTAATGCAATAGGCTGTGCACACCTATGGTAAGAATTATTGCATTACCTGTGCTGCCACAAAGTCTGATCAGCTGAAGTCCTTCCGCTATGCATGAGCAATGCAATTAGGGCTGAAACAACTAATCGATGAATCGACAACTCGGCCAGTAACATAATGGGGTTAAAAAAAAAAACTAAAATGAGCTCTTTATAGTACAAAAAGAGCAAATATTCTCTACTGTAAATAAATTAAATAAATAAATAAATTTAGTTGGTCTACCTGACCGTGGTTTGGTTTCAACAGAACCCCTCATTTTCCACTTCTTGATTAGAGTTTGAACACTGCTGATTGGCAATCTCAATTCCTTGGACTTTTTATATCCCTTTCCTATTTTTTTTTTACAGTTCAACTACCTTTTCCCACAGATCCTTTGACAATTCGATTTGACCCCACTAACAATTAGAAAATCGAACAAACGTTCTTAAAATGACATTTTTTGTCATTTGTCGGGGAAGACATCGTTTGTTTTTTTAAATAAAAAACAGATCTCTGAGTCTGATGATATTTACCAGATTCACCCTTTAATAGTATATACAGTATATCTCCTCTAATAGTATATACAGTATATCTCTCCTCTAATAGTATATACAGTATATCTCCTCTAATAGTATATACAGTATATCTCCTCTAATAGTATATACAATATATCTCTCCTCTAATAGTATATACAGTATATCTCCTCTAATAGTATATACAGTATATCTCCTCTAATGCCCCGTACACACGGTCGGACTTTGTTCGGACATTCCGACAACAAAATCCTACGATTTTTTCCGACGGATCTTGGCTCAAACTTGTCTTGCATACACACGGTCACACAAAGTTGTCGGAAAATACAATCGTTCTGAACGCGGTGACGTAAAACACGTACGTCGGGACTATAAACGGGGCAGTGGCCAATAGCTTTCATCTCTTTATTTATTCTGAGCATGCGTGGCACTTTGTCCGTCGGCTTTGTGTACACACGATCGGAATTTCCGACAACAGATTTTGTTGTCGGAAAATTTTATCTCCTGCTCTCCAACTTTGTGTGTCGGAAAATCCGATGGAAAATGTCCGATGGAGCCCACACACGGTCGGAATTTCCGACAACACGCTCCGATCGGACATTTTCCATCGGAAAATCCGACCGTGTGTACGGGGCATAATAGTATATACAGTATATCGCCTCTAATAGTATATACAGTATATCTCCTCTAATAGTATATACAGTATATGTCTCCTCTAATAGTATATACAGTATATCCCCTCTAATAGTATGTACAGTATATCTCTCCTCTAATAGTATATACAGTATATCTCCTCTAATAGTATGTACAGTATATCTCCTCTAATAGTATATACAGTATATCTCTTCTGTCTGTTATTCTCAGAGTGGATTAGATATTTTGCTCCCTAACCATATAGTTGGTTATTTATGTTCACCACTGCATAGATATATTTAAGAATAAATTGCCTTTTTTTAAAACTTTACATATTAACTAAATTATACACCACACTTTTTTTTAAGGTTATTAACCGATTAATCGATTAATCAATTAATCGAAACAATAATCGGCCAACTAATCGATTATGACAATAATCGTTAGTTGCAGTCCTAAATGCAATCACCATTTTATGTAGAAACTACAACTACAGGTAAGTGAATATCCCATCAAAAAAGAAGCGGGCAGGTCCAAGCGTAGCATGGCGCAAACCGCCAACCATAGAGAGGGACCCTTACATGCTGTCTATTCATTCAGACCTGAATGTCCTATGCTGCAGTTAGGTTAAAGCAGTATTAAACCCAAAAGCAAAAATGTATTATTTTGCAGCTTACCAATTCTTAGATGTGATGGTTGCATTAGTTTTCTTTTTAGGCTTTCTGTTTTCTATTTTCACCTGGTGATCCAGCCAGTAAGTCTGTTGTTTTTCATCAGAACATGCTGTCCTGCAGATGTAGCCATTAGAGTGTTGAGACAAACCAATGACAGGGGTGCTTACAATCCTTAAGTTTTATTTATTTATCTAAAACCTTTATCCCCAAATTAAAATAACTATTACGCACATGGCGTAGATCGCGAAGATACTGCGGCAATCTTTCGCCAAAAGTGGGAGCAAATACCTGGATTAGACAAGTATCTGCTCCCCACTGAAAGGTGCCAAATGTAACACTGGAAGGGGAGGGGGGGAGCGGAAGTTCCATTTCTGGGTGGAACTCGGCTTTAAGGTTTAGTAGCTGTAGGTTACCGCGCGAGGTACGTCATATCCTCCAGCCTGCTGTCTCCTGGGATATAAGTGTTCTCAATCCCAGGAGTCAACGGGCAAATTAATTGACAGGTTGCCATAACAACGTGGCGAGAACTTCCTCCGACGCTGCCATTGCTATGGCAACCTGCAATACACCGAGCGTGCCGCGCTTTGTTCACACTGCACAGGCATGAGATCGGGAGGTGCATGCTGGGTAGCCAGCTGCACCGAATTCCGGAAGAAACTCAGAGTGGGCTTCAGATGCCCACACTCAAGATGGGAGCTTACATGATACAGAGGGTGCAAAAAGTACGTTAGATTTACAAAGAACTAAAAGGATGACATATACAGGCACTGCAGCATAAGACTGACTCCATGTGCTACCCACCCAAGAATAAATGTCGGTGTGAGCACGTCCTGCATCAGAGAACAAAACCTCAACCTACAGATAAACGCCTTTTCACCATGGGCTGTACGTACTAAAAATAAAGGTATGAAAATAGAAAAACATGTAAATGAAGCAGAAACCTGAAAGGGAAGCTTGCACATGGAAATGTTTGTCACAGTGCAGAGCCTTGCAGAGCGTGCAGTACTGTACACACATACTGGATCAGGTTGCATTGATCTCACTCCCTGCCCAGATCAAAGGAAACGTGTTCTTTTAATATTAACTACAACCTGGCAGCCACACTCTTCTTTTCCTTCCTCTTTTACTGCCATTCTATGGAAAAATACACAACGACAGATGGGGGAGATTACAGGTATGATAGTACAAAAAACACTGGGCCTCATTAACAAAAACGGTATTATTACTACTAGCCAATCAAAGGCTGGCAACAATTTTATTGGCACAACTCAAAATGTGAACATTTGAATCTTATCATTAGAGTAGTGCCTGGCCCATCAGCTTGGTGGAGGATGGCAGTGCCGTCCAGCCCAGTGCAGGCCATGCCCTATGGTTGGGGTCTGTAGGTGAGATCAAGATTTTTGTAAGTAGCTCTACTTTAGTGTTACTAAACCCAGGAGCCTGCATTCACTATATCTGGTCTCCCACAATACACAGAACATAGAAATGCAGACGTTTTAGTAAATATAGACTGCTAAATAAACACCTTTTCTCAACAGCAGTTAGAGCAGTCTTGTGACTTCTATCAGTGTCTGGTTAAAGCTTGTAAGAGGAGTTGTCATTCTCCCTTGATTGACCTATAAGGCTGCAGGATCCGTGACTCTCTGTCTGGACAGTGCTGATTGGCCCTGTGCTGATCATATGCACTCTCCCAAGAAAAGAAAAAAACATTTCTAGCAATACATACCAAACTGAGCATGTGCAGAGTGCCCCCCAAGGCTCTGTTTTATCAGGAGATTTTTTGCGGACTGTGGAAGAAGGGGAGGATCAGAGAAGAATGGATCAAACAGCCTTTTTACACAATGCAGAGAATTAACCCCTTAGGTTCCACAGTGAGCATAACAAGCATGCTTTACTGCATATGCAGTCTGGTTTTACTGTTGTGGGTTTAGTAACAATTTAAGGGCTCGTTTACACTTGTGGCAGTGGGTTGCTTTTCAGAAGCATTTGATGGTCAGTTTGGAGGTGATATGTCACCTCCTGGATATCTAATTTAAAGGCTGCAGCAGAGTGCCCCAACCGCGTGCAATATGCTCAGTTGCAGGGTGTCAGGAATGAGCAGCAGGGATAGCCAGATGTGCATGGCTACACTCAGGAGACTGGGACCAGACTGTGTATGTTTTAAGTGAGATTTGTTTATAGTGAAACAAAATCCATCCAAACACCAGCACATAGCAAACAAAATAAAATTCTAAGTAAACCTAACTAATCAACCTAAGGGTCCTTTCACATGAGCGGTCCGCTTTGCTTAGCGGGGGATCGCTCCGTTGATCCCCGCGAAGTAGGCAGGTGACAGGTCCATCTCCGCTCACTGTGCAAAGATAGACCTATCAGAGCCCCGCTCTCCTCTATGGGGAGATCGGATGAAGATGGACCGCCTGTCCGTTTTCATCTGATTCCATCCGATCTGCCAGACGGGATTTCACGGACAGGATCGGATAGCAGTGGGTGTCAACAGACATGTCAATGCTGACATCCGCTGCTCCATAGAAGTGAATGGAGGGTCCGATCAGGTCCACCTGAAAAACTGACAGGCAGACCTGATCAGAAAGCCCGTGTGAAAAGGGCCAAACAAACAGAAAGGCCCCTTTCACACTGTGGCGGGGGGCGGCGGTAAAACGGCGCTATTTTTAGCACCGCTTTACTGTCGATTTAGCGGTGGTATTCGGTCGCTAGTGGGGCAGTTTTACCCCCCTGCTAGCGGCCAAGAAAGGGATAAAACCCCTGCAAAGCGCTGCTGCAGCGGCATAGCCGCGCAGCCCCATTGATTTCAATAGGCAGGAGCGGTGAAGGAGCGGTGTATACACCGCTCCTTCACCGCTCCAAAGATGCTGCTAGCAGGACTTTTTTTACCGTCCTGCCAGCGCACCGCTCCAGTGTGAAAGCCCTTGGGACTTTCACTTTGGAGACACAGCAGCGGCTCTTTCAGGGCGCTTTGCAGGCAATATTTTTAGCGCTGTAGCACCTGCAAAGCGCCCCAGTGTGAAAGGGGTCAAACAAGATAAGACAAGGTAAAGAACCCTTTGTGTGCAGTGCCAACCCCCCCTCACATCAGCCCCCCCCCCCCCCCCCCAATCCTTACCTGAGCCCCCTCTGATTCAGAGATGTTCATGATAACTTCGGTTGTGTGGGGACTCTCCCTCCGCATTGGCTGAGACAGCAGTGGGAGCCAGCCAGTGAACCAATAAGAAGAGAGCGGGGGGGGGGGGCACTTCCTGCTATAGGGTGACAACGCTCTGTCCTTGTCCCCCAACTGTGCTCCTATGTTGTCACCTTCATCGCACTGGCTGCCGATGGAGCCTACAAGTGGCTGTTCCAACCCGTAATATGCAGGAACAGTTCATTTACCACTGCCACCATCAGGAAACCTGCCCTGAGATATGCCATGCAACCATTGCTGGAGTGCATGTAGACAAGAAGAGGCTGCATAAGATCAGCAGCACTAAGATCCAAAAAAAGGATGGAAAACAGGTGAAAGCAGGTATTTTTTATTTAAACAAATGACAATAATTTACAGTACACATTGCTTTAGCAAACTATGTCATCCAGCTTTTCAGTAATTTACATCTAATTTACGTCTTTATAGCTGCAGGCGTTCTGAAAACCACCTAATTATACATAAAACAAGAAAGAGAATCAAGGAAATACAATCATTATCATAAGTAGTAAAATGTCAGGATATACAGATAATGATAAGGGCTCAGCAGTGTTTGAGTGGAATGACATGTTTTACAGATAAAAGGGATCAGTTAAACTCCAAACTCCACATTCATCAATGGCTAACGTGGCATAAAACTCTAAAGCCGTAGTTTGGCTGGTTCAGCAAAGACTGGCTGAATTTCGATCTGGGCACCCTGGTTGTACATATGTCGATCTATTAATCAACTGGTGTACAACCAGCCTGTTGGGTTTTTCCTGAATGAATAGTGCTGCCGGCTATAGCCGTAACACCTGATCATTGTGTTCTGCCGGCAGGTAAGACTCCCTGCCCGGTAGAAAACAATAGCTTCGCGGGAGGGATTCCCCCTTCAACACTGATTGTGTTGATGGGGGAATTGAGCAATTTTCTTTCCTTCCATCATGCTTAAAGGGTAACCCCACTTTCATGGGGGGAAAAAAATAGCAAATAAAGAAAAAATAATATAGCGTCTACAATTGCGACACCAGTCATACTGTAATTGAATGTTATTAAAAATTACTTTTCAATCTGCAGCCGCTGTAATTTTCTGAACACACAATGCAATATGGCTTCCCCCATACATGGTTCAAATCTCAGCTGGTTCAGCAGGGAGATTCGAACCGTTTATGCCCGGCTTAACCACTTACCGACCGGCCACTGTATATATACGTCATTACTTTGAAGATGGATATCTCGGTAACGGCAGCAGCTGCTGCCACAACCGAGGTATCCATCTTTAGGGCCGGCGGTTCTGTACACGATAATGGTGGTCTCTGCGGCGGGTTCACCGCGAGATCACCGTTATCGGAGGCGGGAGAGGTGTCACCCCCCCTCCCCCCCCCGCTCTCCCACGCCCTCCGCTGCTTACCGGAGCCGTCGGTAGCGGCGGAGGCGATCGGGTCCTTTCACTTCCTCAGTATGGAGACGAGTGAGGCTAAGATGGCCCCCACCCGTCTCCATACCATAGGACGGCGGAAGCGACGTCGTTACGTCAGCTCCGCCCATTTGTCTTTAATGCACAATATTTTTTGTGTCATTTTTTCAAACGACTTTTTTTTTGCGTTTTAGTCTAAATATGAGATCTGAGGACTTTTTGACCCCAGATCTCATATTTAAGAGGACCTGTCATGCTTTTTTCTATTACAAGGGATGTTTACATTCCATGTAATAGTAATAAAAGTGATCCAAATTTAAAAAAAAAAAAAAAACTGAAAAAATAAATAAAATAAAGTAAAATAAATAAGAAAAAAACATTTTTTTTTAAAGCGCCCTGTCCCGACGAGCTCGCACGCACGCACAAGCGAAGGCATACGTGAGTAGCGCCCGCATATGAAAACGGTGGTCAAACCACACATGTGAGGTGTCGCCGCGATCGGTAGAGCGAGAGCAATAATTCTAGCCCTAGACCTCCTCTGTAACGCAAAACATGCAACCTGTAGAATTTTTTCAACGTTGCCTATGGAGATTTTTAAGGGTAAAAGTTTGACGCCATTCCACGAGCGGGCGCAATTTTGAAGCGTGACATGTTGGGTATCAATTTACTTGGCGTAACATTATATTTCTGCATTTATTCCTTAGATTGCTTGAAGCTGCGTGTGGGCAGGCTATTCATTTCACTAAGCTGCCTTACCCACAGAAACATGAAGAAATAAGTCCCTGACCCTTTTTTAAACTAATTCGGTGGCACCATGTGGTTTGGCATGCACAAAAACACACGTCTCCCAATGTGTGGGGGTGTCATTAAGTCAGGTCCCGGGTGCCGGGAACGAGCACGAATTTGTATGCATTCCTGACGCACAGTAATGTGAACCTAGCCGCCTAGCCGTACTCCCCATTTACACTTGCGGATGAGGGGGGGGGGGTTTGGGGGTCCGTAAAAATACCCCATTCAGGCACGTTTTTATCACCCCACCCCTAAACTATTTTCCCTTGAGCTGCAAAGGCAGAAGATGGGGGTGTACACTGCATTGCAACATGGCAAATATTATCCTCCTTTTTGCATTTTACAGGCAATACTGCTTGGGGTTGCACTGCAACTGCCCATGTGTAATGCATGTGGGGTTTTAGGGGGTGAGTTTGCAACATAATGTCTGCTCACTGCCTGTCAAACACCCTCTGAAAAGTGATCCACCATGGACTGCTCCTCAGAGATTGACTCCAATGTAAACAATCCCTAGGGCTGCTTTCACACTGAAAGCGACAGGCCTTAGCAGTAAAGCGCCATTTGTTTTAGCGGCGCTTTATCGCTGTTTAAGCGGTGCTTTTTGGCTTCTAGCGGGACATTTTTAACCCCAAAGAAGGGGTTAAAAACTCCCATGTTGCGGCGCTTCTGAAGTTCTTTTCAGGCGCTTTGAAAAGCGCTGTCCATTCACTGCAATGGGCAGGGGCGTTTTGGGAGCGCTGTATACATCGCTCCCAAACCGCTCCAAAGTTGCTGCTTGCAGGACTTTTTCTAACGTCCCGCAAGAGCACCACCCGGGTGTGAAAGCACCCAATGCAAAGAATGGGAAGCAGTTCTCAGGCGCTACTTCTAGCGCTAAAACGCCTGAAAACTGCCTCAGTGTGATAGGGGTCTAAGACTTTCACACTGAGATGTTTTTCCGGCGCTTTTGGGCTAAAAATAGCACCTGTAAAGCGCCTGAAAAACGACTCCCCTGCAGTCTCAGTGTGAAAGCCGGAGGGCTTTCACACTGAGGCGATGCGCTGGCAGGAGGTTAAAAAAACTCCTGCAAGCAGCATCTTTGGAGCAGTGAAGGAACGATGTATACACCCCTCCTCCACCGCTCCTGCCCATTGAACTTAATAGGCACTTCTGCGGAACCACCGGTAAAGCGCCACAGCAGTGGGGCTTTGTGGGTCATTTTAACCCTTTTTTGGCCGGTAGAGGGGGTTAAAAACGCCCCGCTAGCGGACGAAAACCCCCGCAAAAAAGACGGTAAATCGCTGCTAAAAATAGCGGCACTTTACCCCCGATGCCACCGACGCCCCAGTGTGAAAGGGGCCTAATACAAACCTGAGAGCAGATATTCAGCCGTTGGTACTACAGGATGTCGTTAGCACAGGACAGCACATGTAAATTGACTGTTGGAAAAGTTCTTTTTTGCAGCTGTAAGAGAGCCAAGGAAGTATTAGTCAACTTTCCGGGCAATCCTCGTCTCTGTGAGTCAAGAGGGTTAGTGAAATGAGCTTTCCTCAGATTATTACGTTGCTGCACACTACGTTACCTTGTATTTCTGTACAGAGAATGTGAAAGTCGCTTGTGTCAAATATTTCCAGAAAAAAGTAACAATGTACCTCGGCCTAACGATATTACAATGCTGCAACATGAGCAAGAGGAATAGAAGAGAAACATTGAAAGTGAACACTTTTCCCAAGAGACATATGAGGGCTGCATTGCCGGGCTGTTATGAAGACCATTGACTTTAAAGCGGTATTAATCCCAAAACAAACAATTTTTTATATATCGCAGTTTAGGGCTGGGGAAAAAATCGATGTAAATCTTGAATCGAGTTGAGAGGTCAAATCGATTCAAAATTTAAGCAAATAGATTTTTTTCTCTCCACTGCGCCGGTCCTGAGGAGTTTTTAGGCGAGGCTGCGGCTCCGGCCTAGTCCGCAAGGCCGAACGCCGCGGACTAGGCCGAAGCCGTGGCCTCGCCTAAAAACTCCTGCCCGCAGCTCCTCAGGACCGACGCCTGTGTCCAAAAAAAAAAACTCGATTCGAACTGTGAATAGAGTTTTTTTTAAGAAAATCGCAGATTTTTTTTTTTTTAGAAAATCGCCCAGTCCTATTACAGTTTACCAATTCTTCGATGTGCTGGTTGCATTTGTTTTCTTTTTTTAGTCTTCTATCTCTCTGTGAGAGACTTTTCACCTGGTGATCTGGACAGTAACACACCTCCTGTATTAAAGGAGAAGTCCAGCCTAAACTCATTTGGCTGGGCTTCTCCTATGGGTCACAGAAGTCCGCTCTCTGCTCTTGTCCCAGGAATTAGTCCAAGCACTGGACTGACACCCGTCTCAGCCTCTCAGCAAGCTGCACAAATTGTACAGCCATGACTAAAGTTAAATAATGCCCTTGTTATAGGTGTAGGCCATTTATGTACCTCATGAAGCCTGACCTGAAAACTTCCAGGAGATTGATGAGATGTTGTTAAAGCGTTGGTAAACTCTTTTTAAAAATAAAATGAAAAGTTTCTCCCTGCAAGGCCATATCATACTGTGCTAGTATGCTAGTACCGCATACTAGCACATTATGACAGACTTACCTTAAAACAAAGCCCTCCAATAGCACGCTGTCCCTGCTGCAGAGGCTTCCATCTGCACCCAGACTTCCACCTGGGTTCACAGCTTGAATGGCTGAACATGCTCCAGAGTCTCGACATCACGGGTATTTTGTTCCTTCAGATCGCACGTGTCGGTGACATCACCAGCTGCTGCTTGCTAGAATATCTCCTAAGCGGTGCACGTTGAGGAGCTATTCATTTTAGCTACAGGTAAGTTTTATAATCTTACCTGTAGGTAAAAATACTGAAAGAGAGAATTTACTACCACTTTAAGCGAGGCCCAGATATTACTGTTCATCTTCACCATCACAGGAGTGAGCTCTTTCTCCGATTCAAATCCCCTCACATGCACTTTCTCTCCCCTGATGACGTACGTCTGAGCTCAGCGTTTGAGAGGTCACTCCTGTGATGGTAAGGATGAATAGTAATAGCTGGGCCTCACTTAGCAAAGTCCTAGCAAAGTCAGTTTTCAGGTCAGGCTTCATGAGGTACGTAAATGGCCTACACCAGGGATATGCAATTAGCGGACCTCCAGCTGTTGCAGAACTACAACTCCCATGAGCCATAGCAAGACTCTGACATCAACAAGCATGACACCCAGAGGCAGAGGCATGATGGGACTTGTAGTTTTGCAACAGCTGGAGGTCCGCTTATTGCATATCCTTGGCCTACACCTATAGTAAGGGCATTATTCAACTTTGTTCAAAGCTGCAATGTTTGTTTTTTTTATTATACACGATTAACATATTATCATTATACACGATTAACATATTATCATTATACACGATTCATATATTATTATACACGATTCATATATTATTATACACGATTTATATATTATTATACACGATTTATATATTATTATACACGATTTATATAGCGCCAACAGTTTACGCAGCTCTTTACAATGTAGAGGGGGGACAGTACAATTACAGAACAGAAGGGACAGGAGGGCCCTGCTCGTAGAGCTTACATTCTAAAGGGAGGGGGTGGTGGTACAAAAGGTAATAGATGCGGGGAATGATTTGATGGGGGGTGGCTCGTGGACAGTTGTTAGGTGGGTGTGGGATAGGCTTCCCTGAATAAGTGAGTTTTCAGGGATCTCCTAAAGGTGGACAGGTTGGGGGCTGATCGGATATACCTGGGAAGGGAGTTCCAAAGGATGGGAGAGGCTCTGGAGTAGTCCTGAAGGCGAGCATGAGAGGAGGTAACAAGGAGAGTTGGAGAGCAGGAGGTCCTGGGAGGAGCGGAGGGGATGATTTGGGTGATATCTGCAGATGAGGTTGGTGATGTAGATGGGGGCGATGTTGTGGATGGCCTTGTATGTTGTGGTTAGCATTTTGAATTTTATATGGTGGGGTAGGGGAAGCCAGTGAAGGGATTGGCAGAGAGGGGCAGCAGTCACGGATCGATTAGTGAGGTGTATTAGTCTAGCAGCAGCATTCATAATAGACTGAAGGGGGGATAGCCTGCGTAAGGGTAAGCCATCCGCGATGGTAGGCAATGGCTGCCAGCGCTGATCAACGTGTTCTGGTGAGAGGGATGGAGTCCCCCTGTCAGAACACAAAGGAACAGAGGGGGAGATCGACGCACTAACATCGCTTGTGTTAGTACAGTGATTTGTCAGTTGTTTTTTTTTCATTCAGCCTGCTGGGTTGAATGAAAAAAGACTTCCAATGTGTACCGGGCTTTCGGCTTTGCACAACCTTTGTTTTGATGCGCTTGGAATAAATTTAGCCAATTTAAAAATTAAATTGGGCTCTAACTTTACTGGTATACAGACATATTGGGGCGGCACAGTGATGTAGTGGGTAGCAACCACGACACTACCTGCCTGGAGTTTGCATGTTCTCCCTGTGCCTGTGTGGGTTTCCTCTGGGTACTCCAGTTTCCTCCCACACTCCAAAGACATGCTGGTAGGTTAATTGGCTTCTGTCTAAATTGGCCCTAGTATATGAATGTAAGTTGGGGACCTTAGATTGTAAGCTTCTTGAGGGTAGGGACTGATGTGAATGTACAATGTACAGTGGAACCTCGGATTACGAGCATATTCCGTTCCAGGAGTATGCTCGTAATCCAAAGTACTCGCATATCAAAGCGGGTTTTCCCATTTAAGTCAATGGAAACTAAAATAATTTGTTCTGCATTGACTTCAATGGGATGCAATACCGCATGCGGGCGCGGGAGAGCCTCGGAAACGGCCGAAAAGGCCCAAGCACACTTCAGCAAATCTCGGAAAGACTCCGTTCACGAGCCTCTCCGAGGTCAGCCGAACTGTCCTCGTGCATTTCGAACGCCGACGATTGGCGCTGTTTGGCTCCAGCGCCCCGTACTGCACACGCCTTTTGGCCTGAATCCTGCTCGTTTTGCGAGACAACACTCGCAAACCAAGTTAGGATTTTCAGAAATACAGTGCTCGCTTTGCAAAACGCTCGTTAACTGCGTTACTCGCAAACCGTGGTTCCACTGTATATGTAAAGCTTTGCGTAAATTGACGGCACTATTTAAGTACCTTAAATAAATAATAAAAAATATTCCAGGTCAGTGACTGTAGTATCAGAAATAGATCAGCAATGGCAGTCTGCGTATTTCTCTTAAGAAACATTTTATGACAGCAGCAGATTTTATCTCGGTAGTCGTTGAACAAGGAAGTTGAGTCACTGCACTGAAGTACAGATTGTCACCGAAGGAAGAATCTACAAATACAATAATAAAGAATTATGATACATGGAGAATGTTTGCTGTTGTCCAGACATAATTCTACTTTCCCCTGAACTCTCCTCACACCCAGCCCAGTGCACAGTCCTGTCAGCAGAGTTCACACCTTAATGTGTGTATTTGTATGGACGGGGACACGCCTTTCAATGACACCTCTGCAAAACAGAACACGTTGCTTGAATGAACTCCCTTTCATTTTTACTGAAGTGACCGGCCCTTCTGTAGGGTTCAGTACTCTGCTGACTGAAGTCCAAAGTCCAAAGGACGCAGGCCGGGGCCTAGGCAGCGCATTTTTCACAAACACTGACTGGGCAGAGTTTCTCTTGTGATAAGCAGTCAGTGTGGAGAGATAATATACAAGAAAATACTTCATGAGGTTCATTTAGGCGTGCCATGTGCAGCTTGATTTCTCACACTCAACCCTGCAGGCTGGATGAGATAAATCACATACAAATCCTATCCACATCAAACAGCATGGATCTCCCCTGATGGCTATTGTCTATAACCTGAAGCCTCGTACACACGATCGTTTTTTGCGACGGGAAATGTGTGATGACAGGCTGTTGGCGGAAAACCTGACCGTGTGTATGCTCCATCGGACAATTGTCGGATTTTCTGCTGACAAATGTTGGATCGCAGGTTTTAGGCCGGGTTTACACTGGTGCGACACGACAGCCGTCCTACTTTGGATCCGACTTTTCCCTGCGACTTGAAGTCGACATATGTCCGACTTTCAATGTACAGGGATCCGACTTGGATCCCCGCCAATACCAGGCACCATGTTTGGTATGAATCTTGAGGGGGAAGTCCAGGACAAATTTTAAATAAAAAAACGGCAGGGGTTCCGCCTCCAAGGGCATACCAGGCCCTTCGGTCTCGTATGGATTTTAAGGGGAACCCCCTACGCCCCCAAAATCCATACCAGGCTCTTATTCGAGCACGCAGCCCGGCTGGTCAGGAAAAGGGGTGGGGACGAGCGAGCGCCCCCCCCCCCCCGAACCGTACCAGGCCGCATGCCCTCAACATGGCAGGGTGGGTGCTTTGGGGCAGGCGGGTGCCCTGTGGCCCCCCCCACCCCAAAGCACCTTGTCCCCATGTTGATGAGGACAAGGGCCTCTACCCGACAACCCTGGCCGTTGGTTGATGGGATCTGCGGGTGGGGGGCTTATCTGGATCCAGGAGCCCCCTTTAACAAGGGGCACCCAGATTTCCCCCCACCTTATGTGAATGAGTATGGGGTACATCGTACCCCTACCCATTTACCTGGGGGAAAAAGTTTTAATAAAAAAAACACACTAGACGGGTTTTTAAAGTAATTTATTAGGCAGCTCCGGGGGTCTTCTTCCGAATTCGGGGATCTCTTCTGACTTCTCTGCGCTCTCCAGCCTCTTCTCTGCGCTCTCCAGTTCTTCTCCCGCTCTCCAGTGTCTTTTGCCGGGCTCCTCTGCTATCTTCTGCTCTTTTGCCCGCTCTTTTGCTAGCGTTGGCCCGGTCTTCTCTTCTTCCGATGTTGACACAACGCTCTCTCAGCTGTAATGCTGTGTGTGCGGTGCGCATCAACTTATATAGGCATGGGCAGTGGTCACGGGTGATGTCATCCAGTGACCCCGCCCCTTATGACGTCATCACCCAGGCCATGATGGGGCAGTGATGTCATAAGGGGCGGGGTCATCTCGGGGCCACTTGGTGCTAGGAACCCCAGATTTGGATATGTTGTAGAGCTAGTTCCACTGGGTTTGCACATCAAATTCCTAGCATTAAGGGTTCCTAGCACTAAGTGGCCCCGAGACACGGGGCTCCAAAGTCGGTTCGGAAAAAGTCATTCTCTGCTGCAGAAAAGTGCTTGACTCGAGTATAAGCCGAGGGGGACATTTTCAGCACAAAAAACTGTGCTGAAAAACTCAGCTTATACACAAGTGTATACGATTATATATATATATAAATATATATGCACCCAACAGTAAATAATAAAAATGTCAGACAAAGCTTTTAGAACTTGTTCAGATTTAACAGATGATCTCAGTAATAAAAGGAAGATTCTGTCTACTCCCCCTTCCCGTTAATTTCTGTTTGGTTGGTGTGTTGCTAAGTCTGAAAGGGTTGTCTATGATTATCTGTCCTGTGGTTTTCCTGCCCAGTCTACACGCACAGCAATGATACTGCACACCGCTTCCGCCTCACTAATTCCTAGCACAGTGTATCACCACGGCTGCCAAGTGATGTACATCAAAGCCCATGACTGCACGCACCGAGTACCCCAGCACGTGCATTAATACACTGAGCAAGCTATGGCTACACAAGCAGAGCAAATGTGTTAAAGCATAGCTCTATCATGGCCAATAGAAGGACTTTCTACTTAGTATTTTTTAGCTTATGTTGCTTCCTTAGGTTACTAAGGACTTCTCGCCACATAAGAGCCTTCAGAGAACTGCTAAAACGCTAACTATTGCAATTTGGCTTTTTATGTAAATTTCCCACGATGCCTTGCAATAAGGTTGCACTGGACATTCATACAGCCACTGAGCTGCAGCATACTGACACACATTCTGTGTCAATGTTAATAGCTCCTCACTTTGCAACCTCTCTGGGTGAACTGAGTATATTTTAAAGCTGGCCATAGATGGTTCAAATCTCGTCTGGTTCAGCAGGGACCAAAGGAAAAGAGGTTCTGCCCAGGCTCACACTGAGCTGTGGGAATGAAGCCGTGTGAGTTCAGCGGAACTCGCACGATTTCACTGCCGCATGTCAGTCCCGATTTCGGCCGCGATTTCACAGACATCTGTGCGGGGAAATCGCACTCCAAAATTGAAAAAAGTAGTACAGAAACTACTTTTTGAAATCGTTGCAGCGCCGTAAATGCAGCGTCGACCGATTAGGACGGTGCATTTGCCAGGAGTTGCCGCCGATTTGACATGTCAAAACACACCAATGTGAACCAGGATTTAATCTCCGAATACGAAAAGGTTTCTTCACAGTAATGCCCTGCACACACGGTCGGACATTCTGACGGAATATGTGCGATCGGAGCTTGTTGTCGGAAATTCCGACCGTGTGTGGGCTCCATCGGACTTTTTCTATCAGACACACAAAGTTTGAGAGCATGCTACAAAATTTTCCGACAACAAAATCTGATCTTTTAAATTCCGATCGTGTGTAGATAAATCCGACGGACAAAGTGCCACGCATGCTCAGAATAAATTAAGAGACGAAAGCTATTGGCTATTGCCCCGTTTATAGTCCCGACGTACGTGTTTTACGTCGCCGAGTTCAGAACGATTGGATTTTCCGACAACTTTGTGGGACCGTGTGTATGCAAGACAAGTTTGAGCCGAAATCCGTCGTAAAAAATCCATAGATTTTGTTGTCGGAATGTCCGATCAATGTCCGACCGTGTGTACGGGGCATAAGGCTACTTTCACACTGAGGCGCTTTACAGGCGTTTTAGCGCTACAAATAGCGCCTGTAAAGCGCCTCTCCTGTCACTCCAGTGTAGAAGCCTGAGTGCTTTCACACTGGAGCGGTGCGCTTGCGACACGTTAAAAAAAGTCCTGCAAGCAGCATCTTTGGGGCGGTTTAGGAGCGGTGTACACACCGCTCCTAAAACGCCCCTGCTCATTGAATTGAATGGGCACAGCTGCCAGAGCGAATGCAAATCGCTTCGGTAGCGGTGCTTTGCGGGCGATATTAAACCCTTCTTCGGCCGCTAGCGGGGGTTAAAAACACCCCACTAGTGGCAGAAAAAACTAGTGGCACTTTACCACTGACGCCCCCACCGCCTCAGTGTGAAAGTGCCCTAAGAGCTGTTAAAATGTGAAATAGACTCTCTCAAGAGCTGCTTCTGTCCAGCTCAGTAGATTGCTTTAAAAAAAGGCCTGGATTCCTTCCTAAATGTACATAATTTAACTGGGTACTAACAATTAGGCCTCATGCACACTGGACGTTAAAATAACATTATAAAAACGCCAGTAGCTTTGCTGTAAATTTTTCAACATTTTTTAACGTTTTTGAAATAGCGTTTTTTTTTAGCGTTTATTAGCATTTTTTGCGTTTTTCCTCGTTAGCGTTTTTTAGCGTTTCGTTTTTCTTTGAAAATTTTAATTTTTTTTTCAATTGATCAAAAACTTTAAAAAAAGCTGGTGAGCAATGTTTTTGAGCGTTTATCTGCGTTTACCAGCGTTTTTTTTTACGTTGGAGCATTTTTACAGCTGAAAACAGCTGAAAAACTCCCCTCAGAACCCACTAGTTTTGGGGGGGTTTTACAGCCCAAAAACGCCCCTGCCAAAAACTGCTGATAACAGCCTATGTGTGCACATAGGATAACATGATGGGGAGTTTATTGACTGTAGAAAAAAAACATCTGAAGCCAAAAACAGCAGCTGTAAAAACGTCCAAAAACATCCAGTGTGCATGAGACTTTATAGGTAAAGTTGTTCCAGGGAATATCCAATTGCCTCTCGGGGGATCAGGAAGGAATTTTTTTCCCCTGCTGGAGCAAATTGGTTCATTCTTTGGTGGGGTTTTTTGCCTTCCTCTGTATGTTTTTGTTTTTTTCCCTTTTATTGGTTGAACTAGATGGGATTGTGTCTTTTTTCAACCAGACTAACTATGTAACTATGTAAGATTTGAACCATCTACAGGCAGGCTGACTGTACCCAAGTTGATCCATCGATCATCTTGGCTACAACCAGCATGTCAGATTTTTACATGTGATTATTGCCGGTGGCTAAAGACACTAGCAGTAATCACTGTGTTCTCCCAGCAGGGATGGTTCCCCACACACCCCGCTGGGAGAATACAATAGTGCCCATTTCCCCATCAACACAAGTGATTTTTTTACCTGCAACCACAAAGAAAATCACATCATTAATGTCCTGCATCATCTATTGCCAATCTAAGTGAATGTTACTGCTTAACCTTTCTTGCTTTTGTTCTGTAAATAATTAGATAAGCCATGCCAGTGCAATGTCTTAAAGTGAGCGCTAAAGCCAGCCATAGACGGTTCGAATCTCGGCCAGTTCAGCAAGAATCGGCTGAGATACAAACCATGTATGGGCAGGCTGAATGTACCAGGTTTATGAGTTCTAAAACAACGCATTCAGTTTATATGTATACATATAAAAAACATTATAAATGCCTTTTTTTCCACTTTATATGTGATCACGTACCCTCTGTTTTAAGCTACATAAGGAGCTCAGAGAGCTTGGGAAGAGAAACAGCAGTGCACTGAATGGCTGTGCAGAGGGGGAGTGTCAGCACAAGTCTTATCATTGGAGGAGAGCAGGCTGAGTTCCCAACACAGCCGGAAAACTGATCACGTTGTGCTCTCATGCCTAGTGTGATCAGTCTTAAATAAGGCCCTTTCACACAGGCACCTCCACTAAGCGGAATGCGATTGCTCAGTGGGGGGATCTCTCCATTGATTCCTGACGGGTAGCCGGATGACAGGTTAGTTAGCAGACACAGACACAGTCCCACTCTCTTCTATGGAGTAATCGGATGGAAACAGACCGCCTGTCCATTTCCATCTGATGCCATCTGATCAGATCTGCCAGATGGATGGGGAATAGGATCACCATCTGTATGTTTTTGGTGGACAGGATGGGATCGAATGGCGGCAGGTGTCAGCGGACATCTGCCGCTCCCTGAAAGAGACTGGAGGGTCCGATCAGGTTCTGAAAAACTGACAGGCGGACTTGATCGCAAAGCCCGTGTGAAACCGGCATATGAAAGCAGAGGGACTGGTAGGAACAACAGGCATTTCACCGAAAGGAAGCAATACAAAGAGAATAGGAAACTTTCATACAAGTACATGGTAGAATATGAATGCAGCCACCACACCAAGTACTAGTATTCTGCAATATGTTACATTTTTTGGTTTGCAGTTTAGATACACTGTAGGGCCTAATGTACACGGGACGCTGGCGCAACCTCTTCTGAATGATTTTTTTTGACAGCTTGAAACCAGCGTTTTAAAAAGGCTGTGCATCCGCGTTTGCATACCACGTTTAGTCGCCTTTAGATGCGTTTGCGTCTAGGAGCATTTATTTACGATATCATCATAAGACCCTCCTAAAGCACAAAAAAACAGTATTATTTAACTATTTCAGCCCTTCTGTGAGACCAGAGTGAGTAGCAGCAGTTGAGAGAGCAGTGTACTTGTATCTACCTCAATTTTGGTACTTTTACTATGGATCCCATAATGAGCCTATGTGAGGAAATGCTCCTGATGTTGCTGTTGATGAGGCTGGAAAGACGTCGGAAATTGCGTGCGAGGACCAGAGTTTGTCGCTACTGGACTCATCCACTGATTGCGCAGCGCATGTCTGTAGGATATTTTTCCAACATGTACAGTGGGGCAAAAAAGTATTTAGTCAGCCACCAATTGTGCAAGTTCTCCCACTTAAAAAGATGAGAGAGACCTGTAATTGTCATCATAGGTATACCTCAACTATGAGAGACAAAATGTGGAAACAAATCCAGACAATCACATTGTCTGATTTTTGAAAGAATTTATTTGCAAATTATGGTGGAAAATAAGTATTTGGTCACCTAAAACAAGCAAGATTTCTGGCTCTCACAGACCTGTATCTTCTTCTTTAAGAGGCTCCTCTGTCTTCCACTCATTACCTGTATTCATGGCACCTGTTTGAACTTGTTATCAGTATAAAAGACACCTGTCCACAACCTCAAACAGTCACACTCAAAACTCCACTATGGTGAAGACCAAAGAGCTGTCGAAGGACACCAGAAACAAAATTGTAGACCTGCACCAGGCTGGGAAGACTGAATCTGCAAAAGGCAAGCAGCTTGGTGTGAATAAATCAACTGTGGGAGAAATAATTAGAAAATGGAAGACATACAAGACCACTGATAATCTCCCTCGATCTGGGGCTCCACGTAAGATCTCACCCAGTGGGGTCAAAATAATCACAAGAAACGGTGAGCAAAAATCCCAGAACCACACGGGGGGGACCTAGTGAATGACCTGCAGAGAGCTGGGACCAACGTAACAAAGGCTACCATCAGTAACACACTACGCCGCCAGGGATTCAGATCCTGCAGTGCCAGACGTGTCCCCCTGCTTAAGCCAGTACATGCCTGTCTGAGATTTGCTAGAGCATTTGGATGATCCAGAAGAGGATTGGGAGAATGTCATTTGGTCAGATGAAACCAAGGTAGAACTGTTTGGTAGAAATACAACTCGTTGTGTTTGTAGGAGAGAGAGTGCTGAGTTGCAACCAAAGAACACCATACCTACTGTGAAGCATGGGGGTGGCAACATCATGCTTTGGGGCTGTTTCTCTGCAAAGGGAACAGGACGACTGATCCGTGTACATGAAAGAATGAATGGGGCCATGTATCATGAGATTTTGAGTGCTAACCTCCTCCCATCAGCAAGGGCATTGAAGATGAAACGTGGCTGGGTCTTTCAGAATGACAATGATCCCAAAGACACTGCCCAGGCAACGAAGGAGTGGCTTCGTAAGAAGCATTTCAAGGTCCTGGAGGGGCCTAGCCAGTCTCCAGATCTCAACCCCATAGGAAACCTTTGGAGGGAGTTGAAAGTCCGTGTTGCCCAGCGACAGCCCAAAAAACATCACTGCTCTAGCCACTTGCTTACTGGGCACTTAAACCCCCCTCCTATCCAGACCAATTTTCAGCTTTTAGCGCTGACTTTGAATGACAATTGCGCGGTCATACAACACTGTACCCAAATGAAATTTTTATCATTTTTTCAGCACAAATAGAGTTTTCTTTTGGTGGTATTTGATCACCTCTGCAGTTTTTACTTTTTGTTAAAAAAATGTAAAAATCTGAATTTTTTTAAAAAAAAAATGTTTTTTTTAAAAATATTTTGTTATAAAAAATTTAAAACGGGTAATTTTTCTCCTTCATTGATGTACGCTGATGAGGCGGCAGTGATGGGCACTGATGGGTGGCAGTGATGGGCACTGATGGGTGGCAGTGATGGGCAGCACTGGCAGGTGGCACTGATTGGCACTACAGGTGGGCATTGATAGGTGGTACTTGTGGGCATTGATAGGTGGCACTTGTGGGCACTGATAGGTGGCACTGTGGGCACTGTTAGGTGGCACTGTGGGCACTGTTAGGTGGCACTGTGGGCACTGTTAGGTGGCACTTTTATTGGGCACTGATGAGGCAGATGTGCCTCTTCCACTTCGGGACCGATGTCCCTGACATGTCAGCCGGTGATCTGCTTTTTTTTCTACTCGAGCTGTCAGCGTGAGTAAAAAAAAAAAACGATTACCGATGTTTTGTTTACATCATGTGATCAGCTGTCATTGGCTGACAGCTGATCACATGGTAAGGGGCCGGGACCGGCCCCTTACACGGATTGGTGATCAGCCGAGTCTCAGTGACTCGGTGATCACACTGCGCCCGGCGTGCGCCCTGCAGGGCGCGCGCAGGGAGCGCGCACAGGGGAGGCCGTCATATGACGGCCTCCCGGGAATGCAGGTCCGCGCTGTGGCCGTCATTCGGCCATAGCGCAGATGTCTAGTGGCTAGAGGAGATCTGCATGGAGGAATGGGCCAACATTCCAGCAACAGTGTGTGACAACCTTGTGAAGACTTACAGAAAACATTTGACCTCTGTCATTGCCAACAAAAGGTTATATAACAAAGTATTGAGATGAACTTTTGCTATTGACCAAATACTTATTTTCCACCATAATTTGCAAATAAATTCTTTCAAAAATCAGACAATGTGATTGTCTGGATTTGTTTCCACATTTTGTCTCTCATAGTTGAGGTATACCTATGATGACAATTACAGGCCTCTCTCATCTTTTTAAGTGGGAGAACTTGCACAATTGGTGGCTGACTAAATACTTTTTTGCCCCACTGTCTGTACAGCAATGCTAGTGGTGTATTGGATTGAATCATGGGCTCACTAGGGGTATATAAATGGTCTATGAAGCATTGCAAGCAATTACATGTTTTTAAAAAAAATTTTAGTGGTTTTTCATCATTTGCTATTATTTTTTACGTTTTGTAATGTAAAAAAAAAGGGCACCTTTAAAAACACTTCTAAACGAAAATGCGCCTAAACGCCGGTACCGCGTTTAGAAGCGTTTGGCGTCTGAAACGTCGGGAAACTTCAGCATCTGAACTCAATTTTTTCAAAGAAAACCCTCTTAACGCAACTGCCTAAAAACAACAATAAATGAACCTCTGTACATGTACACATGAGATAACATGGATGAGTTCAGGGGCAGCTGAAAAATGCATCCAACAGCCTCTGAACGTCCATTTACCAGCAGCAGTGTACATGAGTCCTTAGAAAGCCATACCTAGCTAGAGGTTGACACAGAAAATAATTTTTTTTTACAGAATTATATTACAATGTGGCTTTGGCAGCAATTCTAAGTGTTATATCATTTATTAGAAAAGGGAGTTTTCCTTTCACCATAAAATAAGTGAAGAATAAACATGTCACTCTCCTTCCGCTGGTTTTCTACAGACTGACTCAGTGACAAACCTCCACGTGAAAAACACGTCTAGTTTCAGTGACGACTGAAGCCAATTCAAAACAAAACTTGCAAAATGACTAATTCTACCTTCTCCTCGCTGTACGCGCCGGGCTCTTCTGAACAAATAATTCTCGCCGTTCTCAGACACAATGAAAGGACAGCAGGTTCTGACATGCTCCAAGGAAATGCCTGTGTAGCGTTACACAAAAGATTAGTGTCTCTACACCCTGTGTGCTAGAACACATTCCACAACCCGGGTCTCTCTCTACGTCTACTGCATGGCTTATTATAGAGCCTGACAGCTTATGACATAGCGTGCTTGTTTGACAGGTCAGTGAGCCGGCACTACTCATCAACTCACCTGTAAAGGGACGACTCTACCAATCTACAAGTGTTTGTAGACTTATCTCTCTAAGGCCAACAAGACATCACCCGAAAGTTCTGAGAGTCACATGATTTGTGCATTCATATCCACTCACCCTACTATTGAGGAGAATATCAGGAAATTAAAGTGATTGATTGTAAATGTTTTTTTTTTATTATTATTATTATTATTATTAACAAACATGTTATACTTACCTGCTCTGTGCAGTGGTTTTGCACAGAGTTGGCCAGATCCTCCTCTTCTCTGGTCCCCCACTGCCACTCTCTGCTCCCCCCCCCCGCCAAGTGCCCTCCCAACAAGCCGCTTGCTATGGGGGCACTCAAGTACAGGCTTGATCCCATGCTGCGTTGTGTGTGTCCATTGCAACACACAGCGTGACTCTGCCCCGCCCCCAACTCTCTGTTCACTGGCTGTAAATGAAAGAGCCATTGCACTTAGGCACAGCACTGGGTTGAGACTACATTCTGGTAAGTATACTGCTGGCCATACACTATACGAAAAAACGTTCAAACACATTTTTGAATAACGAACATTTGGCCCTGAGAGCAAACGATAGTACCATAATGTCATGACCGAATTTGGATCGATAAATCGTTCAATGGACATAAAAGAATCAGTTTGTTGTTGGTTTTGTCACATATGCGCAGTGCAAACTGTTACATTTTTACCGGCCAAGAAATACATAAACCTTTCAAATTATCGTTCCTTCGGCAGAATTTTCCAACCTGCTCATTCGTTTTTTGGCCCTGAAAAGTCAAAAACAATTTTCTATGTGTGCCCATTAACTGAACGAAAAACAAACAAATGATCTAAAAATGACAGATTTTCGAAAAATTTTCGGCTAGTGTATGGCCAGCATAAGGAGGGCACTGCACATAGAAGGTTTTTTAATTCAATGCGGAGAATGCATTAGGCACCTTTCATACGGGTGGACCAATCGGGTCCGCCTGTCAGTTTTTTTAAGCGCTCCCGATTGGGCCATCCAATGCCTTCTATGAAGCGACGGGTGTCAACGCACATGTGTCCGTTGGCATCCGATCCGCTAAAGATAGACGGATGGGGTATCCGTTCCCCATCTGCCTGGAAGAACGGATAATAGTCGGATGTAAACAGACAGGGGTCCATTTACATCTGACCGCCCATAGAGGAAAGCAGGCTGTGGCTGTGTCCACTCTTCATAAGCAGAGCAGACACGGACCTGTCATCCGCCTGCTCAGCAGGGATCAGCGGATAGATTTCCTGCTGAGCAAGATGGATGTGCTGGCGGAGTCATTCCATCCGAAGGAGCCCTTAAGGTAAAAAAAACTTCTACCTTTACAACCACTATAAAGCTGAGCTCCAGGTTTGATCTTAATTACCGGTACATACTTATACTGGTCCATCTTAGACCAATGTAAGTATTCATATCTCATAACTGAGGGGCCGCTGTGGAAGCTGACAATCACTGTAATAGTCGGCGCTGCACCACTCCATACATACCATACACCTCGTATTCCAATGAATACAAGACATTCTCTGACTTGATGAGGTGGAGAGAAGAGAGGTTATGCCATGATCTCCAATCGGAGAATGCCTTGCATTCATTGGAAAAAAATTCATGGCATTCTGTGAATGGTGGCAGTGCTCAGCAAGGGAGCCCCAGTGGTCAGTGTGTAGTGGGGCCGCTGCTCAGAATAAGACCAGCAGATCATGGCTATCATTGTACAGTGATGGCCAGCGGTCCTTCAGGTATGAAATATGCATATCTTGTCCTATTGACATCTGCTCTCCCTACTTCTTACTTCTCATCTTGCTGTCACAAGGACAGGAAGTGAGATATAAGATATAGTCCCCCCTCAACGGAGTCAAAGACAGCAACTAAAACTTAAAGTATTAGACCCCCTTTATACTGAGGCAGTTTTCAGGCGTTTTAGTACTCAAAATAGCGCCTGAAAAGCACCTAAAAACTGCCTCCTATTCATTAGAATGGGTGCTTTCACACTGGGGCGGTGCACTTGGTAGAAAAAGTTCTGCAAGCAGCATCTTTGGGGGTGTGTTTGGAGCGCTGTAAAAAAACGCTCCAAAAACGCCCCTGCCTGTTGAAATGAATGGGCAGCGCTTCGAAAGCGCCTTAAAAGTGCTTTAAAAAGTGCCGCAAAACGGGTCTTTTCTTTTTTTAAGGTCACGTTGTCAAGAAAAGCTTTAGCGGCTGTTTTAGCAGCACTTCAGTATGAAAGGGATCTCTTAAGGGCCCTTTCAAATGCGTCACCCTGTCAGTTTTGTGGACTCGATCGAACCCTCCAGTTTCCTCTATGGAGCAGCGGGTGTCAACAAACACATGTCCATTGACACCAGCCATCATCCGATCCGATCCTGTCTGCTAAAAACAGACAGATGGGGATCCATTCCCCATTCGTCTGGTGGATCTGATTGTATGGCAGTCGGATGTAAAGGAACAGGCGGACCGTTTCCATCCGACTGCCCATAGAGGAGAGTGAGCTGTGTCTATGTCTACTCTACATAAGTGGAGCAGACACGGACCAGCCATCCGCATGCTCAGCGGGGATCAGCAGATTGATTCCCCGCTGAGCAGGCGAGTCTGCCCCGTGTGTGTTTTACTCTTCCTGTTTTTAAAGGGATAAAGCATGGGGAAATGTACAGATATTGCAGAGACGTACTGCCATTTTTTTTTTCCCAGGCATACATTCTAGTCTGTTATCCCAAAAAAAGAGACAGTCCAATAAAATAAAAACCACATTAGTTCAGGCAATTTTGTAATCTAGAACGTTTTATTACTCACATCACCTTCTAATAACTTGAGAATAAGACAGAATTCCACACGCTCTCATCCCATCTATCACTCAGACATTATGTCAATGAGTTTCTGCCAAAGGCCCTTTACAATCCAATATGTCTGATATATGAAAACATTGGGTTTCCTTTTACGAGAGAAACACATGTGAAATGTCAAACACAAGTGAGCATGTTAGTGTCGGCAATGGAAACATATCAATCTGTGCTAGTTCACTTCACAAACCTTCCCCACATAACTTGTAGCTCATTTGTGATACCAAGAAACCAAAGCCAAAAAATGCAAAGCTCTAGCGTTCTTTTCATCAAATACGTGCAAAGCTCCCCGGCTCTTGCCAACTGGCAGGCAAGACCAAAAATTGGGTTAAAATTGAAGCTGAAGTAATAGATTCAGTATCTGACATATTTGTTTTACTTAAGTCTACTATTTTCACAACCCCTCCCAAGCATGACCTTAGGTTCTCAGACATGTGTCAATGTTAAGGGGTGAATCTAGGTAACATTTATAGCCAACATGCAGACCACTGAGGTGATCTAGAAAAGTCAAATGCGTTGATTTAGAGCAGCGGTTCTCAACCTGGGGGTCGCGACCCCCTGGGGGGTCGATTGCCGATTTGCCAGGGGGTCGCGAATGCTGGCCGAGACGGACCCAAAGTTACTGTGTTACGCCAGAGTCTGTCCATCTCGGCCAGCGAGATGTCACTTCTGGGAGAGGAGAGACCGCACGGAAGTGATGTTCCGTCAGCGCCACCTTGGTACTCTCGTCCGTAGTGAGGCTATACTTAGAAGTCGGCAAGCGGACATCTTTTTACACCCACCGAAGTCCGCTTTCTGAGGACGAGTCTACCAAGATGGCGGCGACGAAACGAAACACAGACGGCTTGTTGATTCTGATGGAAGACCAGTGATTTGGTAAGTCAGAGATAGCATTTTTGTACATCAATTGCCGCCACTGTGCTATCAAATGCCACCACTGTGACATCAAATGCCACCACTGTGCCATCAAATGCCGCCACTGTGCCATCAAACGCTGCCACTGTGCCCATCAATTGCCACCACTGTGCCCATCAATTGCCACCACTGTGCCATCAAACGCAGCCACTGTGCCATCAAACGCCACCACTGTGCCTGTGCCACCAAACGCCGCCACTGTGCCATCAAATGCCGCCACTGTGCCATCAAACGCAGCCACTGTGCCATCAAGCGCCGCCACTGTGCCCATCAATTGCCGCCTTTGTGCCATCAAACGCAGCCACTGTGCCCATCAATTGCCACGACTGTGCCCATCAATTGCCACCACTGTGCCCATCAATTGCCAACACTGTGCCATCAAACGCAGCCACTGTGCCATCAAACGCCACCACTGTGCCTTCAAACGCTGTCACTGTGCCATCAAACGCCGCCACTGTGCCATCAAATGCCGTCACTGTGCCATCAAACGCCATCACTGTGCCCATCAATTGCCGCCACTGTGCCATCAAACGCAGCTACTTGACCCATCAATTGCCGCTACTGTGCTATCAAACACAGCCACTGTGCCGTCAAACGCAGCCACTGTGCCATCAAACGCAGCCACTGTGCCATCAAATGCAGCCACTGTGCCATCAAACGCCGCCACTGTGCCCATCAATTGCCACCACTGTGCCCATCAATTGCCAACACTGTGCCATCAAACGCAGCCACTGTGCCATCAAACGCCACCACTGTGCCTTCAAACGCTGTCACTGTGCCATCAAACGCCGCCACTGTGCCATCAAATGCCGTCACTGTGCCATCAAACGCCATCACTGTGCCCATCAATTGCCGCCACTGTGCCATCAAACGCAGCTACTTGACCCATCAATTGCCGCTACTGTGCTATCAAACACAGCCACTGTGCCGTCAAACGCAGCCACTGTGCCATCAAACGCAGCCACTGTGCCATCAAACGCAGCCACTGTGCCATCAAACGCCACCACCGTGCCCATCAATTGCCACCACTGTGCCCATCAATTGCCAACACTGTGCCATCAAACGCAGCCACTGTGCCATCAAACGCAGCCACTGTGCCATCAAACGCCACCACTGTGCCTTCAAATGCTGTCACTGTGCCATCAAACGCCGCCACTGTGCCATCAAATGCCGTCACTGTGCCATCAAATGCCGTCACTGTGCCCATCAATTGCCGCCACTGTACCATCAAACGCAGCTACTTGACCCATCAATTGCCGCCACTGTGCTATCAAACACAGCCACTGTGCCGTCAAACGCAGCCACTGTGCCATCAAACGCAGCCACTGTGCCATCAAACGCCGCCACTGTGCCATCAAACGCCGCCACTGTGCCATCAAGCGCCGCCACTGTGCCCATCAATTGCCGCCTTTGTGCCATAAAACGCAGCCACTGTGCCCATCAAACGCAGCCACTGTGCCCATCAAACGCAGCCACTGTGCCCATCAAATGCAGTCACTGTGCCATATGAAATGCTCCCACTGTACCATCAAATGCTGCCCCCGTGCCATGTCAATGCTCCCACTGTGCCCCGCTGCCCGCCCGCCGTCTGCCTAGCACTTACCCTGTATCTCGGTGGGGTATTTTTTTCATTTGTAACTTATATGTTAAATAAATATTTTGCGCTGTATATTACAGATTGTTTTTGTGATTAATCACTACGCTTTAAGATGTTAAATTTGTAGGAATGAAAATACATCCTGCATATCAGATATTTATATTTCGATTCATAACAGTCGCAAAATTACAGCAATGAAATGACCAACGAAAATAATTTTACCGTTAGGGGTCCCCACAACTTGGGAAATTTTATCAAGGGGTCACGGCACTAGTAAGGTTGAGAACCACTGATTTAGAGTGATGCAGTGTGGTTTTCCCACAGCGTGGGTGCAGCACCTTGTACCAGTGGGTTTCATGCAGGTTACCTACTTTTTGCCACATACTTCTATTGCATCTTATCCTCTACAACTGTCCCTCTTTTTAGGACTATAATGCAGTGTTGGTCAACTTCCTTAATTAGGAGGGGCCTCATGTGGTTCCCTGACATCCCCAAAGGGTCACACACAATACTCAGTGAATATAATATTCTACAACACTGCCAGAGACTGCTGACATGCTGCAGGAGATGGTCAGGGACTGTGCACGTGCGTCTGCCACCTAAAATGTTGTGATAAAAGTTGTCACTTATAATATGGCTGTGGATTCAATAAAATGAAGATTGTGTTGTTAGTGTTTCCTGGATAGATAAAGTCGCTCTTTGCTCCATAAACAAATGCACATAGCACCCAGCACCACAGATGTCAATATTCCTGGAAAAACTGGGAGGACACTTTCCTGCAACAGGAAAACATGGCAGCAATTTATGTGCTGGTATTGACGGTCACAGCACAATTTACAGCATGGTAAGGGGGGTGTTGAACTGCAAAATTTCCACTTGCAGTGAATTATGATCTCCATTCCTTTCTTTGGAAAACAGAGGTTGCTATATACATATAGACGTGTGTTCCATCATGGACATACACAGAACTCCCTTCTGTCCCTCATTTGGATGGAGTTTTCCTCTTTTCGAATCAAATCCTTCTGTCCCTTTTTTGACCTAAGCTGTCTCTCTTTCCGGTCTGATGTATAGACTTCTACAAAAAAATATATTATTTAACTACCGAAAGTGTTTTACTTCACTAAACCTCTCAGCCAACCTCAAATTTGTTAAATTTGTTATTTTGAAACCAATACAAAGGAAATGTAGTGGTGACAAAACAACAGTTGGGTGTAACCAATTAAATTCTGGCCTAAAATGTCATCATAGTCTGTATAACTGGGGGGGGGGGTCTATTGTCTACATTGTAGTAAACCATTAACTGTCAACTTATTAGCAAATGTGGCCCCTGACATCACCAAAGGGCCACACATAATGTTCAATATAAGTAATGCTGGAGAGAACTGTTAGAAACTGTAGACCTAATAAAGGAAATGAGAGTCAGAGAGTGAGGACAGGATACATTTCTGGCTGGGGATATGCTGCGGAAGACAATATGAGACTGGAAATATGTTACATGAGGCTAATAGAGATCAAAGCTATTACCCTAATCAATCTTCCCACTACAGACTGCTGAGGTCCAAGGGCTGCATATCATATACTAAAGGGCTGCAGATTGGGCACCAGTGTACTAAACGTTATCCCTGTTTCTCATCTCGGACAGTTGGGAGGTATTGATACATCAGTGGGTGTAGGAATACAACTGTATCAATTTGCATCTTTGAGCTAGATGTCTACATGCATGACATCAACCAGTAGATTCATAATGATAACACTGGTTATTATAAACTGAAGATTAGAAACCAATGTTGCTCAGGGTGGCCATAGAGAAGTAGATTTCTCCCCAAAAACAAGGCTTTACAGGCTCGCAATCAAACTTGATGGAGCTCTAGGAGCTTTCTGGATCTTCTTCCAGATTCAGCCAAAATTTGGTAAAGATATTTAAAGCCAAAACTTTCATTTTAGCATTGAACAAAATGTGAAGGGTAAAACTCTAAGATAGATAGCAGATGAAAAAAATGATGGGAGTTAAACCATTCCCTACACCAGTGGTCTTCAAACTGTGGCCCGGGGGCCGGATGTTGTCCTCTGCTTGCCTTTACCTGGCCCTTGGGCCACTTTTCCTCCCACTGATGCAAGACACTATTCCTCCCACTGATACCAACAATGGGACATAATTCCTGTCACTGACATCAATAACATAGCACTATTCTACCATTGAGAAATATAAACCTTAGCGCCTTTGGATAAAAGAACCGATCATCAAACTCCAGCTACAGTAAAAAAACTTGCTAGTAAGGAAATGGCAAAGATGCAAAGTAGGAATGTAAAAATAGTTTGCTGCGCTTAGGGTTGATCAAATTCATGTAAAACGCAAACACGCGCACACTGCGTCATCGCTTCTCTTCTGCCCATACGAAACTATCCAGGAATCAAGCAGAACGCCGCAAACGGTGGCTTTCCTTATCAGGGCCGATTACCCTTAACAATCACCTGCTACACACGCCGGGTGCCAGGACTATAAGGCACTTTTAAATGTGAGTGGAACTATTTTAATCTGTGTATTCAACAAACCTGGTTTTACGGCATTGCGCAATGAAGGTTTTCCTTTGTCATTTCCATCTATATTTATGAGGTGGACTCTTGCAAGAGACGTCATTTCAACAGGCTCCCTAGGGGTATCCCCACATGCCTATTGGACCATACTAGTGATAGTTGGTCAACATCCAGGGTGAGTGTACATCTACACCCAGTCTAAACATTATTGCACAGGAGATGTTAAGCACAAGCACTTTATTTCATCACCTAATGGGACTTTATTAACCCTTTGTGTGTTATGCAATTTTTTTGCGTGTTCTGCATGTTTTACATGAACTTGATCAAACCTAAGTGCAGCAAACTGTTTTTACTATTCTCCCATTGACACCAACGGTGGGGCACTATTCCTCTCCCTAACGCTAAAGATGCACTGTTTACTCCCACTGACTCCAGGATATTTTCTACTTCCAATGGCCACAGTAGAAGTACTTACAATGGCGCCCTATAGTCTAAAGCAGTGTTTCTCAACTCCAGTCCTCAAGGCGCCCCAACAGGTCATGTTTTCAGGATTTCTCTCAGATGAAACAGCTGTGGTAATTACTAAGGCAGTGAAACTGATCAAATCACCTGTGCGAAATAATGGAAATCCTGAAAACATGACCTGTTGGTGCGCCTTGAGGACTGGAGTTGAGAAACCCTGGTCTAAAGGACTATAAACTGGCCCATTGTTTAGGTTTGGAGACCCCTGTCCTACACTATCCAGAACTATATAAAACGTTTGGACTTCAGCTCTTGACCTCCTTACTGTGTCCCTGTAGTGATGTTGGTTGTGCAGAAGCTGTTGATTTGGTAAAGAGCGATGATCAGAGGAATGGGAGTTGAGGTGGCTGGATGGTTTATAACAGTTTTTCAACTCAGCAACAATCATTTTAACAGTTGGGGATACCTTAATTTAACTCTAGATCAGCAGCTTAAATATATATATAGAGAGAAGACCACTTTGGCCTGATCTCAGTCAATTTGCAAAGTGTTTAAGGACTGCCTGCATGGACTGGTTGTGTGTAGGGCTTACCCTGTATACATTCCATATATCGTGTCTAAAGAAATTGTTCTTGTTCTTTTCTCAGTTCACATGATCTCTGTGGTTCTGAATGCCAAACACGCAACAATATGACAAGTCATCACAAATAACCCTCTTTTATCATCCCAAATCACCAGACACTGGTAGTTGCATCTACTATTAGTCATAGAATAAACCTCAGGGCATGGCAATCTTAAAGTGTAACTTCCTATTTTGTACCATCTTGTCTTGTTCCATTCTGTACTCTGTAGGCTCCATTCAAAATAGCGCAACTATAAAGTTGCACGATTTCCAGTGCAGCTTTGGAGCGTGATTTTGATGTGACTTTCGGAGCGCCTCTACACTGAATGGATCTAGGTGACTTCAAAAGTCACACTAAAGTAGTGCAGGCACCTTTTCTATTTCAATCAGGGTGGATAATAAAATCTATGATTTTTAAAAAAAAAATAAAAAAAAAACATTTATTTTTTTTTATTTAAATCAGATTTTTTTTTATTGTTATTTTTTTTAAGAATAAAAATGAACATTACAAAGTAGAGTGGCAAACAATCCTTGCCACTCTCTGATCATTCAACAACATAAATACTTAGGCAATACAAAGGAAGGGCAGTGGGTGGGAAACATGATAGGAGCACCTAGTAAGATAAACCAGTGTTGGTGTCCTCTATAGTAACATACCAAGAAAAAGAATAAACATTAAAAAGTTAGTTGTACAATAGAAACCTGTAGAGCCGAGAGCCCTCTCAGGGTCAGATCTATAGATCCATTCTATGGCACATATCTAGGCCCCGAGGCTTTAAAAAACAATATTGTGAAACCTTTATGGGATGTCCATCAAAGATACAAAGCATTGGACTTGTTTTGTAAACTTCAATTACTTTCTCCATTGACCCAACACAATTAATGAGGAATGCCACTTCCCACTGCTGATCACTTATGGATCATAGGTGGGGAGAGGGGTAGGGAGAAAAAGGTATCGGTCACAGGACCAGCATAACAAAAATAGAAGAAGGAAAAAAAAAGAGTGAGAAGAAGGAAGAGGAGAAGATGGTGGGTCCATCCGGGGATCTACCACCAACCGCTTCTGGAATCAGAACCTTGTGTCCAGGACTTGCAAATTGCTAAGTCAGGGAGACCATATTTTGTCGAAGAGGGGTTATTTGTCTCGCAAGACACTAACCATTTTTTCATTTAGTATTATCAACGTGAGTTTATGCTTCATTAAAGGGTAAGTTCACCTCTACAGAAAAATCTGTAAGGTGAACTTGCAAAGGACCCCCTCCTCGCCCCACAACTCCCACCCCCCAAGTCCCGCTGACCTGGATCACGGCGATCTCCCGTTCTGAGCCCTGTTATAACCATGCCAGGGTTCAAGGGCTTAGAAATCCCAGCAGCTGCATCTCCAAAACGTACCCCATCAGGAGGGACATTTCAGAGCATTCTAATTGGTCGGCACCATCACTTGGGTGGCGCCAACCAATCAGAACCTGCATAGCCCATCCTGTCAGCGGGGTAGAAGATACGTGAATGGCGAGAGGATTTCTAAGCCCGGACCCCTGAAGCGGCTATACCAGGGCTCAGAACGGGAGATCGCAGCGCAACAGGTCAGAGGGATGGGGGGGGGGGGGTGGCAA
The DNA here is from genome assembly GCA_037952925.1 of Lithobates clamitans. Taxonomy (NCBI): domain Eukaryota; kingdom Metazoa; phylum Chordata; class Amphibia; order Anura; family Ranidae; genus Lithobates; species Lithobates clamitans. The sequence continues at coordinate 9,048,852 of JBBGZY010000502.1, read as the reverse complement.
GGAGGGCGTCCTGTGTAAGTTCACCTTACAGATTTTTCTGTAAAGGTGAACTTACACTTTAAATTGATTGTAAAGGTTTGTTTTTTTAAAAAATAAAAAACATGTCATACTACTTACCTCCTCTGTGAAAGGGTTTTGCAAAGAGCAGCCCCGATCCTCCTTTTCTGGGGTCCCCCGGCGGCGCTCCTGACTCCTCCCCTCCATCAAGTGCCCCCTCTGAGAAGGCGCGCTCCCGAGTCCTGCTGCTGCGTCCATTGACACAGACAGCAGGACTCGGCCCCACCGCCATGTCAATGGATTTGATTGACAACAGCGGAAGCCAATGGCTGCTGCTGCTATCAATCTATCCAATGAGGACAGAGACAGCCACTGTGCTCTTCACCGTCGCTGGAACGGATCAGCTCAGGTAAGGAAAGGGGGGCTCTGCAGAGCAGAAGGTTTGTCAGCTTAATGCATAGAATGCATTAAGCTGAAAAATGATGAGGGTTTACAACTCCTTTAAGGCTATTTCTATGGCTGGGCTTTTCCAAGCGGTCGCAATAGAAATTTTGGCCACCAGTTACGTGCAGGCACCTTTTCAAAGTTGCTGCTACTTTGAGTTGCACTAGTTTAAATGGGGTGCCAAGGAAAAGAATGAGCTGCAACATAGCATGCGACTTTTATGGCCATAGTCGCATGACAAACTGCACAGGGTTGAAGAGAGCCTAGCCGAACAAGGTTTATTTATCAAAGCAATAGAGATGGTTTACTTTGCAAAGTCAATGTTTATTTAGTTTAGTGAAAAGGGGACGGTGTGTTTACTTCAATCAACTAATGAAAATCCTAATATTTTTTTGGTTTTTTTTTATATTGTTGTTTATGATTGGGTATTTCAACAAATATTCACCCTATTCCTTAGGCCTCATGCACACTGGGTGTTTTTGCAGCTGCTTCTAGGGGCGTCTGACATTTTTTTTCTTTCCTGCTTCTAAACTCCCCTGCATGTTAGCCTATGGGATTGATTTACTAAAGGCAAATAGACTGTGCACTTTGCAAAGATGCTCCAGAGCTTAGTAAATGAGGTAAAGCTTCACTTTGCAAAAAATACCCAATCACATACAAGGGAAAAAAAAAAAATTTTTGCTTGCACATGATTGGATGATGGAAGTCAGCAGAGCTTCTGCTCATTTACTTTTAGCTCTGGAGCAACTGCACTTTGCAAGTGCACAGTCTATTTGCCTTTAGTAAATCAACCCCAATGCGTCCATGCACTTATAGGGGTGGATTTTTTAAAGGCAAATATACTGTGCACTTGCTCCAGAGCTTAGTAAATTAGGTTAAGCTTCACTTTGAAAAGAATACCCAATCACATGCAAGCAAAATAAAAAACAGCATTTTTGCTTGCACATGATTGGGTTTTAGAAATCACCCTCAAATCTAGAGCACAAACACTTGAAGTGCACAGTATATTTGCCTTTGGAAAATCAACCTCGTCGACTTTTATAAGGGGTAGAAAAAAAAACCCACTGTCTGTGCGTCTAGGAGCAGCGGCGTTTTGGCAGAAAAAACTTGAGCGTTAATTCATTTAAATGGCCAGAATTAATAATTATTCTGGCCACTGATATTAATTAATACTCAAGCGCTTTAAACCTGCACTTTTACAAGCGTCAGGCATATTTCCTGCCAAAAAGCAACTCCCAGGAGGAAAAGGATTTTAGGGGAGTTTCCAAAACATCCTGTGTGCACAAAGCCTAAACTAAGTAAACTAAATTGTTAATTTCTAATCCTTTGGTATGTCAACGACCTTGTGTAATAGTTATGAGGTCCTACATATAGGTATCCAAGAAAAGTCTGTGTAGATTGAAGATTCTATCACAGGAATTCGGTCAGATCTGTTCATTTAACACGGCCTGCGCCTAATTCTTGAAAGCCTTCAACGAAACTTGTATCAGATTCAGGTAGTTCTTTTTACCGCCATTTTTGGAATCTGTCACTATGGCTGCGACAGATTATAAAATAAATTACCGCCATTTTGCAAATATGCAAACAGGCAGTAATTAGGACCCACTAAAAGTTGGCATACAGGGGAAGGGGTGTTGTGTGTTCATCACTTTATTAATATGTTTGTGTTTTACATATACTTCATTGGTTCCTAGGACAAAGGCCGCCCACGTCCTAGCAACCATTGATGCATCACACTAAGCTGACAGTGGGAGGAGCCTGATGAGAGAACTATGAGAGACTAGTTCCCTATTAGGTCTGCTTTGCTTGTGGCTGACAGCAGATGGCAGTGGCCGGATTCTATAGCCGCTATTCAGTCCAATAGCTTCTTTGCAATCCGCCCACTGCCATCCACTGTAAATCAAAGACAACGACAGATCTGATAGGGAGCTATTCACAGAGTTCCCCACTACACTAGACTTTACCCACCTGACAACTCAAATTCACGGCCGCTGTGCCTGTTGAGTGGGTGGAGCCTGATGGGGAACTCTGAGACTGGTTGCCAATCAGATCCGCCGTTGCCTGTGGTTGACAGTACACAGTGGGCGGATTCGGAAACCGCTACTGGAATGAATCAAAAGTAATGCTGAACTTATGGGAAACTTGGGGTTAATGTACTAAAGACAAATAGGCTGTTCACTTTGAAAAGGAAGTTACCCGTTGCATGGGAATTTACCCCAGAGCTTAGTGAATGAGGTGAAGCTCTGTTGACTTTTATCAGTTAATCATGTGCCAACAAAATTTATGTTTTTTTTTTCTTTATTTCCCTGCATATGATTGGGTATTCTCTTTCATCACATTTACTAAGGTCTTGGGAAAATTCCCTTGCATGGTGCAAAGCAAACAGTCTCCTTTCCTTAGTAAATCAACCCCCTGGTCTCTCAGTTCCTAATCAGGCTCCACTCACTCCACTACAACACTCCTCTACTATGTGCCAGTGTGACGGGGCAGTTGGCCGGGTAGGGAGGATGGGATTGAGGAAGTATGTCCAGTATCAGCAGATTCATGTACCTGTCCGCGGCAGGTAAATATATCCATAGCAAACACCAACTCCTTTAGTGCTGCACTCTAAAGGAATTCTAAAGATGTCCCTTATGATTTCCCCAGAGTGTGTCTAGAATTCCTGAAGCCAGCCATAGACGGAGCGATTTTCTTCCCTGCAACCACAGTCAGTGTTGACGGGGGTATCCCTCCCATGAAACCATTGTGTTCTCCTGGTAGGGATGTAGGGGAAGCCGTCCCCCCTGGGAGAACACAGTGATTACTGCTAGCGGCTATAATAGTTCCTAGCAATAATCGCATGTCAATTTTGACAGGCTGGTATCAATCAACTTGGGTACATTCAGCCTACATGTACATGGTCCCAATCTCGGGCCAGCCACTGCTGAACTGACTGAAATTCGAAACATCTATGGCTTAAGTGTCACAGTCGGCAGGGCCGAAACAACAAATCGATTAATCGACAACTAATCCATTATGAAAATAGTTGTCAACTACTTTCATAATCAATTAATCGGCAAGTTGGCATGCATGCAGAATTCATTATTTGTTTACCTATCAGGAAATACAGTGCAGCACACATACAGCTCAGTACACCATCCATTTGTGTCAATAAATGCCTGAGAACTTGTGAATGTGAGAGGAGCAATGCCCCATGGGACATGTAGTCCTGGGCAGGAAGTGAGTGGTTCTAAAGGCAGAAGTTTTTTTTTTACCTTGCTATAGGGGGACTATATACTATACTTTGCAGATTGCTATTGGGGCACTCTGAAGGCAGGAGGAGCCCGAAGCATCAGTGGAGGGACCCTAGAAGAGGAGGATCCAGGCTGCTCTGTGCAAAACCATTACAGAGCAGGTAAGATCTCTGAGTCTGATGGTATATACCAGATTCAACCTCTAATAGTATATACAGTATATCTCTCCTGTCTGTTACAGTCCCAGAATTTATGAAAAAAAACATTTCACTCACCCAAGATATAGCTAGTATAATTGTATGAAATCTAGCATTAAAATAAGATTTTACAAGCAGAAAAACTCAAGTAAAATAGATCTTCTTGGTTACATGTATCACTAGTTGAGAAAGAAAGTTGTACTGTAATGAAAAGTATGGTGCTGCCAATCAAACAGATGGCCAAATACCAGAGATAGTCAGGAGTAGAAGGGCAGGAGGAGGACCTCAGCGGTGTGATGATGCTCAATCATTATCCAATGAGAAAGCAGGTAACCCATGAAGCTACAGAGCTGTAACAGGAAATAATGGTGCCACCCTTTTTACCTGGACACTGTGGAAAAGGTGTGTGAATCAGAGTTCTTTCCAAATTGTCAGGTAAGCAGTTTACCTAAAATGTATTTCAGGTGTGTATTTAGTTGTCTGGCTGGAGGTCTGCTTTTAATAATTCTTGAGTATCATCTTCCAGCATGTTCAGGATTAAAAGCCATTTGGAACGTACTTGTCAAAGCATGCCGAAAAAACTTTTTTTTACAAAACAACAGCTGGAAGGCTGTAGAAGATATACATTTGCCTGTCAAAAGCAGTCAATTTAACCTTTATGACTGTTTACTGTAAAGTAAAGAGTTCTAAGTTGTACTATTAGCCCTAACTGATATTTGTCGTCTAACAAAAACGTCAGTAAAGGACACCGGCTATCAGGAGGCTCCATAGGAGACTAAGGAATCCCATGGCAGTAGGGTGAAATCTTCTGGCACCTGCGGTGATACTTATATTGTGTAAGATCAGAACATCAGAGGGAACGCTCAGTGCTTCAAAAATACATTCAATTGCTTTCTCTTTTTTCTGTGGGGATGACGTGACAACCTTGTTATTCTGCTGGGGGTGCAGGACCTTCTATAGCCTCCGGTGGCTGCTGTGCAAGAGCTAGATGTGATCCTGGCTGAGTCATTCACATGGCGGTGAAGCTAATGCCCCGCACACACGATAGGATTTTCCGACGGAAAATGATCCATGGGAGCTTGTTGTCAGAAATTCCGACTGTGTGTAGGCTCCATCGGAATTTCCGTCACACAAAATTTGAGATCTGGATCTCAAATTTTCCAACAACAAAATCCGTCGTTGTAAATTCCGATCGTGTGTACACAATTCCGACGCACAAAGTTCAAAGCATGCTCGGAATCAAGCAGAAGAGCCGCACTGGCTATTGAACTTCATTTTTCTCGGCTCGTCGTACGTGTTGTACGCCACCGTGTTCTTGGCATTCGGAATTTCTGACAAGATTTGTGTGACCGTGTGTATGCAGTACTACAGGCGAACGGCCGCTGTAGGCAAAGCACCGTATCCGTATGTCGCTGCCTACCAGCGGGTTTAGGGCACGCTCATGCGCGCCCCCCACTCTGCACCCACTGTGATTGTGCACAGCAGGCGCCTGTCAGCAGGTCCCAGCCAATTAATCACCATTAGCCGGGACCTGCTGACTGGCTGCGTTCAATCAAAGCCCAGAGCTCTGTGTTAGTAAACAACACAGAGCTCTGGAGATTGATTAATGTCACAGGTGATGTCAGTGGCAGTTAGTCCCATTATAAGTTGTAGACTGCCGCCATTAGTAGTATGAAAAAAATACAAATTCCAGTATATATACCATAGTTTCTAAGCGCTAAAACTTGCAAGCAAACCAATCAATATACACCTATTAGGATTTTTTTTATCATAGACATGTAGCAGAATACATTTTGGCCTAAATTTATGAAGATTTTTTTTTAATTGGATATGTTTTATAGCAGAAAGTAAACACAACTGTTTTTTGTTTTTTTTTTCAAAAATGTTAAGTCTTTTTTCGTTTATATTACAAAAAATAAAAAACCCAGTGGTGATCAAATACCACCCAAAGAAAGCTCCATTTGTATGAAAAAATTATATAAATTTAATTTGGGTACAGCACTGCATGACCGCATATTTACCAGTTAAAGTAGCGCAGTGCCGAATAGCAAAAAATGGCCTGGTCATGAGGGGGGGGGGGTAAAGTCTTTCGGAGACCAAGTAGTTAAATATGCTTCTTAGGATGGTCATACATGATTGTTTTTTTTTTTTTCATGCAACCAGCAGGTATCTGATTGACTTGTTTACAACCAGCTAGCCCATACATGGATCGAAATACGTCTGATCCCTGCTGAACCAGCCACATTTTCATACCTCCCATTATTTTGAGATGGGAATGAGGGACACCTACTTGTATAATGTATGTAGGCATGGGACACGCCCCTGCCACGCCCCCTTAAAGGAGAATTAACCAAAAAAAGAAAGGTTAATTAAATCCACAAGGGACTTTTTTTTACCACTACTATTCCTTTATATTGGCTTTTAAATATACAAATGCAGCAATTTAGAAATTGGATGAAAGGTTTAGCGCTGGGAAAGATAAAAAGTGCATTTTATATACAATTATATGGATCAGACCAAAATGAGGGACAAATGAGGGGGAATGAGGGACAGAGGGACATTGCTCTAAATCAGGGACAGTCCCTCAAAATCAGGGAAAGTTGGGAGCTATGTATATTGATCCATGTATATATGGCCGGCTTTAGTAGCTGCCATGTGCAGAATAATTGTGTTTCCTACAATGTTAAATGTCGCTGGAGTTGTTTTATGTGGCCATGCACAGTAGATGCAAAATGTGATCAGCAAGCAGTTCTCTATAAGATTGAAGATCTTTTATATTAAGAAAAAAAATGTATTCGTCATAAACACAAACAAGATGTGTCCACACAGAGTCCTCTCAATGTGTTCAGTGATGTAGGTGACAGCTATCACACACTGCCAAAGTAAATGGAAACATCAACCTTAGACATGCAAAGGATGTTCAGCCCACAAAAATGTGAATCAGCATGAAGTCTGGATTAAACGTTCCGTCCTGCCCAGAAAACGTGTGATGGAATATCTCCCTCCCTCTTCACCAAACTGTGGACATGTCCTAAACAAAAATGCTGTTTCATTAAAGAAATGAAAACATACACTATAATGTCGAAAGTATTGGTACGCCTGCCTTTACACCCACATGAAATTTAATGGCATCCCAGTCTTAGTCCGTAGGGTTGGCCCACCCTTTAACAGCTTCAACTCTTCTGGGAAGTCTGTCCACAAGGTTTAGGAGTGTGTCTATGGGGATGTTTGACCATTCTTCCAGGAGCGCATTTGTGAGGTCAGGCACGATGTGGACGAGAAGGCCTGGCTCCGCTCAAATTAATCCCAAAGGTGTTCTATTGGGTTGGGGTCAGGACTCTGTGCAGGCCAGTCAAGTTCCTCCACCCCAAACTCGCTCATCGCTTTATAGGCCTTGCTTTGTGCACTGGTGCGCAGTCATGTTGGAACAGGAAGGGACCATCCCCAAACTGTTCCCACAAAGTTGGGAGCATGATATTGTCCAAAATGTCTTGGCATGATGACATCTTAAGAGTTCCCTTCACTGGAACTAAGGGGCCAAGCCCAACCCCTGAAAAGCAACCCCACACCGTAATCCCCCTTTCACCAAATGATTTGGACTGAAGTCTGCTGAATAGCAGATTTCAATAAGAAGCCACAATTGTCACCCATTCTGGTGTTCAGTCACCTGACCGGTGTCAATGTTTTGGTCACATGGTCTCTGCTAAAGGGGCTTATAGCCCTAATTATGCCTGAGCGCTAAGCCCTCCCTCATGCCTTGGTAGATCATATATGGTGGTAATGGTCACAATACTGTCCATCAAACGGATGCCAAATTTAAAGGTTTATCAACAGCTAAACCTTTGAAGAGATATCCTTTCATTTGTAGTTGTGTCTATGAGACAGGAATAGAAGGGAAATCTCCCCAATGTAAGAAAAAGACCTGACTATGGTTTTAACCCTTCCCTACTTCATCCAAAACTAAAACATTGTAGCTTAGAGATACATTTAAACTTTAATGGAAAAAGGAAACGTTTGCAAGTCTGCTGCTCACAAGGTATTGTAATACTGTAAGTATTTGTGAACACAGGATGCTGAAATCAGATAGTAAATCAAAAAATAGCATTTAGAAATTAAAATCCTTTTTTCTTAGAAAAAAAATGACTTACATAGTTTTAAAGCTGTATTTGGCAGGAGGGGCTATAGCAAGGAAGTGGGGAGAGCATTACATCACACAGCAGGGAGGTAAGTTTCCGGTCTGTGCGTGCTACGCTCCTACAGACTACAGAGACGGGGGCACACTATGCCCTGGCATGGCGCATAGCCTTACTCTTTGACAGACCTCTAAGTGACCTGATTGGAAAAGCAGTGACATGACTGCCGATGTGACATGGTCCATACAGACATAGAAGACCAGGCCCCAACATTACCTAATCACAAGACCAGTGACCGGACCACTGATGTGACATGGCCCATATAGACATAGAAGACCAGGCCCCAACATTACCTAATCACAAGACCAGTAACCAGACCACTGATGTGACATGGCCCATATAGACATAGAAGACCAGGCCCCAACATTACCTAATCACAATACCAGTGACCAGACCACTGATGTGACATGGCCCATATGGACATAGAAGACCAGGCCCCAACATTACCTAATCACAAGACCAGTGACCGGACCACTGATGTGACATGCCCATATAGACATAGAAGACCAGGCCCCAACATTACCTAATCACAAGACCAGTGACCAGACCACTGATGTGACATGGCCCATATAGACATAGAAGACCAGGTCCCAACATTACCTAATCACAAGACCAGTGACTGGACCAGTGATGTGACATGGCCCATATAGACATAGAAGACCAGGCCCGAACATTACCTAATCACAAGACCAGTGACCAGACCACTGATGTGACATGGCCCATATAGACATAGAAGACCAGGCCCCAACATTACCTAATCACAAGACCAGTGACCGGACCACTGATGTGACATGGCCCATATAGACATAGAAGACCAGGCCCCAACATTACCTAATCACAAGACCAGTGACCAGACCACTGATGTGACATGGTCCATATAGACATAGAAGACCAGGGCCCAACATTACCTAATCACAAGACGAGTGACCGGACCACTGATGTGACATGGCCCATATAGACATAGAAGACCAGGCCCCAACATTACCTAATCACAAGACCAGTGACCAGACCACTGATGTGACATGGTCCATATAGACATAGAAGACCAGGCCCCAACATTACCTAATCATAAGACCAGTGACATGATTTCTAGAGTGACATGGCCTATACAGACATAGACGACGAGGTCCCAATATGGCCTAATCACAAGACCACTGACCAGACCGCTGATGTGACATGGCCCATACAGACATAGAAAACCAGGCCCCAAAATTACCTAATTGAAAGACCAGTGACAGGATCGCTAGAATTACATGGCCCTTACAGATATAGTAGATCAAGTCCTTATATGACCTGATCACAAGACCGGTGACAGGACCGCTGATGTGACCAGGTCCATACAGACATAGAAAACCAGGCCTCAACATGACCTAATCGCAAGACCAGTGACAGGATCGTTAGAGTGACATAGCCCATATAGACATAGAAGACCAGGCCCAAAATGATCTAAAGGAAAGACCAGTGACAGGATTGCTAGAATGACATTGCCCTTACAGATATAGTAGATTAAGCTCTTACATGACTTAATCACAAGAACAGTGACAGGACTATTGATGTGACGTGGTCCAGACAGACATAGAAGACCAGACTCCAACATGACCTAATCGCAATACCAGTGACAGGATTGCTAGAGTGACATGGCCCATAGAGATATAGTAGACCAGGCCCTTACATGACTCAATCACAAGACCAGTGTCAGGACTGCTGATGTGACATGTCCCACATAGACATTTGAGACCAGGTCCCACCATGGCCTGAATGAAGGTCTGTTGCAAGATTTTAATGCTAAAATGGCCCTCACATCACCTGATCATAAACCATTAAACTCATACAATTCTTTTATCCCTGCAGACATAAAAAGCCACACATCTAATCTGACTTGACCCCTTGACAGTATTGTAAGGCCCCTTTCAGAGGAGTGTTCTGATCAGTCCTATTATAAGGTGGACCTGATCAGAAGGTCTATTCACACCTATGGACAGGCCGGTGTAAACAGACTTGTGTTTGTTAACAGCCACCTACCTCCAGGTCCCTTCAGGCCCACTAATAAAAATGGAAGAGGGCTAAGTCGGAGGTAACTGGGTATAAATGGACAGTTTATTCCCGGCCCCCAACAGAGAGGCTCTTCTACCTCACTCTGCAGATACTGACATGGATTTGTCATCTGCTCGCTCTGCTCCAATCAGCTCACAGATCCCTTGCTGATCACAACGGAATCCGCCCCGTGTGAAAGGGGCCTTATGTATTTGTATTATGTTCTATTCCGGCATTAAATACTACATCACTGATACAGCTTTACAACCCTTCAGTACAGGAGTTGAACGCATCCTCTCACGCCATGACATAACCACTGAATACGATCACTATTTAACTCTAAAGCACTTTTGACATGCACAGAAAACATGACCTGGCCATGGGACACGATCAGAACAATATTTTAAAGCCTGCCAGTCCTCTTTCGAGTGTTTGTTTTCTCCTAGTTTATCACATAATACTTGAATGAAGTGTTTGCGAATCTTACGGACTCTTTGGTTTATCCCTGACCTTTCCTTATCTATGGCATTACGTAGATCATTTCAAGGGGTGACGGGCATTCTGCAATGTAAACACCACCAATCACCAATCTCACTTCTCAATTCAGCATGGAAAAACACAGCAAAAACAGAACAAACAAGACGTTAGATGTCCCATTATCATCACCGTGGATTGATCCTATTTCCATTGCTCTGTACACATTTGGTCTAGAAAACAAGACAAAATTATTATCTGCTAACAATGGATAACCCTTTGTAAAGACTGAAGGGAACAAACATGGCAGTGTTGCCCAATGCAGGAACAGAGCAAGGAATTCTGAAGGTGGATCTAGTTTTTGGGTCATTTGGGAACCCAGGAGCCCACGCAGCCAACAAGTCTCCATTTACAGGAAAAATCACTTTCTGGTGGAATTACCTTTTCTTTTAAATAGTTTTTTATTAATATATTTTTATAGTAAGTGTACAAGTACAAGCTGTTAGGCCAGCCATAGACAGAGTGATTTTCTTTCCTGCAACCACGGGCAACCAATGGGTCCTGCGGAGCCATTGAGATTGATTTAATAAAAGCAAATAGAATGTGTATTCCACAAGTGCAGTTGCTCCAGAGCTTAGTAAATGAGGTAAAGCTTCACTTTGCAAAGAATACCCAATAACATGCAAGGAAAATAAAAAAAATGCATTTTTGCTTGCACATGATTGGATGATGGAAGTCGGCAGAGCTTCTGCTCATTTACTAAGCTATGGAGCAACTGCTCTTGCAGAGTGCACAGTCTATTTGTCTTTAGTAAATCAACCCCATTGTGTTCTCCCAGTGGGGAGGTCTGGGGGAACAAAATGATTATTGCTAGCGGTTATGACAGCCGACAGGCTGGTTGTACCCAATTTGATCAATCGACCAAACATGGAGACTGGAATTACCTTTTTAAATTTACTTGCAATAAGAATCACAGGGGTTGATTTACTAAAGGCAACTTTGCAAGAGCAGTTGCTCCAGAGCATAGGAAATAAGCAGAAGCTCTGCTTACTACCATCATCCAATCATGTGCAAGCAAAAATACATTTTTTTTATTTTCCTTGCACGTGATTGGGTATTGTTTGCAAAGTGAAACTTTCCCTCATTTACTAAGCTCTGGAGCAACTGCACTTGCAGAGTACAACTGCACTTGTAAAGTGCACAGCCTATTTGCCTTTAGTAAATGAACCCCGCAGTGTACCGTATAACGGATTTGGGAAATGTCACTGATAGCATTTCCAGGTCTTACAGATCTTAGCTATAGCCATAAAACATTTAAAATAATACATCAAGCAAAGCAAATAAACAAAAAATAATTGTAATCGCTGACTGGGGCAATGTACATAATGTTTTCACCTTCATTATCATTTAGCCTTACTGTTTGACAGACCGCTCTATGCTTGCACAACAGGGTCAGGAGTCCACAGACTGCTATACAAGGAAATTGTCAGCTAGTACTTTGCAAAGGTTCTTCTTACCCCTGTGAAGGCAATGTGGCATCAGGGCTGGAGGTCTCAGACCAGGATCCCGAGTCGTCCATTCTTAGTGGTGGATCTGTCCTGGTTGTAGAGTATCTTCCTCACACCAGCTATATACAAAACACATCATTAGCTGGAGAATTCTCTTACAAACATCTGAACATATCAGTGCAATACATATAAAGAACTGCTGTATCTGCCAAGGATTTGCAATTCTGTCCACCCTGTCCTGTGATTTACACAGCCCTGGCACACACCACACCCCTCTCTGGTAACGCAGGAGACTAAGGGGTTGATTTACTAAAGGTAAAAAGACTGCAGTTGCTCCAGAGCTTAGTAAATGAGCAGAAGCTCTGCTGACTTCCATCATCCAATCATGTGCCAGCAAAAATGCTGTTTTTTTTTTTTCATTTTTCTTGCACGTGATTGGGTTACTTTTTGCAAAGTGAAGCCTTACCTAATTTACTTGGAGCAACCGATGCTTGCAGAGGGCAACTACACTTTGCAAAATACACAGTCTATTTGCATAGTAAATCAACCCCTTAGTTTTTCTCTGCTGCAATTTATATAACACTTATAGGTAGGGGCGTCCATTCTGGCGTCTCGTTGGGGGACCTCAGCAGAGGAGGATCGGGGCCACTCTGTGCAAAACGAGTTGCACAGTGGAGGTAAGTATGACATGTTTGTTATTTTAAAAAAAAAAGATACTTTACAATCACTTTAAGCACTAAGCAGTCAAGCACTTGAGCATTTATTCATTTTAATAATCAATAAATATTCTGGCTAATGAAATGAATGCACTTGACGCGCCTAAACACGTCTAAATGTGTATAAACGCGTTTTCCAAAACGCAGTTTTAGGCATGTTTTTGACGCAGCTTTTCTCCTGGCATTTAGAAGAGCTGGGCAAACACCCAGCGTGCATGGGACCTAAGAATTCAAAAAGTAGCAATGATTTCAGAATTGTTTCAAACTGCTCCACTATAAACTTGGGCTCTCAGTCTGGCGTATGTCGGGCATCCTTGGCTTAGACTTCTACCAATGGGAAGTGTATCATGTGGGAGGCAGGCAGACAGACAGCTGTGGCTTGCAAGCAATGATCCCGGATCTCCCAGCTCCTGTACACATGTCTACATACAAGTCTGGAGAAATTCCACTCTGTCACATGCTGCATTCAAATTCTGCTCTTGGCAAAAAAGAAAAAAAAGTTGGAAGCTGTCAAAGTCGTCCCCATTCCAAACTTTCCACAGCTGATCTGCAGCTTTCTGCAGACGTACAGAATTATGCTATGTACAAAAGTGTACAACATGAGCAGCTGTACATTAGGTGTTCCCAACCTCTGAGCCTATACTAATACCTATGTAAAGGTGCGCACACTCTTTTGAGCGTTATCGCGTTTAGGGCAGACCATTTATTTCAATTTAGTGAATGACCCTTTTTGTAAACCATTTTGTTACCATGCATTTCAGAACGCAGGAAAGTGTTTGCATTAGGAAGGCACGTTGGGGTGCCACTAAGAATCGCACCGTTTTATACCTGCAAGGGGGATGTGTGTTTTTCGTGCATTCTGGAAATGTCTGCAAACTTTGAGTTCCCACAATGCACAAATGTGAACCTAACCTAAATGCGGGGTCCTCATACTGTCAGACAAGCAAGTCCTTGGGAACATTCTGGCTGGAGGTCCCATTATACATTATATTAATTTTTTTTTTTTTAAAATAACAAACATATCATACTTACTCGTTTTGCACAGAGTGGCCCCGAACCTCGTCTTCTGGGGTCCCCCAGCGGCTGTCGCGGCTCCTCCCCACATCAGATAACCCTCTAGGAGAAGCGTTCTCCCGAGGGGGTTACCTTTGCGGGTGCGCACCCGAGTCCAGCATTTGTGTCCATAGACACGAAGGCCGGACTCGACCCCGCCCTCCTCCAGCGCTCGCGTCATTGGATTTGATTTACAGCAGCGGGAGCCAATGGCTGCGCTGCTATTAATCTATCCAATCAAGAGCTGGGACCCCGTGGAGAGAGGGAGAGCGTGTCTCTGCCGACAGAAATGCGGGGCTCAGGTAAGTAAAATGGGGGGCTGGGGGACCAGTCACTGCCAGGTGTTTTTTCACCTTAATGCATAGGGTGCAATAAGGTGAAAAAACACGAGGGTTTACAACCCCTTTAAGGCCTCATGTACACTGCTGCTGGTAGACGGATGTTTAGGAGCAGTTGGGGGTTTTTTTTCAGCTGCCCCTGAACTCTCCTCCATGTTATCTTATCAGTACATGTACACAGGGTCGTTTATAGTCCTTTCTAGGCAGTTGATTTTAGAAGCATTTTTTGGAAAGCAAAAAAATTTGTTCAGTACGGATGTTCAGAGGCATTTGAAACGTCAAATACCTGTAACAGCTTGTAAATGCGTTAACTCGCGTTGAGCAGCGTTTCGTTAAAAGGCGGTTTTAATTTTTTGACTATTTGAAGAAAAAAAAAACGATTCTAAACGTGGCCAAATGCGACTAAACGCGGCATGTAAACGTGGCAAAACTGACATTTTTAGACATTGGTTATCGTCAAGTTAAATGGTTCGGGAGAGATTGTAAAACGTCCTGTGTACATGAAGCCTAAGGGGGTTTTAGGAACTTAGGGCACCTTTCACATTTTAAATGGTCTGTGAATGCACCTCAAAAATAAAAACTTACTTACTCTATTTGTACAAAGCAGCCACTCAGCACTATGGGGTTGATTTGCTCACACCCTTTACCCCTCCGCTGCCACATTTGACACTTTTTTTGGGGGGGTGGGGGGAGCGGGTACCTCGTTTTGCAGGTACCTGCTCCCACTTGCAGGTAAGATCGTCGATCTACGACATTTCAGGCCCTTCCCCCGTCGCCTTCTGGGATACTCACAGGTCCCAGAAGACAACAGAACAATTCAGAAAGAGCAGCGCGACTCGCACATGTGCAGTAGGAACCAGCTGTAAAGCCTGAAGGCTTCACTGCCGGTTTCCCTTACAATGCCAGTGCCTGCACCCAAAGCCGATTTACAACTCGGCTCGGGGTGCCGACATCGCAAGATCCCTGAACAGGTAAGTGATTGTTGGTGATGGCTGCAGTATAAGCCCTACCCCCCAAATAAGCCCTACCCTGTTTCCCCGAAAATAAGCCCTACCCTGAAAAGAAGACCTACAAGGACTTTAACTAGGGCTTATTTGGGGGGTAGGGCTTATATTGCAGCCATCACCGACAATCACGCTAGGTCTTATTTTCGGGGAAACAGGGTAGGAGAGGAGACCTAGTGTATATGTTTTGGCGATGCCCCAAGTTATACAGGTATTGGGAAAAATTAGTGGAGGAGATTAACGCAATATTTGGGTCTTCCTTGGAAATGGAGGCCAGAACTTGCCTGTTGAGTTTGCTGGAGGAAAATGATATGTTGAAAGACACCCAGACCGCTATTATAAGATGCCTGTTTCAGGGAAGGAAAATCATAGCACGGAAGTGGCAGGAGGAAGAACCCCCAACAGTAGGA
Organism: Lithobates clamitans; assembly: GCA_037952925.1. Lineage (NCBI taxonomy): Eukaryota > Metazoa > Chordata > Amphibia > Anura > Ranidae > Lithobates > Lithobates clamitans. The sequence goes on along the minus strand of JBBGZY010000502.1, from coordinate 9,033,251 downwards.
GAATGGAGAAAAGTGGTTAAGGATATGATCACGAAAGAGGAATTCTGGTACAGAAAGAGAGGTAGTTTAAAGACATATAAGAATATATGGAAGTTATGGCTAGAGTATGAATGGGTTGGATAGGTGTAAGAATATTAGGTGGAATGGGTGGTGTGCGAATGGGATGAGAGGATGGTGAAGGGGAATAGAGGGATGGGGGGGGGGTATGAGGGGAAAATGGAGGGTTTAAAGGTTTGTGAATATTACTGAAGATTGTATATGTGGTCTCTATATGATCTGCTCGCTTGGAGGAAATCTGTGTTTTACTTTTAATCATAAAGTCTAGGATTAATAAAAACAAACAGAACATTAGCCACAATGATGTGAAAAAAAAAAGGGACGGGACAAATTTTGATTTTCAAAGTTGATACGACTTCTCTTAAGATAAGTTTCGCTGAAGTGGCAAAAAAAAAACAAAAAAACAAAAAAAACAAAAAAAAAGAAAGAGCAGCGTGACTCGCACATGTGCAGTAGAAACCAGCTGTAAAGCCTGAATGCTTCACTGCCGGTTTCCCTTACAATGCCAGCGCCTGCACCCAAAGCCGATTGACAACTTGGCTCGGGGTGCTGACATCGCAAGATCCCTAAACAGGTAAGTGTCCTTATATTAAAAGTCAGCAGCTACAGTATTTGTAGCTGCTGAATTAATTTTTTTTTTATTTCCAGACTAGAGCTCCTCTTTAGCCACTTGCCGATCGTGCACTATAGCTTTACTGCTACAGTGTGGGTCGGCTGCGCAGAATCGCGTATATATACGTGATTTCGCTTTTCCGGGTAGGGGGCATGGGCAAGAGCAACTGGCGCCCTGGCTGTGCTGTTGTTACTCACAACACAAGCTGATCAGTGGGCACCGGCCAATGGATGAACGCCGTCACCCACTGATCGGCGAGGAGGATGACAGGACAGAGCTCTGACAATGTAAGCAATACAGAGCTCTGTCCTGTCAGCAGGGATGTGCCGGTTTTGGTTTCCATGCAAAGCAGGAAATACTAACCAGCACATCCCTAGTGAAAGTACCTAACACAGTAAACATACAAATACTGGTTAGGCACACATTTAACTCTTTGATCGCCCTAGATGTTTAACCCCTTCCCAGCCAGTGCCATTAATACAGTGACAGTGTATTTTTTGGACTGATCACTGTATTTGTGTCACTGGTTCCCACAAAGTGTCAAAAGTGTCAGATTCCCTGCTATACTACTGCAGTCCCACTATAAGTTGCATATATATATATATAGATATATATCTCTATATATAGATATATATCTATATAGATATATACAATATCTCACAAAAGTGAGTACACCCCTCACATTTTTGTAAATATTTTATTATATCTTTTCATGTGATAACACAGAAGAAATGACACTTTGCTACAATGTAAAGTAGTGAGTGTACAGCTTGTATAACAGTGTAAATTTGCTGTCCCCTCAAAATAACTCAACACACAGCCAATAATGTCTAAACCGCTGGCAACAAAAGTGAGTACACCCCTAAGTGAAAATGTCCAAATTGGGTCCAAAGTGTCAATATTTTGTGTGGCCACCATTATTTTCCAGCACTGCCTTAACCCTCTTGGGCATGGAGTTCACCAGAGTTTCAAAGGTTGCCACTGGAGTCTTTCCACTCCTCCATGACGACATCAAAGAGCTGGTGGATGTTAGAGACCTTGTGCTCCTCCACCTTCTGTTTGAGGATGCCCCACAGATGCTCAATAGGGTTTAGGTCTGGAGACATGCTTGGCCAGTCCATCACCTTTACCCTCAGCTTCTTTAGCAAGGCAGTGGTCGTCTTGGAGGTGTGTTTGAGGTCATTATCATGTTGGAATACTGCCCTGCGACCCAGTCTCCAAAGGGAGGGGATCATGCTTTGCTTCAGTATGTCACAGTACCTGTTGGCATTCATGGTTCCCTCAATGAACTGTAGCTCCCCAGTGCCGGCAGCACTCATGCAGCCCCAGACCATGACACTCCCACCACCATGCTTGACTGTAGGGAAGACACACTTGTCTTTGTACTCCTCACCTGGTTGCCCCCACACACGCTTGACACCATCTGAACCAAATACGTTTATCTTGGTCTCATCAGACCACAGAACATGGTTCCAGTAATCCATGTCCTTAGTCTGCTTGTCTTCAGCAACCTGTTTGTGGGCTTTCTTGTGCATCATCTTTAGAAGAGGCTTCCTTCTGGGACGACAGCCATGCAGAACAATATGATGCAGTTTATGGCATATGGTCTGAGCACTGACAGGCTGACCCCCCACCCCTTCAACCTCTGCAGCAATGCTGGCAGAACTCATATGTCTATTTCTCAAAGACAACCTCTGGATATGACGCTGAGCAGGTGCACTCAACTACTTTGGTCGACCATGGCGAGGCCTGTTCTGAGTTGAACCTGTCCTGTTAAACCGCTGTAACCGCTGCAGCTCATTTTTAGGGTCTTGGCAATCTTCTTATAGCCTAGGCCATCTTTATGTAGAGCAACAATTCTTTTTTTCAGATCCTCAAGAGAGTTCTTTGCCATGAGGTGCCATGTTGAACTTCCAGTGACCAGTATGAGAGAGTGAGAGCGATAACACCAAATTGAACACACCTGCTCTCCATTCACAACTGAGACCTTGTAACACTAACGAGGCACATGACACCGGGGAGGGAAAATGGCTAATTGTGCCCCATTTGGATATATTCACTTGGGGTGTACTCACTTTTGTTGCCAGCGGTTTAGATATTAATGGCTGTGTGTTGAGTTATTTTGAGGGGACAGCAAATTTACACTGTTATACAAGCTGTACACTCACTACTTTACATTGTAGCAAAGTGTCATTTCTTCAGTGTTGTCACATGAAAAGATATAATGAAATACTTACAAAAATGTGAGGGGTGTACTCGCTTTTGTGAGATAGTGTGTATATATATATATATATATATATATATATATATATATATATATATATATATATATATATACCATAGTATACACTATAACTTTTACACAAATCAATCAATATACGCTTATTGGGATTTTTTTTACCAATCAATATGTAGCAGAATACATATTGGCCTAAATTTATTTTAAAACATTATATATTTTTTTAAATTTTTGTTGGTCATGTTTTATAGTAGAAAGTATAAAAATTAGGGTTTTTTTCAAAAAATAAAAAACTCAGTGGTGAGCAAATACCACCAGAAGAAAGCTTAATTTGTGGGAAAAAAATGATATACATTGTATTTGGGTACAGCCTTGCATGACGGCGCAGTTGTCAGTTAAAGTAAAGCAGTGCCGTATAGCAAAAAAAGACCTGGTTATGAAGTGGGTAAATCTTCCGAAAGTCAAGTCGTTAAACTGGAGAGTGCAAAATCTGGTCCAGCTGTGTATGGTAGCCAATGAGCTGTTCAATGAAAGTGGTAGTAACTTCTTGTTTCCTATTTTTACCTACAGGTAAGCTTATAATAATGGCGCTATATAAACCCTGTATAATGATAATAATAAAATTTACCTGTGTAAAAGGAATATCTCCTAAACGTGCACCATTAAGGAGATATTCTAGAGAGCAGCCGTCGGTGACATCACCAGCGCATGCGCTCTGAGGGAACGTTATACCTGTGTCGTTCCTTCAGAACCGTGTGCGCGTGGGAGCCTTGGCCACAGCAGGAGTCAGATGGCCGGAGCCCGCGAACCCGGAAAGAATGTGGAAGCCCTGTCAGCAGTAGGGCTTTGTTTCAAGGTAAGTCTCTCATAATATGCAAGTATGCGGTGCAAATTAGCACATTATGATATTGCCCTGCAGAAACTTTTTTACTACCTCTTCAAGCTTTGACAAAAAAAACTGGAAGCTGATTGGCTACCATGCAGAGCTGCACCGGATTTTGAACTCTCCAGTTTTAGTAAATGAACTCCATTGTTTTGTAGTATTCACATTTGTGCACTATGGAACGCTATGGAGTTGATTTACTAAAGGAAAAAGACTGTGCACTTTGCAGTTGCTCCAGAGCTTAGCAAATGAGCATAAACTCTGCTGACTTCCATCATCTAATCATATGCAAGCAAAATGCTGTTTTTTTTTATTTTCCTTGCATGTGATTGGGTACTCTTTGCAAAGTGAAGCCTTACCTGATTTACTAAGCTCTGGAGCAACTGCACTTGCAGAGGGCAACTGCACTTTACAAAGTGCACAGTCTATTTGCCTTTAGTAAATCAACTCCGATAGCACAGTTGTCTTTCCACATGCTTTATATGTGCATTGGGTGAGCAGTGAACATATAGCCATGCATTAGCATGTGATGTGGCAATGTGCAGTAAAGTGTATGTTCTACCTATGAGGTTCCATGTATGCGTGTAGGATACCAAGTGAAACCCCAAAAAAACTGTCTGGATTTCCCAAAAAAGGTCAGAAATGCAAGTCATTATCTTGGCAAAGGGGAAAAAAATATTTTTTCAATCAAGAATTGATGCCCAACGCTCCAGATTATTGACAATCCCTCGGTGAACCTTGACCATCCTCTTCTAAATCAATGCAAATCGCCCTTTAGCTATATATGATCCAGGGAACTACAAGTCCCAGCATGCCCTGGCTGTACTTTCATCACACATGAGGAATCACGTTCACGGCCATACAGAGAATGAAACCTATTCCAGCCAATGGTAGAATGGATTGTAGCAGGTGCTTTACAATCACTTCTATTTCCGAAAAAGTCAACAGTGGGGTTTATTTACTAAAACTGGAGAGTGAAAAATCTGGTGCAACCAATCAGCTTCCAGGTTTTATTGGCAAAGATGAACTGAACAAGCTGAAGTTAGAAGCTGATTGGCTACAATGCACAGCTGCACCAGATTCTGAGTGCTCCAGTTTTAGTAAATCTCCGCCAGTAAGTCCCCAAGCAGGTAATGGAACAGTTTTTTTGTGCCTCTGTACAGATGTTTCTAATCGTTCCATGTGGTACAGTAGCACCATCATGTGTTTTTGATCTCATAGACGTGCTTTTGATCACTTGCCGACCGCCGCACACCGATATACGTCGGCACAATGGCAGCGGTGGGCAAATGGGCGTACCTGTGCCGCGTACAGCGTGACTGTGCCCGCGGGACCGGCGGACTCAATGTCCACCAGGCTCCCGGCAATCGCGTCACGGAGCCAACAAGGCATTTCCCCGTTCTGCCTTGTGTCATGACAGAGATCACCGTTCCCTGTCATCGGGAGCAGTGATCGCTGTCATGCAAGTTGCAGGCCATGCCCCACAGTTAGAATCACTCCCTAGGACACACGTAACCCCTTCAATACCCCCTAGTTTTGAACCCCTTCCCTGCCAGTGTCATTTACACAGTAATCAGTGCATTTTTATAACACTGATCGCTGTATAAATGACAATGGTCCCAAAATAGTGTCAAAAGTGTCCGATGTGTCCGCCATAATGTCGTAGTCATGATAAAAATCGCTGATCACCGCCATTACTAATAAAAAAAATAAATAATAAAAATGCCATAAATCTATCCCCTATTTTGTAGACGCTATAACTTTTGAGCAAACCAATCAATATACGCTTATTGCGATTTTTTTTTTTACCAAAAATATGTAGAAGAATACGTATCAGCCTAAACTGAGAAAAAAATAGCTTTTTTTAAAAAAAATGGGGATATTTATTATAGCAAAAAGTACAAAATATTGTGTTTTTTTCAAAATTGTCGCTCTTTTTTTTGTTTATAGCGCAAAAAATAAAAACCGCAGAGGTGATCAAATACCCCCAAAAGAAAGCTCTATTTGTGGGAAAAAAAGGACGTCAATTTTGTTTGGGTGCAACATCGCACGACCGCGCAATTGTCAATTAAAGCGACGCAGTGCCGAATCGCAAAAAGTGCTCTGGTCAGGAAGGGGATAAAATCTTCCGGGGCTGAAGAGGTTAAGGTTCCACTCACACTTGTACAACTCCAAAGTTGGGGACTTTGAAGTGCAACTTTGACACAACTTTGGATGGGTGCGACTTGGATGTGACTTGTTGTCCCTCTGCAAAGTCAGACCCACGGTTGCATGTAAAACATTCAGGTACAACTTTGATGCAACTTTTGAGGGTTAGCATTGAATTCTATGGCCCTTAAGTTGCATGAAAGTCAGACCGAAGTATGCATGAACTACTTTGAAGTTGCTGCGACTTTAAGTCGCACATATATATATGGTTATCATTGGAAAACATAGAGTACGACTTGATGTCCAAAGTTGCATGGCAAGTTGCACATGTGTGAACGGGGTGTAAAGGTTTTTCAGAAACTCCCATTAATGTCTATGGGGCTAAAAACGTCATTCTGCGCCAAAGAAGCTCATCGTACTTTTCCAGCAAACGAGTGATACAACGCTCAAGTGTAAATGGGCACGTTGAGAATATTAGGGCTCTTTGTCTTGAGTGTTGTTGCTTTTTGGAAATTGTACAAAAAAAAAACACTTAAGTGTGAATGTGGGCTAACACTTCAAAAGAGTAATGGCCCTCAAAAATCCCCTCCTGAGTCTGAAGTCCCTGGTCTAATCGCACCCCCCAAATAAGTGAATACTGGACTACAATGACCCCAATATCAATGTGACTTGGGTCTAAATCTCCCTTTCCTCTGAAGCCCATGGTGAGGAAGCCATATGATGCCTCCTCACCGCCTGTTTTAACACCATTTTTGCCAACAAACACACCGTAACTATGTGCATTTAAAGTGTTTGCGGGGTGTTTGCAGTGCTTCCCCATTTGCTTGACTGTGTAGCCTTCAGGGGTTTGCGTCCCACCGATTGCTACATGTCGGGTGAATTTTGCCACGGGTGCACAGTTAAGCAATACGGCCGTGGTATGCAAACATCTCCATCTGCTGCCTATTGCAGCTTAAGGGGGGTGGTTGGTGGGCGGCTCAACTGTGGCTTAACCGTGCATCTTTGCCGCCCCCACCAACCGCAATTCTTCACAAAGCCTAAGGCTTGATCTACTAATGTAACCCAAACAGATGATTAATAGTAATAACAACAAAATAAAAATAATAAAAAATTATGATAATAAATAATAAAAAAAATATATATAATAATGAAGAAGAAGAAGGAATGATAATAATAATGATAACAATAACAACAATAAATATTAATAAAATAAAAAATAATAATAAAGAAGAAGAAATTATAATAACAAATAATAATAACAATAAAGAAGAAGAAATTATGATAATAATAACAATAAATAATAATAATAAACAACAAATCCTGAGCTGGGTACTCTGGAGAATTATTAATGAATACAAATAGTTAATAAGTAATCCTTTGAGGTGACACAGCTCAGCTCTTCTTCTTTATTAATTACTATTCATCCTTTTCGGATATATTAGTAGATTGTGTTTTAGGTGGCCATACATACACTCTTTGATTTGAATTGAATCTACACAACTTCCCTTTCGGATTGATGCAGATTGGATTCCATCAAGCTGATTGGAATGACCAGAGTGGGAAAATGATCGATTGATCGGCATGCCCCTAATATGCGCTGATTTTGATGCATCGGATAATGACATTTCGCAGTGAAAACATTGATCACTTCTGATCGTATCATCCAATTATCACTCAGAATCCACTCCCCCTTGTGTATCAATTGGATGGGTTGTCAATTATAAAGTGATTATTTCTATAGGGACAAATTGATCTGAAAAGAAATGATCTTTGGGGCCCTTTCACACAGAACGCAGTTGGCTGCAATGTGAACTGCACTCTAACTGCATAGAGAGCCCCAAATCAAGGCAATCCTATGGGCACCGTTCACATCATCGCAGTTCAGCACAGTTTAAAAAAAAAGTCGAGCACGCTGCATTTTTCTGCAGCACAAATGCGGGGAACGCTCTGCAAATGCCCAGCACTGTGCCCCATTTAGAGAAAAAAGCAAAGACGAAAAAACGTACAGAAAATGCACTGCAAACGCAGAGCAAAACGCACTCAATCGCATGTCAATCCTGCATCAAACGCGTTTTAACATGCAGTCAAAAATGCGCAGTCCTGTGCAGCTTCTGGTATTAATGGGGCTCATTCTGACGGGTGTCTGATCCGCCGTGTTCATATATGTACTGTGTTATGTTTCATACACATTGTAATGCAGCATTATAGGAATCAATGGGGGTCATACATACTCTGCGCCCACAATGTGCGCCGCGTTCTGCGATGTACACGTGTGATGTCCTACAATCCTACAGATTTAGGTGTCATTCTCTCTATACATACTGGAGTCACCAGAAGAACTGTACAGAGATAATGGGAGGACTTCATGGAGGATCTTCTACTAGCTCTGCCAGTAAGTACCTGTGCAGAAAATAGTCCCGTGCCTGTGTGAATGAGCCCCGATTAAAGCATGCATTGTGATGGATCTATGGGGGGGGTGTTGTAGTTTGGGGGGGTGCTGTAGTGGGGGGGGGGTTGTTGTTGTAGTGGGGGGTGTTGAAGTTTGGTAGTTTGGGGGGGTGTTGTAGTCCAGGAGGGGTGTTGTAGTGGGGGGGGGGTTCTGGTGGGGGGGGGTTGTAGTCCAGGAGGGGTGTTGTGGGGGGGGGGGGTTGTAGTGGAGGGGGGGTGTTGTAGTCCGGAGTTCAGGTGATCTATAGAACTTCTACACTCCGATCCAAAGTCTCATCACCCCTCCTATATACAGAATACAATGTGCTCCTTCTTACCTCCCGCTCCATGTGATGTCACCGAGCCCTACAGTCCGCTCTCCTCCCTGCCGGGTCACCATATGGAATGCCAGTCGGCCACCCTCCCCTCCCCTCCCCCTCTGTACCTACCGCACCTCTCCCGGGTGTCCGGGGAGATCACACTGACCTTGTGTGCGGAGCGATCCTGGGAACAGAGCCGCCTGTGTCCGCCGTGCCAGCCTCCCTCCTCCTCCTCCTCCTCCTCCTCTGTGCGATCACTGTCTAATCTTCATGCCGGGACATGACCGCCCGATCCCTCCTCATCACTATGCAAGTTCCCGGCCAATACACATTCTCCACCACTGGGAGGAGCCAAACCGACACACCGAGCACCTGTCATACTACACCCCCCCCCCAACTACTATACTACACCCCCCACCCCCACCCCCTACTACACAACAACCTCCATTCACTGTATACTTATATACACCTATATGCTCTCCAGTCACTATATATATATATATATATATATATATATATATATATATATATATATATATATATATATATATATATATATATATATATATATATATATATATATATATATATGTATAACTATATACTCACCATTTACTATGTACATATACTGTATATAATTATATACTCAATACTCACCATGAACTATTTACATACATATATATATATATAACTACAGTATCTCAAAAAGTGAGTACACCCCTCACATTTTAGTAAATCTTTTCTTCTATCTTCTCATGTGACAACACTGAAGAAATGACACTTTGCTACAATGTAAGTAGTGAGTGTACAGCTTGTATAACAGTGTACATTTGCTGTCCCCTCAAAATAACTCAACACACAGCCATTAATGTCTAAACCGCTGGCAACAAAAGTGAGTACACCCCTAAGTGAAAATATCCAAATGGGGCCCAATTAGCCATTTTCCCTCCCCGTTGTCATGTGACTCGTTAGTGTTACAAGGTCTCAGGTGTGAATGGGGAGCAGGTGTGGTAAATTTGGTGTTATCGCTCTCACTCTCTCATACTGGTCACTGGAAGTTCAACATGGCACCTCATGGTAAAGAACTCTCTGAGGATCTGAAAAAAAAAATTGTTGCTCTAGGTCAGCCTTTCTCAACCTTTTCAGCACAGAGGAACCTTTGAAATAGTTCTCCGGTCTCAGGGAACTCCTGCTAAAAATTAGAAATCTACAACTCATGATACATTAGTGTGATGGTCAGTAGGAAGAATGGTCCTTACACTTGTGGTCATTGGGAAGAATTACCTCCTTAAAGATAGTTAAAAAGATCAATGGTGTCAGTGAGAACTTATCTGAGAGGCAGAAATTGCCCAATGTTGAAGGAACCCCTAGCAACCTCTGGAGGAACCCCAGGTTTCACAGAATCCTGTTTGAGAATCACTGGTCTAGGCTATAAGGAGATAACCAAGACCCTGAAACTGAGCTGCAGCACGGTGGCCAAGACCATAAAGCCATTTAACAGGACAGGTTCCACTCAGAACAGGCCATGATCAACCAAAGAAGTTGAATGCACATGCTCAGCGTCATATCCAGAGGTTGTCTTTGGGAAATAGACATATAAGTGCTGCCAGCATTGCTGCAGAGGTTGAAGGGGTGGGGGGGGTCAGCCTGTCAGTGCTCAGACCTTACGTTGCACACTGCATCAAATTGGTCTGCAAGGCTGTTGTCCCAGAAGGAAGCCTCTTCTAAAGATGATACACAAGAAAGCCCACAAATAGTTTGCTGAAGACAAGCAGACTAAGGACATGGATTACTAGAACCATGTCCTGTGGCAGTGCCGGCTGGGGCTCAAATTTTTTGGGTGGGGCGCAAACAAACTGAAAAATTCTGAAAAAAAAACATCAATCGCAGCCACTGTGCCATCAAACGCAGCCACTTGCTGATATTGCTGATATTGTTATGCTATGTGGTCTACTGCCTATGATGTGGTCCAACGGTATCTTTATATGTACTCACTGCACCTTTTTCTTTAGCCTGTTCCCCCCCCCCCCCCCCCCCCGTCTGGTTCTGTGTTTGTTCACTTTCCATAGATTATATAGACCCACATTAGAATATTTCTTATAACTTTTGATTTCAGTTATTGCACCTTCCAGTGCCTCCCGTGTTCGCCACGGGGGGATTACCCGTTTAGGGTGCCTTAAATTGTGCCATCTGGTGCCCCCTATGGGCTTCCACTGGTAAGCTATGCCTGACTATAACACTCCAAAACTATCTTATTTAGGGTCCTTTCACACGGGACGGATTCGTGATGATCCGCCCCGTGAATATCCGCTTGCTCAGCGGGGATCGCTCCGCCGATCCCCGCTGAGCAGGAAGATTACAGGTCTGTCTCTGCACACTGTGCAGCGACGGACCTGTCAGAGCGCCACTCTCCCCATGGGGGATCGGATGATGATGGACCGTAGAGTCCGTCGTCACTCGATCCGATCCGAAAACGGATGGAAAAGTAGGTTTTTCCTCCGTTACACTTTTTCGGATCGGAGCGGGTCGGATGTCAGCGGACATGTCACCGCTGACATCCGACGCTCCATAGAGGTCTATGGAGGGTCCGTTCAGGTCCGCCTAAAAAACTGACAGTTCATGTGAAAGAGGCCTTACTGTATTTTTGTATATTTGTATTCTTTGTTCTTTCTATTGTTTTCATTATTTATGATTATATAACTGTGAGACTGTATTTTTCCATAGATGTTTATGGCCGATCCCTTCTGAAGAAGCGAAACATGTAGAGGATTACGTCTGGACCTACATCTTAACTCCCCATATACCAGTGGGGTTTATCTGTTTTTTCTTGAACCATCTGTAACTGTATGCAATAACTATTTTATGTATTGTTGTACTTGTAATGTTTTTTATCTACGTCCTTCCTTTAATAAATGTATACTTTTATATATTTACCTTGTCTAAATCCCTGGGTACCAAGATAGTCCACAACATTTTTGTTTTCGTTGGGCAATATTGTGGAGTAGCCCCTGACACACCCCTTTCCACTATATACTGTACTTATGTTACTATGCAAAAGTTTTTAGGCGTGTGTGAAGAAATGCTGTAAATTAGGAATGCTTTCAGAAATAGAAGTGTTAATAAATATATATTTATCAATTAGCAAAATGGAAAGTGAATGAAAGAAGAGCAATCCAAATCAAATTTACATTATAAACACTGTGTCTTCTTTCTGGGCATTAAATGTCCTGGGGTCCTCTTCCTCCTCTTCTGTCCTCAGTGTTGGGCAGCTCTGAATGCTCTGAGTACAATACTCATGTTATGATGGTGGGGTCATTCTATTCAGCAATCTCCTGTGAGCCCAGGTTGGCATAATAATATGTCCATGGCACCCTAGACTCACCAGAAGAGGGAACGAATTGCAGAATGGAGCGAGGTTTCTTTGGTAGACAGCAAAAGAGAGAAAGCTTGCTGCAAAACCGGATTCAATGGTGTTTTGTTACATATGTATCAAGTTCAGCCTGAAAGTGATACTAGACAGAGAAGCAATAATTGCCATAATTCATTCACATAAATCATACAAATCAAGCCACTGGATTTCATATTTTTTTTTAATTCTCTAAGAATCTTAACCGAGCCAGTTTCTGAGATTTGTTGTTTACAAGTTAAAAACATTTTTTTTTTGCTAGAACATTACTTAGAACCCCCAAGCATTATCCATTTTTTTCTAACACCCTAGAGAATAAAATGGCGGTCATTGCAATACTTTCTGTCACACCGTATTTACGCAGCGGTCTTACAAGCACACTTTTTTTGTAAAAAATACACTTTTTTGAATTAAAAAATAGGACAACAGTAAAGTTAGCCCATTTTATTTTTATACTGTGAAAGATAATGTTACGCTGAGTAAGTTGATATCCAACATATCACGCTTCAAAATTGCGCCCGCTCGTAGAATGGCGACAAACTTTTACTCTTAAAAATCTCCATAGGCAACGTTTAAAAAATTCTACAGGTTGCATGTTTTAAGTGACATAGGAGGTCTAGGGCTAGAATTATTGCTTTCGCTTTACCTCACATGTGTGGTTTGAACACCGTTTTCATATGCGGGTGCTACTTGCGTATGCGTTTGCGTTCGCGGGACGAGGCGCGTTTAAAACATTTTTTTTTCTTATTTATTTTACCTTTTATTTTTTATTTTTACACTTACTTTATAAAAAAAATAGTGTGACTTTTATTCCTATTACAAGGAATGTAAACATCCTTTGTAATAGAAAAAAAAGCATGGCAGGACCCCTTAAATATGAGATCTGGGGTCAAAAAGACCTCAGATCTCATATTCAGACTAAAATGCAATAAAAAAAAAAAAATAAAAAAAACAATTTGTCATTTAAAAAAAAGAAAAAAAAAATGGCCCTTTAAGAGCTGTGGGCGGAAGTGACGTTTTGACATCGCTTCCACCCTGCAATGATATGGAGACTGGTGGGGGCCATCTTCCCCTCACTCGTCTCCATGTCAGGCCACAGGAAGGACCAGATCGCCTCCGCCGCTGCCGACGGCTCCGGTAAGCAGCAAAAGGGATCGGAGTGCAGCGGGAGGGGGGGCCCGCTCCCGCCACCAAAAAAAGTAATCTCGTGGCAAATCCACTGCAGAGACCACTTTTATCTTAAACCGGACCACTCACTGAAGAAGAGGATACCAGGGTTATGGCAGCTAGCTGCTGCCATAACAACGATAGCCTCCTTCAATATACCGACGTATATCGTTGTGAGCTGGTCCGGAAGTGGTTAATCCTGCAGCGCTGTTGTGTGGTCACATGATCTTTCCCTGTCCTTTGGCGCCTGAAGGGGGAGATCCTCAGGGGAGGGGCTTCTATTACTCTGCTGATGTATGTTCTCTACAGTGTGAGTCTGTGTCTGGCCAGCCCTGATCGGTGCTGTGCCAGTCACATGACTAAAAAAACAGTTTCAGAAGAGCAATTCAAATTAGATTATAAATATCAAATAAATCTTTATTGAACATCAGATGTGTCTTTTTTTGTGCATTAATATGGTATAGGCGGAGTCAAAGATGGCTGACACTAGATTTCATTTTCTTTTCATCCAAGACTCTTTTTTACTTTACAGGTATTGGCATCTACATCAGATGTATTTACTACTACTTATTAAAACTAAGCATTTTTGTGAGTTTCTTAGTGAATGTAATCAATCAGCATACTATATCCCGCCCCTAATGTTTAGCAATAGGAGGATATTGAGGAGGAGGGAGGGAAGGGAGTGTCATTTACCCCTATGTGACTCTATAGTCATATGGGCTGCACAGATAAGAAAAAGGAGAAAATTATAAGTTTAGAAGGGAAGTAAAATTGAACATGCTCTGTAGAGGACACCAGCTGGTCCACACAATCTCAACCTGCAGGGGGGACACAGAGAAGATGGGAGGGACAGCTGAAGGCAGAATCAACCAGGTATATTTCAGTCTACACAAAATAAATGCTTTAGTGGCTATGAGTATATAGTATTATATAGCGTGTAAAGAGAGTTTTTCATACTCTGGGTTTAATAACACTCTAAAGCACAACTTTATTTTTACTTTACACATGGCAAAGTAATGTGTTAACTGTATAGAATAAACGTACTGTATTTACCTTTCCTACGCTTACTGTTTAAATCTTACAGCCTTTAGCAGGGCCGCCATCAGGGGGGTACAGCCGTCACAACTGTAAGGGACCCGGGCCCGCCGGGGCCAGAAGAAGGCAGGACGGGTGAAGTGGAGCCGTGCTGTGCAGTATAGAAATGATTTCACAGCTTCTGCTGTTCTTGTGTCGCTGAGCTCAGACATCAAGCTCTTTACTGCCACCTCTGGCTACTATATGTATGTGCACCCCTCGTGTGATTTGTACTGAGCTTCTCAGCAACATGTCAGCTTTGTGAAAACAGGCTGGGACTAGGTAGGAAGACCTTCTTTACAAGTAGGGGCTGTGAATGAAAGGGAGGGGGCTGTTTGTGTACAGAAAGGGGCCAGAGCATTGTGTGTTGACAGGTTTGTGTATGTGAGGGGCGGGCATATATACAGGTGTGTGTGGGGGGGCTGACATTAATACAGGTGTGTGGGGAGGAGCTGACATATATACAGATGTGTGGGGGGGCTGACATATATACAGGTGTGTGGGGGGGCTGACATTAATACAGGTGTGTGGGGAGGAGCTGACATATATACAGATGTGTGGGGGCTGACATATATACAGGTGTGTGGGGGGGGCTGACATATATACAGGTGTGTGTGGGGGGGCGCTGACATATATACAGGTGTGTGGGGGGGGCTGACATATATACAGGTGTGTGGGGGCTGACATATATACAGGTGTGTGGGGGGTGCTGACATATATACAGGTGTGTGGGGGGGTGGGACACTGACATATATACAGGTGTGTGGGGGGGTGGGGTGCTGACATATATACAGGTGTGTGGGGGGGTGGGGCACTGACATATATACGGGTGTGTGTGGGGGGGCTGACATTAATACAGGTGTGTGGGGAGTCGCTGACATATATATAGGTGTTTGGGAAGGCGCTGACATATATACAGGTGTGTGGTGGCTGACATATATACAGGTGTGTGAGGGGGCTGACATATATACAGGTGTGTGGGGAGGGTGACATATATACAGGTCTGTGGGGGCTGACATATATACAGGTGTGTGTGGGGGGGCTGACATATATACAGGTGTGTGTGGGGGGGCTGACATTAATACAGGTGTGTGGGGAGGCGCTGACATATATACAGGTGTGTGGGGGGCTGACATATATACAGATGTGTGGGGGGGCTGACATATATACAGGTGTGTGTGGGGGGGCTGACATATATACAGGTGTGTGGGGTGTCTGACATATGTACAGGTGTGTGGGGGGGTGGGGCACTGACATATATACAGGTGTGTGGTTGGGTGGGGTGCTGACATATATACAGGTGTGTGGGGGGGTGGGGCACTGACAAATATACAGGTGTGTATGGGGGGCTGACATTAATACAGGTGTGTGGGGAGTCACTGACATATATATAGGTGTTTGGGGAGGCGCTGACATATATACAGGTGTGTGGGGGCTGACATATATACAGGTGTGTGGGGGGGCTGACATATATACAGGTGTGTGGGGGCTGACATATATACAGGTGTGTGTGGGGAGGCTGACATATATACAGGTGTGTGTGGGGGGCTGACATTAATACAGGTGTGTGGGGAGGTGCTGACATATATACAGGCGTGTGGGGGGCTGACATATATACAGGTGTGTGGGGGGGGGGCTGTCATATATACAGGTGTGTGTGGGGGGGCTGACATATATACAGGTGTGTGGGGGGGCTGACATATATACAGGTGTGTGGGGGCTGACATATATACAGGTGTGTGTGGGGGGCTGATATTAATACAAGTGTGTGGGGAGGCGCTGACATATATACAGGTGTTTGGGGGGGGGGGTTTGACATATATATAGGTGTGAGTGGGGGGGCTGACAATAATACAGGTGTGTGGGGAGGCGCTGACATATATACAGGTGTGGGGGGGGCTGACATATATGCAGGTGTGTGGGGGGGGCTGACATTTATACAGGTGTGTGGGGGCTGACATATATACAGGTGTGTGTGGGGGGGCTGACATTAATACAGGTGTGTGGGGAGGCGCTGACATATATACAGGTGTGTGAGGGGGCTGACATATATATAGGTGTGAGGGGGGGCTTACATATATACAGGTGTGTGGGGGGGTGCCGACATATATACAGGTGTGTGTGGGGGGGCTGACATATATACAGGATTTCCGGGGGCTGAGTGCGTACAGGAGAGGTGGCTGGTCTGCGGATTCAGTAGGATGGCCCGTGGGCAAGCCCTGGGGAATGTTGGTGGTCAGGCTCGGGGAGGGGGGGGGTCCCAGGCCTAAAGCTGTGTAAGGGGCCCCAAAATTTCTGATGGCTGCCCTAGCCTTTAGTACTTGAGTGGTTAATATACAGGCCCAAGTCATAAGGGCAGAAGGTGGAGGAGGATACACGCGCAACGTGTATAAACCGGGAGGGACTCAGTGTTTTATTTTTTAAATATATTTTTAGTATACTGTACTTATGTAACCCTCTTTTTTTTTGGGGGGGGGGGGGGTTATGAGAAACGTCCCTTTCCAAACAGGATATTGCCCTAAACCTGGAGGTTAATAAGAGAGACAGAACCTTTGCTAAGTAGAAGGGTGGGTTTGATAATAAAGTTGGCAGTGCCTCTACCCAGGACAGGGCCTGGGTAACATTAATAACATTAACCATAAGTATATAGATGCACACCTGTATAGAAATAATTCAAGCTATATCTACAAAAGGATTGCCAATAGTATATACATCCAATATACAAACAGGTATCATCAGCAAAGGGGCCAACAGGAGTCCTGGTGGAATTGTGCACATATACCTGGGTAGATATATAGCTATTATCAAAGATACCTCCAGATGAATGTTGCAGCAAAGTCCAGTTGCAAGGGTAACTGAGGATGATCATGGTGCACAGTTGGAGTTGGAGACCTGAAGCCAAGATGCACGGTGACAGGGAAACCCTTCAGCCATTATCCAACCAGCCTGGAATGCAGCTTCTTACATGTAGGAACTGTGGTGTTGCACTGGAACTCAGAGTCCACTTATCTACTCTGCGCTTAGTCCCTAGTAGTTTCTGATCTGACATGCAACCAGACCTCTCTCTACCGGAAGTGGCCGTTGGATAACTAACCTGGCCCTGGCTGGTTATTGAGCCCTAAAATAAAACTAGCTATAGAATTCCAGACCATAATGGGGAGGGACAGGATTAACTAAAATAACAGGAACTGCATATAAACTCTATAGCAATGAACAAGTTCACCTCCTAATATACAGGTAGGTGACCCCTACACACAAACAGTCGCAAAGACCTAGTTATGTGGCACTGTGCAAGTGAGATAATAACAATAGGACAGAGATACTCTGTCTGTCATATGGTTTCAGATACACTCTCAAGAAGCTATGAAAGGGGGGGCAGTTAAACTATTAGAACATAGGAATACTTGCATAATAGTCCCTTCTTGCCTGGCGTTAGCAATATGGACAAGACATGTGGCTGGGACTTTCCCTCTTTCTCTCCATTTCCTCTTGGGGTTGTTTAAAGCCAGCCTTCCAGAGATAGAAAGTGATAATAAATAATGTGGTATTAGCAGCTAACAGTAGAGGGCAGCAGATCCACACACTTACCTTTTTCCAAAGCCTACAGATAGGTCATGCAGGGTATTCCTTGGTTCTTCTTCTGCTGGGCAGAGATGATGATCCACTGCTTGAATAATTTGCACAAAAAAGTGTCACTCTTCACTTTACAATATCTTTCTTTCCTTTCTTATCGCAGGAGAATTTGTATATGATAGTCTGTTTTCACTGAGCACTCCTATAATGGTTACCTTTAAAGTAATTGTAAACCTCAGACATGAAATATGAACAAAGCATATCCCTCTATAGTGTGTACTTGTCTCAATTAGGAGCACTAAGTGTCATTTCTGTCTGCTGCTTTCTTCCTCTGCTATCAGCATGAATCACTTCTGACAGGTTTTTCAGATAACAAAGGTGACATGGAAGGGATCTTCAGCACACAGCCTGTTCCTGTGTCCTGTGTAAAGGGGGTGCGTTTCTTCCCTCCAAATAGCTCTCAGAGCTCTCCTCACTGTGCCCTGCAGAGTGTAATTTCAGCTCCCCGCCCCTTTTTTTCTGAAAGCTCAGACAAGCATTATAAATGCTGGACTTTGAAAAGCTGTAGAGAAGAGAAGACTGCAGATTGAGACAGGTACCTCAGTGTATAAGCTGAGGCCATCCACTGGGTATATATAACCACTTTAAAGTGTAAAACATTCCCCTCTGCGTGATCTATTTGTTGCAGATTCCTACCTTTTGTTATTCTAAAGAAATCCCTGTGTGTTTGTATCCATGTGGGAAAGAGAGTCCAATGTAAGTGGTTTCATAATTATCAATCATCTGTGCACCTGCAGGGCTCTAATGAGGAAAGCTGCAGGGCCGGCATCCCTTTGTGATTTCCTATTGGAAGTATCTCACAAAAAAACAAATTTTGTGTACAGGACACCTGCAGGTAGCCATATTGCATTTTCAGAAAATTACAGAGTTGCAGATTGAAAAGGAAAGATCATTATTAATAACATTCAATTACCATATGTCTTGTGTTGTAGTATACGCTATGTTATTTTTTCTTTATTTGCTATTTTTTTCCCCACAAAAGTGAAGTTACCCTTTAAGCAAACCTGTGCCCCAATACAGCCTTGCAAAATACAAAAAAAATAAACTTCCCATTGTGGGCTCAGTTCACCAAAGTATAAGAGTTATTGTCTCATAAATGTATTTATTTTATCTCAGCACTCCAAACGGCTCCTTTTCCTGCACTCTTCAATACCCATTGAAATGTAAAGTTATCATTCCCTGCATCTAACCGGAATTTTGGGAGCAAAATCTTGTTCTATAATTGCTATGTGGTGACATTTTTATACAAAACACATACAGTGACGTACAGTGCCATTCATTTGGATGTCTGCTTTCTTCTCTGACCGGCAGGACTCAAGTCTTTCCTCCTGGTTACATTATACAGTAAAACCTTGATTTGAGAGTACCGTATATACTCGAGTATAGGCCGACCTGAATAGAAGCCGCGGCAGCTAATTTTACCACAAAAAACTGTGAAAACTTATTGACTCGAGTATAAGCCTAGGGTGAGAAATGCAGCAGCTACTGGGTAAACATCGTCCATCTGCAGCCCCACTGTGCCCATCTGCAGCCTCACTGTGCCCATTTGCAGCCCCACTGTGCCCATCTGCAGCCTCAGTGTAACCATCTGCAGCCTCATTGTGCCCATTTGCAGCCTTACTGTGCCCACATGCATCATCAGTGCCCATCTGCAGCCTCACTGTGCCCATCTGCAGCCTCACTGTGCCCATTTGCAGCCTCATTGTGCCCATCTGCAGCCTCACTGTGCCCATTTGCAGCCTCACTGTGCCCATCTGCAGCCTCACTGTGCCCATCTGCAGCCTCTCTGTGCCCATTTGCAGCCCCACTGTGCCCATTTGCAGCCTCACTGTGCCAATCTGCAGCTGTACCTGTGATAACTAAAACAGCGGATGTCTCCCGCTGTGTCATGCAGTCTGTGCGGCCGTCCATTGTAACACATTAAAGCCTCGTACACACGATCGGATTTTCCACCGACAAAACCTCAGACTTTTACCTGAATGGCGTTGGCCAGGAACTTGTCTTGCATACAAACAGCAAGGAATTGTTGGCCAACAAACACGAACGTAGTGACGTACTACGTGGTTTTTCAGCTCTTTAGCGCCACCCTTTGGGCTCCTTCTGCTAATTTCATGTTAGTAGAAGTTTGGTGAGTGTTGATTCGTGCTTTTCATTTCGCCCTTTTTAGTTTGTTTCTGAACAGCCGTTCGTCAACCAGCCATGTTGCAGAACCGGAGGAGATAATGTGTTATTTATTATAGGCCTAGGAGTTATTGCTTTGATCCAAGTCCAGTCCAGGAACAGGAGGAGGAGGATTTCTTGGACCAAAAATTATTTTCTTTATTAATCGTGACCAATTATGTCATATGCCTTTGCTGCGGGAGCTCCAGGAGAATAATCCGGATGATTTTCGGAATTATCTCCGAATGACGGACCCCTGCATTCACCAACTCTTGGCATTGTTGACCCTCCATATTAAGAAGCAGGACACATGCATGAGGCTTTTATTTTATATTTTGGTTGAATAATGATTTGATTTGGTATATTTTCTATATTTTTGGATGCATAGAATGCACTTTTTGGTTAAGTTCTATTGGCAGATAGCATTTCTAATTTTATTGGTTTTCTTTTTTTAATAGACAATAAAAAAAATTGTGGAGAATAATACTTGGCTATGTGTTTTACTTCAAATGACAGTTTGGGAGTAGGCAGTTACATTTTAAAAAATACAATGTAAAATTAACAAGGGACACCAACATAGTTGTATCTTTGATTTTAAAAACTAGGGGATAATGATGTTGTGGTAACTTGCATAAAAAAAATAAATAAATAAATAATAACATGCATAATATAATTATTCTTGATATCACTAGAAAAAAAAAACCTTTGAAAATTTGTTATCAATAACTCCATCAGTATCACCAGCAAAGCAGCTTCATTATTATCCCATTAAAGAAGAAGAGAATTGTGCGCTGCATTTCGAGATTTCATAATTTTCCACGTCACGAATGTTAATTCTCCATTACGAGCACTAGTTTACAAGACCGACCGCTTCTGGCTCGTCCTTGCTTCCGAACATGTGTGTTTGTACTTTGGACTTTTGTCCGACGGACTTGTGTACACACACTCGGAAAATCCGATAACAGACATTTGTCCGCGGAAAATTTTAAAGCTTGCCATCCAACATTTGTCCACAGAAAATTCGACAACAATTGTCCAATGGAGCGTACAAACGGTCGGATTTTCCGCCAACAACCTGTCATCACACATTTCCCGTCTGAAAATCCGATCGTGTGTAGGAGGCTTTAGTCCCAGTTCACACTGATGCAGTGCAGGGAACCGCATGTGATTCAGATAGGAATCGCACTGCAATCCTGTTTAAATCATATGCAATTCTTTGCAGTGTGATTTGAGACCATTAATTTTGTTTAGTTCAAATCGCACCAAATCCGCACAAAAAAGGTGCATGAACCTTTTGTTTTTGCTGCCCTGGAATCGGGTGTGAACACCCATGCGATCCAATTCAGCCAATCGCTCTGCATTTTGTGAACCGTTTTTGGGGTGCCGTTAACTTAATATTGACACCAGCAGTGGTTTTCATGAATGGCGTGCAATTGTGATGCGGTGAGGGAAACGCACAGTAATCATTGCCAATCCCGCACCGCATCAGTGGGAACCGGGACTAAAGCGGAACTTCACTCAAAAGGGAAAGTTGCACTTTTTCGCCTCCTCCCCCTCTTCTATCACCTCATGCCACTTTTTCCTTTTGGGGGGGGGGGGGGGGCGGGTACCTGATAGGTACCTAGGTACCCACTCCCACTTTCGCTCAGATCACCTAGTTGGGCTTTTTTTTTTTCCCTCAGCCTTCTGGGACAGGTCACAGGTCCCAAAGACTGGTGAAGAACCTTGCCTAGGTGAGGACAGCATTGGATCCTTGAACAGGTAAGTGTCCTTTTATTCAAAGTCAGCAGCTACAGGATGACAACATTTTATGTACTGCTTTTTATATGCTGGAGATTCTATAAACTGAATCCTATAGGAGGAAACACCAGGGGCGGTCCGTCCATTAATGGCACACGGGAACCGCCCCCTCTGTCTATTGCCGCCTCCCCTATCCATGTTTCCGGCCCCTTTCAGGACACCAGTGCATGGATTCCAATGCGGGTGGGGGGCTGTTTTTTTTTAAGCACCGATTAGAGCCAGAGGCTCTAATAAGCTTCAATATAGGGTGGGCTTGGGTCGCAGAGAGTGCGCTCCGAGCCCACCCATGTGTGTTACAACAGCGCATCAATATTCACTGTTGTAACACTGATCCTCCTCCCGGCCTATAAGGAAGCGGGGTTTGACACCGGTCACCTGATTGGCTGAAAGGACAGTCGATCCTATTGGACACCTAGGAGGAGGAGGGGAGGAGCTGGAAGCCACTATGGAGGAGAGGACACTCGGAGCTGAGCCACTGCACCATGCTGCCTAACACCCGCCACGATGGGGTAAGTGCCCCCCCCCTAAAAAAAAAAAAAAAACACCAGCCGCCACTGGGAAATCCAATCTCACATTGCCACTCTGGTGAGTCTTTAGTGATCCTTTACCAAGCAGGAGAGTAATAGCTACATAGACACATGTACTATGAGTGCACCCAAATAAATACATAAATAAAACCATCCATACATCCATATTCAAACCACAGTTGATCCAGAGGAAGGCAAAAATCACTATAAAGTATAGTCTGGGTGTTCTAACAGGAAAACCTCCACCCTGATCCCCAAAAGCAACTTGATACTCCCTGGATGAAAATTCAACATTGTTATTTCTTTTAAATATTAGTAGCCGCATATACTTTGTGCATTTAGAACACATGCATTCCATGATGAATCATTCCCAGCACATGGCTTTTATTAAACAATATTGAAATATGTTGAAACCTTTTGGAATATCAAATAAAAGCTGTAAAGAATACATTTTGGGACCAACCTGAAGCTTTCCATTTATCCTACTGATTGGGGATTGCACTGCCTGCTCAGTGATATCCGTGGAGCAAAGTGTTTCAGAATATGCGTCTGTGCACAATTGCACTGGTGTGACACCATCGGCGTATGAGAACAGTGACCCATTATGATAAAAGAAATGTCTGCCAGTTATAGCCAACAAGCATGTTTTGGGAGCTAGGTTCACCCTTGTGCACAAATGCCCAGCAATATATACCGTATATACTCGAGTATAAGTTGAATTTTTCAGCACATTTTTTTGTGCTGAAAGTGCCCCCCTCGACCTATACTGGAGTCAAGCACTTTTCTGCAGCAAAAAATGTCATTTTCCGAACCGACTTTGGGGCCCCGTATCTCAGGGCCACTTGGTGCTAGAAACACCAAATTTGGTATGTAAACCCAGTGGATCTAGTACCACAACATATCCAAAGCTGGGGTTCCTAGCACCAAGTGGCCCTGAGATACGGGGCCCCAAACTGGTTCAGAAAATGTCATTCTCTGCTGCAGGAAAGTGCTTGACATTTTCTGAACTGATTTTTGGGGCCCTGTATCTCGGGGCCACTTGGTGCTAGAAACCCCAGCTTTAGAAATTTTATGGTGCTAGTTCCACTGGGTTTGCACACCAATTTTGGGGTTCTTAGCACTAAGTGGCCCCGAGATACGGGGCCCCAAATTCGGTCAACTGTGTCTATCTGCAGCAATGTCATTTCAGGACCCTTTGGGTTCAGAAACCCCAAATTTTGGCTGCAGCTAGGGGGCATCTAGGAACCCTTAACTACCGAGTTTGAAGTTCAGGGGACCTATGGCTGCAAATGGGCACAGTGAGGCTGCAAATGGGCACAGTGAGGTTGCAAATGGGCATTGTTGACCCTCTTTTCCACTTACAGTAGCTGCACATTTCTCAACCTCGTCTTATACTCGGGTCAATAAGTTTTTCCCATTTTTTTTTGGTAAATTAGGGCCTCGACTTATACTCGGAACGACTTATACTCGAGTATATACGGGTACTCACCATTACATGTGTGTCACGGAGCTGGGTCTGTAATCGGCGGCACTGTAACAAGGTCCTGCCCCCCTAGACCGGCTAGTGTAAAACGCGGAACACTTATTCAATCAGTGTTCCATCTACTATCAGACAAGCCAGTCTAGGGGGGGGTGGGACCTTGTTACAGCACCGCCGAACACACACAGGCCCAGCTCCATGACACACAGTGGGAGATACATGACGACATAAGAGGAGAGAGAGAGGGAGGGAGGGGAGCGCTGCACCTAGCCACAGCTCAAAGCGGCCCCAGGGCAGACAGCCTACCTGGAAATTTCCCGTTATTCCGGTAGGCCAGTCCAGCCCTGGGGACGTACAATGTAAAACATGGTGGTATTACCCACCAAGGGGAAATACAATCAGGTGCAATGCTCTGCAGGCAAAAAAAATAATAAATGCACATTTTTTTTTACCTGCAAAAAAATGTTCATTTATTATTATAATAAATTAGTTCCCTTTTTTTATTATTTATATTATTATAACAAATAAGTTGACTTTAAAAAAAAAAAAAATCCACAAGAGAGAGAAAGCGAGAGGAGGTGCAGTGCTCAGCAGGTAAAAAAAAAATAATAAATGCACTTTTTTTTGCCTGCAAAAATTTTTTTTATTATTATAATAAATAAGTTCACTTTAAAAAATAAAAAAATGAGAGAGAGAGAATGAATATATCCAGGATTGCAGCACCTTAATTCTTCCGCTCCACAGCCATTCACTTCTCCTATTCTCCTGCTGCCCTCACACATATCACTCGTGACTCTGCAGTTGTAGGCACCAGACTAGTGGGTGGCGCTGGCGCCGCATGGGCCGGATGGAAGGAGAAATCAAGCACCACAACATTCTCCTGCTCCCCTCAGGCATATCACTCCGCAGCCTGCAGTTCAGTGGGCGGCACTGGTCAGCGGCCGGATCAAAAGAGGAGGAGGCTTTGCATCAGAAAGTGCGGGGGCCGCCACTGCTCTTCATTTTACTAAAGTAGAAAGAGACCTCCATCATGTCAAATGTAGAGTGTGGTGGTCCCATCCCTGGTGTCATAGAACAAAGAAAAAATGCCCCCCTCGATGGGACTTTAATCAGACCACCAGCTGTATATGTTTTTAATGATATACAATAAAAAAGACGTAGGAGCGTCTACACAAAAAAACATTCCATAGGAAAACAGAACAAAAACAAATGATATACAAATGTGAGTCATCATATCATATGTACTTGGAGGACAACATATGACAGCTAAGTCTGCCATAATGTACTACTATACTGTGCATAGTAGTACATTATAGCATAACCCCCCTGGGGGGCCTTAAAAAAAAAATTATAGCAAACTTTACTTCAGCTTAAACCCTTAGGCTCAGTTGATACTTCTGCGACTTGGGATCCGACTTGTGAGACTCTAAGTCGCATGACATGTGAAATCCCAAGTCAGTCAATGAGCGTTGTTTTAATTAGCACTACTGAAGTCGTTCCGA
This sequence comes from Lithobates clamitans, assembly GCA_037952925.1. Taxonomy (NCBI): domain Eukaryota; kingdom Metazoa; phylum Chordata; class Amphibia; order Anura; family Ranidae; genus Lithobates; species Lithobates clamitans. Next base: position 9,007,815 of record JBBGZY010000502.1, on the reverse strand, counting down.
CTTTATAAAAGGTTCCTATACTACTTCAAGTCAACTTCTATCTTACTTGTACCCATAGACATTAATGGAAGTCATCTTCAAGTCGGATCCTCATCTATATTGATGTGATTTGGATCCGACATTACAGGAAAGTGGCTTCTAAAGTTGCATCAAGTCGCATCAAAGTAGTACTCAAGTCACCATCGAGTCAATGGCAAATCGCCAGGAAGTCGCCTGGCAAAGTGGCACTGTAGGTCGAGTGACTTTCAGGTCCTGGGATTGCGAACTGAGCCTCAGTGTACTCTAACCAGCCCCAATGAACTCTTTAGTCTCCCTCTCTCTTCAACTATTATTTTCCTGCTGATTTCTTGTTTTTTTCTATGGTATTGAAGTGTTACTAAGCCCAGGACCCTGCATTCACTATATCTGGTCTCCCACAGTACACAAAATATGGAAATGCAATTATTTTAGTAAATATAGACAGCTAAATACCTTTTCTCATCAGCAGTTAGAGCAGTCTTGTGACTTCTATCAGTGTCTGGATAAAGCTTGTAGGAGGAGTTTTCGTTCTTCCCTGATTGTCCTATGAGGCTGCAGGACCCCTGACCCTCTGTCAGGACAGTGCTGATTGGACTTGTACTGATCACATGCATTCTACCAAGAAATAAAAAATCTCTAGCAATACACACCAAACTGAACATGTGCAGCTTGCCCCCAAGGCTCTGTTCTATCAGGAGATGGTTTGGGGACTGTGGAAGAAGGGGAGGATCAGAGAAGACATAATCAGACAGCCTTTTTACACAATGCAGAGGATTAACCCCTTAGGTTCCACAGTGAGAGTAGATAGATAGATAGATAGATAGATAGATAGATAGATAGATAGATAGATAGATAGATAGATAGATAGATAGATAGATAGATAGATAGATACACATTTCCCATTTAAAAAACAAAAAAAACACTAAATTTAAAAAAAACAAACAAACACTTTATTTCATCTGTAAATACCTTTGCAATGCTTTGTACTAGAATTATAATTTTTGTGTAATTTTAAAAAGACTACATACTAGAATATGCACATTGTATGTGCAGTAATACTATTTATTTTTAAAATAACACAGTTAAAGGAAAAATTTTATTTTGTTTAGCTTTGTTGCATTTTATTGTCTAAGGATTGCAAAAAAAAAACTTGTTGCAAGAAAATATCATAATTGCCTTGTTTGTCCTTAAAAAAATAAATAAAATAAATGTATTGCCTTGTTATCTTTATTAATAACAAAGTTATTGCTGAATAAACAGGTCCATAGCAGAAATGTAAAAATTGCTCTGGTCCATGTGAGGTGAACAAATATGAGAGGCAAAGTGGTTAAAACTGAACTCCAAGCAAACACCCATAGCTGATTGGCTCAGGAATGGCAACTGCCTTTCAAGTTCGGACCAAACCCAAGTTCATTACTAATCCTGAGGATTCCATCTCTGCCTGCCACTAGAGGGTGCTATTAAGAGACATACTTCCCATGACACCTAATGCACAGCTGTCTACTAACAGCCCACTTTAATAGCAGCTGAGAGCAACGTCCTCAGTATCAAAATGGCAAAACATTGGGAGGCTGCATGTACGCCATGCCATTTATATTATTTTAATAAGCTGCAGAGACAGAGGAAATGCACTGAAAATGCAGTTACCTATTAGAGCAGCTGTAAACCGCTGGATGTTTTTATTTTTGTTTTTCTCTTACCCTGCAAGGTCATAAAGTATGCATCGCGCTGCAGACGCTCCCATCTTCACCTGTCTTACTTGTGGGTTCGCTCTGTGACCGGCCAAAGCCGCGATGACGTCACTCCCACGCATGCGTTCCTTCAGAGCGCATGCGCCAGTGATGTCACTGGCTGCATGTACAGTAAATATCTCCTAAACAGCGCACGTTTAGGAGATGTTTACACTACCTATAGGTAAGCCTTATTATAGGCTTGCAAAATGTATTCAAAAGAAGGAAACATGGACTTTAGAGGCACATCTGTAGCGTTGAAATACAAAATGAACTTTAAAATTCACATTATTGACATGATATGTTAAAAACAAAACCTGGTGTTTGGTCTAAATGACGCTCACACCACCTAACACAACCAACTATTACCACAGTGGAACAGATCGATCAATAATGATTCAAAATGAGATGATGTCAAATGGAAGGAGCAGCTGGTTGGTGGTAGAGACGTAGTAAAGAAGCTCTACATGTTACGCACTCTTATGCCCCGTACACACGGTCAGATTTTCCGATGGATAATGTCCGATCGGAGCGTGTTGTCGGAAATTCCGACCGTGTGTGGGCGCCATCGGACATTTTCCATCGGATTTTCCGACACACAAAGTTGGACAGCAGGAGATAAAATTTTCCGACAACAAAATCCGATCGCGTCAATTCCGACCGTGTGTGGCCTGTTCCGACGCACAAAGTGCCACGCATGCTCAGAAGAAATTCCGACACGGGACAGCTCGTTCTGGTAAACTTAGCGTTCGTAATGGATAAAGCACTTTCGTCACGCTGCAATGTAAAAAATGGTTTAATACAGCGCACTCTCTTCTTCTTTATAATGTGACAAGAATTAAGTCGTTTTGATGCTCATATTCACACACACTTCTCACAAACTTTTTTCGTTACTATTTATCGGGATTCCCTCAATATATTTTGATTTCTCACATCTGACAACATATTTTTTATTTATTTTTTTTTACTTTAATGTAGAATCTTTTTTTGTGTTTCTCTTTTTATTTTTTATTTTTTGTTGGTGATTTTGATTTGTACTCCCGAAAATGTTTGTGTGTTTTTTGTGACAAGTTCCCACAACACCATTGATATGTTGTTCTATTTAATCTGTAGGAGGAGATTGTTTGGTGTTGTTGTCCCTTGTTAATTTCACATTGTACTTTAGAAATGTACCTGAATACTCACCAACAAACTGTCCTTTTTGGATGAAAACACACACAGGAGAGTAGAATTTACCTAAAAATTTTTTATTAAGGGGTCACAACTATAAACAAAGAGGGAGGCAACGCTGGAGAAACTGCAGAAGTGGGTGAAGCCTTGGACCCCCAGGGCAGACATCAATTATTTAAAAGCAAAATTGGTGGCCTGAGGAGTCCATATCTAAGGGAGGGCAGTCTGGTCCAGAAGTCCCAGAGATCCGGAAAGCAGCAGATGACATCTGTGTCCCCAGGCTGTGGTCATACGAGAGACTGCATCTTCTGTCAGACCAGACTGAACCCAGGTCATCACTCTCAGGTCTTCTTTCCACGCTTCCTTACAGGCTTTGGCTGTGGTGGTGGAGTTGTGGCAGCAGGAGGAGGAGGAGGAGGAGGAGGATCGTCCCTCTCCATGACATCCGTCTTGTGTGTCAGTTCCCCACTCTCCCCCTTCCGAAGGACTTTATAAATCAGGTCCTCAGAAATCTTGCGTTGGCCCTCCTGCATGCCCAGCAATTTGGTGGCAGCCATGCAGGCAAAGGCCTCTGCAGGACTGGGGAAGGCTCTGAGGGACGCAGAAGCCTCCTGAATCAGCCTGTACGCTGAATCCTGCACAGGACTGGGAGTGGCCTTCCTGGCCCTTTTATATGGCAGGCGGAGGGGAGGGACCTGAGACTCAGTCAGGCTGCGACTTGTCCCAGGCTTCTCTTGGCTGACACTTAGCCCCGCCTCCTCCTGGCTGCCACTAATCCCCGCCTCCTCCTGGCTGCCACTAATCCCCGCCTCCTCCTGGCTGCCACATTCCACAGCCTCCTCCTGGCTGAGGTCTTCCTGTGTATGAGAAAGGGACATAGTTTTAGTATTGTTTTCATCAATCACACACAATTTTCACCTCCTGACTGCTGCAAATTGAATGTTAACAAATATAACAGACTATCCTTCTGAGCCCAGCATTTTTCATTCTTGTCCCAATTTTGGGTGCCCACTACTGTCTATTGATATGTAAAACACTTTCAAGCAGCAATTAGTGATCAATAATAACATCTAGTAAACATCATTTATTTATTGCCCAGAAATCTGTAGAAGAATGCTATACCTGGCTCCAGCTGGGCTCCTCCACTTCTTCCTGGCTGGAAGGCCTAGGTTGGACATCGGAAGCCTCAGCTGGTGTGGAAGGAAGCGTGGAAGGAAGAGTGGAGAGGGATTCCCTGACTTCAGTGTGGTCTGACAGAAATCGCAGTCTCTCATAGTACCACAGCCTGGGGACATAAACATCATCTGCTGCAGCTCCGGACCTCTGGGAATCTGTGACCTTCTTGCGCTCCCTAAGATAAGTGCTCCTCAGGCCACCAATTTTAGCTTTTAAATAAGGGATGGTTGCTGTGGGGACCACCGGCGTCACCAACTCCAGCAGTTTCTCCAGCGCTGCCTGCCTCTTCTGTTTGTGATTATAGTGGGGGTGTCTCACCTGCCACAGACAGGGCAGCTCCCTGTACTTGTCAATGAACAGGGGCAGGAAATTGTGGTTGTTGAACCCATCCATTTTCTCTGCAAGACACAGCACAAGACAAACCCTAATGTCAGGCCAAACTCCCCTAATCTTGTTACAATATAGGCTTCAATTTCGAAGCAGTATAGGCCCAAGTTTAGATCCTACCTTCGTTAGCACGATCGGCGTCTCCGATGCTCCTTCCTCCGCTCACAGATCGTACGTAAGACGCGCGCGTTACGATTTATACACACTGCGCATGCGTATAACTCCGCCCGCCCCTGACGTTTTTTCTATTCTATTCCCCGCCCCTTTTTGTTCGGCGCAGTGGAGGAAGAGCACATGGCGGAGAGACAGCAGGATAGTGCTAAGTACAGCAACGAGGAGGAGGAGGAGGAGGAGGAAAGGCCGGAGCCTGAAACGTCCCGATCCAGAAGGAGATTAAAGGACTCAAATATGTCCTTTGGGGAGATGTTGGAAATGGTGGACATCCTGAAGAAGGCCGACTATGATGGAAAGTATGGGCCTTACCCCAACCACAATGTCCGAAAGGCCAAGATCATGGCGAAAGTGGTCAGGAGTCTGCACCGGAAATTCGGGGTACGACGATCGAAAGATCAGCTCAGGAAGCGGTGGTCGGACCTGAAATTACAAGAACATGAGCAGTACAGAAAGATCCGGAGAGTGCTGCAAAAAAGTAAGTAGTTGTGCTGTGTTCCTATTGTTCTTGTGTTTATTACGTTCGTGCTGCTCCATGTGCTTTTAGGAACTGTTGTACAGTTTAAAATGGCAACTTTCATGTTCATGGGCACATTATTCGTTCGGATCACACATTTTTTTTTCGGACTATAAAACACCATTGTTTAGCCCATATGCATTTGGCCACCATTTTGAGGCCCTATACTTGTCTTCAAAGAATTGGGTTGTGTAGATGGCTTTGTTACTAGAATGAAATGCAAACTAGATTGTGTGTAAGGAGAGGACACTCAGCAGCTGTTTTCACATCTGGACACTGGAGCACTAGTGTGGGACCCCAGTACACCCTTTTTATTAGGGGGGCCACACAGGTGCTCCAGTGTATACTATAGGGGGGGGCTACATCTGTGAAGCTTGTACTAAACAGGTAAAGTATTGCAGCTTGACAAAGGACACTAAAAAAGCGACATCTTGGAACTCTGCTAAAATAGACAATTGTACCCCACTTCCAAGCAATGTTTCATCTTTATAGTTCTGCCATCAAATATCTGTGTGCTAATTATACCATTTTTGTTTTACATAGGGGAGAAAAGACTCGGAGGACACCCCTCATCCGAGGAGACCAGAGCCCCCCCCCCCTCTGGAAGAAGGGGAAATACCAACACAAGCTGAGCAGGAGGATGAAGACGTGGTGGAACTAGTCACCACAACAGGTGAGTGTCTGCAACCACAGGCTCAGATAAGAGATGGATGGCGGCATTTTTTTAGACCTAATTTATTTTGGGTTTCCTTTCTTTTTAGGTGATCGTGAGGTTGTGGATGAAGATCCTTTCACATCCGAAAGTGCCCAGATCCTGATCAGGGAGATCATGGGGTGTAATTTACAATTGGAAAACATCAAGCAAAACATCAATGATGTTATTCCAAAATATAAAAACATCATTGATGTTTTGGGGCGAGTTTAAAACCCCTCCAAATCACTTTCTTCTTTTGTCTGCTACAATGTGCGAAATGTTTTTGTGATTTTTCCCAAAGCCAAATTTGGAGGATGCACACAGTGTGTCAACATGTGCTATCTGCCATCACGGGAGATCAATGGACGCGTTTTGGGGGTGCAACTGCTTCCTCAATAATAAAGTAGCGGTGAGGAAGGGCTTTCTCCCCCAAAACACATCCCTTGATCCCCCCTGATGGCAGATAGCACATGTTGACATTGTGAAATTTGTGTGCATCTTCCAAATTTGGCTTTTCCAGGGGTGATTTCCCCCCATCTGAACGCAATATCAAACCCAGTTCCTAAATACTCATGTCTGATATTGCCTTCCAATTCTACCAAATGTGAACTTTGTAAGATCAAGATTTGTGTCTTTCTTGTGGGTTTTACACAGGCCTGTTTTCTATAAAATGGACATTTTGATTTTGGATAATGACACCACAAAATATGTTATACAATAAACATGTTGGTTTGTCAGAAAAACCTTTGGTAAATGCACATGTGATTGTGCTGGTATTAAAAAGATTGCTCATCAAGAATGTGTGGATTATTGTCTCAACGCTACAACACTTTTGGGGTGATGTAATTGTTGTTTGATGAGAAAATGGGGGTTATTTCCTAAGGGCAAATCCACTTTGCACTACAAGTGCAGTTTTTGCATTTAGTAAATAACAGCCAACAGTGCTTTGTATAAGGTTACACAATCACGCCATTTTCTGCACTCAACACATTTCTGTCAGGGTCAGCTCAAACAAACACAAGCAGTAAATGTCCACAAAGAAGAGCCTGGGGGGAGATGCCTGTCAAGAACTTGAGGTCCTGCAGACTTCTCCCTGTGGCCAAATACCGCAAGGTAGCAACCAACCTCTGCTCTGGAGTGATGGCTTGCCTCATGCAGGTATCCTGCCTGCTGATATAGGGGGTCAGCGAAGCCAACAGACGGTGAAACACGGGGTCCGTCATCCGGAGAAAGTTCCTGAAATCCTCAGGATTCTTCTCACGGATCTCACGGAGAAAGGCATATGAGAGAACTGGTCACGCTGAAGCAACCAATTCTTGGTCCATGAACTCCTCCCCACCCTGTTCATGGACTGGACTTGTGTCAAGGTCAGGACCCCAACACCAAGCCCCCGCACAGCACGAACTATACGAGGAGTACGCATACGAAACATGGCTAGAAAACAGTCGGCTGCTCAGAACGAAGTAACAGAACGCACTGAAGAACAGCAAGGCCTGTGAAGAGCGACCTGAAAAACAGCAACGAGCGGACAAGAACGCACAGAAAACTCCGATACGAACTGACTGCACGCACTGAAGAGCAGATACAAACCCACAAGCACAAACTGAACGTCAGAAAACGATCTGAAAGCCACGAGTCTGAAAAAGCGCGAATCGTCTCTCACCAAACTTTTACTAACACGAGATTAGCAAAAGGAGCCCAAAGGGTGCCGCGCTTGGTTCTGAACCGGCCTTTTCTAGTCTCGTCGTACGTGCTTGACGTCACCGCGTTCTTGGCGATCGGAAATTCCGACAACTTTGTGCGACCGTGTGTAGGCAAAACAAGTTTGAGCCATGTTGTCGGAATGTCCGATCAATGTCCGACCGTGTGTACGGGGCATTAAGCGCTTCTTCAGGAGCTTGCAGTCTAATATACACACGAGAACAATAAAAATAATTAAAAAACAAACAAAGACAGCCGAATAATGTATCAGAACTGAGAATGTAACAATCATTTAATAATAGTGTAGACAAAAATTAACATGTCAAGGAGTCTGCCCCTCACCCCTACCCCCCAAAAACCCTTAGGAAGCAACTAACCCAGAAAGCATGTGATCATAGGTGGACACAACCCAATTGCAGGGACGTATAAAACGGTACAAATGTGATCTTCTAAGGCAGGTAACAGCTAATATAAAACAGGGAGGAAGCATACTTATGATGCATAGTATACAAAAGAATATACGCAGGCAAACCTGGCAGGCTCATCCACCAATCAGCGGTTTCTTATGCCTTAAGCAATATAGAGCTCTAGAAGGAAGTGTACAAATATGTATGTGTCTATACGTATAGAAAAACAAGGCACAAGAGAAACACTCTATCTGTAAAAAACAGCCAAGGATGGTGTACAGAGTTCAAAAGATGCTTACTGAAGGGTCCTTAATAACTTGTGTGGGACGGGGGTAATAACCATATCCTCAACAGCCATGATCGGCCGGCGGGGCTGGGAGGAATCAACTTCGCAGGCATGCCCCGGGGGGGGGGGGAAACGTGGTTCATCTGCCCGCTCACACACTCCTTCTACTGAACTGCGGGACCATGCGGCCGTCTCGGCGGGTCCCCTGCCTGCCGCTGAAGCGGTCCTCCAATGAGAAGGTCTGGGGGGGATTGGCAAGTGTTGGTGAGTGAGGTAGGTGGATGTTATAGCGATGACGATTGTTTTTGCATGGTGTTGGGGTTCGTTGGCAGGAACATGGAGGATAGGGTCTCTACCTCCAAGTTGGGTCAAAAAATGGCCAGCTTAGCCTTTTGGTTTCAGATGTCGGGGGTCAGGGATGTCACTAAGCATGCATTGGTGAAGAGGGTTTTGAAGGGCTACAGACGGGGCAAGGCCAAGCCGGATGCTCGCCGCCCGGTCTCCTTACACACGCTGGGCACCCTCTTAGGTAGTCTGGGCAAGGTTTGCTCATCGGCTTATGAGGCTGCGCTTTTTAGGACGGTGTTTATCTTGGCTTTTTTTGGGGCATTGAGGAGTAGTGAGTTGGTGTGCAGATCTAAATGTGGAGGTGAAGGGTTGTATGTGGCCAATGTGGTGCAACGGGGTAATTTGTTTTTGCTTTTCTTCTGCAGGTCCAAAACTGACCAGCGAGGTAAGGGCGCATGGGTTACTTTGGGTGGTGCCCATGGCTCACCTGCGTGCCCAGTGTGGGCGGTGTGGGAGTGGTTCGTGTTCAGGAGGGCGGAGCCTTGGCCTTTCCCGAAACACCTGGATGGGTCCGCCTTGTCCAGGTTCCAATTTGGGTCAGTTTTAAGAAGAGTCTCCTGGGCTTCCCTACACAGGACAGGACAGGCTGGTGCATCAGCTTGGGCGCTGGGAGTCGCAGCGTTTCAGGTTATACGTGTGGCCCTACCTGTTGTAGTGGTTGTTGGGGTCCTGTTAGGAGTACTATCGGCCTGCGTCAGGGCTGGGTTGCAGTGTTCATCTGTCTTTATGTTTCATCGTGTTTCTGTGTTTTGGTTTTGTCTTTCTGTGTCAGTGTCGTTGATTCTATGTTGTTTGCAGTGTTAATTTTGACAGCAAACTTAGTTTTAGTCTTAGTCTTAGGACTAAAATGGCATTTTAGTTTTAGTCCCATTTTAGTCTTCTGCAATTGTTTTAGTTTTAGTCGTATTTAGTCAACTAAATCTCCAGTACATTTTAGTCTACTAAAATGTCCTACGTTTTAGTCACCTAAAATCTAAAGTACATTTTAGTCGACTAAAACTCATTTTAGTCGTCTAAAATCTAATGGGTGTAATTAAATTGTAATGCATTAGTTAACGTTTCTCTACAATTTCCAAACTCATTATATACTTCTGGTGTGAAAAATCGAATATGTTATTTATTATGGTATTGAGGTATGAACATGCACTACGGACTAGTGTTAATTTTGAAGTCAAATTTCAATTTAGTTTTAGTCTTAGTCTTTTGACTAAAATGGCATTTTAGTTTTAGTCGTATTTTAGTCATCTCAGTTGTTTTAGTTTTAGTCGTAATTTAGTCAAGTTTTAGTCGTATTTTAGTTGACTAAAATAATATTAATTTATTCGACTAAAATGTTTTAGTCGACAAAATTAACACGGGTTGTTTGTGGTTTTTAACGGGGGTTCGTGTTGGTTTTATGCTTCTGTCTTGTTTTTCAGGTTCTGAATGTTTGGCGTGGACCCTGGGCCACTCTTATGTGTTGTGGGGGGCAAAGAGGACTGAGGTTAGGCCCGAGGGTGGGTTAGTTGGGTTTTCCCAGGGACCAGGTCAGGATCAGGGGGATAGGGGTCCCGGGATGTTACGGTCCGGGGTTCTCCCTGAAGTACATCACTATGCCAGGCTTGATAGGCCCCCGGACGTGCTCCTGCTGCATGTGGGGGGAAATTATTTAGGGCTCCTGGCCTCCCGTGAATTGTGCAGGGATATAAAATTTGATTTCCTGCGTTTCCGGGCCCTGTTCCCAGACACCTTTAGTGGGTTGGTCTGATATGGTTGCTAGGACGTCCTGGCGTTTAGCAGTGTCTGTGGAGCGGGTTAATAAAGCCAGGATAAGAGTAAATAAGGGGGTAACTAAATTCTTTGTCCGTAACAGAGGTTTGGTGATCTTGGTAGACTTGGAGAGGGAACCTTGGCTGTTCTTGATAGGGAACGGGGTCATTTGAGTGCAGTAGGGATTGATCTTTGGTTTTTGGGACTGCAGGACGGTATTCAGCGAGCCCTGTGGGTGTGGCGGGTGTAAGTTGTGGCGGGTGTAAGTTGTGGCTGGGGGCCGTGGAAAGGCAAGGTGATGCCAGATACAGCTAGTTGGTCAGTCAAGGGTGCCTTCAAAAATCCTAGGCAGTTACATTCATAAACATTTTTTCTGTTTTTTACCGTTTTTATATTATGTAATAAAGTGGTTTTATGGTTGGTTATTGTAATAAAGGGCTGCTATGGCCATTTAAACCCAAAGAAGTATGTCTGGTTTGAATTATCTAAATAAGGTAAGGTGGTATTTGGGTAAGTGGCATAACAGCCGGTACTTGGGCAATACCCCAGGCAAGTATAGGCCAGGAGCTCAAGTGTAGGGCCTACATGATGGGGTTTGACCAGAAGGGCTATAGTAACGTAGGGGATACAAATAAGTTCAGTTAATAGGAGGGATAATTATTAGTATTACCCCATTGGAGGATATTAGGGTGGGGCTGGGGGTGGACAGAGTGGTCCTAGGGGGTTCCTAGGTAGGAGGCGACCCTCTAGTATCACTTGGACCAGTGGACAGCAACAGACAAGATTCTCCCGCCCCATTTTGCTGTGGTAGTCAGCGGTGTGTTTATTTAGTTCCGTTCTGTTAGTGTTATCATATAGATGGGGATTGCACGGAGTCATAGCAGCAGGCAGAGGTTGTAGGGTTTTTGAAGGCGGGGATGGTTAAGTTCTTTGGAGAACGATGGGTTTGGCCCATCTCTGGTATGGGTATACCTGCCCTAATAAGGGCGGAAGTAATAAGTGGTGGGGCAGTTGGCTGTATCGGCTGGTGAATTTGCCAAACAATTGTCCCCAAGCTGGCGTAAGTTGTGGCTGGGGGCCGTGGAAAGGCAAGGTGGTGCCAGATACAGCTAGTTGGTCAGTCAAGGGTGCCTTCAAAAATCCTAGGCAGTTACATTCTGTCAGAGAGGTTATGGTATGTTTTTTCTGTTTATTACTGTTTTTATATCATGTAATAAAGTGTTTTTATGGTTAGTTATTGTAATAAAGGGCTGCTATGGCCATTTAAACCCAAATAAGTATGTCTGGTTTGAGTTATTTAAATACGGTAAGGTGGTATTTGGGTAAGTGGCATAACAGCCAGTACTTGGGCAATACCCCAGGCAAGAGATCATTACTTATCTGAGAGTCACAAATTGCTCAAGGAACCCCTAGCAACCTGGAGGAAATGTAGTTGAGAAAGACTGGACCAGAGGATGCTAGACGTCCTCTACCCAGGACATGATTGGAAATCTAACGTGCTGCAGCTTCTAATGCATACTGTGAGAAGCTGACAGTGTGCAGTGAAATCAGAATACATCATTTCAGTACAGGTGAGGTGCCTGTAGTACTGTGCAAGAGCGAAGGTAAAGCCAGAGTTTAGCTTTAAGTCTAGCAGACAGTTGTGCAGTTGTCTTCAGAACTTACATTTCCAAACAAGCCTGCTCCTCTGACAACATTTCTCCAAAATACTACTGCTTTCATAGCTGCTGCTCTAGATGAAGGTCACTTTTTTTTCTGACAACCTTCATATGAATTGGAGGTCTGTTTCTAAACCAGCCCGTGAATGTGCTTTTAGAGGAGAGAAGTAAAAAAGTCTGTTCCTGTTTACAAGCCCTTACAGTACTAATGTGTATCTTTAATTAACACAGTGAGAAGGTTAGCTGTGTGTCTTGGCATACCAGGAATTCTAAGGGCTGTTTGCTCTGTCGCCTATTTCCTAAAATGAGCATAAAAAACGGAGTTGGAAAGAAGATAGAAAATAACAGATTTGGGAATAATAAATAAATCGCTGAAATGATGGATTTCACATTTTATATGTTATGTTTTGCATTTGTTTATGAATGTTGTGTTACATTACTAAAATTGTTAACAAACACTAAGCCTAGTTTCACACTAGAACTAGAAAACTGAGATCCGTGAGCATTTCCTGCACCGCGTTAAAAACGCACTGCAGTTGCGATCTGCAGTGGGTGTCAATGTTAAGTTAATGACACCCCAAAAACATATTTTTTACTGCCCTACAAGAAGATTTTGCGGAGCACTACACATTGCCGCTGTGTGGGCATCTGCGCTTTACCGCCGATGCTCGGGCGCTGGCAGTGTGAAAGTGCCCTAATGGTGACGCTGATTGCAAGCTGGTGTGTCAGCCTGCAATAAAAAGTGAATGAGCTTAGTGTGATAGTGGGTATTCACACCCAATCAGCAATTGTGATCAGATTTTATCCTAGACAATTTTTCTCAGCAACTATATCATGAAGGCTCTTCATTTGTGAACTAATCTGTGTAATCTGTGGTTCACCACGGAGGAGGTAACTACCATAACCTATCGGGAACGGCTTATTCCCGGAGGAGTACAAGGATCTGGATATCCCGTTAAGTGTGGAGCTAAGGAGGAGGTGAATGCCTTGAGGACTGCCACTACACTCACTGCATGTGATTTACCACTGCAGGGGTGCAGGGATCTGGTGAGTGGGGAACTGAAGGGGAGCATGGAAGTCACCTAAACTGCTGCATAGGCACGAGTCACTTTTGGACAAGGACAAGTCACTTCAAACCTTGCCACTTTCTTGCACTACTAAAAGACTGAACTTATGCCAACCACCGTTTTTACCGTATTTATCGGCGTATAACACGCACTTTTTTCCCCTTAAAATCAGGGGAAAATCATGGGTGCGTGTTATACACCGATCCCCGCCGATCTCTGCTGTCTGTGGAGTGCGAGAGGAGCCGAGTAGCCGAGTACACTCGGCTTGGTCGCGCTAAATTTAAAAACAAAACATGCTGCAGATGGACACTGGAAGACTGCAGATGGACAGTGGAAGGCTGCAGATGGACAGTAGAAGGCTGCAGATGGACAGTGGAAGGCTGCAGATGGACAGTAGAAGGCTGCAGATTGACAGTGGAAGGCTGCAGATGGACAGTAGAAGGCTGCAGATGGACAGTGGAAGGCTGCAGATGGACAGTGGAAGGCTGCAGATGGACAGTAGAAGGCTGCAGATGGACAGTGGAAGGCTGCAGATGGACAGTGGAAGGCTGCAGATGGACAGTAGAAGGCTGCAGATGGACAGTAAAAGGCTGCAGATGGACAGTAGAAGGCTGCAGATGGACAGTGGAAGGCTGCAGATGGACAGTAGAAGGTTGCAGATGGACAGTGGACAGGCCTGTACTGGCCATCGGGAATACAGGGAGTTTCCCGGTGTGCCGATGGCTCAGTGGGCTGGTTTCAGTGACAGCCTGTCAAAGTAATGGCTTTCTTGGTTCGCCCTCAACTTCACACAGTGATGTGAGAAAGATGAGAAAAATACAGAGGAGAATAAGTGAAATAGTAAAAGAGGTTAGTGAGGACTCCTTATGTTATGCTACTTATGTTTTTTTGCACAATTGCGTAAAGTTTATATACTGTTTTTGTGCTTGTTTGCACAAATAAAGTGGGCCGGTCTGGATGAAGTCCAGGGCCAAATTTTTATCCCAGTCCAGCCCTGACAGTGGAAGGCTGTAGGTGGACAGTAGAAGGCTGCAGATGGACAGTAGAAGGCTGCAGATGGACAGTGGAAGGCTGCAGGTGGACAGTGTTCAAGGTTGCATTGAAAATGTAAGTTTTTTTTCCTTAAACATCCCTCCCAAAAGTTTTTTCCTTAAACTTCCCTCCTAAACTTGGGGCGCGTGTTATACGCCGATAAATACGATATATGTTTTTTTTTCCCATGGAAAATTCCTTAAAATAGAATGTGTTAATGCACTTATTATATTGTTTTTGTTCACTAATGATTTGTTCACAATCAATTTATGTTGCAAGCTCATGATATAGTTGCTGAGAAAAATTGTCTAGGATAAAATCTGATCACAATTGCTGGTTGGGTGTGAACACTCACTATCACACTAAGCTCATTCACTTTATATTGCAGGCTGACACACCAGCTTGAAATCAGCGTCACCATTAAGGATCTTTATTTTATATAAATCTGTCTCAAAAACAATGTGAGAACACCCGCCATAACATTTATCTTGTGTGGGGACAACCACACTACTCAGCACTCTCCACTTAAAAGAGTGATTCACTGTGGAGGTTTACCCTCAGGTGACGGCAGTCTCTTTTCACCTATTTATTGCACATTCACCTGGGAAGAGTGACCCATTGGAGGAGCACTCTTTAGGTGATGGGCAGCGCCACCAACCCCTATCTTTATATACTTTTACTATTGGTACTTCCGATTGGAGCCCCTTGGGGGGAGGCAGCAGCCTAACTTACACCTAAGCGCGGAAATTAACAAATATTATATTCTGGGAAAATCAGTGAGCCAATCACACAAGCAGGAAATGATGTGTCTGGGGGGTGTTCTGCACACATTCTGTGTACAGAACACCTCCAAGTAGCCATATTGCATTGTAGATTGAAAAGGAAAGTTGTAGATTGAAAAGGAAAGGTCATTTTTAATAACATTCAATTACAATATGACTTGTGTCGCACTTGTATCCGCTAAATTATTTTTTCTTTATTTGCTATTTTTTTCCCTACGAAAGTGGAGTTGCCCTTTAAAAACAGATAACCATTATATCAATATCCAAAACCTCAATAATCAGTATTGGCACAATACAAAAAATGCAAACAATAATAATAAATAATAAGAAAGCCCCAATCTGTCAATATATAGTGCTATATAGAAAATACAATTCAGTCTCTCTTTAGACACTCATTAAATCCAGCAGTGATAATGTGTGCATTTTTCCGTGATCCTATGACATCAACACCGATAGCGATTTTATAATGTGCTCCTATGAATAAATCACTTGTGTCACCATTGTGTTCACAGAACTCTCACCTCCAGGAAGATGTAATCAAGCCTGTAAATATAAATCCACCAGGATTACTCCAATCTTGAATCCTCCAACACCTCCTGCCCACTAGGGATTCTTCTATAATCCTATAATTCCCAGTAGCTCCAGTAATGTGCAGGGTGAGGTGCCTTTAAGACTCTTGCATATTCATGCAGCCATATCTGCCATGCAGTTTAACTGCTTGCCGACCGGCTCACGCCGATATACGTCGGCGGGAGGGCACGTACAGGCATATTAAGGTACCTGTACGTTGCCCTTTAAGAAGTGGTTTGCCGGCACGCGCGCCCCGCCGCGAGCTCCGTGAGTGTGATCGTGGGTCCCGCGGACTCGATGTCTGCGGGGATACCCGCGATCGTCTCACGGAGAGGAAGAATGGGGAAATGCTGATGTAAACAAGCATTTCCCCGTTCTGCCTAGTGACACTGACACTGATCACATAGCCCCTCCCCCCACAGTTATAATCACTCCCTAAGACACACTTAACCCCTACAGTGCCCCTTAGTGGTTAACCCCTTCACTGCCAGTCACATTTACACAGTAATCAATGCATTTTTAATCGCACTGATCGCTGTATAAATGTGAATGGTCTCAAAATAGCGCCAAAAGTGTCCGGTATGTCCGCCATAATGTCGCAGTCATGATAAAAATCGCTGATCAACACCATTACCAGTATAAAAAAAAAAAATAATAAAAATGTCATAAAACTATCCCCTATTTTGTAGACACTATAACTTTTGCGCAAACCAATCAATAAACGCTCATTGCAATTTTTTTTTTTTTACCAAAAATATGTAAAAGAATACGTATCGGCCTAACCTGAGGAAAAAAATGTTTTTTTTATGTATTTTTGGGGGATATTTATTATAGCAAAAAGTAAAAAATAATGTGTTTTTTTCAAAATTGTCACAATTTTTTTTTTTATAGCGCAAAAAGTAAAAAATAATGCATTTTTTCAAAACTGACGCTATTTTTTTCTTCATAGCGCAAAAAATAAAAACCGCAGAGGAGATCAAATACCACCAAAAGAAAGCCGGGACAAAAGGACGCCAACCTTGTTTGGGAGCCACGTCGCACGACCGTGCAATTGTCAGTTAGAGCGTCGCAGTGCCGAATCGCAAAAAACGCTCTGGTCTTTTGCCAGCCAAATGGTCCGGGGCTTAAGTGGTTAAAAACGTGTAAACCGCATAAAAACATATAGAGGTTCTGGAATACACTTCCTCATACGTCACTTCTGGTCTGCATCTGCCTCCGCTTGCACCCTACATGTTACGTTGCGGCCACTGATGTTACGTTTTTTCTTCTCCATACATTTGCTAACATTTCTAAAATGTTATTTTCACTGGGATACTGAGTGTAGATTAACCACTCGCCAGCCACAAAACTTACGTTATACAGCGGCGGAGCAGCTCTCCTGTGTCAGATCACATACCTAGTACATGATCCAGCACATCCGGGTAGGGGGCGTGCACGCATGCTGCCGGCACCACGACTGTGCTGTGATTAGATACAGCACAAGCCTATCAGCGAAGCCGGGAGGAGGAACACAGAACAGAGTCCCTTAGAAAAAACAGCACACATAGTACACAAAAACACTGGTTAGGCACACATTTAACCCATTGATCTCTGTCATGAGTACAGTGATAGTGGACAATTTTAGCATTGATCACTGTATTATTGTCACTGCTTCCCACAAAGTGTCAAAAAATGCACTGATTACTTTGTAAATGTCACTGGCAGGGAAGGTGTTAACACTAGGGGGCGATCAAGGGGTTAAATGTGTTCCCTGGGAGGTGTTTCTAACTGTGGGGGGAAGGGACTGACTAGAGGAGGAGAAAAATCGCTGTTCCTAATAGAGCTGCACGATTAATCGTATATAAGATCGCGATTTTGATTCACCCCCCCCGCGATCTGCAAGCTGGATTAGCTCGATTTTCCGGATCTCCCAGTCGGAAGCACGGAACCAGCCTGGAACGCAAATGGCGCCGATATCGGAACTGACGCCAGCAACCAGAACTGACGTCAGTCAGCATAGAGCATAGTACCGGCCTGGACTGCGCAAGCGCAATCAACACGCCGCTCGCTCCCAATGCTTGGGGCTGGTTATTTAATACAGCAAGGGGTGGATACTTTTCTCAAAGGGGCAGATGTATATATGGTTATAAAGACAGCAAGGGGCGGATGCTTTTCTCAAAGGGGCGGATGTATGGTTAACTATACATCCGCCCCTTTGAGAAAAGCATCCGCCCCTTTGAGAAAAGTATCCGCCCCTTGCTGTATTAAATAACCAGCCCCGAGCATCGGGAGCGAGCGGCGTGTTGATTGTGCATGCGCCGTCTACAGCTGATTTTTCTCTTTTTAAATTTAACCATTTTAAAGAATCGTGAGAGAATCGTGATCTGTATTATAAGCAAAAGAATCGCGATTCTCATTTTTCCCAGAATCGTGCAGCTCTAGTTCCTAATCACTAGGAACAGCAGATCTCTCTCTCTCCTCTCCTGTCAGAACAGGGATCTGTCTGTTTACATTGACACATCCCTGTTCTGGCTCTCTATCCCACGATTGCTGGTGGCCGGCGGACAATGCAGCCGCCGGCCACGCGCATCGGGTCCCCTGCCGTGCAGCGACATACACCTACGGCGATTTGCAGGAACGAGCCGACCTGCCGCAGTATAATGATGGCGGCTGGCCGGCAAGTGGTTAAACAACTGTAGTATCAGGCTGCAACATAACAAACATAACAAAATTTAAAAAAAGTGAAGGCAGTCTGAATACTTTATATATGTATATAAACAGTACATTCAAGTTTGCTTTTACATTTTCCTGGAATGACAGGTCCACTTCTTCAGCGGAGAATGCAGCACGCAGAAGGACAATAATCTCTAATCCAAATAAAGATAATTTTCACATAATGTTCTTCTACATATAGAAATTTCATCAAATATAATTTCCATATAATTAAAAACTTGGTCACATTCAAACCATATAAATGTATTTTTGGTGAAAGTCACATCCAAAAATGGCACCAAAAGCATGTCACTAAAAGGAGGAGGAATGAAGCCCCCTGTGTCAGTTAGATAAATAAATGAGGGGGTTAAAGTGGATGTAAACCCCAATTTTTTTTTTTTTTATATCATACTGTAGAGTATAAGATTTCCTATAATTTGAGCCCAGTCTTGCCACACAGAGTTAATCCATCTCTGAGCAATCCTCTTTTATTGTTCAGTGAGATAATTCTTGACAAACTGAGAAAAACTTTGTCAAATACTCCCCCTTGCTGTGAGTGACAGCCTAAGACACAGGCATTATTTTTTAATTCCCTCCCCCACTCCTTTCTTCAGCAGCTCTGCAAGGATTGGCTGTTCCACACCTCAGCATGATTTGACATGCTGAAGTCATGTGGTTACTTTCCTGTCTTTTCACTGGATGTTAGAGATCATAGCAGAGGTTCAGTGTTAGAAATACACAGGGGAGTGTAGAGGTGGGCGGGGAGTCTACTGACATCACAACTCCACCCACCGAGCTCCAGACAACAGACCCGCCCACAGAATCTGCAGTTTTTCAGGTCTAATAACAGACAGAGGGGAGACATTTGACAGATAAAGATACATGCAGGAGACATGTATATCCTTATAGATAACCCCTATGGCAGTAGTTTAGAAAGAATGACATTGGGTTTACATCCACTTTAAGGTGTCATAAAAAAGTGCCCCATAGGGTGTCCCCTATGTGATTGATTAATTTGTTTTTTGCATCTGCAACACTAGCCAGAATACAAGCAAATCCAGGCAGGCAAATCTGGGCAGCCCTTACCGGATTCACCCAACTGTACTAGAAATAGTCCTTTGTGAATTCAAGTGTCAGAAATATTATGAATATTGATTCAGATTAAACAAATGTGTTATAGGTGACAAGTACACTCCAAGAGTTTCAACCTGTTTATTTATGGCCCTGCTACCGGCCCTTAGTGACATATGTCAGTTATTTTATGGTTCTTGCAAACAGTTTTTCAAACATGAACACCTGCCCCTTATGGAACGATGTTTAAAGATTATTATTGCTGAAAAATCATTAAAAATTTAAAGAGTACAACAATTGCCTCTCTTTTATGATCTGCAGCAGACACATAAACTAAGAGAGAAAGCTGTAAAGTAAAGTTTTAAAGTACAACCACAGAAAAATATTTAAATGTTCTATTTTTTTGCATGTTGTATTTTTTTATGTTATTCTTTCTCATATAAAAAAGGTAACATCATAAATAGAATCGTCAGAAAAAAGTTGATCAAAAAACAATCCATATAATATGAAACATAGGGGGAGATTTACTAAAACTGGCACACTCAGAATCTGGTGCAGCTGTGTATTGTAGCCAATAAGCTGCTAATTTCAGCTTGTTCAATTAAAGTGTTACTTAACCCAGGACCCTGCATTCACTATATCTGGTCTTCCACAATACACAGAAAATGGAAATGCAATTATTTTAGTAAATGTAAACAGCAAAATACCTTTTCTCATCAGCAGTATATAGCAGTCTTGTGACTTCTATCAGTGTCTGGCTAAAGCTTGTAGGAGGAGTTTTCATACCACACTGGCTGCCCTATCAGGATGCAGGACCCCTGACCCTCTTTCTGGACAGTGCTGATTAGCCCTGTGCTGATCACATGCACTCTCACAAGAAAAAAAAAACTCTCTAGCAATACACACCAAACTGAGCATGTGCAGCCTGACTCCAGTAACTCTGTCTTATCTGGACATGTTTTGGAGTCAGTGGAAGAAGAGGAGGATCTGTGCATACAGGATCAAACAGCCTATTTACACAATGCAGAGTATAACAAGCATGCTTTACTGTATAAACAGACTGATTTTACCGTTGTGGGTTTAGTAATACTTTAAGCTTTGACAACAAACCTGGAAGCTGATTGGTTTCTATGCAGAGTTGCACCAGATTTTGCACTTTACAGCTTTAGTAAATCAACCCCATAGTGTAAATTGCTAAGATAAGCAGGGAGGCCTCAAAAGGCAGTAGAAGTTAGATGGCCATATAAGAATGTATGTGAGGCCGGACAAAAACGGAGGCACGTTACTTAATATATTTTTTTTTGTATAATCTTTATTGGAATGAAAGACATATTAAGTATTTGGAAATTAGTTTGACAGCAGACCTATCAAAGCTATATGAAGAAAATTATATAATATTCTTACGAGGTCTAAATTGAACAGGGGATTAGGTTTACCTAATTTGAGGAATTATTATGGAGCAATTGCTTTAACTAGAATTCTTAGTTGGGGACATCATACCACTCAAAAGGTCTGGGTGACATTAGAAAAGACATTGGCAGGTTGTGATTTAGCCCAAGCTCCATAGGTTCTGTACCCATATAGAGGGCTGTTTTCTTACTACCCATACCTTGAAGGTCTGGGATTCAGTTAACAAACAAGAATCTCTAGCTCAAAAAATCTATCCACTACTACCGTTAGAGGGTTTCTGTTGGTTCCCCCCGAGGGAGTCATTACTCTTTTTTTAAATCTTGGGCTATTGATGGAGACCCTAGCTTAAACTTATACGGAACGGGGACCTTAGAGAGGAATACGGTGAATTTCCAATGGATACCTGGAGGTATCAGCAATTACATACAATTAGCATTTTTGTACTGCCACCTAAAGGAGATTAGAAAGGCAGAACCTCTCTCTGATTTTGAATCTCTCTGGCATAAACAGCCAGGGGATGGTGGCTCTATGTCGTATGGACTGTTGAACAGACGTAGTGTCACCACAGGCCTTAGATTTTTTGGGGAGTGGGAATCGGAATTAGGCCACCATTTCACAGACTTACAGAAAATGAATATGTTAGGACCAGAACATACATCTTCTATGAATATTAAAACAAAGGAAACAAATAATAAACTTTTGTCCAGGTGGCACAGGGTCCAGAAGATGCTGGCCATTGCATACTCCTCAGTCTCGGATAGATGTTGGTGGGGCTGCGGGCAACAAGGATCCCATATTCACATCTGGTGGTAATGTCCTAAGATTAGGCCATTCTGGGCTGAGCTCAGGAATGTGATCTCACAAATAATAATAGCTTTGATCAGGGACGACCTGGTGCAATGCCTCTTTCATGGTACCCAAAGTTCCATTAGAGCATATAAAAAGAGCATAGTTCCACATTTGTTGGATGCAGCTAAAGGGCTAATTCCGGTCTATTGGAAAAAGCAGTAAGTACCTACTATAGAATAATGGGTGAGGCTGGTTAAAAAAATTATGAAAGATGAGAAATGGGTTTTTACTAATAGTAATAGACTAGAAGAGTTCAGCGCTAAATGGGAAACATGGGTTAAATATAGCACAGTGAACAGGAGTACACAGTTTCCTTTCCTGTGAAGGGAGAGGACATTGAATCCCCCCTCTCTCTTTCTTTCTTCTTTTTTTTCATGTTAGTTATATGTTTGTTTATTGATTGCAAAAAAGAAAAATGAATAAATAAAGATTAATATAAGTCCTAATAGCAGAACATACTATTGGGGAGGGGGCTATGGGTCTGTCTCAATGAGGGGTGACCACACACCCATCCTGGGTTATGTCTTTCAGTTTTTAGAGAGACCTCGAGGCATCTAAGCAGTAGGTAAGGGAAACAAGTACTTAAAAAAGACATGGAAAAAGAAAGGATGAAGAGAAGAAAGGGAAAAAAATGGCGGGGTGGGAAAAAGGAAGGTGAGTAGGGGAAGCTGTAGGGTATAGTAAGCGGGGGCCTCCTCTGGCTAAGCCACAAGGAGAGGCCTCAGCCGTATTCACCGTGGGAACATTGCAGAGATGTTCGAGGACCCCCGACAACCCACCCCGGCACTGCAGTGACACCAGCTTGGTTAGACTGCCAACAATTGTTTGATTTTTTTTCGTTACAGATAAACTCAATCCAGTAGAACAACATATTGCAGCATCTAGTGTGCGTATCTTTTATGATGCTCATAAGACTTTCCATCACCCTGATATCCTCAACCCTTCTGCTCCATTGTTGAACTGAGATAGGGTGGGGGGATTTCCACAAAGCCGATATGCATGACCATGCTATGTTCACTAGGTGGTGCAGCACTGATTTTTTGTAGGCTAATGTTGGCATCTGTGTACACTGTATTTATTAAAAAATAATTAAAGGAACACTATTTCCTATAATTAACTTATTATTGTTATTTATGTTTCTGACACAACTAGCTCAAATCTGTCTTCATATCAGTGTTCCTGAACCCTATTGCCACGTACACACGACCGGTTTTGCCGTCGGAATAAACTCGGAAGGTTTCTCCGACAGAATTCCATTCAAGCGGTCTTGCCTACACACGGTCAAACCAAAGTCCGACCGTCCAGAACAAGGTGACGTACAGCACGTACGACGGGACTAGAAAAAGGAAGTTCAATAGCCAGTAGCCAATAGCTTCCGTCTTGTACTAGCTTCAGAGCATGCGTCGTTTTTGGTCCTTCGGAACAGCATACAGACGAGCGGTTTTCCCGATAGGAATTGGTTCCGTCGGAAATATTTAAAACATGTTCCATTTGTAGGTCCGTCAGAATTTTCGAAAAAAAAGTCAGATGAGGACTACACACAATCAGAATAGACGATGAAAAGCTTCCATCTGACTTTTTCTGTCGGACATTCCGCTCGTGTGTACGTGGCTTATGGCTTTTTTTTTCTTTGCAGATCTAGCTTCTCTGTATTTTCACCCTTGCAACAAGATGCATATTTGAGGGGAATGCTTGACTCTGTGCCCATATAAAGGTAAATCTAAAGAGTTCTGATTTAAAGTCTAAATTCACCTATTCCAGAAAATAGCTTATGCATTCAAAGGTTTTCCCGTCCTAGCAATATGGCAAGATATGGGGATTGCTAACTGAGAATTAGGCTTCTGGAGGGGCCTAAATGGCCTACTGGTATGACAATACAATAAATGAACATTTTACGAAGCTCCACCGTTGTTGTTTTTTTTATTTACTGGAGTCCCTTGACTGCATAGGCTTTTTTTCTGGAAAAGGTGAACTTAGCCTTCAAGCATAGTGTTTCATGATCAGTATTAGTATTCTGTATATTACATTTTTTCTGCCTTCAGCTGTCCCTTAAATGATTTGATATTTTCATCATTACTCTGTCTGCTTAGTAATCAAGCACTATATTGTCCCTGAGCATATTACACTTTATTATTCTGTGTATTGATTGCTAATAGAGATCTCTACATTGATGTGAGTTATCATTTACCTTTGCTTGAACATTTCATAGAAGAACATTCTTGACATAACTACAGTTTTGTTCTGTGCAAGATATTACATGAATGTTGTGAACTTTGAATGTTGTTTTTTGCTCAGTTACTGTTGTATTTGTTGTAATGCTGGATGATATTGTAGGGCTTTTATTTTTTTCAGTTAAAGTACCCTGGTTTATTGCTTGGTAATAGGCAGTCTGTGGTTCAATTTTTGTATTACAACATATGTCCAGTGCCTTTACAGATTCAGTTTTATGCAATAAAACACTGCAGGGACATACACCGAACGGCCTTAACTTTATAACCACTGACAGGTTAATAACACTGAATATCCCATTACAATGGCATCTGAATATCATTGGGATTTATTAGGTAGCAAGTAAACATGTTGTCCCTGAGGTTGATGTGTTGAAAGAAGAAAAATGAGTATTGCATTATGTTGTGTATGGGACTGTGTAGCTGGTACCAATGCTGATCTGAGTCCACAGCCAAAAGCACCTACAATTGGCACATGAGCATTAGAAGTGGATTACAGAGCAACAGAAGAAGGTGGCCTGGTTTGAATCACTTTTTCTTTAACATCATGTATAAGGCCGGGTGCATGTGCCTCGCTTACCCTGGGAAGAGATGGCACCAAGATGCAGTATGGGAAGAAGGTAAGCCGTTGGAGGCAGTGTGATGCTTTGGTCAATATTCTACTGAGAAACCTTGGGTCCTGCCATTCATGTGGCTATTACTTGACACGTACCACTTACCTAAACATTGTTGCTGACCAAGTACATCTCTTCATATAAACTGTATTCCCAGATGGCAGTGGCCTCTTTCAGCAGGATAATGCACCATACCACACTGCAAAAATGGTTCAAGAAAGGTTTGAGCAACACAACAATGAGTTTGAGGTGTTGGCTTAGTCTCCAAATTCTCCAGATCTCAATCCAATTGAGCATTTGTGGGATGTGCTGGAAAAAACAAGTCCAATCTGTGGAGTTCCCACCTCACAAATTACAGGACTTAAAGAATCTGCTATTGACAGCTTAGTGCCAGATACCACAGCATACCTTCAGAGGTCTAGCGGCATCTATGCTTTGTCAGGGCTGTTTTGGCATCAAAAGGGGGATCTACTCAATATTAGTGGGTGGTCATAAAGTTATAGCTGATCAGTGCATGCACTTAATGCAAAGTGTGTTGCCACTAGCAATCAGACCATAATACATTCTGTACTAGATTTACTTTAAAAATTAAATTCCGATTGGTTGTTACTAGGGATGAACTTCTGATTCAGACCAAAGTAGAATTCGGTCCAAATTTTGCCTGCTCGGCATTCGGTAAATGGTCAAAATAAATAGGGAGTTTGTTTACATGCCAGCTAAGGAATTCCTGTCTGAAAGCGTAATGTAAACAAATAGGGAAGATGGTGGTTGAAATAATAATTGGTGAAGGGCTATCATGCTATTTGGTCAATAACATCAGCCACCATCCCCACCTCTTTGTTTACAAAAAATGTCCAGTGTGCATGAGGCCTAAAATATAGGATTTGTCAAAGTCTGTGCTATGTTTATTTACTGTTTATTTCTTTTTTTTTAAATGACTAGAGTGAATAGAGTAAGGGTACTATGTAAGGGGGCAGTATCTGGGGACCCCCTATATTTGAAGAGGGCCCTGCCCACAGACCACAGTCACTTGGCCACAGACATACGAGGTGTATTTAAAACGTTTGGCGAATGGTCTGATATCTCAACAGCAATATGGATCAGGTGTGCGCGCATGCACATGGCTATCCAGCGACATGTCGAGAAGCGCCACCTAGCGTGGAGTACACGTGTCCGTCAGAGTAAACTCGCTGCAGGCAGTCGGACATAGTCAGTGTTAGAGGTAAGGTCACAGTGCAATGGAGCAACAAGTAAACATCATATTCTGGTACAAATTAGTAAAAACGGTGACGGAGTTGCATGGAATGTCGGTGTAAGTGTACGGTATAGAAACTGTGGACAGTAAATGTGTTTATGACTGGTTCAAACGCAACGGAAAGGAGACTGAGGATGAGCCATGTTCGGGTCGGCCCTCGACAAGTAGAACCCCAGACATGATCGAGTGCAACAAATGCTGGCACAAGATCAGCGACTGACTCTATGATTGATGGTGGAGGAATTGGGCATTAGCAAGGACATGGTGCACACCATTGTCTGCAAAGGTTTGGGTAAGCGGAAGATCTGTTCCCCGTTTGTGCCACACAAGCTGACAGATGAACAGAAAGCAGAATGGATGGAAACCTCTGGAGATTTCACTACCAGTACCCATCCTTTCTGTGAACCATCGTCACAGGAGATCCGCGATCTATGTATGCCAATTCTTGGCTCAGCAAGGAGTATTTGTTTTTGATCATCCACCGTACTCCCCTGATCTGGTGCCTGTGGTCTTCTTTCTGTTTCCCCGCCTGAAGAACGTCATTAAAGGCACAAGTTTTGCAGACGTGGCGGCAATCCAAGAATGTGTGACAGCGGTTCTGTGATCGATTCCTAAATAGGCCTTTGCTGACATTTTCCAGAAGCTTTATGAACATTGCCAAAAGTGTGTTTTGAAGAATGGCTATTATTTTGAAGGCCGATAAAGGTAATTTGTTTGTATCTTCTATTTTGTTTGTTTTCTGATACCATTCACCAAACTTTTTAGACACACCTCGTACATTCGTATTTGGTCAATGACATCAGCCACCTTCCCTGCCCCTTTATTTACAAACCAGCTATCAGCTATCAGAATCTGTCAGTCGGTGAGGATTAGCGGGGTGAGCATATTGTCTCAGTGGTTGCCATATTTTTTCTTATGCTGGGTCAATGGGTGCCATTCATCATAAATTATGTGGCTCTGCATTGCTGGACAATGTGATTGACAATAGATTTACATCCGTGTAGAGACAGACAAGCTCTGTCAATCAGCCCTCTGTCAATTAGTTATTTGTCGGCATGGTCAGACAGAAGTGGGGGGAAAGGGGGGGCGGGGGGCAGCGGCAAGCAGTAGAACCCGCTAGCTCCTGAATGATTGCACAGATTAGAACAGAGCCAAATGCTCCATACACTTGGTCCCCTGGGGGACGTAAAAAGGATTTTTCAAATGTGGTGAAATGTATTATGCAGTAAGAGTTCAGGTACTTGTCTTGAAATATAAAAGAGAACAGATATACAGTTGAAATCCATGTTTGTAAACTGTTTAAATAGCCAAAGGATTTGTAATTCTGTTCAGAGGGCATAGTAGTTCAGTCACCACTGTTGTGCAGCGTAGCTGATTCCCTGACTTTCAGGGCCTTGACTCCAACCTGCTGATTGGTCAATAAAGGGGGATCGAGACATTGATGAAGTTATCACTGTGCTCATTGCCCTCTTCTCCAGACTGCAAGCTCACACTTTTAGGCTGGGTTCACACTATTGCCGCATGTGGCTCACAGCGGGGGTCTGGTGTGTTCATCGTTTCAGGTCCGATTTCAGCCCGAATTTTTTAGCTGAATTCGGACCTAAAACGGACCAAAAGACGCACAGGACCAATGTTGCCAACCGCCCGTAGATTTATGGGCAGCCCATAAATGTAAACCCTTTTTCGGGCTGCCCATTAAAGTCCGTTACGGCATTGGTGCCCGTAAACAAGATGGGCGCGGCTGACCATGCAACTGCGCATGCGTTGTTCCGAAGCCAGCCATGCTCGGGAAAGCTCGTACACATTCGGCCGGGTGACGCATGCGCAGTAACGTAATGGCGCTACCCAGTGACATTTTTGAATAGACGATCGAGACCACAGTGGCCGGCGGCTTGTTCAGTACACTCGCCATAGGCAGAGGAGCCTAGCAGGGGTAAAGAGGAGGAGGAGACTGAAACTGTGGGGGGATATAGCAAAAAGGGAACAGAGTGAGAGGAGGATATTACTGGGAGCCGGGAGAGTGAAGCCGTGGCATGCACTGTGCTGGCCTGACCTGTAGAGAGGTGAAAGGGGCACAGGAGGAGGGCACAGCACACTGATGATGTGGAGAAGTAATATGATGGTGGACAGAGGCTACTGTGGGGGGGGTGAGGAGGACACTATCATGTCCGCCGCCTCTGTCCACCTCCTGTAGTATGTCCGCAGCCTCTGTCCGCCTCCTGTAGTATGTCTGCAACCTCTGTCCTCCTCCTGTAGTATGTCTGCAGGCTCTGTCCACCTCGTGTAGTATGTCCACAGCCTCTGTCCACCTCCTGTAGTATGTCCGCAGCCTCTGTCCACCTCTTGTATCATGTCTGCAGCCTCTGACCATCTCTTGTCTTCAGTGGCGTCTCCAGCTTTCATATTTAGGGGGGGCACATGGGGGGACAAGGACAAAAGTAGGGGGGCAACTATAAAATGCAATTATATATATATATATATATCCTGGGGCCCTTTACTACGACCCCACAACAGCCCTTTCACATGTTCTGCAGTGAGCTCCCTTCCTACTGTATTGGGGCCCCCCAGGGTGGCAGAAAACAAGAGATATATGTCACCAGCATACCAAGAAAATATAAGGATCCAAAGCAGTGGGAGAACTATCAGGGTTGCAAAGGTTGTCTTGCCTCCGGGCCCTGCTGTTCTGCCACTGTGGGGTTTCCCAGCCTCCTCTTGCTGTCCTGCCCCTGCTATTGACAGCGCTGGTCTGGCATCTCTTGTAATTTACAGGCTGGTTCTCCTTTCCTAAGGACGGGAGAAATCAGTTTGTTTTTTCAGTAACTGAGAGTCCTGGTGGAGTCCTTCCTGCAACTCGATCTTCTCCCTGCCAATGAGGATGCAGGGGAAGGAGCAGATAGGGCGACCTTGGTTGTGTGAGCGCTCGCATTATGCAGTGTCAGTGAGCAGAGGGAGGGGGGAGGAATCACCTGCAGGAGCTGACTGGGGACTCTCTCCCTCTTAGACATTTGATTTTTTGTAAAAAAAAAAAAAAATTTTTTATTGGGGGGGGGGGGGCACATGGTGGGGCACAGCATAATGTTGGGGGGGTCAGGGCCCCCTCTGGCCCCCCCCCCTAGGGTCACCATTGCTTGTCTTTTATCATGTCTGCAGTCTCTGAGGGGGATCCTAGAAAGGAGTCAAGAGTGGGAGCGCCGCTGGGATTGGGGTTACGGGAAGAGACAGACATGTGTGGACTGTGGAGAGGAGACTATAGAATAAAACCAGAGCCGCCAAGCTAGAGCCGTCTGACTGATCCCTGCATGGTGCACCTGAGAAGAGGTCAGTGACAGCACCGCCAGGCCAGTCTGAGGGGGGTCACTGATGTAAGGAGGAGAGTAAATATAAAGGTTCCCCCCTATATTAATAACCCCCTTACCTTAGTGTATTCACTCTGCGGAAGGTGGTCTTTACTCACCAGAGCCCCCCCCCCCACATCAGAGTTCCCCCTTACATCATGATCTGCAATGTTTCCCTTTACATAAGAGTTCCCTTGCATTGTAAGGGGGAATCCTGCAGATTCTGATGTGAGGCGGAACTCTGTGCTGGCTGAGTTATAGTAGCCTGACCTTCATGTCAATGGAGAAATATGTTTTTTGACTTTTGTTTAACTTAAACACATTGCTAATAGCTCTAGCTGTGTGTTTATAGTTCAAATATTGATATTTGCACTGTTTAGCACTAAAAACAGTAATTTTAGGTAGTTTTTTGCAATGTCAGTAAAGAATGTGGCTCTGTCAGTAAATGTCATGGTTTTTTGCCAGTAAAAAAATTGGTGCCGTTTGCAAATTTTGGCATTTTGCCAGTAAATTTCACTTTGGGGGGTTGGCAACACTGCACAGGACCCCTGTGCAAATTCACACCGGAGCCGCCCCGGAGATATGTGAACCGGCTCCATAGAGAGCAGGTCACAATCTCGAAGCATCTGAATTGGATGCGGTGAAATCCGCATCCAATTTGCATAGGTGTGAACCCAGCCTTATGCCGCATACACACGGTCGGAATTTCCAACAACAAATGTTCGATGGGAGCTTGTTGTCAGAAATTCCGACCGTGTGTAGGCTCCATTGGACATTTTCCGTCGGAATTTACGACAAACAAAACTTGAGATCTGGATCTCAAATTTTCCGACAACGAAATCCATGTACGCAATTCCGATGCACAAAATTCCACGCTCAGAATCAAGGAGAAGAGCTGAACTGGCTATTGAACTTCAATTTTCTCAGCTCGTCATACGTCACCGCGTTCTTGACGTTTGGAATTTCTGACAAGATTTGTGTGACCGTATGTATGTAAGACAAGTTTGAGCCAACATCTGTTGGAAAAAAAAACATGAATTTTGTTGTCGAAATGTGCGATCGTGTGTACGCGGCATTGGTGTTAAGACATTATGATATTATTATTATACTGGATTATATGCGCCAACAGTTTACGCAGCGCTTTACAATATAAAAGGAGACAATACAGTTACGATACAATAAAATACAAGAGGATTAAGAGGGCCCTGCTCAGAAGAGCTTACAATCTAATAGGGTGGGGCAGGTGGTACATAAGGTGGTACATAAGGTTGTAACTGTGGGGAATGAGCTGATGGAAGTGGTAGGAGATTAGTTGGAGACGTGATAGGCTTTCCTGAAGAGATGAGTTTTCAGGGATCACCTGAAGGTAGCAAGAGTAGGCGATAGTGGAGGTAGCGAGTTCCAGAGGATGGGAGAGGCTCTGGAGAAATCCTGGAGACAAGCATGGGAAGAGGAGACGAGAGAGCTTGAGAGTAGGAGGTCTTGAGAAGAGCGGAGAGGGCGATTTGGGTGATATTTGGAGACAAGATTGGTGATGTAGCTCGGGGCAGAGTTGTGAATGGCTTTGTTTGTTGTGGTTAGTATTTTGAATTTAATTCGCTGGGTGATTGGGAGCCAGTGTAGGGATTGAAGTAGAGGGTTGGCAGACACTGAGCGGTTGGTAAGGTGGATAAGTCTGGCAGCAGCATTCATAATAGACTGAAGAGGGGATAGCCTATGGAGAGGCAGGCCAATGAGAAGGGAGTTGCAATAGTCAAGGCGAGAGATAACAAGGGAGTGAATGAGGAGCTTGGTGGTTTTATTTGTTAAAAAGGGGCTAATTTTAGAGATGTTACGGAGGTGAATTCTACAAACTTTTGACAGTGATTGGACTTGGGGCTGAAATGACAAGTCAGAGTCTAGGATTACACCTAATACCCTGGCGTGAGGGGAGGGACTGATAGTTGCATTGTTGATTTTGATGGAAAAGTCATGGAGGGGGGCACGTGCGGGGGGGAATATTAATAGCTCAGTTTTAGAGAGATTTTGTTGATTTTGTTTAAGGAAGTGGTGCGACATGCACGCTGATATGTCAGTTAGTAAGTTAGAAATGTGAGAGGAGACTGAAGGAGTGAGATGAGGAGTAGACAGATAGATCGGGGTGTCATTGGCGTATAAGTGGTATTGGAAGCCGTGGGCGGTTATCAAGTGACCAAGGGAGGAGGTGTAGATAGAGAAGGGGTCCAAGAACAGAGCCTTGGGGGACCCCCACAGAAAGGGGCAATGGAGAGGAGGAGACAGAGTTGTAGGTGACACTGAAGGAGTGCTGTGATAAATAGGCAGAGAACCAGGATAAAGTAGAATATGCAATAGCAGCCTTACAAACTAAGGCCCCTTTTAAACGGGGCAGATTCTGTAAAGCGCATCCACCTTGCAGAGCAAACACAGCCCCGCTGTTCTCTGTTTCCATCTGACTGCCATCTAAACCACCAGACGGATGGAGAATGGATCCCCCGTTTAATGCAATACCCCCAACGCACACGTTCCTGCGCAAATGGCTGTATCTTAGATTGGGTGCTGAAATGACCAACGGCTGGAACCAACTGCAATCATGAGAAGGAAGTTTCACCAGCACACCAGGATCTCCAAAATCGGGTCCAAAACTTTAATCACATAGTATCAAAAAAATAAATAGAAGCAATCTTTTGATTATTTTTTTTTTACTATGTGATTAAAGTTTTGGACCCGATTTTGGAGATCCTGGTGTGCTGGTGACATTTCCTTGTTATGGATCCCCATCCGTCTGTTTTTGGCAGACAGGATCGCGTCAGATGCCGGCGGCGGATGCTCCATAGAGAACAATAGATGGTCCAATCAGGTCCGTCTGAAAAACTGACAGGTGGATATGATCAGATCACCCGTGTGAAACCAACCTCAGAGTACTAGCTCCACCCCTCCCAGGCCAAAACCTGCTGTGCTTGGGGGATTACAGAAAGCTAATATAAAGACAAATCCCAATACTTATATTACTGTACTGAAAAACTATTTTACTTTTTTTTTTTTTTTTTTTTACTGAGAACACAAAATTAAGTTTTTATATCTGAATTGTGTGTTGTTTTTTGCTATTAAAAAAAATGCTTCACTAGATCACACACGCATTGTGAATAAAAGATCTGGTTCATTATAATCAGTGGATTCACTCACTGTGTTCTAATGAGGAAAGGTGCAATGTCTGTATCCCTTTAGAAGTGATTAACCCTTGGAGAATATCTCACCAATTTTTATTGCAGGAGGTGTCCAAAATCTGACTTATCTATCTCTATCTTAGTACAGACCAGTGGCGACCAGTGGAATTTTTTTTTTAGGGGGGGGGGGGCGGCAGACAGTATGCCAACCCCTTTTACCTGATGCTTACCTGTCACACAATTTAGAAATGATGACTGAAGTCCTACTTATCTTTCTCTTTGAAAAGAAGTGATGCAAATTATTGTTGCGTGATCCAGTGTTGCTGATGCCAAGCCCTCCAGGCTCTGTCCCACACAGGATCACTGGGTGCTTTCTCTGTTAGTATTTTTTTATATATATGAAATCAGCCAACACCAATTAAATTGGAGTCTCTCCAATTGTTTTATACGTTGTGTAACTTGCCTTCGTACAGAAGCACTTGTGCTGCAATGCACATTTGTGTGCCCGAGGACATCCCACTATTGAACAAATGTGCATCATATTGTGCAATGGTTGAAATGTTAGTCAGCCCTGAATTTCTAGAGCTGGCACCAGCTGTAATATTTTATGTGATATACAGAATATTTCCCATGTTAACCAAGTAATCGCCAAGACGTTTGCCCCCTGGATGTAATATAACACAGCGGAATGTATAGTTATTTTGTATATAATCTCTTTCATTACTTTTAATGCTAAGACAACATTAAAAAAATATATTTTCAATTTCTAGTCAGTTAAAGATAAAATATTCCATATAAATATTTAGTATTTTCAGAAGCAGACAGCAGATGGAGCTCTAATCTTTTCACAGCTTTTTCCAGGCTCCCCTTACCACCTGCTATAAAAAGACTGTTGATTGCAGAGCTCAGTAGCTTGAGCTAAAATGTATCCACACAAGTGAATGAGTCAGAGCAGTAATTGAAGCAAAACTTCCCCCCACATCCTTACCCCCTCCTCTCCCACTTTTGGAGCTTTTTTTTTTTTTTTTTTTTGGGATGGGGGGAGCGGGTGCCTCGTTTAACCACTTCAGCCCTGGAAGGATTTACTGACAATTGCGTGGACATGCGAAGCTGTTCCCTAATAAAATTGATGCCCTTTATTTCCCACAAGTAGAGCTTTCTTTTGGTGGTATTTGATCACCTCTGTGGGTTTTATTTTTTGCGCTATAAACAAAGAAAGACTGCCAATTTTGAAAAAATATATATATTTTTTTTACTTTCTGCTATAATACATATTAAAAAAATAAATAAATAAATAAAAATAGTTTCTTCATCAATTTAGGCCAATGTATTCTTCTACATATTTTTGGTAAAAAAAAATCCCAATAAGCGTATATTGATTGGTTTGCACAAAAGTTATAGCTTCTACAAACTACGGGATAGATTTACGGACTTTTAATTTTTTTTTTTCTTACTAGTAATGGCAGCGATCTGCGATTTTTAGCGGGACTGCAAAATTGCGGTGCACAAATCTGACCCTAAGTGACACTTTTTGGGGACCGGTGACACCAATACAGTACTAAAAAAAAGCACTGATTACATTATAAACGATACTGGCAGGGAAGGGGTTAACATCAGGGCGATCAAAGGGTAAATTGTGTTCCCTTACTGTGTGGGAGAGGTGCTGAAAGGAACAACAAAGAGATCGCTGTTCCTAATCACTCGGAATAGCAGATCTCCATGTTATCCCCTGTCAGAACTGGAATCTGCCTTGTTTTCTCTGTACCGCAATAGCGGTTGGCCGGCGGACATTGGGTCCCCCGAGCACACACATCGGCTCCTCTTCCGTGCAGCGCCCACACTATCTATTGCATGAAACGATGTACAGGTACGTCGTTTCGTGCAATAGAGCTGCCCTGACGCAGTATATATCTGGTGGGCGGTCTGTAAGTGGTTAAGCAGGTACCCGCTTCTACTTCAGCTTGAACTTTCTAAACAAAGGGCCAGTTTACTGTCCTTTAGACTTTAGGGGGACTGGACTGTGGCCATCAGTAGTACAAAATGTCCCATCGTCAGTGGGAGAAAACAATCCCCCATCATTGGTGTCAGTGGAAGAAATTGTGCCCCATCATTGGTATAATTGGGCCCCATTGTCGGTGTCATTGGGAGGAATTGTGCCCCATCACTAGTGTAATTGAGCACCATTGATGATGTCATCGGGAGGAATTGCACCCCATCATTGGTGTCATTGGGAGGAATTGTGCCCTTCATTGGTGTCAGTGAATAAAAAAGCACCCAAAGGGCTGTATAAAAAGCAAGCAAGGGGCCGCCTTTTGAAGACCACAAAGCGCAGTGCGACCAGGGTTGTCTTCCTCCTGCTGCATTTTTTACTGACAAAACATGGGAATTTACTGACAAAGCACCTTTTTTTCTCTTTTACTGACAACCTGAAAAATTACAGAATTCCTAATAAAAACGAAGACAATATATATTCAAAAAGTATAAACACAATATGGGAACAGCGACAATACACATAACAAGCAATTTGCCTGGTTTACACTTACAAAAGTCAACATAGCATGACAAATGATCAGCACCGATATTTACGGACAGTTGGAAAAGTCACTGATTTTTACAAACCGTCAGTAAATTTACAGGCGGTTGGAAACCCTGATTGCCGCTCATGCATGCATAGTGGGAAGCTGGCTGCATCACAGCCAGCTTCCCATAGTAAACATGCTGACGTCGGGCCTCGAAGACTGGCGAAGAACCTGCCTGGGTGAAGACGGTACTGGATAATTGAAAGGCTAAGTGTAATTTTTTTAACCGCTTGCCGACGACCTCATTTACACGTATGGCGGCACTGCGGCCTCTTTGTGCTGGATCACGTATGCGCCCTCCACCTTGCTGTGCCGTGATTAGTCAATGATTGACCGCCGCCACCTGCTGATCGGCTCCATCATTTAGGGAAAACAACACAGAGCTCCAAATAGTGACAGGCGATCTTGCTGGTTTTTTTATTCCCTGCAAAGCAGAGAAAAAAACAACAAGATCACTTAGTAAAAGCACCACATACCACACACATTACACATTGTTAAGCACAAACTTAACCTCTTGATTGCTGCTAGATGTTAACCCTTTCCCAGCCAGTGTCATTAGTACAGTGACAGTGTATATTATCACTGATCACTGTATTAGTGTCACTATTAATATCAGTGTCAGTCAGTTAGTGTACCCCCCAGCCAGCATCAGCTAGTGTCAGACTACCCGCCACATTATCACAGTTCCACTATACGTTGCCGATCACCACTATTACTAGTATAAAAAAATAAATAATAAAAATTCCAGTATCTATACCAGAAGCTATAACTATTACACAAACCAAATAATATACACTTATTAGGATTTTTTATATTTATTTTTATTTTTATCAAAGACATGTAGCAGAATACATTTTGGCCAAAATTCATGAAGAAATGAGCTTTTACATGTTTATTGTATATGTTTTATAGCAGGAAATAAAAATATTGATTTTTTTTTAAACATTTCCGTATTTTTTTTGTTTATATCGCAAAAAATAAAAAACCCATTGGTGATCAAATACCACCAAAAGAAAGCTCTATTTGTGTGAAAAAAATGACATAAGTTTAATTTGCGTATAGCATTGCATGACTGTGCAATTCCCAGTTAAAGTAGCGCAGTGCTGAATAGCAAAAAATACCCTGGTCATGAAGGGGATAAAATCTTCCAGAGGTCAAGCGGTTAAAAGTAAGGGGTGCGCCCTGAGCCCACCCAGTTGTGTGACAATAGTGAATTAATATTTGCTATTGTCTTCCTGATTCTTCCTGTTTGGCCGGGAGGAGACACAACGGCCCGGAGCGAGAAGCAGCAGCCCTACCCCAGATCCTCCTCACCTGCCTCCTAAGGTAAGGAGGCCTCTGATCGCTGCTTTCAGTCCGTCTCCCACGGGGGTGAGGGGGATGGGGTGATGGCGGTCTTCCCATTTCCCGTACTGTCTCCCGCGCGGGGGGATCGTAGCCCTCTCGTCCATCTCCCGCGTGGGGGGGGGTTGTAGCCTTCCTGTCCGTCTCCCGTGGGGGTGAGGGAGATGGCGTAATGGCCACCTTCCTGTCTCCCGCAGGGGGGGGGGAAAGGGCATCGCCGCCTTCCTGTCCATCTCCCACAGGGGTGAGGTGAATGGTGTGATGGCGGCCTTCCCACTTCCCATCCTGAGCGTGGGGGGGGGGATCGTAGTCTTTCTGTTCGCCTCCTGCGGGGGTGAGGGTGATGGAGTAATGGCAGCCTTCCCGATTCTCGTCCGTCTCCCGCGCGGGGTGGGGGATCACCGCCTTCCTGTCCTTCTCCCACGGGGATGGGGTGATGGCCACCTTCCCCTTCAGTCCGTCTCCCGCGGGGGGATGGGTGATCACCGCCTTCCTGTCCATTTCCTGCAGGTGTGAGGGGGATGGGGTGATGGCGGCCTTCCTGCTTACCGTCTGTCTAACGCGTGGGGAGTTTGTAGCCTTCCTCTCCCCCAGGGGTGAGGGTGATGGGATAATGGCCACCTTCCTGCTTCCCATCCGTTTCCCACATTGGGTGGGGGATTGCCGCATTCCTGTCCATCTCCCACGGGGATGGGATGATGGCTACCTTCCCGCTTCAGTCCGTCTCCCGCGGGGGGGATCGCCGCCTTCCTGTTCGTCTCCTGCAGGTGTGAGGGGGATGGGGTGATGGCGGCCTTCCTGCTTCTTGTCTGTCTCCCGCGCGGGGAGTTCGTAGCCTTCCTCTCCCGCGGGGGGTGAGGGTGATGGGATAATGGCCATCTTCCTGCTTCCCATCCGTCTCCCGCGTTGGGTGGGGGATTGCCGCCTTCCTGTCCGTCTCCCACGGGGATGGGTTGATTGTCGCCTTCCCACTTCCGTCCGTCTCCAGCGGGGTGGGGAGAGGGGGGATTGCCACCTTCCTGTCCGTCTCCCGTGGGCGTGAGGGAGGTGGGGTAATGGCCACCTTCCCGCTACCCATCCGTTTCCCGCGGGGGGGGCGGTTGGGGGATCGCCGCCTTCCTGTCTATCTTACGCGGGGGTGAGGGAGATGGGGTAATGCCCACCTTCCCGTCCGTCTCCCGCGGGGGGGTGGCCTGTTTCTGTCCGTTTCCCATGGGGGTGAGGGAAATGGGGTGATGGCTGCCTTCCCGCTTCCCGTCCACCTCCTGCGGGGGAGGGGATGGGTGGATCGCTGCCTTCCTGTCCGTCTCTCGCAGGGGAGGGTGGCGTTGGTTTGCCGCCCCCCCTCCCCCCTCAAAAAATATTGAGCACCAGCCACCACTGTCCCCTGCCCTTCCAGCTGTACTGTGTGGCAGAGCTGTGTAGATCACAGGATTGGATGGACACAAATACAAATCCTTTGGCAGGTAATGTAACTCCCATAAACTGTGTATAATCCAATTGTGTATTTAGCTGTTTGCCAAGAGTTCAGCTTTTAGATTAGTTAAAGGTAATTCCAAGGCCTGCATATAGTATACTGTATGTTTTTGTGAAGTATGTATGAACCATACCTTATCCCTATTTATTGCTAGTGGGGTTTTTTTTGTTTTTTTTTTTAACACTGAATTTAACAACTTTAAAGAGGGAGTCCCGCGAAAATGATTTTTTTTAAAAGTCAGCAGCTACAAATACTGCAGCTGCTGACTTTTAAAATAAGGATACTCACCTGTCCCCGAATCCAGCGGTGTCGGCACCTGAGGCCTGTCCCTCGGTCCTCGGCAGCCACCGCCGTCATTCTCTGTGAGGTAATCAGGAAGTGAAGCGTTGCTTCATGCATGCGCAAGTCGCGCTGCGCGTCCTAACTGGTCCCCGCTATCTCCTGGGACCCGTGCGTGTCCCAGCAGACAGCGCAGAGGGACAGGAAGAGGCATAGACTCCCGTGGGAGTCTTTGCCGGAAGTGGGTGCAAATACCTGTCTTAGACAGGTATCTGCACCCCCCTGAAAGGTGCCAAATGTGACACCGGAGGGTGGGAGGTTTCCGAAGAGCGGAGGTTCAGTTTTTGTGTGAACCTCCGCTTTAACAGTTTCCGGTGAATATAAATGTAGACCATATGAGGATCTCACCTGGAATTGATGGTCAGTATAGTACTACGAATGTAAATGTAAGATGTAAACACACGTTGATCACACATGGTTGAGAATTGCATCAACACAATCTTAGACATAACCTGAAATGTTTGTAGAGATTACAGCAGAGCTGCTTCTCAATCGGCTTATAATTGTTTACCGTTTTCAGCAAAACAAAGAAAACCTCTCTACAAACCAAATAACAATAGGTCTATTATGCCCATCAAAGCAATTGCTTTTAGTCTAGATTTGAGCATGAAAGGTAATCCCGGGTCTCATTTTCTCTTTTTAATTAACTTGAAACACTATAAAACTGTGTTGACAGAGATCATTTCCGCTGCATGTAACAGCTAGTGAAGCTTATGAGATGATTTGTAAAATTCAGGGTCAGGGGTTCAAAGCTCAGTTCCTTAGGGAGCCTTTTATAGAATAATGAAAATGTTTGTAGATGTATTTTAACAGGTATTTCAGACGTAGTACAAGACATACCAACTAGGGTGACCACATTTCCAAACTGCCATTCAGGGACACCCCCCTTCCCAAAAAAATGTGATTTAAAAACCCTCGCAGACGATGGAATCTGTCACTCATTTCCCTCCTGCGTGGCTATTTCTATCATAGAACGCTAGGAGGAAGTGATGTCACTTTAGAACAGCGTCCCCCAAGCTTTTTTGCATGGGGGACCAGTTTCGTGCAAGGGGGGATGAATGTAGTCTCTGGGTTGACATGGAATTCGGCGGCGGGTGATTTGTCGGGTGAAAGGCTGATGTTAGCACTTAAATCATCCCGACACCATGCTTGATATGGTGTCAGGATGATCAAATCACATTGTTTCTATTACTACATTGTAATATATAATGAAATAGTTCAACTCACCATAATGTAGAATCAGTGGGAACCCTAACCTCCCTGGCGGTATGATTGTTTCATATTTTAGGTGCTGAAAGCGGGAACCATTATTTTGCATGAAAATTTGGTGTTTTATATTGTAGGTCTGTAATTCTTAGAAATAACTCACTTAAATCTGTCCAAACAAGAGTCTAGTAGACATCCCGAGTATGATAAAGTTTGAAACACAAAATCATAAATTATAATATAATTAATACAGTAGCTATAAATAATAACAAATAATAATATAATAATAATAAAAATTATTCAATAATGTAATCAAATCAAAAACACTGAAATTTGCTCAGTTGCAGAATTGTTGCTGTCATTACTTTTATGCCGCGTACACACGGTCGGACTTTTCAGCTACAAAAGTCCAACGGACGCTGACGGACTAAAGCTGGCTGGTAATCCGATCGTGTGTGGGCTTCTCCGGACTTTCAACGTACTTTTTTAGCCTCAAATCCGATGTACTTTAGATTTGAAACATGCTTCAAATCTTTACGTCGTAACTACGACGGACCCCGAAGTCCGCTCGTCTGTATGCTAGTCCTACGGACAAAAAAACGACGCATGCTCATAAGCAAAAACTAAACGGAAGCACTCGGTCTAGTAAAACTAGTGTTCGTATTGTAGGTAGCACATTCATCACGCTGCAAAATCTGTGATCGTTGAATGCAGCGCATTTTATTTCTTCTTTACGAATGCTCTAAAGAACGAAGGTGTTTTGCTGTTCATATTCAGAGTTCTCCCAAACTGATTTCTGGATTCTTTTTCTCTTTGATCTCATGAATGATATAGTATGCTTTTTAAAAACAATGTTTCCATACTAATAATACTTTTTACCTTTTATTTATTTTTTATTTTTTTAGGTTTGTAAAGTTACCACAAAGAACCCATTATTCTAGTTTTGTTTTTCTAGTGATTATTTTTTATTTTTTAGATAAAGTTAACCCAAAGCACCGTTTTTGGTTATGTAGATTTTTTTATTTTCAAGACTTACCACTTGAACATTATTAACATTAGTAATGTATTTTTGGTGTGTTTTTTCAAACTCAATGAGATTGTTGTCCCTTGTTAATTTAACATTGTGTGTAAAATCAATGATTTAAAAGAAAACACATAAAGTCTTTTGCTAAACTCAAAAAAGATCCATTTATTCATGGTCAAAATAAAATAAAGAGGAAGTCAACACTGGAAAAAGTCGGTGTACAAGAAAATTGGGATCTTGAGGAGTCCATATAAGAGGTAGCACAA